>JAZDUH010000289.1:4667500-6115000 GCA_036419115.1 Scarus forsteni
CAGCTGTTTACAGTTTTTTAAAATTCTGTGTGCATTGGGTAAATTAGCTTGAATCGTATGTCAAATCCATGTATCTCTTCCTTCTAACTTGTATTTGTGTTTTAATGCAGGAATATTTGTGTACTACATTTATGACTACTTGATATTTGCATGTTTTGTTTATCAGACATTATTTTTCCCCATCAAGAGTATCTGGAAATTTGACACAATGTGGCCCTTAGGCTGGGAAGACAGTTTATGTGGCCCTCTGGGTAATTAAGGTTGCCCACCTCTGATTTAAGGGATACTCCAACTTCTACTCCTAAACAGAGGCTTTGTGTTGTTTACCTGCTGAACAACTCTTCAGTAAATGCACATTGCCTGCAAATTTGTAGAATAGTTTGTGTAAAAGAGTTGACAGAACAGATCCTGGATCAGTCAGGTGCTCTGCACAAAACTGCAGCTTTGGCAATCACATGACTGCGTTATCTGAAATTGCGATTTCAATCTAAAAACACGAAGTCATTCAGCCCTATACTGTGTTCACTTTACATCAGAGCTGGAAAAAGGGGGTGGGAATGACGTCAGATCCGAGTTATCAACGTTCCAGTAACAAAGTTGGAATAAAAACATGTCAATCTGCTTTATAGTTCACGCATACCACATGAAGAATGTAAATAACACTATAGCAGCATTTCCAAACAGATACATATCAAACAATACTATGTATACAGCTGATTCAGTGTGACAATCTAGTCAGAAGTGCTTAAAGACTGAGCATTACAGGAGCTGAATAACTGGATGTTGTCGAATAGTCCTTTTTGCTTAGGAAGGTTCCTAACAGAGTGAAATGAACAGTAAATAGTTCGTGATTAGAGCTGTTTAAATAGTTTAAATTTCCAGTTTAAATTTCCCACTCGAAACTCGGAAGTTGAGACTTCCCAGTACAACTGGGACACAGCATAAAATCAAGGGTTTCAATTTGGCCATAGTTAAATGCTGTTTTTCTTGTTTTACATCAGTACTTTGCAAAAATATGCTGTTACACTGAAAGAAGCACGTCCTTTTTGTGAACTTGGGTTCTTGACCAGAAATGTCGGTATCAGCTATAATGAATTAAAAAATATTGGCATATTGGCAAAAATCCATTATGTTGCATCCCTTTAAAATCTATTTTTTCTCTAACATGGACGTTTTTGTTTTCATTCACAGAATCTGTAATGAAAAATCTAAGTTTATTTTTGTTTTATAAAATGAATGTTTCCTGTTTTTTCCTTACAGATGGCTGATATATATGACTCAAGTCAAGGACTTGTTAAAATTGGCCCTTGCAAGTGGTCTCCAAACGTGGACATTGCCTTCTGGTTGTCACAAAATGATGACACAATTTTAAAGGTAGAGTATTTTGTAGTGTGCATAATGTCAGAAATGTGATCATCCTTTGATATTCTCCTATTACAAAACCCAAAACCAGTGAAGTTGGCACGTTGTGTAAATCGTAAATAAAATAGAATACAATGATTTGAAAATCCCTTTCAATTTATATTCAATTGAATACACTGCAAAGACAAGATATTTAACGTTCGAACTGAGAAACTTTATTTTCTTTTGCAAATAATCATCAACTTAGAATTTAATGGCAGCAACACATTGCAAAAAAGTTGGCACTTTTACCACTGTGTTACATCGCCTTTCCTTTTAACAACACACAGTAAACGTTTGGGAACTGAGGAGACCAATTTTTGAAGCTTTTCAGGTGGAATTCTTTCTCATTCTTGCTTGATGTACAGCTTAAGTTGTTCAACAGTCCGGGGTCTCCGTTGTTGTATTTTACACTTCATAATGCACCACACATTTTCAATGGGGGACAGGTCTGGACTACAGGCAGGCCAGTCTAGTACACACACTCTTTTACTACGAAGCCACGCTGTTGTAACACGTGCAGAATGTGGCTTGGCATTGTCTTGCTGAAATAAGCAGGGGCGTCCATGAAAAAGACGTTGCTTGGATGGCAACATATGTTGCTCCAAAACCTGTATGTACTTTTCAGCATTAATGGTGCCTTTACAGATGTGTAAGTTACCCATGCCTTGGGTACTAATACACCCCCATACCATCACAGATGCTGGCTTTTGAACTTTGCGCCTATAACAGTTCGGATGGTTCTTTTCCTCTTTGGTCTGGGGGACACGACCACAGTTTCCAAAAACAATTTGAAATGTGGACTGGTCAGACCACAGAACACTTTTCCACTTTGCATCAGTCCATCTTAGATGAGCTCGGGCCCAGCGAAGCCGGCGGTGTTTCTGGGTGTTGTTGATAAATGGCTTTGGCTTTGCATAGTAGAGTTTTAACATGCACTTACAGATGTAGACGAACTGTAGTTACTGACAGTGGTTTTCTGAAGTGTTCCTGAGCCCATGTGGTGATATCCTTTACACAGTGATGCCGGTTTTTGATGCAGTACCGCCTGACAGATCGAAGGTCACGGGCATTCAGAGTTGGTTTTCGGCCTTGCCGCTTTCGTGCAGTAATTTCTCCAGATTCTCTGAAACTTTTGATGATATTACAGACCATAGATGATGAAATCCCTAAATTCCTTGCAATAGCTGGTTGAGAAATGTTGTTCTTAAACTGTTGGACAATTTGCTCACGCATTTGTTCACAAAGTGGTGACCCTCGCCCCATCCTTGTTTGTGAATGACTGAGCATTTCAGGGAAGCTGCTTTTATACCCAATCATGGCACCCACCTGTTCCCAATTAGCCTGTTCACCTGTGGGATGTTCCAAATAAGTGTTTGATGAGCGTTCCTCAACTTTCTCAGTCTTTTTTCACACTTGTGCCAGCTTTTTTGAAACATGTTGCAGGCATCAAATTCCAAATGAGCTAATATTTGCAAAAAATATTAGTTTACCAGTTTGAACGCTAAGTATCTTGTATTAGCAGTGTTTTCAATTGAATATAAGTTGAAAAGGATTTGCAAATCATTGTATTGTTTTTATTTACCATTTACACAAAGTGCCAACTTCACTGGTTTTGGGTTTTGTACATGCCTGATTTGAGACCCTGAAAGCTTGTTGCAGCAGAAATATAACCCAGACTTTGTTTTTCTCTTGTGCGCAGTACTTATCCACCTCTCCAATGGCTGAGCCTCCACACTTTGTGCAGCACATGAAGTCCACCATCCAATTCCTCTTGGAGCACCCCAGCCCCGACAGCCTTTTTCCTGATGGCCAGCCACAGTTCTACCACAGGACGGAGAGGGGGGACTGGGAGAGGGCCGGCCCATCATAAAGCAGGGCCCTGTTTCTGTCTTTCACTCAACCTTAACATGGAACTTGCCTCTTTTGCCTCTGAGCTCAGTGACTGCACTGTGACCCTTCCACCTGATGTCTGCTCTTTGTCCATCGTGTCTTAACAAGGAGAGTTACGCCCTTTCTGAAACTCCTCTCCTCTTGTTGGCATTAAGGGAGTAAATGATAAATAAAAGGGAATTTATTCACACTAGTTAAAATTTTTTAACTATTGTAAAATAACTTAAAAGTGCAGTGTGTAGAAATTGGCATTTTAGTGACATCTAGTGTTCAGATTTTGGAACGAGCCCGTCTGTTAATAAAACATCACATCACTAAGAGACGTGAGCTGGTGAAGACCAAAAAGGATCAAGAACAGGGAATCATTTACAACAGTTGCAATATGAGGGTCTTTTCATTCATATTTGTGACAGATTATATGTCAGTTAAGATAATGATTATAGGTTTTGTAAACTTTTGTAGACTCATATTCAAAAATTGCGTTTCGCTCGTTTTGTCCCCAAAACCCACCCGTAGACAACATGGTGGATCGATATATCAGCCTCCACAGTGGGGAGACCCGCGGTACATTAATATAAAAAGCTCATTCTAACTTAATAAAGAGAAAACAAAAGTTTCATGAGGATGATCGTACACCTATTTCGACAGACTTTACATACAAATAGAAACATCATATCCTATATTCACCGTTTCTGTTCAGCTAAATGCGCCAACTTCTACACACTGCACCTTTAAAATCTGCATTTTTACTTTACCGTGTAGCAGCCAGTCTTGGTAAATGACCTACAGTGCTTCTGTTGTCTGATTGTTGAAAAAAATCCTTTACATTGTTGTCTGATGCCCTGTTCGCGTTCATTTTCCACTATACTTGTTGCATGAATCCATTATGAGGATTTAGTCAGCAATTTTACAAAACAATAACTTCCTTAAATTGCCTTTAAAATTGCATTTGGTTGGAAAATTGTTATGCTTTACTTTGTTCTGCACATTATAAAGAGGCAAAATTTGTGTTTTTTTTTCTGAAATACTGAGCCTGGCTATCCGTTAATGGCCAATAACAGATGGGGAACTCACTCTAAGAAAAAAGAGCTGTATTTGTGAAACAGTAAGGAGAGGATTTCATGCTCACTGTTCATTATTGAGGATCTAAAAGTTTATTTCTGATCTAAAATGCACCTTTGTGTGGAGGAGATTAATATATCAGGTAATGTACATACTGTATTATATACTGCTATGTGTTAGTTTATGAGTGTGTCTGCTTGGATCCGGAATTTGTAAATGATTTAATTATCTTCCAGAGAGGATAGGGCTCATGTCAAATTCTACAAAATGTTATTGCACATTTTGTGATGTTACATTTTCAATCTCATGTGTAATGCCTTTCATCAGCTGTGCTATTCAGAGAGTTGCAGGGTGCATAAAGCATGAAGTGCAACTTTTTACTACTGGTCATACTGTATCAGTTGCTTAATAAATGTAAATATTCACCGATAGTTTCAAACTCCTGTTTTTATTTCGTTGTCAGATTGTAATATTTATGATAAATGTTGATTATGAAGAAGGCAGCTCCTTGTCCAGTCCCACTTGGGAATATAGACTCTTCATAGGAAGACCAGGCGTTGGTCCCGTAGAGGTCCATCACCATAAAGGGGTGATGGACCCACCATCACCCCTTTATGTCGAGGAAAATATTCAACTTCTTAAATGTAATAAATAAAAAGATGCTGCACTTGAATCTAAGAACAGAATATCAGAACAACACAAAATTATAATTAGAAACCAACGTGTCATGTATCTGGTGGAATGCAGCACAGCACTTGAACTGCTATCTCAAACCAATAACAGTGCCCATCTGTCCTCCCTTCCGTTTGTCTTGTCTTGTCCTGTCTGTCACTATTTCCCTTTTTTTCACACTGTGGTGTGGCACGGCCCTCCCCTACAGCTCTCATCAGGGGTTAAATAAAGTTTGATTTGATGGAGTAGCCTACAGGGAGGGTTGGTGATGGTCTATAGCAGTGAATCATATTCACATATCTCTGACTGCTAGAAAAAAAATGCATTAGTCGTTTTCAACACTGTCACCAGACACATTGCGCAGTAGAAAAGATAATGCAGACAAGGGGAAAAGAAAAAAAAAGAAAAGAAACCAACGTGTCCAGCATGTGATGATACAAGAGAGGGAAGTTCTCACTTTACATCCAAATAGCTGAATTTAAATTAGAAACAAACATCTGAGGGACATAAGGCTTAAATGTTACAGATCTAACTATAGCTGTATCACTAGATACATGATGAACAGCCCTGTATTCATAATATTCACTTAGATTAGATTATTAATCCTTTTGGGAAGCCCTTCGGGGAATTAGGAAATACAGTAGCAGTTTAAAAAACATAGAAAGATCAATAAAAAGACCAATATAAACAAAAATACAGAACTATTAGTTTATTAATGTATTGTTAAATTAGTAGCACCAAATAAGCCAAGGCTGACAAAACAAAACATACTTAGGTAACTTCTTTTTCTTTTTTTTACAGACTCAGTGGGCCATTCATGCTCAAACATAAAATAAAAAAGTCCTGCTACCAAGAAGTTGTTTGAAACAACTTAACTTGAAGCTTTTATCGTCACTGTAAGATAAACAACGAAACTGAAGTATCAACTCTTGGTGCTTAAAAACATCAACAAACACATTAAAAACAAGACAGTAAATAAAGATAGTTCAAACATGCATACTAAAATATCAATAAATAAATAATTAATCATTAAAATAAATATAAAAACAGCTTTAGCTGAGTACCTGCTTGTTGAACATATAACAAACCCCTTTTCTTTTAAACAGGTGTAAACAGCATTAAATTTACACCACATTGATAAGCAGTGTGGAGATGGCAGTCCAATGCAAAATAAAAGCACAGGGTTTATTTCTTACACTTTGCCCAGGAAAAGGCTTGCAGCCATCCAAAAGGGTCTGTGACCCACTTTTGGTCCACGACCCACCAGTTGAGAATCACCGCTATAGAGCACCAGTTTGGCTACCATGTTGCCAAGTCTGTCAATTATAAGCGACCTCGCAGTTGTTTTTCTTCAGAGTCACTTAAAGATTTTAAGAGTTGTGGGTGGTGTTTTTGGCCTGTCTCTTAGGGTGCAGTTGCTCATTTGGGCTTGTTGTGCCCCCAAACCTACTACCAATAAAAACTAAACTCAAAAGTCACACAAACTGTTTTATTTCACTCTAAACACAAACGTAAATGTTACAGTGAAAAGAGGCAAAAAATGATGTTTCTACCTAAAATAAGTCCTTACAGCCAGTTTTAAATTTATTTCTAATATAGCTGTCAGTCACTGTTTTCACCAAAATATAGCTGTAGAGGATCAACATCAAACTTTGATAAAAGCCTGACTATGTCTGTTTGATTACAAAAATCAAGGTCAGACACTGTTTAGTGATAACAGAGTTATAAACAACAGTAATCCTGACTTCACTTCTCTATAAAGTACAGGCTGTTCCCCAAAACAAAAGGGTGTAGAAAAAGTGAATTAAGAGCCACACTGAACAGTAAAAAACTTTTATTAATGGATGGAGAGGGGGTGGAATTACATAAATCTGACTTCCTCTTACTCCTTTTCAGACATGTAACATTTATCCAAGTGCTGTTTTTCCCATCTGTACTTTTATTTTGCCTTTTGTTAGGCCTATGTGTTCAATATAAACTTATCTTTTATTCATTCATCCCAAAATAATGTAGATGAAAATGAAGACACACTTTATGTAGATTTCTCTTTAATAAGGAAGAGTATATGAGGGCCATGTTAGATGGAGAAAATAATTTCGGGGAAGTCGAGATTAAAGTTGAACTGTCAAGAAAAAAGTGAAATGTTAAAAATAAAGTGGAAATACATTTTATGTCCATGTTTTTGTTGAATTTAGACTTTTCTTCTCGACACTGTAACTTAATGTCCTCATTTTGACTTTTATCACAATTTTTTTCAACTTTATTGTCAAAATTTCAACTTTATTCTTTTCAATTTGACTTTAATCTCTAAGTGTTGGCTTTATTCTCGTCATTTTGACTTTAAACTCGATCTGTCTAAAATTATTTTATCAATCTGAAATGGCCCTAATACTCTTCCATAATATGGGCCATGTTAGACAGAGAAAACAAATTTGGGGAAGTCGAGATTAAAGTCAAAATTTCGAGATTGCATTAGACATGACAAAAATAAAGTTTGTAAATATCGTCAGTTCATCTTTATTTTTGTCATTTCAACTTTAACCTTGAAATTTCGATTTTAATCTTGACTTTCCCAAAATTATTTTATCCAACTAACATGGCTCTTACTCTCCTGTATTAAAGATAAATCTACATAAAGAGTGTTTTCATTTTCATCTATATTACTTTTGAATGACTGAATGAATGAAAGATAAGTTTATTTCATACAGAAGAGTATAAGGGCCACGTTAGATGGAGCAAATGATTTGGGGAAATCAAGAATAGAGCCTAAATTTTGAGATTCAAGTTTGAATGACGAGAATAAAGTTGAAATTCAATTTTGTGATAAATGTCAAAATGTCGAGAAAACAGTCAACATGTCCAGAAAAAAGCTGAAATATGTAAAATAAAGTCGAAATACATTGTAAGACAAATTTATTCTCGACTTTCAACTTTTTGGTTTGATATTTTAACTTCAATGTAATCATTATGACTTTATACAAAATTGTATTTCAACTTTATTGTTGACATTTCAACTTTAATTTCGTCATTTCGACTTTAATCTCAATCTGCTGAAATGTAGCCTATTTTTTCCATCCAAAATGACCTTAATACTCTTCCTTGTTTAAAATAAATCAGGGTCATTCTGCCAAAAGAGTGAAAATTGCTTGTCATAACTCTTCAAAATTAAACTTCATTTTTCATTCGATTTCAAAATAGAATTTAGTAATATACACATTTACTCATTCAAAATAAGTACTCGTCAATCTCAGGCTACTTTATTTAATTTTTTGCAACTTTCCACAGTTTATTATCATCGCAGTTTTTTCTCTGCTGTTACCAAAACTCAAATGCCATTTTAAAACCATTAATAAGTATAATTACAATAAGAATATCAACCACATACAATGTTTTCCTTTAAAAAAAGAGTCAATTTAGAACAAATGTTTGGTTACATGATGAAAACACTAATATTTATCACAAAAAAATGACTTTTTTTTGCTGTTACTCTTCATTTGAGTAACAGCAATGAGTTTTTAGCATAAAATTAGCAATTGTGTGAAATCTAGCCACTTAGCATCAATGCTAGTAGCTTGAGCACATGGAGCAAATTCTTAAGATTTAACTGAATATTTTACTTTGGAAATCAACAAATGTTTTCTTAGAGATAACTTAGAAAACAGGACTGATGTTTTAGATTGACCATCTCTAAAACAGCTAATATATCTTTAAATTTAAGGAAAAATAAAAGAGATAACTTTCTTTTGGTCTTCCCATGACCTGCAGAAGACCTAAATGATGTCACTTCCTGAAAAACATGTCACTGGTGGCATGTTCCAGAATGTTAAAGAGGGGAGTGTGTTTGGGTAACAGCAATGAGTGAAAACCTGGGGACAGCACTAAAATGTGAATTTTAACCAAAATATACTGACTTTTTTGTAAAACTTTTGTTTCAAAATTGTAGATAGAATATGGAGCCACACTTAAATGCAAAAAAAAAAAAAAATTGCTTTGGAAGGATTTTGTTCATGATGCATCGTAGTAAAGTGTAGCGTTTGGCTGTGGGGACAGGCAAGAAATGATATGTATAGCCTAAGTGTTTTGGATGCCATTTTAAAATATTAAAAAATATATACATATGTAATTTCTACAAATATTAATGTGTATGGTGTTTAGTATAATAATAAAATATAATTTGTAATATATTACTACTTGTGTTTATACATTTAATATACAACAATAAACTGGGGACAGAAATTTCACTCTTTTGGCGGAATTCCCCAAATATGTACAGTAAAGTCGGAATACATAAGTCAAATTTATTCTTAACTTTCCACTTTTCTTCATGATATTTTAACAATAATCATTATGACTTTATAAAAAATAGTATTTCAACTTTATTGTCGACATTTCAACTTTAATTTCGTCAATTCGACTTTAATCTCTAAATTTCAACTTTATTCTCGTCATTTCAACTTTAATCTCAACCTGCCGAAATGTATTTTTTCCATCTAAAATTGCACTTATACTCTTCCGTACTGATACTCTTCCGTATCTTAAATAAATAAATGATAAAGTAGGCTAATATCAGAAAAAATAATAGAATAGAAAAAGACATAGCAGGAGGCTGCTTGTTTCTTGGGCTTGTATCGCCCTGGTTGCGTATTTCAGTAGAAAACCTGGCAACCCCGCTCGGCCGGTCCCTGTCACGTCTTGTTGCTCCGTTCAGGGACGGTCGGTCTGTTTCTCCGCCCTCAGCTGGACTGGGACTGTCTGACGTGTGAGGGGCGTAGTAACGCTGGTATGAAGGGACCCGGACCGCGGTGGACTCAGACCTGAGCCGGAGGTCTTCGGAGACAGATACGCACGTTTTCCCATCCGTGCGTGACCGACGTTGTGCAGCCTCGTCAAACCAGAGCCGATCACGTTTGTCTGGATATTTTCAAGCCTTCGCTGTGGAGGCTGTGAGGCTGCAGTGATGCCACGGAGCTCGTCTGCTCGGTGATCTGAAATAACCCAGCTCCAGTTTAGCTCCAGGATGATGCGAAAGGCCTTTCTGAGACACGTCCGCCGCTTCCCGTGGGTCACCAACGTGACTCTGTACGGCTGTCTGTTCGCAGGGGGAGACTTCGTCCATCAGTGGTTCTCGCACAGGGACAAAATGGACTGGAAACACACCCGGAACGTCGCCGTGGTTGCGTTCACTTTCCATGGCAACTTCAATTTCTTCTGGATGCGGTTCCTGGAGCGGAGGTTTCCTGGGAATTCTGTCGGGATGGTGCTGAGGAAGCTGGTCCTGGACCAGACCACGGCCGCCCCTCTGGCCACCAGCGTCTTCTACACAGGTCTGTGGTGGGACAGCCCGGGCAGGACGGTCCTGTCGCCCCCTGCTGCTGTGCCCCCGGGCACCGCGGAGGCCTGTCGGGCAGTCAATGGTTAACTTAACCACAGATCACATATCTGTCAAACAGTAACCTGACACGAGTCCTCCTGGTGTTCCTTTGCTGTAGTAACGACCAGCAGTCTTCATTGTCCCGTGGAGGTCAGATGAAAGGCAAAGTTACTCAGTCTGTTTGGGGGTCAGGGTCTGACTGACTGTGTCTCCAGACACTGATTGGGACAGATACAGGAGGGAGCGGGATCAGTGATTTCAGAATCAGTTTCTTGAAAAGCTTACTGTTATTCTAAAACAGTCCAATCCTGTTCACAAATGTTTTGTTAAAGGGACTGTGAGGAGTTTTTAAGTAATTGCAAAAAAGTCTCACTTTTAGACATATGCCTGATCCAAATACACACTTTAAGATGAGTTTTATAGCATCAATATAAGTTATCTATAAATGCTATTCCTTAGCCTTCCGGTCGGGTCGGACAGGGCTGGACTTGGCTTGGGTCGCGTCTTTTGGTGCGTTCCAGTTGTTGTCAGAAGTAGGGATTTCCGGGTTCCAAGTAGGAAACTGCAACTGGATCGCCCCCGAAGTCAGAATTTCCTACTGGGAACTTGGTGAAACCTCGTCACCCCCGAGTTGACAATCGAAGATGGATGCCTCCAGTGTGAACAGTTATTTAGCTCCTGTAATAATCCATTTATTTGCACTTCTGACTGGGGTGTGTCGCTCTAGATCGGCTGTATACATCGTATTGTTAGACTTATATTTACAAAAATGCTGCCATAGTGATTCACATTCTTCATGTGATATTTGTGAACAACAACACAGGGCGTGCTAACAACAGCTAACAATAGCCTGGTAGATCGGCATGTTTTTTTCCGACTTCAACTGGAGCGCCGATAAGTCGGAGATGATGTCACTCACAGTTCCGAGGTTACTGGAACGCAGCATTACGACAGTCGCCGCACATGCTCATGGGTAGCAGAGTCTTTATGTCGCCCATAATAGATTCTCCTCATAGCACCTTTAAAAAAGGAAGTAGTCAAGTTTGACAGTTGCACAAGAACTATTGATATCTCTATATAGTCACTCGGGTTTGATATCGTAAAAAAGTTAAGCATCGTGTCGCCTGATATTGAAATTTTTGTAGATAATTACAGCTGATATGTTGTCCACACATACAGGGCCGCCCCTAGCCAAATTGGGGCCCTAAAGAGAATTTTCCTTCTCACCCACATGTTGAGAACTGCTACACTAGTAAACTGTACTTGGAGCTTGATCATTCAAAGGTTGTTTTTATATTATGGACAATACGTCATGCAGGAAACCTCAGGATGAATTTATCATTATCATTTATCAGTGAGTGAGTAAAACAGAAGGGCAGAGCTGGACGGATGAAGAATGTTGAGCTTTGATTCATCAACAGGCTCACTTGTCGTTTTATAAATCTTTTTGTTCATTTAAACCGTGTACATGAATTAAAAAAATCACACAAAGTGACTGATGATCCCTCACTGTTCCTGCGATGCACGTATGTCTGCGTCTTTACGCTCACGAGCTCACGAAGGAGCGTGCACCCAAAAACACCGAGCAATTCAGGAGGCATTCAAAACGTTCATATGTACATTGGCTACACTGCAAAATGACAAAACTGTCAGACAACAGTGATAACAGCCACACTTAAAATGGAAAAATATCAGGCCTGTAGTTTACAGAGCGGATCGTGGCTGCATCGGACTACATACGTGTGTTTTGGGTTTAGGGAGGGGCAGTACTGCACATGTATCAGTCATATGCCAACTGGAACATCAGAATGTACAATATAGATGCACCTTCTCATCAATGCATGGGTACATTTAAAAACTAGAAAAGCACTCGGAGAGCGCGGACCTCTGCCAGCGCCACAGTCCTCTCCCATATTGTGATTTTTACCATAAATATGAGTCCTACCTTTATTTCGTGTAAATATTTAGATTCCTTGACCATGAAAACATGACATTAGCAATTGGATTCATAATTACCTCTGCCAAGGAGGTTATGTTTTCTTGGAACTGTGCTGCTTGGCGGAGGTCTGCGCTCTCCGAGTGCTTCTCTAGTGATATCTATTTTAGTTCAGTAGTTATTCACGGAAATTGCATTTTTCGTCATGGTGGATCCAGACGGTGATCCGGATCAACACCAAAATTAAATCAGTTCTTGCTTTTTGCATGCTGAACATTTCCTGAAAATTTCATCAAAATCCATCCATAACTTTTTGAGTTATTTTGTTCACAGACAAACAGGCAAACAGACTGTCCTGAAAACATAACCTCCTTGGTGGAGGTAATAAAGGGTTTCATTTTAGCAACAGTGAAATGCTGTTTTTCTGGTTTGACATTTGTTCTGTGAAGAAACAAGTCAGTTTTTGTTAAATACAGAGCTTTTGCTCTTGACCTGAAATATCAGTACAGGGGATAATGAATTAAAAAATATCGGCATATCAGCAAAAATCCAATATCGTGCGTCCCTATCTTAGACAGAAAAAAACTGAAATAAAAATAAATGTCATGTTTGAATTAATAGTACTTTAGGAGACTATCAGTCTATTAAAGAGGTAAAGGAAATATGTCAATTTATCCATATTTATAGCACAATATTGAAATATTAAAGTATACATATTTTTATCTTTGACTCTCTGTCTCTACATTACGTTCATTGTTGTCATTTCTGTCACTGATTCAGAAAACACTTTATCCATGTTGTAGGAGCCATACTTTATTTAAGTAATACTATTCAGAAACTGCATATCTTATAATTGTGACTATTGCTTGCTAACACTATTACAGAAAATAAGAGTGAATATCTAAAATTAGGGTCTAATGTGGTTCTCCAAATGTTTTACCTCAAAAATAAGTCACTCTAGACTTACTGTATGTTGTAATGAATATTTCTCCTCAAACAAAGTATCTGTTCAGGTTTTTACCTTTTATTTTAAAGATCCTGTCCAATAGTTAAATAAAAAAAAATTCTGTTTTATGACCCACTGTTGTCCCCATTAGTTGTATTTTAATTTTGTATTTTTTTTAGTTAAGTTAGACAGTTTTTGGTAATAGTGTTGATATCTGTATAGACAGATAAAACTGAAATAAAAATAAATATCACATTTGAATTATCAGACCTTTAGGAGCTTATCAGTATGTCTGTTGAGAAGTTGAAGAAAATATGTTGATGTATCCATATGTTTAGCACAATATTAACATATTTATGAGTTATATAGGGATGGGTGTTATTGGATTTTTGCTGATATCTAATATGCTGATATTTTTTAATTCTTTATCATCAGTACTAATACTGATACTCCTGGTCAAACGCAAAAGCTCCTTACTTAAGAAAACTTGGCTTGTTTCCTCCGTGTCACAGTATATTTCTGTGAGGAGTAGATGTTAAACAAGAAAAACAGGATTTAACTCTTGCAAAAATGAAACCCTCGCTTTTTAAATGTACCCATGCAGTGACGAGAAGGCGCATCAATATTTGTGTAATTTGCCGGTATATCAACTGTAAATATCTGCAAAACTTTCAGTATTAGCCGATATTAATGCTTAACTTTATAGGCTGTTATCAACCGATACTGATATCACACCGATCATATTGTGCATCCCTAGTTACAGAAAATATAAATGGATGTCTAAGATCAGAGTTCAAATGTGGTTGTCTAAATGTTTTACTTTAAAATTAAACCACCATGTCGGCAACTAAGGCCGACATGGCGTTAAACCTCTATCATCCATCCTTTACCTTAAAATTAAGTCAGACTAGACTTATTGTATTGACTTTTTTCTCCACAAAACAAAGTTTCTTTCCTGGTTTTTACCTTTTATTTTAAAGATTCTGTTCAATAGTTGATCAGAAAATTCAGCTATATATTAAAATTGGACCCAGCCCAGCCCCATCAGTTTTGTAAGACATGTTCTGTTCAGATTATGACTATGTTACACTATGTCCTGCTCACCAAAAGCAACCTCCAAGCAATAAGCAATCCCTCATCAGTCACTGTGATTTGAAGTGATGTTTTAAAGAGCTGTGATTCCCCTTTTACATCTGTTCAGTTTAACCTGAATGGCCGTTTTAGCTGATTCCTGATGGTTTGTAAAAACAATGAACTTTCAGTCATTGGAGGACCTGATGATGGGTCAAGCCTCCTAAATATGGCACCAATAAGTCAAAAGAAAAAACAGAACAGTGAACTACAATTAGCATTTCACCTTATACATTGATTACAGCAAATGTCCATTTTAACCCTTTTGTCAGTTGTGCAATAAGTCCTTAAAATATCTTGTATGATGATGACAGAATCTTTATGCCTTCTCATTAGAAAGAGAGTTTAGTGTTTTGGTCTTTTTGTCACACAGGAGTCAGTTTCTTGGAGGGTAAAGACGACATATTGGAAGACTGGAGGGAGAAATTCTTGAACACATATAAGGTGAGCAGTAAGAGCACAGGCAGACTGTCAAAGCAGGTTTTTCTCACTAATGTTGAAGAATGACATGAAGTTTGGTGTCAGCAATGATATAATATAACATACAACATAAGGGAGAGAATCAGGCTTTTTGAATCAAACTCTGATGTCATTGTTTTACTTCCTATAAATATGCAGTACTCATCATCAGTATTTAATTACAACTGAGAACAGAAGATATTTTCATATAAGCAGTGGTGTTATTCTTCTTATTTGCTTTAAGGTTACTGATTATCTTTTTGTCCAACTTTGAGTGCACCCACTCAGGTGAAAGATTGACTTCATCTTGTGTCAGTAGAGGTGACCTTTCTTTCTTTATAACTTCCCTGTTCTCCTTTGTTTCTCTTTTCAGACAGGACTTATGTTCTGGCCATTCATGCAGGTAAATATTAAAGTCTTTTAGTATCAAATCCAAGCACTAGTGCCTTCTCAATGATTCTGAGTTTCCAATATGCCACCCTGGGGATAAACCTTATAGATATTGACATTTGAATATTGATCATCAATCAATGAGTCAAAATGTATTTATATAGCATGGTTCATACAGATTAAATTGAGATGGAAATTGAATGAGGAACTATATATATTTACAGTACAGGCCAAAAGTTTGGACACACCTTCTCATTCAATGTGTTGTCTTTATTTTCAACACTATTTACATTGTAGATTCTCACTGAAGGTCTCAAAACTGTGAATGAACACATATGGAATTATGTACTTACGCATTGAATGAGAAGGTGTGTCCAAACTTTTGACCTGTACTGTATATATATATATATACATATATATATATATATATATATATATATATATATATATATACACACACATACATATACATATATATATACATATATATATATATATATATATATACATATATATATATACATGTATATATATATATATTTATATATATATGTATATATATATAAATATATATGGAATGATGATAATAGTTTTCTTACAGTTACCCAGTAAATAAACACTCTGCAGAGGTATATCTACTCAGTATATTTCCACTGTAACATTAATGATAGTAGTAAGGCTGTCAGGAGGATTTAAAGCCTTAAGCACACTAAAGAAGTTAAAGAAAAAGAAATGATAAAATTAAGATGGCTGTTAAAATTTAAAAGAACAGATACATGAGGAAATGCAAAGCAATAAAATCAAGAAACATCAGACAGATATAAATAAAATGCTAAAAATCTATTTAAAATAAATTAATACACTATAAAAAAGTGTATTGAAAAGATAATTTTTTTTTACTTTGACATCGCGCGACAAGCTATGTGGTAGTGTGAAAAGCGGCTGTCGCATCGCGGAAGGGTTAGCCCCACCCATCGCAGCTGTACATTGACTTTGCATGGAGAGTGATCACCGAGGTAGTTCAAGTAGCGTGCAGTGTGAACGCAGCTTGAGAGCACTGGGCTGTAAGTAGCAATATATAGCCGGGTACAAAACTACGATACTAAGTTTTCCAAAAATTGCTTGTTAAATGTATTGTTAAAGGGACTGTGAGGAGTTTCTAAGTAATTACAAAAAAGTCTCACTTTTAGATATATGCCTGATCGAAATACACACTTTAAGATGAGTTTTATAGCATCAAAATAGGTTATCTATAAATGCTATTCCTAAATTTATATTATTCGGACACGTCTTAGAGCACCGGGCTGTAAGTAGCGATATATAGCCGGCTACAAAACTACGATACTAAGTTTTCCAAAAATTGTTTGTTGTCACACATCAAAAACTACCACTACATAACTAGAAAGAGATACACTACCTCGTCGCTTTGCATCCTGTAAGTTGTTGAAAAAAGAAGTTGTAAAGCAATGCAGAGTTCTGAGGAAGGTCCGAGCTGCATTCATTAGCATAACAACACACTCACACTTTGGCTTGGGTTACGTCTTTACAACAGTCGCTGCGTGTGCTCATGGGTAGCAGAGTCTTGATGTCGCCGGAAATAGATTCTCCTCATAGCACCTTTAAAGAGCTACAGATTTTTGGAGTTTCGTCCAGTAAGACATATTACGGGAAACATGTACAAGCACATCATAGTCTGGTAAATGTATGACACATTTATGCTCTGATGCTAACATGAGTTTATTTCTTTCCTTTTTTCTTTTTTAGCTTCTGAATTTTGCCTTGGTGCCCCTGTACATGCGGACCAGCTTCACCGGCTGCTGTGCGTTCATATGGGCCACCTTTCTCTGCTTTTCTCGTCAGAGTGGTGACGGCACAGCCGGTGCTGCTATAGCTTGGATGTTTCCCCTCAAAGAGACTGAACCAGAACCCACGAAGGAGAACTCAGACTCTAAAGAGAATATCAATAACCCCAAAGAGCCAATGGTAGCATCTCAGAAGTGAAATGAGGCATTTTGTTGTAGAGATAGACTGAAAAAACAAGGTTGTTCGGCTGATATCTGGTCCAGTGGAGAGATTAATGTTGCACTATCACTGCCAGAGCTACAGGCTCACTCAGTGTTACAGAGGAATGTGCTTCCTGATGCTGTAAGATGGTTCAGGAGAGAGCGTCAACTTGAACATGATGTGTGTTTTCATAATTTATACAGCACATTAACTCCTTTGGAAAATGCAGTCCATCTTCATCTCACAGTTTGCCATCATCATGAGATATTTATTATCTTTGTTCCATAGATGCAGTCTAACCTCTCTAACTCAGTTAAGAGAAAAAATACGGTCCAACCTAAGATTGTGCCATGCATAATGTTCTTGTATTTATGTCTGACGACCTCGCTGCCTGGTGCAAAGGTTGTTAATGAGTGAGTGATCCGTGTTTCTACTTGACTTCAAAATGAAAAGCTGTACTAAGAGTGGGAAAAGTTAATCTTACAGCTTTCACTGGCAGCTAACATATAAGCTCGTAATTTGAATGTCTTATTCTGAACACCCACATATCACTCACTCTTTCATAGAGTGGTATCAGCATATTGTTAACTCATTAATATAATAATCAGACATGAATGAGTGACTTTTGAAGGCATATCAGCTTTACTGTACAGAAAAATACATGAGCACAGGTACCAGTGAGTTATAGCCCATCTATTAACACTTTACTCATGAAGGGCTGTGGGGAGATCAGCTGTAGTTTGTTCACTAAAACACTGAAATACACCTTAAAATTTGTTTTTGAAATGCACATGTTAAGAGTAACTATCTAATTATTGTGAAAAATGCTATGCTACTGAAAGTACTTTATTTTAATCTCATATTGACCCATGAAGGTTCTCTCAAATATCCATTTACTTGAAAGTAAAAGTACCGCCTGCTTGTTTTTATGATTCATATCATTGTGATATTGTTCAGTGTTGTCTGTTACTATATTCCTAATTATTAACCCCCGTGCAATCTTTTTGAATTTGTAGCATTTTCCTTGCCTGCTTTAACTTTTAAATATCAAAAGTAATATTTCCCTATCTATCTATCTTTTTTTTGACATTGAAAGGATTTGAACGTTCAGGGCAAACATCTTCTCAGGCAGATTGTTTTCAGAGCCTTTTTTAATATATTAGCTTTTACTAAATGTATCACTAAACTTTGGAAAGGGATTTTTACTGTCTTAAAGAGAATGAAACCTTAAAAGTGATCTTTTTGTCATACGTTTTAAACAAGCATATGCTAAAAAATCTTATTCAGTAGGAATCCCAATCCAGAACATAAAGTTAAGTTTTATTCCTTCCCTTAAGACATCTAACACTAACATTTAAAAGTGAAATTACCCCATATTAATTGTACTTGACGATGTTTGTTTTGAATAGCTGTCTGTATGCTGCACACTGGAAACTAAAAGTCTAATTATTATCCAACTTGATCTTGACTTGAACTGAACTGGATGTTTTCAAACTCATTAAAAACACAGTCTTGATTTCTTGTTGCTATTTAAAGTTTGTTTATACAACAAATAAATGTCATAAATGCTGTTAACTTTTATCTATTAAAATGATGTGACTTCATTTTGTAAAATGGTTGCAATGACTGTGGTACAGATAAATTAACTGTTGAATAAAGAAAAACATCCCACTCCCATTTTTCTGTTAGTTTTTTTATAGGAATACAATGAAAAGGAAATGTCACCTTGATTTTTTGTTGTAGAGACAGGAGCAAGTTCAATATTACTCTTTTTAGATGCAGATTCAGCTCCGTCTCCGTCTCTTTTGGGAATCCTGAGCTCAACATATTCTCTGAATCTCTCTCCTGCAGCAGCATGACTTTTATCTGCAGGCTGTTTTCACTCTTTTAGACTTTCTTTCCCTGCTCCACACTATTAAAAAGAAAGCTCACTGCAACCTAACAAGTATTTTTTACATTTCCAACAAAAAAGCAGGCTGTCATCTTATTTTAAAATGTGCTTGCAGATCCCCAAAATGGAGAGACCCATCACTTAACCAGTGAGTTAGAACTGTGAATTACCAACCAGAGATGCAGCTCAGAGACATTGAATTAGGGATGGAAATTTAAAAGATCAGATTTATAATTATCTATATTTAATTTTTTTTCCATTTGAACCAATTCTTCGTGGAGTCCTCTTCGATTCCAGTTGATTTTTATGCTGGAAAAAGTAAGTCTACTCAGGTTTTCAGGGTCAACAATGTTGGACACATGACATGCCTCATATTTTATAAGTATATACAGTTTATTATTAATGAGTTGTGGGATGTATCACACTGCCTGTGATACATCCCAGGCAGTGTGATAAACAGTCACTACCTGGATTTAGCTAAGCAAATAGGTACGAGCCGCCGATGCATTATTACTGCGTGGGTGATTATCTTTCAGGTGGAAACAAGTTATTTAACCCCAGATACAATGAGTAGCTTCATATTTCTTAAACAACCATGTCAAAGACATATCCTGTGGTCATGGAAAAGATGTTAGTCTGTTTAAGAAGGGTCAAATCATTGGCATCAAGCAGAGAAAACATCTAAGGAGACTGAAGAAACTACTAAAACTGGGTTAAGAACTGTCCAACACATTATTAAGAACTGGAAGGATAGTGGGGAACCACCGTCTTCAAGGAAGAAATGTGGTCAGAAAAAAATCCTGAATGACTGTGGTCAGCAAATCAGTTAAAAAAGAAAGTAAGAGCATTTCCACACACACAATGTGAAGGGAACTCAAGGGATTGGGACTGAACAGCTGTGTAGCCTTAAGAAAACCACTAATCAGTAAGGCTAACCAGAAAAAAAGGCTTCAGTTTGCAATGGAGCATAAAGATTGGACTGTGGAGGACTGGAAGAAGGTCATGTGGTCTGATGAGTCCAGATTGACCCTGTTCCAGAGTGATGGGAGCATCAGGGTAAGAAGAGAGGCAGGTGAAGTGATGCACCCATCATGCCTAGTGCCTACTGTCCAAGCCTGTGGGGGCAGTGCTGTGATCTGGGCCTGCTGCAGTTGGTCAGGTCGAGATTCAGCAACATTATGACCTAAAGAATGAACATGAATATACTGAGTGACCAGGTTCTTCCACAAATGGAGTTTTTCTTCCTTAATGACACAGGCATAGTCCAAGATGACAATGTCAGGATTCATGGGGCTTGATTTATGAAAGAGTGCAGGGAGCATGAGACATCATCTCCACACATTTGGCCTCCACAGAGTCCAGACCTGAACCCCAGTGAGAATCTTTGGATGTGCTGGAGAAGGCTTTGCTCAGTGGTCAGACTCTCCATCATCAAGACAAGAGCTTGGTGAAAAATTAATGCAGCACTGGATGGAAATTTATCTTGTGATATAACAGAAGCCTATGAAACAATGTCACAGTGAATGTGTGCTGTAATCTGTAAAGCTAAAGGCGGTCCAATGAAATATTCGAGTGTGTGACCTTTTTCTAGAGGTGACTTTTTTTTGGACAGGGAGTGTATATAAAGCTCTGCTTGGACAAATGCTTCAGCAAGTTTCTGTTGTTTCTTTTTTTAAAATGTATTTTTTGGGCATTTTTGTGCCTTTCATGATAGTAGAGAGACAGTGGATAGGCTTGTGAAAGGGGGTGAGAGAGCAGGGGAAGACACTCTGCAAACTGGTCACAGGCGGGATTCGAACCTGGACCGGCAGAAGCATGTACATGGGGTGCTAACCACTCCGCCAAACCAGCACCCCAAGTTTCTGTTGTTTCTGATTGAAATCAAATAGTCACAGACACTGGACTTTGTACAATCATTATCAAACTGTGTGAAATGAAGCTTTGGACTTTTGAACTGTCTCTGTCTCCTGTGTGCCATGATTGCATCTTTGACTTCTTAGTCGCAGTCTGTGCTGACTGCCTGATGGCCTTTATTTGAAGAGATTGAAGATCAACAAGGAACTGATAAAGGATATGATACTGATTTATTTGACTATTTGTCATCAGTTCTCATCCCTTTCATTGAGTTCAATTATGAACCTTTAAAAAGAAAGTAAAGTGGCCATGCAGAAAATAATTATACCCAATAGACAGCTTAATGCAATACAAGACTGTCAAACTCTTGATTTAGTAAATATCTATATAGGAGTAGGGCAAATATTCATTTCATTAAATAAAACTTTATTCATCTCTTTGGGAGACTTTTCTGGAAAATCAAGATTCCAAAAGCAGTTTGTAAAGCAGAAAAAAAAACAAAAACAACTCACTTACTTTATTTGTCACGATTGCTAATCTCACTTTTCAACTTTCAACTATGAAGAGTTTGTAAGTAATTACAAAAAAGTCTCACTTTTAGATATATGCCTGATCCAAATACACACTTTAAGATGAGTTTTATAGCATCAAAATAGGTTATCTATAAATGCTATTCCTTAGCCTTCTGGTCGGGTCGGACAGAGCTGGCCTGGATACTCAACTTCAGGAACAAGACAATTAAAACTACAGCAAATTTATATTCGGACACGTCTTAGAGCACCGGGCTGTAAGTAGCGATATATAGCTGGCTACAAAACTACGATACTAAGTTTTCCCAAAATTGCTTGTTGTCACACATCAAAAACTACCGCTACATAACTAGAAAGAGATACATTACCTCATCGCTTTGCATCCTGTAAGTTGTTGAAAAAAGAAGTTGTAAAGCAATGCAGAGTTCTGAGGAAGGTCCGAGCTGCATTTATGAGCATCACAACAAACACACGCTTTGGCTTGGGTCATGTCTTTTGGTGACTTACTTTTACTACAGTCGCCGTTCATGCTCATGGGTAGCAGAGTCTTTATGTCGCCGGAAATAGATTCTCCTCATAGCACCTTTAAAGAGAAAAAAACTCAACAAAATTGTTTGATCATTAATAAATAAAGGTTGATTCATAATTTTGTCTTAGAAAATACTAAAATACATGTGCTGTGTTCATCTAAATGAAGCATTATTGTCATCACTTTAACAACTGTACAAGCAAATTGTCAGTAAACTCAAGAATGTCATATATTATATGTTCATAATATACTGTTATTCATACACTACAAAAACACAACTGAAAATAAGTGTGATAACATGGTGTTTACTGGTGTATATATATATGTATTTTTACCACATGTGGCCCTTCACATCACTCCCTATCACTGCAGCCCACCAATCATTTCCAAATAAATAAATAAATAAATAAATAAATTATATTCATTTTTTTGCAAAATATTTCTTCCAACCTTAGATTTCAAGTAAATATTTTGTTTTTTAGATGTCATTAAAAAAACTCTTTGATATGTTGGTATCTCCAAAAATCTTTTCGAAGGGAATTAAAATATAATTCATAGTGTTAGTATAAACTACATTTTGAGACAATGATAAAGGTTATTAATTCAAGCTTTAAAAGCTGGCAAACATTCATTCTTCTGTTGCAGGGGAAAAAAGTGGCTTTAGTAATGTGCCATGCTCATTGAATTTATTTTTTTATTTTGTTTGAGATAAAGTATATCAATGTTGGCACTGAAAAAAATGCACGCAGCCCTCTTGGTAATCTAAGTTGCCCACCCCTGCTTTAATATCTCTGATAAAGACAAATATTTAAATGATGTCCAAACACACAGATGAGTCAGAAGAATAAGAAAGAACATTTAAGAGAGATATAACTTTACTGTCTCTGTGTCTTGTGTGTTATTTTTAACGTATGTCGTTGCCAGTGGGTGTCTCCCAAGTCCTCTCATCCACGCCCGCACTGCGCATGCTCAGTGCATCCTCACCTCCATCCACTCGTCGAGGGGCTTCAAAGCTTGAATAAAGATGCTCAACGTCTCGGGTCGCTGGAGCCTCGTCACTGGGTGAAACTGAGTCCTTTTGGCCAAACGCACGGGAGGGAGCGGGAAGATTCAGCTGATAGGAACTTTATCACCGACTTTGTGTTTTTCACCAAAATGGAGTTGAAGAAATCCATCTCGGACACCGAGCGCGCGCTCAGGAGCTACGGTGCCGTGTCAGAAACTGCATGGACCACAGACAAAGGTGAGCGCCATGTACTCGGACATGATGTGGTTGGTCCCGTGGTGACACATGCCGTGTTTATCAGGGCAGTGTTTGTGTCTTTTCTAAACCCAGAGAGGCGCTGCAGCACGGAAACGGTTAACGGGTGACTCACAAAGGTTTGGGATGTATCAGTAACGCTGCCTTTGTGCTAGGGCCCATTAATTCTCCTTCACACACACTACGGATATTACACTGTTTGACTTTGAATGAGAGAAAAATGTACCAAAACAAACATTTAACAGTCCTTTGTCATGTGAAACTTGCTGGTTTGATACAGTCTGATCTGGTGCAGAAGCAGCAGAATATGAAGGCTTGTGTCAGTCTTCTGGTCCACTGCACTGATAAACAGGGTAAACACTTCGCATTTCATATGCAGAAAAATCATAATTATGTTATTTTAAATTACATTAGATAGAACTTTATTAATCCCCTTGGAAAAAAACTAATTCGGTGAAATCAATCATTTCCAGTAGCAGTTAAGTATTAAATATGACAGGTTTATACATAAAAATAGATTAAAACAAAAATGAAAATACAAATATTGGCTTGCTAATAGCACATATTAGCACAGTTAAAAAATTAAACTGACTTATGCTTCCCCTTCAACCCATTGACTGGCATTGTTACCATGTGGTTGACTTTTTGCTGCAGTACCACTATATATAAAAATTTGAAGCCAGCCTTTGCCTTTTTCTCTTATGCATCTCTCTGGATAGTGTTTTTAACACCAATATGAACCCACTGGTGATGCTGCTGTACATGAATGTATTTTTGTAAACTAGAAAAAATCAGAAGTGAATTGCTGCGTAGCTTCTTAGAAATCTAACAGAGCATACATCAGATTAAGAAAAAATCTTTTCATGTATTCTCAGATCCTCAAACAATCACAATTTAATTGAAGAAAAAAAAATTGATGATATAAATGTATCTATGATTTTCCCCAGGAAGCTTGCTCAGCAGCGAAATCTCTAAAGTTTGCTCTCTGTGATGTTTTCATATTAAAATAACAAAAAATGTTGCAGAAAGAAATCCATCCATGCCCTGTATAACCCTTAACAGGCAAGCCAACCAGCAGGTTGACCAATAAACCTGCTTCCTGATTGGGTAATCTGAAAAATAAAACCTAAAATGTTGCTAAATGAAGAGGAAGGAACCTTTTGAACCAACAAATAATTTGTTTCAAATGTATTTCTTAGTTTGGAAGTCAAAGGGTTAATCAGTGTTTTACAAGATTCACATAATGAGAGGACTTTTCAGCTTCAGTACAATGATCACAGCTGTGGATGAAGCTGAGCAAAAGGTTTGTGATAAAAAATAAACATCTCTTTTAGAGACACAGAACTTGACTTTTCTATCATTTTATTGATTCATTTTATTAAAAGTACTGTGAGGAGTTTCTAAGTAATTACAAAAAAGTCTCACTTTTAGATATATGCCTGATCCAAATACACACTTTAAGATGAGTTTTATAGCATCAAAATAGGTTATGTATAAATGCTATTCCTTAGCCTTCCGGTCGGGTCGGACAGGGCTGGACTGGCCTGGATACTCAACTTTGGAAACAAGACAATTTAAACTAGAGCAAATTTATATATAGTCGATATATAGTCGGCTACAAAAGTATGATACTAAGTTTTCCAAAAATTTCTTGTTGTCACACATCAAAAACTACCGCTACGTAACTAAAAAGAGATACACCTTGTCGCTTTGCATCCTGTAAGTTGTTGAAAAAGAAGTTGTAAAGCAATGCAGAGTTCTGAGGAAGGTCCGAGCTGCATTCATTAGCATCACAACAAACACACGCTTTGACTTGGGTCTTTTGGTGCGTTCCAGTGGTAGTCAGAAGTAGGAATATCCGGGTTCCGAGTAGGAAACTGCAACTGGAACGTCCCATTATAATCACATTCTTCATGTGATATTTGTGAACAACAACACAGGGCGTGCTAACAACAGCTAACAATAGCCTGGTAGATCGGCATGTTTTTTTCCGACTTCAACTGGAATGCCGATAAGTCAGAGATGATGTCACTCCCAGTTCCGAGGCTACTGGAACGCAGCATTACGACAGTCGCCGCGCGTGCTCATGGGTAACAGAGTCTTTTTGTCACCTGTATTAGATTCTCCTCATAGCACCTTTAATGTTTGGGCTACAACAAATCATGTGTATCTTTTTGTATATGAGTGTATAGCATATTCTATGAATCTTTAACTATATTATAGACATGTTGGACTTAAATGTCTAAACTTCTGCTTTAAATATCATTCGCTTTTCATACACAAAAATAAATCAAAGCTATTAGCAGAGGATCTATCATAACATTTCCATTCAGGGGTGCATAAGAAATGTCTGCCTATTTCCAAAAAATTCCAGTATTTTATCATTTATTTGAGCTCTATACAGTGCAGTTTACTCCTGAATTGTGTCTGAATGTGTCAATCAGCCATTACCTTTACTCCCTTTAGCTGCAGAGTCGTTATTATCGTTACCAAGAGTAGATCTGGTGTATCAGTGCCAACCAAAATATGACTGTCCTTCCAAATCCCCAAAAGATTGACTAATTGACATGTTAAGGCATTAAGGAATAGTTTTACTGCTGGCTAATTATCAATTTAAGATCATTAATTTACAAAAGCATAATTGGTTTGGCTTCATTAACCTTTATACATTAAAGGTATGCATGTAAATGTGTTCCTGTCTTCCTGAATACTTGGGGATGTGGCCCTCTGTGAAAACATTTGGACATCTCTGATCTAAACTTATTCTAACAAACATCTTTCTAGTGATTGGAAGCTTGAGTTAATTCATTTGGATGATGTTAGGGGACCAATGAAACCTCGCCTCATCTCCGTTTAGGAGCTTTAAACCGATCTGTATCACCTGCAGACACACAGTGAGCTCTGAAATGCATTAAAACAAATATGCACTTACGAATGGAGCCATCAGACTAAAAGAATAGAGATGCACAATATTGGATTCTTACCAATATCTGATATTCTTGATTTTTTTAATTCATTATCGCAGATTAGAGCTGGACAAAAAATAGATTAAACAGATTAATTCTAATTATTTTCTGCACAAGATTTAAAAAAAATTAAAAGTTGAGATTTTTTTTCTTGCCTCAGTCCAATTGTAAGTAGTTGCAATTTTTGAAAAAAATTTACAATTTTCTTGATGGTCGGCCTTGTAGGGTTTGCACAAGCACGTTTATAGGCTTTTATTTGTTATTTAAGTAGATTAAATATTGATCAGAGAGTTTCATGCTAATACTGTAAAATACCTCAGCCTTTTAGTGTTTATGTAGACAAACCTGCCTACGTTTATACTACATAATCAACCTCTTATGACCCAGACTTTGAGTTTAAGATTGAAACATTTAGACAACATAAAGACAAAACTTGATTTGTTTCATTTTTATGTCACTGGGAGTTTTGTTTCTTTTAGAGATGGAAACATCGATAAAAATCGTAAATCGAGTGTTGTGAAAAAAAATCAGGGATTTTATTTCTAGACCATATCGCCCAGCCCTATTGCCGATACTGATATTTATGATGAAGAGCACAAGCTTTGTGCTTAACAAAAATGTACTTGTCTATTTCAGTGTTACAGTATATTTTTGCTAGGAAAAGATGTGAAGCATAAATAAAACCTTGATTTTTAAACATATCTATGCAGTGATGAGAAGGTGCATTGATATTGTACATTTGTGTAATTTGCTGATATATGTGGCCGATATATTGTCTTTAAGTCTCTACAAAAATTTGTTAATATCAGCCAATGCAATACTGAACTTTTTAGGCTGATATCTGCCGGTATTGATGTCAAACCGATAATATTGTCAATCCCTGAGAAAGATCCCTCCAGAGATGCACACAGTGAAAAACTTTCTTCACTCACAGATTCTAGTTTCACGACAACATTGTGAATCCCTGTTTTTATCATTTTACCTTCTAATCAAAACAGAAAGACTGACTGATACATGTGTTTTGGTAAACACACAAAAAACAGTAACATCCTTAAAGATATGTCTCAGTTGGTGTCACAGATGAATTCCTCATTATAGGAGAGCAGAGTGTCAAGAAACCTCCAGATCAAGTCAGAGGAGATAATCAGCAGCTATTTTTAGACACAGTTTTTCATCACCCTCTCTCTCGGTGGCAATCATTCTAACATCGTATCACACAACTCAGAGAGAAAACAGAACAAATCTGAGACATTTCTCTTCTCCTCATCCTTTATGAAAAACAAATCTGCCGGTTGTATGCATTTGCAGACACTTTGTTAATGGGTCTCCGAGGCAGCAGAAGTGTTATGACTGCAGGATGTGTCACGGTGTCTGGACTGTTTTACAGATGCTGAGGTATCTCTGTCCAGGGCACCATATGGCCGCTGCACCAGGCGCAATACAGGCTTTCCAGACTTAATCCTCATTTAATCATAATCTAAGTGTACTCTTATCAAGTTTCTGTTAATGAAACAGGTCTAATGTAAGATGATTAATCATTTGGAGATGCAGGTGCAGCAGCTTCTGTTGGCCTGAAACTAGACACACAATTCCACCTGTCCCTGGTGGACATGCAGCTTTTAATTAGGAAGTATCAATACTGTTCATCCCTGGTGTGTGTGTGTGTGTCATAAGCACTAACAGCTTGTTCAGATAAGAGAGCTTTTCTTCCATTTAATCATGCTCTTACAAACAACATGGCTTTGAGTAAAACATACAGATAATTAAGTATTTATATCACAAAGTCCTGTTCATAAATCTAAACTCATGTTGTGCTGTGCATCATAAGCACTTCTGTGACTTACAGTTTGATTTTGGAATTAGTGTACTTTGTATGTAGACATTTTTGAGGGTTGATTCAACATCAGTGATGCACAAAGTGACCCCCCCTGTGCAGACTTCTCTCTGCTGTGGTGAGTCAGCTCTGTCCTCAGCAAGCAGCCATGAAATGTAAGAGTAACACACACTATGGTTTATTTTTCTACAACAGCCAAAGACCTGATCCAGTCCTTTAATGCTATGTGATACTCAGTGGATAAATGTCAGGACTCATACTAACAGCTTAGGAGAAGGGGTGGGCAATGTGGACCTAGTATTTTCATCTTGATATTAAAGCTGGGGTTGGTAATCTGATTTAGATACACTTTTTGTGATACTTGTTAAAATGGTCTTTATGACCCGATGCCAATCAATTCATAACGTGTTCTTAAAACAGAATAAATATCCGCTATCTACAGCAGGAGTAAGGGAAAACACCAACCAATAAACATGTTGGGTCACCAGTTTGTAAACCAATCAAATCCCGTCACCATTCTGCCCGCCTCCTGCGTGTACATTTGCCGGCATGCACAGACTCTGTGCGTGTAGCCGAGCTGAGAGGGATCAGAGTCCACTGGAGAATGCTTACCTGTCAAGTTTTGTCTTTGAAAACAAGGGAAGCCCACCAAGAGCCGTCCCACAACCCCAACAAAGCTCCAATATCCCTCACATTTTAAGACAGGTGTACAAGAAATCTAAAATAAACACTTTGTTTTTCTAAATTTGTTCTGCTGGCCCTAATCTCACGACATCTGCCACCCAGACTACTGCAGGTGGACGTTCTCACGAGGCTTTTTCTTCTTCTTTGGTTTTACGGCGGTTTGCATCCATCATTTTGGAGCGTTACCGCCCCATTCAGGCTAGAGACAGAGTTCAGTTTGGAGACACAGAGGAATGTTTTTATTATTATCGTCACACGGAAGATTTACAGGAGAATACTGATACAGGAGGACGTCGGGAAAGAGGATAAAATACGGAAAATACGGTAGTTTCATGGCCAAAACGGGAGACTTGACAGCTATGTTGAGAATGGCAGAGGAACTACCTATACCTCGATCAACATCGGCTATGAGCACTAACTAACTTTACATGTTTGTTTGTTTTTTAACTTTACTATGATAATGTTTTGGTGTTTTCTTAACGCTTACTGAGACATGACGGTGTAGTGTAAAACAAAAACGTTCTACTGAGGGTTTGGAGGAGATGCTACATTCAAATTCATGCTAGTTTTCTAACATTACCGACCCCAGCTTTAAGGTTGAACGAATTTTGGTCACAATCTAATTGCAATTTTTCTGGCAGATATTTCAATTTCAACTCTATTCACGATTTTCTTTAAATCAAGCCTCAGCGCAATTTTCAGTATGTTTACAGTGTAGACAACAGTGAGGAAGTCAGTGATTAACAGCACAAGGCATTATTCATCATCTAATACTGATGATAAATAATCTGATTAAGGCAGTGAATCCCAATCAGGGAGCACATTGCAGAAGGTATATGGAAGAACTATGAAGGGGAACTAAGCTGAAGGATGTGACAATGTCAGCCCAGCTCTACCTGGTTCTTAATGCAGTATTCCCTTAAAAATGTATCAGGATAGAGAGTGAGAAAAACTCTTTGATGGTGGCTTAGTTTTATCTCTGACTTTAAATGTACCGTATCTTTGCAGAGCTATATCAGACTTTAAATATAAATCTATAGTAACTATCTTTAGCAACACATAGACATGAGGCCCCTTTTAAAAATGGGATGTCACATCTCAAGAGGCCTTTAATACATTCATACTTAACAGAGACAAATATGGTAGGGATTCACTTGTGGTCAGGGCACCCATGAGTTCGTCACTACCATAAATTCTTATTTTCAGTAAGAATTTCATTGATTACACTCCTATAAAATGATCACCACAACCATTCAGACATGAGGACCCTCCTGAAAATGAGATGTAGCATCTCAAGAGGCTAACCTCTAATAAATCAGACGACAGGTCTATGGTTCATGGATCTGTCACTAACTTTAGTTCTTACTTTAGTCCACTTGTCTCCTCTTACCTCCCGTCCTTCACCCACACACCCAACACAGCATCCTGTGGATTTGCTGTTCATCATGAGACTGGGATCCACATTCAAGATTTCCTGCTGCTTAACAGAAGGTTTTTTCTTGAGCCATGATGGAGAGATTCATGATTGGCTATATGGATTCATGTTGGGTGCAGGGCTCGACAGTGCGAGGAGGTACTCGCATTTGCTACTAAAAATATTACAGTGGGAGTTGTGATTTGCATTTGGTAGCACCAGGCCAACTACTAAAAATGACCATTCAAAACATGTTTTATCTTGTGTTGAATACGTTGGGAGATGTGGCCGGTGGTATTCCTGAACGCAGCCTCAGCTGAAAACATGTTCAGCTTTGAAACGTTTGTTTTATTGACCCAACTGCGCTGCTAGCTAGCATTCAGTACACCCAAAATCCCCTCACAGCCCTGTGCGAGGTACAGGCAAACAGGTGCTCCTAAAGCCTCATCTCGACCAATCACAGCGCATCAGTGGGACTGGTTGCCAGGCAACATACGCTGACAGAACAGCGAGCGACATTTTAAACTATTTTAGAAGACCAAATGAGCAATAACCAAATAACTATGAAGCCTATCAGTTATTATTTCAAAAGACCAACAAAACCAGAACATGTGGACTCTGAATTGAGACAAGAGGACGAAATGGAGCAAGGAGGCGAAATTGATGGTGAGTCACTTTCCTAAAAATCAAACTCAAACGGTTTTCAAACATGCACCCAAATAATCGTAGACATTCGATACAAATGCCTTCTCGTTGACCGCATATCTTTGTATTAAAGAAAAACACTCTACTTGTTAACTTTTTATTATGCTACTAAAAATATTTGTGTGCTACTAGATTTTTCAACTTGGTAGCACCCGTGCTACTTGGGAAAATGCTAAGCGCCAAGCCCTGGTTGGGTGTTGGATGCATGTATTTGTATATATATGAATATGTGTATTTTATATGTATATATATGTATATATGTGTATCCATAAAATGAAGAGCTTTATGCTCTATGGTAAAGTGTTTTGAGAAAACACTTGTTATGAATTGGTGCTACTCAAATAAAGATTGATTGATTGAAATTAAGCCACTCTTCTTAGATTGATCACATTATCTCTATTTTGTAAAGCTGCTGGGTTTCTCTATCAACAATTTTCCAAAGAAGCATTTGGGAACCTTTGTTCACAGAATGACAGAAATTCAGAAACATGTGAAAACAGTCAGTGCAGTAATCTTGCGTTGTAATCTTGTATGAATGGATCGTGATCTGCTAGCTTATATGTTGCAGAATGCTGGAAAGTCTAGTCTAATGTACAGGCTGCAGTTTTTGCCGTGGGCAGCATATTGATCAGTGTTGTGTTTAGCTAGATTGGTAAGTGTTTGATCACTGTAGCAAGTGTTAAATCACAGATATAGAAAATGTGAGCTCCAGTGAGAAGCCAGCTCATCCGTCTTGGAATAATAGATCTAATAGGTACAGTATTTTGGCCTCTCCTTCTTCATTCACACATATTTTCACATCATCAGGGATTAAAGTCTGCTGCAGTTTCGTCACATCTCTCACTTACGCACACTGCTTTCTCTGTAAGTATCTAAGATGAGCTGAAAAGTCACAGGAAGTTGAGGTGAGCAATGTGTCCATCAAGAATGTGAAACAGAGTGAAAGAAAATGGAGAAACAGGAAAAATGAGTTTTTGTGAGTATGAGTAATTAAAAATGAAGAATAAAATGAAGGACTGCTTTATTAAGAATGCAGATGTGCTTATAAACGTGTTATTAAGTCACATGCAGAGATGTTTCTTTGTGAAGTAAAACTTGGAGTACTATCATGTAAGAGCAGTGAAGGGCAGGGCTGGGCTGTTTGGACCAGAATTTATTTATTTTTTTTGAATGGCAACAAAAATACACAGTAAATTTCTACAAAAGCAGAGTATAGTCCAAATCAAATTATAGCAAGATGCTAAATGTCACAGAAACACTCCAATTAGAAGCCAGCATGTGCATGAAAAATGACAAAAAAAACATGTTTATGACAGAGTAATAACAGACTTCATGAGCAAAAAAATAAAATTATTAAAAAACATTTAAACTTGGGATTTCAGATTGGTTATTTGTGGTCAATAACATATTACTGTTAACATTTTATACTCTTAATTAGGGATGCATGATATTATCAGTTTTCTGTTAGTATATCAGCCTAAAAGGTAAGTATTGGCCAATACTGAAATTTTTGCAGATATTTACAGCTGATCAGCCACATATATCAGCCAGATGACACAAATGTACAATTTGCATCTTTTTATCACTGCATTGGTTTTACATTTATAAATCAAGGGTTTAATTTTGCAAGTTAAGGGCTGTTTTTCTTGTTTTCCATCTGTTTCTCACAAAAATATCCTGAAACACTGAAAGCAACTAGTCAATTTTGTGCTCTTGACCAGAAACATCTGTGTGTATCGGCGATATGCATAAAAAAAATATTATTGACAAAAATCCAATATTGTGCATCTTTCCTCTAAATAATCTTTTTTATCATCCAAACATTTTTGTGTCGGCCTATATTCCACTTGATAACACATGAATTATTTCTTTAGCGTTGAAAGTGAGTCCTATTAAAACAAGTTGCTAACATAAAGCCTAAAACTTGTTATGATTTATTTAATTTTAAAGTAAAGCAAACTAGAAAAATCACGTTGGTTGATTGGTCACTTAGTTGGATACATTATCGGTGCTTTATTTAAATGCAAGAAGCCCTTTTGTCCTGGCTCTACTTTGGTACACTACATTTCCTTCTCCCCCTTCAGCTTGGACTGAAGTTGTACCAAAACAAAGGTGCTTTTTTGTCTTTGGATTGTTCTCACCTCAAATTAGCCAGAACTCTTTGTTCACACCGCAGTAATATAAAGCCAAACTTCTGAACTGGTCCTCTCCTTACAGGAGCGGAGCTGATCATAATCACTGTGGCTGATGTATTTAACATTGAAATGCACCTCATGCAGTGCAGCTGGATCCTCTGATCCTGCAGCTCCAGTATATACTGATTGTGCTCAGTCTGTAGGGGTATCACCCAATCAGAATTGTTTAAAGCATGAAGTGGTGGAACTATGAGCATGAAGACGGCAGGAAGTGACAGCAGAAACAGAGATGATTGGAGATGCTAACAGCTCCAGTTTGTCAGATCTAGACTGCCTTTCTTTATCATCAATCAATTAAACAACGCATTGTAGCACCAAGCGCTTCACATAAAAAGAAATAAAATAAAATAAAATAAATAAAAAGTGGAAAACTGAATAAAATGTAAATATAAAACTCCGCCCATCCTCCCAATCCACATGCCTCACACACACACACAAGGACACGAAGATGAGATTTTAACAGGAAGCAGAATTAGAGGACTGAGGAAAAGTTATCTTGAATTAAAAAAGTGGAAACAAAGAAGATAAGACCAAAATGACAATAAAAAATCATGTTAAGAAATGAAATAGAAAATACCATAGGAAAATAAATCAATCAATAAATAAGTAGATAAAACAAAACTACTAAAAATACTATGATGAAATGAGATAGCCAAACACCAAGTGCATAGTAATATCTAAAATTTACTCAATTTCTCAAGTAATGAAAGAAAATGGATTAACAGAGAATAAAATTCCAAACAATAAATCTGAACTGAAACTGAGAAATAAAACGTATTACAGTAAGAGAGTCAAGATAAATAAATAAAAATCAGATTAACATAACAATAGAAAATATAATCAGCTAAAAGCCAGACTAAAAAGATTGGTCTTGAGTCTGCTTTAAAAATATGAAATGAAAAAGAAATGACAACAAGGAAAACATTTCTCAATAGAAAAAAATGTTTTCAGTCCTCTTCCAATATGTCTTGGCAAGAGTTTGTTCTACCAACAGGCTCATGTTTTCTACTTATAATTATGCATTGGCCTGTTACCAAGGTGATTAATGAAACAATCATTTGCCAAAATTGTTCCTGATAAGTTCACTGTCTTAGGGCTGGATTTGTTGTACTTCCTTCATCCTCTTCCTCATCCTCCCAGGTCATTCGGATGTGTCCATGGCAGAGAGCACCATGGCTCCAGAGGAGATCGAGGTGGAGATGGCTCGTATCCAACGCCTACGAGAGGTCCTGGTACGCCGGGAGTCAGAGCTGCGCTTCATGTGAGTTCCCAAAATGGAAATTTCTTCATTTTTTTGTAACTTGAACCTTTAAAGAGAGCCACGAATTCTTGATGAGAACACCACAACAGTTTCCTCTGCCGTCCCTTGCAGCTGGATCCTCTGATCCTGCAGCTCCAGTATATACTGATTGTGCTCAGTCTGTAGGGGTATCACCCAATCAGAATTGTTTAAAGCATGAAGTGGTGGAACTATGAGCATGAAGACGGCAGGAAGTGACAGCAGAAACAGAGATGATTGGAGATGCTAACAGCTCCAGTTTGTCAGATCTAGACTGCCTTTCTTTATCATCAATCAATTAAACAACGCATTGTAGCACCAAGCGCTTCTCATAAAAAGAAATAAAATAAAATAAAATAAATAAAAAGTGGAAAACTGAATAAAATGTAAATATAAAACTCCGCCCATCCTCCCAATCCACATGCCTCACACACACACACAAGGACACTAAGATGAGATTTTAACAGGAAGCAGAATTAGAGGACTGAGGAAAAGTTATCTTGAATTAAAAAAGTGGAAACAAAGAAGATAAGACCAAAATGACAATAAAAAATCATGTTAAGAAATGAAATAGAAAATACCATAGGAAAATAAATCATCAATAAATAAGTAGATAAAACAAAACTACTAAAAATACTATGATGAAATGAGATAGCCAAACACCAAGTGCATAGTAATATCTAAAATTTACTCAATTTCTCAAGTAATGAAAGAAAATGGATTAACAGAGAATAAAATTCCAAACAATAAATCTGAACTGAAACTGAGAAATAAAACGTATTACAGTAAGAGAGTCAAGATAAATAAATAAAAATCAGATTAACATAACAATAGAAAATATAATCAGCTAAAAGCCAGACTAAAAAGATTGGTCTTGAGTCTGCTTTAAAAATATGAAATGAAAAAGAAATGACAACAAGGAAAACATTTCTCAATAGAAAAAAATGTTTTCAGTCCACTTCCAATATGTCTTGGCAAGAGTTTGTTCTACCAACAGGCTCATGTTTTCTACTTATAATTATGCATTGGCCTGTTACCAAGGTGATTAATGAAACAATCATTTGCCAAAATTGTTCCTGATAAGTTCACTGTCTTAGGGCTGGATTTGTTGTACTTCCTTCATCCTCTTCCTCATCCTCCCAGGTCATTCGGATGTGTCCATGGCAGAGAGCACCATGGCTCCAGAGGAGATCGAGGTGGAGATGGCTCGTATCCAACGCCTACGAGAGGTCCTGGTACGCCGGGAGTCAGAGCTGCGCTTCATGTGAGTTCCCAAAATGGAAATTTCTTCATTTTTTTGTAACTTGAACCTTTAAAGAGAGCCACGAATTCTTGATGAGAACACCACAACAGTTTCCTCTGCCGTCCTTGAGCTGATGATCAGGTTTTCTTAGTTGCCATGAAACAGTGGACAAACTTCAGGCAGATAAATTTAAGCATGTCTTTGTGATACAGCTGCTGTTCTACCTGAGAGAGGCAGACATTTTACCATTGATTAGGCTGAAGGCCAGAGTGAGTCACTGATGAACTCACCAGCCCTCGTCTTTAGTCTCAAGGATTATGGAGCTTTCTGGGATGTCATGCTGTATTTATTTCCTAAACCCTCGCTGGCTCTCTCTCAGGATTTGTCTCAACATGAGACCATGTAGCTTAGAAAAGGCTGATTTAATACTGTTGGCGCTAGGGATGTAAATATATTGAGCTTTTGCCAAAATACGATATGCCGATATTTTATAATGCATATCGACAATGCAGATACCGATATTTCTGGTCAGGAGCTAAACACTTATCAAAAATGGACTTGTTCTGTCAGTGTTTCAGTTTATTTTTGTGAGGAACAGATGTAAAACAAGAAAAACAGAATTTGACTCAAACCCTTGATTTTTAAATATACGCATGCAGTGATGAGAAGGTGCATCAATATTGTACATTTGTGTGATTTGCTGATATTCCAGCCGATGTATCTGCTGTAAATATGTGCAAAAATATCAATATCGGCAGATACTGACACTTCATGTTCCAGGCTGATATCAATAGCAAACCGCTAATATCATGCATCCCTACTTAGCACATTTTGTGAAGGCACAATCTGGTATCAGTAAAAGTTGGGGACACAGCTAATAGTTACTTTTATTATCTCCACACTCAGACTGAAAGTTCCCTTAAAGCAGTCCTATTCAATTAGCGGCCCGCGGGCCACATGCGGCCCAAAAGCAACCCTCAAGTGGCCCAAAATCAACGTGATTGGGACTTGGGTTGAGAAAAACAGGAAGAACTTTTACAAACACTGTCAAGGTCTTACAAAAATTCCAATATTATTACAGACATTGAATGCAACATGTTCTGAAAGGTTGCTATTAAAGATGTAGTCAGCAATCTTCTAATCTTCTAATCTAATGCACTATTTGTCCAAATCACTGTATTTCTCCTCTCCATCCACAAGATGTCCCCACTGACAGCATGTTGAGAAAAAAGTCTGGTTTCAACACACAGCCTTGGCTCTGAATTTCAGCAGGTAAATAATGTGGCTCGGGCCGATCCACCAAAACAGGGTACACCCCCCCCACATCCAGGGGGCGATCATACTCATGCGCAGATCAGACAGAAGTAGTAGGCTTTGTTGTGCGCAGTTGGCGTAAGAGAGAGATACAATATGTGCAGTAGCAATGGCTGAAAAACAGCCCAAAAGAAAAAGGTCAGAGGAGTGAAAAGTGAAAAAGAAGGGCTATGACCATGAAAGAGTGAAGACCCTGGTCAACATTGGTGTTGCTTTCCGACGGTGGAGGGAAGTCCGCGGATTGAAAGACCTGAAAACAGACTCTGATGTCGCAGTTTTTCTGCTGGATAGGTTAGCAACATTAGCTTTGTGGTGCTTCACATAACAGTAACAGCCGTCGGACATTCATCTTATTGTCTAATCTGCCAAAATGTACTGTTGTCGTGATGTTATCAATATTGTCAGGTGAGTTGTCTGAGGTACCTTAGTGTCTCTTCTACAGACGTTTCCATGACGATGCATCCATCAAACATGTGCTTATATTTACCTGTAAAAACGCATTGAAGTTATCTGTTTGAAGTGTAAAATTTAAAGAAACAGCATTTCAGCAGAAGTTTAGTTTAAGTACTGCTCTTTTTTGATTTTATGCCCTTTTGGGTGTGGCAATAAATTAATAAAGTAGAGGGTAATGTTGGACTGCTCACTGAATGGAGGAGGCAGAGATGGTTCAGCATCTAAAATTCGTGGCACCTGAATCTGCATCCTTATCCATTTCCAAAGTCACTGAGTGTGTTGGTAATGGTTCTATGTTGCCAACAGGTTTTGATACCCACCCCTAAACATGAAAAGCTTCATTAGGTTCCCAATGCTTATTAGGCACATCTCTGTTTCAGGCTCAAGATAAACACACATGCATACACACAGACTAACAGATGGAGGATCAAAAAGGAGCTGCTGCAATACTCAGTCAGCTCTGGGTGTAGAAGGAGGTGTAAAGAAGGAGAGAAACAGACAGAGCTGACGGGAGGGGTCAGGGAAGAAAAGGGGGAGGTGTAAAACAGAGCAATGGCACTTAATGCAGAGAAAAGAGGAGGAGGAGCTATGGATGAGTCACCGGCTGATCTATGACAGGGAGAATCAGATCTGTGGTACCTGTCACCGCTCCGCTCACAGAGACACAGACGTGGATTTAGGGGAGACGAGGGGAAATTGTCGAGGCCCCCTGGGTGACACATCAGGGCTTCAGGAGGCTCTCAGAGCAGCAAAGATTGATTTATGCTACATGTTTTAATCCTGCACATACTCCTGATGTATGACACATGCAGGCCTGAGGCTGTCAGCTCCTAATAACACACACAGCAGATTTCACAGAGCAGGGATTGAGGAAATGATTTGGCCATCAATCAATTATTCTGTTGACTGAAAATGAGAGCACAATCAAGGAGTAAAAGGGTTACTCCATTATAGCATCATGATGATCATGATGACTGGTTTTGTTTTGGCTGATATCATGACTGTTAAACATGATTACAAATTGATTTTACAGCATGTTTATTGGATAAATTTATTGGACTTGAAATTTTATGATACTGTAACATTCCTGGCATAAGAAACAAGCAACAATTACACATTAATATATATATCTATATATATCTATATCTATATCTATATCTATATCTATATATATATATAAATATACATACATACATATATATACATATATATATACATATATATACACATATATGTATATATATACATACATACATATATATATACATATATATATATATATATATATATATATATATATATATATATATATATATATATATATATATATATATATATATACACATATGTATGTATATATATATATATATATATATATATATATATATATATATATATATATATATATGTATATGTAGTCCATTTTTGTTAAAGATGCTATGAGGAGTTTTGATGTAAGTACAAAAAAAGTCTCACTTTTAGATATATGCCTAATCGAAATACACACTTTAAGATGAGTTTAATAGCATCAAAAAAGGTTATCTATAAATGCTATTCCTTAGCTTTGCAGTTTGGTCAGACAGGGCTGGACTGGCCTGGATACTCAACTTCGGGAACAAGACAATTAAAACTAGACCAAATTTATATTATTCAGACACGTCTTAGAGCACCGGGCTGTAACTAGCGATATACAGCCGGCTACAAAACTACGATACTAAATTTTCCAAAAACTGCTTGTTGTCACACATCACAAACTACCGCTATGTAACTAGAAAGAGATACATTACCTCGTCGCTTTGCATCCTGTAAGTTGTTGAAAAAAGAAGCTGTAAAGCAACGCAGAGTTCCGAGCTGCATTCATTGGCATCACAGCAAACGCACACTTTTGCTTGGATCATGTCTTTACGACAGTCGCTGTGCTCATGGGTAGCACAGTCTTTATGTCGCTGGAAATAGATTCTCCTCAAAGCACCTTTAAGTGCAAAGCTTGAGCTCTTGACAAGAAATATCTTTGTTGATATCATCAATAATGAACTAAAAAATACTGGCATTGCAGATATCAGCAAAAATCCAGTATCATGCATTCTTAGAAATGACATTGATAGTGATGAGCAAACTCTATTTGGTGTTTATATACAAGTCAGTCCTAGACAACTTTTTTCTAACAACTTGAGCTACTAATGTCTAAGAGGCAGTTAGCACTTTTGTCTGGTCCTTAAAAATGAGAATAAAAATATATCTATGAATGTGAACATATATATGAACTAATCCAAACACAGAGTCTTGCTCACAGAGCAAGATTTTTTTTTTTTTTATAGCTAAGCAGGGTAAAAATAAGGCTGGATGTACTAAAAAAATCACTTCAAATCAATTTATGGGTAGCATTTTGTGTGTGCAAGTACTTTTGAGTCTACTTGACCAGATAAATCCAGATGAGGGCATGTCAGACCACCTCCTAATGTGATCAGGATATAAAAGATCCAACTGTTTTCAGTTGTCTTTGAAACATGTTTAGACTCCCTCTTATCTAACAGAGAGCTGCACAACAGTACTCTGGACTGCACATGCTAATCAGATCATTGTGCAGCATGCAGGAGAGAGGGGCTTAGATCTGAGAGTAACAGCATGTCAGCACAATAGGCCAATTAAAACATGATAAATGAAATGATCATTTCCCAAAACCTTAGGTTTCTGATGTATTTACATATTTATGTTAAGGTAAAATTAATCTGTGCCCCATATGTTACAGGAAACATGATCAAAATAATAAAAATGTGTCTGACAGATGGGTTTTTGATCAGGTTTTTAATTTACGTCTTCTTATCTCTTTCTGGGTTCACTAACTAGTTTAACTCTGCACAACATCTTCTCAGTTAAAACAGAGAAAAAACTCTGCTTTCTGTAAGTGATGCCTCTGATTGACTGTTTTCTTTCTTATCCAGGATGGATGACATTCAGCTCTGCAAAGACATCATGAGTTTGAAGCAGGAGCTAAGGCAGATTGTAGCAGTACCAGGTATGCTTCACACACATACATGTTAATTCATGTTTTTTGTCTTAGTGAAGAGCAGTTAGAGGTGTGTGAGTGATGACACCACACAGAAAAACTGTCCCTCAGATGCAGAACTGTCTGTTAGCCCAGTTTAGACTCTTGGCAGAAAGTGCCTGTGTCTGCATGCTGCCAGCTCCCCATAAGCTCAGAGGCATTGTGGGGATTTATGGGACCTGTCATGACGCTAAACTATGCAGGATTGATCATACGTATCAGACCCATGCTGGAGTTATGACGGAGAGATAATCATACACGCACAAACACACAGGCATCATCACTTTGAAGGGAAAATGAGCTGAGGGAGGCTCAGCTGGCAAAGTGTCTCAAATGAATTTTCAGTAAGCACCTGCTTTGCCTCCCTGGATGCTTCTGTTTTGTTTTTGAAGCTGGGTATGATGTCAGATATTGGTTTAAGAACACAGTCAGCTCCAGCTTTTCTCTCTGAAATTAGGGGTGTCTGTGGGGCAGTCTGTTGGCTGTGACATGGCCATGTGTTCTTGGGCAAAACACTTAACCTTAAGTTAGTCCCACTGCTGCGTCAGTGTTGTGTAAATGGGTATGAAAGGATGTGAATGTGTTACTGATACTGATGGACGACAGACAGAATCTCCAAGCATCGCTGTGTGACTGTGACAGTGAACGGGTGTGAATATGTAGATGTGGCCTTCAGTGTAAGGCCCCGTTTACACGGAGACACTGTCACCTAAAATGAAAAGTTTTCTCTTTGCGTATTCAAACTAGAGCATGACACGGGAGTGTATTTTCACTCCTGTCCCCTCCCACTCCCAGAGAAAAAATCCCGTCCTGTCCCAATCCCGTAGAATGACTCCCACTCCCATCCCGCTCCCACTCAAAATTACTCCTGTTCCCGTTTGAATAAAACCAAACATGTTGAAACGCCCTATATTCTGAACTGCCCTGACCACCCTCTGTTTGCTGAATTTGATCTTCTCCCTTCTGGACAACGTTACAGAATGCCTAGAACCAAAACTAGGCGAGCCAGAACTTTTTATTCCAGTTGCTATTGAAAACCTTAATTCATTGGCCTGACCAGGTTTTCTTTTCTTGTGCTTTGTGCATCTTGTGGATAGAATTGATTTTAATCATTGACAATTTATTGTCTCTTTATTAAATCGCTTTTTTTATCTGCTTTATCTTGTATGTTCTTACTGTTTATTTATCTGCTGCACAGCACTTTGATGACTGAATGCACTTTATGGGTTTTGCCTGTCTTTGGCATTTTGTGGTTAAAGTGCCGCCTCCTTTTCACTTGAGTTCAGGATTTTCCAGGATTTTTCTGGATTTCCTGTAAATTGTAATGCCTGTAAGATTTATGTGTTATAATGTACTTGTGTGCTGATGCCTGCTGCTGAGAAACAATTTCCCCACGGGATTATAATAAAGTTGAAGTTGAAGTTGAAGTTGAAGCCGCTCCGAGTCGCTTTTCACTTCTGGTGGTGACAGGACGTCAAACCACTTTTGTAGTTCTTTTGTGTTGCTAGTGCGGTCAAGAGTGTTGGCTATCACTGAGAGATGACTACAAAAATGGACGCATCTGTTCATCTGGTTGTCTAACTCTGGCTGAAAATGATCATCATGCTTTTTTTCCCGTCCCGTCCCGATCACGGGATTAATTAAAAAATGACTCACGGGAATCTCGTGACCCACAGAAATTCCCCAAAAATGTCATCCTCTAATTCATACTTAATCTACGTTCAGACAGAGACGCTGGAAACTAATGAAAACGCTGTAGTATGCATGCCAGTCCAATAGATGCCGATGTAGTTTTGCAGAGAAACAGCGCTGTTACAAGACACGTACAAAGAAGGAAAACCTTTCACAAACAATAATGGTAAGTGGACGCATGAAGATGCAGGAGTTTCTTGTCTTGACAACAAATCTGCCTGGATAGTTTCGTCTGGATAGTTTTGTCTGGATAACAACCCGTTTGTTATTAACAAAACCATTTGTTTACTCGGAGCTGCATGGAGGAGCGATTTGAAAACTCTCCACCCTGGACTCTGGTCTCAAAAGTTTGCGGATTTAAGCGCTGCACGTACCGTTCCCATGTAAATGGGAGGCCAAAACTCAATGAAAGCTCTTCAGATTTGGCCGTATTAGGCAGACAATTGCCCAAGTCCCTCCGATCCGAGTCCCAAGCAAGTCTCGAGTCATTTGATCCGAGTCTCAAGCAAGTCCCAAGTTTTTTCTGTTGTGAGCAAGTCAAGTCGAGTTGAGTCACAGGCTATAACAGGTCGAGTTCCTTACCATTTTTCCCCAGACCACCCAAAAAGCACTCAGATTTTTATCTTGAAGAGAGAAACCTTATCTTCCCACACATACAACACACGTACACCCTCTTTATTAATGTTAGCTTTGCTAGCTTCATATTGACCAAAGGTTGGGCTAACGTTAGCTACCTGGCTAACGTTTGCAGGTTTCACTTACTTGGCCTCATGTGTCCTCAGGTGGCGGATAAAGTTTGATGTTGTGCCCTCTTTTTCGCTTATTGAAGCGTTGCAAGTCATGCAGTTGGTGTGTCTTCGTTTTCCATCAACGGCGTTCTTTATATGCAAAGAAAATAACTTTGGGCAAAAAAGACTTAGTCATTGTCAATTTGAAACCCGCGTCCCGCACACCCTGCCCACTGATCATCACTGTAGCAGAAGCGGTGTGTGGTAGGAACGTATGTGTGTAGTGCTGTGTTATGTGTGGGACAATATTGGGTGATGGACAAGTGTACTGTGAATGGAGCATCAATAAAGTGAACCTAAAAGGAAAGAGCGGTGTATATCTCCTGTCTGACTCTTCATTTAAAGCCTGAGTGCGTGCAATTTTCCGAATCATGTTGTCTCAAGTCAGGTCGAGTCTGGAGACATTTTCTCTCGAGTTCAAGTCAAGTCTCGAGTTTTTACCTCCCGGGTCGTAGGTCGACTCGAGTCCGAGTCCCTATGACTCGAGTCCAATTGTCTGGTATTAGGCCTCATGTAAACAGGCCCTAAAGCTGCTCCGAGTTGTCACAAAGACTAGAAAATGGCGATAGACGCTCCATTCACCATGAATTGCCGAGAGGATGTGCTGAAATGGTTCTCTGACGTCAGTCGTATTAAACATAGAAACACACTCATGAAGCCCTGCATCAGAGGCACATGGCAACAGGAGGAGTTCACACACACATCCACGCTCATCACTTACATCATCAGGAGGGGCTGGTGTCGTGTTCAAGGACACACACACACACACACATACACACAGAAACGCACACATGCATCATCAGCAGCTGTTTCAGAAGCAACCAATGACCTGTCAATCACAGTGTTTTATTAACTATGCATACGTCATTCACAGAATTAAGACGAGACAGAAAACCAGGCGGAAAAGGAGACTTGATAAACCTCAGGGCTGAGCAATACTTGGTTAAAGGAATATTCCAATGTTTTTTCTTCCTGCAACATACATCAGGGTTTTATAGGAAACCCTCTTGATGTTGCCTCTCAGGATCTTTGCTTATCACTGGGTTATAAGAGATATAATGAGTTTTTGGAAAGTATTTGTGTATTCTTTTATTTTTTTTTTTATTTTGACTTTTAAATTAACAACATTGAAAAAGTACAACACAGCACAAAACAGTACAATAAGACTGCCAGATGGTTCTAATCAAAATAGCCTCAAATGGAAAATGATAGAATATTATTAAATAATGTTAAAAAATATAATAAAAAATAAAAGATCTTATGCTTGTTCAAATTTCCATTAAAGATAGGGTCCCTAGGGATGAGGGGTTATGTTCCACTGAGCCAGAAAAGGCCCACAAATTCTTAAAAATATCAATCAATCAAACTTTATTTGTATTACAATTTTCATCCAAAATTTTGTAGCACAACTTGCTTCACATAGAAATGAAGAAACTTAATAAAGGAAAATAAAGAACTGTAGAAAATTGAAAAAAATGAAAAATACAACCCCCTCTTCATCCCCTGCCCCACCCCCCACCCTTGCAAACCACATGCAGCTCACGCCTTCACTACTCACACACAGTCATGACATGCATGACATGATCAAGAGAGGAGGACTAAGGAAACACCATCTTAAATTAAAAACGTGGAAACACTGGAGCTAAGACTAAAATAAAAAGAAAATTCCTGATAAGAAATCATATTAAAATAAATAAATAAGCATACTATATGAAAATAAATAGTTAAAATAAATACAGTTTTGAATATTATGTTAAGATGGGATCAAATGTACTGAAGTGAGGTAGTGAAAAGAAAATAAATGAACAAAAAATAAAATTAAAAAAATAAAACTGAGCTGAAATTGGTTAAAATGGGTTAAAATGAATACATAAATGAAATTAAATAATAATAATAATAGCTCTGAGTTGTATACAGGGTGTCCAGAGTTCGTGGTTTCCCTATTTTGAGGGTTGCAGCCTAAAAAGATGGGGGACCCTGTTGTAGAGGATCATATCTTTCAGTGTTTATTTTTACAGCATATTTTAATTTAGTTATAGTATTTTGCCTAACGTGTCTTTTAGTTTTAGTCATAAGTATTTGATCTAAATTGTTTTAATTTCAGTCTAGTTTTAGTTTATTACATTTTTACAACATTTTAGTCGATGAAATCTGCTGTGAATTTCGTCAACTAGTGTAAAGTGTAAGACATTTTTTATGTTTCCTTGAATTTCTAAAGTCATGTTTCACACTTGGATAAAATTAAACATTTAATAACCCTCTACTGAATGCTGGTGAAGTTTATAAATGAACAGAAAAAAAAATTGAACTTCTGTTTAGGCTACCTGGCAGAGCATCTCAGTTACAATACCAGAACTGACAACAAACAGTGAACCTGCTCTACATGAATATATCAATTCATAAAGAGAGCAGCTCTGATTGGATCGCTCCACAACTTATCCTGCCACCACCAAGCTAAGGCAGCTGTGATTGGATATATTCCTAACTTGTCTCTACTTTTACATGACTAAATTAGGTCTGACTGGATTGAGTCTGTCAAACATTTTAGTGTAGTTTTTATTTGGTAATGAAATGTCGGTTAATTTAGTTTTTAGTTTTTGTCCATGTGCACTTCTTTTTATTAGTTACTGTCTAGTTTTCATCAGCGGAAAAGGGCTGTTGATGGAAAACTATGATGAAAATAATTAGTCAACAAAATTTACACTGATATCTTTATAAAGCCTTTGTTCTAATCTGATTTTTTTTAATTTACCTCCATGACCTGACTTTATAAATAGTGAGGTCATGAGTTTTCTCAGTGAACCTCCCCCTAACTCCACCTGCTCAGGGTAGCACTAAAGAAAGCTGACAAGGCAGTTCTAATTTAAAGCCCTCCAGTCATGGAGCACAGACTAATGCAGCTGAAACAGAGCATAACAAAAGCATTCGGAGAATAAAGACAGAAAACTGCCATAGTAAACAGAAAGAAGACAAAGACAAAGTAGACATGCACATCCCAATAGATCCATATCACAGATTTTCAAATTGTTTAATTTGAGTTGTTTAAGGCCCCATCCACATGAAGACAAAATGCCCAACAATTTTAAAAAACGATCGTCATAAAGACGATTGCGTCCCAGAAAATGTGTGCGTCTATATGAATGCACTCGATACGCATGAAAACGCTGTAAAACACATGCCAGACCTCTAGGGGCGCTGTAATGATATGACGGAAACAAGCGGAAACAGACAAAAAACAGTGGGCATGCGCACTTGCGGCAAAAATTGTAAACAGAGATTGTGTGATGAGAAGAAGGAGATTTTGCTCTAACAAGGATAGTAGGGTCACTAGCTTCATCAGCACATATGCTACACATGCGCTATTGTTGTTGTTGTTGTTGCCGCATGTGGCGCATGCGTGTCAATGAAGATATGAAACTATGACGTAAGCGTATCTGAAAACTTGCAGAGAGCCAGCAATCATGGAGCTGCGTATACGGCATTTCAAAATCTTTCCTCTCTGGAACCTGGTTTCAAAAATGATCGTTTACAGACCCCCAAAACGCGGTCTTCGTATGGATGATACGCAGATTCGGAAAAAACGTATGCGTTTAGACCTCGGTTTGTCTTCGTGTGGATGGGGCATAAGTTGATGGGATACTACTTTGATATTTGACCGTTTTAAACTCTTTTTGCTGTATATGTTACTTTTTTATTCCAGCCCAGGCAGTTGCTCCAATATATTTCTGGATTGGCCCTTTCCCTCCACCTGGGTCAAGGTGTTGTGGACCCTACATCTCAAAAAGGTTTTATGTAATTTGCTTACACTTTGACCTCATGAGCACCTGGATTTAAGGATGAATCTGTCAGATTCTGGGGGGTCAGTGCTCATAGGTCAAGGTGTCAAGGTCAGGGTGTCTTGTGATTAGAGTTGTTCTGATTCTGATACCAGTGTCAGAAATTGCTCCGATACTGCCAAAAATGCTGGTAGTGGCGAGTACTGGAGTCCAGACACCAACTGATACCATGTAATTTATTAAATTAGCAATCCATTTACTGCTTAGCACCTTAAACTCTGGCACAGTTCTTCTTCTCTGCTCTTAAAACAGTAGCGCTATGCTGTAACCTGCAGGGATCTGGAGGAATTGATCCTGTGACACAGACAGAACAGACACACGTGTCAAAGCCGGTTGACACAAGGCTTGGAGCTAAGCTAACTAGCATGATCATGCTGCGTCATTGCTGTATTCAGTCATGTTTTACAAAGGGTTTAACTTGAGCCAGTCCTTACCACAATGCTAACCACCTCAGTCATGCAGGTGTAGTTTAATTTTTTTTTATAACATACTGATGACGGATCAGTACTCAGTATCGACCGATACCCACAGCACAAGTATCGTTATCGAGAGGGAAAAAATGAAACCAGAACATCTCTACTCGTGATCACCCTCTGCAGAAATATCTCAAGATAGTTTGACAGGACTTTTGTCAGACTTGGAACAAATGTCTGTGATGACTTAAGGGTTCAGCCTTACATTTTCATGGTCAGAGGTCAATGGTAAATTTTACAGAACAGGTTATACTACATGTGAAGCCATTTTGCGCCTCAATATCACAAAAACAAACTGAAGCAAACTCAAAATCTACCTTTTTAATCTGGCTTTTAGCTGATTGTATTTATTATTATTTTACATTATATTTTAACTTATTTTAACCCTTTTATTTTGTTTTATTTCTACATTTCAGTCCAGATTTTTTATTAGGAATTTTATTCTTTGTTATATGCTTTTCCTTTTATGATCCTATTTCAGCTGATTTTATTATGCACATGATGTCACACTTTCTCATTTTACCACATTATTTATCCAACTTTTATTTTATATTGTTATATTATTTCATTAATTTATGTATTTACACATTTACTTTTCTAACCCTCTAGTATTTTTTGAGTATTTTTAACTATTATTTTAGTTTAAGCCCCTGTTTCCTCATTTTTAATTCAAGATGACGTTTCCTCAGTCCTCTAATTCTGTTTTCTGTCAGAATTTCCTTTTTCTGTCTGTATGTGTTTGAGTAAGTTAGTATGTATATTGAATGTGGTTTGGGGGAGGGGGACTGCGGGGGTCTTGTGTTTTCATTTTATGCAATAATGCAATTTCTGCTTTTTACTCCACGTATTGTTATTTCATTTGATCTTTTTCCCATGTAAAGTGCTTTGTATTACAAAGTCCTGTATGTAAAGTGCTATACAAATAAAGTTTGATTGAAAAGCACTTTCTTCACACTTTAGACTAATGGTAAATGGACTTGTGCGTATATAGCACTTATCTAATCTTTGACTACTCAAAGCTGCTTTACACCGCAGGTCACACTTACCCATTCACACACTGATGGTTCAGAGTTTCTATGTTAGTTATCCATCAGTATCTCTAACACATTCACACTCTTTCATGCCCATTTACACTCCACTGACACAGCAGTGGGAGCAACTTGGGGTTAAGTGTCTTGCCCAAGGACACATCGCCATGTGTCGCCCGGAGCTGGGCTTGAACCTGCAACCTCCCGATCACTGACCAAGCGCACTATCCAACTGCACCACAGATGTCCATTTGCTTTGGCTGTTTGACTATCTTAAGACCCCTACACTTGAGTGTCATTCTTTTTAGTTCACAAGCCAATAAAAACAGCAAATCCATAAAATGAGATCTTGTGTCATGTTGTGTAACCTGCCTGTTCATTTGTGCACTATCTGCACATTGTGCTACACAGTGGCCCCTCATGGGCATTGCCCTAAGATGGTAGGGGGCTTATATCTGCATCAGTTGGGGTTTTTGCAGCCCCTCTCCTGCACAATGATTCACATAACGAACAGTCCTTGTGCCGCTCCTGCCCTGTGACACGGCGATTGATGTGCTGTAGCCATGCAGCCTTCTAATTGTTTTGCCCTCAGGAGGATACACACTGTTACAGCACTGCTGCATTTTATTTCTGGATGGCAGTAAAGAGCTGATGTTTGCAGCCATTTTTCAAACCTTTACCCCCCAACCATCCCTGATTGGGTGTCCTACCTCTGCAGCTGTGTTTATGTATGTGGGCATCACTCAGTGTGTGTTTCCTGCTTTTGAGTGTGAGGGTTAAAAACACAAGACAACGTAACAAAGCATGCTGTGTGTAAAGATCTCTTTGTACATTCAAAAACATCAGACTCTACCACTTAGCAAAAAGCAGTTTTATCAAGTGTATACTTATTTATAGCCTACTAAAACTGAGGCAGTATACTTGAAGTTACTGATAGGCCTACTATAGAATAGTATAGTGAAATATACTTGACTGATACTGAAAAGTATGAAGAAAAGTGAAAGACAATGAACATTTTACTATGATTTACACTTGTTATTTATTATTGAAATTTGTACTTTAGTATACTTTTTACTTCTTTCTGCCACAAAGTACCAGTATTTAGTATATCTTGATCCAGCCACAGAATAAGGTCAAGTCATTGTGCTTACGTTTAACCCTTTAATGCCTGAAAACATAAATTATAACCTGAAAATTCTAATTCTATTTCTAATTTTTGGAGCTAAAAATGTTTATTTCTCTTTCTTCTGAAATACAAAAAACAAACAAACAAACATAAAAGTTAACATATTTTTTTGTGTCTCATTTGAGGCATTAGGTGTTTTGTGCAGCTGGTAATCCACTGAAGACATTTTTATCATTTATCTGATGTATTCAGATTTCTTTTTAGTAATTTGTTGATCATATTGATTAGATAGAGGTTTCATAAAAGTGTGTATCAAATATGACAGCAGGCATTAAAGGGTTAATTTAGCGGAATAAAAATACTTTTCACTACACACATTTCCTTTACGTTTTACCTCTGTTATAAACTTACATGTTCCTGATCATATAGTGCTGGAGTTTAAAAATTTACAGTAAATAGTATGTGCGCTCAATTACATTATCTGTATGTACCTTAAAACATTAACAGAGAAACTTGACTTTACTGATCAAGTTTTAGTCCCTTTCATAAAGTTTGGCAGTGGTGTTATGTACACAGCCTCATCTGTTTCAACAAAAACATATTTAGTTTTTAATCATATCAGGACAGACAGCATCAACAGTGTTTTTTTTTAAAACCTCATATATGAAAGTACTTTGTACACTGATCTGTGAATCTTTACATACAGGCCTGTCTGGTTTAGTAAGTACTTCAACTAAAACACAACAGAGTTTGACACATGGACAAAAAACAGAAATTTGATGAGAACAGTTTTTTTAAAAAATAGCAGTCATTTATTAAACTAAATGTAATTTTTTAGCCTACAGCACTGTTGTATCTCTTATTTAATCTGCCATAGTTTTGAACTTTTGTTTTTAATCTGTGCATGAAGGAGAATTACAAGAAAGTAGAACTAACAAGTATTAAATATCAAAAATACACTAGCGTATAGGTAAGTGTACTTGTAGTATACTTGAAAGTGTACTTTTATAAACTTAAAAATGTTCCAATTTAATCTGAAGAAGTATCAGATTAGTCTACTTTCTAGTGCACTAGAAGTATGTGGTCCTTAGTGTACTTGCTATACTTAAGCTTATACTCAAGCATACTTATTATGCTGAACTTTAAGTACACTACTTGTATTTTATACTTTGAGTTAGGTCTTTCAAGTTGAATTTTCAAGTTCACTGCAAACTCAAGAGACTCAAAGTCCTGAAAATAACACAACAAATACAACAGAATGTTTGACAGATGTTTGGACAGAGGAGGCATCTTCATAACAGGGACAGGATTACATTTATAGTTCATTTAAATTATGTACTAAAAAAATAAGAAGATTCATGTTGTGATGTGATCATCATAACAGAAAATAACCAAACGTCTACAGCCTGGATTTCTTCCTCATGTTGGGGGTTGAATCTCAGAGTTTGAGAAACACTTTTGTCTCCCTGCAGCCGTCTATGTCCTCATTTATTCAAGTCTTTTCTGTTTCCCGTCTCCCCAGAGAAAGAAAAGAATAAGAAGCAGCGGCAGCGGGAAGAGGAGCTGATCCTGAAAATCCATAAACTGGTGCAGAAGAGAGATTTCCTGGTTGATGATGCAGAAGTGGAGAGATTAAGGTAGAGCGCCCCCTACAGTCAGAGAGCTGTTTGCTTGGAAAAAGAGAAGTCACATAAAAACCTTATTCTATACAGATGGGATATTTATAAACAAAGAAGTTTAAATGTGGTTAAAATGGACGAAGGCAAAACTAAAAGCTTGTGAATGATGATCAAACCAAAAATAATAAACCAAATATTACAGAAACAGTGAAGCTACAATAAAACCACTGTGCCCACTACCCAAATTAGGGCTGGGAAATATATTGATTAAACCAATTAATTACAGTTGTTTTCTGCAGAAGGTTTAAAAATAAAAGATAGAGATTCTTGTTTTGATTAACACCAATTGTAAGTTATTGCGTTGTTTGAAAATTTTAACACTCAAAATGAACATTTTCTATGACGGCCGGTGCTGTCTGTTTTTTTAACAAGTACATGTTTTGTCTTGTGACTGTTTTTTTTTAAATGAGATTGAATACTGATCAGAGAGTTTCATGTTAATATGTTGTTATAGTAGCTCAGCTTTCAGTGTTTTTTTTAGACAAACTACATAATCATCATTTTATGACATGCACTTTAACTTCAAGATGAAATTCTGTTTGGTTTGGGAAAATGCTTTGACAACATAAAGGCAAAATCTTATTCGTATCATTTTGTGTCACTTGGATTTTTTTTTTCTTTTTTGAGAAGGAAAAAAAAGATTAAACTCGTGCATTGAATGTTATGGAAAAATTATGGGATTTTATACTAAGGCCATGTCATGCAGCCCTGTAGCACCTTATAATGTAATAACTTCCTGAAATGTAATGACGCCTAAAAATGTAATAAAATTTGCACTTAACTTCATCAATAATGTAATAATTTAACCAGCAATGTAATAAAATATCCTGACTGATATTGTAATAACATTTTTACCTATAATGTAATACCTTATTGCATTATTGGGGGTTTGTTACAGGTGGGTCTTGTTTTATTTATTTATTTATTTATTTATTTTTAAACTCATCATGTAAAACTTGACAGTTACTGTAATATATATATTCATTTTCAGTCCAAAGTTCTACATTTTGGGTTTTGAGAATCTATATTTTTTTTAAAGTTATTACATTATAGGATGCTACAAGCTCTAACCCAAACTAAAACAAGAACTGAAACAGTTTCCCAAAGTCTAATGTGGTGAGCAGGATTGGATACACTAAAGGTAAATGTGTTTGTGTACGTCACTAATCTGTGGTGCAGAACATTGATCATGATGCTTCCACTTTTTAATTCTGCATTTGATTCACAAAGAGTGAAAGAGAAACAGCAGGAGACAGACTTGTCAGAGTAAATGTTTGGAGGCATCACAGAGTCTCGAGGACAAAGTCACTTGATCATCACAGCGTGTGTGGATGTGGGAGGAGCCTGACTGATGAGGTTAGCTTAGCTTTGACAGTTATTCCCTCCTCTGCTCCTGCAGATTAACGTCACAACAACTCTATAAATCACTTAGCAAAGAGTAGTATACTTGGAGTTCAGTTTATTAAGTGTGCATCAGTATAAGAGCAAGCATACTGTGATCCATGTACTTGTAGCGCTCAAGAAGGTATACAAATTTAATACTTCTCTGGACTAAATTGGCGCATTTTAAATTTATATAACTGTACTTTAAGTTTACTTGATATGGTCATTTTAAGTTTGAAAAATTTCACTTTAAAGTATACCATAAGTATACTTAACAATGTACTATTAGTGCACTAGTTATATACTTCTAGTTTAGTGAAGTATACTTTAGGGAATAATTTTATGAACAAAAAATACTATCTTCTGCTATTTTACTAGTTTGCTTGTTTTTATACTTTAAATATATTTGTACATTTGCTTAGCATATTACTTGGAGCATACATTTATATGCTTATATTTTCTATATTTTGTATATATATTCTTAAAATTGACTCATATTGTATTTACACTAGCCGGCATGTATTTCCAAAATTTCAAAAACGAAGTAAAAATATACTAAAGTATGAGTTTTAGTACTTTACGTTTGCTTTATAAGGTCATTTTAAGTTTGCAAAAATTCACTTTCAAGTATAAAATAAGTATACCTACCAATATTCTATTACTGCACTAGGTATATACTTCTAGTCCACATTTTAGTTTATTGAAGTATACTTTAGGTATACTTTTATGAACTAATAAACTCAATTTTCTGCTTTTTTACTAGTTTACTTGTTGTTATACTTTAAGTATACTTGTACATTTGCTTGGCATATTACTTGTAGCATACATTTATATGCTTATTTCCCATATTTTTTTATATATATTCTTAAAATTAACTCATACCATATGCACACTAAACTGCATGTATTTCCAAAATTACAAGACAGAATTTTTTAGAGCAATTTTGGTGTTATTTGACATTTTAAAACATATCATAGTACAATTACAACAACTTGCTTAAATCATTAGAGATGTGCATTTGAAAAACAAAGTAAAAAGTATACTTAAGTATGAGTTTAAGTACTTTAAGTTTACTTGATAAGGTCATTTCAAGTTTTCAAAAATTCACTTTTAAGTATACAATAAGTATACTTACCAATATAATATCAGTGCACTAGGTATATACTTCTACTCCACATTTTAGTTTATTGAAGTATACTTTAGGTATACTTAAATGAACTAAAAAAAATCGATTTTCTGCTAATTTACTACTTTACTTATTGTTATACTTTAAGTATACTTGTAAATTTGCTTGGCATATTACTTGTAGCACACATTTATATACTTAAACTTCCCATATTTTATATATATATATTCTTAAAATTATTTTAAGAATATTTTACATTTTAAAACAAATCATAGTGTCATTTACAACTACTTGCTTAAATCGTTACAGATGTGAATTTCAAAAACAAAGTAAAAAGTATACTAAAGTATTAGTTTTAGTATTAAAGTATGAGTGTAAATCTTAGTATTAATGTACTTAGTCTTAGACTTTTCTGTATAATTTCTGTATAAGCCAAGTATACTTCACTATACCATTCCTAAGTATGTAAATATAGTATAAAAAGTAAACACTTGTGCTCGTTTGGCGGAGTGATGGCAGCCATGCACGTCCCATGTACATGCTTCAGTTTGAAGAGTGTCTTCCCCTACTCTCCCATCCCCTTTCACAAGCTTTCAACTGTCTCTCTCCTATCAATAAAGGCACAAAATGCCCCCAAAAAACTTTTAAAAAAGTATACTTCAAGTATCATGGCCTCCCAAACCTTGAGCATTTGTCTGGTGTTTCTGCGTCCTGTCCTCAGGGAGAAAGAGGAGGACAAGGAGATGGCGGAGTTCCTCAGACTGAAGCTGGTGCCACTGGAGAATAAGCTCAAAGTCACACAAAGTGAGTGAAAACATCTGACACAAACGCAGTGACAGAGCAGTTCTTTCTCTTACCTAATGATCTTTTCTCTAAATGACAAGATCCCCCAAAGCCTAAGAGACAAATCCCGGAGCCTCCTCCCAACAAACCATCCATCACCAAGTCAGGGGCGGCCATCATCAAGGACTGCTGCGGGGCCACCCAGTGTGCCATCATGTAACCGACCGAGCCCTCGGAGCGAGCCGTCCATGAGCCAGAGACTTAACACTCACACCTCCACAGGCCATCAACATCTGCTGTTACTCAGACAATCTCAGCCCATCACTCTGATCTGTTCAGGAGTCATGTTTTAGTTTCAGGGGGAGATGACAGAGTCTTAGGTCAGTGCAGTTTGTGAACGTCTCCTTTTTAGGAAAAACGTAAACTTACTGAGGACTTCTGAGAGGAGTGGAAGTCAAGTGGACTGTTGTGGGAATTTGATGACATTTTTAATAACTACACACTTTTAGGTGTTAGTAAAATACTCATATCCATATCATATAAAACACTTTAAGGAAAAAAAAACAAGTGAATAGAACTCATTAACAGCTCGACATTCATTATGTAAATACTTAACTCGTCTATAAAGCATAATTATCTGAGTAAATGTCATTTATGAGCAAACCTGCTTATTGATACAATCATTGATATTTGAAGTGTACATTATGTTATGTATATTATTCCATTTAGTGTATTTTCAAGTACTGGATTTGCAGCTGAAAAGGTGTTTTTAGTGATTCATCTGATCACTTAACACATAAGACTTTACATCATGTGTAGGGATGCATGATATTATTGGGTAGATATCAGTATTGGCCGATATTGAAATTTTTGCAGATATTTACAGCCGATATATTGACCACAGATATCAGCCATATATTAAATTACCCAAATGCACAATATTGATGCACCCTCTCATCACTGCATGGGTACATTTAAAAATCAAGGCTTTCATTAAGAGTTAAATGCTGTTTTCTTGTTTTACATCACAAAAATACACTGTAACACTGAAAGAAACAAGTCCATTTTTAATTACAGAGCTTGTGCTCTTGACCAGAAACATCGGCATCAGTATCGACTAGAGACGTAACGGAATGAAAAATTCATAGCACGGTTATTGTGACCAAAATTATGATGGTTATCATTATTATCACGGTATTGTCGCAGTGTGCTTAAAATGTTCAAAAAGTACTTTTACACAGTCTTGAAATCCTTTAACCCCTTTAATATTATAATTTTAACATTTTTTTTTGTCTTTTTGTCAATAACTGTGTCAGGAAATGTCCCATAAATACATTTGTTTCAACTTTTTTCAGGAGAAATAAAAGTAAACAATTCTGGCAAGTATTTGTCATTATTATGTAATAAATGCTTAAACTGTGCGTAATTACAAGACAGAAAATGGATTTGTACTTTAAACAGTTTTCTCTTCATAAACAATTGTACATGAACATGTTCAAAGTTTTGAGACGGCCAAGCTTAACCTATTTTACATACACTCACACATTTTAGTTTGCCTGCAGCATTAGTGTCCATGTTACAGCTCGATATATTGGACCATGTTCAGGCCTTTTTTTATTTTTTGCTTTACTAACAATAGTCCCTGAAGCCATTAGCCCCTTCATGACTCTCCTTTCCATGGCAGATCTCCTCGACATCTTCTTCTTTAATATTTCCAAATTACGCTTGATTAAATCCATAAAACACAAACTATGACGAAAAAAATAAGATCTACTACGACGAAATACGGCGAAACACGGCAAATAAATGGTGAAAGAACGGCAGGAACACACTCCAGATTGATACTAATGCTGTTATTTACAACCTTTACACGTTATTTACACAGAAAATCCTGATAAACCTCGTATAATTCACTCAGGTATGGCTCACTGAATCCTCTCTCTCTCTCTGCTCATTTACTCGAGGAGTTACAGCAGTTTTAATCACATGTATTTTTGTCTTTCACCACAGCTTGGTGTTTTAGACAGGGTGACCGTAGTCACTCAGTTTACCCTCGACATCCTTGTAAAATCCAAACTTTGACCAAACTTTAGACTTTAGCGGTTTTGAGTGGGAAAACTTGTAAGCGTCTGATCGAGGCTCCAGCTGCTGAGACCAGGCATTGCAAACTGCACATGCGCGCCTCTGTTTGTGAGAGACGGCTGCTTCTCCGAGGGGCAGACACACATAGTTTCGCCTTTCCAGGCAAAGAGCAGCATCACTGTGAGTTATTGTCACAGTGTGGTGATCAAACACAGTATAATGGTAATTTTAATAGGATACTGTAATGATTACCGTGGTTTACCATTTTACTGGTAACCGTTACATCCCTATTATCGACAATAATCAATTTAAAAATATCAGCAGAAATCCGATATCATGCACCCCTAATCATTTGCACAGATGAGTCACCATAACACTTACCCTTTACTGATAAATCAATAAGGTCTTTAAGGCTGATGAGTTGAGTATTTACACACAGAGTTCTTTACTAAATGCGTCAACACCTTTATAACTGTTTAATAATGTCACATTAGTTGTGCAGTGAGGTGCCAGTGAGTCACAGGACAAACACCTTTGGTTTACTGACGCTGAAAAGTGTGTTGTTATTAGAAATGTTTCAAAAATGTATAGACCAAAAACGTGTTCAATATAAACATCATACTTCAACCAGACAGATCTCTAACATTCCTTCAACATGATGATCTGCTCTCCATCATGTGGTTGAGTATAAATCAAGCACAATGACAGAATAGTGGAAAATAAACACTGAGGATCTCCGTCTGTGCCCTGTATGATGTTCTGTTTCAGCACCAACTGTGATCAGAAACCGAAAAATCTGAGGCTGCATTCATTCTACAAGCCACAAACTAAAGCAGTTTAATTTTCTGATCAAACATAAATGCAAATTCAGGACGAAGCAAGAAAAGGAGAAAGGAAAGAGAAATAAGTATGCACATAAATAACCCAAAGTGTACAGTATTTGTAGGTCTGCCCGATAAAAATTCATACAATTTCTCCTTTTTCTCATCTGATTTCCCAGCAAAGAGTTACAGTAAAATGTTTATAATAATAAAAGCAGTAACATAAATTAATGTAGCCTCTGGTGGTGAGATGAAGAAATGTGGAAAAAGAGGAAAAAAGAAATATATACATGAGTGTGTATGCATGTACATATAACAAAAATTTAAAAACAAGTACAATTATTGAGAATCAAATTTAATATTTAATGCCATTTAAAGCCTTAATTTTCACAAAATCAATCCATTAATGCTTTTTAATGTTCTGCAGAAACCCTGCAGATACGACATGAAAAGATCAGACCAGATTTCACCTGATTTAAGATTAAAAAAAAGACTGAGGTCATTTTGGCTTGTAGTGTGAATGCAGCCTCAGTTTTATGACGGTCCTGAAGTTGGACGGGTAAACAAACTCCTGGTTTCTGTGACTAAGGGAGCAGCTCATCTTCTGGTTTAGAGCTGAGCGATCCTTGGACCTACAGAAAAACGTTGTTGTATGTAATGAACACAGTGACTAAGAGAAGAGTGTGGTGGTCATTGAAAGTTAAAGAAGAAGTTCATTCTTTCAGTATTGTGGGTCTTTTATGGCTTAAACTAAAGAGAGCTGCCATGTATTTAAATAAAAGTCTGAACCAGTGCATAAAATCATTTTAACCCTTTCATGCATGAACTACTAAATCACAAAATGTTTTTTTTTTTTTACTTTCAAACAAGTTAAAAATCATATTTATTTTTTTCCAATGTTATATTTTGAGAGTTACGCACCTGCCTACCACAGTGGACCCCACCCATCAACGGTATAAAAAGTAATTTAGTGACACTTAACCCTTTAAGGCCCAAGACCATAGATTATAGCCAGAAAATTCTAATGTTTTGGAGCTGAAATGTTTGTTTCACTTCCTGCTAAAATCCTAAAAATATAAAAATGTCCATAAAATTCAACATATAGATTTTTGTATCGAATTTGATACATTAGGTGTTTTTGTTAACTGATAATCCATCTGAGGACATTTTTATCATTTATCTGATTGTACTCAGATTAGTGCTGTCAGACGATTAAAAAAAATAAATCTAATTAATTACTGGATTTATAATTAAATAATCTAATTAATCACATTTTAATCTCATATCTGCTTAAAGTATCCAAATAAAGAATTTGAATTCTAGGATATTATAAAATTGTGGTGCAGGACTAATCAAGTGAATACACTAAGAAGTGAAGATTTGTAAATCCACATTTTTATTGGTGACTAAATAAAACCAAAGTCAGGGCAACTTGTCCAGAAAATTCTAAGCTCAATCAGGCAACTCAAATTACACTTTAAGTGTGTTTCATAAATCAAATTCAAAATAAGAAAAAGGTCGAGGACATCCAGCAAAACAATTAGGCCTGATGCATTATTCAAGAATGTAGTACAAATATATATAAATAAATTCAAAAATAAAATAAGACTAAGTCTTAAATATGCCATTCCTGTTGTCACCTGGGCTTTGTTTGGTTTGACTAGAGACGCATGTGTGAAGTGACATGTGCCACTGCCATGTACGGGTCCTCCAGCTGGACAATATCAAAATGTTTGTGTGCCATGATTAATCTTGACATTAATTTTTTATAACGCATTAATTTGTGGTGTAATTAATTAATCTAATTAATGCACTAAAGTGACAGCCCTAATTCAGATGTTTTTTGTAATTTGTCGATCACATTGAGCAGATAGAGGTATTATAAAAGTATGTAATGAAAAACATTAAGAGTATATTTTAAAAAAGGACAAATCTTAAGCATATTTATTATTGCTGATTAATCAAACTATACTTTCGTGAATCATACCAAAATAAAAAAAAAACACTTGTGAAATCTGAATACAGGCATAATGGCCGATTTTTCCTTCGCTGGCTTTTCTTTGGATTTATGGTGGAATATCTCAATATGGTAAAAATGTGACGAGATATTTTTATGAATCTTATGACAAGGTTTTGGGAATTTACCACCTAATTGTTGGACTAAAGGGTTTAAATTTATTCCAAATATCTGTCTTCTGTAGTGGACACCATGCATGAAAGGGTTAATGTGAATAAACTGGACTTTAACATGAACACAGCAGGTGTATGAAGCTAACCACCCCATTGATAACTATGCTATAACCTGATCAAGACATTTTTCCTTTATTTGATCATCATATATTAACTCAGTCTGGCAGAAAACATGACAAAGCTACAGAAACATGTTTCTATGATCTGGGAAATTTCATGATTTTTTTTGTTCTGTTTGAAATGTTGAATATTCTCTCTTGTTTTCCAGTCCCATCACTCATATCATCTGCTGCCAGGAAACACCAACTGTGGTAGTATAACACTCATAGCTGTTATTATGGATATTGCTGCAAACAGCTTGCATCCTCTGAATATGGTCTTGCGTTTTTATGATAACTACAGGACATGAATGCAATTCTCTTGTAAATGCCTCCAATAGACCGTGTATGTTTGACTGTATTAGGACGTTAGTGACTCATGTAAGCAAAGTGTTGCTCTTTGTCCCCGATCCTCCCCTCTGAAAAGTTAGCGTCCAGTGGTAGTAGTGAATTTATTAAGGTCCTGCTGTTAAATATTGAACAAATATGCAGAAGATAAACTCAAACTACCTGTACATATATGTTTGAATAAAGAGCATCTTTCAGGAACACGCTGGGTGGCATCATCTGTGGGAAAGCTCCAATAAACAAAAGGCAGATGTAATGCTTGTGAAGTTTATTTACGTTCATTGTTTTGGTCCCTTCAACAACAGACTGTTACAGTGACTTCAGCTCTGAGGCATGGGGAGATAACAGAGTGAACAACAGTAAGACAGCTTCAGACCAGAAAGAGACTGATGAGTAAAGACAGGCTGTAAAACATTCATGCTGAACAAACAAGGCAAAGGAAGTTACGCTTGAACAAACTCATGGCCTGACTTTTCATGTGTATATAATGAACCAAAACTATGCAAAGGTGCATATTCTATCATCAGGTACAACAGCTCCTCATTGATGTAACCAAACAAAGAGAAAGTTGAACAGAAAAGTGCACTTTGTCATGAGTTGGTTGCCACTGCAGCACTGCTCAGATTCACAAAGTCTAGCATTCTTACCACAAAGTTAAACTGAGATATTTTCTGGGAGCATTTTTTCTGAATACATAATTATTCTTGGGACTGCTTTTTTTCATTATTGATGCTCATTCCTTCATTAACACATACGGGAGAGACCTAGACCCAAACACTGTAATTAAAAACATTTTAATTGGCGTCTCACACATCTTGTGTTCGGTGATATCTCGCAGCTTTCAGGGCTCGTCACACAAAATCAAGTCTTGAAAAATAAATGTGTGTAACCACTGTTCTCGGAGGCAAACACTGAAACAAGGGAGAAAATGGAAAAATGGGCTCCTACCCATTCTTTGAACCTTAACACAAGAAAACAGCCGTGACCTCAGCAGGTGTGACAGCAGAAATCTGTGGACGGTATTGAAGCAGCCAGCAGCCCTTCAGACAGACACGAGCGAGCAAAACAAAGAAACCAGCAGACACTGGTACGTAAAAACTCCTCCAGGTGAGACATCAGGGGCGGGAGGGTGTGATGGCCATTCCTTTGGCACCGTGGCAAATACAAGCCATTGTAAAAGCCCGGCAGAGTCCAGAGAGCCTCAGAGGGTCCTCTGTGTACCTCACAGTCTGTCCAAGAGGCTTTGCAGCCCCTGTGGTGCTCGCCTCCCATCCCAACACTCACCCCTAAAAACCCACAACCTCATGTTTAAAATCAAAAACAGCAGAGCTAGCTGCTTCAGTCAAACCCTTCAACTTAGGCAGTTTGGACATCACCACAAATACAGCAACAAGGTCGTCTCAGAAAAAAAAAGACCTTGAGCATTTATGCAGCAACTGCAAGGATGACGCCAAACCCAACATCCCTGAAACAAGGTGGAAACAACAGGGATCTGGAAGAATGTCGTACTGCTCCTGTCTGCTCATCCTGGGCTTACACCATGCATAAACTCAGTTATGCACACCACTCAAATTACACACCACCTACTCCAGTGTAAACCACACAGACAAAATGCATCAAAAGAAAAACACACTGGCTGCTGGCTGAAGCCAAACACTCACTAAACTAGTCTTAACTGCCTCGACGAAGCCTTTCTGGAGTCTTACAATCAATCCTCCATCAGTACCATCAGTGGCTATGCAGAGGCTGGTCAAAACTGATTCTATAAATTAAGTAAAACAGCAGCGAGAGTAAAATTCCTGAGAGTTGCTAGCTGCAATACCAATCAAACCCTGACACACATGCTTGAATCACTAACTGAACAGTTCACTGTTGTGTTGATCCCTCCAGTCCTGTCATTGAGTTCTAACTAATTCAAAATACAAAACGCTCTCCACAGACTGCTGAGCACCACCTAACACCTCGCTGTCTCAGTCTTCACGCTTTTTCTTTAACTGAGGCAACAGTCGAGATCACGCCTCGAGGAGAAGACACTCCCCACCCAAAGACTTGAGAAATGAACCTGGAGGGTGCTAAAGACAGAACTTCAGCTCTTTTCAAAGAAACTTTTCCACTCTACTGAAATGAGTCCAACATGAGGGTCTTTGATAAAACGCTCCATCTTTAGGATATTACAAGAAAACATACATGAAGGCTTCAAAACATGGAACATGAGCGATCTCTATTAACCTTCTATTTGTTAATTTACTGAATGAAATTAAGTGGCTTTCTGAGATTCAACATAAAACTATCATCCCTTACATTTTCTCTGTGTGCAGTGACAACCAACTCATGTTAAGACTGTAAGCCAATGAGGCTCCATCTGTACACTCAAGAATACAATTCAACTCCCCTCGAGATGAAAAACAGATCTGAGATGATTTTAGCTAAAAAAAAAAAAAAAAGTTGCAGAAAACCTGCAAAAGGAGAATCACAGCTTGTGAACATCACAAACACAGGCACAGACTGAAGGTGAGAATGAAGAGCAAATGCTAAAGAAAGTAGCAGCCTGTTGGGATGAAGACGGGACGTTAATGATGCTGTTGTGTGGTCTGTTTGAGTTAAACTAACACTGGGATGGGGCGACTGACTGAATACAAGTTCAACAGAGTGTGAACGAGTATCACAGGTGTTGATGAGGATCAGAGGCCTGCCGGGAACGAGAAGTTTGCAGCCAGCTTAAACTTGCTCCGCATGGCTCGCCTGCCTGGACTGTCCATGCAGAGGTTGGTCTTGGTTTCGGGGGGCAGTGGGGGGCTGGGTGGTGCTGAGTCTTCAGGGGCAGGCTGCTGGAGGGCATCAGCTGTGCCATCAGTGATCAGTGCAGCCTGCAGCTCTGGGCCGCTGCTCTCTGAAATCACACACATGAAGCTCATTAGATTAAAGATGTGAATCAAAGCTTAAGGCCTGTACTAATATGAGGAGTTCATGTTTGTGCTCACAGTTCATGCTTTACGAACAGTTTGGTACATGTCTGGAAATAACAAGCAACAAAACTGCAGGATGTAAACTTTGGGTTTTTCTTTTGTTTGTTTAAAACCAGAGTGGTGCAAAGAAATGACCGTTCTATCTGATGTCATTTGGAAAGACATGACATGGATGTTACCCCTTAGCTATAAGTACACTTGAAGTTCATTTTATTAAGTACGCTTGAGTAATACTATAGAAATCATACTATGGACGATGTGCTTGTGGTACACTAGAAAGTATACAAATTTAATACTTTTTGATTAAACTGGAACATTTGTAAGTTCATAAAAGTACTCTTTTGGTATACTACTATAAACTAAAAATACTATTCATGCTATTTTAGTAGTTTACTTCTTATTAAACTTTATGTATACTTGTAAGGTCTACTTTTTCAAGGACAGGAACATGTCACAACTCAAAGATTCAGCATCTACAGCCTGTTGTAAATGGTACTACTCAACAGTGTATTTGAAAATGACAGATTATGACATGAAATATACTCGAGTGTAGCTACAAGAACACCAGTAGTCCACAGTATTTTCCCAAAAAAGTCCAAGAAATTTTTGTGACTTTAAGAACATATTCACATGCATTCAGGCATGGCTTTTTGAAGTAAGATATCAAAAAATGAAATGAGTTCTTTGAAGTATTTCTGAGGGCACACACGTGTATAAACTGCTTTGGGAGTTCAATTTGTTTCTCCCAACCTCTTGTACAAAGTGAAACACCTGAGCATGGGTGTATGATAAATACTTCACATTATACAGGCAACAAGCGTTTAATTATTTTATTTGTCAATAAAAACGAGAGTTCAGATTTCTTTGTCAGTCCATTAGATTTGTAGCTCAAGAGAATTGAATCACATGGACTTGCCTTGTAGAGGGCAGATCATCCTGAACAAATGCAAGCAAATCAGAACAGACCTGGCAGTTGTGGTGAAGTTTTCTCCTCAAAGTGGATCAGGTCTGTGTGCTGCAGGAGAATGGGGTCTGGGTGAAGCTGAGGGGAGGGCAGGCAGGATGGCACAGGACCACACAGCAGGTCGACTGGTGAGGTCAGACACAGTAGCTCTGACTCTGTCGCTGCGTCCACAGCTGAAAAGATTTATGGACGTTGTCAGAAGTCTTTCTATGATCATGGTACAGATCTAAATAAAGATCAGCTTCATTCCTGTTCTTCTACCTGGGCTCTGAGTCCCTGATGTTGAGATGCTGACGGGGCTGCTCTCTCCTGGCCTCGGGCTACTGGGCGTTGACGTGATCGCTCTTGCTATAAGACAGAAAGCACACATCCTTCTTATACAAATATCATTTCCAGTCACACCGTTACAGCTTCTGCCGAGATGCTGATGGTCAAAGCTGACAACATGTGAGACAGACGTCGTTGACTTGTACCTTTCATATCATTTTTCAACACGATAATCCTCTTGTGGCCATGTCCTTTAATCCAGACCACCTGAGATGAAAAACACAGAAGAACTTATTGAAATACACAGAAACACGATCAACCAGCTCAGAATGGGAGCTGTTTTGTAGCTTTATAATCACCATGACACAAGATAACTGGTGACCTGCTTTAAATCAAAGATAGAGGATTATTTTGGAAACATTTCACATGGACATTTTGATACAACAAAGGGTTAAAAGAACACACAAACTTTTCGGTTTTTCATGTTTTGCCCCACTCCTGAGTCGAGGACAAGCAGACAGACACCAATATTTTAACTGTAAATGGACTTGAGCTAATATAGCGCTGTTCTAGTCTTTGACTACTCAAAGCTGCTTTGCACCGCAGGTCACACCTACCCATTCGCTCACTGATGGTTCTGAATTTCTACGTTAGTTAACCACAAGTATCTCTTAACACATTCACGACATTTCATGCCCATTTACACACCACTGACACAGTAGTGGGAGCAACTTGGAGTAAAGTGTCTTGAGAACATATTGCCACAGGGGTGGGCAACTTTAATTATCAAGAGGGCCACATAAAACCATTTTTCCAAGCCTGAAGGCCACATTGTTACAAATTTTCTGAAACTCTCAATGAGGAAAAAGAATGTTGGATAAAAACATATGAGAATACAAATTTGTCATAAAATTAGAAGATAACACTTTACTTTAGAGGTCTGCAAATTTCATGGCACTTCGGTAATAATTAGACAAAGTTTCTTATTTTTTACCCCTGAAATTTCATGAGAATTTGGTGAAAATGATCACATAACTTCTCTAAAATAATGTCCAAATGTGTTGTCACAAGTCAGAATTGGTAGGTTACTGTTTTTTCCAGTTTCTTTGAAATTTACTCCAAACTGAAAGGTAAGAAGGTGACGATTAGCAAATAATTTATTTGAACTTAAATCACAACCCACCACAAAATGTTTTTAGAAGTATCCCAACATTTATGCTATTTCCAGAGAAGCAGGTGATAAATATCTGCTTAGTTCTTCAATACAGAAGTTAGGTTCATTGTTTCCTGTGATAACTACCTTTGAAATGTTAAGTGAATAATTCAATTTCCCAATAAGCAGTTGATAGTTAGCTATTTGTTATTTAATTTCACCAAGTTCTTTAGTACCACGTTTGTTGATATGCATAATTGAGATCACATGCAAAATAGAGATGAATGATATACCTTAATGATGAGGCCTGTAATCATAGGACTACCACAAAACATTTTGTGATGGGTTGTGATTTAAGTTCAAATAAATTATTTGCTAATTGTCACCGTCTTACCTTGCAATTTGGAGTAAATTTCAAAGAAACTGGAAAAAACAGTAACCTACAAATCGTGACTTGGAACAATACATTTGGACATTATTTTAAAGAAGTGATGTGATAATTTTCACAAAATTCTCATGAAATTTCGGGGATAATTTCAAAGAAATAAGAAAAAACTTAGTCTAATTATTACCTGAGTGCAATGAAATTTGCGGACCTCTAAAATAAAGTGTTAACAATTAGAATACCAATATTCATATATTACAACATAAATACAAGTTATTATGTATAATCAAATGAACTTGACATAGAATTCAAGCAAATTTAGCATACATACATGGAATTAAAGCCAATCAAGTTATTTTCCAATCAATAAAATGATGAGTGTTCATCAAATTTTTAAAGCTCAAATATTTTGCTGCGGCCATTTTAAAAAATATATAGTATTGAGTAATACTTGATAAAGTATTCAAAGGCTTCATAAAAGAGATTTAGAGACACTAATAGCAAAGTAAGGTCATAAACAACTTACATAAGCCAATAAAATATCAGTCTAGATCATCTAGAATTATTTCTATAGGATATCTGTGTTTTCTTATTTACAACTGCTGGTTAGGAATGAATCGTGGGCCACGTTTGGTGATGTGGAGGGCCGCACTTGGCCCCCGGGCCACCACTTGCCCACCCCTGCATTGCCATGAGTCAGCTGGGCTTCAACTTGCAACCTTACGACTGCTGAGCTGACCAAGCACACTATCCAACTGTGCCTCCATCACCTACGTGCAGTAGCAAGGAAGAGACCCCAGAGCTCACCCACCTTTAATTAGCTTAGCTTAAACACTGGGAGTTCATGGGAAGGGCTAGCCTGCCTCTGCCATCAGTCATCAGAAAAATGTTTCTGCAATTCTAAACAGTTGTCTGTGCTTGCTGTGACTTGTCTTTTTTTACCCCTTTATGTTATCTTCTACTATCTACTACTATTATCTTCTTCTACTCGTAAACAGAGGCTTAGTTTTGTTGACATACTTCCACAGTGGTGAAATGTGACATTCACGAACAAGTCGAGTTTTATGAACGGCTCTTTTTTTTTTGTATTTTTTGGGCATTTTGTGCCTTTATTGATAGGAGAGAGACAGTGGATAGGTTTGTGAAAGGGGGTGAGCGAGTAGCGAAGACTCTCTGCAAGCTAGTCACAGGCTGGATTCAAACCCGGACCGGCAGAAGCATGTAAATGGGACATGCTCCGCCAAACCAGCACCCCTTGAACAGCTCTTTTAAGTGAAAGATGAGAACTGACTCACCGTTGTGAGAGAGCTGTTCATTTGCAGGATATTCTTGAATGCAAATTTCCTGAAAATTAAAGAATGGCTTGAAAATGAACAAGGCAAGACATGAAAAGCAAACAAAAAAAGTTGGCATATCCCTTTAAAATAGGGTTTTGATTATTACCAACAACAAGGAAGTTGTGGTTTGTGAAGGAAGAAGTGTTCGTCTAAAAATAGATAATGTAACACAGCACATTAAATAACAACAAACAAATAGACAAAGATTTGCCATCATGTGATTTTAAAAGAACTACTGTATATACCAAACTACGGCCCTCCTCACACGAGGACGGCCCCGTATTGTCTTGGCGGCGGCATCAAAACATGTGTCGCTGTTTACACATCGTATTGTACATAGGCTTGTGCATTTACATGACAACGCAAAATCCACGCAAAATCCTGCTCCGAGGTGGATTCTATGTCAACAAGTGCTCATGCACGCGTAACATGCTGCGTCTCTGCATGAGCACTTGTTGCTGTTGTTGCCGCTGTAGCTGGTGTTGTTGGTGTTCTGTGAGCAAATGTTGGTATAAAAGTCGTAGCAATATTTGTAGCTGCTGGAACAAGATCAGAATCAGCCCGGCTGCCGCCATTGTTGTTGTTGGTGTGTGTGACAGCGTGGGTTGGGGGGCGGGGAGGAGGAGGGGTGCTATGAGGTCACCGTCTTTTCCGGACTTATCTGTTTATACCAACTACGGCATGAAGACGAATACCCAGATATCCACCTGCAGACCCATTTTCAAAAAAGATGCAGAGTCATGGACAAATACGCGTCTCCGTGTGTCAATATCACCAGATCGATAGTTTATTTTACCGGAGTCTTACAAATTCGTACTCGTGTAAAGCCCACCTAAATTTTAGGGAGCATGGGTAAACTATTGTGCAAGTGTTAACATTTCCCAGTAACTCCCAGTGTTTGAGCTAAAGTAATTCGGCTTCTCTTCCTTGTTCCTGCACACACAGTGGAAAGCTTGGTGTCTATCTGCTTGTCATGGACTCAGGATTGAGGCAAGACAAGAATACAAAAAAAATGTTGGTGTAACCCTCAAAGTCTGGTATGAACTGATGGAGAAACACCTCCTGAGGTTTTTTTTTTTTACCTGTGGAATGGCTCCCAGCAGCTCATCAGTGCAGTTGTATCCATAGAAGCGAGGCTCAAGGATGCAGCCGGTGAATTTGTTGTAAGCTCCTTGGAACTCAGTGAGGAAGATCTGGTTGTAATGGTAGGTGTGAAGCAGGGCGCGGACATTGCGGGCGAACTGGTAAAGCAGGGTCAGCCTCACCCACTCCTCACCACGACCACTGGCTGTGTTACCTGCTGTGCTGCTGTCGTCACTTTCTTCATGGTACAACTGTCAACATAACAGATGAAATGGAGCTCTGTCTTCATGTCCACGAGGGAAAAAGTCAAACCAGGCTTCAAGTTCAAACTGATTAAATGTAAAACACTCATCACTCACCTCCACGAGGTAAGGCAGGCTCTTGAGCAGCTCGCTGAGAGACAGGAACCCGTATTCACACGGGTTGAGTGAGGCTCCATGAACCGCCAGATACTGTTGGCTCAGTGCTTCCACTTTGAGACCCTCGTTGACCTGATGATCGTCTTGGGACATGAGCAGACTCAAGAGCTGAGAGGTCAGGGAGCGCAGAGACTTTCTGTTGATCAACTGCACTTCCCGTCCTTCAGAGCCACTCACCACCTTAAAGGGAAATAAAATGATTGGTTTTTTAGGAAGTAAAAGTATTTCTTTATTACAAATGGTTAAGTAGTGAAATCACTTATGAGCTTCTAGGTGAATGACATATTAGATAACATGGGAAATAACCATAAAGAACTTTATTATATCTGCTGTTCTGTTCAGCAGCAGAGACAGTATTTGTATTAGTAAAACGTCAGATGAGCACTGACACTGACTAATTAGCAGTGAGGCATTATGTGTACAGCTTGTGTGACCTCTATGTGATAATAGAAATTAGAATTTTGTGTGGCATTTGTAATTGATAAAATCCTTCATTTAAATAGACAAAATATAGTTAAACTTGATTCAAACCCCTCTGACAAAATAGTTCTGTTTGTAAGACTCCATCTAGGGCTGACAGATTTATTGTTCTCGGATCAAAATTGCAATTTCAGACGTGATCATGTGATTGCCAAAGCTGCAGTTTTTGCAGCACTCCTGACTGACCCGTGATTTGTTGTCAACTATTTTACAAATTTGCAGCAATTTGCATTATCAGAGGTGCTGGTAAGCAGGTCAGCAACACAAAGCTTCTGTTTAGGAGAAGTTGAAGAATCCCTTAAAGGAAAAGTTCGGTTTCTACAGCTTTCACATTGTTTATAGAATGAAGTAGAACAATATACTCACCCAGAAGGCTTTCCTGATCCAAACAGTGCTTCAGGAGATATTTAGATCCAAAATCGAGCAGCGGACATCCGTATAATGGTAGCACATAGAGCATACAGCGCCGCTCCTAAAACTGCATTAATCGTCCAAAAACTCATTAGTTTCACCAATATTTCATCATGGTCTGCTCACGCTACTCCTCCATTACAGTCTGTGTCGCTCCAGATATGATTTTGTGACTGTGTCGACCTCTGAACTGAAGAAGAATGTTTGCTTCTGCGCATGCGCAGTACTCTCTGGAGCGCTGCCTCCGCGTCCTCCTTTCGATGAGCTCCTCATCTGTAAACTCTGGCTCAAAACTGTAAGGACACCCATCATATTCAAAGTTCTCCTCCACAACATCTTCATCCGATAGATATTCGTCCATTTTACACAAAACTGGAAGAAGAAAGTCGTTGTGTAGCCGGCTGTCTGCCCCTGAAACAATGAGCCGTACTGCGCATGCGCGGAGGCAAACATTCTTCTTCTTTAGTTCAGAGGTCAGCACAGCTACACAACATGGGTGGAGCGACACTGGACTGTTGTGGAGGAGTAGTCCGAACGGACCCTGATGGAACATTGGTGAAACTAATGAGTTTTTGGACGATTAATGCAGTTTTAGGAGCGGCCCTATACATGCCCCATGTGCTACCATTATATGGATGTCCACTGCTTGATTTTGGATCTAAATATCTCCTGAAGCACTGTTTGGATCAGGAAAGCCTTCTGAGTGAGTATATTGTTCTACTTCATTCTATAAACAATGTGAAAGCTGTAGAAACCGAACTTATCCTTTAAATAATCAAAACAGATTCATCATCAGTGTTAGATGATGAATAATGTGTTATGTGATTTTGATCATTAATTTCCTTACTGTTGTTGTTACTGTTAACATAGTGAATACTACACTGAAGCTTGATTTAGAGAAACTAAATCAAATTGAAATGTTAATATTCGCTAGTTCTTTTCCTAAAATCATTCAGCCCTAACTCTAACTGTAAAAAACAGAATCTGTCAGCTGTAATAATCTTCCAACAACTTCATTTTTACCTTGACAACATGGCACAGCTTGGACAGCAGAGCTGGCAGGGAGCTTGCGTCATAGTCTTGCAGCCGTAGACCGTAACCAAAGGTTTTGCTGTACTCTGGTAACAGCTGGCTGACAGGAAGGCTGGAGTTCTTCTGAGACCGGAGCAGCTTGACCAGCTGAGCTGCCAGAGCCTTGATACGCTCAACTTCAGTCAGAGTTAGCACTTTCTCCTCACCACACTCCAACACCTGAAACAGGAGGAAGAAGAAGCTGTTTTTAAAGCAGGACAACAGCTGCAGCTCGTATGCTACATTTAACAGAGTTACTGAGATCAACTGGACTTATCTAAGGGGATCCCACTCTTTTCTGGAAATCATTTTTCGGGATGTTACAGTATTGGTGTGGGTAATTCTTAGGTTAATCTAGCCTTCTGAAAAACAGGATTAAAGGTTGATGACCAATATCTACCTAGATCCACCATATCAGATTGAACTTAAAATTTATTTATTTCTAACTCTAAGGCACGGCGAGCTATCTTATTAGTCTGTCTCTTAAGAAGTGTCTATTTTAAATACGTTACTTTTTTTTACTACTTTTTTTTTTTTTATAAATTATTAACTTAATGTTCAAGTAGCCTACATTTTATTTTGCCATTTTTATCATTTCTTTTTGTTCCCATTGTTTAGACTTTTTAGAATTTATTCCTTAACTTACATTAACTTTATCATATTTTATGGCTAAGTGTGCATTAGTTACCAAGTACGTTTTTACTTTATGTCCTTTGTTTGATTTTTGTTTACTAAGAAGGCAGAGGGAAGATAAATATTTTCCAGGACATTTTCCTTTTCGTGACTGGAAAACTAGTCAATAATTTTCCAGATTTTCCAGGACACATGGGAACCCTCACCAATGTTTAGCAGGTCAAATTTAAAAAGCCAGTTGGAGCTGATCCAAAAAGTAAACTAAAGATACCATATCATAATCATAATGATGCACAGCTGTTGTAGACATATAGCAAACCCAAATTAATCAGATTTTTAATGATCATGATCACAGACATACGTGATTAAACCATCCTCGTCATTTTACACTGATGGAGAAACAATCATTTCTCCTTGTGTGCTGATCCATGTTGCTGAGACAAACCATCCATGGCGCCTGTTTGGGAGAATAACTGAACAGAGAGTCTGCCTCACTCACCATAAGGATGTCTGGAATCGCCTCAAACAGCTCAATCAGCTTGGTAAAGCCGTAGTAGCTTAGCTTGCACTGGCGGCCAAAATGATGGTGGTACGTGGGGATAAACTTGCTGAATGGCATCCTGCAGTGAGGCTGGTGACGGAGAAGGTCGACCACTTCCTTTCCAAACTGCTTTGTGCGCTCCATTTCTTCTACTGTTCGCTCTGTTGGCGTGGGAGTAAAAAAAAATCAGGCAAATATGAACAAAGGACAGGTAAATGTTCTTTATTTATACGGCCCTTTACAACAACCTTTTCTGTGAACCAATCTGCTTTACAATAGGTAGTAAGGAAAAATAAAAACAACTTAAAGCAATGTAAAATAAAGCAGAACAAAGTAAAAGTGTCACCACACAACTCTAGATTTTAAAAGGCCAGAAATGAGATTAAAATGATCTACATTTGTCTGTTTACGAGTAGTGGACCACAAAAATCCATGTTTTAGTTTTAGAAGTTGTTTAATGATCTCTGCATGAGATTTTAGTATCACTTTGATTCTGGTCATGTAGTTCTAGCACTGACCACTGGGTGGAGCTCCAGCACATCAGAGCATGAAGCCAAGTTTTACTGTGGGAGCAGTCAGGTGTGTCAACAGTTTGTTCCTGAGAGTCTGGTGTCAGATATTTGTTTTATAAGACTGATAACCAGAGTCCTGTGTTACTGAGGACCTAACACAGTAAACATCAACTGAGGCCCACATCAGGCCCCACAGAATAATCAAGTCTAGAATATATGAGGGGGGGATGGGTTGTGGTATTAATTGTTTGCTTTTTTGTAATTTTGCCCTTTTAAGTATTTTCGCAACCCCAAAATAAACACAACTGAAACAGCTCTTATCGGGAATAATTCAAGTTTGATCTGTTTCACTAAAATCCAGTCTGCAGATATTAAACCAGGAAAATAAATATTTTGCGTCAAACCCAGTGATTGAAAACATGTCAGTCCCAAAAAAGAAGTAGCCAAGATATTTTCATTGGCCTTGTGCTGCTGCTTTGTCAACTTAAAAAGTGCGATCAATTTGAAAAACAGTAAACAAAAAATCAGTTTAACCAACACATTACGGCTGCATCGGTCTATTGTACAATCTGACAACAGTAGAAAAGAAAAACTAGCCCTTGTACGATATAGTTGATGAACCCTAACTGAATGAATAAGAGTAAATAAATGGACTGACTTATCGAGACAGTGTTTTCCAAACTACATTTATTTCACCCTCAGTGGCCTTTTCTCTCCATTTAACCTTTATAAAACCAGAATTACTCTTATTCTGATACACAAACTCCCTTAGGGAGAGGCATGAGGGGCTTGTTTACAGGTTTAAAACATGTATACGTGTGTGATTGTCAGAATTATCTGAGGAAATTAAGAGAACCTTCAGTAAAGCTGGACTGTGGTGATGGTGCAGAGGAAAGAACAATCAGTCGGTTAAAGAGTGAAAGGTACCTACTGATTGATGATGTGCTCCAGCTGAGTTTGGTCATGTGTATACCCACCTGTATTTAACATGGCCACCTTATCAAGTCTGGGAAGAGCTGAACGTCTCTGAACGTCACTGTTTAAGCTCCTTTTGGAGTGTAGATAGTACTGTACTTTTCATATGATTTTTTTTATTTATCCTGCACCCTACGTAGGCTGTGTGTATCTACTTAATCTTCTTTTATAAATACACAGATGCGGCACAATTCCCTTTAATAGAAATACACAATCAGACTGTTTACATCGACTCATTTACTGCTAGTTGTGTTTCCATCTTAACTCAGTTTGGCTCCTGCATAACTCAGAATTTCCTTTGTTTTATTCTTTCAAGTGATCCACGAAACAGGACAGAACCAGGTTGTGTTTAAACCGTAGAAAACTTCCAGTGTAAGCTTTCACTGTAGGGATGCACAATATTGGATTTTCACCAATATCTGACATTCAATATTATTTAAATTAACATTCTTCATTTATGAATATCAGCACTGCACTAGGCAGGCATCAGAAGGTAGATTAAGGCCCCATCCACACAAAGACAAACCAAGGTCTAAACACATACGTTTTTAGCCAAATCTGCGTATCATCCATACGAAGACGGCGTTTTAGCAGTCTGTAAACGATCATTTTTGAAACCAGGTTCCAGAGTGGAAAGATTTTGAAATGCTATATACACAGCTCTGTGATTACTGGCTCTCCACAACGTTTCAGTTACGCTTACGTCATAGTTTCATATCTTCATTGACACGCATGCGCCACACGCGGCAACGACAACAACAATGGTGGCGTACATGTAGCATATGTGCTCATGAAGCTAGTGACCCTACTATCCCTGTTGCAGCAAAATCTTCTTCTTGTCAATCACCGAGTTGAACAAACAATTATCGAGGATACATTATGGCACTTTATGATCACTTTATCACAATCTCTGTTTACAACTTCTGCCGCAAGTGCACATGCCCACTGTTGTCATATCATTACAGCGCCCCTAGAGGTCTGGCATGTGTTTTACAGCTTTTCATGCGTGCATGATCGAGCGCATTCATGTAGACGCACACATTTTCTGAGACGCCTTCGTCTTTCTGACGATCATTTTTGAAACTGTTAAGCGTTTTTGTCTTCATGTGGATGGGGATTTATTACCAAGCTTTTTAATCTCAGACAGTAACAGAAGTTGCTTCAACAAGAAATTAAAGATGTATTTGTTTACATATGGTTTACCTTAAAGAAGATACTGTTAAGTGCTTCTCCCTTGTGATGTGAATTTTTCTGGTAATACCAATGGGTAGGAGAGTTCTGTGGTTTGTCTCTCCTTTTTTTTTTTATTTTTATGCATTGGTTTACCTTTTGAAATCAAGAAGTGAATAATAGAGCTGCAGTATGAGAGGCCTGTATGAAAGTTTAGAGTGCAGGGTCAAAGGAACAAGGTTTGTATTTTACAAAACTGACTTGTTTCTTTCAGTGTTACTGTATATTTTTGTGAGGAACAGATGTGAAACAAGAGAAACGGCATATAACTCTTACAAAAATAAAAGCCTTGATTTTTAAATGTACCCATGCAGTGTTGAGAAGGTGCATCAATGTTTTACATCTGTACAATTTGCAGATATTCCAGCTGATATATGACTGACATGTGTGGCCGATGTATCTGCTGTAAATATCAGCAAAAATTGGCTGATATCATCTGATACTGATTAGGGATGTGAACGTGTAGAACTTTCACTAACCACGTACACAAGGCTACTAACCAACGTGTACACGGTTACACGTCAGAGATTAATGATCTTTTTCAAACGCAGTTGCGCTTTATAACCACTAGAGGGTTCGGTCTCCTTTAGAAGACCTCATTCCTCTAAATCAATGACATTACATTATTTTTCAAACAAAAACCTTTATTCAGCGAGCAGAACTTACTAAGTAGGCAATTCACCTCACCATTTAAGGTGATGATGACTGCATCTGCGTCCCTGGCGCATATATATATATATATATATATATATATATATATATATATATATATATATATATATATATATATATATATATATCAGTGAGAAATGAACGACGAGGAGGAGGAAAAAAAGACGTGTAAACGGTTATTGATTTTTCTAAGCAGTTATGATTTGTTATCCGTGTATCAGTTTACATGTTTAGATGTTGACACCCCTAATACTGATATCAAACCGATAATGTTGTGCATCCCTAATCTAAACCCCCCTCCCTCAGAAATCCACTTCCCTGCTGTTTTTCACACAATCTCCACACACTTCACAGATTTTTTTTTAAAGCAGTTGGCTCAAACTGACCTCTCTTGGGAACAGAGATGATTGTTTCTTGTTCCTGATGTGTGACAGTGATGGTGGTGTCAGGGATCTCAGTCACAAGGTCCATTATGTCACATATGCCGTAGTCCACGACCCTCCAGTCTTTGGAGAAGCACCTGAAATGCAAGTAAAATGCTTTCCTTAAAATCCAGAGCAGAAATGATCCATACTAGTTTTACAACTTTAGTTGGGTGATAATGAAACAGCCTGACCAACAACTGAACCCTTATCAAGCTCTCTGTATCTGTGGTTCTCAGCCTTTCTGGGATCCGGGGCCCCCGGCATATTTTTGATCTACCATGACCACCCCACCCCACCCCAAAGGTAACTGTGCTAGCTTAATTTTAAGTGCTAACCTGAACCTTACAAGTAGGGCTGGGCGATATGGCCTAGAAATAAAATCCCTGATATTTTTCCACAACACTCGATTTACGATTTTAATCGATTTTTCCCTCCTTAAAAGAAACAAAACTCCCAGTGACATAAAAATGAAACAAATCACGTTTTGCCTTTATGTTGTCTAAATGTTTCCCTCAGTATTAGCATTAAACGCTCTGATCAATATTTAATCTACTTAAATAACAAATACAAGCCTATAAATGTGCTTGTGCAAGCCCTGCAAGGCCGACCATCATGAAAATTGTATTTTTTTTTCAAAAATTGCAACCACTAACAATTGGACTAAGGCAAGAAAAAAACTCAATTTTAAATTTTTTAAATCTTCTGCAGACAATAATTCAAATTAATTTTTTTTTTCCCAGCTCTACTTACAAGTTAGAACGTTTTCACACAATACCTTCCTGCAGATGATTCACAGTAAAATCATTATTAACCCTTTAAGGCCCAAGACCATAGATTATAGCCAGAAATTTCTAATTTTTTGGAGCTGAAATGTTTCACTTTCTGCTAAAATCCTTAAAAACCAAAATGTCCATGAAACTCGACATATAGATTTTTCGTATCTCATTTGATACATTAGGTGTTTTTGGCAACTGATAATCCATTTGAGGACATTTTTATCATTTATCTGATTGTATTCAAATGTTTTTTTTTGTCATTTGTTCATCATATTGAGTAGATAGAGCTATTATAAAAGTATGTATCAAATATGATACAATTGGCTTTATAGGGTTAAGAAATGAATGGCATCAGACTTTGAACAGGATGCAGATTGTGTTAAGTTTGTATTATACAAACATAAATAAATTACACTAGTGAAACGTGATTAGATCAAGAAAAAGTCCTGTTACCTTCTGTAGTTTAGGCAGAAAAAGGTCTTAGGTACACTTGAGTAAATCAATCCTCTTTTTATGTCATAGGATCTTTTTTTAACATATATTTTAGTTCTAACGACCACTTGCAATTACAACACGGACCCCTGGTTGAGAAAAACTGCTCTATACTAAGCCAAACAAATGTGTTTACGGTCTGCAGCAGAGGTGACTGACCAGTGGTAAGCTTGCATGAAGTCCTTTATAGCCACTTGTTTGCTGGCTTGAAATTTCAGCAGTTTCAGCAGGTCTTGAGTGAAGCGCTTCACTTGAGCACGATGAGTCAGAGTCAGCAGACGCTTGGTACCCATACCCAAGATCTAAAGAACAAAAAAAAAGCTTGGTTAAGAAACAATCCATATTAAAACTACGAGATCACTGCTTTGCCTTTAATTCTACGTCGTACCTGAAGCACATGAGGAACTGCCTCCAGCAGCTCCAGCAGCTTGGAGTAGCCGTAGTCAGAGACGCGGCACTGCTTGGCGAAGTGGTGGTGGTACGAGGGGATGAACTTGCTCATGGGCATGATGCAAGAGGGCTGATTCTTTAGCAGGTCAATGATCTCTCTGCTGAACTGGATGAGCTGGGGGTTTCCCACTGGACTCTTGCAGCGCTGGATCCATGGCTCTGCTGCGAAGACATGATTTCTTAACATCCGACAGAATCACTGAAATACAGAGCTGTGCAAACAACAGCACAGAATTAAAGCTGTGAAGTCAGATATTTTTACCCGAGTTTGGAGCTGGGGGTTTGTTGTGGACCCATTTGATGACTTTAAAGCCGTTCTGAGCCGTGACGATTGTGATGCTGGGGACGCAGGTGATGAGATGCTCCAGGGGGACGCCACCTTCCAACCCCTCATTGCCCAGCTGGATCGGACTGAACTTGGCTGCGTAGCAATCCAGAAAACTGAATCGAAAATATAAGACAGGATCAGCACAACAATGCTGTTTAAATCCTAAATCTCAAAACCAAAAAAACTCCTCACTAGCTATAGAATAAAAATCCTATCTTTATTCGAGAGCATGCTCTGATGTTTGAGAGCAAAGTTTCAAGTTTTGAGAGAGAAGCATTTTCATTTTGAGACCATTTTTCACCTTTGAGAGCAGATCTGCATGTTTTGAAAGCAAAACTTCATCATTTTGTGCTCTGATTTTTCCTTCAATACCTTCTGCGTGCGCTCAAATCTCATTTCTCCTTTTGGATTTTTTCTGCTTACACATGATACAAAACTGCTCCCAGCCAACAAGTGAGTATCTGTTCGGCCAATCACATTAATGCTATATAGTTGCTAGAGGAGTTCACTAGATTGAGTTGAGCGTCCCGCACGTGTGGCTCCTCTCCCATGTCATATAAGCTATTGTGGTAAACTATCAGCTTAAACCCCTTACCCTCGGCCGCAATTATTTCCGTGAGGGAGTCTTCCCAAGGGATAAATAATTGTCTGTCTAATCTAATCTAATGAATTACATCATTTACACCGGCTGTCGGGCTGTTTTAATTTTGTTGACTAATTATTTTTGTCATAGTTTTCATCAACAAAGTTTTTCCCAGATGAAAACTAGACGGTGACTGATAAAAACAAGTGCCCGTGGACAAAAACTAAAACTAAATAAGCTGACATTTTTATCAACAAATCTATCCAATCACAGCTACTTTGGTTGTGTTAAAGGTTGGATGAGTTCAGAGAGACATCCAATCACAGCTGCCTTAGCTTGGTGGTGGTGGGATAAGTTGTGGAGCGATCCAATCAGAGCTGCTCTCTTTATGAATTGATATATTCATGTAGAGCAGGTTCACTGTTTGTTGTCAGTTCTGGTATTGTAACTGAGATGCTCTGCAGGGTAGACTAAATAAAGGTGACTGCATTTTACACAGAGGAACATTTGTTTCTGTTCATTTAGACATTCAGACTTTACTAACATTCAATAAAGGATTATAAGATGTTTTATTTTATCCAGGTGTAAAACACGACTTCAGAAATTCAATGAAACATAAAAATGTCTTACACTTAACACTTCATGTTTCAGTCAACTAAATTTACAGCAGATTTCATCGACTAAAATGTTGTAAAAATGTAATAAACTAAAACTAGACTGAAATTAAAAAAATTTAGACGACTTACTTATGACAAAAAACTAAAAGATATGTTAGGCAACAGACTATAACTAAATTAAAAAGTGCTGTAAAACTGAAAGATATGATCCTCTACAACAGGTTCCCCAATCTTTTTAGGCTGCAACCCTCAAAACAGGGAAACCAATTTAAATTTAAAGAAACATAAAAATGTCTTACCCTTTAAACTTCATATTTTAGTGGACTAAAATTAACTTGAAATTTAATCGACCAAAATGTTGTGAAACTTCAACTAAAAAAAATAGATGACTAATACTAAACAATTTGTTCGGCTAAAGACTAAAACTAAATTAAAAAGTGCTGTAAAACTGAAAGATATGATCCTCTACAACAGGGTCCCCCATCTTTTAGCCTGCAACTCTAAAAATAGGGTAAACATGGACTCTGGACACCCTGTATACAACTCCGAGCTACAGACCCCAAAAGTTCAACTTGTTTTTGCTCATTTATACATGTAAGCTTCACTAGTATTCAATGAAGAGTTATTAGATGTTACAGGGTTCCTACAGCTCAAGGCAAGTTAAATTCAAGACTTTTTCAGACTTTTTTAAGGCCGTTTGAAATCAAATTTAAGACCAAGTCAACAACCACAATTGAAACAAACAAAAACACCACATGAATTACCTTGGTTAGAGGCAATTTTAACCCAATGTTTATTTTAAATAAAACATCACTTTAATCTTTTTTAACCCCGTTTTAAAACTTTATGCCTATTTTGCCCCATTCATCTTTTTTGGCCACTGTCAGAACCACTTTTGGAATTTTTACATGGTTTTTGAAATTTAATTTCAAATTTAATTCCCAATTTTGCTGCCATAATCAATTTTCCTAAGCCACTTTTGGATTTGTTTTTCTCTCTCCAGGCACTGTAGGTAGAACCAAGACATACGTCTGCTCTAAAAGATCCGGGTGCAACCACATCACCGTTTTGTTAGTTCCACTATTGTGATTACACGATGTTGCCACGAGAGTAAATTAGTGAATTATTTTTGAAAAATAGATAAATGTTACTAAATATTTTTTTAGTTCAAACTAACATAAATCTTACTCTGTTCAAATTTTTAAGACTTTTGAAAATTGGATTTAAGACATTTTAATGCCACTTAAGGCCTTATTTTTAGAATAATGAATTCAATGCCTTTTAAGACTTTTGTGTTATAATTTTATCCAAGTGTGAAACATGACTTCAGAAATTCAAGGAAACCAAAAAAATGTCTTACACTTCACACTTCATATTTTTTGTTGACGAAATGTACAGTAGATTTTGTTGACTACATGTCGTGAAACTTCAAATAAAACTAGACTTTAATAAAAAAACAAGAGGAATAAATTGGACTTAAACCAAAAGATATTTTAGGCAAAAGTCTTTTAAAGTAAATTAAAATGTTCTGTCTAAATGAACACTGGTATCAGGGTGCCGTGCAGGAGCCTCTTATCACCTGAGCAGTGGGAGCGTCCCCTCATGTGACTGCAGCAGACTGTGGATCTCAGCGGCCAGGGTGCTCAGAGACATCACAACAAAAGGGATTTTGTACGAGTCCGGGTCAAAGTCAGCCTCACTTTAAAAAAAAAAAAAAGCACAGATAAGACAAACTGATGTCAGAATGGAAAGTCAGGTGACCCAGAAGTCTGAAGGGCAGAGTGACGAAGGGTCGACTCAGGTCTTCAGTGAAAATCAGGGACAGAGCAGCTCATTTGTTTTTGGACACTGAAATGTTGAAGCTGCTGTCAAAGCTGCAGCGTCTTCTGTCCTCAAACTGATGCTGAAGAGGAAGTTGGATTAGAAATCTCAGACATAACACCTTTATCAAAATCTCAAACCAATCACATTTCACACATATGGGATTGATAACTTGTGTCTCATATACATTTTAAAAACAAAAAAAGAGGAGCAAACGTCACATGTGTTGGACTATACTGGAATTTTAGCGTCTGTCCCAATTCTATACCTTACTCCTTGGTTTGCACGTTCACGTCTAGTAACGGGGTGTCCCAATTCTCCGCAGGGCTAAGGAGAAGGGCTATACAGCTCTGCAAACAAAGACAGACCAGGACCTCACTTTAAACAAAGGGGTAAGAGAATTTCCCATAATACACTGGGCCCGCTAACACGAGGCAGAGCAGAGACTGAAGGAAGTATAAGTAGTTATTTAATCATACAGTAAATATTAATCATGCTTTGAATTGTTGGTCATGCTTTAAAAACTCACATCAGCCTACGTCACAGCCAGCGAGCGGCTCTGGGTGATCATGTAGTAGGAATTGAGTGGCATTTTGTTCCTCAGCTGTGTGTTTTTACCCCTTCCCCTTGGCCCTCAGAACAGAGAGCCAAGGGGAACGGGTAAGGGGTAGAATTTACCCTTAAGGCTCATTTATGCTCGTCATACGCATGAAAAAGTATGCGTCCGTTTCAAATGATGGTTCCGTTACTGTGCACATACTCCCATGCGTCTTTTACGTTGGCAATGGGTGTTGACCATTGCATTCACCAGCGGTTCTCTTCGAAGAGCCCATAGACATAATACAGATGTATTATGTCTTTGTCTATTCTTCGTTTCACTCTAGAGATGAGTATCAGAATGACAGTAGCAACACTGCCCATACGGTTAACGGTGGTACTGCTCCGTCTGGTCCGTATCCGTAAGCTTCAAGGATACACGCAGAAATACGGACGAAAAGAATGCTAAGCACGGACAGAGAGCTCTGTCTGTATCGGGATCCGTATTTAATGTTGAGCATAAATGAGCCTTTAGTTTGCTCAACCTTAGCTTGATGATTCAAAAGCTGCATGAACCTTTGGGTCAGTATATGGATGTTTGCAGCCACTAAGGGGCGCTGTTTAAAACTAAGTTGACCATAACTTTCCCTCTATTTGAGTGAAAGTTATCAGAGTGATTTAATTTTTGGTGAGGAATCTTAATTCTACATAAATTTTGAAATGTGATTTCAAGAATCTTAAAAGATGGTCAAAAATTCCCTTTGGACAAACTTACTACCCTTTTGTCCTGTTTTGTCTGTTAACAGAATTTACTTTAGCTGCTGTAAACATATATGAGATGGATTGTTTTGCCTCAAAGTCAAATGTTTTACCACAAATGACCACATGATTACATCATAAAACTAATTGTTCATACGTGGCATGGCATGAATGTGATTCTATCCAGGTAACATGCTGACTTTTCAAATTACTGGGAAAATACATTCATAACTTTGAGATTGGCTAATCTCTCTTTAAAAAGTTACTAACTCAAACTGTTTCTTTCAGCTTGCTCCTGCCTTTTCTTTTTCCTCCGACTCTTCTTATCCTGATTTTGTTACCTTGGGGATCAGACAAAGTGCTTTTACACTGACAAGCCTGTATACATTGTTTTTTTTGGTCTTGTCTGCACTTGAAAATGTTTTGGAGAGGAGTAGAGCAGCTTTTTTTCAGGAATTTGGACCGAAAACTGATTTGTGTTTTGCATCCCTGTGAGAAAATTCCTGAAGGCCTAAACAGAAGAGACATATCTCTTGAAGATCTTCTTGGCAACAAGTAAAAAAGTAATTACCAAATGTTGGCTTCAGAATCCTCCCAGCATGACACTGCTTAGAAATATTATAAACTCTATTAGCAGCATGGAGAAAATCACTTTTCTCTGCAGCTCCAAAAGAAGAAAGGGGAGAAATACTGGGAAAAAAAATGGGATTTGATCAATTCTAATAAATACCAAGACTACTGACTCTTAAATATCAGGCTGGTCAACAACCCCCCATATGGCCCCCGGTTCACCTTAGAAGAAAGTAGGGGTGGGAATACATAAGATTATATGAATACCAATGCTATTAACAATCCTGCTAACTGATTCAATTCTTTAACGATTCCCTTATTGATTCCTGCAGGTTTTCTGTTTGGGCAAATGTTGGCCTGTAGATTTTGAGTGTCAACAATGTCAAACACACATCACAGCATAGATAACTGCTTCTGCAAGTCGCTGGTGTTTCCACTCACTTAAGGTTGTGCAGTAGGTGCAATGAAAATTAAGCCACAATTCTGATGCTTCTGAACCCTGTTAGTAAAAAGGAACTGATATGGAATTGATAAGAAAAAAGACTCATGATATCGATTCTTTGATGGAGCTGTTAACCATTTTCAACTGGAATTGGTTTTCAATTTCCAACCCTAGAAGAAAGTCAAAGGTCTTTCTGAGTTAAATATGTAATTGTATAAGGCAGATTCTTCATTTAAAGGTGCAGTGTGTAGAATTTGGCATTTTAGCGACATCTAGCGTTCAGATTGTAGAATGAGCCTAAAACGTCACGTCGCTGAGCAACGGAACACTGTGAAGACCAAAAAGGATCCTGAACACAGCACACAATTTATGTTGTGCGTTTATCCACACAGTTTGAATCCCTTGGACAGAGTAACAACTTTCTATGCATCCACTGCCGTCCTCTCCTCTTCTTCGCCTGCATTCCAGGCAGAATCCTGCACTGGGTTGGGTACCCGACGGGTACCCGCAAAAACAGCTGATTTGCGTGTGGTTTTTAAAAACTTTTTTTTTCCCGGGTTCGGATCTGGGTGGAAAAAATAACATGCGGGTCGGGTCGCGGGTTTTAGTTTGACACATCAAAATTAATATAAAATAATAATAAATACAATAAAATAAAAACGTAAGTTGTAAGCTGGTTGTAAGGCTGTGACCATAGACTGTAAAAAACATGGACGCCATGATGCTAGGCTAAAATTGAAGCCGCCACGAAAACTGCTCCCCCTGGTGACTGGCTGCAGTATAGGTCAAATCTCCGTCTCGCCCATTCATCTGAACGGGCCGTAGTGAAACTTAAAAAAATTATTACACCTCGTAGAAATATTTCTCCCATCCGTATGCTGTGGTCATATTAAAGTATTATTGGGCTGCGTGTTTTCCAAGTCCTCTTTTTTCTGAAAAGTTTCTTTTTTATTAGTTATTAGAGTTTAAAAATAACCGCGGTTTACGGCAGCTTCACAATGATTGTTTACGGTGTATGCTGTGGAGTGCTGCGACCGTTTACGACAGCTGCGTCCGGATTATGGCCCAAATTCTCTACTGGTTGCACAATGGCAGCGCCCTGACGGGGGATATTATGGCTTCAAATCCGTAACATGGTGGAAGGCGGAGGCTGAGGCTGCGCCGGACGCCGGACAAGGCATTTAAATTCCAGACTGTCCGGCCTAAATCCGGACGTATGGCCACCCTACACGGCTCGTACCTGCTGAGCGTCGCTTAAGTCTGGACAGAAAGTAAGTCTACTATTACACATGTAAAGGTGCTTTTAAGAGATTAAAAGTTTAAAAGCATTAAACGTAAAAAACGAGTGATTTTACAGTTGTATGGGAGAAGATCACAGAGGGTTGATCATGGAGCTGAAGTCAGGCTTTTATTGGAAGAGTTGCTTCATTCAGGTGCGTTGTTTACTCACTGGCATCTGAACTATGGCGATATACCATTCAATTTTGACAATATGAAATGTTACTTTAAATATGGGTCTTCTGGGTCTGTCTTGAAAATCGTGGTTTCAATGGAGTCTGATCAGGTTTGTACTAATCGGAGCTGATCTTTACCGATTTGATTTCGGATTTGTGCTTGAGCATCCCTGTGAGATTCCTGAAGGTCGGATCAAACAGAAGAGAGAGACATATTCTTGAAGATCTTCAAAATAACAAAAGTAAAGTAATTATGTTGGTGTAGAATCCTCAGAATCCTCCCAGCATGACGGACTGTACATACAAATAGAAACATATATCTCCTATATTCACCATTTCTGTTTGGCGAAATGCGCTGGATGTATAAAATGCCACATTCTACACACTGCACCTTTAAGTGAAAGTTTGTGTTCAGTTAAATAATAATTTGAGATCACCACTAACAAATCAAGTGCATAATAGAAAAATGTTGGATGATCTATGAAAATGTTTCATGTTACTGACCTGAAGTCCTGCTGTTTGTAATGTTGTCTACAGACAGGATCATGATACTCCAGCTCCTCAAACACCACAGGACTTCCACTCGCAGACGAGCCCTCCTGAGACTGGGACGAACCAAGTGGACTCTGACGGATCTGACTGCTGGGGAGAAGACACACAAGCCTCAGGCCTCCCTGTTCCCTCACGGCCACCACCTCTGGGAGCTTGTACAGATCCCCAACCACTAGCTTTCGAGAATATCTGAAGGGGATTATAAAGGACATGCAGTTCATTAGTGAAAAATACTTGGGCAGGACAATCCTGGAGTTCAGAGGAAAACGTACTTTTTCTCATAGATCTCCGTAAACTTAAAGAGGGGGAGGCAGCTGGCTGGGGCATCGTGAAGGATGGTGATGATCTCTGTGCTGTATGAGACAAAGTCAATAGTTCAATTCTTAATTCGATCCCAACATGTAACAAGGCTCAGAAGTTCAAGAGCCCCAAATTTAAACATGCTTGACTGTACCTGAGCATGGAGAGAGATTTGCTGCTGCCGCCGGTGATCAGGGACACCTGAATGCGCTTCCCCCCGATCTTATACCGGTGCAGACCGCTGGTGGCACTGATAGCCTGCTGAAGGGACAACATCTGGATTGTGGCCTTCAGCTGATAGTCAGTGTGAGGGCTAAGCTCAACAGCTTTCACCTACAGATTGCAGTCATTTATCATTAAAGCGATTTAAGGAAAATCTTTTTGCAAGCAAACAGCTCTTTCAGTTGTACATTAATCAGTAAAAACAACGTCACCGGTGAATCTACCTGTCCATATCGAGAGAACGTGTCATGCAGTGTCTGCTGCAAATCCTTCCGGGACATCCGGTAGTCCAGGTTGGCCACCTGGATCTCTGCCCCGTCAGAGAACGGCTCGGCAGGTCGCTCTGGATGAGGGCTACGAGGTGCAGCCAGAAGGGGAGAAGACCGGCTGGACAGGCAGGGGGATGCACTCCTTTTTGTAGAAGATACAAATTTAACTTAAATCAGTGATTCCTGAAGGTGCTCTACAGGAAAAGCAGTCAACAAAGATGTTTTATACCAAATGTAACTGAACTGATTCATGTACTCAGTACCTGGATGACCAGGAGCCCTGGGACAGGACAATGGGGCTGAAACTCCTGTTGAGGTTCAGCTTGCTGAAGGCTGACGGTGTGCTGATCTGGAACTCCCCCGAGCTCCTCTCCCCCTGCTCCACGGGGGATTCAGTGACACTGCGAGGGTAGGAGCCTTCTCTTCTGTGAAAACATCAGAGTTTAAAGAGTAAAAGCCTGCAGGTGTATTTATTTCTGCCTGAGGGGAAGATGGGCACATTCCTTTGGAGTGCTATTAGTATACTTATTTTATACTAATACAGCGGCAGCATATTGAATTTTACTTTTCAAGTACTACATTTCATACAGTAAAATAAAGTATACTTGTCTAATACTGGAAAGTACAAAGAAAATTCTGAGACTAAGAACATTAATAATAACATGTACACTTTAACACTAAAACTTTTACTTTAATACAATTTTACTTCTTTCTGCCACAAAGTACTAATACTTAGTACATCTTCATCCAGGTACAGAAAAAGGTCAAGTCGTTGTGCTTACAGTTAATTAAGCAGAATGAAAACATTTTCATAGACGGGCTTGATTTCATAGAGGTTCTTTATTATTTAAATGTATATCTTTAAGAATTTAAGCTGATATTTGTAAATACACTGTATAGCATGTTTTAAAATGTCAAACATCAAACATGCCTTCAACATTGTTCTGTAATTTTGTACATATATTTGCAGTCCAGTTTACATACAGTATGAGTTTACTTTAAGAATACTTTAAAAATATTTCCTGTATATGAATAGTATGCTGCAAGTAATATGCTAAACAAAATTACAAGTATACCTAAAGTATAACAAGCAAACTAGTAAAATAGCAAAAAAAAAAGTTTATAGAAATATACCTAAAGTATACTCCAATAAACTAAAATGTGGACTAGAAGTATATAACTAGTACAGAGTAATATATAGATAGGTGTACGTACTGTGTACTTTAATGTATACTTCTACAAATTTAAAAAGACCTTGTTCAGTATATTTAAAGTATTCTTTTATAAACTTTAAAATGTTCCAATCTAGTCTGAAGAAGTATTAAATTAGGATACTTTCTAGAACACAACAAATGCATGGTCCTTAGTATACTTGCTTTACTTATACTTAAGTATACATTAATTTAAAGTATACTACATTTTGCAAAGGGGAGTTAAGTCAAATCCCTCGTGCAAAACTTTCTTCACCATTAAGTTAGAACCTTTTAGAGCCTACAAAGTCTAAAACATAGATATAAATGTAGAAGAGTAACAAACTCGACAACTTGGTTGCATTAATCACTCATTTAAACTCTGCACTAAATAAACATTTCAATCACCTTAATGACAGAGGAAACAACCTCGAGTCACGTCAACAATGCAGCACTTATGCTTGACATCTTGGATTGAAAATGCAAAACCTCGAGAGTTCTTTTCTTCAGGAGAAAGATTTACTTTCAAAGTGAGAAAATATATAACTAAATTGTGGTCAGGATGTTTGTACATATTGTTGGCTTTAAAAGAAATATCCCTGTTTAGAAAATAATTATACTGATGGGAGTCCAGACCAAGCCATGACTTCAACCTTTAAACATTAAACTCTTGTTTGCTCACTATTCAGTCTGGGTAGATGTTTTTTAACTCATGGTATTTATTTACTCTTTGGCTGGTGAACAAAATTTAAAGTACAACTTATCAAGACAAAATCCCTGCTGACTTCAAAGGGCTTTTTGCTCTACTGTTTATGGTCAAAGTGACAAAAACTATTTGCTGCTTGTTTGACAGAAAAGAAAAGACAAAAGTTGAGGACATCCTCAGCATCAAAAATGTTGAGATAAAGCCAACACATAAAACATCATCTCTGGATGGTATGCATCTCTGTACCTCCTTCTGTAAATGGATTCTCCTGTGAGGCCAGGCTTAGACAGTCTCTCCAGAGATCCTGTCTCACCGTTACTGTGGGGGGAAGGAGCAGCAGTGCGGCTCTTTTCCAGCTGGTGTAAGCCAATCCTTGGCTTTCCTTCCAAAATACCGGAGTCCTATAAAAAAAAGGGATGTTGCAGATGTTAGTATATCAGATGTTGATCTACTGGAAGCCTTTTTAATGTCTGTGGACGAGAAGCTCGCTGACAGTACACACACTGAACTCTGATCCTTACCTGGAATCACCATAAACAATAAAAACAAAACTTAATAAGCCAAAGAAAATGTTTTCAATAGTTTCATGGAAAAGGCTGATCATGGATGCCTGATTTTTTCTTCTCTGAAAAATGTTTTTGAAAATAGCAAATCAACCCTTTGCTAAAATGCTATGATAGTATTTCATCAGCCATGTTTGTTAATATAACAGTTTCTAATAAGGAAGCATATTCGGCTGAATATTGCAAAAAAAAAGCATATTCTGCCTTCTGTGGAGTGAGGTGATAGCAAGGCCGAATGGTACCGTATGACGCAATGACGAAGTCAAATAGGTCATTGCGCGTGACTGTGGCTAAGCAGACTTGTGTCAAAAGGACAATAATTCATTTGTTGCGGGTTTATCCACTTTAATGCACTGAAGTATTTTTTAATGCATGTTTTGTTTAGTTTGAAGGCCGAATATGGATAAAAAAACTTTGTCGTTTTTTTTGGAAAGCAGAGGCTACTGAAATATAAAAAGAAAAATTGTCATTATATCCAAAAAACAATTACTTTCTTTTAAAAACATGTCTAAAAATGTATTCTAAGCTATTTATGCACTATTAAAAGATAAAGTTAACTACTTAGCCTCCGCATTGGATATTCGGTAATCAGCCAAGCATTTATATTTTATTCGGTTTTGGCTTCAGATTTTCATTTCAGTGCATCCCTAGTTTCAAAGAAATCAATGTAATCATTATTTAATATTTTCTTTGTTATGTTGGACAAGAAAAGATTGAACTTTGCTTCAAAACATCTCGTTATATTAAAATATGGATCATACTTTATAAGGTAATGGATGTATGGTTGTTTTTTGCCCCATCATCTATTTCAGTCTGTCGGACAATGATTAAAAAAATAAAGAAAAATCCCAAGGAAGTCATTTCAGCCAAAGAAATCTTTCTGACACCGGAAAACTACAGGGGCAAAAATGGGTAAAAAAGAAGGATGAGGCAGACAAGACACAAATGCAGCGTTACAGAACTCATAAAACTAACAAAAATAAATCACTCATGCAAAAATGAAAATTATGATTCATGAACATGCGGGACGGCAAGGGATAAACTAGCCAGACTAACACATGCAACATGCTAGCACAGGCACACAAACAGAGCGAGCAATGACAAGCTGTTAGTGGAAGCAGCACTACAACGGGCACAGGGGAGAAAGCGAAAGCAAAAGAGCATGACTGGCAAAGCAGCTCAAATTAGAGCGAAGGGCAATGGAGGTTAAGGGGAAGCAGGCACGGATGGAGTCTGCTGACCTGATGGGGCTTGACCGGAGCGCCACCTGGAGGCCCACTGCACCCTCTCCTGGGGCTGTAGGGCCTTTCAGGCACCGGGCCAGGGGTGTTGTAGGGGCGGGTTGCTCGCCGGGGCCTCCTGGGTGACCTTGGCTTCTCCAGGGGCAGAAAAGAGAAGGAGGACATGGCTGGGGTGGGGGGAAACACTGAGTCCTGGTTTTGATAGGTCTGGGGCAGAGGTGGAGGGAAGAGGTGGGTGTGATACTGAAGCTCAGGCTCAGGACTTGTATCGTCTCTGGGTCGTGGGGAGAAGGAGAGGCTGATTCTGCGGCCAAACACATCCTCATTTTCCATTCGCTTGCGAGCACGGGATGCTGCCTCAGGGCTGCCAAAGCGGAGGACTGCTGTGCCCTGGGACATGCCCAACACTTTGCCCCCACAGTTGTCGGACAGGCGGCGGAGCCTGAGTTTCACAGCGTTGCGCAGGCTCTTGTCACAGTTGACAGGGAGGTTGTGCACATAAAGGAGGTTGAAACTGGGCTGAAGGAGGGGAGGAAGAGACAGTGTGCCTGTCTGGTTTGGATCAAATAGACTTTAAAAAAGAATGACAATAGTAGTCCTCTGTTTGGTTGAAAACATTCTGGAGCATGTTTTTAGTAGTATTGATTTAGTTTCTCAGAGGAGAAGTGTGCAGACAAATCTATTATCACTTTCATATTTCACCAAATACCTTGCTCACAGCCCTCTAGGAATGTTCACAGTAAACAAAAACCCAGCTTGTATTCTTTTGCCAGCACTTACTTACATCTGAAGTACAGTGCAGACAAAAGTAGGCCTACAGAGTAGTTTAGAGGGCCTACCTGTTCTTTGACAAGCATACGAGGTGGTAGGTCAGCTGTGATCTCCTGGAAGGCCACGTGGCAGTGGGCATGCTGTAGCAGGGCTGAAGACGTATGGCTGCCATGGACAAGAATAACCCGGAAACCATGGCGATGACGCAAGTCACTCAGCTCACTTGCAAAGTTCACATCGGCTGTTGGTGGAAAAAGAATCACTGGTTTAGATAAAAGCCTTCAGGACATGCGGCGGAATAATCACACTGATCTGATCTGAACTCACAGGACACCAGCACGACTGTCGCAGGTGCAGTGTGGGTCTCTGCAAAGCGGCGTAGACTCTGGCGAAGCTTGTCATCTGCAGCATTCTTGGCTGTGGCGTTGATATGTGCAACAGTGACCTGGTGGTGCAGGGTTACGTTAACAGGCTTTCAGATTTAATTTACACGTTGAGCAGTTACTTGACACGTCTGTGTCGCTGCACACAGACTTTAATGAGACTTTAAATGTATTTAATCACAAAATAACCGTGTTTATCATTTCTGGATTTATTTATTCTGTATTTCTGGATGCTCTGACACATATACACCGAGTAAGGGTAAATAGTAGGGATGCACGACATTATCAGTTTGATATTGGTATCAGCAAATATCAGCCGAAAAAATTAAGTATCTTATCGGCCGATATCTAAATTTTTTCAGATAATTTACAGCTGATATAGACCATATTTTTGCTGGAATATCAGCAAATAACACCAACACACAATATTGATGCACCTTCTCATCACTGCATGGGTACATTTAATAACTAGAAAAGCACTCCGCCAGCACCACAGTCCTCACCCATATTGTGATTTTCACCATAAATATCAGTCCTACATTTATTTGATCTAAATATTTAGATTCCTTGACCATAAAAACATACCAACATGGATTCATAATGGTATTTTAGTTCAGTAGTTACACACAAAGATTGCATTTTGTGTCATGGCGGATCCAGGCTGTTATCTGGATCACTCCCAAAATCTGATAACTTGTTCCATGCCCCAATCCGGACATTTCCTGAAAATTTAATCGAATGCCATCCATAACTTTTTGAGTTATGTTGCTAACAGAGAAACAAACAAACAAAAAAAAACAGACATCAGCAATAACATAACCTTCTGGCGAAGTTAATCAAGGGTTTCATTTTCGCAAAAGTTAAATGCTGTTTTTCTTGTTTTCCATCTGATCCTCATGAAATATACTGTAATACTGAAAGAACCATGCCATTTTTTGCTTAGTACAGAGCTTGAGCTCTTGAAGAGAAACACCAGTATCAAAGATAATTAATAAAATAATATTGGCATATTGGCAAAAATCCAATATCGTGCATCCCTAGTAAACAGACCCTTACCAAATGACTTCTATAGTCTATGCCAGTGGTTCCAAAACTGGGGTACGTGTACCCCCAGGGGCACACAAAGTGATGTAGGGAGCACGTGAAAAACTGTCAGGTCTAAACAGTTGTTTCAGTAGTTCAAGCTCAAACTGATAAATGTTTGTATTGTGAGCTTTGATAAAGGCCTAAAGTGTTGGCAGAGAGGCTGAGGCATCTTGGAGAGGGAAATCTGTCCTAAATTATCTAAGATTCTTAAAATAACATACAGTAAGTTCAGTCAGACAGCCTTTTAATTAAAGCTTTAAGTTCATTAATGAAAATGTTTCAGAAATGTACATTTCTTTTTCAAAAGTGGACTGGTGTTGCCCACTGACATTGCTGGTAAATCAATCTATTTAGCCAGAAATAATTCACTTTAATAGGTTTTATTTGTATGTTATGCATGTAAAATGTGGGAGGTTGGAGTGCGGCAGGCTTAAACATTTATTTTTCTTGGTGTTATAAGAGCATGAGAGTTGGGGGTACATGGCTGGAGGTCAAGTGTCGGAAGAGGTACAGGCTGTGAAAAGTTTGGGAACCACTGGTCTATGCCATAATAGACTGCAGATTAAATTGCATTATTCTAACAGCAGCTAAATCTAAGAAGCCAATTCATTCAGGATTAAAGTGGTAGTCATCATATCCATCAGAGTAGGGCTGTCAGATTTATCATTGTTGGATCAAAATTGCAATTTCAGACAACGCAATCATGTGATCGCCAGCTGCAATTGCTTTTTTTGCAGCGCGCCTGACTGACCCAGGATCTGTTGTGCCAACTCTTTTACACATACTTTTTTACAAATTTGCATTTAAGAATGGCTCGCAATTGAAAGCTTATTCACAACTGTTAATCAGTTCTCACTGTTCACATAAAAGAGCCGTTCAAAAGAGTTGATTCAGTCATGAACGACAAATCTTCACTGCAAAAGTGTTAGTAAGGAAGTCAACAACACAAAGCCTCTGTTCAGGAGAAGTATGAGTATCCCTTAAATCATGAAAACAGATTATATATCATATATATATTAGAGGATGAATGTGTTATGTGCTTTTGATCACTGATTTTCATCCTGTTGTCTACACTGTAAACATAGTGAAAATTGCCCTGAAGCTTGATTTCAAGAACATGGTGAATTGAATTGAAACCACAAGATCTGCCAACATTTCTTTTTAAAAAAGAAAACTGTTCAGCCCATCTTTTCAAAAAAGTGTGAATCATACTGAAATGATACCTGGCAGTTGTTGAGCTCTTGGATGACAGCTTTGCTCTCCTTGCTTATGTCACAGACACAAATAAATTCGGCCTCTCTGTGTCCCTGAAAGAAACGGCTGCGTATGCGCTGAACCACTGCTGCTGCAGAGCGCCCACTGGGCACACTACAGTTCTCAATGTCCCAGAAGACACCCACAGGTGGGATGTTCTCAGGAACACAGGTTTCAGGAGAACCTGGAAGATAGATTAGAGAAAATTAAGATTGTTGGAAACAAAATAGTTTGGATGTGTGAAAACAGTTCAACGTACTTCACTCTCCTTTAGTGTGGATAAAAAATTGATCTCCAATAGTAGAACACTCAAATGAAAACTTTGATGACTATAAGACACTTTTCTGTCTCAGAAGGTTTGCTGTATTTCGGGTTGATAGGACTCTGATTAAGCTTTTTTTTTAATTTTATTTTAACCAATCTATAGCCCTAGTCACACATTCCTGTTTCTCATGGCGATTGTGCGTGCTTGTTAGAATTCTGATGAAACATGCTTTGGTTGTGGTACATGCACTTCTTGATCTGGATCAGTGTTGACGTCTGAGAATAGGGCACACAGGTCTCAATCATAATCTACACAGGATAGGCAAGCACCCAAATGGAAATTGCACTCACTGCAATCAATTAGAAACAGTGGAACATGTTTTAATATACTGTAAGGAATATGATACCCAGAGAAAGAATCACATCCAGTCATTAAAAAAGGCCAAACATCATGATTTCACATTAGCAGGGCTTCTGGGTAAATCTGCAGACAGAATACAAAATCACATTGTTAAGTTTATGCGAGAAACTGAGTTAGATAGATGAATTTAGTTATTTGTTCTATTTTATTTATTTTTTGTTTTGATCTGTTTTGGTTTTATTTTGTTTGTTTTGTTCCTGCTTAATATCTTGCTCACACTCCAGTCCAGTTGGTGGCAGTAATGCACCTATAGTTGGCTTGCCAACTGCCAATAAAATTCAAAGAAGAAGAAGAAGATGGATCAGCGTTGTATTTTTGTGGGTGAACACCAGGGAACAGGGAAGGGTCCCATATGTTTTGAACTGTTCAAAATTGTTGTGGAGAATCACCGCTCTCATTATAGCGGGGTGGAAGCCCAAGGCAGTCCTAAGGCTAACGGTACTGGCATGGCATGAACGGGGCTCAATCGGACTGATTGTGGCTCAATCCTCAAAGCTTTCTGAAGATGACTGACAAGGACAAATCAGTTTGTGCCCCGACTAAGTCTCATTCAAAGTGGTGCAAGCAATAGGGCTCAATCAGGGCTTATGTGATGGAAACTGGACTTGAGCCAGATTGACGTTGCATCAGAAGGATGGAAATTTATGGAATCCTCGTAGTATCATTGTACTGACCTAATTAAAGTGGGACGCACCCTCCCCCGAAGCGCTACTGATGGTGTATTTACGAGGTGTGTTCAAGGGAGAGTCAGTCATTTCTTCCCGTATCATGCCGATCACACCAACTTTGCGAATTGTACGCAGTCGCCATGACAAACGGGTGAGTGTGTTTGGGCATATACTCTCCTTTTCCATCATTTGCCAACCTAAGCAACAAAGACAAGACCTCCCTCGGGAAGATAGCTGAAGTGGCCTCCAGGGTGGCCGGGGGAGACATTCAACAGTATGGAGGACATTAAAATTACACAAGTCATATAGATAGCTCCGCCTACTCTTATAGGCAGTCATCCTCATAAACCAGAGTACAAGTTGCTTCCTCGTGAAAAAACAGGTACTAGTTCTCTTTTGTGTCGACCATCTGAGTTATAAACTCGAGGGGAAGAGGATGTAATGTACTGTTTTTGATTTGATTGTTCTTGATTCTGCTGTCAAAGCACTTTATCCTTGTCTGTCATCTTCTCGTGAAGCATCACTCTTTGTTATGGTATTAACTGGACTGTGGTGTATAGTATTTAAGATATAACAGGCAAACATGTACAGTGGATGATGATATTTATGAAAACATTTTAAAAACGATTCTCTGCGGCTGCTCAAGCTGCTGGGTCAGCACTGAACTGGACCTGACCATCTGATCCGTTTTATTTGATATGTTGTGTGTCTATTCTATTGTTTTATCTTGTGTTAGTTTTATTGTTGTATTGAGAGTTTTTACTGTCTCACTGTGAGAGTCTGTGATGATCTGCTGCACAACAAATCACCCTTTAAGGTAGAATTAGTAAAGTGAAGTGGAGTGATATATATCTGCAGACATTTATATTATTTGTCATGTCTACTAACCATACTTCTGGCCTGTCTTGCTGAGGCTGGTTGGTGGCATTAGCATGAGGGCATCTGAGTTGGTGCCACAGCCATTACAAATGGGGATTGTGATCGGTGCAGTCTGCGGCAGAGGAACACTGGGCCACACCTTGTCTGACTCAGACACTGCCAGGCCATTTACGGGCTGAAAATAAGCACAAAAAATGAACAAGACATCAACAATAACAGTAAGTGATAATTCTATTAACAAAAACACAAAGCCCATCTATTTCAGTTTGCTCGCTCTTAACAAAAAGTTGTTCATTAAAATGTACTATGAGTAGGGGTGTGCGATACGACGATATAAAATCGTTAAGGATTATAACATGGGGATGATCTCATAAAGCAGAAAGATCGTCAGATCGTCTGTGTGAGCACAGAGACTTTGACGAGCACCCGACTAGCCAATCGTAGCACATTAAGCGCAGTGCATGGTGGGATCTCCTGTTTGGTTATGTAGCATGAAGCCATGGTGGAAAGAGAAAAGGAGAGAAAAGCTTGAAGATGTCTGAACAAAAATCTGTTCTAAAGCAGCTGTATTATTCACTCAGGTTATAGACATTGCAGTTATATAACATTTGTTTTAAATTGTTGCACTTTAAGAGATAATGTTGATGTTGTTGTTCATTATCTTTTATGTTTACATTTATTGCACATTTTTATAAAAACTGCAATACTTAAATTAAAACCTGTTCAGAAAGTTTTTTGGCTTTAATTGTCATTTTTTTTCTTTTAGGGTTTTACATGTTTTATATGTTAAACATAGGGAAATAATGGTCAAACATGAAAATTAGTCTAGAAAAATCAACGTAAAAAAGAATCGTGATAAAATAGTGATCGTGATTTAATTTTTAAAAAATCGTGATATGATATTTTTGCCATATCGCCCACCCCTAACTATGAGTATATTTATTTTATATAAAAACTGAGGCAGTATACTTGAAGGTTACTTTTTTACACTATATTTTATACTTATAAATAGTATAGTGAAGTACACTTGGTTTATATTGAAAAGAAAAGTCTAAGACTAAGTACATTAATGCCAAGACTTACCCTTACATTTTAATACTAAAAGTTATTCTACAGAATAAGGTCAAGTCACTGTGCTTACATTTAATTTAGCAGAATAAAAACGTTTTCCACTTCACACATTTGATTTGAGGTATTACCCCTGTTGTAAACTCACATGTTTAAGATCATATAGTGCTGGAGTTCAAAAGTTTAAAGTAAATTATATTATATTATATGATATTTATTTTATTAATAGTACATTATATTTATGTACCTTAAAACATAAACAGAGAAACATTTGACTTCACTTTACTGATCACGTTCTAGTCCCTTTCGTGAGGGTTCGGGTTATACCTAATGTATACTTAAAAAAAAAATAGAACATGGACTAGAAGTATATACTGTACCTCGTACAGTTGTAGTATTTAGATGTGTACTTTTGCAAAACTTAAAAATGAGTGTGTAAAGTCAATTTAAAGCATAAATAGTGGTGTCCAGATACAAGGTTGTTGTTTTCTTTTTATCTTCGATACAACACAGATATTGCAGCCTTGAGTTTTGGCCAATACCAGTATCAATCCAATACGATATCAGCAGGAATCATACATAGTTTTATTACTTATTTTGTAGTATTGTAAAAGGTACGTAGGTATGAGAAAAAACAACCCATTTGTTATGAACCAATGGGTTCAATAAATTTTAAGCATAAGAATATGGTACACTTAAATAAAAGAAATGAAAAATAAATTAGAAGACCCTGAAAAATAACCTCAATAAATCCAGCAAAAACAAAGACATATATATTTTAAACTGCAACATAACCACTGTGTTTAACTTAAACATAAGCATATTATACTACTGAATTAAATAAATATAAATTAGAATGGACTGCTTGTATTGGCGTGCTAATATCAGAGAATTTAGATACAGGCCGATATAATCCAATATTTGTTTTTTTGCTGATATCAGACCGATATCTGGTATCAATTTCAGATGGTGACAACCCATATTTATAAACTTAAAAATGTCTTAAATAGTCTTAAATTAGTATACTTTCTGGTGCACTACAAGTGCATGGATCCCAGTATACTTGCTCTCCTTATACTCAGGCATACTGAATAAATGGGCTTCAAGTATACTTCTTTTTGCTAAGGTCGTCCAGCTAACAATAATAATAATAAGTCCAAACAGACCTCGTCAAAGCATGCAAATACAAGAGAAGGACTACCAACCTTTGACAGGCACTCCTGGCAGTAGTGCGCCCCCTTTACACAAACCGTGCGTTCTACGTTTAGGTGAACAGGGTTAGAACAGAAGTGTGCTGAGGTGGTTGTGGTGGTGATAGAGGTGGTTGTGGGGCAATCACACAGTGTACTTCTCTGGGATCTTCTGGCTGATGGGCAACAGTCTACGCCACAGGGGTAGTAGCCAGAAGAGACCAGACAGGAGCCATGCAAGGGAGCAGATAAGGAAGAGGCACAAGGCAAAGGTGGAGCCAGAGGTGCAGAGGAAGGAAACAGGCTGGGCTGACTACATGGTAGAGGACCAGATGGGGTGGTGGGGTTAAGCCCTGTGCAGCAGGGGAGGTAGGGTTGTGATGATATAGGCTGAGAGGTAGCAACGGAGGAGAGCAGCTGAGGCTTGTAGTCAAGACCAAGCAAAGGGCCAAGACCAGCATCCCTGCTTCCACAGCTCAGGTTATGTTTATACTGATGAATGGAGGAAGTAACAGAACACACGCCAGCCCTGCCCATGCTACTGCTGCTGATGGGTGCTGAAAGAGAGCCTGGGTCCATGTAGAGCGAGACAACACCAGCAATGCTTCTACTGCAGCCAACAACACCTCCACCACCTACTAACCCATAGCCACCTGTGCTGCAGTAGTCGCAGTGAGAGCAGACTTGAGAGCTTACTTTGGGGCTAGCCCCCTCTTGTTGCTGCGGTGGTGGGAGCTGTTGTTGGTGTGTGAGCTGAGGCGGAGGCACACAAGGAGGAGGCAAGGGAAGAGGGGCCAGAGAGAAAGGCTGGGAAGATTGGGATGAGGAAGTATGCTGCGGAGGAGGAGGGACATCTTTCAGCTCCAAAACGGTCTTGTTGCTGTCCATGTAATTGTTCTGAAACACAACAAACAGCAGATGATTCAGCAAAAAATAGTCTGGAGATCTTTACCTGACAATTTCAAACAAAATTTCCCAAATGTACATATCAGGCAGTCCAGAGCTGTGTTCGAAATCTTTCCCTATCACGGATATACACTACATTGCCAAAAGTATTCGCTCACATGCCTTGACTCTCATATGAACTTAAGTGACATCCCATTCCTAATCCATAGGGTTCAATATGACGTTGGTTCACCCTTTGCAGCTTTAACAGCTTCAACTCTTTTAGGAAGACTGTCCACAAGGTTTAGGAGTGTTTATGGGAATTTTTGACCATTCTTCCAGAAGAGCATTTGTGAGGTCACACACTGATGTTGGACGAGAAGGCCTGGCTCTCAGTCTCCGCTCTAATTGATCCCAAAGGTGTTCTATTAGGTTGAGGTCAGGACTCTGTGCAGGCCGGTCAAGTTCATCCACACTAGACTGTCATCCATGTCTTTATGGACCTGCTTTGTGCTCTGGTGCACAGCCATGTTGGAAGAGGAAGGGGCCAGCTCCAAACTGTTCCCACAAAGTTGGAGCATGGAATTGTCCAAAATGTCTTGGTATGCTAAAACATTCAGAGTTCCTTTGACTGGAACTAAGGGGCCAAGCCCAGCTCCTGAAAAACACCCCCACACCAGTATCCCACCTCTACTAAACTTTACACTTGGCACAATGCAGTCTGACAAGTATCGCTCTCCTGGCAACCACCAAACCCAGACTCGTCCATCAGATTTCCAGATGGAGAAGCGTGATTCGTCACTCCAGAGAACGCGTCTTCACTGCTCTAGACTCCAGTGATGTGCTTTACACCACTGCATCGATGCTTTGCATTGCACTTGGTGATGTGAGGCTTGGATGCAGCTGCTTGGCCATAGAAACTCATCCATGAAGCTCTCTGCACTGTTCTTGAGCTAATCTGAAGGCCACATGAAGTTTGGAGGTCTGTAGCGATTAGGGGTGCAACGGTTCAGTTAGCCCACAGTTCGGTTTGCATCTCGGTTTTGGGATCACAGTTTCGGTTCGGTTTCGGTTCGTGTTTTGCATTAAAAAAAACAAGAAGTTTGACTTTCCAAAAGACTCCCTTTATTTTACTTTTAAGAAAACTATATTATGACAATGCCTCTTAGTCTTAACTATTACTTGGCTTAAATAAAGTATTATGACATTTATATAAAACACTTCAAATGTAAATATTTTAAACGGTTAGAGTGCCTCTTAGCTCCCTGGCTAGTGTAGTGACTGACTACTGAAATACAATTTACTATGTATTGTACATGATATACACTATACATGAACAGAACATAATCAGAGGTTAATATAGACATGATTATTAAAAAGTCCATGCATTTTTTGTCCTACAATAGAGTTTTAGTTGTTTTTCGGGCTACAATCATGACTAAAACAATGCATAAAAGGAGGAGTGATGAGAAAAGGTGAGAGCGCTGGGGCGATCGACTGGCATCTCTATTACACACACAATAAACGATAAACGTGAATGAATCAAACGTTTGTATTATGATTTCTGATAAACTTAGTTTATTAACACTGCGCTGACTTTTTGAATGGATTAATCAGACTAGAATAACAAGTTTACAGGATGTGGAGACTCTGATGATACCGCTGTTCATCTCATCCGTGCGTATTTGCACGCTGCTGTATATTCCTATGAGACAGCGTCAGTCAGAGAACAGTCTGCTCCTATCTGATCTGCTCTCAGACAAACTAAGAAACATCAGAACAGATGACAAAACTAAGCTTTTGCCTTTTTTGTCACCTGTTCAGCGCACTATGTCTCTGAGATGTTCAACTCTCCAGCAGCGATCTGTCATCAGCAGGGTCGGCGGGAGAGACCCCGGTGCGGGAGAGAGCGTCCGCTTTCAGGTTCATAAGAAATAAAATATAGCCATAATTACTTTAATAAGAGCTCACTCAAGGTGAGCTGCTGTAACATCAGGTTCTACGTTATGGGAACAAACTTCTTCAGCACTGTAAAGCTCAGTTTTGCTCTGTGTTTGTTGCCCCTCATCACACCGTGCTGTGTGTGATGTTGTTAATGTTAAAATGAGCATGCGCGTCACTTCTGCAGCCTGAGCTGTTCACATCACAGTCTGCAGTCAGGCCACATTTACAGGAGTGATTTGAACAGACAAACAAAACATCGGAATTGAGCAGTAAGGGCTGTAGTGTGAATGTAGCCTGAGAAAGCTAAACCTCTAGGTGATGAGGACTGAGGTGTTGACTCATGTTGGATGTGTTCTCATTAGCGTATGGGACTAGCGCAGAGCAATGCTTGCACATTGTTTTATTTTTGTCCACTGTTTTCTCTCCCTCATCATTATTATCCATAAGGAAACCGAAATGTCCCCACACCGCAGACTGAACGAAGCCAGTGCTTCTTCAAACTCCGGTCTCTCCACCTCTCCACTCGCCATAACTTTTGAGTTTTTCTCCTTCTTCGTCTTAGCTTTTGTGAGGCCAAGCCGAGCCGAGCTCCAGAGTGTAAGACGCCGCCCACTCGGCCATGTGCTCGGCTCCTATTACACAGTAGCGATTGGATAGCGGGGTGGGGTTTTGTACAGAGATATGCGAGGAGGACGACGAGGGGTTTTCTGCAGAACCGGAGAGCAGGCGCTGGCCCGAGAAATCCGTCTCACAGCTGTTAGAAATGAGTTAATTGCAAAACCAAAAAAGCAGGCTTCATAAAGGCGAATTGAGCCGTGCAGGGCGGACCGTACGGTTAGGTTTTAAACCGTAAACCGTTGCACCCCTAGTAGCGATCGACTCTGCAGAAAGTTGGCGACCTCTTCTCACTATGCGCCTCAGCATCTGCTGGCCTACCACTTGGTGGCTGAGTTGCTGTAGTTCCCAAACACTTCCACGTTCTTATAATCCAGCTGACAGTTGACTGTGGAATATTTAGGAGCGAGGAAATTTCACGACTGGATTTGTTGCACAGGCCGCATCCTGTCACAGTTCCACGCTGGAATTCACTGGAATTTATTTGGATGGGTGAGCAAATACTTTTGGCAATACAATGTAGCTCACTGTATAGTGTGTTCACCATTTTGCAGTGTTGTTCAAATTCAGCGGTTGATTTAATTCACTATATAGTACACTACAAAATACCCACAATGCACAGCAAATGTGAGTGTACATGTGATGTACCTATATTGTATCCTATTTAACACAATGCAGTGCAGTCGTGTTTAACCAGAGAAGAAGAAGAAAGAAGGCTGCTAAGGCACAAATTGGTGTTGCTTTCATTTACGAATATCAGAAACATTAAAGTATTTTTAGCATGTTTGTTGCATAGCTTTTTTACTGTCTTTTAATGATTGTAAACAGCTGCAAAATTTGCTACTCCTCCTCCCGAGTGCCTGGTTTGTTTATGTGATTCTTGGTTCCACTTCTGTAAAAAGAATATTCGGCTCATCTACTGACACTGGACATTTTTGAACACAGCTCAGGTCTACAATCCTCGAGGAGATTTATTTCCGTTGCTGTAAGATTTGACTATACTTCTGCATTAAATACAGGCTGTGGCTACACAGCAGCAGGGGTTGACAGAGTTATCATATTGTGCAAGTAGAATAAAAAGTTACTTTCACATTTGTTATTCTCAAGTACAGTTAAAAATTCAACTCTTTGAATTTACTCGTGAAAGTACTTTGTTTAAAATGTAGCTGTCTTCCATCACAGTTAACACTCTGAGGTCTAAGCTACTTTTTCCTGTTTTCAGGGCGCCTGGACTTGTTGTGTTATAATGCATGTAAAACCACAACCCTATGATGATGAATCATAGGGTTCAGTAATCATGTCTTAGACCTTGTTTTTTTTCAGGATAAGCTGGGCTGTCTGAATGTATGCTGCAGGAGTGTCACTTGAATTTGTAAATAGCAATATGACCATTAAGACAAAAGAAAAACATTTTAAACAGACACTGAACTTAACAGATTTCATCACAAAAATTCCAGCAGGGTATGGATGAACGCTTTTGACAACAGAAAATATGTATTTTCAAGTCTTCCTTAAAAGTTAGAACAAATAAATAACACTATCAATAACATTATCTGTGCCCACCGGGCGCAAGATTTTGGATAAAACCCAAATGAGCATAGGTAAGTATAGAACGACTTTTATTATATTCTTTAAAGGGACTGTGAGGAGAATCTATTACCGGCGACAAAGACTCTGCTGCCCATGAGCACGGGCAGCGACTGTCGTAATGCTGCGTTCCAGTAACCTCAGAACTGGGAGTGACATCACCTCCGATTTATCTGCGTTCCAGTTGAAGTCTGAAAAAAACATGCCGATCTACCAGGCTATTGTTAGCTGTTGTTCACAAATATCACATTTAGAATGTGATTATCACTATGCCAGCATTTTTGTAAATATAAGTCTGACAATACCATGTATACAGCTGATCTAGAGCGACACACCCCAGTCAGAAGTGCAAATAAATTGATTATTACAGGAGCTAAATAACTGTTCACACTGGGGGCATCCATCTTTGATTGTCAACTCGGGGGTGGCGAGGTTTCACCAAGTTCCCAGTAGGAAATTCAGGCTCCGGTTGCAGTTTCCTACTCGGAACTTAAAATTCCTACTTCTGACTACAACTGGAACGCACCAAAAGACGTGTGCAATCCAAAGCGTGTGTTTGTTATGCAGCTCAGACCTTCCTCAGAACTCTGCATTGCTTTAAAACTTCTTTTTTCAACAACTTACAGGATGCAAAGCGACGAAGTAATACATGTCTTTCTAGTTATGTAGTGGTAGTTTTTGATGTGTGACAACAAGCAATTTTTGGAAAACGTAGTATTGTAGTTTTGTAGCCGGCTATATATCGCTACTTACAGCCCGGTGCTCTAAGACGTGTCTGAATAATATAAATTTGTTCTAGTTTTAATTGTCTTGTTCCCGAAGTTGAGTATCCAGGCCAGTCCAGCCCTGTCCGACCTGACCGGAAGGCTAAGGAATAGCATTTATAGATAACCTGTTTTGATGCTATAAAACTCATCTTAATGTGTGTATTTCGATCAGGCATATATCTATCAGTAAGACTTTTTTGTAATCATTTCGAAACTCCTCACAGTTCCTTTAACTTGTGGTGCAGCACATCCATCTTCCTCTACATGTATGCACGTGAACACCATGGTGGACACTTACTTCTTTATCTGTTTGATGAAAGGAGGTAGTCTCACTGGTGGAGAAGCAGTCTTTGAATTTCCATAGCAGGGTTGAGGGCTCTGTTTTAGGGAGACTGGGCCATGGAAGCGGTCTGGAGCTGCATATGGATCTGTCCTTTCCCAATCCTTCCATCATACACCCCAGACAGGTCGATCCCCACTCTTTCTTCTCTCCTCTCTTTCATGCTTCCCGTGAACAGAAGGCAAAGTGAATTGTTATTCAAGGCAGTGACTGTTTATTAGATCACCTCTGGCTCACCTACTGTAAGCATGACCAGTTTTCCCGACAATCACATTAGACTGTACAGAATCTGAATATGTTCAACTTCTTAAATTTAATTAATTTAAGATTAAGTAGTTTGAGTCTCTTTTAGTACAGAATATCACAGTATGCCAACACAAAAAAAATGTTTAATGATAAACCAACATGAGCAGCAGGCGGCAGCAGTGGAGATTTATATTCTGTTTTACACTTAATTAGCTGCATTTTTATTACAACTAAAAAGTATCTTTAGACACAAAGTGTATAAACCATCAATGTAACTGTGGCTGTGATAACCCTGCATCACTGAACATACTGAACTACTATGTAGTAATTATAGTCAATTAGAAACACTAAATAACCTGTTGGTCACACAAAGCACTGAAACTGCAGCTTTTTGGTAACAGACACTGAAGAAACATAAAAATGAAAAGTAGGGAAGCATGATATTATTGGTTTGAAATCGGTATTGGCTGATACAGCCTAAAAAGTTAAGTACTGTATCAGCCACTATTGAAATTTTTGTAGGTATTTACAGCTGATATATTGGCCACACATATCAGATGGAATATCAGCAAATTACACAACTGTCCAATATTGATGCACCTTCTCATCACTGCACGGGTACATTTAAAAAAATCAAGGGTTTCATTTTTGAAAGGGTAAAATGCTGTTTTACATCTTTTCCTCACAAAGATAGGCTGTAACACTCGGGATGGGAATTGATCGATTGATTTTATCGATATCAATAATATTCCCAACCCTGCTAATCAATTTTCTTACAATTCCCTTATCGATTCCTGCAGACTTTTTGTGTGGCGAAATACAATTTAAAAAATGTATTACAAAGACAGTTGGTGAGGTATCTTAACCAGATTTGTTTTAATTTAAACAGTGTTTTTAAAAGTTTTTTTAAAACTCATTTGAGACACCTCTATACGGGCACCATTAGTTGCAGGAAGCACATCAAGATGTTACTCGATTTCTTGGCACGTTCACTGTAGGATTGCTTAATCAGTATTAGAAATCCTTTGCTTCAAGTCAGTAATCTTTGTTCGATACACGATATCTTTCACATAACCCCATAGAAAGAAGTCTAATGCTGCGTTCACACCGCAAGCGACCCAGATACCAAAATCGTCTCGCCCACTGACGTAGCATCACGCATCCATAAATACCTCATTTTGGTAACCGCCGCCATCGGCCGTTGCTCGGTGACGTCATGTCTGCTCGAGTTTCACCGCGATCATTTCATATATCATATAATGGGATGTATAAGCGGACATTATTCCAGCTGTATTCTTTACACTCACTTATCAACCACAAAACACTGCAGCTGATGTCCTGCAGCAGCATTATCTGTGAGTTTACTGCGGTCCGTCTAGGCGGAACTAATGTCCTCACTGACATTAGTTCCGCCTAGACGGAACTTATCTGCCCCTGTAGTACGGATGAATAATTGTCCGTCTCCGGTACCGTCACACGTACACACACCTCTGATTGGCTGTTGCCGCACAGCCACACACGACATCGCCTGAATAGATCAACTTTTTTAACTTTGACATCGCACGACGAGTGAAGTGATCGTCTTGTACGCGGCTGTTGCATCACGGGAGGGTTAGCCCCACCCCATCGCGGCTGTACATTGACTATGAATGGAGAGTGATCGCCAAGGCAGTACAAGTAGTGTCCGGTGTGAACGCACCGTAAGGGAGTGCACATCCGATTTTGTCTCAATAAACCAGGATACACATTGTGCCTTCTCTTGAGGAGTACCCATTTATAGGAGATCATTTAACAGTTTTTCTTCCATTCAAAGAATATCTGAAATGCAAAATTTTCGTGTAAATAAGTACTTTAACTAGAAAAGCACTCAGAGAGACTCAGAGAGAGAACGGGGTGCTGGTTTGGCGGAGTGGTTAGCAACCAGGCACCCCATGTACATGCTTCTGCCGGTCCAGGTTCAAATCCCACCTGTGACCAGTTTGCAGAGTGTCTTCCCCTACTCTCTACCCCCTTTCACAAGCCTATCCACTGTCTCTCTCCTATCAATAAAGGCACAAAAATGCCCAAAAAATACATTAAAAAAAAGAGAGACTCAGAGAGAGAATAAGAGTCAAGATTCCTTGACCATGAAAACATACCATCAGCAATTGGTTTCATAATGATATCTATTTTAGTTCAGTAGTTATTCACCAAAATCACATTTTTCATCATGGCAGATCCAGACGCTGATCCGGATCAACACCAAAATTGAATCAGTTCTTCCTTTTCCCATGCTGAACATTTCCTGAAAATTTCATCAAAATCCATCCATAAGTTTTTGAGTTATTTTGTTCACAGACAGACTCTCCCGAAAACATAACCTCCTTGGCGGAGGTAATAAACACTGAAAAAATAAAACAAATGTGGTTAGGATACCTCATCAACTGCCTTTGTAATGTTTTTTAATTGTAAAGAAACTTTATGGACACCCTGTATGTGTGGAAAAAAAAAAAATTATATATATATATATATATATATATATATATATATATATATATATATATATATATATATATATATATATATATATATACATACATACATACATATCCATACATATACATACATACATATCCATGACACATGACACCCAAGGATGCTGTACAAATTAAAACAAAAATACTGGAGAGCAGCGGCAACCAGTCATGCCAGCATCCACTCACCCGGTGGATTGCAGAAAAGGAGACAGGAGGAAAAAATATGTATATAATAATCCACTTCAAAGAAGAGAGCGACAGAGGAGATAAAAACCCCTCATTTGATACACAATACAGCAGTGCTCGTGAAGTCAAAATTGCTCTTTGGTACCCTATGTCATCACTCTCTCTAGGTCAGCTTTAGGGTGTGGGTGGGGGTAACAGGGTAGTAAAATCTTACAAGGCAGCAAAATCTGTCAGAACACCGTCTGGTGGCAGAGAAACTCAAACTTAAGAGAACAGACATGACAGCTATGTGCACATTTTTACACCTGTTTGCCAACAAAGGTAGAGAGAAGCAGAGGATGGACAAATCATTTTCCAGGACTATTCAAGCTTTTCCAGGACAATGAACTTTTATCTCATCTTTCAAGACTGGAAAATCATTGTACTGTTTTCCAGGTTTTCCAGGAGGCATGGGAACCCAGGTGTAAATAAATGACAATCCACTGCTTAAAAAGTCCCCTTCAAAATATAAGAAATGACTTTTCACTAGCATCTCTTTTTGTCCAGGCAGAGGCTCGCAACACAATGGAAAAGGGTCCGCGGCCCACTTTTGGGTCACAACCCCCCAGTTGAGAATCACTGGTATCGATGACCTGAGAGACAAATCCTCCCATGTAATCAATGAAAGGAAGAGCTGCCATCATGTGAGTGAGCTTTAATCATAAATTCCCTGCTGTTAAAAAGCATCGTTCATGTTTGGAGAGACCCCTTTAGCAGGTAGTGAAAACACGGACTGTGGTGACATAAGGTTTCTGCTTCTTTATCAGACAACTTATGTAAGACAACAAGCTCAAGGCTAAACAGCGCCGCTGCTGCTAATATTGACCGCTTTATCAAGGAAGTAGCTCTCTGCCGGACCACACTGCCTGCTGCCGTTTTGGCTAATTGATCGTCAACAGCTAACAGCTCGGAGCTAGCTGAGTCAAGCTAACCGTAATGTCGTCTGTCCTCCTGTAAACAAACTCAGCTGCTAACCGAGTCCTACACGCTGCTGCTGCTGCTCTGGTTAAATCCTGCTGTCTGTGGCTCGTTATTCTTCATTTCACAAACATTTGTTTAGCTACCTGAAGAGGCCACCTCCGTCACATCCTCCTCTGAGCACTGTCCCTCCGATCTGCCGAGCCAGGAACCCGCACCTTTTTGTAACATGTTTTTGCCGCAGAGCGACCACAGCTGTCGCGAATGTTATTGTTGTGACTTCTGTATTTATCAGGATGATACGCGGTCACGCTCGACGACACGTTTCATCTTTTCCACAGTTACAAAAAAACAGAAAAACAACCGCTATCACGTCCACTTAAAGGAAGAGTCAGGAGAACACCATCTTATATTTTCTTGTTTTCCAGGCCTGCACTGTTTTGCCATAAAGCACGAGTAATTGTCGTAAATTTAACTCAAACCCCTTCCACTGCGTTTGAAATATATTTTCAAGAACAGTAAAGTTGGCCAAACTGTAATTATGGAACTGCATGTCTTGGAAACAACTTACGAAGTGAGGCTATAATAATATGCTTTAAAAACGTAAATAAATCTGGCATTGCCCCTTAGCAAAAAGTAGTTTGTTCAAGTATACTACGAGTACTTAGCATATATTATCTATTACATAAACTTAAGAATAGGATAGTGGAGTTTACTCGGCTTATACTGTAATGTAAGTACATTAATACTAAGTGAAATTACACTTTCATACCAGTTAGTAATAATAATTATAATAATAATAATAAACATTCACAGATAAAACTTATACTTGTTCTGCAATATAACCCTAACCCTTTTACTTCTTTCTTTCACAAAGTACTAATATTTAGTGTATTTTCATCCAGGTACAGATAAGGTCAACTTATTGTGCTTACATTTAATTTAGCAGAACAAAAATGTTTTTCACTTTGGATTTTACCCCTGTTGTAATTTTGCAACACACAAACACCCACCCTGCAGTGTCTTTCTCTAGAGTCTTACCTTACATTTTGTACATTTACTCAAATTGATATGTTTATGCCTCTTCCTCCCTGGAGGTCTGATTTATAAGATGTGCAGTTTGTGGCTGTAAAAAATCTCGGAAATATAAGACATTATTATGACAAATTGTCTGAGAATAGCACAATGACACCCATAGATTCATGTCAGAAAACCAACTGAAGTTACAATATTGATGTGGGTAATTCTCAGGTTAACCTAGTCTTCTAAAAAACAAGATTAAAGCTTGATGATCAATTTCTCTACATAGCTCCACCGTATCTTATTGAACCTGCAATTTATTTATTTATAACTCTCTGGCTTGAACATCGACTGCTGTCTATCTTTTTAGTCTGGCTTTTATGTAGTGTATTACTATTATACATTTTTAAAAATCTTTATTTACTCTCCTTTTTATAAAATAGATTTTGTTGATTTACTGTTTAAGTAAATTGTTGTTTTCATATTTTATTTCTTAACTTGCATTATTGTATCTACTCATAGCTGTGCATTAGTTACAAAGTACTTTTTACTTCATTTTCTATCTTTGATTTTTGTTCTCTCACAAGGTAGAAGGTAGATAAATATTTTCCCATGACATTTTACTTGTTTCATCATTTGCCATATGTTTTTCGTGACTGGAAAATTGGTCCACCACTTTCCAGGTTTTTCAGGATTTTGTAGTAAGGGTATTTATGTTGTATTTCAGATTGTTTGTATTTATTTGTGGTTTGTTAACACTTAATCCCACCTCAAGTGTTTGGCAGAGGTCAATAAATTCAGGATGGTTAATGTGTAAAAAAACAACACAGCATTGTTTGTTTCTGTCAATGATTAAGGATACAGAAACAACTGAAAACAATCCAAAGGAACAGATATTTGCTTTGTTTGGGATTTGAAAGTTGAACGAGCAAAAACCTATTATTATTTTTTTATCATTAACATCATTTGTATTTTAAATACTTAACCATTTACGAATATGATGATTTATATGAATGTATAGGCTATATTAAAACATTTATTTTGTGTGTTTGCCAAACGTAACAGAATCAATTCTAAGTTATTTTTTGATTGATATTTTATTTACAAAACTTTCTGCCTTTCTTGATTTGTTTGATTTGGTGCATTTTTATGTCATGTCATGTTTGCACCTTGTGGTTGCAGAAATTTCCAAATGCACACCTTGACTGGCCTCGGGGCAAACCAGCTGAGACCCTCACGGCCCCCCAGCGACCCCCAGCGGCCCCCGTCTGTCCCGTTACCCGCGGTTGGATGTCGGGGTCCAGTAACGGGACAGCAGGTTCAAGCATCAGTCTCAGGCGCGTGTGACGGAGGAGATTCACTGGTTAAACCACCACAGTGATATTTAATGTTAATTTAATCCACATTATCGGTGCTTTAACGCCGCTGCAGCTGAATGAATCCTAAGGGCTGGTCCAGTAATTAAGAAGACGCCGGCTTTTTGTTCCCGTCAGTCATGGCGATCGCTCACGCCGCCACTGAGTACGTTTTCTCCGACTTTTTGTTGAAGGACCCCAGCACGGAGGCGAAGTACCGAGGCGTGCGTCTGGAGCTGGCCGTGGACAAAATCGTGACGTTCGTGGCGGTGGGGCTGCCTTTGTTTCTCATCTCACTCGCCTTTGCTCAGGAGGTGTCTGTTGGTGAGTTTGATTTATGATCATTCACTATTTATTATGACACAAAGATCCAGTGTGATCGATATGTGAATGGATCTTTTGTGTCTTGAACCACAAAATTTTTGAGTTTGTTTAATCACAGTAAATCTGTCTGTAAGGATAACTTTCAGCAGGACAAACGATGAGAGCAGAAGGTGTGGTCCAAGTCTCCACCCTTCTGGTTTTCTCACACCCAGACGCTGATGCTGAGGATGCTGAGGATGATGATGGTGAATGATGATCATAATAACACAGAGCCGGCCCTACCAAATGTGGCGCCCTTTAACCCATTGTATTCAATTTATAACATCACATGTCACCCAATTTACATATTTAACCCTATAACTGCCAGTTCAACTGTTTGGCAGAGGTCACCACTTAATTCAGGGATACAGAAAACTACAAACAAACCAAAAAAGCAAATATTTTCTTGATGTAGGATTTGAAGTTTTATAAAGTGAACAGTTGATTACAAGATGACTAAAAATGCACCAAATCAAATTAATCAAGAAAGGCAGAGGGTTTTGTAAATAAAATATCAATCAAAAATAACTTAAAAGTGATTCTGTTAGTTTGGCAAACACAAAACAAATGTTTGAATTAGTGCTGTCAGGGGATTAAAAAAAATAATCTAATTAATTACAGGATTTGTAATTAATTAATCACATTTTAATCTCATATCTGCTTAAAGTCCCCACATAAAGAATTTGAATTCTAGGACATTAAAAAATTTGAGTGGATGATTAATCAAATGAATACACTAAAAAGAGAAGATTGTAAATCCACATTTTTATTGGTGATTGAATAAAACCAAAGTCAGGGCATCTTGTCCAGAAAATTCTAAGCTCAATCAGACAACTCAAATTACACTTTAAGTGTGTTTCATAAATCAAATTCAAAATAAGAAAAAGGACGAGGACATCCAGCAAAACAATTAGGCCTGGTGCATTATTAAAGAATGTAGTACAAATATAGATAAATAATTCAAAAATAAAATAAAGCGGAGTCTCAAATAGGCCGTTCCTGTTGTCTACTGGGGTTTGTTTGGTTTGACTAGCGACACATGTGTGAAGTGACGTGCAACTGGACAGTATTAAAATGTTCATGTGCTATATTTAATCCTGCGATTAATTTTTATAACGCGTTAATTTGCGTTGTAATTGATTAATAATAATTAATGCACTAAAGTGACAGCCCTAGTTTTAACATATATATACATACATATAAATCATCATATTAGTAAATGGTTAAATATTTAACATACAAATGATGGTCATAATACAAAATAATAATAGCTTTTTGCTCTTTAAACTTTTAAATCCCAAACAAAGCAAATATCTGTTCCTTTGGATTGTTTGCAGTTGTTTCTGTATCCTAAAACACTGACAGAAACAAACAACGACGTGTTTTTTTTTTTTTAACACAATAACTATCCTGAATTTATTGACCTCTGCCAAACACTTGAGATGGGAGTAAGTGTTAACAAACCACAAATAAATACAAACAATCTGAAATACAACATAAATATCCTTACTACAAAATAAAAATCCTGTAAGTAAGTGAATAAATCATATTAATATTAATGAATTATTAATGCAACAATTAAGCCTTGTGGGCCAGCCGGCTGGCAGATACTTAACCCTGACGAGATAATGTAGTTTAATCAACTCTTCAGGTGTACCACACAGAGAAAGACTGAAACCTCACATCTCACCACGACTTAAAACAGATCCAGCACCAACAGCAACTACACATAATCTTCTTAGGTCATAATGCCCACAGTCTGTTGTTACCATTATCTGCAAGGAGCCCACTGTCCATTATCATCAACAAGCTTAAAGAGGACATATCATGCTGATGCATGATTTAATACTTACATATAATATAATAAATTTGAAAACAAGACCTTACACCCCCTTAATTTTCAAAAAATGAGATATTGTATTTTTTCTGATATCCTAGAACGAGATTTGATGCCTCTGAAAATAGGTCATTGCGAGATGCCCGCGAGATTTAAATCGTCGTGACATCACGAGGTACCTTTCTTTTTATTGGAGTAATCTGATAAAACACTTCCTCCTCTGTGATGTCCGTTAGCCACAAAACCGTCACCGAGGAACACATCCGTCCAGCAGGGGTTTATAGATCCCTAGCTCACAGTCACTCATTACCAGCTCTGGCCTGTAGGGGGACTCTGGGGACTTTGAGCCTGCCGGAAAATACAGTAGAAGAAGAAGGACAGGCTGGCTCAACCCCCCGATAGAACTGACCAATCAGAGGACAAAGGGCTGTGGCGTTGCGAGGTAACTTTAGGTCATTCCTTGAGATGAAGCGTTTCAACAAGAGCTTGATAATGGCCTAAAATGAGGATTTTGAGAACGCTATTGTGGGGCAATGAAGGAACTAAATGACGTACTGAGGGCAGAAATGCTTTACAGGCATCCTAGTCTGGCATAGTGAAAAGGAGAAACAAGCATGATATGTCCTCTTTAAACTGTAAACCTGGAGACAATTCAAAATGTGCTTCAATGACGAATTATTTTATCAATAAATCTGCAACCTTTTGTGTTGATAAACATTGGCTTCTTGTTTCCCACATATTAACATTATAAGGGCATGGTCATCCAGGTATATGAGCAGTCACCCAAATAAATTAGCCTTGAGAAAAATAACTAAACAAACTTTGTATCTTAACACCGTCTGTTAGATTACAGGTACATCACAAAAAATTAGAATATCATGAAAGAGTTAAATATTTTTTATCACTCATTTCAGAATGACCAAAATTTCAAGCAATAAATGTTTGAAATGTTTCACTCTATCTGTAATGAATCTATATAATATATGGGTTTCACATTCTGAAATGAGTGATGAAAAATATTGAACTTTTTCATGATATTCTAATTTTTTGAGATGTACCTGTAGATTAAGTAAAACTTTATTAATCTCTTGGGAAGACTCCCTCAGGGAAATTAAGATTCTAGCAGAATAGCAAGCACAGGGTAAAAAAGCACACAGGTATCAGAAAAGTAAAAAAGTACAAGCTAGGAAGCACAGAGAGTGCAAAAGGTAGCTCACATACTGCTTTTACATCTATGAACAATAGCGGCATGATAAAGTTACCATCATAATATGATTCATTGACCCTGAAAACCCACTCCTAGCATTCAGAATCACGTTGATACCATTTTTGTTAGATAGTTACTGACGATTGTTGGCTAATGGCAGTTATCAGGATCACTATGAAAATCTCTTCATTTTTAAGATGGGCCATTACCAACATCTCCTGAAGATTTTAGCAAAATCTGTCCAGTAGTCTTTGCAAAATGTAGCTAACAAACAAGCAGACAATTATATGAACATATGAAAAGCATATGGCAAAAAATAACCTCCTTTATGTAGGTAAGAATTTGTAAATTTTATATAAATATATATAAACTGGCGCAGCATTATGCACAGAGGGTCATAAACAGCATAAAACAAATATTTTCTGTCATTTATTAGATTTTTCAATGAATGATGAAAAGATTTGGAGGCTGTCCATGATGGAATGGAAAAAGAGGGATGATCCAGTGTGCCATCATCCTCATGCAGACACACACATAAAATAAGCCCTCTCTGTTTTGAGCTCTTAATACATCACCTATGTCTTTTCACCTACGAAAAAAATATTCCTTTCATAGCCAGAGTCACTCTGTTTGTCAATCAGAGCTGACTGGATCACACTCTCCATGCAGTAAAAGCAGGTTTAGGAGATGTGAATTCTTCAGGTCAGTCACAGGGTGCTGTGGCTGCCATAACGGGCAAAATGTGCTTGCAATCACAGTAAATCATGTATTCAGTTAAAGGTTAGAAGTTTTCTGTGCCTAAATGGATTGTGCAGATCTTTAGGTAAAGGATGTAAATGAGGAGCTATTGGTAATGAAGCTGAGTAACTATGTGAGTGCTATCATTTAGATTATGTTTTAATTGGACCAGAAAAGGAAAATTAAAAATGCCGGATAAAAGTATAAAAAGTGACTACCTTGTCTGTCAAAATGACAAACAGCAAAAAAAAAAAAAAAAGGTTACCGCACCCTCTAGTCAGAAATAAAAATAGTAGAGACATATCGTCTATCCAGCAATGCCAGTTTTTGAGCTACGTGCTTTTCATAGATGGCCTCCCAAATCGGGTTTCATTCGGCAACGCTGATCTGTCTCTGCAGGAGTTCACCAGTGTGTTTATTACCTCAAACTACATGGCTTCTAACTTCATTATTTGTTTACTGCCACTCTGCTCTATCAAACTCTCCATCGTGATGCAAAATCTTCATTCAAAGAGGGTGGTCCACACCTCTGTTGAAAGTTTTGTTCAGTTTGGAAGAAGACAAGAAAGTCCAGATTAGATTGGTTCGCCAACCATTTATTGACAATATGTGAGACAAGACAAAAGATAATAAAAATACTCAGCTGCTGAAGGCTCATTTCTGCACCTCACCAGGGATGTACAGACAAAGAGTGTGGAGCAAAAGCATACACAAGATCTTATACATATCAGGATTTGGGCAATATAAACTTGTCACGTGTTAAGATCATGTCTGGTTTCATAAGCTATGTCTGTCAAGAAAGATAAACATAACGTCTCGATAATTGTCAGACTTAAGGCTGAAGTTCAACCAAGAGTTCAACGAAAGTTCTCGCAGTTCCGCAAAACCACAGGATGTGAAATGGAGAAACTGGCCCCCCGAGCCCTCTCCAACTGAAACCACAGTCCTGTCTAACCGAGACTGCACCGTTACGATTTATTCCACATTTGACCTGTTGAACAAACATGATTGAACTGATCGGCCCAACATAATATGTTTGAATAACTGTTAGCATAAAATGACATCTTTGGATAAATGTTAGCATTAACTCGTAAATAATTATAACACCTCTTATGCACATGTTATCAATGAAGCACACAGTCATAGCAGATCACCTGCAACAATTTGGCACTAGCTATTTGAGATCTTAGTAGATTAGGCCCAAAGCATATTAGTCTGTAGGAGATAAAGTTGTGTACCAAACAGTGGGCTTTAGGCTATATTTGAATTTGAGAGCACTGAATTGTATCAGTTATAGTACTTTAATTTCCTAATGAAAATAATAATACTGATAAAATGCACGTGATAATTGTGTGTCGGTAACACTGCGTTACTCAGTGTTATGTTAGACAAGAAAGTACTGACCTTCAAGGGGGTGGGTGGGGGAAAGAGTATAATAGAGAAGAGAACCATGGACATAACTCAAGATTTTGACAATAAATGTTGCATTTGGCTTGTTTATTGTTTACTTGAGCTTGAATTCCTTTTGTTAAAGTTAAGTGACAGACTACAGAGGAGCTTTTCTACCACTACCCTTTACTCTAAACACAAATAGAAACATCTCCACTATCTATTCTAAGCTATTGTATTTGTTATTTTAAACTTATAATACATGCCTGATTGTTTAAATCAATTTGTGTTATTTATCCGAGCCATGTGCTGCCTAAACATAATTGTCTATTGACTATCTGGGTCATTCACTCTCTGCATGCCTGACTGAACTTCCCATTGTTCACCACCCATATAGGAGGAGGCATCCTTATGGATATACTGAGAACAACAGACACATGGTTATTAATGCAGAGACAGGACTGAGAGTTTTTTTTTTTTAAATGTTTATCCCTTTCTGATAAATAACAACCCATAAGTGTCAACTAATTCTATTCTGTCTTCCACCAGGTACTCAGATTAGCTGCTTTGCCCCAACTAACTTCTCTTGGAGGCAGGCAGCGTATGTGGACTCATTCTGTTGGGCAGCAGTTCAACAACAGGCTGACTCACCATTATGGCTCCACAAGGTGCTGACACCCTTACAGGACTCACTGGCAGAGAAAAATCAATGTTGGCATCTTTATGATATCTTTTGGAGATGCACAATATTGGATTTTTGCTGATATCCGATATGACTATATTTTTTTAATTCAATTTTGTTGATACCAACATTTCTCAAGAGCACAAGCTCTGTACTTAACAAAAATGGACTTGTTGCTACAGTATTACAGTATATTTTTGTGAGGAACTACGGAGCCCCAGACATGACATGAGGGAAAAATAAATAAATTGTGTCCACGATATTGATATAAAGTGCGCACAAAATACTAATTCGTTCCCATGGAATATTAATTCATTCCCTCAAAATAATAATTTGTTCCCATGATATACTATTTTGTTCCCACGGAATACTAATTCGTTCCCTCGATATACTAATTAGTTCCCTCTAAATATGAATTCGTCCCCTTGAAATTTGTGCGCACGAGATATATATATTTTTTTACCATGTCATGTCTGGGGCTCTGTAAGGAACAGATGTAAAACAAGAAAAATGGCATTTTACTCTGGCAAAAATGAAACCCATGACTTTTAAATGCACCCTTGCAGTGATGAGAAGGTGCATCAATATTTTTTATTTGTGTTATTTGTAAAATAGATTCAAAATTTGGCCGATATTGATACCTCACTTTTTAGGTTGATATTGGCTGATACTGACAGTGAACTGATAATATTGTGCATGCCTATTATTTTTAGTGTATAACAAAGACTTGACAATAAGAAACTACATTGATTGAAGTTTTATATATATATATACAGATGTAAGTAGTATGTTGAGTAGATATAGACACCATAGTCCAAGTCAACATATTTAAAAATAGATAGCTTATTGCATGACCTGTATAATTTAACTGAGAACTAATAAACCATTAATCTGTAGACATTCACAATGAAGAGAGTCAAGGTAAAGGTATGACACAACAGCTCCAATCCACAGTCAAGTTGTAGTAATGAATTGTGAATTAAGTTATTTGCTGTAGATTTGAATGGCATGTTTAACATAGCCATAAGGTTTATTTATAAATCCTTTTATTAGTGAGGCTGTCTTTAAACTTACAGTCTTCACGCAGCTTAACAGAAGTTAAAGTTATGTGTTTCAAGGTTGAAGTTGCAATTTCAAATTTTCTGTTGAACCAACTTCTATGAAACTTCTCTTATCTGTTTCCTCTCTTTCTTTGTCCCTCTCAGTTCTTCCCATACATCCTCCTCTCACTGGCCATCCTTTTATACATTCCAGCCCTTAGCTGGCGTTTTACTGCAGCCCCACACCTCTCCTCTGACCTCAACTTCATCATGGAAGAACTGGACCGCTTTTATAATCGTGCTATCAGACTGGCCAAGAATTTAGCCTCGCTGGAAAGCAAAGACACTCGTGAAGAAACCCAGAGGTACGAACACTTCCTTTTCCACCAGCCTACAGATCTACCTGATGTTGGCAAGTGTTGGAGAATGTAACAAACATGTGAAATTACTTTTTCTATCGTGTCTTCAATTTTCTTAATAGTGTTTTATATTGGTGAACTACATACTTATAAATTGGTTTTGGGATCTCTATACACCCTTTACAGGTGTAGATCACCATGGGCTGAAAACAACACCAGAGCTTAAAAAGAGCAGTTTTTACATCCAAACCATTTGTAGGATTTTCAGAATAGGGATGCATGATATCAGAATCGGTCTGATATCAGCCTGTAAAGAATTGGTATTGGTCGATATTGAAATTTCTGCAGATATTTACAGCCGATATGTTGGTCACGCATATGAGCCATGTATCGTGGGATATTGGCAAATACACAAATGTACAATATTGATGCACCTTCTCATCACTGCATGGGTACATTTAAAAATTAAGGGTTTCATTTTTGCAAGAGTTGAAAGGTATTTCTCTTGTTTTTTGACCCTGAAAGAAACAAGTCCATCTTTGTAAAGTACAGAGCTTGTGCTATTGACCAGAAATATTGGTATTGATATCGGTGATAATGAACTGACTGAAGATATCGGCATATCAGCAAAAATCCAATATTGTGCATGCCTTGCTCAGAATACAAAACAGTGTACAAAGAAGCTTTATTTGAAGTCCAATATCGGACATAATGTGTTTGTAGACAAACTGGCGACAAAGTTTAAAAAAAGAAAAGTGTTACAGATAATACTGATTAAGAAAACTGCTACCTTTTAAGAAATGAACTTGCTAACCAGTTAACATTTAAAGGGACTGTGAGGAGTTTCTAAGTAATCACAAAAAAGGCTCACTTTTAGATATATGCCTTATCGAAATACACACTTTAAGATGAGTTTTATAGCATCAAAATAGGTTATCTATAAATGCTATTCCTTAGCCTTCCGGTCGGGTCAGACAGGGCTGGACTGGCCCGGATACTCAACTTCAGGAACAAGACAATTAAAATTAAAACTAGAGCAGATTTATATTATTCAGACATGTCTTAGAACACGAGGCTGTAAGTTGCGATATATAGCTGGCTACAAAACTACGATACTAAGTTTTCCAAAAATTGCTTGTTGTCACACATCAAAAACTACCGCTACGTAACTAGAAAGAGATACATTACCTCGTCGCTTTGCATCCTGTAAGTTGTTGAAAAAATAAGTTGTAAAGCAATCCAGAGTTCTGAGAAAGGTCCGAGCTGCATTCATTAGCATCACAACAAACACACGCTTTGGCTTGGGTCTTTTGGTGCGTTCCAGTTGTAGTCAGAAGTAGGAATTTCTGGGTTCTGAGTAGGAAACTGCAACTGGAACGTCCCCTGAAGTCTGAATTTCCTACTGGGAACTCTGTGAAACCTCGCCACCCCAAGCTAAACACAGCTAACAATAGCCTGGTAGATTGGTATGTTTTTTCCGACTTCAACTGGAACGCCGATAAGTCGGAGATGATGTCACTCCCAGTTCCGAGGTTACTGGAACGCAGCATTATGACAGTCGCCACACGTGCTCATGGGTAGCAGGGTCCTAATGTCGCTGGTAATAGATTCTCCTCACAGCACCTTTAAGTAAATTTTTGTTACTGTTATGTGCTATTTTCAGAGTAATTATGGATTTTGTATTATTTGACCTCATGCTTATACTTGTGTGACTTCTTGTGCTGCAGTGCTTTGGACCTGACAGAAGGTTGCTTCAAATATCCTTTGGTGGAGCAGTATCTGAAAACCAAGCGCTTCTCTCACAGCCTGGTGATCAAGTATCTGGTATGTAGAGGCCTAACTCTGCTCATCCTCCTGCTGGCTTGCATCTACCTCGCCTACTACATCCGCCTGGCTTCTCTGACAGATGAGTTCCCCTGTGATCTGCGCACAGGGGTGCTACAAAACGACAGCACGGTGCCTTCTGCTGTGCAGTGTAAGCTTGTCGCAGTGGGTGTCTTCAGGTTGCTCAGCTTCATCAACCTTGGGGCTTATGTGCTTCTGATTCCTCTGGTGGTGTACGCTGCTCTTGGACCAGCTCATCAGAGCTCTGGTTTCCTCCGCCCTTATGAGATGCTGCCAGGCTTTGGTGCATTGGGTGTGGTAACACCCTTCTACAATGATCTTAGCATCTATCTGCTTTTCCTGCAGGAGAACCTGAGCGAGCTCAAGTCATACAAGTGTCTGCAGGTGGGTTGAAGCACAAATGGTGTAGTAGGTCCAGTATAGTAGTTACAAGAGTCCCCTTTGCTCCTCTTTTCTTGGAAAACATGTGAAATGTCTTTTTTAGGTGCTGGAGTTGTTGCAAGAGGCTGGAGATGAAGGTTTTGACACCATGTGCCTCCTACGAACACTGGGACAGGTGAAGACGGATGTGATAGACAGTAAGAAGACATGCTCACAAATGACGAGTAAAGAAACAACTAAAGCTGAAGAATGATTTTTGTGAGGTAAGACAGCACTAAAGAAGTCCAAAGAGAAATTAATGGCCCTTTTCCATTAGCCGTACTCTACTCTACTCGCCTTGTGCTGCTTTTCCATTAGCCCGAGTCGTCTGCCCAACAGGGTGCAGCGTCACTGTAAACAGCTGAGCGGCACTGCAGTGACGTCATTTTGACACAACAATCTGTGGCTTTTTGTCACAAACCGAGTAAAAAAGGAAAGCAGGAGAAGGCTGCAGGTGGCAAGAAGAAATACCCCTTGAGAAGAACAGGAGAGTTTTGGAAGCTACAGAACAGAATGAAGCCGAGGACGAGAGCAATAAAGCTGCAAAGAAAAGACATATGAGGATAAGCTAATGGTAGCTACCACTAGGTCGCTGTGCTCATGACTCATCAATGATGACATTGTCTGAACAATCAGTAGCTGGCAGTCGGTGACGTCATCTTTTAGTATCGACTCAGCTCGCTTGGAACCAGAGTGGAGAAGGGACTGAAACTAACTTGTTTAGGAGGTACCGGGCTAGTGGAAACACTCTGCAAATCGAGATGGGCTGAGTAGAGTAGGGTCAAGGCATGCTAGTGGAAAAGGGCCATAAGTTGATATGTGATGCAGTTAAACTTTAAGCTGTTTTTCTTTCTCTTTCAGAAATCTCTGTCTTGCCGGTGGAAGGCTGATCTGACTAATGGAAAAACTACTGCCATGGTTAAAAAAGAGTAAATTAAAAAGGGATGGATTTGCACCTAACTTCATCTGAATTTGTGTTGGCTTATTCTTTTACTAATGCAAAACTGTTAAAACAGTATATGGACTACATCTAAACTCAGTTACCCCCATGACTCAGCCATCAATCACTCTTTCTCAGGTGTTTCTTTTGGGTTAATGTCGAACAAGAAAAGTCAACCTGAATGCTGATGATTTTTCTGAATCAAAAACTGCCTTTAAAACATCATTTCAGGTACAGGCCACATTGTTTCCTACCTCTAAGAAAATGAGAGGAGTGTAAAGACATACAGTTGAGATACTTTTACTTAAAGTCAAAGGCAACAGACTTGTAGCACCTGATAAATGTTTTTCTTTCAAACTGATAATGCTGCAGACACGGAGTGTTCGATATTTTATGAACTTGTGCAGATTTGTATAGTATTTTGTAACTTGTTTAAAGCTGATGTGCTTCTGAAAAGTTGAACTGCTAATTGTGCATGTTAAAAACTTAAGGGAATGTGAGTCTTTCAAACTGATGCAAGATGACGTGTTGCATCTATTATTTAAAGATGAGTGGATAATGTTTTGAGAAATAAATGGTGACAAAGAATATATTCACAGCTGTTTTGGCATGAATGTTCATATAATTCATTCATAAAAATGTGTGCTACTAATTCTACAATACTTGACTTTGTTTCATTTATGTTAACCCCATATTACAACTTAATAAAGCGGTCACATTGATTTCCCCCTTCATAAAAACTGAAAAATGTGTCTAACTCATTTTGTTTAATAAAATCATTTTCAATTAATTACTTTGCTGTGTGTTTCTCTCCTGGTCTGGATATTCTACATTTATCTTATATTTCTAATTTTTCAACCAACAAAGTGACTTTTAAATATCTGAAAACTTGGTCAACCTGGCTCCTACATACTGCAACACAAAAATGCCAAAAACCAGTAATATGATTCAATACATGGGAAATATCTAAAGTTTCCTGTTTTACTCTTTTGAGTTGCATTTTTAGCTTAGTTTATGGACTATGGGAAATCACTTTTTTTGTATAGTTTTTTATTTTATGTGCTTTATCATCTTGCACTTCTTCCACAGGGACTTGGTGAATTAAGAGAATTGGAACATTTTTTCATTTTCATTTTGTTCTTTCTCATCACAGGGTTTGAGACAAAACTCAACACAAATAGACTTTTCTATCTCCCTATGTCATAAATATTTTCTTAAAGTAGCTAAGGTTTACAGTGTCATCATGTTGAAGGAGGGAAAGTTAGTTTGTGTTAAACTGGCCCATGGCCCTTTTTCACCTTTAAGGGACTGATCATAACACAGAACATGAAATTATAAAGCAATGGTTTACTGTGAGCATAAGACTATTTTATATAGTAACTGAGAAATGAAGATATATTTTCAAACAAGATCAAAAGGACTGTTTAGACTATGTAAATTAATATCAAGACTTACACATACTGTAATACTAAAACTGATACTTAGCCAGTGGGCATCTGATGTAAATTCAACATCAATATGATGTCAAAACGCAGACATCAAATTGTCATCATAATCTGATCAAATCAACATGACATCAATCCTTTGACAGACATCAAATCAACCTCAATTTGATGTTAAGTTTTGTGCAGCAATGTTGTTTTGATGTCAAATATATTGATTAATCATGTTTGATGCAGTAATTGGATGTGAGATTGATCCTTTGGTTGGACTGTTTTACAACCATAAGGAGGTCAAAGCTTGTAGGCTATTTATCATAGTAGTCAAAATCTTGTGCAGTCTTCAACATTAAATTGATGTCACGGTGCCCGCGGGGTAAGTACATTTTTTCCTTCTTTTTTCCACAGAGTACTATTACTAAGTATATCTGATGTAGGTGCAGAATAAGGTCAAGTCATTGTGCTAACAATTGATTTAGCAGAATAAAAATATTTTTCACTGCACATATTTGCTTTGAGGTTTTACACCTGTTGTAAACTTACATGTTCAATATCATATAGTGCTGGATTTTAAACATGTACAGTAAATAGATTGTGTGCTCAGTTGCATTATCTTTATGTATCTTAAAACATAAACAGAGATTGGGGAGAAAACTTCTAGTAATAAACTGGAAAGGTTTCACTGTTCCTGCACCATCTCTGTGGTTCATCCAATTAGTGAAATTAGCTGCTTTAGAAAAACTGTCCTTTAGATTGACAAACAGGGTAACAGGGTGGAGAAGTATTACCAGAAGTGGGGATGTTACCTTTACTTTATAGAGAGGTAATGACCAAAGAGATTGGGTTCCATTGGGGTAGGGTTAAGAAATATCTACCAGTACACGTTTACTTGTTTTTCACAAGTCTTTTGTCTGTTAGTTTTTCATCTCTTTTTTAAAAATTATTATTATTATCACTATTTTTTTAAATTATTTTTTAAATAATTTTATTTATGTTGTTTTGCTATCATATTCGATATGTGTTGAAATATACACACAGAAATAATGTTTTTTTTCACTTATCCTGCAAAGCCCTGTATGTTTTTATATTCATCACTTATCTAAATTGTTTAGTTGTTGGTCAGTGTCATTTTTGTGTTTCTGTGTGATTATTTGTTACTGTTAAAAAGAAAAAAACTCTAGTGAAATATAATTCATTAAAAAAACATAAACAGAGAAAAAAAAATGACTTGACTTCACTGATCAAGTTCTGTTCCCTTTCATAAAAGTTTGGCATTGGTGTTATGTACAGCTTCATCTGTTTCAACAATAACATATTTTGTTTGATTCGTTTTTGTAACTTCCTCTATGGAAGAATTTTGTATGTTGAGCTCTAAATCTTTAGATACAGACCTGACAGATTTAGTAAGTACCTCAATTAAAACACAACAGAGTTTGACATGTGGATATAAAGTAAAAAATTGATGAGAACACGTTTGTTTGAACATGACAGACATTAAACATGAAAGCATACAGAACTGTTTTGTCTCTTCTTTAGTCTGTCATAGCTTTGACTAATACAGATTTTTTTTGTTAAATCTGTGTAAAAAGGAGAATTACAAGAAAGTAGAACTTACATAATACTTAAAGCTTAACAAGTAAACTAGTAAAATAGCAAAAATAGTATTTTTAGTTCATAAAAGTATACCTATAGTATAGTTTTGATAGATTAAAATGTGCACTAGAACTATCTAACTAGTACACACGTGCTGCATTGATAAGTGCATTTGTTGTATGCTTGAAAGTATACTTTGCAAAATTAAAATGACCTTATAAAGTAAACTTAAAGAATATGTTTATGAACTTAAAATGCTAAGGGCAAATTTGCCCTCTTTGCAAAAACTCACACTGTGGTCAGAATTGGACATTTGTACTGACAGAAGTCATTAGCCTTACATAAAATCTTCTAGCCTGTGTAGCTTCATTATTATTCCACCATCACATATCACAAGTGGACAACAGACTGTTTGAATGAATGAACCCCTATCGGCGGAGACTTGTTGGGGGCACATTTTGAGGCCCGCCCTCTGTGGCTCTAAGTTTTCTGAGCATTTTGATTGGACAATATTGTAACGACGTCATCACATCGACCAATGAAAAAGTAGAACTGAATTTTCGTTTGATTTGGTTGGTGGGTCCACCCTTTGCTGTTGAAAACGTAATAGGAGATTAGTTTGTGCAGCTAAAATACGTATGTTGCGTTAATCTACTGCAGCTTGTTGAGAAAACATTAAATTCTCCGAGGAATGTGTTGACCATCTATTTGTATGCGGGTGAGTGCGCGAAGCTTGCTCCAGCCGCGCGAGGACAGGGGCGGTGTTTACTGGCCGGACCGTTAAGCGAGCTAGCTATGTTAGCTTAGCCATAAGGCTTAGCCATTGTTTACACTTCTGAACACAGCTTAAGCGCAACAAAAGCACTACGTTAACTTCTTTACACCGAGTAATGGATAGGAAAGGCTACAAGTGTTCTTGATACCAACTCTTGTGAAATTTTATACACGTATTTTTGACCTATGTTTCGAGACCAGCGTTAGCCTGCTGCATTAGCATCCGTAGACCACAACAGTGAGTTGTTAGAATGGAAGTTTCCTGTTTGTTTGTGACAGGTTATGACTCGTCTTTTAAAAGTGATATCTCTTTTACATGACAGCATATCCCCTCATCCTTAAAGTAGCAGACATGGTAGAGCCAGCAACACGCAAGTTTGCATCACTGGAGGAAGAGCTGGGCTTTTGGAAGGAGCAGGCAGAGAGACACCACCAAAGGTAGCACACACTGATCTGAGTGGGAGTATTTGGTCTATTTTAAGACAAACAAGTCCAACTGTACTTATTCTAATCCACACTATCCTTACATTTCTGGATCAAGATCTTATTTGAAGATATACAAACTAAAACAAGGGCCTGAGATGCTTGTAATAATAAGTAAAATAATCTGTCAATGAGACTAGACAAATTACACTTGAGCAGGTATTAAACCTGAATTTTAGACGCTCATCTAGTCACACTTTACTTGTTCCATTGACAGATGTTTTCTCTTCATTGCAAGCAATTCAAAGCCATATTTTTGCATTTTATTCCTTTAGGTAAGATATTTATCTCCACTGGTTTAGTGAGTGCGTTAGAATAAGGATATTTTTCACTTGGAAATGGACGAACACACTTTTTGACATCCATCACTGAACATAACATAACAACTTTGACATCGAAAGATAATGTTTATATGGTGAATAACACTGTGTTGTTCTCAGGGCCGAGGAGGCTCAGGAGGAGCTGCAGGAGTTTCAGCAAATGAGTCGAGATTATGAAGCAGAATTGGAAACGGAGCTGAAGCAATGTGAGGGTCGAAACAAAGAGCTGCTTTTAGACAACAACAGACTTCGCATGGAACTGGAAAACATAAAGGTAGAGAACCTTCAGCTAAGGACACAGCCTCTTGAAGCAGGACAAGCTCTGCTGTTTCAGTTGGTTATGGGTGAACATAATTTTTTTAATACCTACAGAAAGAAACAGAGACACAGAGACTGCCTTTAACTAACCCAAATTCATCAGAGCCACTGCCACTTGGAAAATTCTGCTTCACCGTAAGGCAGCTGACTGCTATTTTTGTCCAGCAGTCCATGGGGAAAAGAACATTAATAGAACAAGTGAATGAAGGATTGTGCTTAAAACTCCTGATTGCTCAAAGGTTGTTGATTACAATGAAGAACAAAATTCAAAGATACACACAGTTTAAATCATTTTTAATAAATGCTGGATGCTTTATTGGGATATGAATACAAGGCTGTGGGTCAGCAGGAGAGTAAGTCACCTTGTAACACTCATACTTTCTCAAGTAGGCATTCCTTAATTAAGGGGTTCTCCTCAGGAATTAACAAATAGAAAAAAAAAACTGGTAAATCAACATTCAATGTAGGACATAGACACAATAAGAGTTTCTTTAAAAGCTTAAAAAACTTTTTTTACTTTAGTACCCCACTTCCCAATGATGTCTCGTCATTTCTCCAAATTAAAAAACAAATGTTATGTATACAGTACAGGTTAAAATTAAACATGTATGCTTTCTAAAATAACTTAAAGCTGTAATCTAACAAAATATATTTGACTTGATCAGTTAGCTCTTCCTTAATACTCTTTAAAATTGTTTGTTCCTCGGAAACTCCTGGTTTAAGTGGCATTTCGTCTTTATGTCTGTAAAAAAAAAACACATTATCTAGCTCAAAAAAGGAAAATATAGCAAAAATTTAAAAAGAGAGTGACTGATCAGCAACAGCGATGGTATACCAGGAAAAAGTATTTGATTTCGAAAGGTGCAGATCTCACAGAAATCCTTGAGAATATAATCCTTTCTGGGACTGCATCCACACCAAGATGTGGGTCAGTCTGGAGGATAATCCTGTAAATGTCTAGTCCAATTAGAACGTATTTGACTATTTTCATGCTTTGCTTATTCACAGCAGAACATTATAAGCCACTGATTGTCCAATTTTCAACTCAAGAAAGGACTCTTTTCTTCTGATGTAGCTGTCTAGCCATGTCTCCTCATCATGACGTGTCTCCCCCTTTTCCTCTATGCAACATCCTCCTTGTTTAAACTTTGTTTCTGACCTTTAAAAACATTTGACCCACCTACCTAATTAATTGGTATACCTGGGAAAATCAACACCTAGAAAGACAAGAAAACTTTCCCTTTAGTTTTCTGCATTTTATTGTATGCACTGTCTTCACTTGTTTATTTAATTATTATTAATTTCCCCCCTTTCTTTTTCTTCTTGGGTTTCTGAGAAAACCCAAACATTTTGAGTAGGCAGACAACTACAAAAAGAGAAAAACAAGCTCAAGTCAATTTACTCGCCTTTATTTAAGTCAATTTTGCTCTTCTGTGCTGTTTTAGGAGAAATTTGAGGCTCAGCATGCTGATGCTTTCAGACACATCTCAACCATAGAGGAGGATCTATTGCAAACAAAAGCAGTGAAAGATCACCTGCAGAAATACATCAGGGAACTGGAGCAATCCAACGATGACCTGGAGAGGACCAAAAGGTCAGTGTCCAACATGAGTTCTGTGATTAGTTCATTGGCTTTGTCATGCAGTGACAAACTAACCAGCCAGTTTTGACTTTTGCGCACATAGACACTAAGAGTCAATCCCAGTTATACCCCTCAGCCCTTGGTTTGTATGTTCGCATCTAGTGAAGGTGTGTCCCAATTCTCCACAAGGTTAAAGGGAAGGGCAACACAGCCCTTAAAACAAAGACAGAACGGGACCTCGCTTGAAAGGAAGGGGTATGAGAAATTTCCCATAATACACTGCACCTGCTGACCAGATGGCAGCACGGAGACCAAAGGAAGCACATAATTATAAGTAATTATTAAATCATTAAGTAAATATTAATCACGTTTAAAATTGTTGGTCATATTTTAAATTTCTCGTTTTAATGAGCTAGCTTTCGCAGCTGTAGCGAAAGCTCTTGTCGCATCTGTCTAGCGGCATCTCATTTCGTAGGGGTGTGTTTTCACCCCTTCCTTTTGACCCTCAAAACAGAGGGCCAAGGGTAAGGGGTGGACGAAGGGCTAAGGGCTACAACTGGGATTCACCCTAAAAGTTGTTTGGGCAACCAAAACCAATAGGTAAACCAAAACAAGGGGGTAAACTTTTACTCACTGATGCTTTGTCCCAGAGCTACTATCATGTCACTGGAGGACTTTGAGCAGCGGATGAACCATGTCATCGAGAGAAACGCCTTTCTGGAGAGTGAACTGGATGAGAAAGAGAACCTGCTGGAGTCCGTTCAGAGGCTCAAGGATGAAGCCAGAGGTGAACACATTTCCACACACTGAAGCAATAACCTGTCAAACGTATAATGAGTTACAGTTGTATCTAAAAATGAGGCTTGATTTCCAAATGTTCCTGTTTCTGATCTAATGGGTATTGGCATCTTAAACCATTTTATTCCAGATTTGAAATAATTTAATATCAATGCAATATTAAAAACAACACTTGGCATCCAGATGAAATGTTTTTACTGGGCAGTTACATTCATGACCACTTTTTATGTACACGTGTTTAACTGCTGTTAAGACAGATAGCTTTTCAGGCCAATCACATGGTTGCAACTTAATGCATTTAGGCATGTTGACATGCTCAAGAAGACCTAAATGTGAATCACATCAAATCTTACAGCAGAATGGCTGCAGCGGAAGAGGCCAGATCCTGTAAGCCAGTAATAGGAAATTGAGGCTACAAAATCCACACAGATCCACTAAACCTGAACAAATGAAGATCTGAAAAATTATTCACTGCAAGATTATTTCACGCTGATAAGAAATTATTTCTTAAATATGCATGTCTAAGTGTTACACACATTTAAACCATTTCGTAAACCATTTCAAGCAGTCAGTTGAAACTTAACATCAATGTCAGCCAACCATTTGAATAAAATATGCAAATGTAAGGGTTAAAATGCTCGGATTATCTTTGGGGAAAAAAAGGAATTATTTAGTATCAGTTTATCAGTCCGGCTTATTCTAAAATAAAATTAGTGTTGTGTATTCCTTCATATTGTCATTTAGTGTGGGTCTGTGAATTGACAGTAGGGTGCTGGGCTGGGTGGGCCTCTGCCCTTCTCCCAGTGTCTGACCATAACATGGTTGGGCAGTACTAAGGCTGAAAGATTTTAGGAAAAGATCTAATTGCAATTTCTCTGGCAGGTATTGTGATTTCAGTTTAACTCATAGGTTTCTTTAAATCAAACTTCAGTGCAATAATCACTATGTTTACAGTATAGACAACAGTAAGGAAATTAATGATCCGAAGCACATAACACATTATCATCTAATATTGATGATAAATAATCTGTTTTCATTTTTTGAGGGATACTCCAACTTCTACTCCTAAACAGAGGCTTTGTGTTGACTTGTTTACCAGCACTTCTGTAAATGCAAATTGCCTTCAAATCTGTAAAAAAGTTGACACAACAGATCCTCGGTCCGTCAGGGAAGCTGCAAAAAATTGCAGCGTTGGCGATCACACGACTGCTTTGTCTGAGGTTTCTATTTCGATCTGAAAACAAAGAATTTTTCAGCCCTACCTGGTAAATCTAATGGATGGATACTGTGTGTTTTAAGTATTATTTCTTATTTTTAAGTTTATAAAGAACTCACTCCTTTAACTTATAATCTCCTCCTGTATTTATATTATTACGTCTTGCATAAAAAATGTGTTGTTTTAATGTTTTTTTCCCAGTATTGCTCAGCCTCAGTGTAAACTGAAGTTCTAAACTCCTGTTGATATTTGGTGAACCTTTAGTTTAGTGCTTCAAATTTGTGATTCTCAAGTCTTTGTCTTTATAAAAATGCTGACTCACCGAACGTCTTTGTGTCTTTTTTCTATCAGATCTTCGCCAGGAGCTGGCTGTACGCCAGAAAGAAAGAAGGCCGTCCAGTAGCTTGGGCAAAGACACAGACCGATCAGATCTGTCATGCACATCAGCTGCTAACGCTGCCATCCCCGTCACACCCTCCAAACCCATCAACTCATTCGTTACACCCCCCGCTTCCAGTATCAGGAGAGGTAAGGCTTTAACTGTGGTGATGTTGAATATGCCAACTGTGCATCGGCTGCTTATGAAAGCGTTTGACGGCACACCCCTTTTGCAGGTGACGGCCTCACTGGGACTCCTCTCACTACGTCTGCCAGGATATCTGCACTCAACATTGTTGGGGAGCTGCTGAGAAAAGTTGGGGTAAGAGATCAAAGTGGATGTCTGCAGAGTTCCCACTGAAGATCCGATCTGCACATAAATGTGTTGACCAGTGTTTTTTGTTTTTGACTTATACACCAGAATCTGGAGTCAAAGCTGGCCTCCTGCAGAGACTTCGTGTACGACACTTCAATCAGCAGACCAGCACTTCCAGCAGCTCCGGGTGGTGCAACTGGTTTAGAAGATGGCTCTGACATCCAAGCTACCAGTACCAGTCCCCCTCCACAGTATGAAAGGTGAGGAAAACCACCAGCTGTAAATTCTGTCAGGGTGACTGCAGGGTGGAAGTTGAGGAACTCATTTCTTAAAGAGACACTCCAACATTTTTGCTGTTTACATGTCTTGCCTCACTCCCTAGTCCATGACAAGCAGATAGACTCCATTCTTAGAACTGTGTGTTCAGTATCAAGGAAAGGACAGGAAGGGCTTGTCCACTGCTAGTTAGCTTAGCTTAAACACTGGGAGTATTTGGGTATTGCTAGCCTGTCTCTGCCTACAGTCATCAGCTGAACTCCACAGCAGCTCTGAACAGTCCTGTGTGCTTGTTGTAAATCGTTTTTTTAAACCCATTTATGTTATGTTATCTTCATATTTTCTTCTTCTACTCTGAGACAATAGTACAACAACTTCCACCATGTTTTTGTGAGAGATGTGAGGTTTGCAAATGAGTTGAGTCATTTGAACAGCTCTCTTAAATGAACGATGAAAACTGATCTGCAGTTTTGAGTGAACCGTTCGTTTGCGTACTATTATTAAATGCAAACTGCCTGCAAATTATATTTAAGAAAGGACTGGCTCACTCAAAACTGGCTCACTCGGGTTCGAATCCCACCTGTGACCAGTTTGCAGTGTCTTCCCAACTCTCTCACCCCCTTTCACGAGCCTATCCACTGTCTCTCTCCTATCAATAAAGGCCCAAAATGCCCAAAAATACATAAAAAAAAAAAAAAGAACTGCAGATCTGTCCTCATGGTTCATTAAAAGAGCTGTTCATAAAACTCAACTCGTTGGCTAATGCTACATCTCTCATGAAACCACCGCAGAAGTATGTCATCAAGACAGTCTCCGATTAGGAGTAGAAGAAGATAAAACAATTATTGTAGAAGATAACGTAACATAAAGGGGGCTAAAAACAAGTCACAACAAGCACACAGGACCGTTTAGAGTTGTTGAAAAGCTTATCTGATGACTGTAGGCAGAGGCAGGCGAACTATACTCATATACTCACAGTGTTAAAGCTAAGCTAACTAGCCGTGGGTGAGCTCGCCCTGTTTATCCTTGTCACTACACGCACAGTTGAAAGAGTGGTGTCTGTCTGCTTGTCATGGACTGTAAGTCTGCAAACATTTCATTATAGGCTGATACCGATACTTAACTTTATGGGTTGATATTGGCTGACACTGATATCGAACTGATTATATTGTGCACCACTGAAATTTAGGACTGAGGTTGAAGGAGTGTAGTGTACACTGTCATTACTTGACATTTAAATCAATAATCTAACAAACATGAATGTGTAACTGAAGCGTATCTGGCATTACAAAAAAAAAATAGCTGAACTTTTTATGGAATTAAATTACACATTTCGCTAGATTTTATGACCGTGTGTGAAGCAAGTAACGAAGTTGTGAAAATACACAGAAATATCCTGTCTAACCTATTAACTGTTGTTAAGTCCAGACAAATAGGGAAAGTGTTATTTGAATTTGTCTCTTAATCTGTGGTCGGATGATGAGTTTAAGTGCTTCTGCCTGTTTTGCAGTTTAGTAAAGAGGTTGGAGTTCGGACCAGCTCCTCCAAGAGGAGTCTCCCAGGGTGCCCAGTCTCCACAGGGAGGTGTTAAGATTCTGCTATGAGAGACGGAGAGGACGTGACTCCAGCTCCCCGCTGGCTCTTTCTCCTCTGTAAACTACAGGAATGGGACTTTAATCTGAGCTGTCTTCCTGTTTCGCCATGCTCCCAAACTGAGCTCTTCCAACAGAAAACAAAAGGCCACGCTGCTTGTTCCATCTCCCATATAACCAGCACATGGACTTCTACTGCCTCGGTCTAATATCACACCATATCTACGATAGGAAGCAGCACCGCCGCCTCTGTGTTGTTAAGGAATGACCGAGCTGCTGCTCACGTTATCTTCTGCTGTGTCCGTTACACTGTGGTGGGTAGCTGCTTGAAAATTAGACTTCAATCTGTGTTTGCTTAATAGGTTTATGTGATGATCCAGTCCATCGTGGCTGTTAAAGCATGGCCGTAGAACATTTTTGAATTGGTCCATGCAGTTGTCCTCTGATGAGAAGATCAGGACCTAAACTAAAACCACATAGATGAACAACAGCGACCTATTATGGCACTGATAAAGGGACCAAACCCCAGAGGTTAGAGTACAGAAACTGATCTGAACCAAAGCCTAAATGAATGAGAGATGACCAACTCTGGTAGCAGTGAGTAACTTTTTTCTTACTTTCAGTCTCAGTAGTTTATGATTTGAATAATATCACAATTCTAATTTTGTTATGTAATACTTAACTCCTGCTCTTCATTAATGCAGATCAGAACAAAAAGTGGAGTGTATCAGATACTGTTGTTAAGAAATCTAGTTTGAATCATCTTTTCTAAGCAAGTCAAGTACTTTCATGCTGTTAAGAGACTGTGAACTTTCCACTGCAAAGTAGTTGATGCCAGGAATTGGTGTCTGAATTTTAGCCACGGCTGCCTTTCTCATCGTTTTACCTCTTAAGTTTCTAGGCCTTGCGATGCTGTGAGAGATCATTAAACGAGTCATCTATTTTTCTGCTGCCTCACTTCTAAAAACAACGGGCTGTCACTTCTTTTGAAGCTGGTTTAACAATTCCTCTTTAACCCTGACCCTGTGTAACACCTCCTTCCTGCCATGAAAAAGACCTGTTTTTAGTAAGCTCAGTATTTTTGGTAAATGATAACTGCGTTTTAATGTTAAAATTAGGAACTAAAGTTTTCTGCCTCAGAGGTGAAAGACAGATTTCATTCTGTAATTTTATGATCTTATGTTACTTTTTTATTTAGGTTTACTGAAGTTAGATTGTTACTTGGCTACTACTGAATGTAAAGTAAGAATTCCCTTTTAATTGTGAGAATTTTAGGCTGCTTCAGGGGCTGCGTGATGGGAGAAGACTAAGCAATAATAGATGTTATTTAAGTCATCAAAGATAAGCACAGTATACAGTATATTTATGTAGTTACAGAGTTTAGCTGATACCCTTTCCTGCCTTTTGGCGACAGATTTTTGAAATGAAAAGAAGGGTCTGTTAACCCTTTGCCTGGCACTGTAACCGTGCGGATGACTTTTTGCTGCCATGCCACTGTATTTAAAACACAGAAAGCCCAACTTTGTCCATTTTTTATTCACCTCTCTGAGTAGCATTTTTAAGACCAATATGTTAAGACTGCGTGGCACTGCTGTACATGAATATAAGTGTTGAAAACTAGGAATATCAGAAGTGAGCTGTTGCTGCATAGCTCCTCAGAAATCTAACAGGAAGAGCATACATCAGAGTGAGAAAAAATCTTTTCACATATTTCCACATCCTCTAACAAATTGACAATAAAAAATATCTATGACTCCTCAGAAAGCAAAGTGTAAGACTATAAGGGCCATGTTAGATGGAGAAAATAATTTTGGGAAAGTCGAGATTAAAGTGGAAATTTAAAGGTTAAAGTAGAAATGAGGAGAATAAAGTTGAAATACAATTTTGTGATAAAAGTCAGAATGTCGAGAAAAAAAGCAGAAATGTTGAGAATAAAGTCATAATACATTTTATGTTTGCGTTATTCTCAAATTCCAACTTATTTTCTTGATATTTTAACTTTAGTATTATCATTTTGACTTTCATGAAACTTTATTTCAACTTTATTCTCGTCATTTCAACTTTAATCTCGACCTGCTGAAAATTATTTTTCCATCTAAAATGGCCCTAATGCTCTTCTGTAAATAACAAAAACTTTGTTGCAGAAATGAAATAATCCAGGATAACCCTGACAGGCAAGTCAACCAGCTGGTTGACCTGCATATCGTCAACAAATAATTTTTTCACAACTGTATTTCTTAGTTTTGAAGTCGAAGGGTTAATGTGACTGCTGAATAATTCCCAAAATGTTACGGTCCATCTGTCGCTGTCACTACTGCCATCCAGTAGCTTATCACAAACATACTGCACTGCTAATATCAGTATCATATAAACAGCTGTCATCAGTGTGTACTATAAGTGTAGCCTAATTTAAGGAAATGTGTTGTTCATACATATCTACACATTTACTGCCTAGAGTTAACAGAAACTGTAATTAACTAACACTGTGCGCTGGGTGCAGGTCTGCAGCACCTTTGCTTTGCTTCTGGACTTTTCCACTGTACGTGCCTGAGGTGCCCGACTCTTTGGATGGTTTGCAGTTCTGTTTTGTATTGACTGAACAGACGATGGTAATGTTTTGTTGTAATAATTTCAGTTTGATCTCCGACGTCACTGACAAAGACAAACAATAAAAGGTGAATATTTATTTGACATCTTTATTTGTTGTGCAGGTGGGTCAAAATTAAGATACAGAATGTGTTCTGTAAACATAAGTTGATTACATGGATGTTATTCTCAGATTAAAAAAGGCTTGGTTGGGGGGGGGGGTTGGTGTATTTTCTAAAAGTACAGTAAACTTGAATGGAGGGGTGGATGGGAGTGGGAGGAGCCATTTATAAGATATCTGGCTTGCAGTTGGCTCTCTTTGGGTAAATTATTCTTCCATTAATGGGTTTGACTAAAACATAGAAGTGCAAAATGTGCAAAAATAAAATGGTGAGTAGAAAATGTTAACAGCTAACTATCTGTTTGGGTACAAACAGCAGCACTGACCGGTGGAGGAAGATGGAGGATTAAAAAAAAAAAGTAACCCCCGACATCCTCAGTGCTGCTCTAAGGCACTAACAGCAGTAACAGGCAACAAAACAACAATCACTATCTCAGTTACAGATCCACAGATTTACATGATGGTCATGCTTTTTCTTCCTCGGTGGTTTATTGTAAAGAAGACAGGCTTTGCTGGCAGCTTTGCGTGGTAATTAGAGGAGCCTTTTGTCAAATCAATCCTTGCATAAGAAAGCATCAGTCATTCAGTGTAGTACAAAACAGTGTAGGAGAAAATATAAATGTAACAGCAAAATCACACATGAGCAGAGCCAATAAAACAAATTCCCATCTGATATCAAGTCCTTAAGATTATTTATGCAAGATGGTAGGTTGGTAGATTAATACTTTTAGAAAATGGAGTAAATATGGAGTGATAGATAACAGCCTTTGGGGATGACGTTTTCAGTGGCAGTCCTTGATTTGGAAGATTATTTTGGTATTTGGTCTCATGACGTCCTTCACTCGGTGGCTCTTGTTCCATTAAAGTCGCTTTGGGGGTCGGCCTCCTCCTCCGAGGCCTCCTCAACAACCCTCCGGCCTCCACCCATACGCCGAGGTGTGCTGCCAAAGGAGGGCTCGTTTCCACGCCTGAAATGCCACAAAGATGGACACAGGACAGATACACACGAGAAAAAAAAAATCCACACAGTGAGAGGAGCGTAGCAGCTTGTGAGCATGTTAAGGTTTTGAAATCCACTCGAGTGCTGATGAAAGACAGAATGTTCAAGTTGTGCTTCAATTGCAGGTAAAGCACGCTGGTTATCTTTGTAACTCATGTGACTCCTGGCTCAGGAGAATGAGTTTGGTTTGAGACAGGTAAACCAAGCACTGAGAAAAATACGACCACCAGTTGACAATGAGCTTGATTGACAGGTGACTCGGTGCCTGATTGGGATTTCTGATGAGCCGTATTTCTCTAAGTAAAGCTAAACAGAAGACGCTACAGCAGCAAGAGTGTGCACAGAGTAATGATGAACTCATGAGAAATGGTGATGGGGTAACTTTTAGGCGCAGAGGTACCTGCTGTGTTACTCCTTGGGTTCAGGATTGCCTCTGCAATAGAGATGGACACCATTGTTTTGCTTTTGCTTATCGAGGCAATTTTATGAAAAGACTAACATATGAGGTCTCAAGAGAACTGCGATAACAACATTCATCAAACATTTACACCCACTCATGCAATAACAAACATCTGGGTGACATTTACAGTGCTGTCATTCATGCAGTCACTTTCAATATGACCTAACATATGAATATATCACTTAAGCATGACCAACTTTTGATATGTTTGATCTAAATGGCAAAATAAAATGGATAAATTCAAACTTCTGACATACTTTTTCAAAACTCATCCATCTAAAATATTAAAACCTCCCTAAGCAAAAAGTAGTTTATTCAATTGTAGTATCAGTATACTTATTTTATACTAAAACTGAGGCAGTTTACTTGAAGTTTACTTATATATACTATATTTAAATACTTAAAGGTGCTATGAGGAGAATCTATTTCCGGCGACATAAAGACTCTGCTACCCATGAGCACGCGCGGCAACTGTCGTAAAGACGTGACCCAAGCCAAAGCGTGTGTTTGTTGTGATGCTAATGAATGCAGCTCGGACCTTCCTCAGAACTCTGCATTGCTTTACAACTTCTTTTTTCAACAATTTGCAGGATGCAAAGTGACGAGGTAATGTATCTCTTTCTAGGTACGTAGGGGTAGTTTTTGATGTGTGACAACAAGCAATTTTTAGAAAACTGAATACCGTAGTTTGTAGCGGGCTATGTATCACTACTTACAGCCCGGTGCTCTAAGACGTGTCTGAATCATATAAATTTGCTCTAGTTTTAATTGTCTTGTTCCCAAAGTTGTTTTTTGTAATTAGAAACTCCTCATAGCATCTTTAAGAATAGTATAATGAAGTATACTTGGCTTTTTCTGAAAAGTATAAAGAAAAGTCAAAGACTACTTAACACCAAAACATAGACTTGTACTTTAGTATACCTATAGTTCTTTCTGCCACAAAGTACTAGTACTTAGTATATCTTGATCTAGTTTCAGAATGAGGTCAAGTCATTGTGCTTTCAGTTAATTCAGCAGAATGAACAGGCATTACCCCTGTTGTAATCTTACATGTTCAAGATCATGAAGTGCTGGAGTTTAAAAGTTTACTGTAAATAGTATGTTTGCTCAATTCCACTCAGTTCTCAGTTTGGGGCACCTTTTTGTAAAGCAGCAGGTCACAAAGTTGAGCTTATACAACCCTAGAAAGGTGCTAAATAATATCAAGTCCACTTACTTGTGGTATACATTAAGTATGCTTCAATAAAGTAAAATGTGGACTAGAAGTTTAGACCTAGTACACGTAGTATATAGATAAGTGTACTTGTATACTTGAAAGTGTACTTTTGGGAAGTGAAAATGACCTTGTAAAGTAAACTTTAAGTATAAGTTTATAACCTTAAAAAGTTCCATTTTTGTTAGGAGTATTTAATGAATGTACTTTCTAGTACACTGAAATTACATGCTATACTCAAGTATATTTATTAAAAAAAACTTCCAGTATACTACTTTTAGCTCAGGGCTACCTTCACAAGAGGGTACTTGAATGCTAAAAACAAGGTCTCATAGACTAAGGAACTTTTCTATTTAATCCCAGAGCCATCGCTGCCCTGAATGCTGCTAAATATGGATATGTGCAATATCTTCAGGATGGTTGTCTTTGTGTATTTGTGTCCGTATGCATGAGAAGTGTGAATGTATTTTTGTCCAGTATTTATTTTCCTCTCTTCATTTTGATGTTTTTTACACACCAAGGACTGCATTTAATTTTGCTGTACTTGTTCAATTATGATAAAGATTCTATTCTATTCTTGAATGTAGACCAACTTTTAGAATAAGAGTACATTTCTAATAAATCACATTACTTTTGAAAGAAAATCCATTATGTCTGGTATCTCTTGGATTTTGGTTTCCCTACACATCTGTTGACACTGCTGTCTGCATTACTGGTATAATCAGCTGTGTCAGTCTAGTCTTTACTTATCATCACTCCTGACATTTACAGATACCATGACATAAAGTCCTCCAGTTTGGGTTGAACCTCAAAAACACAACTTCCACTTCTGTATCAGGCTCATATCAGTAAATTTGTGTTCAGTGCAAAAATGTTTGTGAGTCTGAGCCTCATGCCTCACTATGGGCATGAATGAGGCATGCTTTATGCAAATAAGGAAAAATATTCAAGCTTCTGCTGTACAAGGACATGGCCTCTTATCAAGTTAAGAGCAAAGATTGAAACAGCTCTGCTGTGGAAGTCGATACCAAAAATTAATTTTTCTCTGGCACTTTAAAGAACAAATTCTTCAGAAAACACTGGTGAATGTTAGGAAGTCTAAATCATTTTTTTTCTGATTTATTTTGATCCTAAACACTGTCATACTAATGAATTCTACTGTGACCGTAGTCATCTTCAGAGAACTGTAAATCTACAGGTTTACACAGCTAATACACAAACACTGTCCAGACGGTGGCTGTTCACCATACTGTGATGGTTTTTATGGCAGTGTTTATGTCTGCTAACAGCACACCAATAAGATGAATGAGAAAACCAAAACCACTTCACCCAAACAACTCTTCCTCGCTCTTCCTACCTGAGTTTGTTTTTGAGAGAGCTGACTTCACGGCTCATGGTGTCATTGACCTCAGTGGCTTCATCCAGCTCCCGCTGCAGCTTCCTGCGGGCGGCAGTGGCACGCTGAGATTCTTCCTCTGACTCCTCCAGCTGCCTCTTCAGCTGCTTCATGCGGACATTTGCCTTCTCCGCCTGGCAAGGAGGTTTAAAGTGAACATAGAAAACTTTAATACTTTCCACAAAGGTCATATAAGCTGAGCCTGCCCTGGAGCAGGATCCAAAATATTGATCTTCAGATGTAACTCAATAATATTATATGTTTTATAACTAGTGATCAAAATTTCTAAAAATGTGGTAATATTATGGTAACTAACAAAGTAATGACTACTTTTGTCAAAGATGGGCTGTTATGTTTAATAGTACATGCAGTGATTCCTTTAGAGAAACGTAGTTTATTCAGGTGTACTATGCTTACACTCAAACTCAGGCAGTACACTGGAACTCTACTTTTTATAAATTAAATATTATGTACTTAAGAAAAGTACAGTGAAGTTTACTTAGCGCATACTGAAAAGCATAAAGAAAAGTCTAAGACTAAGTACATTAATACTAAGAATAACACTTTTACTTCAATACAAAAAAATGCTTGTACTTTAGTATACTTTTTATTCCTTCTGCCACAAAGTACTTAGTATATCTTGATCCAGGTACAGAATAAGGTCGAGTCATTGTGCTTACATTTAATTTAGCAGAATAAAAATGCTTTTCACTGCACATATTTGCTTTGAGGTTTTACCCCTGTTAACTTACATTTTCTGGAGTTTAAAAGTTAACAATAAATAGTATGTGTGCTCAATTGCATAATCTTTATGTACCTTAAAGCATAAACAGAAAAAGATTTGACTTTTATAATCAAGTTCTAATCCCTTTCGTAATAGTTTTGGGTATACCTAAAGTGTACTTCAATAAAGTAAAATTGGGACTAGAAATGTATACTTAGTACAGGAGCAGAATATAGATAAGTGTACTTGTTGTATACTTGAAAGTATAGTTTTGTAAAATCAAATTGACCTTATAAAGTAAACCCAAAGTACACTTTTATAAACTTAAAAATGTTCCTACTTCTCCCGAAGAAGTATTAAATTAGTAGACTTTCTAGTACACTACAAGTACATGGTCTGCAGTATACTTGCTACACTTGTACTCGAACATACTTAATAAAATGAACTTCCAGTACAATTTTTTGCTAAAGGTTATTGAGAAGTTCAAAACAGCCCAGAGGACGAGAGGGAAAGAAAGAGTTTAAGTAGTTCATTTAAACAGTAACCTCCTCTCAGTCAGAAACTTAGTTTCAACAGTTGGTCAAAGATTGGACATTATGAAACTAAAAGTATTAAATTTGTATAAGTTAGTGTTCCTCTGTAATACAAAGAACATTAAACTGTTGTAAATCAGATTTTTGGAGAGGAGAAAGTAAAAATAAGCTAAAAGTGAAGTGAGATGCTTCTGATACAAAGAAATGAGCAAAGTCGTATTCAACTGTTTGTTATCTACACAGCTGCCCCTCCTCTGGGGTCACAGGGGGCTTAAGCCTGTGCTGATTGGTCAAGAGGCCAATCACAGGGCCAGCATGAAGAGACAGACAACCATTCACCCAAACACTCACACCTAAGGAAATATTAGTCATCATTTGACCTGACCTGCATGTTTTTGATCTGTTGGAGGAAACTGGGCACACAGAGAAAACACAAACATGCACAGGGAGAAAAAAAAAGGCCCTGATTGACGGGTGGAGTCGAGCCGGCAACCCTTTCGCTCTGATGGGCACTACCTGCTGCACCACCTTGCAGCAAACAATGTTTTTACTGTTCCCATAAGTAATCAGTACTTTATGACAATCTTCAAGAACTTTTCCGACATTGTTTTAAATGAATTTTAAAAAAGCACACCTGGTCTTTGTACTGCTCTCCTTGCTTCCGTTCATCCTCCACCTGCATCATCAGGTCCTTGAGCTTCTTGTCCTTCTGGCGCATATTCTTAGCAGCCGTCTGTTTGTCTCTGAGAAAGGAAGAGGGAGGTCAGAAGGGTTAAGTAGGGCTGGGAGACATACAGTATCTATTTTTTTTCCAACATATCAAAGGGTAGAACCATACTGTTAAACTGAAAAAGCGTATTTTTGTTAATTTAATCGTTCACAGGAAGGACCACTAACAGTAATATGCTTATTTACCATGAAACAATTAGGATGAAACAAATGACAATTACCATTCACTGTATCTCCATATTTTAAAGATGTTGGTATAAAGATTTTTTTGTTGCTTTTAAGAATATCTAAATCTAAAAAAATACCACCACCTTAAGGTGAGACTTAAAAAACTATGAATCTGTTTGACAGACAAAGAAATCCTGAATTTTTGAGTTAAGGAAACAAATGCTCTTGAAACTGACAGCATGGTTTGAAGTCATCTGTAAAAAAATACCAGTTATGATCAATAAACAGATGGTTGACAGGAAGAACCACCAGCAGTGATATACATTACCATCAATTAATCTTGTTTTTAAAAGGGTGGATATCACTGCTGTAACAATTTAATTTTATTCAGAGGTTTATTTTTTAGAGGAGAATGTTTGAATAAAATCTTTAAAATCACATTAAAAAATCTACAATCTGAACTCATCCAACCTTTCCACACAACCAAAGTAGCTGTGATTGGATATATTCTTAACTTGTCTCTACTTCCTACATGACCAAATTAGGTCTGATTTGGTTAAGTATTTGTCAAACATTCTAGTCTAGTTTTTATTTGTAGGCAAAAATGTCAGATAATTTGATTTTAGTGCACTTGTCTTTTTGGTTACTGTCTGGTTTTCATCAGGGGAAAAAGGTTGTTGATGGAGACTATGACAAAAATAATAAGTCAGCAAAATGAACACTGCTGCCAACCTGTTCTCCTGCTCCAGCTGCTCCTCCAGCTGTGCAACCTTAGCCTCCAAGGCAGAGATGGAGGACTTGAACTTTGACTTGACCTGGTTTTCCATCTCTTGAAGCTTGGCCTTCAGCTCCTTGTTCTGACGCTCCATCTGCTGTTTAGCGCTCTCGTTCTTCTGGGAGACGGAGCGCTCTGCCTGCAGCTCGTTGGTCAGCTGGTCCACCTGTGCAGCAGGTGTATGGGAGGAAAGGAGTGAAGCCTCTGCAGCCTGTTTTATCTCTTCAGAGACTCACGTGGTGGCTACTCTCAGCTCACCTGCTGTGTGCTCTTCCTCAGCCTGTCATTGAGGATCTCCATGTTGCTTGACTCCTCCTCAAGCTCCTCCTCTAGCTGGGCAATCTTAGCTTCCAAGCGACGTTTCTCCTCTGTTAAGGCTGACCTGGAGAAGCAGAAGAGCAGGACACATGTACAAACCAGGCTCTTTAATGGACAAAAACAACAGTCGGCTCTTCACCCACTTTCCAGAGGAGTTGCTGGCCAGCTCATCAGACAGCTCATCTCTCTCAGCCTCCGCCTGTTTACGTGCCCGTTCTGCAGCAGCCAGATCCTGGAAACATATCAGAGACAAAGTCGTTATTTCAAGCCTCTCATTAACTCACGGTGCTGACTTGTGGGGAATTAGACATGTTACCTCCTGTAGCTGCATGAGCTCAGCCTCCAGACTCTTGGCCTTCTTCTCACTCTCCTTTGCTGTAGCTAGCACCTCCTCTCTGGCAGCATGAGCATCCTCCAACTCCCTCTGAAAGTCCTTCATCTGGCCCTGATGGATGAACCAAAAAATAATAATAAGGCCAGAGGCAGTCACAGAGAGAGCCATGGGATCCCTCAACTCAGACTGGGACTAATTTTAATGAATGTAAACAAATTTGTGGTTTGCCAGTTAATATTAAGCAATTAAAGGTGCTATGAGGAGAATGTATTTCCAGCAACATAAAGACTCTGCTACCCATGAGCACGCGCGGCAGCTGTCATAATGCTGCGTTCCAGTAACCTCGGAACTGGGAGTGACATCATCTCCGACGTATCAGCGCTCCAGTTGAAGTCGGAAAAAAACATGCCGATCTACCAGGCTATTGTTAGCTGTTGTTAGCACGCCCTGTGTTGTTGTTCACAAATATTACATGAAGAATGTGATTATCACTATGGCAGCATTTTAGTAAATATGAGTCTAACAATACTATGTATACAGCTGATCCAGAGCGACACACCCCAGTCAGAAGTGCAAATAAATGGATTATTACAGGAGCTAAATAACTGTTCACAATCGGGGCATCCATCTTCCATTGTCAACTCGAGGGTGGCGAGGTTTCACCGAGTTCCCAGTAGGAAATTCTGACTTCGGGAGAATGTTCCAGTTGCAGTTTCCTACTCGGAACTCAGATATTCCTACTTCTGACTACAACTGGAACGCACCAAAAGACGTGACCCAAGGTAGTTTTTGATGTGTGACAACAAGCAATTTTTGGAAAACTTAGTATAGTAGTTTTGTGGCCGGCTATATATCGCTACTTACAACCCGGTGCTCTAAGACGCGTTCGGATAATTTACATTTGCTTGTCTTGTTCCCGAAGTTGAGTATCCAGGCCAGTCCAGCCCTGTCTGACCCGACCGTGAAGCTAAGGCATAACATTTATAGGTAATCTATTGTGATGCTATAAAACTCATCTTAAAGTGTGTATTTGATCAGGCATATATCTAAAAGTGAGACTTTTTTGTAATTATTTAGAAACTCCTCATAGCATCTTTAAGTAAGAATCAAGAAAAAGTGGAACACAGGGATAATGTGTTGATACCAGTCTTGGCAATCAAATGGCCAAACAGGCAGTCTGGGCCCCATAAACTTTGGTAGGCCACTTTAGGTGTCAATCTTAAACCATTCATTCATGTTGAAATCAGTGTGGGTTGTGCTTCAGCAAGCTGCCAATAACTTTCTTTGTATTTAATGACAACTCTTTGTCTATAGTTGGTCTGTGGTCCAAAGAATCAGCCCAATGCCAACTTTAAGGTTTGCTGACAAAGAAAATGTCATCCATTCATCACTCTATTACTGATGGTCTTCAAAGTTAGATTTGTGAAAAATATAAGTTACAGCTTTGAACATACACCTTTTATTTGAGTGGTCAATGAAATAAGCATGGGAGTTTTTCCACTTAGTTAGGGTTGGACTAAAAAATGAACAGAAATCAGTTTCCACATAAATGTAATTTAAAAGTTGGGTGGGTATTAAAGACAAAGAAAAGAAATTACAGTAGAGCAAGCTTTCAACATTCAGTGTAAAGCAGTGTTGACATCTATTTAAATATAGTTTTAGTTATAATTTTTTGCCAGAAAATGTTAAGTGCTGTCTAGCTCTTTTTTTGTACACTTTTTTGTGATTGTTCATTGTTCCATCCATCTATCTATCTATCTATCTATCTATCTATCTATCTATCTATCTATCTATCTATCTATCTATCTATCTATCTATCTATCTATCTATCTATCTATCTTTTACTGAAGTGTAAAATGTTTTACACTTAGATAAATGAAATATCTAATAACTCTTAATTGAATGTTAGGAAAGTCTGAACATATAAGTGAACAGAAACAAATGTTCCTTTTGTGTGAAATGCAGTCACCTTTATTTAGGCTACCTGGAAGAGCATCTCAGTTACAATACCAGAACTGACAACAAACAGTGAACCTGCTCTACATCAATTCATAAAGAGAGCAGCTCTGATTGGATCGCTCCAGCTGTGATTGGATATATTTCTAACCTGTTCCTACTTTCTACATGACCAAATTAGGTCTTAGGTTAGCAGCTAATGTAGTTTTAGTTTTGTCCATGTACTGTTACTGTCTACTTTTCACAAGGGGCAAAAAAATGTTAAATACTAGTAAGAAAATAATTAGTCAAAAAATAAACACTGGTGCAAAGGCTGAATACATTCCTAAATATATTCAAATATGACCAGTACTATGATATGAATTTATTTTACTTGGAAAACGTGAATTTCCTCAGATATTTGAATTGATAGTTGAATTGTGGTGGCTGAAATGACAGAGCTGCCATCACAAGACTCATTTTAACTGTTGCCTTGACAACCGTGAATGCACGTCAAATGTTACTGTATCCTGCTGTTGTGTTACTGTAACTCATACGTGTTTTGTTTTGATTACTAGACATAGAACAAAATCAGTCTTTGGCATTAAGTGTGTGATCTGTTTCTTTAGTAATCCATTAAGCCTAACACAGAGGGAGCAGCTCAGGGTGAACCTGTCACCTTTTCTCACTCTTTATGTGGAAACCTTCCAAGTTAACAAAACACACATATTTGTTGTCTATAAATTGGTCTTATGAAGCAGCTTTTGTTCAACAGACTCATCATTTTAAAATGAAAAACAGTCAAAGGAGCTGAAATCACATCTCTGCTTGTCATTTTTTTAATTTTTGATGTTTAGACTAAAGGCTCCCTTGGTGGTGGAAATCAACATACTTTGCTTTAAAGATTGAAAATATGCAGAGAGTTCATCATTACAGAAAATAACATGACTGTCTAACATTAGAAACATCTATAATAAAGTGGTATAGTTTTAGTAAACACTGAAATGTTCCTGTGTTGAATCTCCTGCTGCTTTTCATCAACCACTTCACTCTCACCTGAAGCTTGCGCAGCTGTTTGATGGCCTCCTCTCGCCCTTTAGTGGCCGTCTCAATCTGTCCCTCCAGGTCCTTCATGTCTGTTTCAAGCTTCTTCTTAGCTGCTGCTGCCGAGGCCCTCTGCTTACGTTCGTCCTCCAGCTCAGTCTCCAGCTCTCGAACCTGTGGTCAGTGAGCATCATTGATTTGATTTCCTAGTTTACTGGATCAGGTGGTTTGCTTTATCATCAGTGCAGTATGTTTGATGCTTCATTACCTGCTTGACCAGCTGTCTTTTCTTCTCCTCTCCCATCTCATCTCTCCCCTGGAGGTCCCTCTCAAACTGAGCCTTCAGAGCCTGCATGTTGACCTCCAGACGAAGCTTAGCGTCCTCTGCTGCCTGCAGCTCATCCTCCAGCTCCTCCAGCTGCGTCTTCATCTCCTCCACCTGAGCCTCCAGGCCTCGCTTTGACTTCTCCAGCTCGTGGACCTGCCATCAATAGTTTGTTAGATTTACTTTGCACTGATGTAAATAACAACAGAAGTTTAAGGAGCCATCTTTTAAATCAGATCTTCAAACTCACTTCTTTAAACCTGCTATAACATGGTGCCTTTTTATGGCTTACAGACTTGTTTATCAACCATGTCAGTTATTTATTTTATCAATAAACTTATTTTGCATTTACTTAATAAACTGTTTTTAAGCTCTGCTGTTCTTACTCTCCTCACCGGTTTCTCATTGTTTTAATCCTGTTTGAACTCCATTCTCATGATTCAGTTTTGGTGTTGATCCGGATCAGCGTCTGGATCCGCCATGACAGAAAATGTGATTTTCATGAATAACTACTGAACTAAAATAGATATCATTATGAATCCAATTGCTAATGGTATGTTTTCATGGTCAAGGAATCTAAATATTTACATGAAATAAAAGTAGGACTAATATTTATGGTGAAAATCACAATATGGGAGAGGACTGTGGTGCTGGCGGAGGTCTGCGCTCTCCGATAGCTTTTCTAGTTTAATATACTCCCTTTTTATTATTTTTTTACTGTATATATTTATTTATTTATTTATTCTCTTTTATCTGTCCTCTATCTACCCTCTTCTTTTCCATCTCCCTGATGTGATGTTGTCAACTATCAACGGACATCAATTTATCTATGTATCTATAAAAATATTATCTTTAAAAAAAAAATCTTTACTAATGTTTTTCATCTGTATGTGTTGATATAATAAGCTGCCCTAATTCAGTATATTCCTAAATTACTTCAGCTGTTTCCACCTCACCAGTTTACCATTTTCTTTCCTTTTGTTGCTTTATTTTAAAGAAACCTTTTTGTAAGCCTTTTTGTCTGAACTCTTTTGGTCTCTGTTTGACCTGATTGTTGATTTATTGTCTCCAGAGTTCTGCTTTTTTTCTGCTTTTGTTTGCTTAGTTGAAGCACTTTGTAAATATCTGGGTCCATAATCATAAAGATTCTAAGAATCCTCTTAGAGAGCTCCTAACTAAACTAAAATTCTTAGCAAGGAGTCTTAGCTTAGGAATGATTACAGAACATTCTCAGAGAGCTCGGAGCAGGGAAAGACAGAAACTTTTATCGTAGTGAGGAACTGTGGTTGACCCTGTTGCTAGGTATGAGTCATCCTTTCAAAAGCTGTGATTGGTTAATCCTAAAAGCTAGATAAAAATGTACTTATGGGCAAAGGATGGACCCTCACAACAATAAACTTAATCATAGAATCTAATCTTGAGAAGACTGTGTAATTGCAAATAATATTTCACATAAAAGAAAGTAGTAAGCTAAGTAGTAAGTAAATGAATAGTAAGCTATACTTTAAAATCATCCTTCAAAATGTGTGAACACTTAGGCGCACTTGCACAGTATTCACATAGTGATAGTTAGATTTATTTGCTTATATCAATTACCATACTGGTCATTTTTACATTTTCAACATTTTAACTTAATTTGGTGATAACAAGGGTAAAATGGCTCAGCTTTTATCAATCTCTGTGATTGCTGACCGGCCTATAAGAAGCAGTGTTGGTTGGCTTTCAAATTTACCACAAACCAGTGAACATTTCTAATGAGATCAACCAAAAACTTGATTCCTGCACGATCCAGTCTGTAGGGTTTCATTAGTTCACTGCCATCCAGTGTTTGGAGAATATTTCTCCTGCCTCTTCCAGCCGCCATTTTATCCTCTGAGAACTCCTAAGTTGCTTAATAGTCCTCTTCCCTGCTCTTTTTTATGTATTTTGTGGGCATTTTGTGCCTTTATTAACAGGAGAGAGAAAGTCAATACTCTTGTAAAAGGAGGTGAGAGAGTAGGGGAAGACACTCTGCAAATTGGTCACAGGCTGGATTCAAACCTGGACCGGCAGAAGTATGTACATGGGACGTGCATGGTTGCGAACCACTCCGCAAAACCAGCACCCCCCTCTTCCCTGCTCTTAACAGATCCAACGTTAGGAGCTCTTCCAAGAGCTAGGATTTTTTAGGAATAGCTTTTATATTTTCTAGGATCTACTCTTCACTTTTAGGTAAAATTCTGAGAAAAATATACTGATTCTAACAATTTTCTTAGAATTTTCCCACTTGGAGCGACTCTATGCACTGAGAATCTTTTGGAATATGGCCCTTGTTTTTTAAAACATAAATAAAAATATTGTTATTACTCTAACCACAGACTTTCCATCTTTTCAAATCCACTTAACAGCTTTATGCTTGCAGTGTTGAGTATGAGGCACATTCTGTAAAATATTGAACACAACAACATTGAGGCACTCACATTTTTTCCAACATCATCCTTGGAGCTGATCAGGTCCTCCATCTCCATCCTCAGGGCCTTGTTGGCTCTCTCCAGCTCCTCCCTGGAGTCCTGGGCCTCTTCCAGAGCTCTACCCAGGGACAAAGCCTTGGTCTCCTTCTCTCTGGCATCAGCCTCAGCACGGTCTCTCTCATCTGCGTATTTACTGGAGATGCTCTTTTCCTCTGCCAGCATCTGGTGACCGAACAGGAGAGGTGCTTTGAGTAATTTCAGAATAATATCACATGTGTGGCAGCTAACTACATGTCAGGAAAGAGTAATAAAAGACATCTGGCTGTTTCAGTGTGTAATTATCTGTTTGTTTTTTCTTTAGTAAAACTGTTCTGGTCTTGTCAGATCTCTGATTTAACTCACCTGGTCAAACTTCTTCTGCTTCTTCTCCAGGTTTGACACAATCTGCCTCTGGCTGTCCAAGTCCATCAGCGTGTCCTCGAGCTCCTGCTGCAGACGATTTTTAGTCTTTTCCATCTTGTCATAAGCAGAAGCCTTCTCCTCAAACTGGTTATTGGCTGCCTCCAAATCTCTCTGCAGACGTTTCTTGCTCTCCTCCAGCAGCTCGATGTTTCCAGCCATTTCATCGAGCTTCTTCTTTGAGTCTGACAACTGTCAACAGAAAAACACTGTAAGGACTCTGGGAAGAAAATAGAGCCAGTGTTTGTTTGAGGTTTTACATCCTTAACTAAGGTAATTTTCAAAATGTAACCATGTTAAGGACTCAAGGAACTAAGGATGGGAATCTAAAACCAATTCCAGTTGAGAATCTTTAACAGCTCGATCAAATAATCGATATCATGAGTCTTTTGGCTAACCAATTCCTTCACTGACAGGGTTCAGAAAACTAGAATTAGGGCATATTTTTACAAAAGGCGCCTACTGCACAACCTCAAGTGAGTGGAAACACCAGCAACTTGCAGAAGTAGTTGTCTATGCTGTGACGTGTGTTTGACATTGTTGACACTACCCATTTACATGGGTAGATTTCCTCAATCTGATTGAAATGGATCAGATTAAGTGAATCTGATTTGATCTGTACATGAACTTTGAGTAAAGAGATCCACGTTCAATCCACATTTGCATGGTCCCAGCTGACTCTGATTGTATTGTTTTTTTTGACCTGCACAGAAGGTCACTCTGCCACTACCTGCAAATGTGTAAGAGAAGAAGAGGTGCACTTCCTGCTTCCTGTTTACCTCTAGAAAGATGGATCCACGTCGTGTTTTGTTGGGGTTTCTATTAAAAAGTTTGTTTCCTCCGTCCAGTTCTTCTGTTTGTTCGCCATGTTTGTTTGGGCACGCTCTGCGTACGTCACTACGTGACTCTTACATACTACGGAGTGCCTGCGCAGACCGAACAATCCTCTCTATCAACCCAATCTGCTCCACTCAGCCGTTTACATGAAGCATGGAACGGGTTATCAATTGCCATAGACTACGTCAATCTGATTCGAAATAAAAATCCGATCCAGGTGAATCAGATTGGCTAAGGTGTTTACATGAGACATTTCTAATCTGACTGACCTTTCAATCTGATTGTAAATAGGAATTTTTTGACCCATGTAAAGGGGGCCACTGACAATCTACAGGTCAACATTTAATTGTTAAAGAATTGGATCGATTAGCAGGATTGTTAATAGCACTGGTATCATAAATCTTATCACTTCCCGTCCCTACAAGGAAGACATACAGCACTTGTCTCTGGTAACAACCCCCTCCTCCTTCTTCTCTTGCAAAAAAATTATATAACTTTCATAAATATTGACTATTGAACGTACAAATTGCTAAGATAACTCCATATTCTATAACAAACTAACACCCTTGGTTTTAAGTTACTTCATTCAGTGTTTTTTTAATTCTCTATTTTTTATGTCTTCATACCAGTTGACAGAAGTAGAAACAGTAACAATGTTTTTAGATCTTTGTTACTGAAAAGTAATCAAACATAAAATGCAAAAAAGAAAGAAACCAAAAATTGGTATTAACTATTGGTTTAAGTATTTGTATGTACATGTAAAACACAATAATCAGTCTTTTTCATTCTCTGATAATTTCTTCATAACTGAAGGACTCACCTGTGAGTCAGCCTGTTTTATTTAATCAATCAATCTTATTTGTGTAACGCCAATTCATAACAAGTGTTATCTAAAGCCATTCTCTTTATTTCCTGCATTCTCCTGCTCGTTGTTGAGGCTCTGACCTGAATGTTGAGGCTGGACACGTGTCTCTCCACATTTCTCTTGGCCTCCATCTCTTCTTCAAGCTGCTCCTGTAAACTGTTCTTGTCATCTTCAGCTTGCCTTAGCTTCGTCGAGAACTGCAGTTTCTGACGGGTCTCCTCAGCCAGCAGCTCCTGCAGAAGCACAACAGGTCAGTAAATGCACCAAACTGGACAATGCTCAGCTAACACTGCAAGGTTTGTAGTTTCAGGCCCAGTTACCTGTGTGTCTTGGAGCTGGGATGTCAGACTGGACACATCTTTGCTCAGTTTGATGTTCTTTCCTTCAGCTTCGTTCAAAAGGTTTGTCACACTCTCCAATTCAACCTTTGACAAAGAAAAACACACCGCTTTTAGGAATCTGATTTTCTGCATTGTTGGGAATGTTCACGCTGATTTTAGATGTAGCTGCTCATTTACAGTGATTTTTGAGCAGCGCTCCCCGAGCTCGGCCTTCTGTTTCTCGCTGTCATTGAAGCGGGACTGCAGATCTGCCACCTGACCTTCCAGCTTCTTCCTCTTGTGCTCTCCGTCTTGTTTGGCCTGAGTCAGTGAACGCACCTCCATGGTCAACTCGGATGTCTCTTTTTCCAGAGCTTGCTTAGCTTTCTCTAAGTTTGACTTCACCTGATCAGACAGGAGAGATCACAGTTTCAGAGTCTTTCTCATTTATAGTCCACATTTTAACTCACAGGTATGAATAGCATCAATAATAAAAACAAACAAACAGATGGAGACGTACTCTTTTAGCCTGCTCCAGCTGCTCGGTGAGCTCCTCTGTGACCTGGGTGTGTTTCTGTCTCATCTCATGTATCTGAGCTTCATGGGTTCTGTTCTCGTCTTCGATGGCTCTCTTCAGCAGGGTCACCTCCTGCTCACGTTTGGCCCTAGATCAATGTAGAGTGAGCATGTTTATCATAACACAACAGAGCTCTTGACAACATTGATACAAGAAGAAACTGTGTTGATGGTCAATGTGGAAACTGGATTTCCAAAATGATCAAACCATATCAATATAATTTTCCTGTTTATTGTAATTTACATATTACAATGTGTGCAGCTTTTAGCTTCCAACAGTGAGCTTAGTCATCACCTCCTATGCTGCAGGTGATTGTGACATGTTATATTTCTGGGGCTGTCATGTTACTTTTGTTCATCGTCACAAAATTTGATGCTAACAGAGTCATGATGGGCTTAATTTAGTTAAAAGAAACAAACATTTTTATTCTCAGGCATTTTCAAAGAGCCTTTAAAATATTTTTGCAAATAAAGCACTTCTTTGTATCAAGAATGGATTGATAATCGACAAAAATGTTGCTCTGTGTGCCAATTTTGACAGAGGGGAAAATAAATGTGTGACACATGTATGCCTAAAAACAAAAATGTGTAAAACAAGAGTTTAGAAAAAATGCTGGGCCTTTTTTTTTCTCTCAAAATAAGGCTAGATTATTTGACATTAGATTAGATTAGATTAGATTAGATTAGATTAGATTAGATTAGATTTGATTTGATAGTACTTATTAATCGCTTTGGAAAATTCCTCAGGGAAATTAGATTTCTGATAGTGGTTGCAAAAAGTAAATAAAAAGATGCATAAAAATTATAGATATGAAGATATAAATAAAAACAAATACAAACAAAACTGAATAAAATAAATAGATAAATAAAACATATTGTTAAGAAAATGAAATAAAATATATGAAAATAAAATATAAAATATAAAATAAAATAAATAGAAATAAAAAATAAAATAAAATAAAATAATTAAATTAAAATAAAATAATATAAAATAATTAAATTAAAATAAAATAAATGGCTACTGGCTGGCTGCTGGCTATTGGACATGGCTCCTTCCCCCTCTCCCCTTACCACTCCTCCTCCCATGTCTGTCCTAGGCACCGAATGCAACGAATGACCCAGCTGACCATTGGATTTCCAGATAAAACTGCTCATTCTAAACTATTTTTGGAGTTGCTTCAACAGCTATACAAGCAAGTTATTTAATTAAAGATTTGGCTCTGAGGCCATTGGTCAATATTCACTGTTATACAAATACAATTTTACATTTTCTGACTTGAGGAGGTAAAATTAGCTCCACTTTTGAGTTCATTTACTCTTAAATAAATAAGAAAATGTCAATGAACTGTCTACATGTCCAGCATGATTAAAACATCTTTTAAATACCACTAAATCTATTTGTCAGTATTTCTTATCCGACCTTAGCTCTTGCTGTGTTGCCGTGGTATCCAAGGTGTCTTCTAACTCAGACTTCAGGGCCTCTAACTCCTCCCCAAGGTCCCGCTTGATTTTCTCCGCCTTGTTCCTTGCTGCCCGCTCTGAGTCCAGGTCTTCCTGCAGGTCGGAGATGTGTCCCTCCAGCTCTCTAATCTTCTTCAGAGCGTTGTTCTTCTGGGCCGTCTCGTCTTCTAACCTAGGAGGAAAAGCAACATGATACATGATTTCTCAGATTAACTTAACTTTCAGTTGGTTTATAGGTGTATTTCTTTTTTATATCAGCTCCTTACCTGCTCAATGCATTCTGTAGCTCCTCCTCTTTTTTTGCTAGCTGAGCTTTGAGGTCGGCGATCTGAGCCTGCAGGTCAGCTATCTGCTCTTGCAGGTCGTTTGACTCTGCTTCTAACTTGCGTTTGGCCTTGTCCAGCTCCTGTCTGCCCTTCTCTTCCTTTTTCAAGCGTACTGAAAACCAAACAGAGTTGACAGTCAGGTTTTTTTACTGACCTGAGAGTATCTAGCATTATTTGTGAAAGAAGGGATTACCTTCTAGTTCAGAGATCATGGACTCGTGTTTGTTCTTCAGCTTGGTGAGGTTCTTTGACTTCTCCTCTTCCTCTGCCAGGTTAGTGCTGAAGTCTGCAATCCTCTCCTCCATGAGCTTTCTCTCCTATAATAAGAATGGGAGATGTTTGCACATACCTTCTGATAGTCTTTTTGTTAACCATATGAGTCCTTTTTTTTACCTTGAGCAGTTTGTTGTTCTGGTCCTCCATCACCAGGATGTCGTCTTCCAGCTTTTTGATCTTCCCCTCACAGGTGACCTTCTCTAGCTGCAGCTTTTGACGAGCATCTTCCTCCTCCTCCAAATGCTCTTCCAATTCCTTCAATAAGAAAACTTCAGCTTCAGTTTACCAGCACATATTCACAACAGTAAAGATAAGTATGGAAAAGAGAAATAAATTAATATACTGACCTGCATCTGCTGTTGCATTTTCTTTTTATCCAATAAAAGTGTCTGGGCACGTTCCTCCTCTTCATCCAGCCTGGCCTCCATCTCATGAAGGATCTCCTCTAGCTCCTGCTTCTTAGCTGCCAGACGAACTCTCATCTCCTCGGCCTCTGCGTACAGCTCTGTTTCAGCTTGAAGCTGCTCCTGCAGAGCGTTCCTCTCCTCCAAAACCTAACAGATAAATGTGGGTCATGAGCTTCAGTTTGGTCGTTGGGAGTTTTGTCGTAGACCACATTGAGCTTTCAAAAGCATCTTTACTTCCTGCTGTCTTTCCTGCACTAAATAAATTTAGCAAGTGACATGAAATTGATATCTCAGTACAGTTTTAGTGTAACGTTAAGTAAGAGGAGAGAAGAAATGTCACGACTGTTTCAGATTCTGTCCTTTACCGTTGTGTGCTTCAGGGAGATCTCCTTCAGCTCAGACTCAAATTTTACAGCGACTTCTTTGGCCTTCGCCAGTTCTTCTTCCTTCAGAGTCATCTCCTCCTCCTGTCGGGTCACTTGCAGCAAAGGCTTGACCTGTGGATCAGAGAGATGGGAAACACAACTTGTCATGATCACACATTTCATGTTATGTCTCATCCTTCCTGTTTTATTTTGAAATGTCTAACTCTTTGTATGTTTTGCTTCCTGTCTGGTCCTGTCACACCTGATTGTGTCTCCTCATTCCCTCCTTATTACCTCATGGATTTAACCTCATGTCCTCCTCAGACTGTTGTACATCAGGTCACTTTCCAGCACTTGTGATCAAAATCTCGTCGCCCACTGAAGTCACGTCGCGTGTCCATAAATACCTCATTTTGGTCATTAAGCCGTCTTGGATACTGTCTTGCCTCGGTGACGTCACGTCCGCTCGAGTTTCACTGCGATCATATCATATATCATATAATAGGATGTATTATCAGACATTATTCCAACTGTATCCTTTTCACTCACCTATCAAACACAAAACTCTGCAGCTGATGCTCTGCAGCAGCATCATCTGTGAGTTTTCTGCGGTCTGTCTAGGTCAGGGGTGTCCAAACTTTTTACATCGAGGGTCACATAAAGAGGAATACATGGACAACTGAGCCACTTTCCGCACCTCACTTTCAGTGTATTGAAGTTAAAGTTTCAAGGTTTATGGGTGGGTTATCATCTGTCAAGGGGCCTTTGTAACCCTGGGCTGTTACTGGATTCACACCTAGTATGGACGAGACCTTTTGAGCAGTGAAGATGGGAGACACTGACATCTTATCTTCACTTTCAGACACAAAACAAGAGCAAACTGCAAGAATGTTGGTGCTTGAAGATAAATATTGCAGTATACTTTGTAAATGAGACCTTGTGGCAAAGTAAATATAGCAGAAAATGTGCATGATATGTGATATTTGCTGCTGTAATTATAATGTCTTGATTCCTCAACTGTTTCAGGGGCCAATTCAAATTGGGCAGCGAGCCGCATTTGGCCCCTGGGCCACAGTTTGGACACCTCTGGTCTAGGGGGAACTAATGTCCTCACTGACTAATGTTTCCCACACGGACATGGATTGTTCCTCTGTAGTCCAGATTAAAAACTGTCTGTCATGGATACCATCACACATACACACACCGTTGATTGGCTGTTGCCACACAGCCTCACACGATATCTCCTGAAAAGGTCAAATTTTTTTAACTTTGACATTGCGCAACGCGAGAAGTGTTCGCCTTGGATGCAGCAATCGCATCGTGGAAGGTTAGCCCCGCCCCATCGTGGCTGTATATTGACTTTGCATGGAGAGTGATCGCTGAGGTAGTACAAGTAGCGTGCAGTGTGTAAGCACCTTTAGCCTGATTCCTGACACAACTTGTAATTTAATTAGTTAAATACTGATCTGTTACTTTAGACAGACTATAATGGACAGGCATTCACGATTATATTGTATATTTATAAAGTTTCATTTCTGTGCTGAACGATGAACAAACCTTTGTGAAAAGCCTCCACCACTGCCAGTTCCTTAGTTTGAGGTAGGCAGCACAGTTCCTCTGGATCACTTTCATGGCTGTTAGCTGCTGTTGCCTCTTGGCAAACGCCCTAAAAGACATTACAATAAAAACTGTTTAAAGACACTGCAAAGGAAAGTAAAGGTTGCAACAAAACTTCACACAGACTCTTCAACTGCCAACTAATTACATCATACTACTTTACAAAGATCAGTGTTACTTTAATTATTACAAGTGTACCATAAAAACACAAAGAGGGGGCAGAGTTAGGGGCTTTCGTGTTCATACTTTCTGGCCAGGAAGCCTCGAGCCTGGGCCTGGAATGCGATGATGATCACAGTGATCTTCAGATCTCTCTCCTCCTCCAGCTGGGCCAGCACACCTGTGCGGAAGAAGATCTTACTCTGTCCGATCCTGTACAGGTTGGGATCCAAGTCCAGGTGCTTGATCTAAACAGACAGGAGTTTTGTTAAAAATGGAGGCTCATGCCAGACAACATCAGACTGCATGTTAATGCTGATAATCACTTATGATGGATAAGAATCATTGGCTCAGGTGATTACCATTATGCAACAAGCCTGTTTGCCATCCATGAAACCTTTGGGGATGGCACTAGCAGCCAGGATCTCGTAACTATTGGAGGAGAAAGACAAAGACAGTTGTAATTATAATACCCACAGGTCTGCAGAACCGTCCAATGTTATGCTGAACTTCATTGGTGAATTATCACACTCACCGCTGGCGAAACTCCTGGAAAACGATTCTGTTGGGAAATCCTTGTCTGCAGATTCTGATCCCTTCTAGCACACCATTACACCTCAGCTGCTCCAGGACCAGGTGAGCATCTAGCTTCCCTGCCTGAGAAAAACAGATATTTTTACACCCACATCTTCTGAATCACCAGATACTACATAATAACAGCAGTTCTTGTTTCCTTCTGACATTTCGTTTATGTTATGCAGAGTCGCATAGGTGTTAAAACTAAAAAAAATTAAATCTATACATAAACTGGTAAGCTTTCAGGATAACAGGCAGCTAGTGATGGTATACAACCTGTAGATCTTGATCTACTTGTAGATCTTTTAGACAACTCAAGTAGATCTTTAAGACTGGATGCTTCACCCTTTTCTGACACACAGGTGGACCTTTTTGCTTATCAGTGATAAATCTGGTGATTCCAGCTGCTCTGCAAAATAAACTGGGTCTGACTGGTTTCTCTCCACCTCATTAGTTTTTAATAATAGAAAATATTAAGATGAACTAAGTTGTGTTTTTTATGCAAACATTGTTCCAGTTTTGTTTTATATTGGGCTGCATACATTGTAAAGTGCTAATGTGAGTTTAACTCCACAGAATCACATTTATGGATTTAATGATGATGATCGTTAAAATATGAAGTTTTGTTTATGGTTCTCAGTGAATTTAGGCAAGCAGATCGAGCCATCTCCATTAGCATCATAGCTGATCTTCAGCTGAAAAAAGGTTGGTGACCACTTGTATACTGTTATGAGAATCAGATTCAAATATGTCAGATGGTTTCAACCTAAGAAGAACTTTGGCATTAGTGCACTCGTGTTGATGAAATGTCACATTTTACCCTCTTCTCGTGGTTGGGAATGATGCATCTGACAAAGTTGGGCTGGGTGTTGTGCAGCGTGGTCATGAGTTTAGCCAGAGACTCCTTGTAGAGCTGTCCCACTGTGCGAAACATCCCCTTCTTGGTCTTTGAGCCACTTGGCATGGAGCTGTCAGACATCTTTGCAATGGTGTCGAGACCAACCACTCTGTCGGCTGAAAGCATACAACACATTATTGAGTTAATAAGAAATACGTTTATTCAAAAAGCTTCAACTGACCAAATGCTGATACAACTTAGAAGATTTATTATGGCACATTTAAAGACTTCAGTGTAGCAACCTCCATTCTGCATCATAGAAACATGTGCTACAAAGAACTGGTTTGGCAAAAAATGCTATCACAGTTTTGGAATAGATTAGTGGATAACCAAAACGATTAATCTGAAAGTAAAAGACAGGAGTTGATAAAAGCTTTAGGAGCAGACATCCCAGTTAATGAATGGACTAAAATATATTTAAAGAAACACATTCACAGTTCAACTGGGTCATGAGGACGAATATTTCCTTTGTACATTTGAATAAATTTGATCCCAATTAGTCTGACCTATGTCAAAAGTGCAACAATCATCAAGGTTTAATATTTCACTGTTTATGAAATTGTGATGAAATTCAAAAATTCTGAAGGTCTCTCAGATCACATCAAGTCTGGTATTGTTATGTCCTAAGATGTTTTTCAGGCATTAATCCCGACGACTGTTCTCTGTCTAATAAGAAAAATGGTCCACCTTTGCTTTTTACAGGCAAATCGCCCTATTGCTCTGTGCTGGAAGAATGATGGTTGCTCCACTCTTGACGATTGGTTAACTATATCAACCTCAAGTTTGGCTATTGAGAAACTGACCTATATTGTTAGAAAGAAAGCTTCTGAATCCACGAACATTTGTAAGATGTTTTTAAAACTAACTCTGTATAGAATGGTGATATGGCAGGGGGTATTGAGAGAGTGAGCTAATAGAAAATATCTCACTTTTTGTGGGATTGCCTGCTGTAATGTACAGTTCTTTTTCTACTTTTATATCCTTTTTTGAAATTTTATTTTATTTTTATCAATATTTTATTTTATTGTATTATTTATTTAAAATGTATTATTCATTCAATTAGTTGTGTTTATTTAATACTTGATGTTTCAAATGAAAAATCAACAAATACATGCACAAAAATTGTACATTTCTGCAAAATATAGGCTGTATTTGTATGGAAACACGTGAATCCACAAAAAACGAAAGTATCTCTGATGTCTAATGTAAGATGGTTAGGTTTTCTGATCAGAACTACTGGATGTTTGTGGCTTCCCCTTCTGTGTAAGTGTGATTTCCTTTAAATGAATATAAAGAGTTATTTAGAAATGTCTGAATTACACCCAAAACAAGGTACAGTGTCATTTAATTTGGACACCTGCTGCAGTGCTAATTTGCTTTAGCTGTTAATATCATTAAACATGACACAGAAATGTTGTTGTGTCCCTGCAACAGTAATAGGCAGTAAATAGTTACCTTTATAATATTACTGTAACATTAATGAAAGTAAGCAAGCTATTGTTGTCCTAAGACAGATGCAAAGGGAGTGAGGGGAGGAAAAGCTTTATAAAAATGTAAAATCATATAAGTTACTTTTGATAAAACATAATGAGTACAGAAATTTGATAACTTTAAAAGAAGTGACGAGTAAAAGCTAGAAATTAAAACTCCTGACTCACTCTCCCAACACTGACATGTACTGAAATCTCACACTGATTGATTCAAAGGGCTGATAGGATATTAACTTTTCCTCATTTACAAATCATTTGGACATTAAAACAAGCCATTCATTTTAAGCAGCAAACTGTTTTTCTCACAATCTTTCCAGAGGTCCTGCACAAACTGGCTGGAGGAGTTGTTGAGCAGGGCTGTGACGTTGTCATTCAGAGGATCCATGTTCTTTGTCAACCAGGCTGTGGCGTTGTAGTCCACCTACAGACAAAATGACATGAGATGTGCTGATCTTCACAGAAATAAAGAGGTTTGTAATTTTAAAGAAATATCATTAATGCTGTTTAGTACTCATTATACCTAAGCTACAGTTCAACATTATCATATTTAAGCTTTCTGATGCTATGCTATCATCCTCTTATGTTAAGCAGCTTCAAATTTACCTTTCCAGCATAATGTAAAATAGAAAACTCAGTCTTGTCTTTGAGCTGCTTGGGTTTGGCAAACTTCATGTGGCCCCCCTGTGTATTCAGGAGCTTCTCCACAAAGGAGATGTCTGTAGCTTTTGGGAACCAGCACTCTTCATCCAACAGGGCCAGGATGCCAGGAGGGTTGTTCTGCAGAGAGGATGCAATGTTCACAAAATATCACATGTACATGCATAAATGACCACAAGTTAAAATGAACTATTTACATTTCACTAATTACTTTAGATTAAGGATGCAGCGAATATTTGGTCGGCAGAATAGTACCGTGTGATGCAATGACGAAATCAAATAAATCATTGCGTGTGATTGTGGCTAAGCAGACTTGTGTCAAAAGGACAATAATTCATTTGTTGCAGGTTTATCCACTTCAATGCACTTTAGTTTTTTTAATGCATGTTTTGTTTGAAGGCCTTATATGAATGAAAAACTTTGTTGTGCTCTTTTTTGAAAAGCAAAGGCTACTGGAACATTCAAAAATGTCATAATATTCAATAAACAATTACTTTAATTTAAAAACATGTCTAAAATTTTACTCTAAGCTACTTATGCACTATTAAAAAATATAGTGAACTTCTTAGCCTCCACATTGGATATTTGGTATTCGGCCAAGCGTTTACATTTTATTCGGCTTCGGCCACAAATTTTAATTTCGGTGCATCCCTACTTTAAATGAGTAGCTTTTCTGTACTCCTGTACAATGTTGAGTATTTTTGAGTACTGAAATTCACCATCATCAACCTCACTACATTTTATATAGCATTAGTTAACTGTGTAAAACTCTTAATAGTAAAAAGTAAAAGACAAAAAAGAGGAAGTTTGCAAATATGTGAAACTGGTCAGTTGTTTGGCTTATCTTACCATATTTAGGAATACAGTTATTTCACATTAATTCCTCTGCTAAAGTCACAGGGATTTATATTTAAGTCTTACAAATCCTGATTAGAGGCTGATATGCTGTTGTTTTTCATTTTAATTAAAAAATAAATGTGTTTTTCTTTCACATCCAATCTCTTTAAAGGTCTAAAGTCATTTATCATATCTCAGTACTGTAAGTAAACTTGACTTGAGCAGATTAACAGAACAGAATTACTATTAAATTACAGAACCTTTGAACCAAGTAGCTGTACTTAAGCTGAGAATAATATTTCACTACTCTGTCCACTCTAAAGCGAATGTTTGATTTAATGTTCATGACCACTTACTGGTCTCTCAATGAGCTCAATGCAAGGCTGCAGGTCAAGGCCAAAGTCAATAAAGTTCCATTCAATGCCCTCCCTCTGGTACTCCTCTTGCTCAAGGATGAACATGGTGTGGTTGAAGAGCTGCTGCAGCTTCTCGTTGGTGTAGTTGATGCACAGCTGCTCAAAGGAGTTGTCCTGCAACACAAAGAGTAATTAAAGCTACATACACGATCAGATATTTCTGTTTTGGCCTATTTAAACATTTGAGTGACTGTGAACACCTAGAGACTAGGGTCTAAATTTAGACATGGGGATGATCATTTACACCCAAAAAGTCCATGCCTATATCATGATACTTTACAGTGATTCCGTCACTCCTGAAATTCCCCAAGAGGACTAATAAAGTGAGTCAGTAAGTAAGTCAGGTAGTAAGAAAGTATGTCAGCCCGTTAGTAATTCAGTAAATCAGGCAGTCAGTAATAAGATATTTAGTCAGTAAGTATGTTATCAAGTTGGTAAGTATCTGAGTCAGAAAGTAAGTCAGTAAGTATGTATGTTAATAATGTATATATGTATGTATGCATCTACTATATCTATCTGCCTGTCTATACATACTCTGCTGAATGCTTCTGATTAGTGGAGCACTTGTGGCTTTCATTTATGCTTTGGATGAACAAAAAATCCTGTGACGGCCTTTGAATCAAATTCTCTCAGTAACCACCTCCATGAAAAATGGTAAAACAGTATTTACTGTAATGGTTTCCTTAAGTTTAACTTTACACAACTTTATCTAAAAATCAATTTTCATTGCTGATAAAAGCAGCTTAAAGTGCTTTCTTATAGAATTAAAACACAGGTAAAGGTAAGGGCACAAATAAAAAAAATACAAGAAACTCAGTAATGAAAGCAGAAAAATAAATAAAATTAATCAATACATCAACACACATAAAACATACTTTTGATATACAGAAAATAAATGAAGAAGCTGTCAGTTATAATCATTAAAACTTTGATTAAACAAAATAATACTGATATAAACAAAACTAAAAGAAAATAAAAAAGGATGCTACGGGGCACAGATGGCCTAGTGGTTAGGTTTGCCCTTGAGCACGTGGACTGAGTTTGCATCCCACCTGAGACCCATTTACTGCACGTCATTCCCCCACTCTTGCCCCGTTTCGTTCTCTATCCACTAACCTCTCTCCTCTGATTAAAGGCATAAAAAGCCCCCCAAAAAAACTTTAAAAAGGATGTTCAGCTCATTTAAAGACCCAGAAAGCTGACCATTTCAAAATAAAGGGGGAGTGAATTTAAATTTTTACAAGCACAAAAGTAGAAAACTCTTTCTATAACATGTGTAAGAGAAATTAACACTCAATTAATTCACATCTCACTAAAACAAGTTCCAAAAATGAGCTGGTAAATTCAGGACACCTGTAGGTACCAGCTGGACCTCTGCGATCGCCTGGAATGCACCACAGAAGTGAACCTGCAGGACTGCCCATAAGTCATTGACCTTATTTGCAGTCTTGGGACTTTCAGTCTCTGTGGAAATGCAGACAGCAACGGGCTACAAGACCTAGACGTCCTTTAAAGGGGTCTCTCAAACTAAAAAGGTCCTCAGTTTTTTTGGTGCAAAGGGCTTTTGTGTATCTGTGCTTCATGGCCTGCACAACATGTAAGAACATTTAGGTCCAGATAAGCTCTTTCTTGTGCGTCCTAAATAGTGCTGAACGGTTTGAGAAAATAATCTAATTGCGATATTTTTCCCCAATATTGTGATTTACTCTGCGATTGTTTTAATGTTCCTCATCTTATGTATTCTTAAACAAACATAAGCAGTAGATCGTTTTATAGTAAAACCAATATGACATTAAATTAATCTAAGGAGAAAAGATTTCAGAAAAAGTGGTGAAGTGAAGAACAGAAGCAAAATAGGTATGAAATTGTAAAAACTGGGTAAAAAAAAAAAGGTACAAAAGCGGGAAAAAAATCAAGAGGTGCAAAATCGGTATGAAATTGCAAAAAAAAAAAGGCAAAAAAAATTCAAAAGTAACTAAGGAAAATTGATTATAGCAGGATATTGGGATTAAATTTCAAAAACCATGTAAAAATTCCAAACATGGTCTGACAGTGGCCAAAAAAAAAAGATGAATGGGAGCAAGATAGGCATAAAGTTGTAAAAACTGGGTTAAAAAAGGTTTAAATAGGCATGAAATTGCAAGAAACTACATCACAATGCCAAAATGTTCAACACATTTTGGGTTAAAAATATTGCGATATACTGCGATTTAAAAATTGCAACAAGCCATATTGCGATTTAATCTAATTTGCAATTAATTGTTCAGCCCTAGTCCTAAATAACGATTCCCACTAACCTCTGGAATTCCTTACCATCTGAAATTAAATCTCAAACAGAACTTAAAAAGTTGAGTGCAAAAGTTAAACAGCGGCAGAAATGTGAACGTTAATTTCTCACAAGTAATTATCAGTATACTATTTTAATAATCTTTGATGTTAAATTTAACTTGTGTTTAAGCCTCTAATTTACTACAACTGTGTCTGTTTATTCATGGTACTTATTGACTGTGTTCATGGTATTACTGTATTTGTAAAATTGTATCTGTATTCTGTATAATTTATTGTACTGTAAATCCTGACCAGGGACAAAGACTGCAGATTAGCTGAAGCTACACGTCTTAAATACATTCACATTTTCCCATTGTGGCAATGTTGTATGTATCGTCCCTGTTAAATAAACATTAAATAAAATAAATAAATAAATAACTGATGGTTTGATTTAGAAGAGCTCCACGGTCTCTGATTCATCAGCATGATCATACCTCAAAGATTTCAAAGCCAGCAATGTCAAGGATTCCCAGGAAGGAAGCTCCCTGCCGTTTGGTCTTATCCAGGGCCTTGTTGACTCGGGCCAGGATCCAGCGGAAAAGTCTCTCAAACACAGCTTTAGCCAAAGCTTCAATAGCAAAGTCAGCCTAATGAACAGAAACAAACACACAGGAAATATCTGATAAGGGATCTGAGGGATCAAGTTTATATAAACCCAGTTAAGACATTTGGGAAGTGTTTTATTAAACACAATGTTTCTTTTAGTTCTAATATTTTCACACTGGGCTCTCGTCCTACAGTACCTGCTCTTTGGTCTGCGCCTTCTGCACCACCTCTCTGCCCACTTTGATACGAGGGGTAAGGATTGCACGAGTGAAGTCGGTCACATTGATGCCTTGTAGATGACAGACCTTCTGAGCAGCTAGTGTGAGAGACGAAATAAATATTTTAGTTAACTTCACACACGTATGCCTATTATATTCAAAGCTGCTTACATGGCCGTTACAGAGATCACACAAACTTAGTGTTTATAAAATCAGGCATGTTGAAATGTATAGATTTGATCATGTTTAAAACAGCACTAGTAATGTATAAAGCAAGAAATAATCTACAGCCAAATACAATCCTGGAAATGTTTATAGAAAGAGAGGGAGGCTATAATCCTCATGGAAACCTGAATTTTAAGAAACAAAACATTTGGAACAACAATGAAAAGTTTCTGCATGTCAAGCTGCAGAGTGACTTTATGGAAGAATTTGGATATGGTAGCAAAACAAAGTAAAAATATAATTTTGTTTAAAAAGAGGTATAAAATAACTGCTTATAAACAAGGTTATGGAAGAAAAAATTGTGTTATCTATGAGTGATGGGGAAATAAATATTTAAACATAAAATAATAATAATAATAATGATCAAAATAACTTTGTGTAGCACATTTTAAAACAGAAGTTTACAAAGTGATTTAACAGACAAAACAAAAGCAGAAGAAAATCAACAATCAGTTCATCAGAGTCAGACAAAGGGTCACGTTAACTAAAGCAACAAAATAAAATAAAATAGAATAAACTGGTAGGATTGAAACAGCTGGTATAATGCATAATGACAAGGAGATGATAAGACAGTAGATGGATAATAGATTTACAGATACATAGATAAATTTAAGACTGTTGAAGGTTGACAACATCACATCAGGAAGATAGAAAAGAAGAGGGCGGATAGAGGACTGGTGAAATAGAAAAAAAATACTAATAATAAATAAATCAATACATAAAATAAAGTGAAATAAAAATAATGATCGTAAAAACTGAGTATATCAAAACAAGAAAAGAAAGTAAAAACAGGACTAAAACAATGAGAAACCGTGAGGAGGATAAAAACAGTAGAACTTAGAATAATAAAACAAGTAAGTAAAAAAAAAAAAATCATGTAAAAGCAAGTCTAAAAAAGTGGGTTTTTAAGATGTGATTTAAAGATGTCACTGATTCAGCTCTATAACTAGAAAAGCACTCAGAGAGCACAGACCTCCACCAGCACCACAGTCCTCTCCCATGTTGTGATTTTTACCATAAATATTAGTCCTACCTTTATTTCATGTAAATATTTAGATTCCTTGACCATGAAAACATACCATTAGCAAATGGATTCATAATAATATCTATTTTAGTTCAGTAGTTATTCACAGAAATCACATTTTTCGTCATGGCGGATCCAGACGGTGATCCGGATCAACACCAAAATTGAATCAGTTCTTTCTTTTCCCATGCTGAACATTTCCTGAAAATTTCATCAAAATCCATCCATAACTTTTTGAGTTATTTTGTTCACAGACAGACAAACAAACTCTCCTGAAAACATAACCTCCTTGGCGGAGGTAACAATGTTGTAATTGATTAGTATTTGCTCTATAGTTTATTGATATGACATAGAGATGTCATATTTATATGGATATTTACATGTGTATATACAAGTATGTATGTGTTGTGTGTATATTTTCCCATTACATTATATGGATGTTTATGTAGTATATGTATATTACGTCTATATTGATTCTTATATGTTATATGTATACATTTTTATGATATATTATATATTTTGTAGTGTGTATGTGTATAAATATATTTCACAGATGTTAAAGCAGAGTATATTCTTATGTGACCCATGAGAAACAGTAATAACAAGTTGGAATTCAAAAAGTATTTACGTCTTCCTTTTCCTTTTCCTTTTCAAACGAGTATAACGGGTTTATTTCTTTCTTCTTGTAAGTGACTGGTACCTCTTTATTTTCATTTGATTACATACATGTTTTAAATAAAATTCAAATTCAAAATTCAACAGTGAGAAGTTATTTTATCCAACCTGTGTTGTCTGGCATTGTAGCCTGCTCCTGGTTCCTCTCTTTCTTGAACTCGATGTTTCCCAGCTGCATGACTGTGGAGCACACCTTCAGGATATCTAATGCACATAATCAGCACAGTTAGACATGAGAGGAGGCACCACACTTCATTTAACTTCAAGTACACTGTTCAACAGGCTAAAGTTAATGCTAATGCCAGGAATATACCTGTTCTCTCCTCTTCTGTGATGCCCATGATTTTCATGGCCTCCATGGTCTCTTCATACATTTCATCATCCTGCTGGCCCGGGATCTGAACATGGCCCGCGCTCAGGAAGCGGTAATTACTGAAGGGCTCTAACAGAAGCTCCTCTGGAAACAATAAACACAACAAAAATTAGTTAATAACTGTCATAAATATCATTATAAGTGGTGTAGGGATGATGTATTTTTGTTGTGAAAGTGCCAAAAAAAACAAGATTTTTCACTGTGTTTGTAGCAAACAGTGAAAAAAAAGAAACTTACATGTTTTGTTTACTGTGATAAACTTGACAAACAGATCAAACTTTCATGATTTTTTAAACTTAACATGATCATCAAGAATAGAAAGCCATTACCAAACTTTAATGGAACTAGTTTGACCCAGAGGCAGCTACCACACTTCCAGAGTGTAATGTCACATTATAACCTCTCATCTGTGACCTGGTTACATTGAGCCCCATGGTTTTGGAAACAGTGTATTAATTTAAAAATCATTTTAAAAAATGATCAGAAATGCTTGCATAAGTGGTACTACCTTGCTCTCCTCCTCTGATGTTAAATGACCTCCTGTTGTCTGGTCTTACTGTTTGCAAGCAATGGGCATTATTGGCCGGACTCACGGCGGCAAAAAATCTGGTGGCTACTTGTTGGTAACCTCCTCACTATATGTCAGTTTAGGCTTATCTATTTGGACATAGCTTATTTAGAGGTTTCAATTGCCTGTGCTCATGGAGCAAAAGATCTGTCATTGAGATGGGATCTATGATCATATATGACCTACAAAAATGCTTGAATAATACGGTTTTTACAAGGTTTTTATGTACCTAGGGGCCTGGATGTTTTGGGTGGGTTTTGTTTTTGTTCTTGGACACTTGTACAATCTTATATATTTATTGATGGACAACGTGCTATGGACATTTCATGCTGTTATTTCATGCACCGATACCCAAGAGGATCCTACTGTGGACTTGTGCACATGTACAGTCCTACTCATCATTATTGGCACCCATGAAGTTTAAGTACACAATGTGACAGTACAAACAGTTTCTTTACAAACCTCTCTAACTTTGCTCTGCATCACTTTATCAGACTCAAACTTGGCAGAAGTAATGTTCACATATTAAGGTTGGTAAATTATACTTCATTAGCTACTATGAGCATGCAGTCATATTTAGAAAAGGCATTTTAAGTTCCATCTCTTGAAAGCCTACAAGGAAAAGAACACCCTACCAACAATTAAGCATGGTGGAGGTTCCATAATGGTTTGGGGCTGCTTTGCTGCATCGGGTAGAGGGGGCCTTGACCGTATCACAGGAATCATGAAATCAGATAATTATCAAGAAATTTTAGAGAGTAATGTCCTACCCAGGGTAAGAAAACTCGGTTTGAGTCGAAGATTGTGGGCCCTCCAGCAAGACAAACACACAAAGCACACATGCAAAAGCACGCAGGAATGATTGAAAAGGAAAAAAATGGGCAGCAGTGAGTCCTGATCTCAATCTGATTGAAAATCTTTGGTATGGCTGAAATCTGCCATTGGGGAAAAGAATATACTATAAGATCCTGATGACATAAATATGGTACATTTAAATATATTTGTGAAAATATTGTTAAAGTAATGAAAATAATGAAGGGGTGCCAATAATACTGAGCAGGACTGTATTTCGGTACACGGACATTTTTTCCCCTCAAGCTCTAAATGTTTTTTTGTTCTTTTTTTTTTTTTAATTTCTATTTTTGTTCTTTTTTTGTAAAATATTTAAACCAAGCAAAAAAGCCGATAAAAAAAAAAATACTTGAAAAAAGACCCATGGTCATTTTGGTAGTCCAAGCAATTTGTTACCAAGGGTTCATTCTTAAAGCACAAAAAATGCTTGAAAATTCAAATGTGAAGTCACTTTCATGTTATTAACTCATTCTTGCCACTCTATTCTCATCTGTCTCATTTACGACAATGATCATCAGTTTCACTATGTTAGACTTTTGCTCAGACTAACTTTTTGTCCTAATAATAAGTTCACAATAACAGTGCTGTTGTCATCCAACACACTTACTCTACGGTCATTGATCAGAGAACAATATATTCCACTGTACAATAAGATGTAGTAAGTTGTAAGTTATAAGAAGAGTTTAGTATACACCCACCACGCAGTTTGTCCTTGGCACCAGCGATCATGTAGTAGAAGATGTGAAAAGCTCTTTCTGTCTTTGCCTGTCTAATACAGCGAGACTTTTCCAGCAAGTCTGAAGGTGCAGAGTTAAAGACAACAGACATACTTGGTATGCTTGAAAATGGAACACTGTAGTTTCCACAGCTCACCCCTTTATGAAGATCAAAACGCTTTGCTAGAGTATTAATCCTTTCAGGCCCAAGACCATAGATAATAGCTAGAAAATTCTAATTTTTTGGAGCTGAAATGTTTGTTTCACTTTCTGCAAAAATCCTATAAAAATATCAAAATGTCCATAAAATTCAACATAAAGATTTTTCATATCTCATTTGATACATTAGGTGTTTTTGTCAACTGATAATCCATTTGAGGACATTTTTATCATTTATCTGATTGTATTCAGATGTTTTTTTGTAATTTGTTGATCATATTGAGTAGATAGAGGCATTATAAAAGTATGCATCAAATATGATATAGTTGGCTTTATAGGGTTAAAAAAGAACAAAAAATCCAGTGCTGGATCAGAACTACACTGCAAAAACTCAGATCTCAGCAAGTGCATTTCTAAAATTTAAAGTCATAAATATCTAAAGCACTAATTCTCCACATTAACAAGTCAGAATAAATGTCTTACTACATGAAATAACAGGCAACCTTTAATGTATTGACTGGCATTGTAACCGTGCAGTTGACTTTTTGCTGCCATACCACTGTGTTTAAAAATGCTTTTTCCTTATACACCTCTGAATAGTGTTCAATCTGTATCCACTGGTTTGTGCTGCTGTACGTGAATGTAATTGTTTTAAAGCTAGAATTGTTGCTGCATTGCTCCAACATCTAACAGTAAGAGCATACACTGGAGTAAGAAAACATCTTCTCACATATTTCCAGATGATCCAACAATAGTTGAAGGAAATAATCATCTAAAAAATAAATAATAATTTGATAATAAAATGTATCTGAGATTCCTTTGAGAACTGGGTCAGTTGCTAAATATCTAAGTTGTGCTCTCTGTGATGTTTTAATCCGATTAACAGGCAAACAAACCAGCTGGTTGAACAACATATCTGCCTCCTGAATGGGTAAACAACAATAAAACAATAAAACCTGAAATGTTAGAGGCAGGAACACATCATCAAATATTTGAAGCAAATGTATTTCTCGGTTTGGAAGTCAAATGGTTGGCTTTAATTTGTATTGTCTGATTGGCATTGGCAGATTATTTTAGTTATTACAAGTAACTCAGGCTTTATTATTAGTTGTATATCTTCAAATAAGATTTTAATCCAGACAAACAGTACAGGCCAAAAGTTTGGACATACCTTATCATTCAATGTGTTTTCTTTATTTTCATTTGTATTTACATCGTAGATTCTCACTGAAGGTATCAAAACTATGAATGAACACATGTGGAATTATGTACTCAACAAAATAGTGTGAAATAAATGAAAACATGTCTTATATTCTAGTTTCTTCAAAGTATCCACCCTTTGCTCTGATTACTGCTTTACAGACTTTTGGCATTATCTTAATGAGCTTCAAGAGGTAGTCACCTGAAATGGTTTTCTCTTCTCAGGTGTGCCTTTCCAGGGTTAATTAATGGAATTTCTTGCCTTTTTAATGGGGTTGGACCATCATTTGTGTTGTTCAGAAGTCAGGCTGATGCACAGCCGACAGCCCTATTAGACAACTGTTAGAATTAATATTATGGCAAGAACCAATCAGCTAAGTTAAGAGAAACGAGTGGCCATCATTACTTCAGTGAGAATCTACAATGTAAATAGTGATGAAAATAAAGAAGGTGTGTCCAAACTTTTGGCCTGTACTGTATCAGGACGTAGTGGCTAAGAATAAGTTTACTGATGTATTTTTGACTTGAAATTAGAAAAATGCTTTCATCAAGATCTGACTTTTTGCAGTGTAGGCATGACAAATGTGCTTTTTAACCTTTTTTTTCTCAGACCATGACTTATAAAACAGAACAAATAGACAGGATACAGGTCTCAATATTGGCTCCAACAATGTAGCCAGTCACATCAAAGTTGATGCGGATGAATTTTCCCTGCAAGAGAGAGAAAACAAAAAGAGTTCACAGAACTGTGCTTATAAGAAAACATAAAGTAAAAAATAATATAGTTAATAGATACTGTAAAAAAGATAATGTCATAGGAACTATCATGAACTACAAACTCACAAATCTGGAGGAGTTGTCATTTTTGATGGTCTTGGCATTTCCAAAGGCCTCCAGGATGGGGTTGGCCTGCAGGAGCTGCTTCTCCAGCTCTCCCTGGTGACAAGAGTGATAAACATGAACACCACAATTATCCACTCACAGGTTTCAGGGACTGGGGATGCAGTAAGTGGTGATTTGTTGGGTTATAGTGGGTAAGTTCTGATCCAAGTTTTTGGGGGTTAATCAGAATAATATAACTGATATTTAAAGGACTAGATAAAGGAAAAGGGACTTCACTTGCTTTGGAAAAAATCAAATCAACCTCAAAGTGATCAGTAAATTTGAGTGCACTACAAACAGCTGTCATGTTTCCTTTAATATAAGATTTCAGCATATTACACAGAGAAACTTAATTTTTAATTTTAGATTATATTGTAAAGATGAAGGAAAGCTCCTGGTGAAGGTGTGGTCAGAGATGGACTTATTCAGGGTCGGTTTACACTGCAAACAGTCAAATCTCAGGAAGTCTATACTTTCAATTTAAACTCTAAAAAATCTCACAACACTTACTATAAGCTGAAATTGCCTGACATGTCCAGCTAAGGATCCTATTTTAGAGTTTAGGAACAAAAGATCAACCTAAATCACTTGTAATTACTTAAAATATATGCCAATGTGGCAGGAAAACTTTAACTTGTATGATATCTTGTATGTGAGATGTTCTATCTTAAGAAATTAAGAACCGAGCAGAGAAAAAAGGCCTTTAAATTTGCTGCTCCTTTTGCTTGGAATGAGCCACAAAAAGACCTGAAACTTAATGAGCTGGTCTTATTGGACACTTTTAAGAGGATGTTAAATGATGTAAATACTGAGGCATCTGGCTGCAGATGTGTCGACAGATGATTTAGTTTCCTTTAATAATCCAGCCTGTCAAATGTCTTTATTAATTTTACATGAAGTGTTTTACAGATCTTGTGTATTTGTGAGTAATGCTGTTTGTGCATGTAAGAAATTTTGCGACTAGTGCTGCTGCCTGTCTTGTAAAAGAGATCTTTAATCTCAATGAGTTTCTTTTCCTGTTTATATAAAGGTTAAATAAAATAAAAATAAAATAAGTAGTTACTCAGTTTCAAGACCCTAAAGGACATAAATTCTACTTGTCTCATTGGCAGATAATTTCTGATAATTACAAGTTATTCAGTTCTTTCTTTTTTTGTTATTTCTTGTAATGAGATATCCACCTGGACTTGTTTGATGAAAATCAATTTTTACCTCCGCCAAGGAGGTTATGTTTTCGGGAGAGTTTGTCTGTCTGTCTGTCTGTCTGTCTGTCTGTGAACAAAATAACTCAAAAAGTTATGGATGGATTTGGATGAAATTTTCAGGAAATGTTCAGCATGGGAAAAGGAAGAACTGATTCGATTTTGGTGTTGATCAGGATCGGCGTCTGGCCGCCATGGTGAAAAATGTGATTTTTGTGAATAACTAATGAACTAAAATAGATATCATTATGAATCCAATTGCTAATGATATGTTTTCATGGTCAAGGAATCTAAATATTTTGATGACATGAAGGTAGGACTAAAATTTACGGTGAATATCACAATATGGGAGAGGACTGTGCTCTCCGAGTGCTTTTCTAGTTGTTATTATGGATAATTTTGTCTTCAAATTAGAAAAATAAACATGTTAACCCTTTAAGGCCCAAGACCATAGATTAAAGGCAGAAAATTGTAATTTTTTGGAGCTGAAATGTTTGTCTCACTTTCTGCTAAAATCCATAAAAATCAAAATGTCCATAAAATTCAGCATATAGATTTGTCATATCTCATTTGATACATCAGGTGTTTTTGTCAACTGATAATCCACTTGAGGACATTTTTATCATTTATCTGATTGTATTCAGATGTTTTTTTTGTAATTTGTTGATCATATTGAGTAGATAGAGGTATTATAAAAGTATGTATCAGATATGATACAATTGGCTGTATAGGGTTAAGATCTGACTTTTTGCAGTGTTAGCATCTGAATCATAACATTAGCACAATGACTTTGATAGTTTTGTGTTGAGTTTGGCATACAGCTGTACATTTTGATTTACAAACAGCTCTTTGGGGAAGTTATTTTCTTCCAGCGTGACTGCATAGCTCGGTGGGTGGAGCTGGGTGAAGGTGGGTAAATGAGGCAGACACCCCGTCACTTTGCATCGAGCTAATCCGCCTGATCAAAGAGGCCCGTGTCAGCCTAACACCAAGGTCAGCTGCTGCGGACTTCTAACTTAAATACTCTCCCCCTAAAAACGCTGAACCAATCCTGTAAGAGAGCCAAAGCCAGCAGCAAGAATCAAAGGCCGTGACTTGTGTTATGATCACCTTACAAAAAGGAAATGATCAGATGAAAGCATTAGTGAGATTAATTGGTGCATGATCAGATATTTTCTAGCTTGTGTGAATGGAAAATGTATGAAAGAAGGAAGTTTTTCAAAAGGGTAAATCAACTTTTTCACTATTTAGTTTAAAAAGCTGAGTATACAGACCAGCTGGAGAGGCGCAGTTGAGAGCTGACAGAGCAGAAAAGAAGGTCTTGTTCATTTGAGCCACTACAGGAAAGACAGGAGATAAAAAAGGAGAGAGAAGGGCAAAGAAATGGAAGGACAGTAATCCTTAGCAGGACACTTTTAGACAAAACACATAAGAATAAAGCCGAGGGGAGGTTAGCTGAATAAAAAAAGTGCCTGTGGAGGAGGAAGAGTGAAAGCAAGTTAAAGCATTGTCCAAGTGCTATTTCTGCTCGGGGAGGTTCATGGGAGCGCTGAGGTCCCGCCGAGGACAACAAACTGAAAAGTTCTCTCTTGGGCCTTCGGGGTGAATGGGTCAGTGTAAAAGGAAGCATTGTTTTGTCTCACCATTGAATGATTCGGATACCCTCAGAATACCAACACCAGAGCATAACAACTAACCTGCAACAGTCTGAAGCTCATTAAACGTGTTCAGGAGTCTTTAAAAACATAAAGTGTAATGTGTTTTGAAAACATCATCCCTGTACGAAACACAGGGCGGGCAGGGGGGTTGTTGTGTTTGACAGGTAGGAACAGGAGGGCATGCTCACACTGTGCTCTTTATACTGTGAGAGACCCTTTCACTGTCAGGGAGGGTCTCCTCTGGCAGTGAGAGGGTGTTCATGAGAAGATGGACGACACAAAACTGAACATATTACACCAGCTGAGCTCTATGCTAACGCTAGAGATCCTTCATTAAACATTCAGCAGGTTGGGAAAGTACTATGACGACGATCATGCAGTCTAAAGCCAGTTCTGGTCGGACACTCGGCTCGAGCTCTAAGACAGTAAGATCCTGGGATCTTGACCCTTGGTGTAAGAAAATAACTAAGAAGGAAAAATCGTTTGTTTGGATAACTCAGTGACACTTTTTTCATGCATTTGCTATCCTATGAAAAGAACACACAAACACACCACACACAAAAGCACACTCCAGGTTTCCCTTTTACTCACGTATGCAAACTGTGATCCTGATTGCTGCTTTTTGGAGGAAATGGCGATATACAGGATTAAACTGAGCAATTACCTACACATGATGAAGAGTGAGGGAACTGGCAGACAGATCCAAACTCTGAATACCACATGATGTCTTTTCAAAGATACTTACAGCACTGCTGTCCTTCTTGCCTTTATGTGAGGAGGCCACAACAGCCAGGTACTGGATGACCTTCTTGGTGTTCTCCGTCTTCCCTGCTCCAGACTCTCCACTTGAGGGAAAAGAGGGAGAAGAGGATTAAAAGATGCAGCAGAGAGATAGCGATAAGGAGCATGAGGTAAGGGCAGAGACAGGTCCTCTGTTCACAGCTCAGTAAGTCGGTTTAATTGAATAAAACTCATGTGCAGAAGAGATAGCTGCACTGTCTGACACTGAGCATAACGTTATTGTTCACTCTGCAAACTACACACTGTGTCTAGATCCTCTTACTGGCTGTCATAATCCTGAGCTTTTTAGGCCAGAAAGTGATTTTAGAAGTTTAGCATTAATCCTCTTTGGTTAGAAGGCTTAAAGGAATAGTTCAACACAAATTAAGAAGCAACAAACCCTGATTTTTATTTCAAGAAGGTTTTTCTTTGCCTTTTCTTGTTTTAATTCAACCTGAAGAACTTATAACATAACTGAGGTGATACAGTACAGGCCAGAAGTTTGGACACACCTTCTCATTCGATTCTTGCCATAATATTTATTCTAACAGTTGTCTAATAGGGCTGTGACTTCTGAACAACACAAATGATGGTCCAAACCCCATTAAAAATGCAAGAAATTACATTAATTAACCCTGGGAAGGCACACCTGAGAAGAGAAAACCATTTCAGGTGACTACCTGTTGAAGTTCATAAAGAGAATGACAAAACTCTGCAAAGCAGTAATCAGAGCAAAGGGTGGATACTTTGAAGAAACTAGAATATAAGACATGTTTTCATTTATTTCACACTTTTTTGTTTAGTACATAATTCCACACATGCTCATTCATAGTTTTGATACCTTCAGTGAGAATCAACAATGTAAATAGTGATGAAAATAAAGAAAACACATTGAACTAGAAAAGCACTGGGAGAGCGCAGACCTCCGCCAGCGCCACAGTCCTCTCCCATATTGTGATTTTCACTATGAATATTAGTCCTACATTTATTTCATGTAAATATTAAGATTCCTTGATCATGAAAACATAGCATTAGCAATTGGATTCATAATGATATCTATTTTAGTTCAGTAGTTATTCACAGAAATCACATTTTTCATCATGGCGGCTAGACACTGATCCGGATCAACACCAAAATGGAATCAGTTCTTCCTTTTCCCATGCTGAACATTTTCAGACAATTTCATCCAAATCCAGCCATAACTTTTTGAGTTATTTTGTTCACAGACGGAGGGACAGACAGATGGACGGACAGACAAACAAACTCTCCCGAAAACATAACCTCCTTGGCGGAGGTAATGATAAGGTGTGTCCAAACTTCAGCTCATGACCCTGATTGATTCCTCAAATTGAAATACTGCCCATGACAGCATGTGATGACTGATGACTGACCTTTAACACATTTGAACTATTAAATGATGTGCCAGTATTTACAAAGAATCTCAAACTTTTTCTAACATAAATGGAAACACATTTCTCATGAACACGACCTGAGATATGTAGAGGGATAAAGTTTCACACCTGCAGGGCCACTAGCTAGCAATACATCACATGGATATGCTCTCAAACAGTGCACCATAAAAGGCCTTGGATGCTCCAGGTATTTGACTTTCAGCTCTGAGGAGACTAAACGCTCCATCCCGACCAGGTTATGAAAAAAAAAAAAAATACTTTGAGACTCCTACTGTAGGAAACTGTTCACAACAGCTGCTTTTCCTCCAAATGGTTCATGCAACAGCCCCACGTATTTGAACAACACAGTTTCGACTTGATTGATTAATATCTTTATTTCGATTGTTTAAATGACAACTTAAGAACAGTTAAAAAATAAGTAAAAACCCAAAAGAAGAAATAAAACAAGACAGTAGGGCTGGGTTAAAAAAATCAATTTACTCGATTTTAATCGATTTTCCTTTAAATGGTTCATAATCGATCCTTAAAATCCAAAGATCGATCTTTTAACATGAGTAAGTTTCTTCTTCATTGGACGGTCCGAGAAGCAACTCTGCTAGTCTCACGTTTAGCGCTGCTTTCCACTCAACAAGATCTCATGAAATGTTACTGCAAACAGTCCAAAAAACATAGTGAAAGTGAGTAGCACTATAGGGGCACCACCGGAGAGTTTAAAAGTTGACGTTTGGACATATTTCAGATTAAACAAGCATGACAGAAAAGACAAGTTGGACAAAAAACAAGTAACTTGCAGAATATGCATTAATGTATATCATTAATATGTGATTAATGTAACTGCTTTGGGTTCAGTTCTTAATGTAAAAACAGTTTTAATAATTTACCAGGTCAAAAAGTCATTTACAGCATTATTTTTACTGAGATAACCCAGATTGAACAAAATTTGAATTGTGAATCGAATCGATTCGAGACCTCTTAATATGGAATCGAATCGATCCAGAAAATCTGAATCGATAACCAGCCCCACAAGACAGTAGCTGATATGCATTATTTTAGCCTCTCAGTTCACAGGAGGAAGAAGTATAAACCTATCTAATCCTACCACCTAAATTGTACTTTATTTCCCAAATGAAATCATTATACTGTCTTAAATTCACCAAAAAAATTACAATCATATCTATACCTTCTTTACAAACGTATTTACCATACCCTGCAAAATTTTCCTCCAAATAACACACAAGCACCTTGTGGTATTATTCATCTTTGTACCTCTGGAAAATAATTTCTTTATGCCTCTTTTTAACAGACTTATGCTTAAAATTTGCTTTAGTTCTGCACTCAATCCGTTCCACACTTTCAATCCACCAACAGTTATACATAAACTTTCCAATGTTGTACCCACACTTCTTACCTTCAGACTTGAATTTTCTCTTAAATTATAACCCCCTTTTTATATAAAACATTTTCTATATGTTTTTCAGGAGCATATCATTCCTCACTTTGTATAGTAGTTTAGTAATAATGTGTCTTTGTTTTAAATGCTGAGTTGAATAAATAAAATTAACTGTGTCATGGTTAAAGAACATCTCAGGGCAACCTTATATTTCATAAAGACTATCATAATTCCTCCTTTGATACTAGCTGTGTATTAGGACTCTTAATGGGCCAACAATGGCTGAGAAGCTGCACTTTTAAACAACATCCTGCAACTTAATAGGCTTCATGTTCATTCCCCAGTCCAGTCTGTGAAACACACACATAGATTACTGCACCAAGGAAACAAGTGACCCTGCTGAGATGAAAAGTCAACATCTCAAGAGTGGATTTAGCCGGCTCCCAGCTATTTCCCATGGCAAATTCTTACTACTGGGTGGAGGAATATAAGGCGCATAATCACTGCTCGGATTACCAGTATAAACTCTGTGAGCAGAAACATTAGAGAGTGGCTGAGCAGTGTGAGCTGCATGTACTGTTTTTGTTTAGAGAGGCATCTTTAGTTCAGTGGAGGTGATGCACTCAGAAGTTATTGACTTTTAAATTTCTGATGAAAAATGTTAACTTTTTCCAACACTCTCCAACCGATGAAGAGATGAACTTCCTCTTTCAGCTGTGAGTGTAGCTTAAGTTTTTGAGTATTGTTGATTCCCCTGATCTGATCTGAAAATGTAACCTGTTGTGTCAGTGCAGAGGCAAATATCCTGCTCAAGTGTTGCTCAACAGGAACATTGCTAAACAAGCATGACAACACATTTAAAAAGGACTTTTAAATTCATCTTAACTCTGCAAAGATGATGAATTTGGCTCGCTGATCAATTAGTACTACAAAAACAACAGACATACCAGAATAATTAAATAGCACACATGCCCATGGAGAGTGTCATGCATGACATTCCATGAAATATTTTTTCCATATATGGTTCAGTGGCCTGCAGACGGTAAGAGCAGCTGTAGGTTTAAGCGAAATCTAAAGGTGTTTGTGTGGCCCTAACAGAAGATCTAAAGGGAGAGCAAGTGGTCCATGTTTCTTTGTTTGTTACCCTTGAAAGCATTAAATAAAACTTCATAAACTACTTCTCACACAATATCATCTATTCATCACAACTGTGTCAACTGTGACTACCGCCGTCCTGTAAAGGACATGGATAATAGTGCCAAACTGCTACAGAATTTTGACAAAGAAAGTTTGATAGCTGAGGAAATGCTCTGATATAATCAAGAGTTGGCTGCATCCTGGCATCTGCATACTGTAAACTTTGAGCAGAGAGAGCCTCAAGGGCGAGTGAGCTCTTTTTTCATTTCCTTTACAGGAAAAACTGGATTCTTAGCAGCAAACATGTTGCTGTTTTCTTAAAACATTGAAAGCATATACTGCAGTCTGTATGGCAATCTCTACCAGCTTATTAATGTTCTACTCCACTGGTATAGAAAAGTAAAAAGAACAAAGAGGTGTAACATTTCCATGAAGATACAGTATGTGCTGATTTATCACTGTTTATAATTAGTTTGACTTAGTGCATAGAAAACTCCCCCTCTCTAAAACTCTCTGAAACCACAAACTGACATTAAAAAGAAAACATGCAGAGCATTTAGAGTTAGAGAGGACAGAGACAAATAAAACATATGTCAGTAGTATATTTTACTGAACAACCAAACTGTCGAGTGCTCCTGGAGAAAATAGAGTTAATAAATCAGAGCTCCAGAAGGAGTTTGGTTTCACTGAGGTAGAGCTGGGCAAAAAATCGATTAATTTGAATTATTTTTTGCAGAAGATTTAAAACATTAAAAATCAAGATTTTTTTGCCTTGCTCTAATTGTAAGTAGTTGCAATTTTTGAAAAAAAAAAAGACAATTATCATGATGGTCAGCCTTGTAGGGTTTGCACAAGCACTTTTTTAGGCTTGGATTTGTCATTTAAGTAGATTAAAGATTGATCAGAGTGTTACATGCTAATACTGTTAAAATACCTCAGCCTTTTAGTGTTTATGTAGACAAACCTGCCTACGTTTATACTACATAATCAACCTTTTATGACCCAGACTTTGACTTAAAGAGGGAAACACTGAGACAACATAAAAGCAAAACTTGATTTGTTTCATTTTTATGTCACTGGGAGTTTTGTTTCTTTTAGGGAGGGAAAAATCAATTTAAATCGTAAATCGAGTGTTGTGGAAAAAAATCGGGGATTTTATTTCGAGGCCATATCACCCAGCCCTACACTGAGGACAAAAAAATTGATTGTTCCTCTACTTTTATAATGTAAAATAAGATGATTTTACTACATGCTGTTACTTCCAGTAAGCAGAAACTGCATCACTGACTGTCTGATACCAAAGTCAAAGCTCTAAATAATTATTTGAAAGCAAACAAACAAAGCACAGCCCAAACATTTGGAGAGCTTATCTGGCTCTCCTATCAGGAGGCAGGGCATACTTCCTGACCGAGGTTCAGAGGGGAGAGCGAGGCCACAGCCCTCTGGGGGCACTCATCCGAGTGGCTCTACTCACAACTTTACATGTTTTTAAATAACACAAACTTTCTGCATTGAGCTAACAACAGCATCTAAAAATATCACTGTTGAAATATCAGTGATTTTTACGTGTTGATTCTGGGTGCCATGAGACCAGAGATGCACCTCATTTGTTCAACTGGTGTTTATGCAAGTATTATGTAACTGTTCCTACACACACACACACACACACACACACACACACACACACACACACACACACACACACAAAACTTTCCTTCTAGTATTAATATGAAGACAAGGGGTGAGGAAAGCAGTCAATATGAGACTTAGAGAGTAATGAATTGGCTTACGTGCAGAGAATGGACTGGTCCTCACGATCTGTGGACAAAAACAAAGTTTACAGTTTAATAATATTCATTGGTAAATGACAGTAAGTGGGAATATGAAGGTATCTTGGTTATGTCATTAGAGAAGTAGGAGTGGAAGTAAACTAATCCATTGACAAGAAAAGAGTTGAACTGCAAAAACTTTAATTTGATCGTAACAGCAGCTCCAAAGTGAGGAACTGACAACCTAATTGGCTGTAAGGAAAACAAATCATTATCATGCCTTGTGGGATTGCACTGAGATTGAGATAAACAAATTGTCTGGAAGTCTGCAGAGATACTGTAACCTGGAAAAAGCTTAACAAGATCTCAGAGTCTTTGTTTGGGAAAGATAACACCTCAGCTTCCAGGCTTTTCATACATGTACGGGTGATGCTGGTCATGAAGCTGAAGTATATGACCAGGTGGCTGCATCGAGGACCACATACATAAACAGATTATTTCATTGTTGTGATGTAAAATGTATAATTATTTCAAGACTGAGAAGAGATGTGATTGAAGTAATTGGAGAGGGAAATGGAGTTTGGTAAAGAGATGCAGATACTGAGCTTGAACTGTAACGAGGGTTCATTGTTTTCAATTGATTTTCTGTTCTGCTTTAAAAAAGACTAACTCAAAAGCTTAAATAACTTTTCCACTTTTGCTAAAGCACAAAAGAGTTTTCCATGAACACATTTGGTGTCTAAAAGTTTTCTCATCAGATGAGAAAACAGAGTAGAAAGAGTGCTGTTGTGTTTTTGTGAGACAAATCAGATAGAAATCAGAAGAACATTGTTTCTTTTTTGTTTTTGAAAATTGATCATTTTAGTACTTCAACTTAATTGCATGTCAGATTTATAAAAATTAAGAGCATTGTACCAAAAGAGAAATCAGTTACAACACTAAGGTTGTGTGATAGAGTATAGTGACTGATTAAGCAATGTTGTTTTTTGTAGGACAACACTGGTTATTCACAAGCGGTGATGCAAATAAAGATGAACTGTTATCTTAAATTGACAAAGTTCTGACAGGAGCTTGAAAGTTTGGTCAAAATGCAGTAAAATGCTTCAAAATTTTGATTTTCAGTCTTCAAATCTTAGTTCTTTCAAAAAATATTATTAAAGGGACTGTGAGGAGAATCTATTACCGGCGACATTAAGACTCTGCTACCCATGAGCACGCGCGGCGACTGTCGTAATGTTGCGTTCCAGTAACCTCAGAACTGGGAGTGACATCATCTCCGACTTATCGCCGTTCCAGTTGAAGTTGGAAAAAAACATGCCGATCTACCAGGCTATTGTTAGCTGTTGTTAGCACGCCCTGCGTTGTTGTTCACAAATATCACATGAAGAATGTGATTATCATATGGCAGCATTTTTGTAGATATAAGTCTAACAATACGATGTATACAGCTGATCTAGAGCGACACACCCCAGTCAGAAGTGTAAATAAATTGATTATTACAGGAGCTAAATAACTGTTCACACTGGGGGCATCCATCTTCCATTGTCAACTCAGGGGTGGCGAGGTTTCACCGAGTTCCCAGTAGGATATTCCGACTTCAGGGAACGTTCCAGTTGTAGTTTCCTATTCGGAACTCGGAAATTCCTACTTCTGACTACAACTTGAACGCACCAAAAGATGTGACCCAAGCCAAAGTGTTTTGTGATGCAGCTCAGACCTTCCTCAGAACTCTGCATTGCTTTACAACTTCTTTTTTCAACAACTTACAGGATGCAAAGTGACGAGGTAATGTATCTCTTTCTAGTTACGTAGCGGTAGTTTTTGATGTGTGACAACAAGTAGTTTTGGGAAACTTAGTATCGTAGTTTTGTAGCCGGCTATATATCACTACTTACAGCCCGGTGCTCTAAGACGTGTCTGAATAATATAAATTTGCTCTCGGTTTAAATTGTCTTGTACCCGCAGTTGAGTATCCAGGCCAGTCCAGCCCTGTCCGACCGGAAGGCTAAGGAATAGCATTTATAGATAACCTATTTTGATGCTATAAAACTCATCTTAAAGTGTGTATTTCGATCAGACATATATCTAGAAGAGAGACTTTTTTTTTAATTACTTCGAAACTCCTCACAGTCCCTTTAAAAGACAATTTCAATCAATCATAGATGCCTATTTGTTACTCCTAGTTTTTGTGGCTGCATATTAAATGTCATCTTTTGCTTGTTGTGTGTCTACCTTCAATTAGATTTCTACTGTATGCTTTAAAGGGATAGTTCAACATTTTTGAAGGTGGGTTGTATCAGGTACTTTACAACAGTCGGTGAATTGGTCAAAAGTTCTCCAAGCAGTGCTGCTCCTTTGAGGAGAATGAGCTGAGACCACCAGCTATGGTACACTGCTGTTAATGGGTACTGATATTTTCCATCATTGTGTTTGTTTTACTTACAACTGAGCCACAAAACTACGCTGGAGCAACATTATGATTGGGTGAAACATTTTTAAGTGTTTTGTTTTTCCTTAAAATAAGTAAATACGAGTGATTATACGGGCTTACCATTATCAGGCTTTTCCCTTTACCCTTATACCCATTAAACTTCCTGTTGTTAGGTCTAAATTGGAGGTAAGCATAAAGACCCACCTGCTATCTAATAAGCACAAGAAGAAAAATACATATTTATTTGCTGCTTCGCAAAATTATGCCAAACACAGACACTTCCTGGAAGATATTTAAGCATCTTGAATTTTTTGCCCATGATCATACATTCTATCCAATATAGATCAGTTGCTTGTTTTTACATTAAACTTTCACAATTATGCAAAATAACTAAACCCATTAACAGGTGTGTACCTTAGAGCTCTACCAAGTTTGTTCTCTTCAAAGATGCAGCACTGCTGGGAGCTCTTTCTACCACTTACTTATCAAGTACCTGATACAACCCAACTTAAAGAATAATGAACTATCCCTTTACCTTAAATGCTGTACAAGAACTTGATCCTGTGATAAAGAGAGAAGTAATAAAGAGAGCCCATGGTACAAATAAATTAATAGAAATGGATGAAAAGTTCTTAAAGTAACCTGCTAGCATAAAACAATAACAGTATCTCTCCAAGGTTTAATACATCATATTACAAATGAAACCCAACACATTCCTTGAGATGAAGACAAACTGTACATTTGAGCATTCAAATGGGACAGAGGGTGTGTGATCAATGGTCACACAAAAAAGTTTGATTTTTAACCTTGAAAATCCTCCCGATGAGTCATCCAAAAATACCCCGGGGAGAAACCAGTGAGACCATGTAGGGTTATTTTGTAACTGCATCCTTCAATAAAAACTATCCTGAGGGAGAACATTGAGTGCTGCAGGAAGAAAAGATAACTTATGCACATAATAGCTGTCACTAAACGACAATGTGATGAACTGCACAGCAAAAACTATCAAAATTAGGAAAAAGATGCACAACAGAGCATCCTCAGTCATTTATCAAAGCTTGAACAGCTAGCATCAACATGTGTGCTGATGGATTTTCAGTCTTCATTGCTGTTTTTGTGTGTTTTCCTGATGAATACATGCTCTCACTTACTCACAGTTACAGGGTGTTTCTGTCCCCTACACTAACAGTAGTGTGGTTTCTCTGTTTGGACTCAGACTGTTGCTGCAGTTCCACGTTTTTCTTTTGTACACACACACAAATAGCAGCCTGCTCCTGCTTTGCACTTCCTAATTAAGGCAGATGGAGAGAGAGAGAGCTGGGATAGAGGAGACAAGTTGGGAGTTTTTGTAAGACGTCCAAAATAAACAGTTAGGCTTTCACTGGAGCAGAGCTGGACAAAATAATCAGCTCCATTACTTTAGTGAAAGTACAGATACTCCCGGTCAAATATTACTCCGATACAAGTCAAAGATGTTCAGACAAATTTCTACTTAAGTTAAAGTACTGGAGTAACAGCTTTTAAAAATACTTAAGTATTAATGAACAATTTTGTTTTAATGTCAGTGTTATTGTATTGTTGCCACAATGAGCCCGATGACTGAAGTACTGAAGGCATTGAACTGCTTATAGAAACCTACAGAAATGTCTTCTGAAACACAATTGAATCGACAAAAGGGGAACCATGTTTTCTTTATTGGGTCATTCTACAGAAACGTGGAGTTTTGGGATGGCAAAATGTCTTTTGTTTTATTTCTTTTTTAACATTCAAACTCCAACTACATTGTTGCATATGTCATTGACTTTATGAATACACATAAGAGAAAGCTTAATGATTTTTCGTTTTTTTGGTACACTTATCACAAAACACCGTTTAATAAAGTGTATCCACACATCTGATTGTCACTGGTGTTACTGATTATTACCCATAAGAAAGGTAACACCAGTGACAGTGTCACAATAAATGCCCTTTAACAAAATGGCTGCTGCAGAGCATGTTACTAATCTTGATCTATTCACTAAATTATGTCTTCTAAATACATTTTTATCTGTTTGTTTGCAATCCCCTGCCAATAAAGTTGGTTACACCAGTGACGTCAACTAAAAGCTTCATATGAAATCATGAGATAAATGTTAATATTTCTGAAAACTGAAAAGGACAATGTTCTTACCAGGGTCATAGATCTTCAAGAAAGAGGTCAAAGAAAGTCAAGTGATGTCATCAGAGTGATTTCTTTTTCCAAAATAAAAGACTTTTGTCACATGGTAACACCAGTGACATGACTGCAGGGGAAGACTATTTTTAAATATATTTTATAATACTTACTTGGCATTTTGTTTTAAAATGTAATTTATATCATATATTTGATAGTTATTTATACATTTTTTTTTTTTTTTAGAAAAACATATCTTTAAATTCAAACTACAGCACTTTCTCTCCATCAGTGACTGTGGGGACGAGCACTTTTGTTGTGGTTGTGGTTCTAAATAATTGATTAAATAGCAAATATTACCAAACTGATGGCTCCAAATAGTGTGATAGCTGAAATAATGTGTTTTTTAAATAAAATACTTAAAAAACCTAACACAAACTGATTTCTTCAGGAGTAATATATCTCTTAAGGCTAGGGACAAAAAAATGCATGTTTCTGTAGAATGAGCCTATCAACGCCCCCCTCCCATCCCAATGGCATGGCAGTGTTCTGAAATGGCTCTGGCAATAGAATAGAATAGAATAGAATAAACCTTTATTTGTCCCACGCGGGGAATTTTACAGTGTTACAGCAGCAAAGTGGACAGCATTAATAGAATAAAAAATAGACTTAAGTATAAAAAATAGCAGCATGTACATTACTCTACCTATATAATATATAAAATATAAAAAACATAAAATATAAAAATATATACAAAGGGCTTGAAAACAAAACTAAAAGCAAATCCTATAAAGATTATTTAAACATTTACTGAGTAATTGCAAGTGGGATTAGTGATTGTACATGGGTGTACTTCCACACTGTAATTGCACATTGTTAGAGGATTGCACATTAATTGCACATAGTAATGTGTGCAATTAATTATATTGTGCAAATACATGTGCAAATTATCGTACCTCAACGTGTTTTCTAAGGTTGGACAGCAAGTTTTTGTAGTTTTTGTAGTTTCTTCAAAGTATCCACCCTTTGCTCTGATTACTGCTTTGCACACTCTTCATTCTCTTTATGAGCTTCAAGAGGTAGTCACCTGAAATGGTTTTCTCTTCTCAGGTGAGCCTTTCCAGGGTTAATTAATGGAATTTGTTGCCTTATTAATGGGGTTGGCCCATTATTTGTGTTGTTCAGAAGTCAGGCTGATGCACAGCTGACAGCCCTATTAGACAACTGTTAGAATTAACATAATGGCAAAAACCAATCAGCTAAGTTAAGAGAAATGAGTGGACATCATTACTTCAGTGAGAATCTACGATGGAATTAGTGGTGAAAATAAAGAAAACGCATTGAATGAGAAGGTGTGGCCAAACTTTTGGCCTGTACTGTACACATACTCATAAATTGTACTGAAGCACAGTACTTAAGTAAATCTACTTCATTACTGTCCACCCTTACACTGGAGATTTGAAGACAAGAGTGTTTCTGTCATTGCAGAGTTAGTAAGTCATTTTAAATCAGAATCCATAATCGGATCATATGAGCATGTCCATGATTTTGCTCCTATGTGAAGCACTCTGAACACACACAAGGCACTGACAAATAACACGTCATTAATCTGCCATCGGGAGAGAAAACACCCTGTGGGAATTTCACATTTTTATCTCATAGACATCAAAGACTGAAGCACAGTTTTAGACCAACGGGATCCCAGCCAAGATTGTAGGAAGAATGTTTTTAAAGATTAGGAGAGTTATCTGGATTTGCTGAAGTTATGCCCCACTTACACTCCAATATGAGAAGTGTCAATGCTGTAACTTTTAGTGCAGAGTAGCCTGCATCATTAATTATTACTTCGTGGGAAATCCCACTAAAGCAAAAACAACTCTTTTCATCCATTAACTTATACAATAATGGCTTGGATAGGGTTTAGAAGTGTGTAGTCTAAGTTTTAACCTTTTGGCTAAGTGTAATTGCTGCAGTAATGCTTCAATAGAATCATAATGTTCTGTATCTCAAGACATTAGAACAGAGGATATCCAGAAATAAGTTAATCCAGTAGTTCCTGAGATTACAGGGCATTATTTCTCAACACAGCAGACTGGATTTAGCTGCTATAAATATCACAGCAGTAACAACGGGACAGTGAAATTAGCAGGGCACAAGATTAAATGCTTCATTGATGCAGTGTGGAGGGCAAAGACCTGATGCATTTAGCTTGTGATAATACCTGCTATGAAGCTGGCATATAAAACATCAGTGTCAACTGACCTGCATCACATGCTGATGTGTCCTTGAGCCTGACACTTAACCAACTAGAAAAGCACTCAGAGAGCGCAGACCTCCACCAGCACCACAGTCCTCACACATATTGTGATTTTTGTTCAGTAGCTATTCACAAAAATCACATTTTTCATCATGGCGGATCCAGACGGTGATCCGGATCAACACCAAAATTGAATCACTTCTTCCTTTTCCCATGCTGAACATTTCCCAAAAATTTTATCCAAATCCATCCATTACTTTTTGAGTTATTTTGTTCACAGACGGACGGATGGACAAACAAACTCTCCCGAAAACGTAACCTCCTTGGTGGTGGTAATTAGCTTTTCTGCTAATGTTTTAATGTGTATGCAGTGGTGTTTATTTTATAAGCTTATACTGATAGACTTGATAGCCTCCACATCGGTGTGTGAATATGGCTTGCACAGCATTTAATTAAACAGAGCTTTGTGTAGCCAGTCAAGTAGAGAGCACAGTTCATTTACCAGTCTACTATTGGTTAGGGGCTTTGTATGGAAGAAAAGATCCTGATCTCGTGATCCTGATCTTTTCTTGTACCTACAAGATGAGGAAAGGTGCCACATTAACCTCAGCTTCACTCAGAAGCACTAACTGTACAACCACAAAGAGGCAGATTCATATTTATGTCTATGATTAAATAAAAAAATTAGATTTTTGTACAGCAGCAGTTAACGGTCATAGTCAACTGCTGATAGGATATGATTTGCTGTTTACTGGCGACAGTTAAACCAATCAATCAATCAATCAATCTTTATTTGTATAGCGCCAATTGATAACAAGTGTTATCTCAAGACACTTTACAATAGAGCATAAAAGTCTTCATTTTATGGATACACTATGCATATACAAAAATATACACACGACACCCGACATGAATCCATATAGCCAATCATGAATCCCTCCATCATGGCTCAAGAAAAAACCTTCTGTTAAGCAGCAGGAAATCTTGAATGTGGATCCCAGTCTCATGATGAACAGCAAATCCACACGATGCTGTGTTGGGTGTGAGGGCAAAGGAAGGGAGGTAAGAGGAGACAAGTGGACTAAAGTAAGAACTAAAGTTAGTGACAGATCCATGAACCATAGACCTGTCGTTTAAATGCTCCCAGTCTTTGCTGGGGGAAATGTAGCCTGTAAGGATGCTACTGCACTACTTTATAAATCAAATAACTACAGGCCCTGAGAGTGTCTTTTATGTCATGAGCCTAAAAAAATGGATGTACAATGCAACAAGTCATCCTTTTCATTGGTACATCCCAATCAGACTGGTGCTGTGGTTTTCTCCAAAAAAAGATAATTCTTTCATAGCAGCTGTGTTGAGTCTTCTGTTGGAGAAAATACACCCATACACCTTCACAAGCATCAGTCAGTCCTCCCCTTCTAGTTTACATGGGACACTGTGTTTACACACAATAGCTGCTGGAGTGCATACAACCATTTCCTGTGTATCAGCCTGAGGGAACTTTAAGTCAATCCTTGCACACATATTAGCTGCACTTGCATTCTCAGAAAGCTCACTTACTTAACTTCATCAACATCACAAAAAACCTTAAGAGACCTTATGAGTTTACATCTGGTTGCAATTCAAAAGATAAAAACAAAGCAAACTAAAAGTATCACAACTGTTGCTGCTCATTAAACTCTTGGCATGTGTCCTTAACATTGCACTAACATCACAGAAACTTGGTAATTAGTTTGTGGCATAAATTTGATGTCCATGACAACAACTATTTAGCTGTGTCCCCTCTCTTCTCAGCAAGAGGCATTTGATGGTATGTTTTCCAACACTGGAAAATACCAGCTGCTTTCGGGTTGTCGAGGCAGTAGCTTCTGAAACAATTACAGTCCTGTCCTTTATATAAATTTATGTATAGTCCATGTCTAACTTATTTAGATTGGGAAAAAAGGAGAATGTTTTTTTGTAATTTTATTTTAGTGAGGCAGAGAGGGGGGCTGCTGAGACAGGAAATGTTTTACTGGTTTCCACCCATCTCTCAATCCAGATGTCAGCTCCTCAGAGACTACATCCTCACGTCAACATCAAGTCCAGTGGGCATGACCCCTTGGAAGCTCAAGAAACAGTTTCTATGGGAAACCAGACACTCTCAAGTTGTACCACTTCAGGATTTTCCAAGGACCATTTACTGTAAGCACGACTCTGCCGAGGCCACTGTTGTCACCTACACAAAACACTGACCCTCAAATTGTCCATTAAATACTTATTTATTCTGAGAGCAGACATACAGGAGAACCTGCTGGTGCTATGAGGCTGATTTTGGACTTGGCATAAGAACAAACTCCTTTATAGTGTTTAATAAAATTGGCCTGACAGCAAAAGAGAAGTTTGTGGTTTTTATCAACCGCTTTGTTAACACGACGGAGCCAAACACTGACAGCTATCATCAAAAAGTGAGAAAAAAAAGTGACAGCTACTTCAGCAGAGTAACCTCACCAGACTCAGCAAGCACATAAAACATCACAGCTAACAGCTTCAGCTGTGCATACATTTACATGGCTGATGTGCGAATGTGTTTTCACACAGTTTCAAGCAGCTAATATGTTTCTTTTTACAGTATGAGTTTTTCAGATTCACATTTAAAAGCTCTGTCACACTGAATTGAATACACAGTACTAATATAAAAGTGATAAAGATTGTTGTATAGAATATTAATCCCAAGTGGAAATTGTTTTGTTTGGGTCGGTTGAAATTGATCTTTTGACCAAAGATACTGTCAGTTTTCAGTACTTGTCCATCAGTTGTCGTCAGTTTGGTCTGCTCAGACATATTAAAGCTGGGGTTGGTGATTTGATTTAGATACACTTTTTGTTATACTGGTTAAAATGATCTTTATGACCAGATGGCAATCAACTCATAATGTGTTCTTAAAACAGAGCGAAAAATATCCGCTATCTACAGCAGGAGCAAAACAGGGAAAACACCAACCAATAAACATATCATGTCACTAATTTTTAAGCCAATTAAATTCCTTCGGCATTCTGCCTGCCTCCTGCGTGTACATTTTGCCGGCGTGCACAGACTCAGTGCGTGTAGCCGAGCTGAGAGGGATCAGAGTCCGCTGGAGAATGCTTACCTTTCAAGTTTTGGCTTTGAAAATAAGGGAAGCCCGCTACGAGCAGTCCCACAACCCCAACCAAGCTCCAGTATCCCTCACATTTTAAGACAGATGGACAAGAAATCTAAAATAAACTCTTTGCTTTTTTAAGTTTGTTCTGTTGGCTCTAATCTCACGACAGCTGCCACCCAGGCTACTGTAGGTGGACGTTCTCGCGACGCTTTTTCTTCTTCTTTGGTTTTACGGCGGTTGACATCCATCATTTTGGAGCATTACCGCCCCATTCAGGCTAGAGACAGAGTTCAGTTTGGAGAGGCAGAGGAATGCTTTTATTATTATATCGTCACATGGGAGATTACAGGAGAATACTAATACAGGAGGACGTCAGGAAAGAGGATAAAATACGTAAAATACGGTAGTTTCATGGCCAAAACAGGAGATTTGACAGCTATGTGGAGAATGGCAGAGGAACTAGCTATACCCAGATCAACATCGAGCTGTGAGTACTAACTAACTTTACATGTTTGTTTGTTTTTTAAATTTACTATGATAATGTTTTGGTGTTTTCTTATTGCTGACTGAGACATGACTTGGTGTAGTGTAAAACAAAAACGTTCTGCTAAGGGTTTGGAGGGGGGGCTAGGTGGAGCCCTGAGGAGATGCTACATTTAAATTCATGCTAGTTTTCTACAATTACCGACCCCAGCTTTAAAGTCTGATTGACACTGGTAGATTATCATTTTGGTATAATTGGAGATCTCTTACCTTGCATCATGTTCCTGTAGGCGTTATCAGCGATGGAGTAGATATGAGGTGGGACTTCGTGCCTTTTCTTCCCTTTGTACATTTCGATGATCTTCTCTGAGTAAATTGGCAGCATTTTATAGGGGTTCACCACCACGCAAAACAGTCCAGAATACGTCTAAGAGGAAGATGAAGAGAAAGTTACAAAAATGTAGGGACTACTGAACTGAGTATTAATAAAGCAATAACATTACTGCCAAAGAGATACATACAGAGAACAATCGTATCTATATGTGAGAACAATAGGAACTGACGTTGATCATTGGCTTTAAAACTTGGCCCACACATTGCAAAGTCAACGTTTCAGATGTTACATATTGAAGTGAATGACTCTGGAAGTCCTTTTCTCTTACTTACATAAATGAGGCCAGAGAAGTATCTCTCCCGAAGGTTGTGCAACACTGAGGCTTCATTCAGGCAGGTGAGCTCGGCCATATCCTCCACCTTGCTGAACTTGGGAGGGTTCATCTTCTGGATGTCGTCCTTGTTGACTGTGACCTTCTTTGCATTGTCAGCGAGCTCGACCAGCACCTCGTCACCATGTTCCTCCTTGATGCTGGCTGCCTCGAAGCCATGTCTCTCAGATGGGATCCAGACCAACTTCCTGGCTGCCCAGTCAGCCTGAGCCATTGGGCTGTTCAAAAGGTCTTTGTCTACATAGAGGAACTTCTCGTCCTCGGTTGGGGCCTTCGTGGACATCTTTGGTTAAGGTGGAGGGCCAACTGTAGGGGAGAATAAATCATTCATATGTTGGACAAGAGTCAATGAGACAGTAAGCAGGAATAGAGGTAAGGAGGGAAATGAACTAAAAATGTTAAGAACTGAGGGAAAGAGGCAACAAAAGAAAAGGAGTGTGCTTATAGGAAAATGGCATCAACACAAGGGAAATGAATGGTAAAATGTTTAAAAGTAAATGAATTTGGGCTTGTATAGTGCTTTTCCAGTCTTTCAAACTACTTAAAGCACTTTTACACCACAAGACTCATCCCATATTAAAATGAGGTTCACTGCACCAAAATTGCACTGTGGTAAAAAATAGCCACAAACAAAAGACTTACAAGTATTAATCTATTTTCATCTGTTAAGCAGCTATATACATACGAAAAATGTAAGTGGTAATAATAAAGAAAAAAGTATCACTCATAATAATAATGCTATTATATCATTTTTATCAATAATTGATAAAAATGATAAAATGTTATTATATTAAAAATGAAGTTATTTTAACTACAATCCGTGCTTTGTTTAAAAATGTTTTTTCATTCATTTAGCCAGATTATTATTATTATTATTTTACATCTAACTTCTTTTATGACTTATATTCTCACTGGTGGCATTTTATGTGCAGCCCTAACTGATGTCTTAAAACAAAATTAAAATGGACTCTGCCCACTATTTAAGCAACTTTTTTGCATGAAGTCTAATGATCACTGTAAATTAACACTTTTCTACATCCTTAAACCAATTTAAAAAAGTGTTCTTCAAAACCCATAGCAGTGTAGTTTCATATGTTTGTCAATTCTAATGTGCTGAAATATTTTTTTGATGTCCAAAGCTATGTTTGAAAAATAAACAGTATAATGAGCAGACTTATTGCTGACAACAAAGAAACACAAAAACATAACCAAAATCATCCTATACAGGATGTCCCTGTCTCCCCTACTCTGATATCAAACTAGTCCATTATTTCCTCTTGTATTGAGCACCTCATAGTCAGCTGCTGATAGGATATGATTCACTGTTTACTGGTGACAGTTAACTGCTCCCCGTCTTAGCTGAAGGAAATGTAGCCTGTCAGTACACTGCTGCACTACTAAATAAATAAAATGACTACATTCCTGGAAAACAACTTGGTTAAAAAACAACAACAACACTACCAGCTAGAGCTGGGCAAAAAATCAATAAAATCGATAATTCAAATTATTTTCTGCAGAAGATTTAAAAAATTAAAAATCAAGATTTTTTTTCTTGCCTTTGTCCAATTGTAAGAACATGCAATTTTTGAAAAAAAAAATTATAATTTTCATGATGTTCTGCCTTATAGGGTGTGCACAAGCACTTTTATAGGCTTGTATTTGTTATTTAAGTGGATTAAATATTGATCAGAGAGTTTCATGCTAATACTGTAAAAATACCTCAGCCTTTTAGTGTTTATGTAGACAAACCTACCTACATTTATACTACATAATCAACCTTTTATGACCCTGACTTTGACTTTACAAAGGAAACATTAAGACAACATAAAGGCAAAACTTGATTTGTTTTATTTTTACGTCACTGGGAGTTTTGTTTCTTTTAGGAGTCTTTTAGAGCGTTGTGGAAAAAAATCGGGGGATTTTATTTCTGGGCCATATTGCCCAGTCCTACTACCAGCTAATGGAAAATGTAATTAAGCTAATAACCACAGTACGTGTAGTGTCGTTACCATCCATCACTGACCATTCACAACGTTTCACATTCATGAACTGATGGTTGACATTTCTGCAGAAATGATCCACTTATGCCAGATAACACATGCATGCACTTTTATACTCTTTTACACAGTACTAACACGGCAGTGGGAGCGATGTGGGGTTAACTGTCTTGCCAAAGGACACATCAACAGACAAAAAACACTCTAACTGGTGGATCAACTTTCCAGACAAAGTCACCAACGCCCCTTAAAACTGTCGTGATACAAAGTTACAAGCACAATGTTTTACAGTAACACTCACTGACTCAAACTTTTCAAATAAACTTTAAAGACAAAAAACTTGCTGTCATCGTGCTTCTGTTCCTGTTTTGTTAATAAGTTTATGTCTTTGGTATGAAGGACACATGCCCAGTGTCCCCTCCTGCCTGCTGTGGTAACTTAAAGACTTATCCAGTTTCATTCATCTGGGACTCCCAGGACTCCGAGTGCAGTCCTTCTCACAGACCCTCAGCCCCAGTAGACCCCACACTTTCACACACGCCACAAGGGAGACGCACCAACAATTCCTCTCCCTAGTTTAGACTGCAAGATTGAGGCTGGGAAATTGATATTTATCAACATAAAACAAAGACCAGAACATTTTTATCAACAGCTCAGCCTGGAATATCTCAAAGCTTCAAGTCTCTGGCAATTACTTAGAGTCAATTGTTGTATAAATGCATAATTGACAACATCCATTTCTCCCACGTCTTTCCCCCTCCATCTCCTTCTCCCAGTCTCCCTGCTAGGAGGCTCCAGTCTCGTGCTGTGATGACCATATAAGGGCTCCTTCTCTGGAGCAGGACTCTTTTCTGTGGACCTAAACAGCAAGGCAAGTGAACTCCCAAACAAAGCCCATATAGGGAATAGTATGTCTCTTGCCTGCCTCGTCGTTTACTCCAAAATGATAACAGCTAGGCAGGGAGCCTGAGGGGGGCCAGAGGCTTTAGCAACCATGCTTCACACAGGCCCCGATCAGTAATAATTTTTAAATGTAAAAGGGCTGTGGCCAGTTTCTGAACAAGTGTCCGGTCTCAGCCATGTCCGGGAACGATACCTGCAGTGGAGCGACTGTAAACTGCAACTGCTAAGCTTTATGTTTGAAAATATTAGTAAATAAAGTTGCTTTATAATGATTTAATCCACATCATGCTCTTCATTCTAAGCTGCTCTGTTACAGAAATGAATCGCACATGTATCTGATGAATACTGAGGCCTTGGTTATTAGATAGACCTGCCAGAATCTGTGGGAACCATGAAAACACATCAGACTTGGCCCTTATCCCCATCCAGCTCTGCAGAGTGTCTCAAACCAAGCATAACAAAACAGACTCAGAGTGGAGAAAAAACTAATCAGCTGACATTATAGATTAAATGGTGAATTGAATTATGTACTACACAGAAGTTTCTAGCAGTTGAACCATTTCAAGCATTCAAAATGTTTGTATTAGTTTTTGTTTTATGGTCTTTTAACCAGTAAGTGATTAAAAACTTTGAAGATTAAACATTTTTGTCCTATAATATGTCTTCAGCATGAACAAAACTGTCATACAATTAAAGTATGAAAGTTTTTATTGGATTAAACCTTTGAAAAAGATGCCTTGATATTGTGGGATATTAAAAATAAGAAAAGCTTGGTATTATTTGGTGAACAGTATAATAATATAATACATCATACATTGATATTTAAAAAAATGATGATAGTATATCTTTAGAATGAACTGAGTACATTCATTTTATGAATCAAGATTTTAATAAGGTTTAATAAACCACTGATTTTTAGTCCATCTTCATAGTGTTTGCTTTCTATTCATTCAGCTCATAAGTCACAGACCTTTTGAATCCCCAACCCTTCCCCGCCTTACTACCCTCGATACAACACTTCTTCAACAATTTCAAATAATCAAATTAACTTGTGTTATTGTCTTATGGGGCAGCCACCAATGAATCTCTCACTTACCCTGTATGTTATTTTGCATTGCTCCAGGTCCAGCTCCTGCTCTGCTCTTCACTTAAACTAAAGTGAGAGCCGTACTGTACTGTAAAGGATGGGAGGGCACACTGTATTTACCAAAACTGAGATAAATTCTGGTGATAATCTGGATTAAGTAAACTTTAGAGCAGCGTTGATGTGCAGCCCCTTTCCTCTGCTTACAGTTGTTTATTCTCCCATCTCTCTGCCATTCATGAATCTGCTTTTCTCTTTTTTTTATTTAGTTTTTGCTTCTTCATTTTCAGCACAGGTAGCATTTAATCCCTGTTATCTTGTTTTCATGATCTTAAGACACTAACATTTTAAAAAGGGCCTGAACACCGAAACCTTGGACACTGTATACACATTTTATTGTGATACCATCATATTAGGTCATACTGGATTAGCCTATGAGCTACTGAAGATAAAATTTAGCAGTGCATGGATTACAGACACTGAGTCAACCCTGTCCACAGGCTAATTCTTCAGCCCCTCCTCTCTCCGCTGAGACTGGCACATTCTTTGATTGAGTGGGAACTATGTAAAAAAAAAAACTTCTGAGCCTCCTGAGAAAGCCAAAAAATGTACTCCAGGGACCGGCCAAACCAAACCACCCAGAAACTCTTACAAGATATTGGGTAAATATTAACTGGAGATGGAGACAGACACTTCCTAGAGCCGGTGGACAAGTGCATTGAGCCGAGCATAGTTCTGAGGCAGCGAGGAGACCAGCTGATGCTTCGATGGTCAGTTATTTCTGAGGATTAAAGTAAGCAGACTTTTCCTGACACACCCCTCCTCCTGAAGTTTATGCAGCCAGTCCAGATTCTTCTTCTCAACTTTGGTTAAAATCTCCAAAGCCTCCTCTCTCTCCATCTCTGTCTCCTTGCTGTTGTGTCAACACAGTGCTGTACTCAGTCACTGTGTCTCAAATATGTCTGTCTGCACCGGGCTTGTGAGGATTACAGGTGAATACAGCCTGGATATTTCAGGGATGACTGGGGCCCACAGCTATTACGATGCTTGTTTGCTATCATATGCATTGTCATCATCATGAGATAGGACTGACCCATCCATACTGCCTTTAAATTCACATGAAGACGAAAAAAAAAGGATACTGATTCTACAAAACAGAACACAGACAACTAAACACACCAGATAAGCTGATACAAACACATAAACTCAAAAAGATTATTGCAGTCTTTAGCGAAATATCACTCTAATAATATCCTTTTTGAGCCATGAAAAGTAATAAACTCAGAGTTACTTGTCAAAGTAATGCAGAATGAAAGTGAAAGAGTGAGCCGTTCCTTTCGAATACTCAAAGTATTATCTTTATTCTGAGTTTGTGGTCATAAAACATGTAGCAAATGCAGCTGAATGTTGATAAAGTCATTTCTAACCTTATTTTTTATGAGGAAAAAGCAATAAGTTACTTTAGAATTAAGTATTTGTAACTTTTGACGCTGAGCAATGAATAAACAAGTTAGGTTTAAAAACAAGTAACAAGAAGTGATTAATAAGTAGGGCTGGGCAACGTAATGTTTAAACCCATTAATTCAGATAATTTTCTACAAAAGATTTGAAAACAAAAAATAAAAAAAAATTTCTTGACCTCATCCAATTGTAAGTAGTTGCAATATATTAACCCTTTAAAGCCCAAGACCATAGATTATAACCAGAAAATTCTAATTTTTTGGAGCTGAAATGTTTGTTTCACTTTCGCTAAAATACAAAAAAATATCAAAATGTCCATAAAATTCAACATAAAGATTTATTTGTATCTCATTTGATACATTAGGTGTTTTTGGCAACTGATAATCCATTTGAGGACATTTTTCTCATTTATCTGACTGTATTCATGTGTTTTTTTGTAATTTGTTGATCATATTGAGTAGATAGAGGTATTATAAAAGTATTTATCAAATATGATACAATTGGCTTTATAGGGTCAAAAATATAAATATTGCAATTTTACAGCTTTCATGATGTAAGGGTCCTGTCAGGTTCTACAAAAGCACATGTTTATGTTTTTTTTCTTGTTTTATAAATGAGATTAAATGCTGTTTTGGGAGTTCCAGGTTGATTTACTGTGAAAATAGCTCAACTTTCAGAGTCTTTGTAGAGGCCTGCCAACAACATAATCAACATTTTATGGCAGGCACTTATATGAGAATAATTTTGTTTGGTTTTGTTATATATTTGAGAACATAGAGGAAAAACTTGAAAAATCATAAATCTAGTGTTTTTATTTTTAGGCCATATTATTGAAGAACTCCGTACACTTTTGGATTGACTTGCACAACACTCTCCAAAGCATGGATCGTCTACTACATGTGTACAAGGGCCAGCTTCATTCCTGACATAAGCTAATGGGCCAGATTTTAAAATAAATAAATAAATCTATATTTTTCTGATGGGTGTGTGCTTCTTAGCCTTCAAACAGAGCTCAGTCCCTGTCATCTATTCTGCTGCCAGTTACGTGGACCACATGAATCCCGGCAGCATCTTTCCTCTTCTGCCATGTTGTCCATCACTGGGTTTGACTCTTGTCATACTTGTTCTGATGGTTTTACTGGCTAATTAAAGCTGGCTAGTGGATTCCTGTTAGACTGATCAAACATGAAGTCATTCCTGACAAAACTGTTTCAGTCCCAGTTGTTTTAGGGTTGTGTTAATAGTTTAGTGATAATGACAAAACATTGTCCTTAAAACAACATCTTTCCGTCAAGCATTCTTCATTTGATATTACTCTACAGGCCAGATGGGAAGCACATACTGATGATTAATAGTCCAAAGCTAATGCAATTCCTCTGTCTTAAAATTGTTCCTTCAAAGTTGACATATGCACAGTAGCTTACAACAGAGAGATCAGTGTAATTCCTATAGGGGCGCCTTTGCAGCATTAACTCTCGCAGGCTTCTGCTAAAAGGAAGCCAGTTGGTATTATTCAGTTCTGTTTGATACAACGACTAAGGCTAAGAGAAAAATGGATAATAGTGGTTGAACAAAAGAACTGTATAAACCGCTGGTTCCCAAATGGTGTGGCAGTGTGCATAGTTACACTATAAACTACTGATTCCTCTTCAGCTTTAATAACTTTACAAATCTTATGAAACCTCCAAGAGGTTTTTTACAGTAACAGAATAATGGGTAATTTTCAGACTTTCATATTTAATTGTTTACCTAACTAAACTTGTCAAGTGTACATGAGTGTTGAACTTGTGAAATTTGTCAAAGCGTCAAACAAACTTATGAACAATACTGCAAATTACTGTTGCAGGAGTGATTCATAAAGGCATCAGCTGTGATAACAAACATGACAAAGAACTTAATGTAATGTGCAAAGACGCTGCCTGGAATGGAAATGCATATGGTGCGCTTTGCAGTATTGACTTGATTGTACTGTAAAACAGTTTGAAATCCAAAGAGTTAACAGCATTTATTTACTGGGCTGGTAGAGCAGCTATGAAATGGCCATTTTGTGAACAGCTTCGTACTGTTGCTTTACATTTTGGCAACAATCCTACAACATATCACAGCAAGTTATACTGTAACTCAATGCAGTGCCAGGTCACTTTTAAAAGCTCAAATCCAAAATCACAAAAGAGACGAAGTAAACTCCCCGTATACAACTGAAAGTGGACATAAAAAAATTACTTATTGACTCTCTTGGCTGTTTTTCTCTTATCATCTGACTGAATAAGCCTAGGAAGACTGATCCATGGACATCCCACTGGATTTCTCTAGCATAGGAAAAACATATAAATAGATTTCTCTCACTTGGATTGCAACAGTGGGGGTTACATTCCTAATTGCACTGATGATTAAAGCGTTCTGTCACAAAGTTTGAAGTTTTAAAAGTCAATGTATTGAAATTAAATAAGGGTAATGTGAGGTTTCTAAACACTACTGAGTGTCAGACCTTTAAAAAATGAAGGAGTTTGGCAGAAATAAACAAGAACCAAAGGTCCAATGACTTTGGGAACTGTCTTTTTGTCGTCCACACACTGCATGGACCTTCAGCCAAAAGCCTTTGACAGTAAAGCAGCTTAACAAACCCATATTTGGTAAACAGGAAACTCTCTGGTCAGTCTCTTTACTCAGATAGGCAATTCAGAAACAAGAAACAACTTCCTCCTGCTGCTATTCCCCAGAGTGGGACAGTGAATGCACCATTTTACTTCACTCAGCAGCATCTTTTCTCAAACACACTTTCAAGGAGGAAAACATTTGACAAACTTAACTAATTAAACTAATTGCAAAGTTCCTTGTAGACCTTCAGCACTTTGCTGGAACAAACTGTGTGATCCTCAGTGGACGACAGAAGTGATGCAAACCAAGAACAGTGAATCATAGCCTAATTTATACACAACTTATGTAACTTGTATTTTATAATATTTTCGCTAATTGCTGAAAACATGCAATATGACTATCTCCCAGATAAAAGTTAGCGAAGTGTCAGAGGGATGCCGTTTGGCAAGTGCACCTCAGCATCACAGTTCCTACCTCAGCTCTGAACAGTGGACGACATACTCACATAAAGAAGAGAAATTCTCTTGTGTTGACTTGGAAAGTCGGGCTTTGGAGCGCCTTGCGTGGACGAAGTACTCCAAAAACGAACAGTCCAAATAACCCCCGCTGAACGCAGAGCCTTACCATTTAAACTGCGCACTGCTGCGCGAGGGTGGAGCAGCACGAGCTGGACCTCCTCCTCATCATCCTCGTGAAGCGTCCTGCAGCATCTGGAGGCTGAGGACATGCGCAGTGCGGACAGCTGCAGGTCTGGACAGTCGGGAAGGCACAGTGTCAGTGATGTGCACAGGAGACTCAGAGGGTTATATTAAACTAATTTAATGTTACAAAGCAGCTGACTGTGACTTTTAGGGTAGTTTAGAGCATTCATTTAACTTTTACTCGTATATATTTATGTTAACTATTGTGGAAGACTTCTGCAGTTAACCACTCATCTTTTATTGAGAAAATAAAAACTGCATATCAGAATCAGAGGGCCTAAGCTTTCCTTGCAGCCACTGCTGCCTTTTAGTTCAATCTTCATGATGTCTGTGGCATAGAGTATGAAAGGTATGCCATCTATCACACCCAAAGTTTCCATCGCATTGCTTTTCATTATATAGTTAGATAATTTGAATGAACATCCATATTTTTATTTTCTGCTTGCATAAAAGAAAAATCATGTTGCGACTTTTCACCTAGCCTCCTCAGATATAACAGTAAATACTCAGAATGTAACCTGAGTAAATAACATATTACTTTTACTTAGACCTGTAAATTTAATTCTACTGATGTAAATATTAATCAGAATAACTTTGCTGTTATTTTAATAGAACATTCTTGGACAAATTCAAGCCCTGTCCTGCTGCCAGCTTTAAAAAATAATGCAAGTAAGTAAATGTATGCAAGTAAGTGCATCATAGTAGTAAATATTAACCAAGCCACCAACATTATTACGACAACAGTCTTGAATCTTTTTATTGCCAACAATAAAAACTTTAATGGCAAAGCTTTACTTGTCATGCATTATATTTGGTTAAGTTATCTAAAATCTTGCAAGATGTTGAAATCAGATTGACAAGCAGTTACAAAAATATTTAAATTGTTTTTTTTTTTTGCATCAGCAGTCATTTTTGACATCACATATGATATCGTAAAATTTAACAGCTCTGTAATATTATTATACTTGAAGTATATCAGTCTTACCTTATAATATACTGACTGTATTTTAACATTAAGTGTGTTTAGACTTTTTTCTGTAAAATAAGATGTCTCACAGAATTTAGACGGTAAGCTTCTAATAATAATAGTGCATTTCATTTAAAAGCATCTTTCTGGGCACTTAAGGACACTTTACAGAGCATTAAAACACAATTAAAATAAATAAATAAATAAAAACAACAGAGAGAAGTGACGTTAACCCTATAAAGCCACTTGTATCATATTTGGTACATACTTTTATTATACCTCTATCTACTCAATATGATCAACAAATTACAAAAAAAACATCTGAATACAATCAGATAAATTATAAAAGTGTCCTTAAAAAGATTATCAGTTGCCAAAAACACCTAATGTATCAAATGAGATACGAACAAATCTATATGTTGAATTTTATGGACATTTTGATTTTTGTTGGATTTTAGCAGAAGTGAAATAAAAATTTGATCTCAGAAAAATTAGAATTTTCTGGCTATAATTTATGGTCTTGGGCCTTAAAGGGTTAAGCTAAAATGGAACAAATGGAGAATATGCCATTGGCAACAGTGTATGACAGTCTTATAGCTGAGTGGCCACAGGTGAAGTGGGATGAGGAAACATTTGAAATTCAAAGTGAACAGTTTGTCATAAAGAGATAGCCATCAATCCATATTAAGTCTAAAATCTTGTAAAACTTGTAAAAATTTCATTTAATACAGACTGAAATCTCCATACCAGTGTTCGTATTCTTAACTCCTTAACCCTATAAGGCCCAAGACCATAGATTATAGCCAGAAAATTCTAATTTTTTGGAGCTGAAATGTTTGTTTCACTTTCTGCTAAAATCCATAAAAAACAAAATGTCCATAAAATTCAACATATAGATTTTTTGTATCTCATTTGATACATTAGGTGTTTTTGGCAACTGGAAATCCATTTCAGGGCATTTTTTTAATCATTTATCTGATTGTATTCAGATGGGTTTTTTTTGTAATTTGTTGATCATATTGCGTAGAAAGAGATATTATAAAAGTATGGATCAAATATGTTACAGTTGGCGTTATAGGGTTAAACACTGCCTCAGGTTAAAAGGAACTAAAACTGCGTTTACAACACAGGAACATGAGGAAATCAAAATGATATGCATTCCCCAGTCTCACAGTCTGTTGAGTTTTCAGATGATGTAATATGTGCTCACTCCTCATAAGGCAAGGTGTCCCCCAGCACAGGAATCTCCCTTTACTGGAACAGCTCCAGCGTGGTCACCCCCAAACGCAGAGCACATCATTCACATAATGAATATGAGTCCACGGCTGAGGGGAGGGGGTGAACATGAACGACCAACAGAGGCCATATCATTACGCAAATCACATTCCACCATCACAAACATCCCTCCCCCATCCACCCCTCTCCCGCATCCCTCCTGTTTCCAGCTCTGTTCCAATGGAACTTCCTATATAAGGACACTAATCTATTTGCTCCCGTAAATCAAGCTGCTGGTTGACGGCTGTGGCCTGTTATGTGCCAGAGAATCACACACTGTGACATGTGTGATGGCTGGCGACAAACCCAAACCATCATGGAGGACCCCAGGGCTTTCTCTGGCCAACATCATGGAGGAGGAGTTTTGGTAATAAAGGATAAACTCTGCTAATAAAAAAAGAAGGAGTCAGGGTGAGAGACAAGCCAGAGGGAGGGATGAAGTATGAGACAGGAGGAGGAGGAGGAGGAGAGATGGAGACAAGCAGCAGATACACTGAGCAGAGAGCTGGCGGCGTGTGCCATATAAGGAGAGTGGGGTCTGAATGGAATCTCGGGAGCTTTCTGTGTTACTTTCAAAGTCAAGCACAGATGGACATCTCCACATCCCAGTGACTAAATATGGTCCAGCATCAACAGGCACGTTTAAACAAATAAAGTTGTCTCTTTATTTGTAGTTGGCTATTTAGAAAACTGCTTTATGGCTCACCAATTGACCTTTCACAGAGCTTCTGATTGGACGTATTGTTGGACGGTGCATTATATTTCTCTTCACCGACAGTGTTTGAACATGATCATTTAATAACAAAAGTGGTTCCTACACTCACTACCCAGATAAAATCACCTTCACACTGCTGTCAGTAAACAGGCGGGGTGTTTTTCCATTGTGATGTATGATAGAAGAAGAGAGGAGATAAGCCCTAAAATATTAAAAGCAGGGGCGTATTTAGTCATGGGGGCCCAAAGCAAATCCATTCATCGGGGCCCTTCATATCCCTGTACTGTGCTAATTAAAGGTGCTATGAGGAGAATCTATTTCCAGCAACATAAAGACTCTGCTACCCATGAGCACGCGTGGCGACTGTCGTAAAGACATGACCCAAGCCAAAGCGTGTGTTTGTTGTGATGCTAATGAATGCAGCTCGGACCTTCCTCAGAACTCTGCATTGCTTTACAACTTATTTTTTCAACAACTTACAGGATGCAAAGCGACGAGGTAATGTATCTCTTTCTAGTTACGTAGCGGTAGTTTTTGATGTGTGACAAGCAGTTTTTGGAAAACTTAGTATTGTAGTTTTGAAAACAGGAAAATCAAAAATAAATAAATTCCTGTTTTTACAACAGGCCGATTTTATTTATTTTCAAGTGAATGCAATACGCCATCAAACAAAACATCATTAATACATTTTTATGCAATGTTTGGGCCCCCAGGCAATTGCCTGTGTTTGCCTAATGGTAAGAAGGCCCCTGATTAAAAGGAAGTATGGGGGCACAATACTGGCCAAGTGAGGCTTTACTTAACTTTGGGCGAAACATTTGTCCCTCCACAGTTATTAATAATCTCACACAACTCATCAGAGCAATGAATTATCCAGTGAAGTCAACAACCTCAAGGAGAAGAACGGACAACTGATTGGAACATTCATTAAACACTGGAAGGGCTGGTCAAGTTAATTATTTCTTATTAAAACAATAAATCATTTCAACAACATTTCTGCTGCAGATTTCCTCAGCAGCTTTGGCTCTTTCATTCATGCAGCTCAGCACAACCACAACTTATTCGCTGAGAACATAAATGTGAACTGTGCTCCATCACTATGCACAATTAAATCTTTAAACAAAACAATTTTATTATCAGAAATCTATGACTTACTGTATGTTTAATGTTTTTTCCAATATTATGTCCATAGATGGGCATGTGTTGGAGAGAAAATATGTTTATGGATATGTTTGACTCTCAAGGAATGCAATTGGATTCTAATTTGAGCGGAGGGGCAAACATCGGTTCGCTCTGCAGCAGTAAGACGAACGCTGCATTTAAAACAGTATTTACACAGCTTACTCTTCTGTGGAGGAGAAACTCTGCCTGATAAACAGCAGTCTGGTGATTCAACAGCCATGTGCCTTTGTTAAACTTCTGCTTATGTAGCACAAATTCACAAAAACACACACTAGCTTCAAACTAAACATGTCCCAGACAATAATGACCATTTCTGTCACAATATATAAGGAAAAAATGTAATGCAAAATGCACAGTATATCTTGTTGCATGAGCTATGCTTAGAACCAGACACATTTTTCCTGTTATTATATCTCTGCTAGGGACAAGAGTAATTTGAGTATAACGTTGGCTGAGCTGTAAAATGATCTCAAGAACTAATTTGGGCACGATGATGTCATCTATGAAAGTCTGTCTAATAAAGAATCATGGACAAAAGCATGAAGAGTGGATTTTATAAACAAAGCTAAAACTCCTTAAAATAATACACACATGAATTATGCTACAGGTGGTGCACCTTAGACCTCAGTGTCACAAATCTGGCAGAGAAACAAAATGGCTTTAGCTGCAGATAATCAGATCCAGAAAGCGAGGGTTTAGTTGAGAGAGATAAGAGTCAAGTTCCTTAAATGGTGTGCGGGGAAGTAAGATGTAAAAAGTACAAACTTGTCTGAGTATCAGGTACGGGCTCTGGCCTCTGCATGTAGCTACTCCTTCAACATGCTGAACTTTAGGTGGCTAAAAATGTTGGTCAATTTTAAGACATGTTACTTGACATGCCACTAATAATGACAGCAGGTATTGAGTAATAATTCAGTATTTTATGTTTTGTAAGGAAGGGGCAGGACTACAGAAGCTTTTTGCTTCTTTCTGTTCCTTCTCAAACTGACTGTTGTGCATGTGTTTGGACCCACATGCTTGATTTGTTGATGTACACTAACAGTACAGTTTGGTTGACATATTACTTATTGGATTTGTTGTTTGTTATTTCTATATTTCCTTTTTTTCTTTTTTTTTAAGTTTGAGATAAATACATCAAATAAAATGAATAAAAAAATACTTGAATTAAAAGAAAAGTAACTCTTTTCTCCATGCAAACAGACTTACATGTCCATCAAGTTGGTTATAAGGATTTCAAACCCTCAGTTTTTAAACTTGTCTATGTCACCTACTGCAGAATGAACAGAATTAAAACACGGTTGGTCACAAAGTTTTCATTTATTTCAGACAATCAATGATCAAGTAGCATTTATAAAATCAGTATTTTATCAACAAAAAGGAACTAAAAGGGTAGAGAGAGTGGGGAAAACACAATGACAGCCAAAATACTCAAGAACAATCTCAGGAAAGTAAGAGAACAGCAAATTGTTATTTATCAATTTAGAATATACTGTGATTTAACAACCTTCAGAAAATGGAGCAAAACCTTTTGCTTCCTTTCTTCCTACTATGTTGATTAAAAACTATGTTAGGTGTACTACAGACCATAGATTATAGCCAGAAAATCAAAATTTTTGGAGATTACATTTTTATCTCACTTTCTGCTAAAATCCTACAAAAATCAAAATGTCCATAAAATTCAACATATAGATTTTTCGTATTTCATTTGATACATTAGGTGTTTTTGGAAACTGATAATCAATTTGAGGACATTTTTATCAATTATCTGATTGTATTCAAATTTTTTTGTAATTTGTTGATCATATTGAGTAGATAGAGGTATTACAAAAGTATGAATCAAATATGATACAATTGGCGTTATAGGGTTAAATGCTTCACTGAGTTATAATATAAATTTGACCACCAAAGCACTGCTTTAAAATTCCCTTTTATCTGCACAAGTCTTCATGTCAAATAACAGAATATATTTTCTGCTTGGCAGCAAACTCTATTTGATCAAGTAGTTCCAGCTTTTGGCTGAACTAAGGCTGCCATCAAGTGGTGAACAATGAAACATCACTTCATCATGCTTCTTGAACTGTGTAAATATAAAACTGACATTTTAAAAACTACGACCTGGAAGTGGCGAACATAAGTTTAAAAAAAATTGCAATGAATATATCAGAAGATGCAGAATTGGATTTCAACATTTGCTGGCACTGTTCATAAGTGCAGGAAATACCACCATGGCTGATGCCAAAGCTTAAAGCCAGATCATCGTCTGGGTTTCCTGCATTTAGCAGCATGTAACATAGCTGGTTTTAAAAGAGAAACATCCACTTTGATTGGCAACTAACAGTATAATGCAACAACATTTGCTGAACACTTCATAACATAGCACCTGAATATTCCAGAGGGGAATCAAAAACTGTGAAAAACGTCACATTAGTGCAATAAGATGTTGCAATAACAAAGCTATAACAACGCCAGAAGTCTCTTGATGATAATTCAGTGAGTCCGTGACTTATTGAAGCATCTTTCAAGCATCCGGTACTGCTGCTGCACTGTGAGCAGCCGACCCAGAGGCTCCCCGCAAAAACAGCCTTCCACCTTTATCACTGCTGTTCACAAAGTGGGAAATTAAACTGTAGAGAAGAGGTCTGAAAAGAAAAAAACAGAAGTATGATCAAGTTTTTACATCTCACTTTCTTTCTTTACAAGACTAGGTGAAAAAAATCAGAGAAACAACAAGAGCTTAAATCAGAGTACACAGCTTATTAGCTTGATTTAAACCTAGGCTATCATTATTCAGAAATTCTACAAAAGTATTTGTTATATTGTTTGCATATTTGTTTAAAGTTTTAGGTTAGCTTTGATTTGGCTATAATACTAGTTTGTTGATTAAGTCTGTTTGTGTGAAAATGATTTGTTTAGGTTTTATCAGTTTTTTGTCACAGCATATTTTTATTTATTGAGTCATTATTATTTTCTTTTATTTGCACATAGTTAAAGGAGCTATGAGGAGAATCTATTACCGGCGACATTAAGACTCTGCTACCCATGAGCACGCAATGCTGCGTTCCAGTAACCTCGGAACTGGGAGTGACATCATCTCTGACTTATCGCCGTTCCAGTTGAAGTTGGAAAAAAACATGCTGATCTACCAGGCTATTGTTAGCTGTTGTTAGCACGCCCTGCGTTGTTGTATGAAGAATGTGATTATCACTATGGCAGCATTTTTGTAAATATAAGTCTAACATCTAACATGATCTAGAGCAACACACCCCAGTCAGAAGTGCAAATAAATTGATTATTACAGGAGCTGAATAACTGTTCACACTGGGGGCATCCATCTTCCATTGTCAACTTGGGGGTGGCGAGGTTTCACCGAGTTCCCAGTAGGAAATTCAGACTTCAGGGGACATTCCAGCTGCAGTTTCCTACTCGGAACTCGGATATTCCTACTTCTGACTTCAACTGGAATGCACCAAAAGACGTGACCCAAGCCAAAGTGTGTGTTTGTTGTGATGCTAATGAATGCAGCTCGGACCTTCCTCAGAACTCTGCATTGCTTCACAACTTCTTTTTTCAACAACTTACAGGATGCAAAGCGATGAGGTAATGTATCTCTTTCTGGTTACGTAGCGGTAGTTTTTGATGTGTGACAACAAGCAATTTTTGGAAAACTTAGTATTGTAGGTTTGTAGCCGGCTATATATCGCTATTTACAGCCCGGTACTCTAAGACGTGTCTGAATAATATAAATTTGCTCTATTTTTAATTGTCTTGTTCCCGAAGTTGAGTATCCAGGCCAGTCCAGCCCTGTCCGACCCAACCATGAAGCTAAGGAATAGCATTTATAGATAACCTATTTTGATGCTATAAAACTCATCTTAAAGTGTGTATTTCCATCAGGCATATATCTAAAAGTGAGACTTTTTTGTAAATACTTAAAAACTCCTCATAGCATCTTTAGAGGAGAAGTAAAAGAAAATAGTGAATAAGAAAAACTCACATGTGCAGGTGAGGTAGAAACCCAATGCGGGCATATTTACAGACCTCAACTAAGAGTAAATACAACTAAAATTAGCAGAAAAAAAGATTTTAAATTCCAGATTTATCTAACTTGGAAAACCCCCTTAAGATTAAGAATTAAGAAGATCAATAGTGTTCTGGTCTAGGGAGTCAGCAGCACATCAACCAAATTTCCACTTGTAAATTTATTACATCCTTAAAAAACGTAAATAAGCTAAAAAGGCTTCTAAAGTTGAAACACCTGCAGCTCTTAAAAATGAAAACTGTAAAGCTAGGCTGTCAAGACAGAAACTACTGTGAACAGTTTCTGTCCTTATGTGTTTTACATTCTAATTAAATGTAAATCCCAGTCACACAGTTGAGGAAACCCCCTGAAATCACCCAGATGAGCTGGTTGTATTAATGCAAACAGCAGAATTTTCAGCCTGAAATGACACTGACCCGCTGCCCCTGGTATTTCCTTCCTCCCCCACTCTCCCACAAAGAAACTGCTTTCCACTGAAATTGTCTGGGTACATTTCCTTGGTATTTTCTAGGAAATATCAGGGTTGCATGTGTGAAAAGGGTTTTTTAGACACACAATACAGTTAACAAAATGGCCTTTGGGGCGTCTGTTGCTCAGTCTGAGCGTGTGCTCTGTTGGTAACTGGAAGGTTGCAGGTTCAAGCCAAACGCTGGCTGTCACATGGTGATGTGTCTTTGAGCAAGACACTAAACCCCAATCTGCTTCTACTGCTGCATCAGTGGCCCATTAATACTGCCGTTTCAAAGCTTAATTTTTATGCTTCACCACTGGGATCATTGTGGAGACAGAATGTGGGGAACGAGATGGTCTCCAGAAGTAGAAACTGAGGCCCTGTTTACACAGAGACACTGTCACTCCTGTGTGTGTCCTCCAGATGAGAGAGTACTGCGCATGCGGTGACATCAGCGTTTTAAACTAAAGATATGATCATCGATTTCAGGAAGGAGTCTTACACACCAGAAATCTCACTTAAAAATGGCCAACATGTCGAGTGCGTACAATCTTACAAGTATCTTGGGACAATTATTGACTCTAAACTGAATTTTGAGCTGAACTGTGAAGCTGTGTGTAAAAAGGGGCATCAGGGGGTCTCCTGTCTAAGCAAACTGACCTGTTTTCATATGGACAAAACCATGATGATCCTTTTTTACCGTGCTTTAGTTGAGTAAATTATATCTTTACTTTGGTGTCATGGTTTGGAACCTTTCTGTGAAGAACAGAAACTCTCTGAGCCAGATGGTAAAGTGGTCCAGTAAGCTGATCAGAGAACAGCAAATGAGTCTGGAGACCTTGTACTGTATACCAGGCAGGTGGAGTGGCTCCCTGGTTCAGTTTTAAAGGATGAGTCCCACCCTTTTTTTGGTGAATTTCAGGTCCTCCCTTCTGGAAGAAGACTTTTAGTTCCAAAGTGTAAAACAAAGCGCTATAGGAACAGTTTTGTCCCAACGGCTATGATAGAGTGGAATAAGACCTAGTGCGTGGTTTCACTTTTATCTTGTGTCTTTCTCTTTGTTGCTTGATGCTTGTTGCCCGATGTGCTTATTGTAATTTCTCAGAGGTACAGAGAGCAGCTTGAGACACTCCTGTCATACCTTTAGTGATTCCCTTTCTAATTTATATATTTATTACAATGTTATGGCCCCGTGGTTTTTAAGGATTGACTTGTGTTTCTTATTTTTAAGTGGAACTTTGCACACCTTAGGCACCTTAGCACTTTATCTTTATCTGTTTATTTGTGTACTGTGCATCTGCACTCTGAGTGTTTGTTTATTGTATTGTGTTGTAAAAACGGACTCTCCCTGCAACCAAATCCACCTACAGGTACAAATAAAGTAACCTGAACCTGAACCCTGAAATGCTCTGTATCTCGTCTACATGGAGCTGAAACTAATCTGTTTTCAAAACTTTCCACTCTGGATCCTGGTTTCAAAAGTTTGCGGATTCAGGCACTCCAGGCACCGTTCTCATGTAAAATGCAATAAAACTGTCTATTTTAGGCTGAAACAGAGCTGTGTAATCACCACCAGAGAGGAAGAGAGAGGCACAAGGACTGAGTGGAGACACTGTGAAAGTGTCTTGTGTGTATGTTGGATCACAGTGTGTCCTGTGCATCCAAACCGTGTAGCAGTGTGACAGATATTTCAACCTTGCTGAATTAACGAGTCTTTAGGTGTAAATATAGAAGAGCCTCTTGGTGGTGCGTTTGCACTGTTAATTGGGGTAGTGGTGTGTAAATGGATATGAGAGGGTGTGACACAGTTAGCTGGTACTAATACCGCCATGCAACTTTGAACAATCAGTGAGTGAACGAGAGATTGAATGGGCGTGAATGTGTAGATCTACTGTGTAAAGGCACTCTGAGTAGACTAAGAGACCACAGAGTTCTGTATAAACTTAAGTCTATTTGCCTTTTCTTTATCCTTTAGTTCTCCATAGTTTTTGTTGAAGATAACAACTAGTACCCATCTGTACATATTCTCTTCAAACAGCTCATTAGTCATCATTTTGGTGGTGTGGGTCTCATTTTATTTATTGGTTAATTTATTTTATTATTAGAAAGTATCCCCTCTTGTCATCATGAACATTTGGTAAATATTTGAACATCATGTTATAAGCAAACTGTGCTGAACTTACACCGACTTAGAGCTTGAATCCTCTGTGACATTCAGCTCATTTGCCAAGAACTGTCTGTCCAAGGGGACTTCTGGTTGGCCTGATTCTGGGAGACAGAGAGAAAGCAAACAGATGTGAGATTATAAGTAATAAAAACAAAGGTTATGATCACAAATCAGAATGAGGAATCTGTTCATGCACAAGATGTGGTTAAAATTAAATTATGTTTGTTTGTTTATTCATAATTTACTTTTTTGTTTGTTAAATCACTAAATTACTGCATAGCAACAGTTTTTCTTTTGTAAAATATGAAAGCACTTATGTTTAAATAACTGGAGAAGGGTGGGACTTTTCCCTTCCTTCCATTCCTTTTCACATAAACTGTATGTAACAACTACACCATATGCTTTCTTATATTTCTGTTTTTTGTCTCTCTATTAAAAATATTCAAAATAAATAAAGTTCAATTCAGTTCATTATTTAGTTAGGACAGTTACCATCAACTAAATGAGCTTAAATGAGATTGGTAAAACAGTCACATATCAACAACATGTCCTTGTAAAATATATCATAATGAATTTTGTCAATGGTTCCCAACTGGCAGGCCCAAATGTGTCAAAAAGTCACCCATGCCCCGAGAAGGACACACATGGTGGGATCTCCTGTTTGGTTATGTAGCCTGAAGCCATGCCAGAAAGAGAAAAGGAGATAAAAGCTTGAAGATGTCTGAACAAAATTCTAAAGCAGCTGTATTATTCATTCAGGTTATAGACATTACAGTTAGATAACGTTTGTTTTAAATTGTTGCACTTTAAGAGATGATGTTGATATTGTTGTTCATTACCTTTTATGTTTAAATTTATTGCACATTTTTATAAAAACTGCACTATTTAAATTAAAACCTGTTTAGAAAGTTTCTTTGGCTTTAATTGTCTTTTTTTTCTTTTAAGGTTTTACATGTTTTATTGGTGTAGAAAAATCAAAGTAAAAGAGAATCGTGATAAAATCGTGATGGTGATTTTATTTTTAAAAAATAGTGATATGATATTTTTGCCATATTGCCCACCCCTACTCATAGTACAATGGAATAAACTACTTTTTTGCTGAGGGGTCACATCCATTCATAATTAGCTTGTCTGTGTTCACTCACCTGCTGTCAGCACTGAGGCAGTGTTCCTGTACTTGTTGAACTCCAGGTACTCTCGGATGAGCTCGTTGATGAGCAGGTTCTCATGGGACAGCGATGGACGAGGCTCGTTCTGGTCATCCAGGGCGCTGAACACCTCTGCCCGGATACGAGCCTTCAGCTGACCCAGCACACCCCGGGACTCCAGCGTTTCCCGCACGGCTACAGTATTCAGATAACAATAGTCCATTAAAAATATGTGTTTAACTGGCCCTTGCTGTGGCCCTGCATACTCACCTTTAGCAAAAAGTCATTTATTCAAGTATACTGTGGGTTTACTTATTTTATACTAACTGAGTCAGTATACGTTAAGTTTACTTTTTACATCCTATATCTAATATACTTAAAGAATACTGTAGTAAAGTATACCTGGCTTTTACTAAAAAGTATAACGATACTTGTACTTTAGTATATTTTTTACTTTTTCTGCCAAAAAGTACTAATACTTAGAATATTTTTATCCAGGTACAGAATAAGGTCAATTTAGTGTGCTTACATATAATTTAGCAGACTAAAATGTTTTTCACTCCACACATTTGCTTTGAGTTTTAAATGTACATGTTCAAGATCATATAGTGCTGGTTTTTAAAAGTTCACAGTAAAGAGTGTGTGTGCTCAATTACATTATCTATATGTACCTTAAAAACAAGAAACATTTGACTAGACTTTATTAATCAAGTTGTAGTCCCTTTCATAAGGGTTAGGGGTATACCTAAAGTATACTTTAATAAACTAAAATGTGGAATAGAAGATATACCACTAGTTAAATAAAGAAAGGTGAACTTATTGCATACTTGAAGGTGTACTTTTGTAAACTTAAACTGACCTTGTAAACTTAAAAATGTTCAAATTTAGTCCAAAGAATTATAAATATTTATAAATATACTTGCTAAACTTCTATTTATACTCAAGAATACTTTATATAATGAACTTTAAGTATACTACTTTTTGCTGAGGGCAGTTACTTCTAGCTCTTTCTCTCATGCGTACTCCCTTTATTTATCTTAAGATTTAAGCGCCCACCATTCATGCTTCTGTGAGAACATGATAAAACACCACTAGGGATTGTATAATAATCACAGGGAGATAGCTTCAAGTCGGAATACACGTTAAAATCGTCTGCATTTGGTAAATCGGTACCCTTTAGTTGTAAAAACAATCTACGGCCAAAAGTGCCGTGAAATAGTCGAAGTTCTCCCCAACAAGTCAATCGTCATGTTGTAGCTTGTGAGCAGTGTAAGATCGATTAAAGCCTCGATTTATCTAGCATGTATGCTATATGTATTGATGCCGAACTCAGTGCCACAATAAAGCAAGGCACTGGGTACCTTAAATAAGTGAATTAGCTGGCATTTCAAGCATCTAAGCTACTTTGATTGCTAAATTGTACAATTTGACAATGAAGACTTGTATGCATGATAACATGTTCGCTTCCGCCAACGTTTTCGTTGCTAAGTTACTCTTACAGTCAGACGACCGAGGTCGACCGAATGATCTGTTGTTGATCAACTTAAACTGAGCTGAGCATCTTGTTATAGTATTAGTTTATAGGTTAAACTCAGCGCTTACCACACTTCAGCTCCGTGATGGTCGCCATTGTAACAAACGTAAACAAACGACTGCCCCCAACTGTTCATGTTATCGACATCTGCCACCTAGCGACCGAATCAGGGAACTACAACTAACGCGGTCAAGAGAACATCATCATCATCTGCTTTATAAATACGGTGGATTAATATGACGAATTCAGGTTTATTCAGACTTCAGGTTAAGTAAGACAGCAAAGGCAAACAGTGTGTGTTTTCCTGACCTGAAAAGACCGTAAAAGGTACATCATTAAGAGAGATAATTAAGCTTTACTTAGTTTTAAGGATAGCATTTGGTTGCATTACATAAAAATTACAAATATTTATGGAGACATAATGTACCAAATTAAACATATATTGATCTGCCAGTGCGGTTATATATAGTATTTTCTTATTAGGCAATTATTTCATTTTCCCAAATTGCTTAACATGGTTTGATAATTAAGGGTTGGTTTTTTCAATGTATGTTATGATGAATCAAAAGTACTTAAAATATTAATCTGAATAAAAAAAAATGCTTGTTGTGTTCTTTGTACATCTAATTTGACAATGCAGCAATGACATACACTAAAGTTATGTATTAAATCAGAGTCCCAAATGATTAAACACACAACTGTGAGAAATAACCTGGATTGAAGTGTGACAATAGATTTAGCTAAACATAGCTCTACAATAACTTGTTATTGTTGTTACATCCATCCCAAAAATAATTAAAAAAAAACTGTTGGGGATGCACAGTACTGTATTTTTCCAAGCCTTATGTAGATTTTACCAAACCCACCACACATTCACCCATGCTTAAAATATAGGAACAGATGTAAGAAGATGTTCTTGTAACAAGAAAAACAAAAAAACATTAAACTCTTGCAAAAATGAAACTCTTGATTTTTTTAATGTACCCATGCAGTGATGAGAAGGTGCATCAGTGTTGTACATCTATGTAATTTTGCTGATATTCCAGTTGATATATGGCTGATATGTGTGGCTGGTATATCAGCTGTAAATATCTGCAACATTTTGATATTGAGTGATATATTGATGTATAATATATATATATATATATATATATATATATATATATATATATATATATATGTATCTAACTATTTGGGCCGATACACACCCTGCTGGTTAACAGTCAGCTTTAAAGTGGAAAATGTGCCTCTTATTTGTGTTGGCATGAAGGTTCCTTAAGAAAATCATCACAAATCGTCTTAATAACACAAGCACACTTCTCTACTTAAAATGTGTCTTTTAAAAGTTGACCTACATATGTAGATCCCATTTTAAAGTCATGGAAATGAGAAGTATAGTGGAAAATCCTTCACTGTCTGTTGCTCTGTTTCTTCTGCTTTAACGGTACAAACTTAATTTTGTTATGCTCATGTGGAAACATGATTATGAACTTCTATTTAGTGAACTGATTGTCATACCAATATTTTTCCCCATTTAATAAATAGAAACACTTTAAAGAGCAACAAAAGCCTGTTTTTGTTTTATTCTGCAATGAAAATAAAGAAGCAAGTCAAACTGGAGCTGTTCAATGACTGTTAGGTTTTTGCTATCCATGCATGCGACCTACTTATTTGTCACACTCTTTAAATATTTTTTACCATATATTGATCATATTTTTCCTCCAAACAGAGTAACATGTTTCCTAAATTCGTGTTCACTTGATGTCAGACTCACATAATGTCACAGACTTGATACAAATGATCTGTGTGCATCAGAACAAAAATGGCACCTCTTTTATGAGACAGTCTCGGTCACACTAGAGACATTTTACAGATATATTTTATTTTTCATTAATTATGACCAACAGCACTTGACCTATTTGCTAACATGTCATAAAGTGAAGCAGAACCATCGTCTAGTTTCAGATAAATTTTATTATCCAGCATGATGAATGGATCAAGACAGTACATTAATAATAAATGATCAAAAATGAACAAGCTTGTTATAAAAAAGTATAAATATCATACAATCCCCTTATCTCTAAGGATAATGATACATTTTGTAATATAATATAAATAAACTTTAGGGTTTTTCTTTGAATATGTTGTCTAAACCAGTAAGACAAAACAGTAAACGTTTCTTTTCTGTGAAAAGTTCATGGAGTTCTTCCTTCGAATTGAGAGTAAAGGTTAATGTGGACTATTTACAGTCTGTTATGTCAGCACCAAAAAAAAAAAAAAACAACAACAGATTTTTTTTTTTATCTCTGCTTGTGTATAAATGGCCTGAGTAGTGTGGTGAAGGCAGAGAGACAATCACAGAAAGATTTATCACCATTGTTTTGAAGAAGCATTCTCTTCATTCATTGTGGCTTTCACTACCGGTGTCAGGTTAAATCTGACCGGCAAGGTCTCTATTGACTCTATGTGTTTACTTTGACAGAAATAAACAACAGCCACAACATAGTTGGATGGATGATAATGTTTTGGCTCACTTAAATGTTTCCCTCCTTTCCCTGACTTATAAAAACTTTAAATTGGCTGCTTCAAGCTCGGATTTTGAAAACACTGGAAACCTCACTTCCCCTGGGTGTGCCAGGGTGAACCTTTTAAAGGTTAGTATGTCAGACTATTTTCTTTCCCAGATTCTGGGACAAGAAGAAAAAATAGAATCCAGTTGCGAAACTGCCTTCCTTTGTTTACACGGCTAAAAATAAGAGTAAACATCCACGTTAAAGCCTGAGACAACATCAAAAATATGTCATGTGCTTTAAAAAACTTACAAAAACTACAAAAATAATATCGCTTCCATTCAAAAAGAGAATGAAACTCTAAGTTTTGTAGTACTCTTGCATTCCAGCTCCTGGCTAAATCTTTTCATAGAATAAACTGGCTGCACCGCTCTATTTACAATATTTATAGCTTGAGGATTCTCAACCATCCACTGAAGCTCATCATCCGAGGTTGAGAACAGCATATCTGTGCGTCGGAAACCAACAACAAAAAAAGACTTGAACCACAGCTGCTTTGGAGATTGATTGACAATGCCCTCATCAAGAGGTGTTTGAGCTGCCACAAAGCTTGGCGTGATTTAACGTGTGTTTGAGAGTCACACAAATAAGGTGCCACAAGTAAACAGGACACCAGCTCCAAGGTAAGAAGCACGACGGTGGCCTAGACCAGGCCGGCCTCCCGGCACATCCGGTAGAACTGTCCCCGCTGAGAGATGAGGTTGGCCGGAGAGTCCGATTCAGAAATGTGGCCTCTGTCCATGACGATCACTCTGGTGAGGGGCAAAACATAAAACAAGATGCAGGGTTAGATCAAGCTTTTCTCTTCACAGCTGAGTCAGTGTGCTCCATTAATGTGACACCAAGGCTTTGGATTAGGACTATCTGAGTCCCTAAGAAGCAGTAATGAGCATGAGATATACTTCAGCCTCACGGTAGGTTTTTACTCCCTTCAAACATGTTTATGCTTTAAAAAATGAGAAAAATTTTGCCTATTTATAAAGATTATCATGATGAGAAAGTGTGAGTTTGATAAATGGCTCTTGTCACAGTTTATTATCAGCAATAATCCAAACACCCATAAAACATCCTACAGGCTTTTTCATGAGGAACGCAGCACAATGACCAGGTTGGCCCTCCAAAATGTCACCCTGCCACTCTGTTAAGAAAAATAAAAGCTTTTTAAATCACAGGTGAATCTAAATTATTGGATATTGACCCAGAAGTGGTGCTGCTGCAGTTTTCAGTTAGTCGCCAATAAGGGTCGACTTGTGCAAAAGCCAAACAAAGACATTTATTTAATTTGTTCTGTAGTGATAAAGAGTGTATTAATGGATATCTGGAAATCTTATAATCTTTCTTTCTGTCTCAGGATAACATAACTGTTATTAAAAAACATGTTATTTTCAAAAAAATCTACAGAAAACAACCCAACTCGATCCATTATCACTGGAAAAATAAAATAAATAGTTTTCATGTTTGTCCTCTCATGGCACCTGTAATAACCTGCATTTACACATTTTTAGTCTGATGCTTATACACAGGTATTTCGACTGTTCTGTATGTATATTAATCTGTATTTGCACACTTATTTATCATGTTTTGCCCCTCCTGGTGCACTTGTCAGGATTTAGGGAAAATCTGTGGCAATCAAAGTCCGCACAGCTAATTTTCCTTCAAAATCGGCATGATCTGTAATTGATGATTATTTTTGGTTTATTCTTAATTTAATTTTTTATTCATTTATTTATTTTATCTATTTACCATCTTTGTCATTTTTTTGTTTTAAATATCTTTTGCTTTTAATGTATTAAGGATATTGAACATAAAAAATCACAAGTGCAACTATTATGACTATTATGCTTGTGACAGATCTCAATAAAATGAGAAGAAAAAGTATTTTTTGTTTTGTTTTGTGTAATTATTGACATCATTATGTTTTTTTTTTGTATGTTTTTTCTGCCATAGGCCTAAACTGCAACATTGTCTTTGAGTTGATCTGAATGTTTGTCTGATATTTTGTTTTAACAAGAGTTTTAGGTGGGTGTGAGGCTGGACTGTGAAGCACCTGTCATGCGAATAAATAATTATTGTGTGTCAGCTGATTGTAGACTGTTGCGTACCTGGTGTAGTCCATGATAGTGTTGAGGCGGTGGGCGATAGTCAGGACAGTGCAGTCTTCAAACTGTGTGCGGATTGTTGATTGTATAAGTGTGTCAGTCTCCAGATCCACAGCAGCCGTCGCCTCGTCCAAAACCAGGATCTTGGTTTTCCTCAGTAAGGCTCGAGCCAGGCACACCAGTTGTCGCTGACCCAGACTGACCAGACAAAGAGTTGAAAAGAAATAAAAAAAATCTAATTTTAGACTGTGTGTAGATTCCCTGCGGTAACACTTTACTACCTGACAAGGAGAAACAATGGCGTGTGGTTTATCTGCACTGAGAGTCATTATATCATCATGTCAGCTTACCTGAGGTTTTCACCTCCCTCTGAACACTCGTGGTTTAGCTTGTCAGGAAGATTGGACACAAAGTTTTTGAGATGAGCCAGCTCCAGTGAGCGCCACACATCCTCATCAGTGTAGGTGTCAAAGGGGTCAAGATTCATGCGCAGGGAGCCTGAGAACAGCACAGGATCCTGGAAAAGAGGGCAGCAGGTTTATGTTTTAGACGTGTGCATACTGGAAACTAGGGCTGAAAGATAAAGCATTTTTGATTGTAATTGCAATTTCAGAAAATGCAATCATGTGATTATCAAAGCTACAGTATTTTGCAGAGCTCATGACTGACCCAGGATCTGTTGGGTCAACTAGTTTACAATTTGCTGGCAATTAACTTTTATAGGAGTGCTGGTGAGCACGACAACAATACAACCCATTTGTGCTTAAGATTCAAAGCCTTGAGTCTTTAGCACAAATGGGAAAAAGCACTTAAATGCCAACTACAGCAATTCTTAGGATCTCACAAACACTCTTAACCTCAACTAAACACAGACTGATTCAATTTAATGTCTTGCATCGTACATTTCACAGCCCTCAAAGATTCCCAAGATGCTCTTCCATGGATGGCAACCTAACTCATATGCTGTGGAGCTGAATGAGCCTCCAGCCTTTTTGGAGTGTCCATAACATCTTATCCAAAATATTTGTTAAAAAAACACAGCAGACCCCCTGGTAGCTATTCTTGGGACCTAAACAGACTTCACAGTTTCAGAATGGATCAGAAAAAGTTTATTTTTTATCCATTACAGCTGCTAAAATATGTATTATAACAAACTGGAAATCCACAATACCACCATCTTTGAAACAACAAAGTGGAATGAAGTCCTATCATATTGTACTCCAGAAAAAAAACATGTATAGTGAGAGGGTAAAACCAGAGCATTTTATAAACAAATGGGGACCTCTGTTAAAATCTATTCCACAAATTGAAGCTTCCATTGACTGAATATGATTGCATGTACAATTGTACTAAACTTTTGTCAACTGATCCTCATGACCAACGTATCTTTATTCTATGCTGTCTGGTTCAGGAAGGGGTTAGGTGTGGTAACATGTCTTTGTGGTCTGATTGTTCAGTCTGTTCTGTTATGTGATATAACTGGAAATAAAAAATAAATAAAAAAAACAAAAAAGTTTCTGTCTAGTAGTTGAAGTTGGAGTATCCCTGAAATAATTAAAACTGAATATTTATCAATTTTAGATGATGAATAATGTGCTATGTGCTTTTGATCACTGATTACCTAACTGTTGGCCATTCTGTAAACATGGTGAATATTGCACTGAAGCTTGATTTGAGGGAAATCGTGCATCAAATTGAAATGATAGATTTGTAGATCTGTTTATTTTTAAAAGAAGAAAATGGGACAGTACATGTTCATGAACATATAGATGTAAACATGTGAGATTATAGCCGTGTGGCTAATTTCCATCTCTAGTCCCATTGGCAGGTTGGTGTTGTACAAAACATTTATACACAATAAAAACAAAACAAAGACGAACAAAAACAAAGACAGAGGAAAACTAACAATACGAAACAAAGCAAACATAGGTGATCATCAAAAAACATTTAGGCCAAGGGGCTGGTCAGAGTGCAGAGTGCTTAAGTGTAAAGTGCATTATTGTATTGCGAATTGCCCAAAAAATATAAAGTGCTATTTTGATTGCCTAATTCTCAATTGCATATTACAGTAATCTAAGGCCAGCGATGGTAATTTGTGATACCTAGAGTACCTCAGAATATAAAGTGCTCGTTGCATTGCACATTGCTCAGTAAAAATTGGAGATGGAGCCCTTAATAGGACAAATACACAAGTTTAGGTCTGGTTATGACAACAGTGTTGGTGTCCAGTAGCCAAGCTTTAAGCTGTTTGGTAAAAGAGGTCAGGGTTGGGAGTTCTTGTATTGTGCTTGGATCTGAGTTCCAGGTGTGAGATGTACAGACAGAAAAAGTAGGTTGACTATAGGCACTTTTTCTAAAAGGAACAACACAGTCACCACTGGAACAGCTCTAGTTGATCTGTTTGAGTTTTTTTATCACAAATTCTTGTAGTGGTGTTGGTGCTTGGCCATGGAAGACTTTGTACATAAAGACAGCATCAGTGTGTTTGATAGTGTTGTCCCAGCTCAAGCGCTCATGCTTTTTTAATAGTGATGGTTTGGTTTTTTTTATCTAGTACTTCCAGGGCTTGTTTATAAACAATTTTGATCACATGAACAATTTGGTGATATCTGCCAGAAACGTTGCCATTAGATCTTTTCCTGAAGTCGTTCATCCTACTGGCAACAGGATTTTTGTTCTTCTTATTGCACTTGAAAACAGATTTCAGATATTTAAAACAGCTGATGAGGTAAAAGCAAGGTTTAGTGCTGTACCTGAGGAATGATTGTGATGCGAGATCTGAGGTCATGAAGTCCAATGTCTGCGATGTTGACTCCATCAATAAAGATCTTTCCTTTTGCTGCCTCTAAGATCCTGAAGATGCCCAGGGCAAGTGAAGACTTTCCTGCTCCAGTCCTTCCCACGATTCCAACCTGGAAAATATGTCCTCATTTAGACTGTTCAAAGTTGTGTAACTCAAATAGCTGGAGTAATACAAACTGTAAAGACCACAAATTGAGTTGGACTCACCTTCTCCCTTTCATTAATCTGCAAGGTAATTCCCTTCAAGGCCAACTCAAGACCCTTTCGGTACTGCAGCCCATAGTCCTGGAACTCGAGTGTGCCTCTCTGAGGCCAGGCTGGGTGCAAGGAGCTGCCCTCGATACTCCAACTGGCCTGGATCACACAGTTACAAAGAGGGAGTAGAGTTTAACAAAGGCCTGCTTGTTTTACAGAGTCAGATTTAGGGCAGAGGCTCTCAGCTGGTGGGTCAAGACCCAAAGTCGGTTATGGAGTTGTTTGCAGTGGGTTGTGAATGTGTGCCAGAAAAAGTCTATGTTCTACAGTTGGCTCCAGTAAAGCTGAGGCCTCAAGAAAAGACCAATAAAAGGCTTTACCCTATTTTAGCTAACTGCAATCACAGCCCATGAACTAGACAGTTGCTGTTTTTAAGGGCCTCTGCAGTACAAAAAAATTATAATGTACAGCCATTGACCACTTTTCAACCAAAAAGATAGATTGCACCACTGACTGGAACAAACAGATGGGTAAAATGTAAAAAAGTGGGTGGAACTGGTGAAGATTGCTGCCAGCTCCACCAACTTAAATAACAACTCTGAACTACTGCCAATGCAGTTTATATTGTGAGGGTTTTTGCTGCAGTAATTCAGTCAAAAAGTAAGACTCAAGGAACACAAGGCCCGGTCCATCGCCTGCCTTTGCCAGACAATAAAACTGCCTTTGGAAAGGCCTGAGCAGACACACAACCATTTACTTTAGTCCGTCTATCCATGACTTCTGTCTTGAAGTGTTGACTTGCTACCTCTGCCAAGAGGCTATGTTTTACCAGGGTCTGTTTGTTTATAGTTTGTTTGTTTTTCCTGTTTGTCTGTTAGCATTATTACACAAAAACTACTGGATGGATTTCATCAAAATTTTACCAGAGGTGTGGTTTGATCCAAGGAGGAACCCATTAAATTTAGGTGGAGATCCGCATATTTGTCTGGGGGCCAAAAATTCCCCAAATTGTGTAAAAATCCTATAACTTAACACTGTGTCGTATTTTGTCCCATAGCACCATCCGATTGGTTACATCTGGTTTCATGCAGAGCAGCAGCCAATCAGCAGTGAAAGCTGTGCATGCAGTTCTGCTTACAGACACAGCGGAGAGGAGGAAAAGTTTTGCCAATTGAGAAAGCCTGGCACTGAAGCCTTGGTTTCCAAGAATAATTAAGGCATCAGACTCTTGTGATAAACATCCCAGTCCTCTACAACTCACAGCTACGAGTAACATTACTGTGATCTGTACAAATTGGTTCAATCAACAAGTTACAAGACCCTTGACTAACTAGGTCACTCAATTAGATGATGTTCATATCAACAAGAATCACACTTCTTGCAGGTTGGTATTTTTCATTCCACAATGTGCATATAAAATAAATATAAGACTATAATATTAATGGAAGTCATAATTTAGCGGTGGAACTGAGCTGCTTGGAGGAGGTCTACTGAGATATTAAAACTAGATCTCCCACAATAATGTGTATATTTCTTAAGATGTATTGAAATAGCCAAAATGTGCACAATATACCAAAAAACAAAATAAAATAAACATATAAATGCAGGTCTTCCTGTGCTACTATAATGGCATCTTCCTTAATTATGTTGTTTAGTCCTGTCTCTTTGTTCAGTCATCTAAGTCCAAACATTAAATATGTTCATTTAAGAAATTTGAGTGGTTTGACCTTTTGAACTATTGCTGGTTATTCCCCACTGCAGTGGTAGCGCAGGGTCTTGAAGCTCAACCAGTTAAGAACCTCTGATTAAAAAAGACCCCAGTGATTAATGTGGCACTGACCTCTTTGGCTGTGTCAGCATACTCGTTGACTCTTTCCACAGAAACAATGTTGTTTTCCACATCAGTCCAGGATCTCACAATCCAACTTAGGATTCCAGTCACCTGCAACAGTCAATGCATATGATTTACCTTAAATAACAAATGAGCCAATTCTGATATCGGTCTCAGACATTGGTGCTGATCCCAAAACAAGTAATTGCTCCTGTACTGACAAAACAACAATGCATTACTTCTAGTTTTTTTCAGCAGGTAAGCCTGCCATTATTTGAGTAGGTTGGCAAATTAAGAACCCTCTCTATAGTTTTGTGATGTATAAAAACAATAAAACAACAGATTGAAAACTGTGTAGAGATAATTACCAAGGGGAAAGAAAAGGGAACATCTAATGGACATTAAATATGTTTTAAAAATGACTCCATACACTGTAATAGTATCCTATTTGTTCTGTGTTGTGTATACTTACTTATAGATATTGGGCTTTACTGAAACAGTGTTGATTTGACAACATTTTTTAATTTAGTTTTAGTCTTTTGCCTAAAATATCTTTGTAAATCATAATTTAGTCATCTAAATTGTTTTAATTTTAGTCTAGTTTTAGTCGATGAAATACACAATATTTTAGTTGGCAAAATCTGCTGTAAATTTATGCGACTAAAATATAAAGTATAAAATGCAAGACATTTTTATATTTCCTTGAATTTCTGAAGTTTGAATGTTTTACACTTTGATACAATGAATCATTTACTAACTCTTTACTGAATCTTAGTAAAGTTTGAATGTTTAAATGAACAGAAACAAAAGTTCCTTTTGTGTGAAATGCAGTCACCTTTATTTATTCTACCTGACAGAGCATCTCAGTTACAACACCAGAACTGACCACAAACAATGAACCTGCTCTACATGAATATATCAATTCATAAAGAGAGCAGCTCTGATTGGATCACTCCGCAACTCATCCCACCACCACCAAGCTAAGGCAGCTGTGATTGGATAGATTCCTAACTTGTCTCTACTTTCTACATGACCAAATTAGGTCTGATTGGCGTAAGTCGCTGTTAAACATTTTAGGCTAGTTTTTATTTGTTGACAAAAATGTTAATTTAGTATCAGTTTTTGTCCATGTGCACTTGTTTTTATTAGTTACTGTCTAGTTGCTGAAGGTGCATCTTTACTCTAATTCACTTTATTCATTCTGGACTTCAAATGTATTTTACTGACTGAGCATAGCTGTTCATTTATACCTCATTACTCTTGCCCTGTTTGGCCATTAATTGTAACATGAGTCAGATGCATCATTGCTGTTTAGTGTATTTAGTTTGTTTTTAAGTCCTTTTTGGAACATCTTAACTTGTGTTGAGTGAGAATGTGTGCCAGTTTGTGTATTTTTTGGCAGAGTTTCTTACCTGGAGGGAGTGTGATACTGCCAAACCGACGATGCCTGGACTCAGGGTGCTTTTTCCCATCACTGACAAAATGGCAGCAGCTAAGACCACACCATTACCAACAAATTCCAGATTGACAGCCAGCCACCTATGGATGAAGCATTGAGTGAGCTATGTGCAGACAAGTTCTGTGTGTTTCATTTTTGGAGAAAGGATTACTTTTCTATTAATGTAACATAAAGATATCAGTACAGTTCTTAGTGGTGTAAAGCACCTCTAACTTTTATAAACCCCAGCTCAGGAAAGGGATATACTGTATATTACTTTAAATATAGCACACTATCATCATGCACTGTCTCACCGAGTCGCCACAAATCGAGGGAAGTAGGATGTCTGATTGAAGTCAACCCTCTGATTGGCCTGCAGGATGAACCTGGACTGCTCGCCAAAGGCCCGGATGACACTGGCGCCCTGCACTGTCTCGTTGAAGTGGGTGTAGATGGGTGAGCGGCTCACAGCTTCCAGTCTGCGCAGCTGACAGGATGTGGCAACGTAGAAACTCTGTAACCCACAGTGGAAAAGTAAAACACCAGCCTTATTGAGTGAAAACGACGAGAGAATCCAGGGCTTTCCCATAATTCATCGTGAATGTGAGCAAAATTTGAGTCAGCCGCTGGTGGATGGCAAAATCAGCAAGGCTGGTTCGGAGCGCTAAGCTGTCCAATTTGTCAGTGTAATTAATAACCGCTGCTTAGAATCAGAGTAAGGCTTTATATGGGGGAAGACATACCTGTACAAAGGCGTAAAGGAAAGCCAGGGGCAGGATGATCACTGCAGCAAATGGTGTCGCCATTAGCACGATGATGCAGACCTCCATGAGCTTAAAGACATAGCTCAGCATCATCTTCAAGCCCTCAGGGACCATGCAGTCAATGGCGTCAATCTCTTTGGCAAAGCGGTTGAGCAGGTTTCCACTGGGCGTGCTCTCGAAGAAAGACATCGGAGAGCGCAACACATTGATCAGCAGGTCCATGTGCAAGTGACGGGAGGCAATGATGCCACAGATCGAAATGGCGACAGTCGTACCAAAGATGGCGATGCCTGAAGAAAGGAGACACATTTACTTAGGTTAGAGCCAAAGAGGAATTCATAAGTAAAAAATGATATTGGTAGGGGGAAATGCAGTCAAATTGTTTTCATGAAGCACATGATGCTTAATATGAACCTTGTACAAAGCCCAGAGCTCCAAAAACCGTCAGTTTTAGGTCAGTATCAATTTGTGTGCCGTTGACAACAGGATCATCGGCCCACATGCTCAGCCAGTAGTTGTAGGCTAACGAGGCGCCCTGCTGAAAGGCATACAGGAAGACGATGGGGATGATGATAGCCAAGCCGATGGTCTTAAAGTACTTCTTGTACATCGCCAACCTCACCTGGTGGAACCAACACAAAAAAAATATTGTTCAAAATTACAGGATTTGATTAATTCTCTCTTTCTTAAAGATTCCTGCCTCTAACAATTATGACTTTTTGGTAGGGATGCATGATAATCTTGGGCTGATATCGGCAGATATTGATATTTTTGCAGATATTTACAGTCAATATATCAGCCACACATATCAGCTGTAACTATCAGCAAATTAAACAAATGTATAGTATTGATGCACCTTCTCATCATTGCATGGATATATTTATCAGGGGTTTCATTTTTGCAAGAGTTAAATGCTGGTTTTACTTATTTAACACCTATTCCTTGCGAAAATATAGTTTAAGACTGAAAGAAACAATTCCATGTTTGGAAAGTACCAAGCTTGTCTCTTTACCAGAAATATCTGTATCCTTATCGGCAAGAAAGACTTAAAAAGGATATCAGCAAAAATCCAATACCGTGCATCCCTACTTCTTGGCCAGTTTGAGGTAGCAATAAAATCAACAGACTTTAAATATGTGTAAATGGATATTAAGTTGATATATTGCAAATATCAAGAAACATGGCCATATGTTTTGAGTTTTTACAATGATATGTACCCTTCCTTTAAACCCTGCTTCATGTGTCTAATAAATCTCACTTTCACTACAGCAGGTAAAGTGAAGGATAACCAGACTCACTCTTCCAGTGCGAGCTTTGTCAACCTCAGTCAGTTTCCCCAGGTCCTCTGGTACCTGCTCCTGGTCTGTTTCAGACACAGGCTCCATATTTTGCAAGTTGGTATTTGTAGTGTCACCCCTGGAGGGGATAGAGAGTCCACAGGTCAGTTTTGTCAAGTAGATTCTTAAGATTCCAAACTATTTTATGACACTTTGACAATTTGCACGTTTGTTTACTTACCCGATGAGCTGCTCTTGTGAAAGATCTCTGGAGAACGGCATGAAGTCGACCATGCTGAGACGAGCATTTGATCGCCTTGAACCAGCTGCATTAAAAAAATAATTTAAATATTTTTTTAGGTTTAGGCCTAATGTCCAATACTGATAAGATGTGCACACTCTGACATATATTTGCAAAGGCTTTTTAAAAAGTGTAGTCAACAGAGGACTCTTCCCAATCCAAGAAAAGAGTGCTCCTGGACTAGTGGAGGCTCTGTTGTATGTATTGTTTCAATCACTGTATGAGTCGAGGATGACAAGGTCTCAACATTTTAATACCCTAATTTGTCCTGCAGGACCGTGCTGTGCTCTGTGATTAAGTTTGAAATTCTGCTTATTTTGTTTTGGGGGGTTGGGTGTTAATGTAAAGTTTGTTTTACTAAGATGTGGTGCATAATTGTCAATAATATATTTAAAAAAAAGCACATTTGAGATTTAAAACCATATGAGCACTCAAAATAAAGCACTGCCTTTTAAAGCTAATGATAAGAAAGTAGCATCACCTCTTTGAATGGGGCTCTCTTTTCGCTCAGTGTTTGCGAAGGTGTGGATGAAGTCAGCGAAGGCGCCATGGCGGCTGAGGAGCTCTTGGTAGGAGCCGCTCTCTGTGATTTCTCCATCTACCAGGACTAGGATATGGTCAGCCTGTGGCAGGAAGCTCATCCCATGGGTCACCAGGATGCGGGTCTATAAAGCAAGCCACACAAGTCAGAAAAATAAGATGTAAGCACAATCCAACACTAAATTGAGGCTTTCTTTAAAAAAAAAGCTGTCAGCATAGTGGCGGTTTCCAGACTGTGATAACAATAGTGCAGGTCACATTCTCATAAGTGGTTAAATGTTCTAACACCATGTTTTGGCTTTTTGCAGCTAAATTAAACAGCTGCATTTTATTGTGTAATACCTTGTCTCTGAGAACTCCTTTTGGTCCAATGACTTTGTCAAAGATGTGTTGACCCACATGAGCATCCACAGCCGATAGAGGATCATCCAGGAGGTACACATCAGCCTTTCTGTAGACGGCTCGGGCCAGGCTCACCCTCTGCTTCTGCCCACCTGAGAGGTTCAAGCCCTGCATGGGCACAGATTTACAGTCACTACTGACTTACATTGCACAGTAAAATGCTCCAGGACTCTTCAGATCACATTCAACTCCTTACCTTCTCCCCAATTTCTGTAGCATCTCCTGCAGGGAGGATATCCAGGTCTGGCATCAGTGCACAGGCCTCCAGCACTCGGTTGTACCATGACTTCAGTTTATCACGGCCAAATATGATGTTGTCTTGGACTGTGGCGTTCTGGATCCATGCCTGCTGGGGGACATAAGCAACAGAACCCTGTGGAGACAGATGTCAAGAGAAAAACATCAATATTTATTACAAAAAACCCACAACTGTAAATAGAGCTGACCTGTTGAACAAAAGCCCAGTACCCTAATAGTCACACTGCCACTTCTTTTCTCTGTTTCACCGAGCATGGCCGACAACAAGGAGGACTTTCCACTGCCCACATGCCCAACCACAGCCACAAGGGAACCTCGGGGCACGTGGACGTTAATCCTGTCAACAAAGGAAGCAAATTTCCTGTAAGTCTGCCTCTACTTTTTGTGAATCTTGTTTTCTTGCAGTTCATTTTTTCCCCCATATTCATACCGTTTAAGACACGGAGGGCCCTCTGCAGACCAGCTGAAAGTGCCATTCTCGATTCCAACATCCTCTCCACCTAAACAGAAAAGAAAGATCAAATTAAAAGAACTAAACCTGCAATAGGAACTGAAGACAGCACATGCATGGTCCACCTGAGTGACAAACAAACAAAAATCCCCCTCGAAGTTAGTTGTCAGAGTGCAGCCTGGGCGTAATTACAAGTGAATTTGCTTAATCATTCAAATTACAGAGCTGTTGCTTTTTCACAAGCTGTCTTAGGAAGTGTTGACAGATTACAGACAGAAGAGCGCAGTATTTTTTTAATTCCTCTATGATTCATATGTCTAACTTCATGCTATGATTTACGTCCAACCACTAAATGGAAACATCCTATAATTACCCTGTCTACCAGCCAGCCCAAGACCCAGGAAGTGACAGTGCACATGATCCATACAAGGCTGTGGTACTCCACAGATATAAACAACAAATCCTGTGGGAAGCTTATATTGATTATGACAGCCCATGATTTTAGGCAGTGCGCAGTATGTAACAAATTATGGAAATAGGTGCATTTGAACATACAGTATAGTAGTTTACTCAAGCTATGTAATAATTCATACAAGGGTGGGGCCCTTACCAGAGCTCAATGGAGCCTTTGAGACATTGTCCACTTTCAATTCCTCGGAGCACAGGTACTTTCCCAGACGTCTTAGTGAAACCACAGCCTGAAACAGACTCAGTGGTGAGTAAACTGACCTATATTCACCATATATGGCTATGAATATGTAACACATCTGGCTCCATAGATGGAGAAAACGTCTCTTTACAATCGTAATCATATATTTGAAATGACAGCTACCTGCATAGTCGTGCTTATAGCAAATGGAAGTTGACTTAGTGGGGTCTTCAGGATGTTGATCAGCGCCATCGAGACAAAAACCTTCTGTGCATCCAGAACATTCCTGTCATCCAGCATGACATAGACGCCAAACATGGCAAAGGCAATCTTAGGAGTAAAAGAGAGTAAATGTTACAATTTCAGGCAAAACATGTGCAATAGATAATCTTTAGAAAGACACTGGAGGCTGATGTTTTTATAAATATCACATGAAAAGATCCAAAAACTATCAGCAATGATTTAGTCTGTCTATGAACTGTGTTACGTCCCCGCCCTGTCTGTGGCACTCAGCCCGAAACTATTTATTCCCACTGAAGTCTACAGTCTTTCAAAACAGGTCATGAGTGTATGATTCAACTTTTGTTTTAGTTTGTTGCCACACCTCCACCTCCACATGGTAACTGTGACCTGCTGACTGGTTCAGTGGTTTGCTACTGACACAAATGTTTGGGGTGAATTCCTGAACAAATACAAAATAGTTTGCAGTTGCTTGGCTCACACATTCATTCATCCCTCAAGATAACCTCTGTAGAAGACATACTGTTTGTCGCCCTTGTTCCAGCTTTCAACACGGCCACCTGTGGTCCAACTGTGGTCAGAACGTGTATGGATAAGTATATAAATGAATGGAGATTTAAGGTGGAGATACCAGGTGAGGGGCAGGGATGATCATGAACAGCTTATTGTTATGCTTCATGAGTCAAGATCAGGACAATCAGAGTTAACGTTTTAAGACTTAGGTGGACCACAGAAAAGGGTTATTTAAAATAAGGTAAAGATATGATCAAAATGGGTAACCCTATGCCAGCGGTCACTACTCCCTTGATTAACTGTCAATCAGCCAAAGAGGTAAAGTTGAGACAATGTTTCCACCTCCTGGCAAAGAGCTACAATGTGCTCCTGTGCAGAAGATGGTGCCTTTATTTGCATACTTGTATCATTTTTAATACCATGCCAATTAAGTCATGACACCTCCATCCTCATTTCAGTGTTCACGCATAAACATCTGAACTACTCTGTGTTAAACTTCAGTGAAAATGTCCATTTTTATCTCCAAAGGTAGCCCCTTGTTAACAAAGTACAGCCTCAAAAAAGGTGGAGCACCACTGTAGCTTAGCGAGATGTGAGCAGAAGTATTAGGCTTTGAGTTTGCATACTTGTTAGCTGAATTGATAGTTGGTTTAGGTCTTTGCATTAACTTCTCATCAATAATAAACCATGAAACATCCTACACTTGTGTTACAAGTCAATTTAAAAAGTAATGCAACACAAATTCAATGTATCAATCAGCAGTACTTTAAGCTTTGTTTTGTTTTATTGACCGACTTATGTTTGTCTGTCTGTCTGTGAACAAAATAACTCAAAAAGTTATGGATGGATTTTGATGAAATTTTCAGGAAATGTTCAGCACGGGAAAAGGAAGAACTGATTCAATTTTGGTGTTGATCCGGATCAGCATCTGGCCGCCATGACGAAAAACATGATTTTTGTGAATAACTACTGGACTGAAATAGATATGAATCCAATTGCTAATGGTATGTTTTCATGGTCAAGGAATCTAAATATTTTGATGAAATAAAGGTAGGACTAATATTTATGGTGAAAATCACAATATGGGTGAGGACTGTGGTGCTGGTGGAGGTCTGCACTCTCCGAGTGCTTTTCTAGGTTTATATTAATTTCTTACAAAACTTACATAAAGTTCTTATTTGAGTCTAAAATTAGATAATGTAACATAACACAGTTAAAATATGAGTCATTACAAGCACACAGGACCATTTAGAGTTGCTGAAGAGTTTATCTAACAACTGTAGGCAGAGGCATGCTAACACTACCCATTGACTCCCAGTGTTTGAGCTAAGCTAATTAGCAGCGCCAGTCTCTTTCTTGCTCCTGGACGCACAGTTGAAAGAATGGTGTCTAGCTGCTAGTAATGGACTCAGGAGTGCAGCAATACATGAAAAAAAAGAGTTGGCTTATCCTTTTAGGCTTAGTGAACCCACCAGGAAAGATGAGGAGTTGAACGACGCGATGGAGATGGAATAGAGGATCTGAGATTTCTTCAGAGCTTTCAGCTCCTTTTCCCTGTGTCCCAAAACCTGCTCCAGGAAGGCCTTCTCCCAGGCGTAGAACTTCAAGATCTTTATTCCATTTAAAATCTCATTCATTAACCTAATGCGGCCATCCATGAACTTCATTTGAACCTCCTGTTAAAGAGACAGAAATATTTTATGAAGTAATGATAACGAAACAAATCCAAGTTTTAACGTGAGCATAAATGAATTCCCTCCCGAGTCAAACACATTTTTGTGTAAAAGGATTTGTCCACTGTTGTAGCTTTACTGTAGATCATGAAACTTGTTTTAATTCAGAAAGAATTTATAGCTTTTTACTTGTGAGTAATTTTTATGAGAAGGAAACAACAAAGGGCCAGGGATGCGGTCACTGCATTCAAGACTAAGTTCGATGAAACTGGCATTCAGATTTATAGACCTGTCTGTTGTTTTTCCAAAGAAATGAAAAATTATGTCTTCCTACTGCCCACCCTTTCCTTTCATTGTTTTTCAAGCATGTTATATGGGGCAGACATCAAAAGGACAAGGGAGAATGCACCATGCAGGCCAAACACCCACACGGCTCCTCAGCCTCTATCTAAACCAGCTGTGGCATCCCTGACCCAACGCGGCAGCTGTCAGGCTACTGGAGTCAAAGTGTGAACAATCACTCATACGGCTCTGTACCTGAAGCTTGCTCCTTTTCTTTGCGATGATTCCATTGAGAGGGAAAATGAGGATGACAGTGGCAATCCCTGCCAAAGCCGATGGGCCCAGATGCTGCACAAAAGAGAACAAACTGGTGTCAAGGTCTTTTCAGTTCATGAGTAAGCCTGGCTGTTTTTGAGTGGTACATTTCAGCATACCTGCCAGAGGAAGAAGAGACAAAGAGCAATTTCGATTGGAGCCAGCCAGACAGCGTTAAAGTAGACCACAAAGTCCATGAGCTTCTGAGTGTCTGCTGAAACCAGGTTCACAATCTCGCCCACAGTGCATGTTCTCCTGGAGGCACTGTTTATCACCAAAGACTGGAGTGAAGACAGAAAGAAGGTTAAGCTCTGACTAAGCAAGACAACCATTTACCATTTGTAAAAGCTTTAACCATTGATTTTGTATATTTATCTTGTGGATAAAGAAAAACTTTAGCTTTGCTTTTAAAACCTTTTTCATTGTGTCTGGAGGTTAGCAACCGGCCACAAGTTGCCTAAATACAGTTTGACCTACCTTCCTGTAAACCAAGCCCATGACTGCTGTCTTCACTCTCATGCCCACAGTGAAGCAAGTGTACATGTACTGATGATTGAAGAGAGACTGCAGACAGGAAAGCAGGAACATCAAAGTGGCATAGAAATAGCCTTTCCACAGAGGAGCATCCGGATCTCTCATGAAGCCAAGAAGAAGACTGTAGAAGAAATAATGAAGGGGGATGTTAAATACACGCAACAAAACTTCATTATGTCTCTAGTTACGTTAGATCTGGATACTACACCCATTTCCACTGCCTTTTAATTTAACAAACTGTTATGTATTGCTATTAAGTTTGGTTTTATTCAATTATTAAGTTAAAAGATATACAGTTTTTGTCAGGGTTTATTTATGTATTTATTAGTTTTCTGGGATAAAATCAAAAGGGCCACGCTCCTGCTCTGTTTAGTCAACTTACCCATTTTGCTTCCTTGTTTTATGTATGGCTTGTATTTCCTGTTTTATTTTGAAAATGTACCTGTCTTTGTTTGTTCCCATGTGTTTTGCCTCCTGTCTCGCTCTGTCACCCTGGGCTGTGGTCGAATAGTTCTCTCCTAAGTCCTTTCCTATCTACTTTTCCTTAACCCTGATGGATAATGTCATGAGGTTAAGGAAAGGAGAATTCAGAAGGACTTAGGAAAGGAAAACTGCTATGCAGAGAGGATACGACTACACTTTCAATGCGCTAAGTCATCATGTGTGGATGCTACTGCTGCGTTGAAACTACAATTTTCCAAAGACGCATCATAGAAGTGCTCATGTATCATGACAGTGTTGTTCTTTTCAGACAACACTGAACATAATAACCCAGTAAAAATGACATCTGCATAACGGATGTTGGAAGTGAAGATTTAAATAAATCTGTCCTCTCATTATCAACATGAACACCAATCAGTGCATTAAAATAAATGGTAACTGAATAAAAGAAAAGCATAAATTGTAAAGACCGCAATCTAATGATGTGCAAATTATTAATATTGAACTATGTTTAAAACATAATCAACATCAAATGTCTCATATCCTGCTCTCTTCAGAGAATCAGTCTATTGGAAAGTTAGGGCAGGTTTTGGTAAACTTTTGAAAGGCTCGGACAGCAGTGGTAACTTAGATGGTTTTGTTTTTCCTTTTGTCATTATTCTGAAGCAGTCGGATAACCCGCTGTATATAAATGCTGTTGCCGCAGAGAATTGTGCGACGGAATATTCTCCTCTCCTTTTGTAAAGGATGGTCCGGTGTATCCTATGCTAAAGGAGCTAATAAAGGAAGCATTGAGCCACCTTTCCTATGCAATTAAACTATTTGAACGACTCTAATCACGAACTACTTCCAGTCCATTTCACTCTGCTAGGAACCTTGCTAAGCAAATAGGACTATTTGACCGCAGCCCTGATTCCTGATTGTTCCTCCCCAGCTGTGTCTCATCACCCCCAGTCACCTCATGTCTTCCCCTGTCTTGTTTTAGTTTGTTACAATCTCTAATCTTCGTCCCAGCACTCTATCTTGCCAGTACCTGTTTTGTCTTTTGATATAGTCTTTTGCCTCACGTCTTGGGATACCGTTCCCTCTCTGATTGATATTCTGTGAACCAAACTGCCTGTTTTACCAATAAACCGACTGCCATTCTCAAACCGGTGTAGTGTCTAGCATTGCTTGCGCCTCGCTCCATGATACCAGCAGAAAAAAAATTCTACACTCACCAAACACTTTGTTAGTTACACCTGCTTGTACAGGGTTGGACCCTCTTTAGTCTTCAAAACTACTTCAACTATTTGTGGTATTTTTTCAACAAGGTGCTGGAAACATTCTCAGAGATTTTTCTCCATATTCACACAGTTGCAGTACATTTGTTGATTACACATCCAGGATGTGAAATTAGAGCACATGAATTTGCTCTTATTTTTAACTAAAATGCACATGTACAATAGAGTGTAAAGAATTTACTTTCCCAATAAGGGATTAATAAGTATATATCCATAAAGTGGGATGCACGTGGACACTAGCTCTCTGCCCGTTTCGTCTACTCTCTTAATGGTGCAAATATCTACGTGCTTCAGTTTGCAGGACACAAGCTGCAATATAACTGCAGAGAGAGCATAGTCTGCATTGGAACAATCAGTAGGTAATATCAAATGCAAAAGAAAAAAGCCAAATAGTTATAAAGTGAAGACTTGCTTGATAATACCAACAACTTCAGCTGGTCTCCTGATACTGTTTTAATTGCACACACGAGTTGGCATTATTTGGACAAGTAGGAGTCAGATCTACAAACATTGATAACTTTTTTTATGGTGAAGACAGTGTGTAGAACATTTAAATAACATGTCTTAGCCACTAAGAGTAAATGTCAGACCTTAACCATCCACGGTTAGGCAGACTTTATACTGAGTCCTCAGGCAATTGCCTTGCTCTGCTCTGGAGTAACGACTTTAACCTCAAAGACAACAGGCCCTTTTTATCATAAGAACAGCATGTTTTATTCACGAGTGTCTGTTTCAATAGGGATATTTACAATTTCTGAGTCATCAACAATCGAGTTAAAGGTTTAAAATGAGAACATTTGTCAATTATTCTATTTACTTTGGATTGTTTTGTGTATGCACACTACAATTTGTACCTTTCCAAGTTTTCTTACTTCTTATTTTGTGTTGACATAAGAAACTTTACAGTGTCAAATGTAGTTAGTGGGATTTTCCCTGGAAAGACAATGATACTAAACATATCAGACATGGGGCGCATTGACCCTGTCAACAATGATTTTTGTGTGTTATTATTAAATATCACATAATTTATTTTTTATTGTGTGGTTTCGGTGATTTTGCCTTGGCTACTGTCTGCCTGGTTGACACAAAGCAGCTTGCATTGCACAACAGAGCTCAGCTTGTGGCCGGGCTGCCCTCACACTTGGCCAGCGGTGAGCTTATTGTGGTGCGAAGACATTTCTGCCATTTAGAGCCTGCTTTCTCTCTCTGCCTGTCCTTCTTACTGGAGCATAGAGGGCTGCGGTTTCGTCTACTTTTCTCGCTCACAGCTTCATGACCGTAATTAACACTTCCCCTGATTCTGAGCTGTGCATCACAACAACATTCCAGTCTGGCGAGTGGGATGATGCGGCGGGTGGCGGGTCAGCCGTGACCTGTTTTTCCGCTGTTGCCAGCTTATGTTGTTACACGTTTGTCTGTGTCACAAATCATTAAAAACAGAAAGTTGCAGGTGATATCTGAGGTGATCACAGAGGAGGTGTCTGTCTCTCCGTCTGTTTGCCTTCCCACAAACAGCAAAACCTTCAATTCTTTGAATCACCATTCCAGGAAAGTGAAATGTTTTTCACAGAAAAATCCTCATTTAATTGAAAAGTTCATTTTCAAAATACACAATTAAACTGCACAGTGTAGTCTAGATTGAGATCCATCAAGGTAATTTCAGTCTGAGCTTTAAAGTTGTGAAATATTGGCTGTAGTTTCCCTTAATAAGGTGCTTTCAAGCTGTTTGGTTTGTGGGTGTCTGAGCTGAAAAATGTTAGACTTGAAAAACTAAAACAAGGCCTCTGTTCTCAAATGAAACAATATCTTGGTCTCATAAAAGGGTCCTTGAGCTCAGCTGAACGGTTTGGGCAAAGGAGAACTTTATAATGAGGTCTATCATTTTTTGGTTTGTTCTGGGAGCTACAGCAGGGACATAAAAAATATGAGTTCATGATTCTTGGTTTAAGTCACTGCTCATACCTCCAAACAAGGTCAAATCAAAACACAGCCGGAGTAGATTGTCTATTTGCACTTTATAAAGTCTCCTAAATGTAACTGTTATCACTGTTTTGCCTTTTTACATCTCATTTCCAGGGAAAGTAGGTTGACATTCCAGATAACACTTTAATACAGTAAGTCTAATAGCTACAAGATTTGTTTTAATTTCAACTATGCTGAGCCTATTAACCTTGTTTTCAATTAGCTGTTTGAGAATAAGCTGCTGTGGCACTGATTTAGAAATGATCAAGACTCTATCTATCTATCTATCTATCTATCTATCTATCTATCTATCTATCTATCTATCTATCTATCTATCTATCTATCTATCTATCTATCTATCTATCTATCTATCTATCTATCTATCTATCTGTTTGTCTTTCTTCTCTGTGCAGATCCTCCTTAAGTCTTACCTGAGCACTTGTGGTATAGCGAACATGAAGGCATCATGGAATATGATGCACAGGGTGCCAGTCAGAAAGTATGGACCAAAGTTTCGTGCAAGCGTCCTGAGCAGGAAGAAACCAGAGCTCTGCTCTTTCTGCAGCTTCCTGAGCAGCTGAGCCTGGTCTGGCAGTCTGCTACCCAATGCAACCCCTGATGCCAAGGCCTTCTCCTGCCTGCCAGAGAGAAGAGTGAGAGAGAGGGAGAATGCAGTTACAGACAAGACATCTGTGTCGGAGAAGCCTCGGCTAAGTGCTGGCGCCATTTAATACTTTAATGTAAAACAGGAGGTAAGAAAGAAATGTTGTTGTATGAATCACTGATGGGCTTGAGGATTGTCCAGCAGCAGAAAAAACATGACTGACATAATTATTGGACTTAACGACACATCTTCAAAGAGCTGGATCTTGTTAACAAGCTCTGAAATGGCACATGTGGTGCTTGTCTTGACATTATGGTGCAGAATGTCCTCAGGGAACTCCTTAAGAAGTATTTCAGGCCTCTGTTGAGGAGACATCCCGAATTTCAAATCACCGCAATCATGGCTATGTCAAGGTCTGTTTGAGTCATTAGAAGTCCACTGACACATTGCTGACATTAGGCAGTGGTGCAATAAAACCAAACAGAATTTTTTTGGCTATGACAATACAGAGAGCTGTTCGGCAGATCACAGGCATGTGGCGAACGAAGAGGCCACACGCTCCAGATGGAGCATAAAAACAAACTGTTTATGTCCTGCACGTGTTATTCTGCTTTGAAGATTGGTCTCATTGTCATGTCCTGCATGCTGAAGCAGCTTGGTAGCAGCCTGGTTACAGCTCATGACACATAACCTCAACATGCTGATTGTGTTTTGATTAGGAGTCAGTGATTGTTGAAGCACTTTGGTGCCTGATTTTCTTCTTGCTGCTGCCAAGGCTCCCGGATAAATGCCCCAGAAAGTGATTAACTAGACCAGCAGAGACGATGTGTATTCTTATTACTGGGCCCATTTGATGAAATTTCAGAGATATAATGCATAACACAATTAGTTAGTTGTAAAGAGAAATACAAAAAATTTTAATATGTTTAGAGCTGGAGAAGAGTTGAGGTTTGTCTGATCATTTCTTGCCATACTTGGGGATGTTTTCATATGATTTTTGTTAGTCTTTTATTTTCTTAACCCCTTTAAGCTTGTTATGTCACATTTGATACATATACTTTTATGAAACGACTATCTAATCAATATGATAAACAAATTACTAACAAAACACATCTGAATGCAATCAGATAAATGATTTAAAAATGTCCTCAAGTGGATTAACAGTTGCCAAAACATGTGTATCAAATTTTATGGAAATTTGGATTTCAGTCGAAAGTGAAATAAACATTTCGGCTAAAAAAATAGAACTTAAACTTTATTTGTCTTCAGCCTTTAAAGATTTCACTTCTATTTGTTATTTCTGAAAATCTGTTTTTTAGTTATATGCCATCTTTCAGCTCCATTCCTCATATTTCAACCAACTTCAACTTTCAACTTTATTCTCCCCCAAGGGAAATTTGCTTTGCTGCCAGGTTAAAAGGTCATTAATACACAGTCACACCAAGTCATTCACAACAACACAAAGACAAGAGCACATCAACCAAGAGAAACATCAATGTGCAGACCAGGACTGGAGCCATCCACAATTAAAACTGCCGACAGTGACACAAATGAAATCAATCAAGCTGATTCATTTATGCATTTGGACTTTGAAAAAAAAGCATTTTTCATCCTGTTCAATACTTCTATGACTATAAATGCTTTATTTTTTAACTTTATAAAGCACTTGAATTCTGCTTCAGTATTAGCTGATCCCATTCTTACACACACAAGGCTGACCTGGAAATATGGGAGTAATTTGGGGGTCGAGTGCCTCAAAAAATCCTCAAGTGACTGCAGCAGAAACTCAAACTCAAACTTTCAGATTGAGATTCAACCAGCTACCAGTGAAGTGCAGCTTCAAAGCCTAACATTTCTGTAGTCTTGTTAAAAAACCTTTGAATCTCTTAAAGGTGCTATTAGGAGAATCTAAAAAGACAAAAAGACTCTGCTACCCATGAGCACTTGGGTGACTGTCGTAAAGACGTGACCCAAGTCAAAGCTTGTGTTTGTTGTGATGCTAATGAATGCAGCTCAGACCTTCCTCAGAACTCTGCATTGCTTTACAACTTCTTTTTTCAACAACTTACAGGATGCAAAGCGACGAGGTAATATATCTCTTTCTAGTTACGTAGCGGTAGTTTTTGATGTGTGACAACAAGCAATTTTTGGAAAACTTAGTATTGTAGTTTTATAGCCGGCTATATATCACTACTTACAGCCCGGTGCTCTAAGACGTGTCCGAATAATATAAATTTGCTCTAGTTTCAATTGTCTTGTTACCGAAGTTGAGTATCGAGGCCAGTCCAGTCCTGTCCAACCCAACCACGAAGCTAAGGAATAGCATTTATAGATAACCTATTTTGATGCTATAAAACTCATCTTGAAGTGTGTATTTCGATCAGGCATCTCAAACTCCTCATAGCATCTCTAACTTTATGAAAGTGGAGTACTAAATTGGTCAAGCAACCCTTTAATAACAGGACATCAGTCGTCAAAAGTTCTCACTTTTGAATGTTGGCACATTCAGCCGTCCAGTCCTCTTGCAGCTCAGAGATGATCTTGTCCGACGTGTCCTCCTCCCTCAGGGTCCACAGGTCCTCGGCTGCCAGTGGGGTGCGATATCCTTTGACAACAAGTCTGAGGACGGAGCAGGAAGATTAGTCACTACCATAATCGTCAACAAAAACACTCATATTATTGTAAACAAGTATAAACTGTTGCTGCAGTGAGTCATCAGGAGCCTAAAAATGACAGGGTTTGAAAGAACCATCTTACCCAGTGAACCACCAGAAGAGGATCTTCGACAGGAAAGAGGCATCTCTGACGGGACAGGGATTCTGAAACAGATTAAAGACCAGACTCACTCTTGTTTTTCTCTCTAAATGTCTTGCTCTTCAGGGCTTTTGAGTCATGCACGGCTCCAGAGGTGGTCGGCTGATGGTTGAATGGTGCATGTGTGAGGAGCGTGCTCTGGAGCTCTGATGCCTGTAAACAGTGCTGTACAGTCTGGTGGTCTATTGTGGAGAGGCCATGAACTCCCACAGGACTGAATAAATAGAGATCAGTGTTGCTTTGGGGTGAATTATGACGTTTTGAGGTCTGGTGCAGACGGAGGGGAAATGTGTCATAAACCCTACATGTGGATACACAAACACAAACATGCACCGAAAGTTTGTCATCACATGCATACTTTATGGCATTTCCCCGCCCTGCCACCTCCTCGCCGGGGTGTTTGTGCTCTTCATTACCAAACCTCTCGCTTTTCAGTCCCTCACTTCCGCTCTTCCTGTGAGTAACTCTAACCAGAGCGTGGGTCTGAGGGGAGGAGGAGGTGAAGGGAGAAGAGGACGACACACCAATGGGTGTGCCCATCCCGCCAGACTGTGGCTTCTGCGCCCTCGACCTTCTCACCACGCAAACTTTGTTAGGGACTTTTCCAGCTGTTTGGATTGTTTGTACCGGGGTATATCACTTTACATAGAATGGTTTGATAGATGAGGGGCCTATTATAGCCACCTATGTGCTGTCAACACTGTTTTTAATTTTAAAGTGCTTATCAGGCTCATGATTGATGGGATAGTAAAATCCGTTATGCAATCCCACGGTTGTTATTTGGTCTCGGACTCTAAGCAGCAGTCATGTTGTTATTGAAAGCTGGGGTGAATGAGTCTTCATAAAGGTATGCAGGAGGACAACGTCAAACGCACACACTCTCATTCGCACACCCGCTAGAGATAGCAATAGCAACAGAGGGAGAGTGGGAGAGGAAGTTCAGCGGTGAATCACATCATTTCCCCCAAAAGGGAAAAGTGTCTTCACAACAAAAGTCGAAACCACAAGACAGCTGAGGGGACATTTTCCGTCCTGGATACTGGAACATATGGACATTTTCAGCAGGAGTGGGATTCATTCTCCTCTGCCTACCTTTTCCGAGATGGTTAGTCCCTCCGGAGGCTGGTCGGCAAAACAGCAGAGAAAGAGCTGGGCCAGCTGGATTGTGAAGTAGGAGAAGAAAGCGAGGTATCGTACGATGTCTGAGGCAATGCCCTGTGGGATGAGAAAACAATGAGTAAGGAGCCTGCTACGAGGTCAAAACAGGAAACTTGGATTTCTATTTATTTTATTTTATTTATTTATTTAATAGGGACAGTGCACATTAATGAACATCTGTTCAAAGAACATGCCGGATTATGGCATCAATGCTAACTTACATCCGTAGTCCCTTGGCAGGTAACACATAAACATTATGGCAAAGACACCACACACACAAAAGCAGGACATAGAAAAGGACAATAGATCATAATGAGAGCACAATACAACACAGTTCATTTCTAAAACCCTGGATGTTAATGGTTGCAGGACTGGTTTGCTTTCAGCCACTGCTTAACATATGTTTTAAAAATATTGTGGATATCTTTAAATTCATTATCACCGATACCAGTGTTTCTGGTCAACAGTACAAGCTCTGTGCTTAAGAAATCTGGACTTGTTTCTTTGTGTTACAGTACATTTTTGTGAGGATGTAAACAAGAAAAACAGCTTTTAACTCTTGCAAAAATGAAACCCATGATTTTTCAATGTACTCATGCAGTGATGAGAAGGTGCATCAATAAGTGCGTCTCCATTACCCTTGGATATGCGCAAAATGCAAATAGTGCAATAAAAAACTGGTAATAGAAACACCTGCATTTCTAAAAAGCACGAAAATATCGCTAAAAAGCTTATACACTTTCAAGAGGTGGCTTTTCAGAAGTTTCGTTAGTTAGTTTAGTTTGTTGCTATATTCAAATATATCACAAAAGCGCAATGGAAACACTCTTTCCGCAATCCTACATCACAGAACATGATGTACCTGGTCACATGATCACTTCTCTTGCAGTAAACATGGTGCGGTACATTTGAACAGAGGAGGAGACGGAGACTTTTCTTGCCATTATTCTCGAGAAAAACACAACTGCCAAACAAGACAGCAAATAACAGTGTCATAAGGAGATAGAAACGGAAATGAGGGAGAAAGGGTTCGACAAGCCTCAGCATCCATCTTCCTGCAGTGAAATCTTGCGGGATGATATTTCACGAGAGCTACGATGCTCCTGCCTACAACAACCTTTAATGGAAACACGTTCAAAGCGCAAATATACTTCGTCGAGATTTTAGGAATATCGCTTTTATTTTGCGAAAAACTGTACTGGAAACCAAGCTAATGTTTTACATTTGTGTAATTTCCCAGCCGATACATGGCTGATATGTGTGGCCAATATATCAGCTGTAAATATCTGCAAAAGTTTCAATATCTGCCAAAACTGACACTTAACCCATAAAGCCAATTGTATCATATTTGATACATACTTTTATCATACCTCTATCTACTCAATATGATCAACAAATTACAAAAAAAAAATCTGAATACAATCAGATAAATGATAAAAATGTCCTCAAAGGGATTATCAGTTGCCAAAACCCCTAATGTATAAAATGAGAGACGAAAAATCTATATGTTGAATTTTATGGACATTTTGAGATTTTTAGGATTTTAGCAGAAAGTGAAACAAACATTTCAGCTCCAAAAAATTAGAATTTTCTGTCTATAATCTATGGTCTTGGGCCTTAAAGGGTTAACTTTCAAGGCTGATATCATCTAATACCAACAGATAATATTTTGCATCCCTAGTTTTATGCATTTTTAAGTGTTTCAGGCATGTTTAACTTTTGTATTTTATAACCAGGTAAACAAACAACTCTCCTCTAAAAGTATGCCACAGAGTAGTAACACTGCTCTCATGATGGCTGTCAACAAATCAGACTGGATTTTGGTTTTTGCATTTATTATCAAAAGCCACAACATCCTGTGGGTAACAGCACGCTTTTTGTTTCACAACAAGACTTATGTCATTACATGGCTTTTCCCCACCGAGCCTGCACATTGTATCGCACAGTCTGCACACCGCAACATCACAGACGCAATAAAGAGTATTTTAGAACTAACAACTAAATCAGAGAGAAAAACAAAAGTCTTTAATGGTGCACTTTGTATAAATGAAGCAATAGTTAAATCTGCTGCTCAGTCACGCTAAGAGTCTGTATCTGTAAATAGGGAGTGTGGTTTACAAACCAGCACCCTTACATTCAGTCAAGGCTGCAGCTGCAATATTAACCACCCTGAGACTTTTGTGAAATGTAGGCCTGGCGTGTTATTCTAGACGTACAGAACCTGTGGGTTTTGGCTGGCACATTGTTTACTAGTGGGTCTGTCCCTCTGCCACAGCCAGTGTGTTGTTCAGCGGTACGGGTATGAATAAAAGCCAGAGCCATGGTAAACAGTAAAATGACTTTCTATGAAGAGTGTGGAGCGGCGCCCAGAAAGGAGATATGAAGGGGCCAAATGGATCCGGCCGCACAGTGAAAAACTGGGTCAGAATGGTCAGAGAGTGGGTGAGAAAAATGTAGGTCGAGAAACTAAGAATGGCCAAGGGTCTGCAAACATGAACCCTGTCAACTTAAGCCATTAGCACTTCAGTGTGAATTAAACACTTTGTTTATAGATGTTATAAAACCTACCTGTTTCAGATTGGGAAAAAAGGAGCTGTGCCAGAAAACTGAACGGTACATTCATCCAAGCAAAATATGACCTTATTTAGCATGAAAAATGTAAAAATACTAAAACAAAACTAAATGTTCAAGAACAACTGCCAATGTATGTGAAGGTTTAAAGTCGTAGTTCAGAGAAGTGAAAAAGCTATCAAAGATGGGAACATAAAGAAGATTACACTGCACAAACTCAGCTTTGTAGGCAAGGGCGTTGTCTGTTTTCTATCAGATATATCGAAAACACTTGTTCGAATACATACTCACTTAACCAGTCAAGATAAATGCCTTACTTAAAGGAATTAAAGGTAAAAATAAAGCACTGAATGGCTTGAAATGAAGAGAAAACATCTGCCAACGAAACACGAAAAGCTTGACGTAGTGAGGGTCTTAAATTCAGGTTTAATATCTGTTCAAGATAAAACTGTCTTGTTATATTGGCAGATATTTTTTACTTATTATAGGCTTAATATTTAGTTTTTATATTAACAAATAAGCTCTTAATCCGATGTTTTAGGGGAATTGTGGATCAGAATTAGTCTAGTAAGATATATTTTGTCTTTCTGTCTCACATACTCTCACCTAGATTTGACGTTTTTCAGTTTTAAGAAACAGTAAAATATGTAACTCTGCATTTTGTCATGTGTTTTTGCAAAATAAATTGTTAATAGCATTGCAAAGATTGTAAACATGATTCTAAATTTAAGTATTAAGCCTAGTTGGTACAAAAGTACAAGGAACATCCACTCTATAGCTTTACACATGTCCAAAATATTCATACAAACATTCAAAATATTCCCACCATCACCTCCTTACACCCACCAGCTACTTCAGTAGGTACCTATGTTTGACCGCTCATAAGTGCAAAGAGCTGGCAAGCCAATCACATGGCAGCAATTAAATATGTATAGGCGTGTAGGCATGGGCAAGACAATCAGCTGACGTCCATATTGAGCATCAGAAAGGAGCAGAAAGGAGATTTAAGTGACTCTGTAGGTGGGAAGTGCCAGGCGAGCAGGTCTGAGTATCTCAGCCTGCTGTACCAGGAAGCCTTTGCACAATCATCTCTAAGGTTTACAGAGAATGGTCTGAAAAGAGAAAATATCTAGTGAGCAGAAACTCTTTAAGTGAACTTCCCCTCTTGATGCCAGTAGTCAGAGAAGGGCGTTCAAGCTACAGCCAAAGTGGTTCAAGATGACAGAAAGGTAACTGTAATCATAAAACCACTTGATATATCCAAAGAACGCAGGAGACCATCTCTGGAATAGAAACAGTGGCAGGGGTCCACATGGGTACTGCTTGAGTCTACAGTTCCCACGGGCACAAAAGAAGTTTGGACCAACATTGTCTGGCCTTATGAGTCTGCGTCTCTGCTTCGTCATCAGATGGTAGGGTTTGAAATTTGGTATAAACAACATGACAGGATTCATCCTGCTTTGTAACAACAGCTCAAGCTGCTGCTGTTGGTATAACGGTGTGGGGAATCATTTCTTAGCACAGTTTTGGCTCCTTTGGACCAACTGAGCGTTACTTAAACCCCATAGCCTGCCTGAGTGCTGCTGCCACACCCATCCACTGATGGCTGCTGCATGCTCCATGTCAAAAAGCTCACACCATCTCAAACTGGTTTCTCGAATATGGCAATGAGTTCAATGTACCCCAGTGGCCAAGAGTAATCAACCTTGTACAAGTAATGAAAAAATAAATATATGATAACGTATGGTAATGAGCATGGGTGCATATGGCAGTAGGAACAGGAGACCCTCTCCCAAGCCAAACAGGGCAAACAGAGCCAGTAAAACAGAAGATATGAGTTGCTGACTGGGCTCGGCAGCACAGTGCATTTGTGTTTCGACTAATGGTGTGTTCCAGTTGTACACAAATGTTGGAATTTCCAAGCTCCAAGTCAGAATTTTCGAATTAATGCCACCAACCCGACATAGAATTCATGCTATCTGCTGCTTATGTAAACAGTAGTTACATGTTTTGTTGTATGTCTGTCAGGCTGGGACGCTTTGGGAGCACTCAACTTAGATCAGAGCTCTGCATTGCTTTACAACCCTGTTTTTCAACAACTTACAGGATGCAAAGCGGCAGGTAATGTATCTCCAACAAAATTCATTGTTGTTAATCCAGAATTTCAAATTAGAGTTCTCCGATGACTTTTAGTGCAAGCCACTGGCCCATAGGTTAGAACAAAAGTAACTGCTTGCTTAAAGTTAAACGCAAAATTACACAAATATAACATATTGTATTGGATTTGCTGACAGCTTGGTCCCATCGAGTTCACAAATCCCACCTGCATCCCTGGTGGTGATAGTTGTCAGTTTTGAAGCATCTATTAATTTGATTTTGTGAGTTTTTACTTCCCCATTTCTCTGAGTCTTACATGAGCTTAGAAGGCTACTTCACAATACAAACATATTTTTTTCTCTTAGCAAAAAATAGTTTTTTCTGCTACATTATTTGTGACTTGAAGCTGCTATGAGGAGAATCTATTACCGGCAACATAAAGACTCTGCTACCCATGAGCACGGGCTGCGACTGTCGTAATGCTGCGTTCCAGTAACCTCGGAACTGGGAGTGACATCATCTCCGACTTATGGGCGTTCCACTTGAAGTCGGAAAAAACATGACGATTTACCAGGCTATTGTTAGCTGTTGTTAGCACGCCCTGCATTGTTGTTCACAAATATCACATGAAGAATGTGATTATCACTATGGCAGCATTTTTGTAAATATAAGTCTAACAATACTATGTATACAGCTGATCTAGTGCAACACACCCCAGTCAGAAGTGCAAATAAATTGATTATTACAGGAGCTAAATAACTGTTCACACTGGGGGCATCCATCTTCAATTGTCAACTCAGGGGTGGCGAGGTTTCACCAAGTTCCCAGTAGGAAATTCCAACTTCGGAGAACGTTCCAGTTGCAGTTTCCCACTCAGAACTCGGACATTCCTACTTCTGACTACAACTGGAACACACCAAAAGACGTGACCCAAGCCAAAGCGTGTGTTTGTTGTGATGCTAATAAATGCAGCTCGGACCTTCCTCAGAACTCTGCATTGCTTTACAACTTTTTTTTTTCAACAACTTACAGGATGCAAAGCGACGAGGTAATGTATCTCTTTCTAGTTACGCAGCGGTAGTTTTTGATGTGTGACAACAAGCAATTTTTGGAAAACTTAGTTTTGTAGTTTTGTAGCCGGAGATATATCCCTACTTACAGCCCAGTGCTCTAAGACGTGTCTGAATAATATAAATTTGCTCCAGTTTTAATTGTCTTGTTCCTGAAGTTGAGTATCCAGGCCAGTCCAGCCCTGTCCAACCCGACCATGAAGCTAAGGAATAGCATTTATAGATAACCTGAGACTTTTTTGTAATTACTTAGAACCTCTTCATTGTCCCTTTTTATAAATAAAAGCCCCTAACTGAGATTGAAATCTTAAGAGAAAGTGATTTGCTGCATGGCAATGTGATTATGCAGTGTTATGGTGATTATATGGGGATGCTATCTTTAATCGAGTTAATGGCAGGATCGGTGTCTGAATTCTTAATGGCCTCATTTGCGGATGCATAGATTTCCATCTGGCTGTGTTTACAGAAATGTAGGCCCATAAACACAGAGCTGACGTTCCTCTGGTCTGACCCTGGGCTGCCATGTCTCACCAGGATTTATCCCAGGGCCATCATTACTCTCCCCCAAGCAGTGTGGGAATGTCACACTGAAGACGATAAAACAGAAATATGGATGTGTGTGTCTGTTTGTGTGTTTTTTTTATAGAAATGCAAATGCGACAGCCCCACGGCAGTGAGCGCTGAAATAGAAACCTACCCCATGCAACAATGATTGCAGTGTCTGACAGGATACACAGGAAGAAAAGGAAAACTTAAACACACACATGCTTGACCAGAATTGGCAGTGTCATCCTCCAACAGTTAGTTAACTTTAGGTTACCTAGGTTAAAATAAGGGGATGAATAAAACTCTCTGCTGGCACTGGATATGTCTCAAGCTGTGCTGCTGGAGACTTTTGTCTAGACTTGGGGAAGACTAGACTTGATTAGATATCCCTGCTCGCTTCCAGTTCAACAAGTTCAAAGTCTACAAACACCTTTTCTTTTCCTCTGAGCTGTATGCTATATTGTATACAGTGCAGCACTTTTTAGGTTTTGGATACACACATTTGTTTTTAATGATGTAGTAGAGTGTAAATACTCAGTAAAAAATGAAAAGGCTGAAAACATACCTCATCCATGGCCAGCTGGATCTTTGCTCTTAGTGGCACCAGAGAACAAACAACAGCCAAGACCCAGAACAGGAAGAGGAACACAGAGGAACGACAACCTCTTACTCTTTCAAACTGGATGATGCATAAGGCCAAGATCTAAGAAAAGAAAGCAGATACAGTTGAACTTGGTGTCAGAAATGGAAATTGCAGAAGAATAAAACCAAACTTCACCCTGTAGGGGAAAAAAAAGAAAAAAGCTAACTGCTGGGTTCTAGTGCATTGGTCACACCTTGTAATTGTTTTGTCAGTTGAATATGGGAAACAACTATTTTCCGAATTCCTTATCATTATCACCCAATTCTAATTAATTCAGAGAAAATCAACATGTTTTCTATTGTTGTCAACAGAGCGTAGAGGCTTTAATCAAACTCTTGCACTGATCTACACTGTAAAAAGGTTGTTGTAAATTTTACTGTGACTTACTTGCAACAAGATGCTAGAAAGTTACTCAACATGTCTTATTTCCATTTGAATTTGCCCTATAATAACTATACTTGCTAGAGTTGTGCTATAACTGTCTTTCAATTCACTGCAAAATTACTGTATTTTAAAATACATTGCATAATCTGTTTTTGTCGTATTTTGTTTGCCAATTTTAAATGCATTTTAGTTTATATTATTATATCTTTAACTATTTTACTGATCAGTTATTAGCAAGGCATAATTTTGTAAAAAAAAAAAAAAGGAAAGAAAAGAAAAAATAACAATCATACATAATATTTTTTACCCAATACAATACATTTACCAAACCCCCAAATAGGAAACATTTACTCAAAGAAGTCTTGCCTGCTAGGGGTCAGTTTTCCTGCCCAAAATTTTCTCTTGATCCATTTCCTTTCAGTGATTATTTGCATAGACATCTTACAATAGAAAACTGATTTCATGGCAATTACAGTGACTTACTACACTGATTTCTACAGTACGTATCTGTAGATATTACGGTAAAATACTGTTAAGTAGGGATGTAATGAAATTTCATGCCACGAAATTTCGTGAAATAAATAATGACGAAATAAAATTAAAAGACGCACGAAATAAGAAACGCGGAGGGGCGCCGCACACCACTGAGACTGGTGATTTTTTACCCTCCTCGCCTACCATAGCAAAACACTCGCTTCATAATGGAGGAAGACGAGGTCCAGGAATAAGCTGACGCTCCTTCGTCAAATAAATCAGTTGTGTGGACCTATTTTGGCTTCCCATGTAAAAGACGAGAGAACAGTGAGAAGATTGCGGACAAAACAACAACCGTGTGCAAAATATGCCGCTACAGCTCGCCGTATACTGTGGCGAGTACAACTACCATGATGTACCACTTACAACTCCACCACAACTGCATCTACTGTTGAGTTGACAGAATTTGATCATACTTGAAGATCAGAAGTATATGCACTGTTATAGGCTAAATATTATAGTTCACAGTTCAGACGTTTATAGGTCTAAACTGCAGCTCTGAGGACTGCTGTTTGTTTTCCTTTTCATTCAAGAAGGTAGTTATCCTGATTTTTACATGAACAAAGCACTTGAGTTTTTATGTTTGTATTTGCACTGTAGTCTAAATAAAGGGGGCATTTATTTTGTACTGATGCAGCAATATTTTTGTATGTCTGCATTAGGAAGAAAATAAAGAAAATTAGATTTTTGCATAACTTCCTACTGTTGGGGATTTTCTATAATCTCTATTTCGTATTGTGAGCCCTGTTTTGTATTTTGTATTGTTTCGTAAGTTGACCATTTCGTTACACCCCTACTGTTAAGTCTACAAAATCAGGCACAGTGAAATGCAGCTGATGGTTAAGAGTCAGAATTTGGGTTTGGGGTTTTCCTGCTGTGGCCTGATGTGATTTAGACTTTGCCAACCATACAAATGGGTAAGGCGCATGTCTTGCACACATTACTTAGCATTGTAAAATGGTGTAATTTTTAAAACAAATCAAAACAGAGGGACTGACTCAGTGTTTGCAAACGGAGTCATGTGTGTCTCTGAATCTTCACAAAGGGTCACGGTCCGGTTAACTCAGTGAATGAAACAACACTTTGTCATCATCAGAGCAGCAGAAGGCAGACTCAGACTTCATGAGGATCACATTGGTAATTTAGGATGAGTCACTCTGCTGTCCTCTTCCAAACTATAGAGGTCCGGTAATTACGTAACTTATTTACACGAACAAAGTGATGTATTCTATGGAAAAGATGTGTCCAAATCTGTGGTGGCCAACACGGAGAGCTCATGCAAACAGCATCAAGGCTCTGCATGTATTTACCAATGACACACTGATTCCTCATCTGTTTTCACAGCATGCCTGATACTTTCCCGTCTCCTGAGGGAAGAATACAGACAGACAGGTACACAGAATTATACCTATGGGGAATTTAGAGGCTCCTGTCAACCTGACTCGAATATCTTTGGGATGCTGGTGCCAAAGGCAACTCTTTAGAGGAGATGTGAACATTAGACATCAAGAACTTCCAGCACATGACCATCTAGGAATGAGATTTGCCCCGGTGGTGAAAATATCTAGTTTGTAGGAGAGCTATAAACACTTCAGTTCACATTCGAAGGTCAATTTGAAAGTTCTTCTGCTAATATGAGGCTGAATTTAACGGTGTGATTCACAGAAGCATTAGAGACTCTTAACAACACCGTAAGAAATCTCATTTTGATGCTTATAACCTCTGACAAAGGGTAGATTACAGACAACCAGATAAATTTTAACACTGCACAAATCCAGAGATGTATCCATCCAAGCAGAGACAAAAGGACTAAAAATAAGAATTCATGGTAGCAGCAAAACCCATGGACACCCAGACCATAAATCTGTCCTCATCATATTGTCTCTGCTGAATTTATTTGAGGTTAGCCACTTGAGATGTGGCATCTCATTTTCAAAAAGATCCTCATGTCTATTTGGTTGTAAAGGTATTTATTATGGAGGTATAATAATCATGAAAAGAGTAATAATATAATCAGTTTATAAAGGTTGGTGCTCACATACAGCATAGATCAGAGTTGTATTTAAGTCCCTTATCGATGTAACGGTAAGAAAATTTCATTTCACAGTTAATGAGACCAATATTATCATTTATTATTATTATTGCGATATTGTTGCAGTGTGCTCATATTGTTTGAAAAGTGCTTAAACACGTACTGAAATTATTTAACAAAGTTCATTCAGTCAAAAATTAATGTGAGTTTAAGAATGATCTGTAGTGGTCCGTTTTGAGGGGGAAAATAATCTTTGGATTGTCCAACCATACTTTCACTTTCAGAGGCCAAATATACAATATAATGTATTGCAAACAACGCATGCACACCTGCGTCTGTGGGATCGATGTATGCAGTGTTGCTATCTCCTCAGCATCGGAAGTAGCTATAGGCACGCCCAAAAGTAGCTCGAAGTCGCCAGATTTTTTTTCTTTCCAGCAAATCAAACATACACCCCCAGTGTCGTGTGTCTGTGTGTGTGAATGAGTGGAAGCGACAGCTGCGCTGTTCTCAACTCTGCCCCCTCGCCCTCTATCTGCCGCTCTGCCTCCCTCTCTCTCTCTGAACGGGGAAAGAGAGAAAACAGCTCTTTTTTTAACTTTTTCTCCCGTGATCTTGGAGCCTCTGACCACCAAAAAAGGCACTAGATATGTCGCTAGTCGCTTTTCTCTAATTTTCTCGCTTGGGGGGGGGGGTCCAGAAAGAAGCTAAAAATAGCCACAAAATCGCTAAGTTGGCAACACTGGCTGTATGGTGTTAGATTAATATCAATTCTTGTACATGCGAAACACTTTCATGCACCTAAAACATACCTGAGCGAGCAAATTATTTTGGATTGCACGCAGAAATTAACTGCAGGAAGTACATGTGAGCTGTGAGGGCTTCTCCAACGTGGATTGCACGTTATTTTTTTCTGTCATTTGCACAGGTTTAGCGGGCGCAAAAGCTGTGCAATCCTTTGAGGATCTGGCCCTATGTGTGTCAGTAGTGCTAAGCCTGACGAGAACTTTATGTCCCTTTCTGCTGGTACAGTACTCAAAGTCCTGAACTAATGAGGTTGAGGCTCCGTCCACCCACACACAAACCTTAAACATAAAGCTGACCTCGGGTCAGCTTCTGAGGGCAAGAACCTTCCTATTCCTAGCCTGTCTCTCTGACTCGCCATAATTTTGCAAACCATCAGCCCATCTGTTTGTACAAGTCAGTGGGTGGAACTAAGTCTATCTGTGAGCCCCGAATCAAAACCCTACCTTATAATTACATAGGAAGTGTGCAGCGGTGGGGAGGGAATAGAGTTTTACGTCATGGTGCTGCTGATTATAGTCAGCATCATGCGTGTACTTTTCATCAATTGTGACCACGATTTGTTCCTGGGCTGGCCGACTTGGAAAAATGGTTCCCATACATTAATTTAAGATGAAGGGCGACAAAACAAGTTGGTCAGAGCAACAAAGACGCAGTGTTCTGGGCCATACCCTGGGAGTGGGTGGTGGCGGGCGGCTACAATCAGCATCAAGAAAATTACAACCTTTGTCAAAGAACGATCTGGCAAATAGACGTAAAGATTCATGACAGTTCTTAATTTGATTTGGCGGATGTCTGCTGTCTGCACCCTGCAGCGATAAATAATACTCTCAAAATAAATGACCATTTTCAAATGTATCTTTCACAAAAAGAGGCGTCTCAGAGCTTTTTTACCCCAAAGCATGCTGCTATTTACCCAGGAGTCTGAGAAGACCACAGGTGGGCAAATCTGTCTGACTTGCAGAGAGTGAAGCTGTGCAGAAGCAGCAGAGAGAGGAAGCTTTGTGAGGAACACTAATGTGGGTCAGCGTAGAGGCCCCCTGTCCTACAGCTCCTAAGCAGGACTCTACTGTGCTGTAATTGTTGCATCACTTCTGCAGAGGATAAACAGCATTTTAATCCCTCCATGCCACCCATGCTGTGAGCTGCACCCCTTTTCTGTTTGCTCCATCTCTGTGAAGTATCATTGACGAAAATGAGTGGGATCAATGTTTTGAGAAACATTCACAACCTTTCATCAGAATGAGTCTCTCACAACACTTCTCTGATTACAAACCAGGGTAGCCCACCCTATGCCACATTGGACCACGAGGGCTTAGTCTGGTTGAAGATGTTTGAAGGGTGAAGAGAAATATTTGGAAAGATTAAAGGTCTCAGCAAATCTGCAAAATCTACACACGTCTTGCACTCTATAAGCTGTTTCTCCTCAGACCTGTAGGGCTGTCTGTCTAAAGCATCACATCTTTATTCCAAAGCTGATGATGGATTTATGTTCTTCTCTGTTTCTTATTTACCGAGGATGGATTGCATTTAAACATGTATGACCTTAAATACAGTGTCCGTCAGAACAATGGCGTCACAGCACACCTGCAGCCTATATAAAAACTGAACCTTTCTATATAATTAAGTTTGACTTAGGCTACAATTGTGTATCATCACCTTTGCATTTGGTGGTTTGCTGCCTTTTAAAGATGAAACAAAAGTTTGGAAGACCTCCAAATGAACCTGTATAAAGTTTAAGATTACTAAGGATTTGAACAACAATGAGCAGTTTGAGTTCAAGTAAATGTTTGGACATGCATCAGTCTTTATTTACACCTTGGATGGAATTTGAACTTTATTTAAGTTTGGACAAGCAATGACGATTTAACCAAAAGTTTACAAATCAATGACCAATGCTGTTTCTGACTGGCCTCAGATCTGCAGAGAGTACATTAATTATCTTGTAAAACTGTTTTTTTCACTTCCTATTAATCATAACAAGGTCTTTTAATAGATTGATATGTTTACATCATGAATTCTATATAATAAGTATATAAAATGTAACAAGATTTTAACGGCAATTTTACATTTTTATAAGTTGGCCATTAAAAATGTTTTTTTCATGTCCGTATTGACAATGTGAAGTAATCTGTACCAGTGACCTTGATGAGAATCACATGAATACAAAGAAATGATGTTTAATTATTACTTATAATTAAATCTGTGTATAAACTTTTATTTAATTACAAAATGTGGATGCACATGAACAAAATCACCAAATGCAGTTCATCGACCCACGGTTCATGTAACAGCATGAACATTTGAGCAGTTTCAGTTTATTTCTGTCTCTGTAAGCAACCCAGTTAAAGCTATGGTCTACGATTTGGAAGCTTTGTACATCTTAATAACGCCATTTATAAGGCTGTTATGGTCCTATGGTCCTATCTACACAGTATAAAGACCAAAAAGAACAAAAAAAATCCATTCAGTATATCCGCTGCAAAGCTGCATACTAGCTGACCAATCAAACCTTGAAGGCAGTAAGGTTCAATTGGTCCGTGAGTTGGTCTGTGACTCCATCCAATCCCCTGTCTCCCTCACTACGCAGCGTCATGCCCATGGTCCCGTCTCCTCCCCTCTACCTCCGGTGAGCAGCTAGCAGCGTTAGCTACTGAACTATCATGGAGCCGGAAAAGCCTAGCACCGAAACCGGGAAGCCGCTTCCCTCTCCCGCGGGGCCCATCAGAGCTCTGCCCGCAGGTTGAGGCCTGTTAGCGGGCTAACGGCTAACGAATGTCCTCAGACCTTCATTATCGACCGTTTCGCCCCTGGTTGATCAGGTAATGGCTTTGTTTACTACAGTGGGAGATGTCTGCTGAATAACTCTGGTTAGTCTGTGCCTGCCCTGGCTAATGACTTGTAGCGGAGCGGGTTAGTCTGTTAGCCGCTAATCGTTAGCATTGTAAGCTGAGCTGGGAGGACAGGCCGAGAAAGATAAATCCTCCCCCACAATCGGCTCCGCTCTGGCGGCGCCAGACCCGCATTGCAGCCGGTCCAGTTGAAATGGCTACTGCTGTGTGTTACAAGGGGGATGTCTGTCGTGTTTGATACTTTCAGCTGAGCTGAGCTGTTTTTGATTGAGTTTGCTGTTGATATACTATGCTAGTCGCCCGTAGCTCTGTCCGAGGGGGCTTGTTGTTAAGAGGTGAGGCGCCACGAGCTGGGGGCGGGATCTTGGAACACGGAGGGGAGGGGTGAGGGAAGGGGGGGCAGGCTGCGGTTTCAAATCGTAGACCACAGCTTTAAGACACTCATGTAAGATAGGAGTAACCCTAATAATCTGCTTTCTGTAATGCTTTTGATTTGTTAATTGTACTGTCTCGAGTTAAGAGCACTTCACCTTCTGTTCTGACTGAAGCTTGACTTTATTTCCTCTGTTAAACAAAATTAGCACCAATGTTAAGTTTACAGGTTATAGGCTAATATTAAGGAGTAATGACGCATAACAACTTAAATGGTAATGTTATGTAAGTTAATGTGATGTTCAGTGACATCATCAAAACATGAGCAGAACATCCCCATCATCATTGTGAATATAAATAGTTTTGTCACACTCCTTTGCAAGTAGTGTCTGTGATTGTTAATGGTCTGAATATATAGTTTGGTAGTAGTTTGGTCAGTAGAGTCAAATCCAAATTCAATATCACCCGAAAGTTTAGGAAACTGGATGAAACATATTCTTGGATCATGATGTGGATAACGTGTTATGCTCTTGTTCAGGCCAAAGCACACCCTCCAAACATGCTGATGTGAGATAATTTTATCCCCAATTCCATGTTGATGTACTTAAAAGTCGACTCGGGGTATATTTGTCTTACAAGCCTTGCATGCAGCTAATAGAAGAAGCTGTCTGATTTATGGGTCAGCAATCCAGTCAGAGAGCTAACAAAGGACCTATTTCTAAAGGAACAATAAAAATATTTGGAAGAAGAGCAGATTTTTGTGAATTTTTAAATAAGCATATAAGCAGTGGTGTACTTTTTTTACATCACTGTGGAGGAGAAGAGACTTAAGCATCAAGCTCCTGTCCGACTACACAGCTTTACTGTGATGAACCTAAACAGTCAAATACTCTGTGATTATTACATTTAATTTAATTTCTGGTCTAAATCTCATTGTTGTTAATGTATTAACGCTGACAGCCCTTTTTCAGACCCATCTTTTCTTTTTCTCATAATAAAAAGTGAACTCTCACATGCACAGCACATAGCATTACTATTTTTTATTGTATTGAAACTTTCCACATGCGTATCACATTCATTCAACATCAAATAGTAACTGATGTCATTACATATGTACTCTACACTCTGATGCCTGGCTGCCAAATACACTCTGTGTTTACAGGGTACTGTAATATTTGCTCTGCCTGTAGCACTGTAAATCTACCTCCTGTTGTGCATCTTAGCACCCTGGTGTCTGGCGAACATACTGTACATAGACGATATATTCTTTCATTTCTCTGTGCTTTGGGATGTGAGCCAGCAGGACACAGGCTGAATTGTACCCAGAACTCCTCTGTTGTCCCGAGCAAAGCAGGACATTTGTCGGTTGTGTTATCCTAACCACAAAACAGAGGAATAGCTCCAAAATTCTGGTCAGTGGCTTTCAATTAGTGGGTCAGGGCTTGGAAGCGGGTCGCCAAGCTGTTGTAAGTGGGTCACAAATAAACCACAATACAACACAATGTCTAGGATATATGAGAGCATTCAAATGTTACTCATTTTATAGTCGAGTCTCAGCATCACATATGTTTTCCACTGCTCATAGTCATTGAGCAGAACTTTTGGAAAAGAATGAAGATTTAAATGGTGAATAAAATGTTTGCGACTCCACTCTGACTTGAGAGAGGCCACAGAAAGCTTTATTGAGCTCTATAATTGAGCAAACTAGCCATTTGTCATCCAAAATATTAGAAAACAAGATCAAAATGTGTGAAAACAAACACTATCATTAGATTAGATTAGGTTAGATTAGATTAGGTTAGATGGAACTTTTATTCGTCCCTTTGGAAGACTCACACTGGGAAATTAAGATTCCAGTAGCAGCTTGTAAAACATACATAAATATTTACATAAATTTTACAATTACTATCTCATCAAATTACTATTATCATTATTTAGTAAGCAATTCTTTACTCATTTACATATTACTGTAACGTGTCACTGTCTTATCTTGATGTTTTGTTTCTTGTTCACTATTGTCATTGTAATGTTTTGCACAAAATAAAACAATAAAAAAGATGAAGTTCTGAAGCAAAGGCAAAAAACACAAATAAATATAAAATAAAAAAATATATTAATAAAGTTAGAAACATGGTTACTAGCTGGCTACTTCTACTTCCCGTGTTCATGCTATCCTGCATAGAATGGACCTTATGTCATCTTTTTTGTTCAACAAGAAATTGAGCTTTAATACCTCTTTTCTAGTCTTTTTGATTACTCATTTGACTACCTTCATACCTGTGCACATGCCGCTGATCAGCAATAGGACGTTACGGTCTTGCCCAAGGACATGCTGACATGTGATTGCTGGAGCTGGGCTCAAACTCTGGACCCTCCAATTAATATTCGGGCATATTTCCAAATTAAAGTGCTGATGCCTCTTCAAACTGATGATCAACCAACTCTTGGGCCCAAAGCCAACGTTTAAGAGCTACTGTACTAAATGTTGGAGTTCGTTCTCTGATTTAGGTTAGAATAACACACCTGAGATCCTGTCTGTCTGATAGACAGAGGAGTTTTAGGGATAATTCAGCCTGTCGTGCTGACTCATGAGCCAAAGTGCATGCAGAGAGCAAACGATCATGTTTAAATAGTCCTGGATAAACATACATGCCTTCATTCAATGGGTTTCTGTTATAACAAGTACATTTTTGTTGTTTTGTTGATTTTGAGAAAAGCACTTACCTTTACATAGAATATCTTCTAGTTTTAGTCATCATTTAGTCATCTAAATTGTTTTAATTTTAGTCTAGTTGTAGTAAACATATTAAAACATTTTATGAAATCGACTATAAATTTAGTCGACTACAATTTGAAGTATAAAGGTTAAGGCATTTTTCATGTTTTCATGAGTTTCTGAAGTCCAAATGTTTTACACTTTGATAAAATTAAACATCTAATAACTCTTTACTGAACGCTAGTAAAGTTTAAATGTCTAATGAGCAGAAACAAATGTTCCTTTTGTGTGAAATGCAGTCACCTTTATTTAGGCAGAGCATCTCAGTTACAACACCAGAACTGACAACAAACAGTGAACCTGCTCTACATGAATATATCAGTTCATAAAGAGAGCAGCTCTGATTGGCAACTTATCCTGCCAACATGAAGCTAAGGAAGCTGTGATCCCCCTATTATCACCGCTTCATCAGGTCCTGGAGAATAAAGTTTTTTTCCACTGTTTTACACCTCTGATATTTTTTTTGATAAGTAAATACAAATACATAAATACCCAGAGAAATATCCTTGCTGACAAACTGTACTTTACTGTCAATCCTGCCTTTCAGACAAGCTGTGCTGTCATACATATGTTCATATTATTAACATATATATATTTGTTAACTGTTAATATTGGGAATTTCTTGGCCTTGTTTATAGTCTTACTTCTACTTAATTTTGCGTACTTTTCCATCATATGGAAGTTGACTGCTTAGAGACTCCACAATACTTAATTTTAATTTCACTGATTTTCATTAAATTGTATTTTAATTTATGCTCTTATCCATTCTGTCTTTATTTGCTATTTTCTGACTGCTATTGTGTGCATAAGAGAATCTGAAACAACCAAATGCCCCATTAGGCATTAATAAAGTATTTCTGATTCAGATGTCCCTGTTAACGGATCTAAACTTTCCATACAGGCAAAGTAGCTGTGATTGGATATATTCCTAATTTGTTCCTACTTTCTACATGACCAAATTAGGTCTGATTATATTAAGTCTCTATCAGACACTTAAGTCTAGTTTCTATTTGTTGAAGAAAATGTCAGTTAATTTAGTTTTTGTCCATGTGCTCTTGTTTTTATTAGTTACTATCTAGTTTTTCTTCAAGGGAAAAAAGTTGTTGATGAAACTATGACAAACATAATAAGCCAACAAAATTAACACTTTGAGGAACTAATACAGCACAGGAAAACTAGGAAAACTTAAATAACAAAAGCTAAAAAATAACTACAATGTTGTAATTACTAAGACAGAAGAGAGTACAATAAAATATGAGGATGAATATCACATTTGCAACAGAAAAGTAAGAACAGAGTCAGTGTATTTACCACAGTCATACTGCGAATGATGGGGCTAAGAAGGAAGACCATGTGCTGCTGGATCTCCTGACTCCTTTCCAGCAGGATGTAGAAAAACTCCACGAAGCCAAAGGAGGCCAGCAGGAAGCCCAACACCTGAATGGACCAGGACAGTAATGGGAGACAAATTGGGAATGTACAGTTTAGCTTAACTTTCTAATAATGTTGCACACATTTGACTTTTCCTTTCCTAAAAAGGAGTTCAATAAAGAAAAAGTAACAGTGACTTGCAGCCCTGCCACAGTCTACATGACGTCTTACCATCTTTGCTGTGCAGAGGCAGGACATTTGAATCCGTCCGCGGTCATGGCAGTAGAGGTGAAGACAGTAGAAAGGGGCCAACAACCAAAGATAGATACAAGGAACCCACACCAGCACTGTGTTCTGGAAACACTGGGTCAGGTCCGGGTTGGCTGTGTACCACGTTCGGTTCCAGTCCTGCAAAAGTGACAGGGTCAAAAGTTCAGATGAAGACAATGTGCTGTGGAGTCATATCAAACTGTGATATAATATCCATCATCAGTCCAGAGAGCCCAGACGTGGAGAGGGTCCTGCTTTTCATCCATCAAGGCGGGGGAGAGAGAAACCGCAGCAAGTCAACACAAAATGTTTCTGTGCCCAGAGCCGAGGGTGTGAGCTGAAACCTCTTTTGCTAAGCTGTGCCCATTTTGGAAAATGTTTGACCACGTCTCTGGTTTGTTACCTAATTTCAGCAGCACAATGCATGCTGTCAACATATTAAAAAGTGAGGTCAGGGATTACGCTGGTAATGAAGCCCGTTAACCATTAATGTTACTGCAGACGAGGTGTGTTAGGTACGTACTGCCAAAAGTTTGTGATTATGTAACAGTGGCAGGAGAGAAGTTGACTTTTGTTAAAGGAAAAGTCCATCTAAAGAATCTAAGTGGTTTGTTGTTGTCTTGAGCCCCATGTTTATCACCTCCCGGGTCTAATGAGGGGCAGGGTGTCTGGATGTGCTAACAAGGCTGCCCCGTCGCCTCGCCACAGGAAGTGGTTTACATGGTCGCAGCAGTCTGGCCCCGCTACTGGACTTCAGACCGGAGTTAAGGAGAGAGAACACAACTGGTGGTAGCTGCAGGATCATGGGCTACACCCTTAAAATCGTTATGCTTGACTCTGATTTTTTTATTGGCTTAAATGACTCTTTAAACACTGACCAGCATAATATTGAACTCTTAAGTTATACATTTGTGATTCTACATATGAAGGGTCTCATTCATAAACTGCATTAAAACTGACCCATGTTGCTTATAAGGATGACAAATAAAGGTATTCATGCAATGCATTACCACCACTACAGTGACAACCTGCAATTACAATGTACCAGTGTGCCTTCTTGAATGCTAAGTGCTGTAAAGTTATATTAAGGTGGAAAAATAGCTCGAGGAGAGAGGCCAGTGTCATTTAAAAGTCACTGTTGCATTTTTTAGTGTTCTAAAACAAAACGAGGGAGGACATTGTCAAAAAATTAAGTAAATAATCCTTGTGGGATACCGGAGAGATCAAAATAAAAAGGGTGAACCATGTTGTCTGTTTCTAATGTGCTTAGGGGTGGAGAGTGATTAGATTCTATCTATACCAGTGCTATTAATGATGATGCAAATCCATCCAGTTCTTTAACGATTCTCTTATTGATTCCTGCAGATTTTCTGTGTGGCCAAATGTTGGTCTGTAGATTTCCAGGGTCAACAATGTCAAACACAGCATAGATAACTGGTTCTGCAAGTTGCTGGTGTTTCCACTCACTTAAGGTTGTGCAGTAGGTGCATTTTATAAAAAATTAAGCCACATGACTCATGATATCAATTATTTGATGGAGCTGTTAATGATTCTTAACTGGAATTGGTTTTTGATTCCCATCCCTAAATGTGTTCTTTGCAAACAATATGTTTTAAAGAGCTTAAGTGTTTACATGAACGTCAGGAGCTGGCTTCAATATAAGGGAGAATTTCCATCTTTACCATTTTTACAGTCGACTGATAATACATGAAAAGCCAAGATTGTACCAAATGAAGCGTTGCTTCAAAGCCAAAACAACTTGGACCTTTAATTACGCTGGAATAAGCATAACCACAACAGACTGTGGTGATTATTAGTTAATGTAGGGTAGTTAATACCAACTGTACATTAAATCATTTGACAGAGCAGTATCAGTTTAGGTTAAATCTGAAAACCTAATCCAAATGTTGCTGTTCGAAGCTTAAAATGTGAGAAAATGTAAAATCTGATTCAGGTCACTTTGGCCTGTTGTGTGAATGCAGTCTAGTGCAATGCAGACATGATTCCTAAAATTTGGATTTCAAAGTAATAATTTGCAAATTCTTGTTTAATCACCTTAACTCTTCCATGCATGGTGATCATCACTACAGTAGAAAGATATTTGGAATTAAATGTATGCCCTTTGGGTTGCAGTGTCATGTCCAACTGCCAGGTGGAAAATTCCAAAACCCGTGTCTCAAATTTCATAAAAATGTCATATTTGCATACTTTTACCATATTTAGATATTACATCATAAATCCAAAACAGCCAAAGAAAGACAAATTGAGTATCCTGCCTGTATTCAGATTTCACATCATTTTGTAATTTTTATTTAAAAGTCACAAGTGAATAGTTTGAGTACAGCAAAAATATATAAGCTTCAGATTTTGTTTTTCTTTTAATAAATGTTTGTTAAAGACATGTTTATGGATCATCATCGAGTATTAAAAAATACCACGATTTTTTTTGGGGTGCTGGTTTGGCGGAGTGGTTAGCAACCAGGCACCCCATGTACTTGCTTCTGCCGGTCCAGGTTCAAATCCCGCCTGTGACCAGTTTGTAGAGTGTCTTCCCTTACTTTTTCACCCCCTTTCACAAGCCTATCCGCTGTCTCTCTCCTATCAATAAAGGCACAAAATGCCCAAAAATATACTTAAAAAAAAAACAAAACACGATTTTTAACTTGTTAAAAGTAAAACCAAATATTTTAAAAATATACATCTTTGAGATTTAATAATTCATTCATGAACGCGTTAAAGTCTATATGGTATTTAGAATTATTTCTAAAGATGCCCAAATGAAGTCTGTGATAAACACAAGCTGAGTAGATTTTTTGCCAATTTTAAAAGTTGAAAATAAATGCTGAAATCTTATGAAGTTTAGGCTTTTCCACATCTTGAAAAAGAAAACAAGTGTCTCACTAAGACCACTGAATTTTTCCAGGACTTTGAAGAACATGTTTGCAAACATTTAAACTGCTGAGGTCAGTTGTTGACTGTGGTGCAGTTCATCTATGACCTTAAATTATCTGTTTACTTCTGCTGAATGTATTTACTCTACAGAACTATGACAGAAGTGTTCATTTGAGAAAATGATTTAGATTAACACAATTATTGTCAGATGCTGTTTTTCATTAAAAAAACATATTAAAGAAGTTTAAGGTCCACTTCAGAGTTTGCTTACAAAAGTGTCATGTCTGCAGGTTTATTTTATAAAAGTCTATCCAAGCAAAACCCCATCAGAAACCAGGGCAGGTTACTTCACTCAGAGATGTGCCATGGTAGGCATGCCTCAGCATGAATGATGATTAATTCAAGTTTACCATCAGTTGCTTCTGTTTACTGTCACGGCAACCACAAGAGTCTGAATCACAGTTGCAACGACAGTGACTCGTCCCAATCAAATGAAACAACTGTGCCTGTCTGACAAAGTCTTCATGACAAAGGTGATTATAGTTATGTAACGGATATTTGTTTTCACACACTGAAAAGTGGTGGTTTCTGTGAGCACTGATAAACCAAAATTCACTGAGGTGACAAACCTGCTGAGAGGCAGTGAGTGGGAGGAAACTTTCACAGAGCCTTCTGACTCCTGCGGTCAGTGCCATGAGGATGGACGGGCACTTTTGTGAAAGAAATCCATCTTGTCAAACTCTCTTGAGGTGCTTTATTGTTCATTCTCCTTGGTACTTTCCCTCTTTCTCACCCTCAGCTGGAGTGGGTGCAGTTAACTAGCTGTTGACAGTTTGAGGGCTGCAGGTGACTATTTTTACCTACAAACACAGTGATGCGAAAGTGGCACAGTCTTTTAAATTACTGGTTCTTAACTGATGTGTCCTCAGGAGCCTACACAAACTCTTGAATGAACAATTTGACGTCCGGAAAAGTTTTTTTTTTCAAATAATTTGAACGTAATTAAACTAGAAAAGCACTCGGAGAGCGCAGACCTCCGCCAGCACCACAGTCCTCAGCCATATTGTCATTTTGACCATAAATATTAGTCCTACCTTTATTTCATCGAAATCTTTAGATCCCTTGACCATGAAAGTGTACCATTAGCAACTGAATTCATAATTACCTCCGCCAAGGAGGTTATGTTTTCGGGAGAGTTTGTCTGTCTGTCTGTCTGTGAACAAAATAACTCAAAAAGTAATGGATGGATTTGGATGAAATTTCAGGAAATGTTCAGCATGGGAAAAGGAAGAACTGATTCGATTTTGGTGTTGATCCGGAGCAGCGTCTGGCCGCCATGATGGAAAACGTGATTTCTGTGAGTAACTACTGAACTAAAATAGATATTATTATGAATCCAGTTGCTAATGGTATGTTTTCATGGTCAAGGAATATAAATATATACATGAAATAAAGTTAGGAGTAACATTTATGGTCAAAATGACAATATGGCTGAGGACTGTGGCGCTGGCGGAGGTCTGCGCTCTCCGAGTGCTTTTCTAGTGATATCTATTTTAGTTCAGTATTTATTCACAGAAATCACATTTTTTGCCATGGCGGCCAGACGCTGATCTGGATTAGCACCAAAATCGAATCAGTTCTTCCTTTTCCCATACTGAACATTTCCTAAAAATTTCATCCAAATCCATCCATTACTTTTTTTTTTTTTTTAAGTTATTTTTTCTGGCTTTTGTGGCCTTTATTGATAGGACAGCTGGAGTATGACAGGAAAGCGGGTGAAGAGAGGGGGGAAGACATGCAGCAAAGGGCTTTGGCCGGGATTTGAACCTACTGCCGCTACTGGGGTTTGGAGGTCCCCGTGCATGGGCGGACGCTCTACCAACTGAGCTAATGTCCGCCCCCATCCATTACTTTTTGAGTTATTTTGTTCACAGGCAGATTGACAGACAGACGGACAGACAAACTCTCCCGAAAACATAACCTTCTTGGCGGAGGTAAAAATGTTGCATTCTGGACTTAAATGATGAAATATTTATTCTATCAAACAGACAAACCAAACTCAGTTTCAAAAGCACTCAAAAAGATGTCAACTCTATTTTCTAAAATGCAGCTTTTGGCTGTGTTTCCACAGATCTTATTGTTCTTCAGCTTGAGCTGAGATAAAAAAAAGTTAAGATCCAATGTGCTGAAAATGAAGCCAATGCTGAAGTGCCAAAAGCTGCACTTCCTCGGCTGTCTGTTGATACTGTGCCTGTTTTGGTTTATTGTAGTTTTGGAATAGTTTGGACAATGACTGACAAAAAAACAAGCCTGAGTGGTGACCTGAGTCAAGCCTTGACTTGGCCTCTCTTTCTGTCTGCAGAAGAGCCAAAGTTATGTTCAGAAGGCGAGTACAGTGTGGCTGCGTCCACAGATCAGCTTCAGCAATGTTCCAAAGCCTCCTTTTGGTAACCAAACCGCTGACGTCACACGGCTTTGATAGTCGATGTTAAGATCGCAATAAACCTGCCAAAATGTACTTCCTTTCACAGCAAATCTGACAAAAACTGAACATGGATGTAAGTCTACGCGGGGCTTTCATATATAATCGCCTTTGTTACAATTTCTTCACACAAACACACATCACGGACCCACTAGAAACAGTTCAACATCCCACTTTGGCTCACGACCTACCAATTTTGAGCCACCGTTTCAAATGGAAATAAAGTAAATTTACCTAAAGTTACACAGCACTTTTTTAGTCGTTCGACAACTTGGACTTGTCCACTAAGGAATATGTTAAATCTGAGTTTTCTCTCCTCTTATATAAAAAGAAAATCACATCCACAAACATGAAGTCTTGAAAAAAACCTCTCCATCCACATGAAAACACAAAAACACGTGCAATGATAAATGCTTTTTCCTGACACAATGTCCGTGACATGCAACACTTTTACTATCTCTACACAAAAGCGACTTCATTGTCAAATCTATTTCAATCACACGTCTTTCCAGCAGTATGGTTTGACTTTTGATCGTATTGTCTGAAGTTAGCAGGAGGCTTAGGCCAATACCTCATAACGTCTGGCAGGTCAATCGGAAAACAATGACTCTGAATCTTGTTCAAAACGTCAGCAGCATTGTTGTTCGAGTGTTTTTGTTGGAAAGCTAGGGGCTAACCAATATGTGTTTAAACATGGAGATACTTCAGTCAGAAACTGTCAAAGCAGCAAAAGTTAGGAGCGTCTGCTGCGGCACAACTCTTGTGGACTGACTCGAGAGTAAACAGTTGAAAAAGTTGCACAGTGTGACATCACCATAGAGTGACCTCGTAAGTCAAATATGCACACACAGAGACCACCTTGATGAAGTTCTGAAAATCTCCGCCCCTGGCACAAGTTTGTGGAAGTTTTCACTAACCATTCAGTGTGTGAGCAGAAGGCCTAATCACACATAGAAGACTGTGTTTTCAGAAATACCTGCATGGCTTTGTGGCGATATGCCAGAGTGATTCATACTTACCCACCTACACCACATTCAAGCCCACTGATGGAGGAGGATGCTGTGTTACCATCAGGGTCAATTAATTCCATTCATACACATTTACACGTGTCTGCAAGAGCTGAGGGTCAAACCTGTGACCTTCTGATGAAGAGTGTCTGTAAAGTGTGATCATATGTGATGTGTGGTGGCCTTTTTTACAGTGTTGTTAGTATGGAAACTACACAGGTAACACAGTTTTTGGCAAGATTAAAATTTCCAAACTAGCAGCTGGACATGAAAACAGTGATGCAATCGTGTGGTTTGTGTGACATGGACGCTATCATTTGTGTCATCGATCATGTCTCTGAAAGCCTCGGTGAGACTTTGCTCCTGAAATTACACAATGGCTTGATATTATAAAACAACACTCTCATTTTGCTGCCACCCCTTTGCTAAGCTCTGATACATTTGTCTACCTTTAACCTTACAAGCACTCTGTTTTGTGTCTCAAACCTCTGCAGATCTAAATGCACATTTTCATCTCTGTAGTTGTGCAAAATACATCCCAACTCCGACCCCAGGGGCCATGACCAAAAAGAGAGCAGTGACGCTGCTTCAAAAGCATGTGAAAGGTTGATTGCTACACTTAATAACTGAATGTTCCTCGTGGCCTATACAAGAAAAATAACATCTGTTGAAACCTCTCTATTGCTTTGTCGTGGCTGTAGAGCAGATTTATACCTTTAATCTTAATCTATTCTTTGATATTCTATTGCAAAAAGGACTGAATGGTTTACTTTCACTTTCTCAGCATGCTCTTTGCCTATTGTTTTGAGGTTTTGCAGGAGCAGAAGTAGAAAAAAAAGGCCGTAATGAGAAACAGAAAGAGAGTAAGTGAGTAAGAGAAAAAGAGCGAGAGAGTAAAAAGGGGGGAACAGGCGAGCTGGAAGTGAGTGCATTCAATAATCCTGGAATTCCACTTGGATAAGGGCCATTCTCAGACTTTAGAGAGGGGATTCAGAATGTGGAGGTTTGCCTCTATTAAAGAGTATAAACCATCCCAGCGGGAGCATTTCGCTCCACGTGAGGCACCTCCACTTCTCAGCATCTCAGAGTGCTGAATCACAGAGCGGCATGACGGGAAATGCGGCCCTGATACGCATCAGAGGTAAAGTCCTCCATTCATACACGCTGTAGGTTAGATTTCTAATGCACTCACATACCTAAAGGCTGCAAACTGAGAAGGTCAGTGTGTACTATGGGGATTTTCTTTTAGTACTGGTAAGTGCTACCATATTCCATTTCCCTTTACCACAAACAAGCTTGATGCTTGCATCCTATTATTTATTGATGAAAAGTTAAACCCTTCTAATGCAGCATGCTACTGTTCCCGATGCTAATATACTCAGCTCAGAGCAGTGCTGAGATGTAGACAGCTGCATGAATGAGCACAGACACAGAGGAAGCTCATTTAATCCTGTAAACACACACTAATGCTCCAGCGGTATTTGAACCTAACTCAGAACTACCCAAAACCTAGCTCTTAGCCACGGGACATGGTTTTATATTAACTGTTCCCAGGAAAAGGAGAAGGCGAACACATTCAAAAGTTGAATCAGTGAGTTCAGGGTCAGTAAACACATCACAAACTCACCCACAGAGGGTCCAGGCCGCTGAGTCTGCAAAAGGCATCCATCCACTTGTTCGCTCCTTCCTCCCTGATGCTCCACTTGTTTTGGTGTGTCAGCCCGGTGCGTCCGGGCTCCTTGGCTCTCACTGGGCAGCTCAAGCTTTTCACCGGCACTGGTGTGTGTTTGCCAAATGTAGGGAGAGACTGCCCTGAGTGTGTTCTTATTAGACTTTTCCTCTCTAGCTAACAGCTGTATATTTTGGGTTTAGTCTGCTCCTGCCTGTCTGTGTTTATAAGTGTGTATGTTGGATGGTGTCTGTGTTACTTTTCCTCCCCTTTAATAAAACATCTTCTCTGAATGAAAGTCTGTCTCTGTCTGCCCTGCTGGTTGAACTGCTGCTGCCCTGAGATCCTGTGTCTTTCTGACTCTCTCTCTGTCTGCCTGCTGTTTTTGACTCTATTTGTTGGGTGGGTGGAAATCTCTCTCTCTCTCTTTCCCTCTCTCACTCACACCCCTCTTCTCTCCCACATCTGTTGGATTTTGATCAAAACACCACAGCTACTCCCCTCAATGGGATGACAGTCCCACACCCAGACACACTCCTCCCACTTTCACTCGCTGCCCCCTTACCTCCTTTTCACTCCCTCTTTCCCCACATCCCAAACCACCCGCCGTCTGACCACACTGCGTCTGTTTGTGCACAGACATGCCTTTTAGACTGAGACCATCAACAACTCACATTTGCCTCAGTTTACAGACCCCTACAATTCTAAAATCCAGTGTTGGGCAACTTACTCAGGTATTCTGGGGAATGACTTTAAACTCATTACTTCCATGACTTCCAAAACTTTATGTAACAAGAGTAACACTTTTTTAAAGTTATTACTTAAGCAGTGAGGGCATTTTGGTACTCACACAACGCTTACAAAAAACTAAAATGTGCAACACATCTTTTCAGGACATCATTCCAAAATAATACTCTAAAATTTACTGTGTATTCAACTGATTATTTTTTGTGTGCAGTAAACCAAACTCTTCCTGCTTGTAGTTAAACATTTTTAAAACTAAGAGAAGGAAAATATAATTTAATATGTGTGCTTATGTCTGAAGTCAGAAAAGTTGGAATGAATATTAAATACAGTGTTTCGATTTTGGGGGATAAAATTATGGAATGAGCTCAGTGGTGACTTCAATTTATGTACAACTATGTTAAAGCTCAGAAATACCTTGAAGTATAAATTTATAAATGCTTATAAGGACTATTGATTTTACTGTATTATGATATTTAAAAAAAACTTACATGTTGTTTTTCCTTATAAGTCAAATTTATCTCGGATTGTACAGGATAAACAAAAATAAACCACAAGCTTCAGCCTATGCCATTTTCAGGTAAATTATAAGTTTATAATGAATAATGATGTATTCTTTATTATATTGTTAACATCTCTCCACAACCTCCACAAAGACATTTTCCAAATTGTTGGATGTTTTCCAAAAATTCAGATAACATACCTGTTGTGCAATGTTACTAATTTCTTGAAAAAAAAATCCTGGGTTATTATATGAGTTATTATATAAATGTGGAAAACTGTTCTCTCCCTGCAATGTTAATAAATAATCAAAGAACCTGGATCTGCACCCTCACTCTGATCACCACCTGAATCGAATCACTTCCTCTTCCTGTCATAACCATCATCCCCTGAAAAATTAAATCATATCTGTTGGAAAACTTTTTGATTTATCTTACTTGCAGTCAGACAAATAGACAAACACCAACAAAAGCAAAACATCCAGGGAAGAGGAAATACTTTATAAATAGTACTTTTCCATCCAACACTTAATTGTGGCTCCAGTGAGTGTTGATAGAAAACAATTCATTTGTGTCTCCACTTTGGAGGATAACATAGCTTATTAGCATACATGTATGGAAGCTTCTTTCCAAGAGGAAGAAGTTACAAAATGATGCTCTTTAGTTAAACAACTGTGTGATTTGTTTGTCCTTCGGGAAGATGTTAAGACACCTCCTAAGGCATCATATGTCTTTCCGGCTATTGCAAAACCTTGCTGACACAGGAAGAAGAAGAATAGCTGGGTTAATTAGTCATCTTAACTCGGTGGAAACTTGCGGTGTAAGTGGAAAATGTAAAATCATGTTCCTTTGTCACAAAGGGTCATGTTAAATGAAAAAGGACAAAGTTCCTTAATCCATGGCCATTTTAGAGGGATCATATAAAAAGAAGTGACGTGATAATAAAGTTAGGAATGGATAACTTTAGTCAGCCAGAGTGCTCCAGTAATTTTAGTTCTTACAGTCAGAGGAAAAAATTCCTACAGCTCGTGGGATACTCTTGGTTGGATGGTCCAATGGAGGGACATGGACGACACACATAAACTATAATCAGAATTTGTTCAACAAACAATTAGACACTTTTAACTTCAATGTAAAGCTTAACTTATTCAGGTAAACACGCAATAAAAGTAACTTTTTAAATGCAATGGAAGGGACATTTACACTCTTTAAAAGTTGACTCAAATACCTCTTTCAGTCTACCAAAAAAAACTGTTTAAACCTGCTAACAATTGACTCCTGACGCAGTGGGAAAGGCTCTAATTAGACCAGGGTTGACTGTAAGTCAGAAAAATGTACAAAGTTTAGAAAACATTTGACCACTGTGTCCATGGCTTCCCTGCTCCTTTTCATTGTTTACCTGTCTGTGTTTCGTCGTGCTGAAGATGACATCAGCTCGATGATCCAGAGAAAAAAAAACAGCAGCTCGTTTGCTGCCGAATAGACCCAGGTCTGCTGGCAGTGGGAAAGGATTCACTTGCCACTTGTTAGCAGGTTTACCTGCGTTGACACGCTAAATTTAGAGTGAAACAGATATAAAAGGATGTATTTTGGCTGATCTCTTGTTTGTGTAAACTAACCTGAGCTTAAAAAGTGCTTTTCTTCTCTTTGACGACACAGAGCAGCTTTACACTACAGGTCATAAATACTCATTCACACCCATTCACTCACTGATGGTTGGAAGTTTATATCACTTGTCCATCAGTATCAACTAATGCATTCAAGCCTATTCATGCCTATTTCCATGCCACTGATGCAGCAGTGAGAGCAATTTGGGATTATGTGCCACATACACATCGCCATTTGACAGCCAGAGATGGGTTCCTTGCAACCTTTTTTTTTATTGACCAATTTCACTCTCAGACTGAACCAACTTGTGCTGTTTGTTCAAGGACTGAGAAGTCTGGCTAAGATGCTCCACTGTAAGGCCGCCTTCCTCCACATGGGCCCAGTCTGCTCTGAATGGTTGACTGATCTAATCTGTGGAAATTGGTCATCAAGAGCTGTTCAATGCCATGCTTTAAAGGGGACATATCATGCTTGTTTCTCCTTTTCACTATGCCAGACTAGGATGCCTGTAAAGCATTTCTGCCCTCAGTACAAGTCATTTAGTTCCTTCATTGCCCCACAATAGCGTTCTCAAAATCCTCATTTTAGGCTACTATGAAGCTCTCGTTGAAACACAAGGATCTCAGGATGACCTAAAGTTACCTTGCAACGTCACAGCCCTTTGTGCTCTGATTGGTCAGTTCTATCGGGGGTAGAGCCAGCCTGTCCTTCTTCTTCTACTGTATTTTCCGGCAGGCTTAAAGCAGCGACCGCGTATTGAGTCCCCCTACAGGCCAGAGCTGGTAATGAGGGAGTGTGAGCTAGGGATCTATATACGGCTGCTGGTGGATGTGTTCCTCGGTGAGGGTTTTGTGGCTAACGGACATCACAGAGGAGGAGCTGTTTTATCAGATTACTCCAATAAAAAGAAAGGTACCTCGTGTCGTCATGACGTTTGAAATCTCGCGGACATCTCGCAATGACCTATTTTCAGAGGCATCAAATCTCGTTCTAGGATATCAGAAAAAATACAATATGTAATTTTTTGAAAATTAAGGGGGTGTAAGGTCTTGTTTTCAAATTTATTATATTATATGTAAGTATTAAATCATGCATCAGCATGATATGTCTCCTTTGACTAAATGTTTAAATGTTACAACTCTAAATTCCCTCTATTGTCTATGCTGTATCCTGGGTTTCCCATTCTGTTGGGCTTAAACTGCTGACAAAACAATGGTTGGACACTGGTAGGTCTTTCCAAGGGGCAGGAGGAACAACCCATTTCAGGCAGCTACTGACTTTGTAAACTGGGGGCCATAGACTTTTTGCCTTGTTCAGTACTCTATCATGCAGAGGAGATATGTAAAAAATGCTAAAGGGCATATCAAACTAGAAAAGAGCAAAATATTATATTTTTATTTTTTCCTCACGCATTTAGCAAAGGTTTACTGATGCTTCAAAGAAACTGTTACAGCAAAGTTTGCATAATAATTTTCTGCTGTGACAAAAAAAAAAACCTTAGTGATGTTTTCCTGTGGCTTCTGTAAAGGTGCTATGAGGAGAATCTATTTCCAGCAACAAAGACTCTGCTACCCATAAGCACGCGCGCCGACTGTTGTAAAGACGTGACCCAAGCCAAACCGTGTGTTTATGTTGCTAATGAATGCAGCTCAGACCTTCCAGTCTTAAAGGGACTGTGAGGAGTTTCTAAGTAATTACAAAAAAATGTCCTTTTTAGATATATGCCTGATCGAAATACGCACTTTAAGATGAGTTTTATAGCATCAAAATAGCTTATCTATAAATGCTATTCCTTACCCGGTCAGGTCGGACAGGGCTGGACTGGTCTGGATACTCGACTTCAGGAACAAGACAATTAAAACTAGAGCAAATTTATATTATTCAGACACGTCTTAGAGCACCGGGCTGTAAGTAGCCATATATAGCCGGCTACAAAACTACGCTACTAAGTTTTCCAAAAATTGCTTGTTGCCACACATCAAAAACTACCGCTTCATAAATAGAAAGAGATACATTACCTCGTCGCTTTCCATCCTGTAAGTTGTTGAAAAAAGAAGTTGTAAAGAATTGCAGAGTTCTGAGGAAGGTCCGAGTTGCATTTATTAGCATCACAACAAACGCACACTTTGGCTTGTGTCACGTCTTTTGGTGCGTTCCAGTTGTAGTCAGAAGTAGGAATTTCCGAGTTCTGATTAGGAAACTGCAACTGCAACGTCCCCCAAAGTCAGAATTTCCTACTGCGAACTCGGTGAAACCTCACCAGCCCCGAGTTGACAATGGAAGATGGATGCCCCCAGTGTGAACAGTTATTTAGCTCCTGTAATAATCAATTTATTTGCACTTCTGACTGGGGTGCGTCGCTCTAGATCAGCTGTATACATAGTATTGTTAGATTTATATTTACAAAAATGCTGCCATAGTGGTAATCACATTCTTCATACAACAACGCAGGGCGTGCTAACAACAGCTAACAATAGCCTGGTAGATCGGCATGTTTTTTTCTGACTTCAACTGGAACGCTGACACTCCCAATTCCGAGGTTACTGGAACGCAGCATTACGACAGTCGCCACGCTTGCTCATGGGTAGCAGAGTCTTTATGTTTTCGGAAACAGATTGCCCTCATAGCACCTTTAAAGTGTGTATTTCGATCAGGCATATATCTAAAAGTGAGACTTTTTTGTAATTACTTTTGATGACGATTATGTTTTAAAAATGGTTCAATATTAACAATTTGTACACCATTAGATTGTGGTCTTCACAATTTATGCCTCTCTTTCTTTTAGTCACCATTTTATCATGCACTGATTGGTGCTCATGTTGATAATGAGTAGACAGTTTTATTTAAATTCTCAGTTCCAACATCTGTCATGCAGATGTAATTTTAACCAGGTTATGATGTTCAATGTTGTCTGAAAGGAACAACATTGTCACGATGCATGAGCACTTCTATGATGCGTCTTTAGTAGTCCATCTTTGGAAAATTATAGTCTTCAACACAGCAGTAACATCCACGTCACATGATGACGTAGCGTAGAGAAAGTGTTGTCGGATTCTCTCTGCACGGAAGCTTTCCTTCCTTAAGTCCTTCTAAATTCTCCTTTCTCTAACCTCATGACGTTTTCCATCAGGCTTAAGGAGAAGCAGATAGGAAAGGGCTTAGGAGGTGACTATTCGACCGCAGCCAGAGACAAAGAGAGCTTCAAAATAATAATCAAACATGAAACATGAGCATGAAAAGGGTAACCTGACATGACAATTTTCTTATTCAAACGAGCAATATATGTTGATTCTGCATGACTTTTCTTCATTGTTTCTTCATTTTACTTTTGACAGCATTTGATCTGATATGTAATGGAGTCACTGGCTACTGTGAGAAGGTTATTGCCTGTGGCTTACGGGTACGAGTTCAATGGGATCAGAGTTACACCAACTTAAGCTGATCATAGTTCTGACAAAACTGAGTCTCACTGAATCAGAGGGATTAGCAGGGGCATAATTGCAGCAGTTAGTTGAAACCTAAACACAAATTAATCTCTAGACCCATCTTAATGCAGAAAAAACCTCACATTTGAGCATGTATGTTTATAGTCTTTGTTGTCTACTGAGGAACACCAGAATGATGGTTACTTTTCTGAAGACTCCAGTGCTGCAGCTGTGCAGGAAAGTATGACACCGTCTGCACACCGACTTCATCATCACCGCAGAGACGAAACATGGAAAGTTTGGCAGAGAGGCAGACCACCACCAGGCCCTGTGTCTCGCCATGTGCAAATATTAGATTATTATTCTTTAAAAATGACTCATCACTTAATGTCTCTTTCCTGGCTCGCAGTGCTTCTCACAGTCAAAGTTGAAGATGCCTTTTAATGGTGCAAATCAACTGATGTAGCTTGATACATGTGAATGCATTTGTTTTAACCTGGATCTTAATGTTCTGACTCTATGAGAGGGAGAAAGAAATATTTCTGTGGGAAGAATATTGCTATGAGATAAATATTTTGGCTTGAAGTGTGGTGGGTGTTCTTTGTTTTGGATTCTGGTCAGAAGTTTAGAAATTTAAACTTGACCTTTTGCTGTCCCAAAACTTCCTCCTCCCACTGATGGAAGGCATACGGCGAATGCTAGAAACCCTGATGCAGCAGCCAGATGGCTCAACAGAGAGAAAACAAATCTATAGTCTGACTTTTTGTTGTGTTTTGTCTCAGTCTAAGACTTTTTAGTGTTTCTACCACCAAGAAATGGTCCGAAACACCTCAAGCAATGTACCACAACCAGTGGGGTGGGCGGTGTGTTTGTGTGAGTTTGTTAGACTGTAACAAAGGCCACAGTGTGTACCATACACCTTTGTGTCCCAAATAATCTTCTCTCAGGCCAATCATACTGGTTAAAGTCACATTAGTGAGGAGCTTGCATTGTTGTGGCTCAGTGGGTTTGTGTTTCCAATCAACGTTAAAGAGATGTCAATATCTGGTGTGTATGCCATGAGGGCATCTTAGGGGTGTGTGAGAACTGTTCCTAAAAGGACCCATGTGTCCCACATTATTGAAGGAATGAGTCTTTTTAGTAAATTAGTGTACAAATCACTTTTTATTTTCATTTTAGTGGGGTTGCCATGCTTTCTGCTGGGATGCAGTCAAGAATAAACTTCAATCCAATGTTTAAGCCAAGACTCTTCAGCTGATCGGTCCCGGGCAGAAGCTTGAGGTCAGAAGTGTCGCAATATATGGAGAAAAGTAGCACAAAAACAACACAAATGCACTCTTGTGTACATGCAATAAACAGCAAGAACTGTGCAAATTGCTGGTATAGGCCCAAGTTGGGTTAACGTACACAAACATACACGCAGTTGGCCTGTAAATACAATCCTAAATGAGCTCCACGCCAGACGACGGCCAGACAGCAGCTGGCTGTTTACACCGATGGGGGGAAGGAGACCCTGCAAGGATCTGATGGGAGGCTGGCTCTGGAGTGGGGCCACATGTGGTCATGGCGTGTAGTAATAGTAATGTGGCCCTGGCAGGCGGTGGATGCAGAGGGTGGCTGCGGGGGAGGCAGTGCCCCGGCCAGCCCGTGGTGAAGCAGTGGTTAACCAGTCTAGGTCACCTACACTTCCTCCGGCCTCTCTCGCTGGGAGGAAAAACAGTCTAGTCAAAATAATGGTGTCATTTTGGCTTCTTACGTTTGAGCAAGAGGAGACAAATTTAGAAAGTGCAAAGCAAAGGGAGGGGCTAAAACAGATTAAGAAACAAGTGAGCAAAATATCCCCTCTGTATTTTTTTCTCTCTTAGCTCTTAAATAACATCTTAAATGAATAGCGCAGCTCCAGTACAGCCTGTAAATTCAGATGTGTCAGCCCACGCAAGCAATTATATCCGGGCTGTTTCTTCCGCTTTTCTCCCTCCCTCTTTTACCCACAGGGCCATCTTAGTTCTGTGCCCACCACTTTGCTCTGTCGCTTCATCTAACCTCTGACTCAGACCTGTTTTCTGTCCGTCAACAGTGTTGCGCAAGCTCCCTTGACACAATAGGGAAGACACCTGGTTGGGACCTGATGTGTGTATCTATGTGTCTGACTTCAGATCCGTCTCACAGCTCTCTGTGAGTGATATGAGTGTGGAAGTATTTACCACCCCTCTGCACCAGCAGGACTCATTCGTGTGAAGTCCGAGTACTCACAACCTGATAAATCAAACACTGTTTGAAAAACAGTGGTTTGAGACAGAAGGCAAGTGAAAGTGAAGACAGGTCATGCCACATTGCATGACGGGCTGTGGTCTCCACTTTCCAGGTTTGAGCATAGAAAACAAACTTTGTTTCACCCAGTCTACCCATTTTGTTTACTTCAAAACTCAAGACACTGGCATTGTAGGGCAATTCTGTGGGGACATTCAAGACTGCCATGTGGGGCACCCTAAAAACCGACTGTTAAACACATCTGTCTATTTTCTACATTATTTTTTTGAGTTTTTGTTTTTTCTACACAGGGCCATAAAAGTCTGCCTTTGCAAGCATTATTCTGCTGCTGCAGTTCTCAGCATGTAGCTGTTTCAGCCTGACTTGAGCTACTAATTCTTCTAAATCAGAATTCTAGTCAATTAAAACATCTGAGGATTAGGGCCATGTTAAAAAAAAAGTATGTAAAAAAAAGGATTTATGTGAATAAAGTAGTAAAATTGTGAAAATAATCTCACAAAGTTACAAGAAAAAAGTCATAAAGATACAATAATAATCTCACAAATTTGTTAGAATAGAGTAAAAAAGTTACGAGAAAACAGTTTAGAAAACACCAAGCAAACATGTAAAGTTAGTTAGTGCTCACAGCCGATGTTGATCGGGGTATAGGTAGTTCCTCTGACATTCTCCACATAGCTGTCAAATCTCCCGTTTTGGCCATGAAACTACCGTATTTTCTCTTCTTTCCCGACGTCCTCCTGTATCAGTATTCTCCCGTGAATCTCCCGTGTGATTATATAATAATAAAAACATTCCTCTGCCTCTCCAAACTGAACTCTGTCTCTAGCCTGAAGGGGGCGGTAATGCTCCAAAATGATGAATGCCAACCGCCGTAAAACTGGAGAAGAAGCAAAAAGCCTCGCGAGAACGTCCACCTGCAGTAGCCTGGGTGGCAGCTGTCGCGAGATTAGAGCCAACAGAACAAACCAAGAAAAACAAACTGTTTTAGATTTCTTGTACATTTGTCTTAAAATGTGAGGGAAACTGGAGCTTAGTTGGGGTTGTGAGACGGCTCGTGGCGGGCTTCCCGTATTTTCAAAGCCAGAACTTGGCAGTTAAGCATTCTCCAGGGGACTTGGATCCCTCTTAGCTCGACTTCACGCACTGAATCAGAGTCTGTGCAAGCTGGCAAAATGTACGCCCAGGAGGCAGGCAGAACGGTGACGGAATTTGATTGGTCCAAAATGTGGATTCCAAAGGTTTTATTGGGTGGTGTTTTCCCTGTTTTACACCTGCTGTAGATAACGGATATTTTTGCTCTATTTTAAGAACACATTATGAATTGATCTTGGTTTGTTTTTTTGATGCTATGAGTGCTCAGTTTTCTTAAACACAAAGCTATATGCAGTTGCTAGCTAGATAAGCGCAACATAAAGGACTTTAAAAGCAGCAATGTTCAAGCACTTAAATGAACAACACACAGCTTACCCCTCTCCAATGATCCTACCAGTGTGGCATCCTCCATTGTTTCATCAACAGCGTGATCAACTGTTCACTGCATCAACCCAGTACAGAGCAGGGATGGTGGGACATTAGTGACATGTAGTGACATTATTGAAATGGCTACAACGCCATGTGAAATTTTGTGCACCTGTCAGCTAATTCCTGCTAGAAAGAGTCGGTTGCCAGAAACCTCAGTCAGCATCTGTATAAGCACCAGAATGACGAAGTTCTGGCAGGTGGTTTTGTCTAACACTGGGTCCAGAACAGCACATAGATCCATGAGCTCTGCTCTGTGGTATCTAATCGGTTTATTAGCCAGTCATCCTGTGCCAGGAAATCACTGTGGTCCCCAAATACTCTCTCCATCCTGATTCTCCATTTGTGTTATCTTCCAGCAGTGCCAGAGCATCCATTGTGCAGCATTACACAAGTGCCACTGCACCATTTACATGCTTACTCAGCAATCAGACTGATTGTTACAGGTCTTGTTAAAACCAATACTAATCACTTAGTGCTGTCCACAGCTCTAAATCATTTGAAGGTGAAATATGATATATGAACATCACATACAGTAGTAAGTCTTATGGCTCACAAAACACTGCTATAACACTGCAGACTTGGATGTTTATGATTACTCAGGTCTTTAAGTCTGAGATGTGATGACATTAAATGTTTGAAATGGATCTGGCTTCAAATCACCAACTCACCGTCTGCACTGCCAGTTTCTCCCATCTCCTAAATGTTGGTGTGCCAGGACCATAGTTGGCGAATCAGTGTGCACAAGTTTATTTTTACAAATCACAACCTTTGCCTGGGGATAGGCGTACGGCACTTTCAAGCCCTGTTTTGTGTGCAAACAAAATGTTTTAAATGAGCACTTGGTGAGTAAACACAGGTTATAAATGCTTCTGTAGCTTATTTGCACATTCTGCAGAAATAAAAAAATCAAAAAAGGCGTAGGCTATTATAAAAATGCTGTTAGACTAAGTTAACAGACTGATTTTCTGTAGAGCAGAAGGGTGAATCTTTGTACCTCTGAAATGCAACTGGACCCAAAGTCCAACATAAGATAATGCCAAGCAAACCTCTCTGAACCTCAGACAAGGTCAAGATTCTGTTTTTGCTTGCAGATGGCCTCCCAACTCTCTCTTGCTGCCATGGAGCCGGTAGGTGTCTGAATGAGATAACCTCATGAAAAAACTATTTGGAATCTGTTATGCCCGTCTAGGGGTGGCCATGACACAACATGAAGTAAACCCGTTTCCACCGAGTTCAAACAGCCACTGGAGCCAGTCAACAGGCTTCACTGTGAATCGGTATGATTTATTAACAACCCCCCCCCCCCCCAAAATTATCACAACAAGAACAACAATCAAACAATATCTCAAGGTGACATAAATCACCTCTACATTACCAAAATACAATAACCAAAATCTAATCGCTCTTAGCACCAAGCTGACGTGGCAGTTTGAACTGCGCCTGATCCGGGGATTCCCTCCTCACCACGGTGACATCAACGAACACAGTTTATAGGGCCTTTCCCTCCTCCACAACCAATCACAGGCGTCGGCAATGTTCTCAGTCCAATTGGAGGCACGAGCGGCACACCTGATTAACGCATACTGACGCACCCACGCACACATTCAGTCACACAGAGAGCGCAGGAGAACCCTTGCAACACCGTCACACACAGAAAAAACACAATATAAAACAAAATACGACCGAGGTCGTAACAGGATCACAGCCAGAAAAATGACATCAGATTTGGTGGGAAGGTTAGGCACCAACTTTCAGTCATATCCTTTCCAACACAACATAGTCTGTTATCTTTTTTTTTCCTTTTCATGAATGTATAATGCTTACATTTCCCTTCAAGAGGAGATGAGAAATATGAGGAAATGTCTGAACATGACATTTATAGATGTCAGGAGGAAAATTAATCAAGTAAAAGTGTTGATAGCCTAGTCATGAGCCCAATGTCCTCAAGTGACATTAAGGCTGTGAAAAAAAGGGAAATACAAAGAAGAGTCACGAATAAACTTGTGATTTCTTTACCATAATGTATTTTTGTTACCTACTTCCTCGTCTTCCAGAGAAAAAGACTTCTTCAAGTATGAATCAGCTGTTATAACATTTGTCACATGTTCCCTGAGTTAAAGTCTAAAACTCTTTGGTTGAGTTCCTTCAGCCACGGGTCATTTCTCTTTTCTCTTCAGTGTAAAGATGACGACAGAGATGAACTTGAATTAGAGTGTGCTAAGCTGTGAAGACATTATTAAATCATGAGCTCATTCGATGTTTGTTACATAACAGTAAAAAGATCTCTTAATTCCTGCTGTAATGTCTCTATTCACCGATAAGAGTGATGTCAAAGTGTGTGGTTTCTGTATTATGTGGGGAGAAAATCCGTTGAAAATCGTCTGCTCGCTGTAATACTGTAGTATTAACATAGTTGTCCAAGAATAAGAGCTAATTCTAGTCCTATTTTATGAAATGTGTTTCCGTGAACAATTAAAAGGCCTCAGTGGTATGTCAGTGGTATAGCTTCTCAGAATAAACACAGAAAACCCCTGCAGAATATGCAGAACACAATTGGTGAATCAAAACTTGCTCACTCTCAGAATAATATGGGCCTATTTTTGAAGGCCAAATTCAGCATTCAGGCACAACTCTGGGTAGCTGTGCTTCATATGTCAGTCAGTGGTGATTTATGGTTTGGTCTGACCTGCCTGCTCCTCACAGCTGACCAAGCCACAGTCCAACTGGGTTTGGAGAGCCTCTGCATAAAGTGGAGATGCTGGATATGAGCCAGTAAACCACAGCATGGCTGAAGTTCCACAGCTGCAGGCAAGAAATCATAGCTTAGCTCTTCTGCTTCATTTCTGGAGCTACTCTGAGCCTGTTGCTTAACAGCAAGATGATGATGCGTCCCATTCCTGTTGACTAAACACAAACCAACATATTTCTGCATTAAGTTCAACTACAAGTGTAATTCATGTTTTTACAAGTTGTTTTGCAGGATGATTTACTTACCTCAATCCATCCATCTGCTAAATAAAGCAACTCATCTTTTTCCTTAAACCAATGTGTTGTTTGTTCTCCTATCTCGTGATGAAACTGTGTTTTGCATTCAAACGAATAGTGCTCTCTAGCGCCTCGCTCTTTTAAATGTGCGTTGCAACTGCTGAACTCTACAGTAGCCGCTTTGTGTCTATGTCAACATGTCATTAAACACTTCATTAAGTTTTCCTTCTGGTGAAGAGGTACGTTATTTCAAACAAACTGTAAACAGCATTGAATCATTAGTGTTAAGGTGCGTTCACACCAAATGCGTCTTTGCGACCAAGATCAAGTCCTGTCACCTGTACTTAGCTCAATTGGTAGCCATCGCTCACTGACGTCACGTCGACTTTCACCCTGCAGTCATATCATATCATGTAATAGGGCGTATTACCTGACATTGTTTCAACTGTATCTTTTGCACTTACCTACCAACCATAAAACACCGCAGCTGATGAACCTGCAGCAGCATAGGGCGCAAGTTCTCTGTGGTCCATCTAGATGGACGCACTAATATCACTTTCACACTAAAATTAGTGGGTCAGCTAAGGTTTTGTCAGTGCTGGTTAACCCGCTAATAATTGCCAAGGGAGTCTTTTCCCACTGCCAGCAGAGCCAGGTCTAATCAGGAGCAGACAAGCTGCATGGCTGTTTATACTCCTCTGTTTGCGCCAAGGTGATGTCTTCATGTTGATGACATCATCTATGTACCGAAACACCTCCATGTCAAAATGGAAAGGAGCATGGCAGCTGTGGACACGTTGGTCAGCTGTTTTCTGTACTTTGTACTTTTGTTCCTCATTAAAAATTCACAAACTCAGCGCAGACTGAATGACATTCGAGTGTTGATGATACAAAGGCAGATGGAAGCTGATCGGAGGTGAGCCTATTAAAGCCTGTGCCGCTTACAGGGTCAATGCTGATTAGACCCTATTCAAACTGCCGACAAGAGTTGATAGTAACCGGGTTTAAACAAGTTTTTTGGCCACTCTGAAAGGGATATAACTAATGTTTCCCACACAGGAAACATTAGATTATCACTCTGTGAACAGGAATAAAAACATTTTGTCCGTGTGGTCGCGCACCCACACAATACCGATTCGCTCTCGCGGTGCGACATCACCTGATGAGTTCAAATCTTTCAACTTTGTTGACCGAGCACCATGACCCGATCCATGTCGAAAGTGACCCCAGAATTTCCATCTGCAGCAACAGGGGCGTCGCCACCATGTCCCCAAAGATCACCCAGAACACGTCCATGGCATTGCATGAGATCTGGTTGCATGTGGTTGTAGCTGATCATGGCTGTACATTGGCCCTGCATGGGAAATGATCACAGATTTGGCAAATTGGCGTTCGCTGTGACCACACCTTTTTGCTGGGACAGTGACAAGTGCATCTCGCTGAGCTCCTTCTCCGTTTCAGTCATGCTGGCTCTAAGTTAAAACGCTTTTAGCCAGAAGAACTACGAAGTGCTTTATGTCCTTCTTGGCTGTTCATAGTTTTTATTGACTTGAAAGACATGGAAGCCTTTATAGGACTGACTTGCTCTATGTAAATACAGATAAGAAATTCTTTGCTCAGGAGGACAAGTCAGATTGTTGGCAGAGGCAACACAAATGAGGATATTTTTTTAATAAAAGTGGACATTAATTTTGACCATAAATTACTTAAAATGCTACATATTGTCGCTTTTTAAAAGGCTACAAGAGCAAATGCAAAAAAGGTTGTTTTTTTATCCCTTTAAATCCATTTGTCTTCATCCATCCATCCATCCATCCATCCATCCATCCATCCATCCATCCATTCCTGTCATCCACATGTTGTGCAGCAGAGACTCAGTAGCTTCTGTCTAATACAGTTGCACACTGCAAAGCCATTGCCCACTTACTTTAACAATGCTTAATAGGATATTGTGGCTTCTCCTTTAACTCAAAACAGACGTGCTGCAATACTAAAATAGCGGCATGTGGAATTCACGGGACGGTCCCCCGTCACTCATTGCCTATTAACCCGGGTGACTGGCTCCCCCCTTAATAGAGCGCGGAGCCTACTCCTACTCACTTTGGCCTCTTGTGACGTATGGAGACACCAACTCATCACGAGTCACTACACTGAAGTGGTTAGAAGAGTATCAGAAAAAAACAATTTTTTGAGGATTGTGGCCAAAACCCTCCTAAAATAACTCCAAGAAAAACTAAGTGGGAGGCTGAGATCGTGGTTGTGACATTTGTAATGGAACGATACACTCCCTGCATGCTGTAAAAACACTGTCCTCTCCAAGGTGGAAAACAAATGTGAGAAGAGCAGTGTGGTAAAATAATGAAGTGATGACCAGTAGGTTTGCCTACTGCTCTGTTGTTTGAAAACATGGCAGTGTTCTGACTACCACAGAATTTGACCACAGCTTTAATCCTCTCCTGTTTTTCTCTTATTCAGTGTTTTTGGGGTTTGCCTCTCGGCCAGTTTGTACTCTCCAGAGAGCCTTCAAAAAAGACAAACACAGTTAACATCTGCTACTTAGTTATGAACCAAGCAGCTGTGATAATGGGGCCGAGATCACGGGCCTCAAACTTTGATATGACAGGAACCCTCATATTTGCATTGCTGTTACCACCTTATATTCATTTTATATTACAGGGGCATAGAGATGATATCCATAGATAGATAAATTGATAGATACATAGATATATAAACATCGTTTATTTCATATTCCTTCTTCAGATAAATTATAAATTAAATTAGAAGACTTGCATGAATGTACAGAATGAAATTTATATCATTAAATGACACTCTTTTTATATAATGTTTACTTTTGTTGCATTGTACCAGAGTTAGCTTAAAGCTAATCTGCATCTGCAGTCTCTCGGCTGGTCACAATAAGAAGATGAAGTCAAGCTTTAAAAAAAGCACATAAAATACAAGACATTATAACAAAAAACATGGCAGCACAATCTGTCCCTCACAAACACGCACACACACACACACACACACACAGATTATGCAACGTAAAAGCAGTGATACAGGCCGATGCAGAGACTCTTATTCACGCTTTTATTGCCTGCAGGATTGATTATTTTATTTTATTTCTTATATCAACCACTTTTATGAAAAGTGCTATACAAATAAACTATGATTGATTGAATATGAAGTGTAACTCGTTTCCAAAACTGAGCATCTTTCAGACGCATTGAACTGCAGACCTTTGTTACCATGGAGTGCGTTTCACTGCGTTGTAGCTTTCACAGAAAAGCAGTCCAGCACAAACATACAGACCAGTGTTTTGTAGAACATGTATTTTTGAACTTTTTGATGCCTTTGAGTGGAAGTTGATAAAGTCACACAGTGGAGGAAGGCCAAGTCATTGCAGATCTTAAACATCAAACACAAACTTCAATATAATCTGAAATTGTTAAAGCTCAGAAGCTCTTGCTTCTCCAAAATCCAACAATGATAATTTGTATTGATTATTGGTCAAGAGTTTTTTTCTTTATGGTAAGTCATTATTAATGTAAGGGATAAATGATAAAGGGACCCAGCACAGAACAGTGTAGCTCACCTATTTTAAACTTTATATTGTCAGAAGATACACCACCAACATTAACACTCTGTGTCCTGACAGAAAAACACATGAACACTTAGGGTGTTTTCACACCAACCACATTTAGTGCGCACCAGAGAGGTTTTGGCCCAGGGTTTGGTACGTTAGTATCAATGTGAATGCAACCACCGCACTTTGGTGCGCACTAAATCAGCCGGTCTGAGACCTCCATGAAAGGGTGGTCTCGATCCGCTCCATCTCCCTACATCTGGTGCGGTTTCACTGGTGTGAAACAAAGTGGTCCGAACTGATCTACTTTTGATGCATTACTTCCTGTTAATCCTGCAGTTGAATCTTTTGCTTACTCAATTAGTCGATTTGTTTATTCTGGTTGAGGATTATGATGATTAACGAGGGTCCAGAAGGTCTCTGATGCCGTCTCAAACACGATAAAAAAAAAACACATTTGAAGGAAAATGTAGAAGAGAGCGAAACGTAAACATTGGTTGTTTGGTGTAAGAAATGGTTACCATGGTAGTCTCTTCTTCATTCTCCTCCGTAGCAGGTTTGGTAACCAGTACCGTGCATATCGCCCCCTGCTGTTTCAAACTGAGCAAATACAAGTGGGCCCGGGCACAGTTTGATGTCGCAAGTGTGAATGCAAGCCAGCGGGGGAGGGGAGGGGGCTGCAGCGCGGTTCGAAACAAGTGGGCCTAATGTGAAAACGCCCTTAGCCTTGCGGATCAGAAGGAGATGCCTGATTCATTGTATATGTATGGAACTGTCTGTCTGGTGTTTCGGTTAATCAATACAACCAAACCCAGTGAAATGACATTTTTCATAGCAAAAGTTTCCTTCCACATCAATACCATATTTACTGCAACTTCTTCTTTTTATTATCATCGTGATTAATATTATTGTCTGTATTGTTATAAATGTTTTATTAGTCGTAGTACTAGTGGTAGTGGCAGTATCAGTATTATAATGTGTCAAATCCAAAAGACGGTTGTCTTGCCACAGGAAATGTTTAAAAAATATGTATCAGAGAGCTGAATACATTGTTTTAATGTTTAATTTAATCTATGTCTAATCAGTGTGTTAAAGTTATGGATATGAGGGTCAATTATACTTTGAGAATTAATACTTGATTAAATAATACTGAGGATGACTTAATTATCACTTATACTTAACTTTCACCACCACAGGTTTGTGTTTGCAGATAGAGCAGTTTGTCATGTTTGGAAATCCCTGCTTGTGTCACCCAGTGGGTGAGCTCTTGAAGGCTTGTCTGCAGGAGGGATGTCAAACACATGAAGGATCAGACTGTAATATCACATCACACAGAATTACACTGTTTGCTAAAATCCTCATTCACATTAAGATGGCATCTTTTACTGAGCCTTAAATGTTTGTTTTGGAATCATGAAAGTCCTCTGCATCACTGGATCAAGCTCTGGAAAGTCTCGTTAAATGACTAACATCACTATTTGTAGTGTTGTTAGTGCCCATTTCTGTATCCTCCCACATGGTGCATCCTCAGACAGAAGCACACTTGGGTTGGATCGCTATTGTAAGGTCATCAGCATGAGGGCACGCTGTGGTAACCAGCATTTACCCTCTGTAAATCAAAGATCACAAACGCTACATCCGGAATTCCTTATAGGGACGCAAGGGTCTGGATGGAGCAGCTCTGAGACCCACATCCTGTGGCTAACAGGAAACACTATTTAAATGACAGGTTTCATAAATGAAAGACTGCTTGGTTTGCCATCACACCCTTTAAATGGATTGTTTCCCTAAATGTGTCTTCCTTGGGGTTTTAAAATCAGCTTCAGTGTAGAGAAATACCATACCTTTAGTCTAAACTGTTTGGTTTAATTCTAGAAATAACAGTTCTTAGGAGTATCACCTCCATTTTAGGGGTATCACCTCTTTCTCAGGGGTATCACATCACACTTTCTTGGTATAAACTGGTTGAAGCTGCGATCGGGTTGAATCTAATGTCTGTTGACAAGGCTGTACTTTTGACTCATTTTCTCAAGCTTGTTTACATGTTTGCTCTAAATAGTTTCGTGTCAGGTGGCCTACATGCCTCCCGTTTATTGGCTTCCTTTTTAAAACAGAGGTTATTATCCGGCTGGTTCATTCAGAAATCTCTCTCAGTGTCCTCAGGAGGTCTGCCTGAACCTGCATGGGCTCTTGATTGCCCCACATTGAGCAACACAATCAAACATTATCACCCCTCTATTTGGTTTAGGAAAAAAATATCACTGCGAGGAATAGTGCCAGACAGACCGTTTAACTTGTACCAGACGAAGCTAAATACACTCCAGTGTCCATGAAAACAGGCGGTTTTGAGCGTGATTAAGCGAGGTCTGTTTGGTGCACAAGATAGGTTTGTGAGAGTAAACAATTCAGTAATAGAAAAGAAATCACTTTCCTCTGGCTTGAATTTTGTACAATCATCTATAAAAAGAGTTAGGTGGTTTTTCCAGGGAGACTTGGTGAATTTAATTTTTTTTATATATTTTATGACACATCGTGCCTTTTCCAGAGGGATACCACCAAACCATAAAATGGTTAGTTTTTTCAAACAGGGTTACATAACTTTAATGTCACTCAGTCTAGTTTTAGGATAAGATGGGATGATTGTTGCTGTTTTATAGGGAAATCCATTTCAGTGAAAGAATTTATATTGTTAAAAACAGCCCAGCCCATATTTGTGAATATCACTGACCTTTTTCAGGCCTTTAAATGAGTTTAAAGTACCATGCTGCCTGAAATGGGAAGATCTGAACACAGGACATTTAAGGACACGCACTGCTCTGGATAATAAACTCCACCTTAAGTAGAGTGGTGGAGGTATTTCATGCAACTCAATGCTTCAGACCACAAGACGGATGTCAAACGAGCAGTGATGCACAGAGAATCTTCAAACTGACAGGCAAACAAAGATAGTGATGCTAAGGGTGCTTAATCTCCAGATTTACTCATGCTAGCTAAGTGTCTGAAAATGTTTTTAATCTAAATATACTGTCTTGCAAACATCAAGCATTCACTTTAAAGACTTACACTCATTGGCAGGGGTGGACAGTAACAAAGTAGATTTACTTGAGTACTGTACTTAAGTACATTTTTTGAGTATCTGTACTTTACTTGAGTTTTTTCTTTTTGGAACTTATGATTTTTACTTCACTACATTTAAAAGACAAATATTCTACTTTTAACTCCACTACATTTCTATAAATGGCCTCGTTACTTTTAGGTACAGGTATGAAGTCAGCGGATGAAATTTATTTTCTCTTCTAAAATGTGATTTGTTCAAGTGGTGTTATCTATACTTCATGAATCCTGTTCCACACTCCAGTCCACTTGGTGGCGGTGATGCACTTTTGAGTTGGTTTGCCAACTGCCATTCAACAACAACAAAGAAGAAGAAGAAGACGCGCATGCGCTACTGCGATCGGTCAGGTAAAGGTGAAGCCAACGTTGGTGGTTACGGTTCGTCTTGGCAGTAATGATGGCTACTATGGCAGATAAAGACGACAATTCCACACCAGAGCACCCATGGCCATATCTGAAGGGGGGGGGGGGGTTAAATAAAAAAAAAAGAAAATGGCAATGGTTGTCCTTTTGTTGATTCATTAGTGTTTCAGTTTGTATTTCCATGGGCTTTGTAGGCCAACGGGAAAATGTACTTTTAATACTTGTGTATTTTCAAAAGCAGGTACTCCTGTACTTTAACTGAAGTAAAAATTTGACTGAGCAACTTTCACTTGTATTGGAGTAGTATTTGAACATGAGTATCTATACTTTGACTTGAGTACTGGCATTTAGTACTTTGTCCACCACTGCTCATTGGCCACTTTATCAGGTACACCCATTCAACCGCTTTTTAATGCAAATAGCTATGAAAATGAGCAAAATTAACCAATCACATGGCTCAAACTTTGTACATTCAGGCATGTAGACATGGTCAAGATAATCTGCTGAAGTTTAACCCTTCCAAACTATAAATATAACAGCCCCCACACACACACACACACACACGCACACACACATCTTTTTGTCAATAAATGCATCAGGAAATGCCATTTGAATAAATTTGCATCCCTTTTTCAAGAGAAAAAAATAATAAACAATGATATCAAGTTTATGTCATTATTATGTTACATATTCTCAAAACTGTTACAGCAAAAGAAAGGCAAGAAAACACTCCAGATTGACACTAATGCTATTATTTACAACATTTTTACGTTATTTGAATGTAAAATACTGATAAACCACAGATAAATCCCTCACAAGTTTGTCTATGAAGCCTCTCACACTTCCTCTCCAGCACTTAAGCGACCATCCCCCTCAGGCGATCCAGACTTTACTGTTTTGTTGATCCAGTTCTCAGCTTTTTTAAGTAGCACAGATACTCCAGGAGTTACGGTAATTTGAATTATGAATGTCTTTTTCTCTCTTCTGCAACAGCTCGGAGTACAAGGGTTAAACAAATCTTCAGAAAGGGGAAGAGAAGTTGGTCTTAGAATTTCAGAAGCTGCTGAATGACTGGGATTTTTACATACAACCATCTCTAAGGCTTACAGAAAATGGCCCAATAAGGAGAAAATATCCAGAGAGAGAGTTCTCCGGAGTAAACCTCCAAAGGTCAGAGTAGTCAGGAAGATTTGAGATTATAGAGAGGCTACGTAACTTAAAGCTAGGGTCGGTAATTTGGAAAACTAGCATGAATTTGAATGTAGCGTCTCCTCAGGGCTTCGCCTAGCCCCTCCCACCCCTCCTCCAAAATGACCCCCCGCTCACATGCACAAGCGCCGCTGATTCACAACCAGACAACTGATTAAAATCCAAACCCCCGGCACAACATTTATGTTTGACACTACAAGTCATGTCTCAGTCAGCGGTAAGAAAACACCAAAACAAAAGTAAAAAACACAAACATGTAAAGTTAGTTAGTGCTCACAGCCCGATGTTGATCAGGGTGTAGGTAGTTCCTCTGCCATTCTCCACATAGCTGTCAAATATCCCGTTTTGGCCATGAAACTACCGTATTTTACTTATTTTACCCTCTTTCCAGACGTCTTCTTGCATTCATGTTCTCCCGAAAAACTCCCGTGTGATGATATAATAATAAAAACATTCCTCTGCCTCTCCAAACTGAACTCTGTCTCTAGCCTGAATGGGGCGGTAATGCTCCAAAATGATGGATGCCAACCGCCGTAAAACCAAAGAAGAAGAAAAAGCCTTGCGAGAACGTCCCCTTGTTGTAGTCTGGGGGGGCAACTGTTGTGAGATTAGAGCCAACAGAACAAACCAAGAAAAACAAACTGTTTATTTTAGATTTCTTGTACATTTGTCTTAAAATGTGAGGGATACTGGAGCTTAGTTGGGGTTGTGAAACGGCTCGTGGCGGGCCTCCCGTATTTTCAAAGCCAGAACTTGGCAGTTAAGCATTCTCCAGGGGACTTGGATCCCTCTTAGCTCGACTTCACGCACTGAATCAGAGTCTATGCAAGCTGGCAAAATGTACGCCCAGGAGGCAGGCAGAACGGCGACGGAATTTGATTGGTCTAAAATGTGGATTCCAAAGATTTTATTGGGTGGTGTTTTCCCTGTTTTACTCCTGCTGTAGATAACTGATATTTTTGCTCTATTTTAAGAACACATTATGAATTGATCGCCATCAGGTCTTAAAGATCATTGTTATGGCCGCCGCCACGCCCCCTCCTCTCTTGCTAACCTGTCTGTCATTGTGTGTGTGTGTGAGTGAGGCAGCAGATCAAAGATCGTCAGGCGATTAGGGGCAGCTGTGGAGGGGGCGGCAGCCAATCGCTCTGCAGGAGGAAGGCCTTCCATCACTATAAGAAGCTCCAGAAGCCTGATGATGGGAGCTTCTCAACAGAGCCTGCAGCTTTAGAGAAAATCTGTTAGAACGAGAGTTTTGTGCTGTACCTTGTGTATAATTCGGAGGTCCAGTATTTTTAAGGGCATTAGTTTAATTGTTTCTCTTTTGTGTATATCTGTTTAGGTTATCCATTTTGGACCGTTTATCTTTGTTCTTGAATTTTCTATTGTGATCCTTAGTTTGGGGTTTTGGTTGTGTATTTTATTTGGACTAGTAATTCTTAGTTTGCCCTTTTCAACCTGATTTTGTTACTCTTACCTCCTTTGCTTTATAAATAAATAACTTTTATTTAAACCATTTAAAATCGTGTCATTTTATGTTACTTCCCTTTTCCCCAACGAGCTGGGGTTGTAACAATCATTTTAACCAGTATTACAAAAAGTGTATCCTAATCAGATTACCAACCCTATCTTTAAGCAGCGACCTGTTTAAACCAAGACATGCAAAGACCATTTCAGAAAACATAGCTTGTTGAATCTCAAAGCAGATGGGCTACAGCAGAAGACCGCATGGGATACCATCCCTGACAGCTATGAACAGGGAACTGAAGTCAAAATTTGCAAGGTCTTACCAAAGCTGGACTGTAGAAGATTAGGAGGATGTTGCCCGGTCTGATGAGTCTCGATTTTTGCCGTGACAGAGGGTCAGAGTTTGACGCCAACAACATGACAGCATAGATCCATCCTGCATGCGTCAGTGGTTCAGCCTGACGGTTTGGGGACAATATTTGTGTGTTAAGACAGCCACTGACATATGTTGCTGTCATATATTCTTTTTTTTATTTAAAAAAATGCTTCAAGTTTATCCCAAAATATTCACACACCCACACACATAATCTTGGGTGTCCCACCACACCAGTCAGGGACCAAATGAGACAAGACCTATCATGTCTCCTTTCACTGAGAGCAGACATTGTTGACTCACAGAAGTCTAGAGGTGCTTAGCCTGGATCCCACCACAGCTATGCACTGTCTGACCAGAGCCTCGGAGCAAGGGTGTGCAGAAGCACACACGTCCATGGATGCATGCAAACATTACACAAACACAGTCAGAGACACATACATACAGGTTCATAGACACATACATGCCAGTCTGGCTTTTACTCCAGCTCTGTGGTTTTCTCTAAATCCACTCATCACTCATGTTTGTGCCAGAGCACACACACTCTCTCAGCTCATCCTTTTTCAGTTGCCCCACCAAAACTTAAACCCAACTGTCGGTTACTGCATCCATCTGTTTATCTTCGGGCGAGTGTTGGGTCCTCGGGGGAGACGTTGCACCTGCCAGCTGGTCCTGCAAAGCCTTCATGAAAGCCACCTCTGTGGGACAGCTCAGCCTCCTCTCCACAACCAAGTGGTGTGCCATACACATTCTGGTCTGTCCACAGACATGAAGCCCTGGCCCCAAGCTCTACTGACACTAAATAAAATGATGATCAGGTGTGCTCTCACAAACAGGCCAGGTCTGAGCAAATATGTATCGCTGCAGGTGGCAATATATAGTCGGCTATAAAACTACGATACTAAGTTTTCCAAAAATTGCTTGTTGTCACACATCAAAAACTACCGCTACATAACTAGAAAGAGATACATTACCTCGTTGCTTTGCATCCTGTAAGTTGTTGAAAAAAGAAGTTGTAAAGCAATGCAGAGTTCTGAGGAAGGTCCAAGCTGCATTCATTAGCATCACAACAAACACATGCTTCGGCTTGGGTCACTTCTTTTGGTACGTTCCACTTGTAGTCAGAAGTAGGAGTTTCCGAGTTCTGAGTAGGAAACTGCGACTGGAACGCCCCCCAAAGTCGGAATTTCCTACTGGGAACTCAATGGAACCTCGCCACCCCTGAGTTGATAATCGAAGATGGATGCCCCCAGTGTGAACAGTTATTTAGCTCCTGTAATAATCCATTTATTTGCACTTCTGACTGGGGTGTGTCGCTCTACATCAGCTGTATACATATTGTTAGACTTATATTTACAAAAATGCTGCCATAGTGATAATCACATTCTTTATATGATGTTTGTTGTGAACAACAACACAGGCGTGCTAACAACAGCTAACAAAAGTCTGGTAGATCGGCATGTTTTTTTCCGACTTCAACTGGAACTCGGATAAGTCGGAGATGACGTCACTCCCAGTTCTGAGGTTACTGGAATGCAGAATTACGACAGTCGGCGCACGTAGCAGAGTGTTAATGACACCAGTAATAGATTCTCCGCATAGCACCTTTAATGTTGTTTTTGTTAGTTTAACAAGTAATTAAACTAGCCTAGCTACATGCAGTTAGCCAAGGCTTATTGCTAAACGAGTGTATTGAGCTCTTAAGCCAAAACTTCCAGATTCTACACACACTCTCTCTCTCTCCTGCTGTCTCTCTCTGTCTTTCACTTCCTGTCCTTAACTCAAACAAAGACTGTTTTCCATGATGCTGCATTGGACATTTTTCAATATGGAAACTAGAAAAGCAGTTGGAGAGCGCAGACCTCCGCCAGGGCCACAGTCCTCACCCATATTGTGATTTTCACCATGAATATTAGTCCTAACTGTATTTTATCTAAATATTTGGTTTCCTTGACAATGAAAACATACCATTAGCAATTGGATTCATAATGATATCTATTTTAGTTCAGTAATTATTCACAAAAATCAAGTTTATCATCAGGGCAGTTTTCTTCTGGATCTAGCTCCAAAGTTTTTGAAGATACAACAAATCTGATTGAACACACTAGACTCCACTGTATCTTGGCTATATTTTGCATTTGTTGCAAGTCCATGTCTTTATTTGTTCCCCTGCTATGATGAAATTCCAAGGATATCCAAATTTTTCTTTGTCTGGATCAGAGAATCCGGAATTTTTCCGGGATCCAGATCAGTCTTTGATATCTTGTAGAAACTGTTTTAAACTTGTCCTGTGTTTATTTTGGGGGGGGGACAACTTTGTTGAAGGGGGGACAAATCCCCTGCATTCCCCCTGGGATTTGCACCTATGCCAAAAGCTGAAGCCGGGGACAAACAGCAGTTTGACTTGATTTATTGGTTACTGTTTCAAACAACAAAAAAAAGGAAAAGGGAAAAGGGGGGACATCCAGTGCACAAGGAGGTGATAAGGTGAGTAGTGAATAAGGTGAGGATATACAAAAGTGGCAGGGTGGAAGCTCCAGGAGACACTGTGGAGAGAGGGATCAGAAAACAGAGGTAAGTATCAAACAGTTCACAAAAAACACAGTCCAAAAACACTTGATCCAAAAAGTTTTAAATCCTCAAAGAAGAACAAAAGGCTGAGGGCCAGAGAGTAGAGAGAAGATACGGTCAACAAACCACTCAATGTGAAGTAATCCACCAACGAGGAGAAGGTGAATCCAGGCAGCTTACGTAGTGTGTGTGATTAGGTGATTCCCAGCAGGTGCGTGGTAGGTGAGCAATGGAGAGGGAGGTAACCACGCCCACAGCTGGCAGAGGAGCAGGAGAGGAGGGGGGAGAGACACAGGATGAATCCTCACAATGTAATGTTAATTGCTATGAGTCAAAGAATGCTTGTAGCTGTCAAAAAACAAAAAAAGAACTGTAAAAGTGTAAGTCCATTAACATGTCAATGGTTTTACAGTTATCCCATTACAGGTGCCTAAGTAAAGTGATAAAACTATTTAACAGGTAACCATGTAAAAGTTTGTGAAAATAATATTTGTGGACTGTATTTACCAAAAACAGGAGTGCACACCTATTCATGTCAAGCTTTGTTTGAATTGGCAGTAAAATCTAACCTGCACCCTTTAGGATTAATTTACTTGTGACCCTGTTTTCTTTAAAGAGAGTTCATGAAAAGATGAGGGGGAAAAGCTGTCAAAGAGGCCCTGCTGGCCTACAGCTCAATTCAACACTATCATAACCACACATTTCATATGGGCCCCCAGCCAGGATCCTAACATCATTTCTTTCTCATTTAGTTTTAGACATGCATTGAATAATTTTGAAACACAATTTAGTTAAAGGAGACATATCATGATGATGCATGATTTAATACTTACATTTAATATAATAAATTTGAAAACAAGACCTTACACCCCCTTAATTTTCAAAAAATGAGATATTGTATTTTTTCTGATATCCTAGAACTAGCAAGTGAGTTGCAAGTCATCTTTGAAGATATGTCTTCAATGCATGGTGTGAAAGTAGACATATAAAAGTGCAGCTAACCTAAGCCCTGTTTCCACCAAGTGGTCCAGTATGGATCAGCACAGTTTGGCTCGGGCCGGATCGGTAAAGCCTGATCCTGCTTGTGTTTTCACAGCCAACTGAACCCTACTTGGCAGGTAGCGTATAAGCGGATGCCGATAGCATGACACCATAGCAACGTGACACAAGCTGTGTTCGAAATCGTCCACTCATTCACTCATTCACTACCCCCTATGTAGTGTAAATGAAATAGTGGGCTACATAGGGAATGACCAAACGACATTTTGGACACTACACTGAAATTTTCTAAACGTCATAGCGTGAGCTGATGAGCCGGTTGTTCCTGTGACGAAAGTGGACGCTCCAAAATTCACGTAAACAAACCGGGCACTCGGGAGGATAAGTATCAAATTTTGAAGCTGTTTAGAGCCGCTAAAAGACGTTAAAGAGCTACGCTACGAACGTGTTAAAGATACTTAATTTTTTTTTCATTTATGAATGAAAGCAGCGCCTAACGGCCTTTCTTCTCTTCTTCTTCTATGGAAAAACATGACTGCATTGCATTGTGGTATACGGGAGTACAATATAGGGTACATCGTATGTACACTCACTTTTGCTGTGCATTGTGGGTATTTTGTAGTGCACTATATAGTGGATGAAATTAACTGCTGAGAATTCGAACAACGCTACAAAATGGCAAACACACTATAGTGCACTATATCCGTGATAGTGAGTGATTTCGAACACAGCTACAGTGTACCCGGTTATTAAATACAACGAAGAAGAAAACGCAACACAGTAAACAAAGAGCAACAATGGAAGACATCCAGCAAGTATTCTTTTTTGTGATCAGCATGTGGCTTTTTGTTACGAAGTGCAACCAAGCTTTGTTTCAGAGAAGGCTGTGTGCTGCGAGAGTTATCTTCACGAAGACGAGCTGAGATTTAAACATGGCGGGATTCGGTGTTGTTCCGCTATCGCACGGGAAATTATGTCTCCTTCGACCAGTCAGTGGACTGCAGTGTTTCTAGCTCCACTTTCTGGGATCGGATCGGTCCCAAAAAGTAAGATGGTACGGTTTTCTTATAAGGGGTCCAGTCCCAGGAAAATGCCACAAAAAGCAAGCCGTACCGAGACAAACCAAACTGAACCGTCTGATGGAAACGTGGCTTTAGAGTTACAACACATTTGTGTAATGAGAGCTAGAATGCAAATAAAAAAGGTTGTTACAAAATCACAGGGGCTAAATCACCTTAAACTGGCCACCTTCTGTATTTGGAGCAAAGTCTAAGTCCTGGTAAACTGTCTGTGTAGAATTTAAATTGTTTAATTCACTATTTTTATCTCAGTGTGTTTTCTGAAACAGTAGAAACTCATCATGACATTTGTAGACTGATGATGACATCCAGTAGAGGATTAAACTTTGACACTCACTGAGCCTCACAGTGGACTTAATGATTAATAAGTAGAGTTAAAAATGATGAAACTTCTCCCGTAGTACTACATTTACAATATTTTCAAAGAAGTCTGTAGAAAAAAAAGCACAAAATAAGTTTGCTACTTGTGTTATTATATCAACTTGGTTTTTATAATGCTTTTAATAATTGAAAATAAATGAGAAAAAAAGATATGAGGATGAGGAAAGAAGACTTTGAACAACTCTGGGTCCTTCACTTCCCACAATCCAACTCTATATGTCATCATCAGGGTTGTTTTCTCCAACCTCAGAGAGCTTTGTGCAGCTATGAAGACTTTTGTTTTTAACTCAGTATCCCCAAAACCTCAAATGTTTTTTTTAGAAGGCACTTTTTCAAAATAATATGGTGACAAAGGCACCTGAACAGAAACAATAAAAGGACCCAAAAAGTGGATTTACATTAAGATTATGTCAACTATCCTAAAGTCTGTCAGTTTCTGAAACTTCTTTAAAGTAGGTTTTGGGATTTTATTATTTTTTATATACAGAAATACACAGAATTTACATGCATATATGTCATACCTCATAATTAAAAATTTCCACAAAAGACAAAAATACTACAAATAAAATAGAAAGATAAAAAAACAGAAAAACATATCGTACTAAGTCACCAAATTACACTAATATACTATTTAAAAAAAACAGGTAATGCAGTCATATCCCACTGTTATCTTTAACCCTTGATTGTAGATTATTGTAAATTTATTCTAAGCCAAAATTTAGGTGTGGATGCTATATCTTTTGTAAAGTCCGAGGTTCCTCCTGTCCTTTTTTTTGTAAATGACAAGAAGCTTAAGAGTTCATTCCAACATTGGAAGGTTAATGGTGTCTTTCGATGTTTTCCATTTTAAAACTATACGTTTCCTTGCAGATTTACAAGGCAAGATCTATATATCTGCATTCATAATTATTCCATTTGTCAGACATATGAGTTCCCAAAAACATAAATATAGAATAGAATAGAATAAGCCTTTATTCGTCCAACGCGGGGAAATTTACAGTGTTACAGCAGCAAAGTGGACAGCATTAATAGAATAAACAATAGACTTAAGTATAAAAAATTGCAGCATGCATATTACTCTACCTACATAAAACATAAAATATAAAAAAATATAAGAATATACAGAGGGCTTGGAAACAAAACTAAAAGCAAATCCTATAAAGATTATATACACATTTACTGAGTAATTGCATGTGGGATAAATGATTGTACATGGGTGTACTTCCACACTGTAACTGCACATTGTTAGAGGATTGAGGATTGCACATTAATTGCACATAGTAATTGTGAAATATAGAGAAAGAGGTAACAGTTACATACAAGCACTGAGATATTCATTAGATGACAGTTTCCCAAAATGAATCACATGACCAGAACACGTTAAAAAAGTATTTTTGTGTTTCTTCCGGCGACGACACATTCTGACCTTTGAGGTTGTTGGAGCAGCAGTTGTGAATCAAGCCTCACATGCACCTGTGACCTTAACACATCCAAGGGACACAAAGGCAACCCACACCTACTGATACACAGCCCCACATGCACAGCCACCCACAGTCAGACAGACAGATAGGGAAGCACATAACCAGTGTCTCACCACAAACACACACACTTACAGACAAACCGACACACCCCGCCATTCACCGTCCTGGCCTTGTTTACTCATGACCATCACAGCTCTGTAGCCGTCAACCCCATCATTCCACGGATTCCACAGACTGCGTCCCACCACTATTTTATAAGCTTTACTGAAACACTTGAAAGTTTTTCTTTCTGCTCTTCAAAACAGACGTCATATGGACATCCCATAGAAAAAAGTAGTATGCAAGAAGTTATTTTATTAAGTACACTTGAGTATGAGTTTAAATAGCAAATATACTACAGAGTATGTTTACCAAAGTATATTTTATTTAACACTTCTTCAGACTATATTGGAACATTTTAAGTTTATTAAAGTATATTTTATTTATTGGAGTAAACTCAGAGTATGCCACAAGTACACTCTTCTTTTGGAGATGGGGGGTCCTTGTGTTATTTATTGATAGGAGCGAGAGACGGAGGATAGGTTCATGAAAGGGGGTGACAGAGAGTAGGGGGACACTCAAACTGGCCACATGGTGGTTTGGACTCAACATCCAGAAGCATACAAGAGCTCCACTCCACCACTCCAATAAACCAGCATCCCACAAGCATGTTCTTTTCTATCAGGGGTGTCCAAACGTTTTACAGTTAGGGCCACATAAAGAGAAATACATGGGCGACTGAGCCACATGCTGCCCCTCACTTTTAGTATATCTAAGTTTAAGTTTTAGGGTTTAGGGTTGTAACCTGTCAAGGGGCCCTTGTAACCCCGGGCTATCACTGGATTCACACCCAGTGAGGAGAAGAAAGACCTTCTGAGCAGCAGAGAGTAAAACAGCAAGTATGTTGGTGCTTGAAAATAAATATTGCAATATACTTTGTGATGAAACCTTGTGAAAAAATGTGCATGATTGATGATAATGCTGCTGTAATCATAATGTCTTTATTTATCAACTGTTTAAAGGGCCAATTCAAAATGGGCAGCGGGCCACATTGGCCCTCGGGCCATAGTTTGGACACTCCTGTTCCACTGTTACAAGAAAAAGTATGAGCCGTTTGGGATAACTTGGATACCTGCTTAAATTGGTCATAAAATATGTTCTGATGTTCATTTAAGTCTCATCACGAGACAAACACAGTCTACTTAAACTAATTCTGCACAAAAAAATATAAGTTTTCATGTTTTTATTCGACACACTATGTGAACAGTTGCAGTGCAGGGTGGAAAAAGAATATGAACCTTTGGATTTGGTAACTGGTCGACCCTCCTTTGGCAGCAATAACCTCAAACAAACGTTTCCTGTAGTTGTAGATCAGACCTGCACAACAGTCAGGAGGAATTTTAGACCATTCCTCTGTACAAAACTGTTTCAGTTCAGCAATATTCCTGGGATGTCTGGTGTGAATCGCTCTTTTGAGGTCATGCCACAGCATCTAAATCAGGTTGAGGTCAGGACTCTGACTGGGCCACTCCAGAAGCCGTATTTTCTTCTGTTGAAGCCATTCCATTGTTGATTTACTTCTATGCTTTGGGTCGTTGTCCTGTTGCATCACCCATCCTCTGTTGAGCTCTTGAGGCATCGTTCACATCAGGCGATGTCTCTTGAGAACAGCAAACTCACTACTTGCGTGTTTTAGGGCAGGGCAGCTTTAACCAACACATCCTATCTAATCACATTGATTGGCCCCTGGTTGGCTGACTCCTGGCTCCAGTTAGCTTTTGGAGAAGTAATAAGCCTAGGAGTTCACATACTTTTTCCACCTTGAACTGTGACTGTTACATATTGTGTTGAATTAAAACATGAAAACTTGTAATTGTTTGTGCTGTATTAGTTTAAGCAGACTGTGTTTGTCTGGTGATGTGACTTAGATGAAGATCAGAACATATTTTATGACCGATTTAAGCAGAAATCCAAGTAATCCTAAAGGATTCACATACTTTTTCATGCAGCTGTGTATAGTGCTATGTACTGGTTATATACTTTTAGTCCACATTTTACCTTACCAAAGTAGAATTTAAGTATGCTTTGAATAACCAAAATTACATTTTTTTTGGTATTTTACTAGTTTGCTTCTTTTTATACCTTAAGTTAACTCATACCTTATGTAGACTATCTGCAATGTATAAACAAAATCACAAGACAGAATGTTAAAAACTAGTTTTATTTATTAAACATTTCAAAATACAGCGTATTTACGAATCCCAACTTAAATCAGTAAAGATGTGCATTTCAAAAACAAACACCATCTATGAAATCAAGCCCTTCTTTGATGAAAATTGATTGAAAAAAGTGCACATCTGCATGTAAAAATGGAAACATAATAGTGTCTTTAATATCAAGTCCTGCTTTGTCAAAAATGGCAAAGGAAAAATTGTGCATTTGCTTGTAAAATTGAAAACAAAGTTGTGTCTCCAACTGAGAACTGACGCCCTTCCTTGTCAAAAAAAAAGGTAAAAGAAAAGTGCACATTTTTGGAACCAAAAGTAAATAACTCAATAGAAACAAAAACACTGCTATCATGAATTATTTTCAGTTATTTCTTCGGGAGTAAAAAGTATACTGAAGTATAAGTATAAGTTTTAGTATTAAGTATAAGTATTAGTGTTCCTAGTCCTCAACATTTCTGCATACTTTTCAGTATAAGCCAATAAACTATATATAAAATGTAAACTTCAAGTATACTGCCTCAGTTTCAGTATAAAATAAGTACACTTGAATAAAGTACTTTTTTGCAAAGGGTGTGATATGTAGGTCTGATAAAGTGACAGTCAGTGGTAGAGAAGACTCGGAGCAAACTCAGAGACACTTCAGTGTTTTTCAGACTGAAAATGACAGAAAGGTAAAATCTGTTTGTCCTTCATGACCTCTGTTTATTTATTCATGGAGGGGGGGGGGGGGGGGGGGGTCACTGCACTGACACAGATTTCACTGAATCTGAACCTGAGTCTTTGTAAACAGTTGGAGGAGCCAGAGTTTATGAGGTGAAGCAGCCGTGAGATCTTCTGTCTGTGCAACACTGCCATCTGTAGACCATCAGCAGCTCCTTTGTTTGCTCCTCTGGCTCCTCCATCTCTGTCACCTCCTCGCTTAATTGCTTCATTGTCAGGTTTGGTCTTACATAACAAACTTATTCAGAATGTGCTCTCAGGATTTGTTTGACACAGAGGAGCAGTGTCTGGCCAAAAGGTAATTTTGTGAATTTATATTTATTTTTTTAAATGCTTGGTTTCCTCCCACAAGCCAAAAATATTTAGGTCAGGTGGACTTTGTGACCTCTAAATTGCCTGCTAAGTATGGGTTCGTATTATAGAAATGTGATAGACTTGTGACCTGTCCAGCGTGCTGATCTTGTGACCCATGAGCAGAGTGAAGACTCGAGTGGTGAAAAGAAATTTAACAGCTCTGCCTATCTGATGTTATTGTACTGAATTATTTTTTCAGAAGGACTTATGCTAAAAAACAGATCACTGTCTTATCCCTCATTAACTTCTTATATAAATAAAAGTATCTAAAGGGATTTAAGATGGATCTTTTCTCACTTTATTTCCATTGTAAAAGAATTAGATATCTAAATCCTCAACATAAATTGTTTGAATGTTGCAGTCTCAACCAGGATACCAGTTCTGGGCAAGTTACCAAAAAAATAAAATAACTAATTTATTATCCATCACTCCTTAAATAGTGAAAATTACCCTTTTTGTTTTACTTGTTAGCAAAAGTAACTAATTGCTGTACTTTTAAGTTGCTCACTGCTTTTTCCATTTCATCCACAGGAGCTCATCCCACAACTCAGTTTACAACAACATGTTTGTTGCATCTTTCAGGGGCAGAAACTCAAAATAAAGATCAACTTTGAGTTGTTGAAAGTGCAGCTCACAGTCTCTCTCTCATCATCATGCTGTTAAACTTATTGGATGATATAATGTGTGTACATGTGATCATGACAACAGCCCACTTGGGACAAAAAGTAACTTAATAAACAAGCTTAAACTAGTAACTAGTGCTGTCAGACGATTAAAAAAAAAAATCTAATTAATTACCAGATTTATAATTAATAAATCTAATTAATCACATTTTAATCTCAAATCTGCTTAAAGTACCCAAATAAAGAATTTGAATTCTAGGACATTATTATATTGTAGTGCATGATTAATCAAATGAATACACTAAGAAGTGAAGATTTGTAAATCCGCATTTTTATTGGTGACTAAATAAAACCAAAGTCAGGGCAACTTGTCCAGAAAATTCTAAGCTCAATCAGACAACTCAAATTACACTTTAAGTGTGTTTCATAAATCAAATTCAAATTAAGAAAAAGGTCGAGGACATCAAGCAAAACCAATCAGGCCTGATGGATTATTAAAGAATGTAGTACAAATATAGATAAATACATTCAAATATAAAATAAGACTAAGTCTTAAATATGCCATTCCTGTTGTCTACTGGGCTTTGTTTGGTTTGACTAGAGACGCATGTGTGAAGTGACGTGCCACTGCCATGTACGGGTCCTCCAGCTGGACAATATTAAAATGTTTGTGTGCTATGATTAATTTTGTGATTAATTTTTATAACACATTAATTTGCGGTGTAATTAATTAATCTAATTAATGCACTAAAGCCCTACTAGTAACATAAATCTAATTCCTAATCCAGATATTGATTGACTTTAACTGGTTACTCAGAAAAGTCAAATCAGAGCAGTATATTACAAGTAGCTGAACTGGTTACTGCTTACACTCTCTGCATCAGGGAACCCTGAAGAAATGTTGAAGACTTTTAAGAGAAGCTCTCAGAAACCGATCACTATTCGGTGCAAGAAGGGGTTCCTCAACTTTTAAGACAGGACCCCTCCAAAAAAATCAGAGCTAAAGACAAGAGAGTGAGATTGTTGAAGCATCTGATAAAATTACACTCGGAAGACTTCCTTTTAGATGTATGACTTTGATTTTATCATATGTCTCATGACAATGGGTTGTTGTCAAATCTAACTTTTTTCAAAAAAATGCACTTAATAGGTGAATAAAACAATTTTATATTTATTAAAAATTCTTCTTAGTTTTCTCATTGCCCTGTTTGGTGTCTCACAACCACCCCATGAGATCTTGACTCCAACTTTAAGAACCACTGTAGCTAATGCCACAAACTTTTGAGAAAAAAATAATAAAAAGGGTATCCATCCAAACATTAATTTCTTATACTGCTTGTCACTTTTGTTGTTGTAGGTAAGCTGGAGCCTCATGGGTGAGAAGAGGGATATGCACTCTCAAAGGACTGATTCAATTTTAAATCTTATACTTGTAGTTTAGTATACTTTCTACTTCTTGCTGGCACCAAGTGCTAATATTAAGTATATCTGATCCAGGAACAGAACATGATCAAGTCATTGTGCTCACATTTAATTTAGCAGAATAAGAATGTTTTTCATTACAGACATTTGCTTTGAGGTTTACCCCAGTTGTAAACTTTTATGTTCAAGATCAGTTTAAAAGTTGAAAGTATGATACGGTATGTATGCTCCCTTTCATAAGAGTTTGGCAGTGGTGTTAAGTACACAGCCTCTTCTGTTTCAATAAGAACACATTTTGTTTTAATCCTATCAGGCCAGACAGCATTAACAGTTTTTTTTTTTTAACCTAATATATTGAAGAACTTTGGACTGTGATCTGTGAATCTATACAGGCCGGTCTGATTCAGTAATTACCTCAACTAAAACACAACAGAGTTTGGCACATGGACAAAAAGCAGAAATTTAATGTGAACACATTTGTTTAAAAATAACAAAGTCATTCATTAAACTAAATGAACCATCTTTCAAGCATACAGCACTGATGTATCTCTTAGTTAGTCTGTCATAGTTTGAGTGTGATACAGAACTTTATTGTTAAAGTTGTGCATGAAGGGGAATTACAAGAAAGAAGAACTTTAAAGTATACCTAAAGTATAAGAAGTAAAATAGTTTAATAAATAGTATTTTTTAGTTCATGAAAGTAAAGAAAAGCCTAAAACTGCTCCACTAAAAGGTGGACTAGCAGTATACACCTAGTGCACTAGTAGTATTGTATATAGATAAGTGTTCTTGTTGTACTCTTGAAAGTGTACTTTTGTAAACTGAAATGGTCCTATTAAGTAGATAAACTTAATGTATACTATTATGAACCTAAAAATACCTCAATTTGGTCCAAAGAAGTATGACATTAGTATTCTTTCTAGTGGACTACAAGTACATAGTCTATATTACACTTGCTATACTTATACTCAAGCATACTTAATACAATGTACTCCATATACACTACCTTTAGCTAAGGGAGTCTTTCCAGCAACTTGCATCGTGGCAAAGGAGACTTGACTCAGATAATGGACTCAAATTACATTTTTTGACAAATCTTTTTTCTCTCTGGCACTAAAGAGGACTGCCCCATAACATCTAAAAAAGCTGGACAACTCCACACAATTGATTATGCAGCTATTTCAAGCAGAAATATGACATAACCTATATCGATTGCATTTCCCCTTGCTGAGGCTGCCTTACATAATAAAACTGTGTAAACATTTTGTTTTTGTTTTGCACAGGTCTCTATTTTAGATCAAATGAAACCAGCTCAAAACAAATACTTCCTTCTGTTGAGTTCTGAGTTAATTAGGGCTGCGGTGGGAAGGAGGGGGGCACTGTTGTGCAAGCTGTGGCCGTCATAAACACAGTGACGTCATCAGTCAGCGCCGCCTCCACCCTCTGTACATTTCAATGACAGCTTTCTCAGTCTGCTGTGCAGACATTTCTTTGCATAAAGGTCGACAGAGCACAAACAGAGCAGCATGCAGAGGGCCACACGCACGTCTTTGTCGAGTCTGTCTCACTTTAGCGGCTCAGGGATGATTCGTCAGTGTCTGAGGTGCAGAGGTAAGATCAGGAAGCTAAAGCTAATGGCTAACGGTGCAAAGGCTCTCCTGTAGTCTGGTTAAACCTGCATGTGGCTACAGGGTCATTGTACATGAAAACATTTGCAGAACCACCTTTGGTGCTGTTATTATTGTGCAGTTATATAATTCTTGTGGCACGAAGGGGTTAGCAGGGCAATGTGTTTCATAACCATGTCAGCAGAGGAGATGATATAACAACACTCTGTTTACTCTGAGGAACTTCAGAGTTTCTCTTTTTTTTTCTATTGAGGAACAAAACCAGATGTGCAGCCACAAAACTCCGGCCCTCAAATATGTTTTTTTTAAGGTATCACAACAGGAAAAAATAATTGACTTTAAAATGTGAGGCTGAGGAGCACATGCCTGAGCTGTCATCACAGTGAGGCTCTCTCATTCAGGAGGGATCACATATTTCTGTTGATTTACCAAATGTTGTCTTTTGTTATGGTTTGCATCAGCGCCCCTGCAGGTGAGCTCGCGCAGTTACAGCGTGATCCCACCCCCACGCGACAGTGAGGAGAAGGAGATGCTGGACCGGATCCTGCGGGTGGACCATGCAGGTGAATACGGTGCAAACCGGATCTACGCGGGCCAGATGGCAGTGCTGGGTCGGACAAGAACTGGGCCTCTTATTCAGGTAAGCAGAGTGCAAAGTAATGTGGAAAGACATTTTAAAATGGTCCACACAAGGCAAAAGAATATACATTATTAACATTTATATTGTCAGTATAAGTAATGTAAAGAGTGTAAATTCCTTTGCCTTGTTAATAGTTTCCCTTTACCTAGGCCTACGTATTAATCTTTCCTTCATAACGACATTTATGTAGTTTAAAGATTCTGCATGTTGCAACCTGCTTTCTTATATTTACTTAATTTTTATGTTTTATCTATTTTAATGTCTCTTATCCAGGAATGTACAATATTGGATTTTTGACAATATCTGATATGCCAATATTTTTTAATTCATTATCGACAAAAACGTTGATATTTCTGGCCATAAGCTCTTAACTTAACCAAATGGACTTGTTTTTTTAATTGTTACAGTATATCTGTGTGAGGAACAGATGTAAAACAAGAAAACCAAATGCAAAGAAGAAATCCTTGATTTTTAAATATACCCATGCAGGGATGAGAAGATGCATCAATATTTTTTTGTATTTTGCTGATATTATACCTGATGTGTGGCTGATATGTGTGGCTGATATTTAGGCTGTAAATATCTGCAAAAATTTCAATATCAGCTGATACAGAAATGTTTCAGCTGATATTAGGCTGATATTGGCTGATCCCGATATCAAACTGATAATAAATACTCAACCCTACTCATCTGTTCTAATGCCTTTATAAATGTTCCTGCTTTTGCTCTGCTGTAAGAGAAACTGAAACCATCACATTTTCCCTCAGGGATTGATAAACTATTTATAATTCTAATATCATAGCGCATGAGTGTTGCAAAGAATTAATGGTTGAACATTTAAAAATAATTTGATTCATTCTTGATTTCCAAAACCACAATCAAGGGCTTAAGACATGGCCACGGGTGATCAGGTGGAGGAATGTTCGGCCAATATATCGGCCACACATATCAGCCATATACCAACTGGAATATCTGCAATTAAACAAATGTACAACACTGATGCACCTCATCACTGCATGGGTACGTTTAAAAATCAAGGGTTCATTTTTTGCAAGAGTGAAATCCTGTTTTTCTTGTTTTACATCTATTCCTCACAAAAATATACTGTAACGCTGAAAGAAACAAGTCCATATTGTAAAGTGCAGAGCTTGAACTTTTTACTAGAAATATTGGTATCAGGATAAAGAATTAAAAAACAATGCATATCCAATCTCTGCAGAAATCCAATACCATGCATCCGTAGTTCAGTAACCACATAATAAAGTGCCTGATCTGGGTGACAGCTGTACGGTGCTCACTTTTCACACTTTTATATGAACTTTATTTAACCAGAAAAGCCTCATTGAGATTGAAATCTAATGTGAAAATATGTCCTGACCAAGACAGGCAGCAGCACATTTACGAAATTACAGACATAAAAAATTACAGACACAAGTACATACATATAAATGTGTACAGGGAAAGGAACTCCACTTAGAAAAATCACCTACAGTTTAACACAGAGTGATGTTTTGGATTGGTGTTGGTGATTCTCAGTGTAGCTTAGATACTAAAAATGTTAATAAATTTGTGCATGTTCCACCTTTGTATAAGACAGATTTGCATGGACAGAGATAAGCGTGTTTCTAATAGCTGTTTATATACAAAACAAGCTGTTTGACAGTTGTTGCAGCAGTAGTAAAGCTGTAGGCTAATACAATACATATGTAAATAACAAAGTCAGATTGTGTTACAGTGAATTTGATGTTTTCCAGTTTTATAGTGCATCATCATCATTATCTATCTGAAAATTGTCCTCTTGGTTTAATTCCTCCCATGTACTGCGTTCAACCCCCATATCAGTTACGTTTGAGTGAATCTGGTCCACTTTAGTGGCAAACAGGGATTGGACCCACATCTCAGCACTAAGTTAATTAAACTAAACCTTACATCTGTATCCATGATAATTTGTCACGATTGGAATTTTTGTTTATTATTATATAGATGTCAAATGCAAATAAGCTGTAGTTTAAGGGCCACAAGACTGTGTGTATGTCTGTTTACTTGTCTTATTTTAGTTCAGTCTTTATATATTTACATAAAAGTGTGAAAACGAGATGGTGAAAGGAGATGGTGATTCAGAACATATCTGCACCGCAGCTTTGTAAGCCCCCCCCCATCCTGCCGCTCACATCCAGTCCCCTGCCTGCGTGCGTCTGTGTGTTTTCAACTGCCAAGCAGCGCGGTGAGAGCGGCCAGAGCGTCGACAAGCGATTTTGACGCTTTTGGTGTGAATGTACAGTTAGACAGATATTGCATGGAAAAGGTAAAAACATGTTTGTTAATAGCTATGTGAAACTTGTGATTTATTAGTGTTGCAGTAAGTATAGGTGTTCACAATACATATGTAACAAAAGTCAGATTGTGTTACAGTGAATTTGATGTTTTCCAGTTTTTGCAGCAGTGCATCATCATCTGTAATATCTGATGCTAAATTAAGTCCTTGGTTTAATTCCCATGTTTCCCCCCTGTGGTAAAGCCATCAGTTACCATTGGAGGAATCTGGTCCACTTTAGTGGCAAACAGGGATCTACTTTGGACCCACATCTCAGCACTAAACTAAACCTTTACATTCACATACTCTTTGGTCCATGATAATTTGAATTTTTGTTTATTATATAGATGTCAAATGTGGTTATTTAAGCTGCTATCAAGGCACTGCATTTATTTGGATTACTTTGGATTTTTATTAAACTACAATATATTTCTGAATACATTAAGGTATATATTTTTAAACATTTCAAGGCTAGTTTATTTTCTCAATGATTTTCAGCTCTGATGTGACCAGTGTAAATGTATTCAAGCAAAGCTCAAACTTACGAAACAGTTCAGCATGTTAGGTTGCTATTTATACTTTTTTAACTTGCACGAGTGAGATTGGACAATCTTTTCACTTTAGTGTTTTTATTTATTTATTTTTACAGCAAATGTGGGATCAAGAAAAGAAGCACCTTGAAAAATTCAATGAAATTCTGGCTGAGAACAGAGTCCGCCCCACTGCGCTGCTGCCCCTCTGGAACATCGCTGGGTTTGTATTAGGTCGGTACAGCCTGCTAGCATACCACAGAATTTAAAAGTTATAGGTGAGGACTGTTTAAAAGATTAACCAATTTTGTTTTTTATTTCAGGACAAGATTTTGTAAATGATGTAGCTTATTTTGGTTTGAGTGCTTAGATCATGCCTGCTCTCATAGTTGTATCTTACCGAAGAGCATTAGGGCCACTTTAGATGGAAAAAATAATTTTCTGCAGGTTGACATTAAAGTCGAAATGTTGTGATAAAAGGCGAAATGACAAGAGAAAAGTTGAAATTCTGACAATAAAGTTAAAATACAATTTTGTGCTAAAAGTCAAAATGATGAGATTAAAGTTAAAATGTCAAAGAAAAAGTCAAATGTCGAGAAACTTGTAATGCATTTCAACTTTATTCTTACATTTTGTCTTTTTTCAACATTTCAACTTTTATCACAAAATGTAATTTTTGACTTTATACCGTTCAACTTAATTTTTTTTTACCCTTAATCATGAAATTTCTACTTCTACTTTAACTTCCCCATGTAACAAGGCCCTTATAGTTCTCTTTAGTATCTGCTGTAGCAGAAGTCTTAAGTCTGTTTACATTCTTGTAACATTTCTACACCCAGATTTTTATGTGGTTTAAAAGCTCAATAAGTTTCAACAGAGAGAATAGCTCCTGTAGTTTTCAGCCCTCTCTAATCATGGCAGCAGATATTACCTCTGTTACCAAAATGATCTCACACACTTTAAGATAAAAAGTTAGCTGGCTCAATCATATTGGCACTGTCTGATAAAATGGATGAAAATAATGAAGTTAAAGAGTTAAGCCAAGAAGGGAAAACAGAAGAATGCTTTGGTAAAAGTCCTGACTTAAAAGAGATGGACATCACTCTCGTAGTTGAAAAAGTGATTAAAGTGTTAAGACCATCTGTGAGATGTTATGTTAGGTGAGAAAGTGGCTCGTGTTGCTTTAATGTTGGTGTTCACAAAAGAAACAAGTTACCACTCTAAATCTCAATTTCAAAGTTATTCTGAAACAACTACCAACTGATGTGTTGTGTAGTGTTGCATCTTGAAGCCTGTAAGAGATGTTCTGTTTTTTCCCAATGAATTTTTTGCAGGTGCGTCCAGTGCACTGCTGGGAAAAGAGGGGGCCATGGCCTGCACTGTTGCTGTGGAAGAGAGTATTTCAGAACATTACAACAGCCAAATAAGAGCTCTGATGGAGAGAGACCCCGAGAGATACACTGAACTGTTACAAGTGGGTCAACCGCTACTCTGGATGAGTATTGAAGTTTCTGTTGGTCTCTGTTTGTTGGTTTCTGTTTCTGTTCTGAACATCGCAGCTGCATCGTGTGATTTTGCAGTAGTCACATAGTAGGTCATGCAGTTCCACTCAAATGGATATAAAAGAGGTTTATATTTAACAGGACTCTCTCTACAGGGCCAAAGTTTCTGTATTCACGCTCTGTGTGACTTAAACTATGACCAGTACTCCTAATGGCCATTTGCACTCACAGAATTGAAGTTAAAATATTTTTACACCCTTGTTTGGTTAAAAAAAACATGAATACAGTTCAGTAGATCAGTCAAAGTACTCTGCACCCTGTGAAATCACTTATTCTTCCCTTCTCTGCTCCCCTTCTGTTGTCATTTACTGTTTGGCCTGTTTTTCCTTCTGGTTAGGCTAACGTCACTGACTACTAAAAGTTCTTTTTAACCTTCAAAATAAAAGCTGATTTATTAAGACAGGCAGAGTAAATGCTGTAAAACTACAAAAGCAAACCACAACAAAGACCAATTTTACAAGAAAATCTGGAAACCTTATAATTCATACTGACCCTTTCATCAACTTTACTCCTGATATATATGATAAACATAAATATTCATTGCAGAAAAAGATGTACAGCACAACTTTTTTAGTTACCACCAAGCTCAGTCATAATTAACTTTAGAGGGTAATGGGAAGTGCACACGTTGGACCAAACAGGCTAAGATAAAACAATAGCATATATATTTATGTCTATATTTATGTTTTATTTTTTCCTCTTGTGATTGGATTGCATGATAACTAAATGTTGTTGCTGTTAATAAACAAGTTCATTGATTTGCAATTCCTTTTCAACTCTTGCTTAAATCTTGCTTAAAAGATAAGATATCTAATCTTCTAAATTAAAACATTTGTTTATTGATACAGTTGTCGGAAATACACTTACATTCTGAATTTGATGCCAGCAACATGCTCCATAAACAGTAGAAACAGGGGCATGGAAAGATGGGAAAAGTTGTGGATATTGTATAAACACCTGAAGCATTACACGGGTGAGTAAGGTGATGAAATATAGATTATATTACAGCGTCAAGCTGGTCACCATTCCTCCCCTGTTTGACAGACATAAGTGACTATAAATACATAATACAGTATCTCACAACAGTGAGTACTTGCCTCACAGTTCAACAAATATTTTATTATATCTTTTCATGTGACAACAGTGAGGAAATGACTCTTTGATACTATGTACAGTAGTGAGTGTTCAGCTTGTATAACAGTGTAATTTACTTTCTTCTCAAAATAACTTGGCACACAGCCATAAATGTAGCACAGCTGGCAACAAAATGAGTACACCCCTTAGTGAAAGAGTCTGAATTAAACCCAAAGTAGGGGTGAGCGATATGGCAAAAATATCAGATCACGATTTTTTAAAAATAAAATCACGATCACGATTTTATCACAATTCTTTTTTACATTGATTTTTCTAGACTAATTTGCATGTTTGACCATTTTTCCCTATGTTTAACATATAAAACATGTAAAACCCTAAAAGAAAAAAAAGACAATTAAAGCCAAAGAAACTTTCTGAACAGGTTTTAATTTAAATAGTGCAGTTTTTATAAAAATGTGCAATAAATGTAAACATAAAAGGTAATGAACAACAATATCAACATTATCTCTTAAAGTGCAACAATTCAAAACAAATGTTATCTAACTGCAATGTCTATAACCTGAGTGAATAATACAGCTGCTTTAGAACAGATTTTTGTTCAGACATCTTCAAGCTTTTATCTCCTTTTCTCTTTCCACCATGGCTTCATGCTAAATAGTCAAACAGGAGATCCCACCATGCACTGTGCTTAATGTGCTACGATTTGCTAGTCGGGTGCGCGTCAAAGTCTCTGCGCCCACACAGACGATCTGACGATCTTTCTGCTTTATGACGATATTAAATCGTTATAATCCTTAACGATTTAATATCCTCATATCGCACACCCCTAACCCAAAGTGTCAATATTTTGTGTAGTCATCATTATTTTCAGCTCTGCTTTAACCATGAAGTTCACTAGAGCTTCACAGGCTGCTACTGGAATCCTTTTCCACCCCCATGATGAAATGGAGCTTTACATTTTGTATTATACATTTTGTTGTGTATGTGTATGAATATATTTATATTATATGTATATATGTATTGTAGTGTACAAGTGTATAATATATTTGCATAGATGTTAAAGCAGCATGTATTTTTATATGACACCTGAGAAACAGTAATAAGGGGTAGAATTCAAAAAATATTTACTTCCTGCTCCTTTTCAAATGTATAGACTTATTTTAGTTATTTCTTTATATGTAAATAGTATTTCACTCTATTTATTTCTTTGCATACATGTTCAAAATAAATTTAAATTCAATTTGAAAAAATCAATTTAAAAGCATGAATATGTGATTAAAAATCTGCTCATTTGTCTTGTTATATGTTCGAATAGGTGATAAAAGAATTCAGAGATGAAGAGATGGAGCATCATGATACAGGGCTGGAGCATGATGCAGAAACAGTGAGTATACTTTATGCTTTAATCTCATTTTCACTGTGTTGTTTCATATTTTGTTTTAACATAATGTTTAATTTTTATTTTAATTTGCCACAACATAAAAAAGAAAAAAAAATCATTTTTTGGTCAAACGTAGACCATTTAAACGCTTAAATATAAGTTCATGACAGGCAAAAATAGGAAAAAGGAAAACGAAATAAATAAGTAAATAAATACATAGATAATTAAATTACCCCCAATATGTACAACATCGTGGCAGTTTTGGTAGTCTCTTCTGCATGAAATCACATTCATACAATTTTTCTGATTTTTTTTCTCTCTGTCTACTAGAGTAACAACAAAAAGAAAAAATGTACAGTAACTAAAATATTGTTAATTTAGCCTCTAAAGGTGAGATAAATAACCAAGAGGGCCACATAAAACCATTTGTCCCGGCCTGAGGGCCACATTGTTACAAATTTTCAGAAACTCTCGATGAGGAGAAAGAATGTTGGATAAACAACATATGAGAATATAAATTTGTCATAAAATTAGAATAACAATATTCATATATTACAACATAAATACAACTTATTAAGCATAATCAAGTGAACTTTACATAGAATTCAAGCAAATTTAGCGAACATAAATGGAATTAAAGCCAATGAAGCTTTTTTCAAATCAATAAAATGGTGAGTGTTATTCAAATTTTTAAAGCTAGAATATTTTGCTGCTCCCATTTTTTAAATATAGTATTTAGTAATACTTGATATAATGTTTAAAGGTTTCATAAGAGACAATTAGAGACACTAATATAGCAAAGTAAGGTCATAAACAACTTACATAAGCCACTAAAAATATCAGTCTAGATTATGTAGAGTTATTTCTATTGGATATCTGAGTTTTCTTCTTATTTACAACTGCTGGTTGGGAATGATTGGTAGGCTACATTTAGTGACGTGGAGAGATAGATGAGTATAAAAAGGAGAAAGAAAACAGAGAAAGGGAGGGGAAGAGAAAAAAAAGTATACATCTATATGCACATACGTACTGATATTTATATATTTATAACTATAAAGAAATTGAAAAAGAACAAAAAACAAAAACAAATCATTTCATAGGTCGGGTCTCAGACAACAAAAATTCCAATCTTGACTCGAAGTCAATGCCTAAGTTTATATTTATATGCAAAATTACATAAATGTTTACACATATACATCAAAGTGCGTACCAACCCAAACACATATGCCTACACGTACATACATATAACTAAATAAATAAGTAGAGGCAGATCAACTCATAATTTAGCTCATGGGCTAATCTTATTTCATCCATCCTTTAATGGGGTAAGTACCCTGTATTCAGTTAAGAGTAAATTTAGACCACAAGCACTCAAGCTGATAAACTAAAATATTCAATTATGGGTCTCCATCTTTTCAAGAAAACATTGAATTTTAAATGGATTTTAGCTGTTATTTTTTCATTGAATATATGGACACTATCTTTTTAAGCCATTGTTGTATTGTGGGTGGGTGTGGCTGACGCAATCTTCCTTGCAATCAGTAGGAGTACGTGCAATATATATTTTTTCTGACTATTTATCAAACCTGATGTTTCATACTTTTAAATGTAAATGGATGAGTAAACTGATTTGCATCAGTACCAAATGTTCTGTTGCATTAAAACCCTCCAAACTTTAATTTTACCAAAGCCAGATCTTTTTCTGAGACTTTGTAGAGACATATAAAACTTAAATAAATGCACACGAGTCTGTTGTTATATGTCTCTGCTGTTTTTAGGGATGGTCTTTCATAGAGAATAAGGTCACCCAAAGCTCAGCCATTTTTCTCTGTTTTTTCTTTTTTTAGGTACCTGGCTACTCCATTCTAAAAAATGCTATACAGTTAGGATGCAAAGCTGCAATTTATGTTTCCCAGCGTATCTAATCTTGAGCTTTGTAATTCTGCTCCATTGTAATTTATGCACCACATGTGTCCATACTTCATTGTCTTTTGCAAGGTGTGAATAACTGCACAGGATTGTCCTCTGTTATCTACATAAAACCACATTACACTGTTGTGTCCAGTTTCTCATTCTTCAACTGTTTAAGCATATGGGTTTATTTCTGTTTGAATAAAGATTTTGATCAAAACACTTTTGCAAATCTTTCTTTTGTGTACAACCTGGTTTATTGATTGTAAAATCATAACAAAAACAACAACAAAAGGAAACTAAAGATAGAGAACAAACTGCTAGATTTTAAGCTGACACTCCTCAGGCCGAGCACTGATGTTCCAGTTAGGCTTCAGTTGCCTGAAATGCTGAACTAATAATGAAAAGAGCTTGAAAGAATTCAGGCTGATGCTTGGTAGACAGATTTTTATGCATCAACTAAATGGCCCAAGTCTGACTGTTTTGCGTTTGAGAGCAATAACACTCAGACTCTTAACCTACAGTGTGTAGTACCAGGTAAAGTATTGTAGTGGCATTTTTAGAAGATTACCATAAATGTTTTTAATTAAGAGCAAAATTGAACAGGGTAGGAGGAGTTAAGACAAAATGAATAAATGCATGACAGTGTTTCCCAAACTGTGGGCAGGGGTCCCACTAGTGGACCACAAAGGTACTGCAGGTGGGCTTTGGGAGTTAATTTACCGTAGACAAAGACCATAAACATACACATGATATCAAATTTTAAGCTCTCATGAAATGCTGAATTAGGTTGTGCAAGTCTTGGAACTGACAAAACAGCCAGGATAATGCATGTCACCTTCTACGTTGTGTTTTTTAAAAAAATCATTCATGTCGTCTGATAACTGAATCGTCGTTACAGTTGAACTGGTGCTAAACTAAATAAAGGCATGTCAGATTCCTGATTTCAGTAATGTATCCACACTTTCAAAGTCATGAAAGCTATCAGAAGAGAGTTTTCAGAGTCATGAAGTGTCTTCAAAAAGAGTCTGAAGCACCCAAAAATGTAACATACACTGCAGTAGTTCATGGACCATAACAGAAAATATTGGGATGAGGTTATCACAGCATGGACTAGTGCTGCGTTCCATTAACCTCAGAACTGAGAATGACATCTCCGAGTTATCAGCGTTCCAGTCACAAAAGGAAAAGAAACATACCGATCTACCAGGCCATTGTTAGCTGTTGTTAGCACGCCCTGCGTTGTTCACAAATATCACATGAAGAATGTGATTATCACTATGGCAGCATTTTTGTAAATAAAAGTCAAACAATACTATGTATACAGCTGATTTAGAGTGACACACACGAGTCAGAAGTGACAATAAATTGATTATTACAGGAGCTAAATAACTGTTCACACTGGGGGCATCCATCTTCGATTGTCAACTCAGGGGTGGCGAGGTTTCACCGAGTTCCCAGTAGGAAATTCCGGCCTCGGGGGATGTTTCAGTTGCAGTTTCCTACTCGGAACTCGGAAATTCTGACTTCTGACTACAACTGTAACGCACCATAAGTCAATAATTGATATCATTTATTTTGATCCATTACTTTTTTGTTTAGCAATTAGAGTTTTTTCAAAAAACTTGCACTTGTGTACCAAAATGGTTCCCCTCATAATAGTGTAATTCAAAGTTTAAATATGAATGTATTTTTTTTCTTTCACTGCATCAAAATTTCCAATCCAAGTTTTGTATGATTAGCATTTAAACTGACTGAAATATTGAGACTAAAAAAGAAAATAAGAACGCATCAATTTGGCTCCCAAGATGCCTCGAGAGTTAAGAAAAATAAAATGGAAACACCATTTGTTAAAAACTGAAGTATGCCTCTGCTAATAAAAGATGGTTGTAAATACAGCTGAGCCATTTGTTATGGCTGTTTTAGGGTTTAGGGAGGCCAGATCATTTTTGGTTAAAAATGGGCTTTTGTGCTTTTGTGTACTTACAGTAACATCAACATTGTTGTGTTAACAGGGCCTTAGTTAACTAGTGCGCAAGTAGACTACTAACGAAACCACGTGTCACCATACTACCAGGACACTAGAAAATGTTCACTAGCACTACTATTGAGCCTTTTATGCTAAAAAAGAGGTTGGGAAAAGCAGATTCAGGCTTCCCATTGGCTTTTGAAAATATTACAACCAGTGTTCTGAATTTAGTTATAATCCCTCCAACTTCATTTAAATTATGTCTACTAGGACTACAAGTGAATCTTTTGTCTTTGCTAGTACTACTAGTAAAGATTCAAAATGGTCATGGTACTGGATGTCAAGGTCTATCAGGGCAAGAACACATTAATGAGCCAAAGACTGGAGTTGGATTTTTAGCGTTTTTATGAAACTTGTGTCTTTGATCAACTTTTCAGTTTTTAAAAAAAATCAAATTAAATGTGTTCCTGGCTTAATCTCACTCATAAGGTATAATTTGCTTATTTTTGCACATCAGGCTGTGAAATAAAAATAAAAAGTATATTTTAAAAAATGGTAAGGTGTTTTTAGGCTCAAATAGATAGAAAATCACACCAAAAAAGAAATTGTAAGACACTTTTTCCTCCAGTTCTCAGGAGGATATGAATGTGTCTAAAGTCATCTTATCACCAAGCACATATTGTTCTTCTCTGAGGCAGTCTATCAAAATGTTTACCAATGCTAATCACATTAAATGATGGAATATACAGATTCAACATTTTATTTAGCCTACGCACAATGTGAAGCCCATTTCTTATGCTCAAATACCAGTTATCCTGTACCCGAGTACTACATGAAGACTTTTTCATTTTATTAAAAGGCATAAAGCTTTAAAATTTTAAATCGAGCCAATAACAGATAAACACTGTAAATCATACACTGCCATTGTCCCTTCAGCAAAGTAATCTGTTACTTGAATTGTGGTTCATATATCAAGCTGAGCAATGACTTGTCGTCCTGGCCTTACTGCTAAGCAGCTCCACAGCTGTTCTGGGAACATCAGGTCACTCAGAAAGAGGGATTGACAGGAGGCTTGGCCAGGGGCCCCTAATCTATTAGGCCTTTCAGCACCTTGGGCAAAGTGTTTATTCCCCTCCTGGTCGATATCAGGTTATCCTTACTGTACACAGAGTGTACATAGAGTCCAGGCTGAAGGCCATTTTACACATGATGTAGCCTTTTGTTGTACAGAGGAATAGATGAAGCTGTAACATCAGACCAGTATGGTTGACATTTCAGACATGAAAATTGTTCTAAAACTTTGTTTTCAATGCTCTTCAGTGCATTTTACATTTTCTGTGGTAAGAGTACTTCATTGTGCAAGAAAACAAAATCCTGAGCACGGTTCTTCTCTTCTTCTGAACATGGCTAGTAGCTGACTCACATGGCTAATTTCCCTTAATTGACTCACCACTATGACATCTTACTGTTTACAAGTTAATAGTTCAACCCCATCATTTAGTGCATGGATGATGTAATTCTGCCCTAAAGTTAAAACAGAGCTGGTTTCCTTGACAAAAAGCCTGTGGGTTTTATTTTGATAGGTTTTGGACATTGCTGATAATAAGGTATGTGGCAAAAAAGCTCAAAAGCCTACAAGCTGTACTGTATGCATCATGATAATCTTTAAAAAATACCCTAATTAAAGACTTGTGAAGCTTAATGAAAGTAAAAGGAAATGTGCAATTATGAAACAACCATGTATTGCTGCTACCACAATGCTTCACTTTTAACAAACACTCTTAAGTCTGTAGAGTGACTTAATCGAGTTACTGTTTTTAGCTGAATTTTATTAGTGTTTGACATAATTTATAAAAGACAATCAAAAATTATGACAATTAATCTCCCAATAAATAAAATACAATTGCATGCCTCTAGGTTTATTTTTTAAGGCTTGTTTACTGTAGAATACAAGAGGCTGTTATTAAAATTGCATTCTAACTACAGTGAAATTGGGTGTATATCTATCTATCTATCTATCTATCTATCTATCTATCTATCTATCTATCTATCTATCTATCTATCTATCTATCTATCTATCTATCTATCTATCTATCTATCTAACTATATGCATATCTTTATTACCTCTGCTAAGGAGTTTATGTTATTGCCGGCATCTGTTTTTTTTTTTTTTTTGTTTGTTTGTTTGTTTCTCTGTTAGCAGCATAACTCAAAAAGTTATGGACAGATTTCGCTCAAATTTTCCGGAAATGTCCGTATTTGGACAAGGAACAAATTATAAGATTTTGGGAGTGATCCAGATCACCGTCTGGATCCAGGAATTTTTTTATTGTATGTTTTCATGGTCAAGGAATCTAAATATTTAGATGAAATAAAGGCAGGACTAATATTTATGGTGAAAATCACAATATAGGTGAGGACTGTGGCGCTGGCGGAGGTCTGCGCTCTCTGGATGCTTTTCTAGTCATTAAATAAAACACAAAAACAACACCACAAACTTTTCTGTAGTAAGGAGATTTTCACTCCACTTCTGACACGCTTTTACGAGAGTTTGTTCTAAGTGGCACACGTTCCACTGTGCAGTAACGTCTGCCCACTACAAAATCTAATTGACTGCAATAAATGGTGAGCCAGGTTAGGTGATGGCATACGCATATCCAGATTGGTATAGTGCTGCAAAAAAGCACTGGTTTGAACTTACAAAAATACCTACACAGTAAATAAAGCTATTGATTAAAGCTTTTCTCTATATGCTATGTAAAACTATAAACTTAACTATTAATGTTTTCCTTGTAGTGCTTTGACTTAGTGAGTCCAAAAGAAATATCATAAAACTGAAAGCCGCAATCAGTGTGAATGTGCTTCAACACATCATCTGTCTTTTGATGAAAGCTAACAGAGCAAGTCACACTTTTCATACTGATAATGATACTCTCTTAATCTTTTAACTGTAAGGCCAAATGACAGCCTGAGGTTTTGGACTTCTCAGCTCTTCTAACATTCAAGACAAACTGCATCTCGACAGATATAAAAAATGATGCACAAAACACAAACATGTTGAAGAGATGCCCATTTATGTTTAAATGTTTTTTTTTAGCATCACCAAACTTGGTTAATTAAGAACTGGAAAAATGACGCCCAGCATGATGAGGCTTGACTTCTGCAGCAACATCCAGATGGTCGGTTCAGAGTTTGGTGTTGTCAGCATGAAAACATGGATCCATCCTGCCTTGTGTCAACTGTTCACGCTGCTGCTGCTGGACGTTTCTCTGAGGAAGGTGTTCCAGCACCATGTTGAATGCCACAATGATCTAAAGGCAGTGGGTGTAGAGTTTATATACCATTACATTAGATAAATCAGGGTTTAAGGACTTTAAAGGGGCCATGTTGATGATGATGTCTTAGACTTGACCTTCATAAAAGTCCCTCAGCTTCAGTTTTAAAACATCATCAATTAATCAATCCATTAATTTCTATAACACTTTTTATACACAGTCTTGTTGCACAAAGTGCTTTACAGAAGATATAAAATGAGTTAAAAAGTAGAACATTTAATTGAATTGTTTACAATGAAATCACAAGACCCCACCCACCCTCGCAATCCACATACTGCACACACACACACACAGACATTAAGAGGAGATTTTAACAGAAAACGGAATAAGAGAACTGAGGAAACCTCATCATATATTAGTAGGTTGTATTAATTTATTTGTTATCATTTCAAAAGCATTTCTAAACTAGATTGAAGTTTTTACCTATCCAGTTACTGAAAAACCCTCATACCTTGACTAAAGAGAAAAGTATTTTTTTTGGCCTGCATGTTTCAGCACAAGTGGATTTAGGGTTCACTGTAACTACATTTTGTTAATTACTCTTACAACCAAACTCCATTACAAATGGGTTAAAGACTCCAGGCTATTTATATAGTTTAGTTCCAATTAACACATAAGTGTTGTGCTACTTTTCAGCTTTTTTTCTTGATGGGTTAGTTGGGGGAAAGGAAAAAAAGGAAGAGAGATTGAAGAACGACATGCAGATTAGGAGATGCAGGTTGAACTTGAACCCCAGGTCACTCGCCTGGTGGATCAGAGCCTCCATACATGGGGTTCAAAGTAACTGTTTTTCCATCTGGACCCTGTAGACGTGAATACTCTTTAAAAAGGATTTAGCATGCAAACATGCTAAACTGAGACAAGACATTATATCATCTTATAGCATATCATGACCTCTCATGCATCAATATCTGCTCCAGTAATGTTCCTCAGAGGTGAGCGGTTACCCAGGTTCACAGGCTCTGATCTATTTTGCTAAGCATGAGGTCATAGGAGTTATTTCAGCTGGGCTTGGTTTGCACATCAGACCTGACCTCAAGGGTTAATGTGCTGTGTGACAGCAATTCTGTAAAAATAGGATCAACAGGGAGAGTAAAAGCTCAAGTAAAACAGCCATGTCCTCACCAAGTTTGTAATGTATGTAAATATTATGAGATAATTATTGAGTGCAACATCGTAAGACTGAATATCCTCCAACAAAAATAATTTATGCAATGCATTCTTGTTCAAGCACATTATTTTATTTCTGCACAAATTATAATCTTTTATAATTATAATCAGGGATTTCCTTGTAGCAAAGTTTCAACCTGAATCAAATATTCTAAGTCTAAAAATGTGGCTGCAAGCCTCTGACTGTCCTGTAATGAATATGACAAACAAAGCAAACATGAACATTCAATCACTTTTAAGTTTTTCTTTGAATGATTTTTGCTTCCCAATCACTTCCTGAGGGATGTTGCCCTGATGGACTTGTAATACAGCTTATGGATGTGTAAAACAGTCCACCTGGTGTGCCATGTTACACTTACTATGCAGCAAATCCATATTAACTTGTTATCACAGTTCAACTGGGTGAATGTCTTAACTCTTCTGTGTCTTATTTTGTTGTCATGTAAAAACCAAACAGTCCGTTCAGTAAATGTATATGAATCATTCAATTCTGCAAATTACATTATCACATGTACTTAAATATCCAGATACGGATTCTTAATTTTCTAGAGTTAAATAACATAATCAAAAGCCAATTTAATGAATACATAAATGCTTTATTTCAAACATGCATAAACAGACATGGATAGTCACCATAAACAAACACATACATGTAACATAACCAAAAGAAAACAATCAAGGTAAACTGCCAACGTCATCCTGCATTTATCAACAAGTCCACATGCTCAAAAAGAAGTCTGAACTAATTTAATACTACCCCTTAAATCACCACGTCCTACCATGATGTTTTTAATGCGTTTGCCATATTATAAGACATTAAAAACAGTTATAAAATTTACTTCATAAAGTCATAGGAGGTCACTCACTTTACATAAGCAACATGAGACAGGAGGCAGCTTCGCAAACCAAAGGAAGATCATCATGCAATATCTTCATCCCAGATTAAACATGATGACAGTTTTATTGCAAGGTGTAATGGTTTAAATAAAGAAACAAAACTACATCTCCATCTGCGGCAGAGTTCAAGGTGACAAAACAGCCAATGAATGAAAGCAGGAGTGATGATGATCAAAACAAAAATTAAAATGTAAGACCTTCAACTCACATCTAAATCCACTGGTTTTTAAACATACACAATTCATTCACAATAATTCCATGTTCTGTTCCACCTAATCAGAAAAATACTTCTACTACAGTTCATCAGAGACTGATACTCCTGTTGAGTTTGTTTTCTGAGAATTACATCCAAAGGAATCTGCTGAAACACTGACTGAGACATTGGCAACAAGGATTTCAAGAAAGCAATAAAACATGACTGGTTCTGTCTTGCTAGCTATGAATAATTGAAGCCGTAAATTTTCAGAGGCACAAATATTACAAATCCTCTAAGTTGTAAAAACTTTCGGATACAGATTGTATTTGTTCTTGGCAAGAATATACGCCAGCAGTCAGTCTGCATGCTCCACTGGGATTTATAGTGAACAATGCCTTACTGGTAGCACAAGGCCCATTCGTAGAAATGAGGACATTAATGCTCTATCACAGCATTATAAAGAATTACCGTCATAATCCTGCAGTTAGTCAGTAATGAAGTAAACATAAATATTTCTCAAATATCACATTGGGTTTAGTGATTTGTGTAAAAATATCTTTTTCTGGAAGAAACCCTGACTTTTTAGACCATATAAGCTTTTTAAAAATTTGTCTTTAAGACATGTTCCAGGATTCGATTATATGATCTTATTTCTCTTTTATGCCAAAATGTGTTGAATTTTTGGGTAATTAAAATAATGATTCCTTTTAATGCACTCAAGTGTTGCTTCATGTTGAAAATATTGTTGCAGTGTCCATTGAAATGTAATCAGCCTCATGAACATAAAGTAGAGATTAAGGGGCCGTTTACATGACGCCGAAAACGGTCAATTCCGCAAACATTTCGTTGCGTTTCGGCCTTCCGTTTAGATGAGACCACATTGTGTTTCCACCTTAAACGCAAACTTTTGAAAATGCTCCCCAGAGTGGAAAGATTTGAATCCGCTCCTCCATCCAGCCTCGTGTAAACACAGAGCAGAGTGTTTCAGGGGTAAACGCTGACGTCACCGCATACAGTACTCTTTCACATGGGGGCTGCGCGCACATACCAGGAACAACAGCAGCTTCGGCCGTCCACCGAGTAACGTGTGAGCGTCTTACCGTGCTCGGTTTGTTATCCAGAAAAAACTATCCAGACAGATTTGTTGTCCGAACTGATTTGTTGTCCAAAAAAGAAACTCCTGCTTCTCTGTGTGTCTATTCACCATTGTTGTTTGTGAAAGGTTTTCTTCTTCGTTCGTGTGTTGTAGCAGCGCTGCATCTCTGCAGACCTACACCGCCATCTACTGAACCGGCATGCACACTACAGCGGATTTACAGGGGATTAACTCGTCTCCGAGCGTTGTCATCTGAACGCAGAAGAATTCAGAAAACGCAAAGGAAGAATCTTTGCGTCTTCAAGTCAGGAGTTTCCATGTGAACAGCCCCTAAGTTGCTTTGAGCAGTTTAGGCAAGGATGTTGACACCACAAATGTGCTTTAGCCTTTGTCTGTGCAAAACAGCTTAAATATACCTCTAAGGAGTGCCATGTGTCAGCGATTGTTGACTCTAAAAACCTTTAAAGGCCTGCTCTTTTACACAGAAAGTCCACAAGGACAACAATGAAGGACTGCATTCATTGGAAGAATCAATCAGTAAAATCTTATTTATATCCATCCCTAGTCTGTGCTTTGACTTAGCAAACAGCAGCTTGTGTTAATTACTCTTCACACATGTATCAAAACTTTGATTCATAATGTGAGCAGGTACAAAAAAATAATATGTAATATTTTAAGTCATTTTAGTACTGGTTGAATCTTTGAAGCCCCTATACAAAGCAGGGGTTGTTGTTCCAATTTCATATTTTGATGTTAATTAATGCTAATAAACTGTGGACTATGGCTTCTTAATGAACGTGCTCCTATATGATAAATCATTGTATCTACCAGTATGTTATTTCTGATGCCTCATGATACCAGCCTACATATTCTTTACTATTCTGAGTCTCCAGTTTCTACATGGAATTAACTTATGTAAATGTGTTCCCTTTTGTTTTGACTATATCAGCAAATGCTGCAGTTGTTTTCACTAAACTTTGTTATATTCCAAAAGTGTTGCTCTAAGCTCATTATGGTAGCATAATTAAATTAAGTTTACTGATGAGCTCACCCTGCTTGACTGCCTCAGGCCATAAAACTAACATAGATGCTAACTGTCATGTAACCATAAATTTTATGTATATGTCATGTACATGCTTATTAGAGAATGCATCTCCTTGACCCTTTAACAAGAGTTTCCAAGAAATGAGAGGCCATTAACTCAAACTGACTCACTTGAGCTTTTAATACACTTCTAGTTATCCGGGTCAACTGTTCACATACAGCAGCATGGACTAAAAATCAACCACACGAAGATGGACAATTCTATAAATAGAAAACAAACCTTTTCCTGTCCTGTGGTATGAATACACCTGTACATACCAGTTAAGTGATGTCACTGTGAGCCTGAGATGACTGTCATATGCTCTGTGACAAGCTGTTCATGATTTTCTTTTTGATTCTTTCATCATTTTTTGAGAAAATAAGTAACTGAATGTTATGAATGTGCACATGTGCATGGTCACATCCATTGGACTACTGGGCTTAACCCATCATAAATCTTTTGAATGATTAAGGTGTGTGTTGCCTGTAAGAGCTGTGAACACGTGTCCACATGTCTTCACAGTGTGGAGCGACAACACACGATGCAAAGCGCTGACATCACTTCAGCTGGAATCCCTTATTTATGACCTGCCACGCTGTGCCAAATACCAATCGCTGTGGAGAACGAAACAACACAAGGTCAGTCTTTGAGGATGATCAATCAAACCTAACTGATGAGCATTGAATTTCTGTATTGATTGTAGTTATTGAGAACATTAAAGTTTAAGTGGCACAAAGTTTATCATACAGTTCCATGTAATTTTTACAGAACAGGTATTCAACCATGACAACCATAAGACCATCATAGGGTGAAAGATATACAGTTTCACATGCATATGCATTCTCTATCTTTTAAACAGTTACAGTATGGGGATGTATATATTGAGCAACACGTATAAGACCATGAGTAATAACTTTAGGTCTTGAATGTGAGGTTTAATCTTCTGTTTGGATTATAAAATGCTACCAGTGAACTTCAGTGCCTAAAACATTGGTTCTAAGGGAAGCCCACAGGCCAATCGAAGGCTAACATTTAACTACAATTTGAGCTACATCTTAAGATAAATCAGTGATTGTGTCTCTGCTATCTTGGAACGATATTGTAAAAAACAGACGTTTGTTATTTAAGTTTAAAAACCTGAAAAACTGAAAAACACAGCAGTGTTTTACTTTCACACCAAGTAAAAAAATATGTAATTTCATTGAATAATGAGTTGTTTTTATCTTTGAAAATGTATTAGCTTTTCGTTTAATAATTCTTAATATTGTGACATTACAGTATAATGAAGTTACAGTGATACTTTTCAAAGTTTTTAAGTTGTAAGCAATGATGACATATGACATATTAATAGTTAAGATTATAGAGGTAGGATTAGATAAGTTTATACTTCTTCCTACTCCCTTTCGCTCATGTGAACTACGTTGCTTACGAGATGTTACTGTTTTGTGTACACATTTTTACTGTGCACTTATTTCCTTTTGATTATTATTATTTATATAGGTACTGTGTATGTATATGTATGTATGTATGTATGTATGTATACATGTGTGCTTTATTTATTATTTTATTTGTATTTTTTGTACATTGTTGTTTACGTGATCGAAATACATAAATAAATACAAATACAAATACAATGTATTTCCAGGATAAAGCACAAATTGTGATCACAGAAATTTCATTGGTAGCTGGCCAAGATTTCTTCACATCTGATTAAACTTACATTACATGCCCATTGGATGGAAATTATCAAACTGTTTATTTTGTTGAGTCCTGACAAGATTGATACTTACAACTTGGGGCTTTTATGATGTGTAAACTTCAGGTGCAGAACTCTAGAGGTGTAGAAGTTGAGCACTGCATAACCTAATGTCTACGTGTTGCACTGTAAGCTTACACTGAGTTTACATTTAGATCATTTCTCAGGACCATGGTCATACTTATGTCCAATTCTGGTGTGATACAGGACCATCTCTAGCAGTCCCAATAGAAACGGACTACACAAAATGAATAATGTTCCAGTTGGGCAACAGACATTTACAAACATGGAGAGAATCACTGTGATCTAAACTGAGACTTCAGTAAATTTGATATTGATAAAAAAGAATAGAAAAGTTCATTAAGTCTCTGTATCGGCGATGGCCAAGACCAGAGGCATAATGCTGGGCCATTTTTATAAATTTAACTATCTCAGGGACAATTGAGAGGCTTTTTTCAAACTTTGCCCAAATGTGCACTTTAATTTAAGGATAAACTGGCAAACTGATCATAGGTCAAAGTTATTGGGGCTCATGTTCATCACGTACTTGTGGATGTAAATTAAAAAGTGCTTCATTAAGCAAAGTTTGATTAACTGATTGAATGATTGACTGACTGATTGATATGCTCTATAATGCTTTTGGTGTTGATCCGGATCACCGTCTGGATCCACCATGACAAAAAATGCGATTTTCGTGAATAACAACTGAACTAAAAATAGATATCATTATTAAACCAATTGCTAATGGTATGTTTTCATGGTTGAGGGATCTAAATATTTCTATGAAATAAAGGTAGGACTAATATTTATGGTAAAAATCACAATATGGCTGAGGACTGTGGTGCTGGCGGAGGTCTGCGCTCTCCGAGTGCTTTTCTAGTGATATCTATTTTAGTTCAGTAGTTATTCATGAAAATCGCATTTTTCGTCATGGCGGATCCAGATGCTGATCCGGATCAACACCAAAATTGAATCACTTCTTCCTTTTCCCATGCTGAACATTTCCTGAAAATTTCATCAAAATCAATCCATAACTTTTTGACTTATTTTGTTCACAGACAGACAGACAGACAAACTGTCCTGAAAACATAACCTCCTTGGCGGAGGTAATGAGCTAGTACTTGCAGGTCAGACGTCAAACTTCAAGGTCATCTGGGCCTTATGTTCATTCTTTGCTTGTGAACAAAAAGTATCAGAAAAATCTTGAAGGTCTTTCTTCAAACTTTACAGAATGCCACCCTCGTCTTTGGGTACTCTAATCACTGTGTCACTCTGAATGCATTTTTATTTCTTTACTATTTTAATGTTACATTTTGGGGCATTTTTTGTGCCTTTAGAAATAGGAGGGAGAAAGACACTGGTCAGGCTTGTAAAGGGGATGAGAGAGAGTGGAGGAGGACACTCTGCAAAGTTGCACAGGATGGATTTGAACCCGGGCCAGACAGAAGAATCCATATGGGTAATGCCTGGTTGCTTACCGCTCTGTAAACCAGCACCACTCTGAATGCATTTTGACTGGATGGGGGCTTTGGCTCATGCTGATTTTGATTTCATGTCATAGCTTTTACTGCTTGGACCAGCAAATAGTTAAGCTGAGATAGGCTTAGACTGCCAGGAGATCTGGCACATTGAGCTCCGCTCTCTCCCCCTCTGCCTCTCTCACTCTCTCGACCTTCTCTCTCTCTGTTTTGTCTCTTTCCCTTGTCTTATCTCACTGCTCTGGAGCACTGGCCTGATAGTGCTGTTGTAGATCTACATCGCAAATATTTTTGACTTTTCTTTATAAACTTTCCATTATCAATGCAGTGGTGAATATTAACTTCAGATTGATCTGTTTGTTCAGTTATTTTTTAGTTCTTGTAGTTATTATACATAATAGATTAGATTAGATCAAATTTGATTAGAATAGATTAGATAAAATTGGATTAGATCTAACTTTATTAATCTCTTTGGGAAAGTCTGTCGAGGAAATTAGGATTCCAGTATCAGTTTGAAAAGTAGATACAAAGTTGTGTAATAAGACAGATATAAACAAAATGTTAATGAATATAAACAGATATAAAAAAGTAAAAATATGTCTACTGCACCAATAACCCCAATTTCCATGAAGTTGGGACGTGATGTAAAATGTTAATAAAAAATGAAATGATTTTCAAATCTGTTGACCTACTGTATGTTTCATTGACGACACTGCAAAGACAAAAAATCTAATGTTCAAACTTTTGAACTTTTTTGTTTATTGCAAATATTTAGTGATTTTGAAATGGATGCCTGCAACATATTCCAAAAAAAGAAGTTACTGATGAATGATTCCTACTGTGTTAAATCACCTGTCTCCATAACAACATTCATTTAGCGTCTTTGGACTGAGGACACTGATTTTTGAAGTGTTTATTGTTGTTTTCAGTGGGGGACAGGTCTGGACTGCAGGCTGCTCATTCAGCACCTGCTGTATTTACTTCGAAGACAAGCTGTTGTAACATGTGCAGAATGTGGCTTGGCATTGTCTTGCTACAAGAAGCAGAGGCATTCCTGCATATGGACTTAGTTTGCATGTGTTTTTTTCAGCATCAATGTTGCTTCCATAGATGTGCAAGTTACCCATGCAGTGGGCAGTAATACACCTCCATACTAACAAAGATGCTCACATTTTAACTTTGGGTTGATACCCGTCTGAATGGTCCTTTTCCTCTTCAGCCTGGTGAACACAATGTCCATGATTTACAAAACATTCAAATTGTTCACCAACTACAACCCACTTTTTTCACTTTGCACTGGTGAATCTCAGATGAAAAACAATTATAAAAAAGATTAAGGCCTGGACTTTCTCTTTGCAAAGTGTTTTCATAAAACAGGAATACAATAAATCAAGTCACTTGTAAGGAGCTTAATTGTGTATTGTCCTAAAATATTATTGAAGTCTGGTCTTAAGGTCATAGCCCATAAGCAGGAGTCGACCTTCATAGCAGCCACTACACATCCAGTTTGTGAACACTGTGTTAGATTTGGGGGTAAGTGGTCAGAAGTCATTGGCCTCATGTTTGTTCATGTTCAGGAGACTTCTACAATTCACACTACCAAAGAACTAAAAAATATCTCAACCCTTCATCTGACAGTGGGGAGAAACTGCCAGGGTGTGCCTCAGATAGGACTGAACGATTTTAGTAAAAGATCTAATTGTGATTTATCTGGTCGATGTTGGGATTTCTGTTAGATACACGATTTTCTTCAAGTCAAGCTTCAGTGCAATAACATATATGATATATGATAAATAATCAGTTTGCATTATTTCAGAGATACTCCAACTTCTACTCCTAAACAGAAACTTGTATTGTTTGTCTGCTTACCCGTAAATGTGAATTGCCTGCAAATTTGTAAAACAGTTGACACAACAGATCCTGGATCAGCCAGGAGTGCTGCAAAAAATTGCAGCTTTGGCGATCACAATTGTTGTGTCTGAAATTGCGGAAAAGATAAATTGTTAAGTTCTAGCCTCAGGTTACCAAATTTTCTTTTAATTATTTATTTTTCAAAGCATAGACATCTGCAGATATATACAGTATTTCAAAGAAATATTTTGGGAAATATAAGATAAAACAAACTGAGTTTTTGAACTGTTATGTAATCTAATTTTCATATTTCCAAAAGTGAGCTCTAGTCTGATGGAAAAGGCCAAATCTTAATGATAAAAACTGCTTAATGGGAAGTGCAGACTCTTTGCTACTTTCTCCTGTATTTTCTTTATGCTTCTCTCACTTCGCAGCATGGTCTTTACCCAGCTTTGACTCTATGGGATTAAGCTTGTGGCATGCATACAAGAGGCTGAACATATTTGGTATGGATGAAGGTGTGCATGGCACGCTTGCGAGGCAGAAAGTACAAAGGGTTGTTTCAGCAGAGTGAGCTTCTGAATTTTCACTTGTCAGCCTTACTTTTCAATGTTGTTACATCACCCTCCACCTTTTCAGTCTACTATCCATCACACTGATGCATTGGCAGTCTGCAGAGAGTTACCATGTGAGGCCTTTTGACACCTGGTTGTTGGGATAGTTTTGCCCACTCCACCTGCCAGTGATCCAGCACATTACAGCGGCCTAGCACTTAACACTGATCCCACTAAGACCCCTGTCTGTCATCCCTTCTGATTAAGTGGAGAGTGCTAGCATTGTAGCTTTGGCCAGGTCTCATATCTTTCACCCAAGGCTTGTTTTCATGTGGCTTGTGAAGATGCCACCCTTATCTCCCATTAATCATGGGCCTCTTGCCCAGCCATGCCCCCCACTGCTGGTGACAACGTAGATTTGGCGTGATACTGTTGCAGATTGTCAAATTACACGCAACATGACAAGGGGGGCTGTAAGGGATACCTTTGGTATGGAAAACGGCCCTATGGGGGTTTAATGACGTTCAGTGTTTTAATGAGCCCTTAAACATGCCCTGTGTGTTACTTAAATCTGTTTCTCCAACAGCATCGAGCTTTTTAACATGAACTCCCAGGCTTCCTATGCTGTTGGAGCACATGTAACAAACAAAACACACTCATTTGATGCTGGTGACGGCACACATGCTCAACAGGCAAAGTACACAAACACGGCAGCAGGTAGTGCATGTGCCTCACAACAAGGTCTCTGGTTCGATCCCCGGGTCGGAAAGAGGTCTTTCTGTGTGAAGTTTGAGTGCTCTTCCTGGGCATGCGTGGGTTCTCTCCAGCCACTCCAGCTCCCTCCCACTGACCAAACACATGCTTGATTGGTGGCTCCAAATTGCCCTTAGGTACACACTAAAAACAGTTGGGTTAAAAAATAACAGAAAAGGGGCGGACATTAGCTCAGTTGGTAGAGCATCTGCCCCATGTATGGCCACAGCCCTTTGCTGCATGTCATCCCCCCTCTCTTCACCCGCTTTCCTGTCTCTCTCAGGCTGTCCTATCAAATAAAGGCCATAAAAGCCCCAAAAAATAACTTTAAAAAAAATAAAAATAAAAAAATAACAGAAAAGGACAAACCCCTTTTTGGGTTATTTTAACCCAACAGGTTGGGTTCTTTTTTTTCGACCCAATTTTTGGGTTGTATTATTTAACACAAAAGTTGGGTTATGCTAACTATGATGTTGGGTTGTTCCTATCCCAATTATTGGGTTGCTCAATTCAGCGCTCCAAGTAGTTTGACACAGAGGCAGTAAGGACCCAGAAGTGACACAGATTTGGCAGTTCACATTAACCAGCTTTATTGAACAGACACAGGAACAATTGTAGAGAGTGGGGATCGAACCCCACGATCCTTGGAACACAAGGCAATGACGTAGTCCACTCGGCCACGCAGGAGCTACACACTCATACTGCAACTCAGAGTCTTTAAGGTGAAGCAGGTTAGGACTCACTTTGTCTTTCAGAGCAGGAAACGGTTCTGATCTGAGATCAGGCTGCCACCACTGATTCAGGCTCATAGACAGGTACTCGGCGTCAGGAACAGAAGGCAAGGTCGGCAACCGGGGATCAGGCAGGCAGGTAGGTGCGGGACAGAAATGGGTCGGTACCTTGCAGTCTAGCCGAGGATCAGCCGATAAAGGCGGAAACAGGAACAGAACAGGTCGGCAACTGGTGATCAGTCCGGATAGCAGATCTCGAGCTCTTGGCATGAGAGTGAGACAATCTGATGCCGAGTGAGTGTGGAGCTGGTTGTGACATAGTTGGGTTAAGATAATAGCCCTATAGTAGCCCAGAAAATGGGTTACTCTTTATAAAAATAGTCCGAAAAATCAACTCAACACATGCAACACATAAATTGGGTTACCAAAATAACATTTTTTTAGTGTGTATGAGTATGAGTGTGAATGGTTGTCTGTCTCTCTATGTGGCCCTGCAGTTGGCTGGGGACCGGTTCAGGGTGTACCCTGCCCTTTGCCCAATGACAGCTGGAATAGGCTCCAGCCCCCTCATGACCTTGAAAGGGATAAGCGGTGCACAAATGAATGAATGAAATAAGTAAGAAATAAGAATACACAAGCGGTTATATTGCTGATTATTACAGGGTGAAGTTTCACACCTTTTTGCATAAATTAAAGTGTTTGTGTACAAAAGGTAGAGAAGAAATTTAAAGCATGTTTGTTTGTATTTCAGTTCAATTTTGTTTGTGTTGTATGGGACCATATTTAATGTTTGTTAAATTACAGTAACTGAATCTCAGAATGTGTAGAACCAATTACTTTTACCCATTGATCTGAGGCTCAGTGTGAAAGATATCATTCTGTCCAATCCTGTCTCAACAAAAATCTAAAACGCAACAATGCCATCTCTATGTTCGTGACATTCTAGTGAAATGGTGAGAGATTTACAGCACTTTCTTTCATTTCTGAGCTATCTGAGGTATCTGCTAAACAGATTGTTGCATTGATTTCTGGGAAGACACCTGATGATTTGCCTGCTTCAAGACATCTGAAGGAATGAAGAATTTTTAAGCTCGGTAGATCAAATTCAGTATACTGATGACCTTAGGCTACATTTTATTGCACTTAGGAACATACAGTCTCACCCACATATTTTCAGTAGCTTTGTTTTCTCTCTGGCCCGAGTTGAAAGTATCTAAAATAGCATGAAATGCTTGAAAGGGTGACAAAAATACCACAATTGTCTGCCAGTGCAATAAGACAAATAATATGAATCCATCTGCCTTATTTGTAAGGCTTTGAATAACAGGAACATACAGTAATTGTTGTAGAAAAGCAAGTTCTTGTATGTTAATGATCTTTTAAAGAAGAGTCATGTGAATCTAACTTATAGATGCCAGCTGCCATTTAACAATGTACCATTGATCTTATTATGGTTTTATGTTTTCCTTTCAAATTAACACAATTATGTGCACTATTATAGGGTTATATCGCATGTTTAATGCTGAGTGGAAGTTCATCTAATTTGTTTTGTTCTCTTTACTCAATTTTAGATTTGAAGCCACGGTGATATCTATCTAAAGGTCCATCTTCATGCCTTTCAAGTGATTGTGTATCATCAATCTAAACCAAGTCTATCCTATAGCCTGGGTTAACAATCCATTAAACCAGCAAAGTGGAATGTCAAAGACAGGACTTAAGCAATCAACAATTTCTGCCATGTGATATTTTTTGGCATCCCATTATTAAATGAAAAAAAGAGCATTTAAATGAGAGGCCCCTCTCAATGGAATCATCCAAAGTATTGGTCTGACATTAACAGTAGTTTTTGATGTTATCCAAATACAATATTGTCTGCAAAATATCCATTTTAGGGATTACTTGCCTGAAGCTGATCATCAGAATGGGGTAAATGAGCCATACATTGGCCATACATAAAAAGAATAGACTGTAACAATAAGATGAACAAAATTAGTTCACAATTAGTGGAATCAAATCATCCATCAGCAAAAACTAAATAGCATGCATCATAATAAGAGAATTCTTGCTGGCTCTGACACACCATGGATCTATCATTCATTGTGTTTCTTTTCATCTAGCGTGGCCCTACTTAACTGCAAACAATTATTTGATAATGATTCACATAAAGAATGGGCTGTTTTCATTTTCTCATTACTTTTTACAAAGACTGAACACTAATCTAGGAAAACCCACATTGACCAACAGACTAAATAAATTAGAAAAAACGTATTTTCAGTAAACATAACAAGGTTAACATAAAACTGTAATTGGCAATTACTGTATTTGGATTGGAACCAGACTTGTTTAGCTATGGGCTTAGGCCTGGTAGGTAAATTGGTCTTCAATTTACTCCCTCATCTCCATCACTTCATCAAAACATTTGTTTGCACGAGTAAGAACCACACCATCAACAGGATGAATTTGACAATTTTTTATTGCGTACAGTGGATAACAAGCAACATAGCAGGTACGCAAAGCGGATAATGGTGTGGGGAAACTTCATGGGGAATTCGCCGTAACTCCCGGGCATGATGAACCCCCTTCATAAGGCCCTGAGGAAAGAAAGAAGAAACAAGTTTTAAGAAAGAGGAGGGAGGGAAGGGTGCGTCAAGTGTGCAAACAGAAGAGGGAAATGGTCGGTTAGATTTTAGAGGAACACAGGAAGAGGCGTGGTTGAAGTGTGGTCCTGCTCCTGAAATTCTGCTTAAAGCTCCACTTAATGAACTTCATCAAAAAATATGAAGTGATGGGACAACAGTGAAAATATATAATTACTGAATTACCAGCAAAAATATATAGGAAAATTAAGAGAATTACAGAAATGTCTATAAAATACATAGCACAGTAAATGGTCTACGCATCTCACACACACACACCAGAATATGCACTTTATATTTAAAACACTTTAAAGAGACTGTGAGGAGTTTCTAAGTAATTACAAAAAAGTCTCACTTTTAGATGTATGCCTGATCAAAATACACACTTTAAGATGAGTTTTATAGCATCAAAATAGGTTAGCTATAAATGCTATTCCTTAGCTAATTGGTCAGGTCGGACAGTCGGCTACAAAACTATGATGCTAAGTTTTCAAAACATTGCTTGATGTCACACATCAAAAACTACCGCTACGTTACTAGAAAGACATACATTACCTTGTCGCTTTGCATCCTGTAAGTTGTTGAAAAAAGAAGTTGTAAAGCAATGCAGAGTTCTGAGGAAGGTCCGAGCTGCATTTTTCACAATAAACACACGCTTTGGCTTTAGTCACGTCTTTTGGTGCATTCCAGTGTTAGTCAGAAGTAGGAATTTCCGAGTTCCGAGTAGGAAACTGCAACTGGAACATCCCCTGAAGTCGGAATTTCCTACTGGGAACTCGGTGAAACCTCGCCACCCCCCAGTTGACAATCAGAGATGGCTGCCCCCAGTGTGAACAGTTATTTAGCTCCTGTAATAATCAATTTATTTGCACTTCTGACTGGGGTGTGTCGCTCTGGATCAGCTGTTTTCATAGTATTGTTAGACTTATATTTACAAAAATGCTGACATAGTGATAATCACATTCTTCATGTGATATTTGTGAACAACAACACAGGGCGTGCTAACAACAGCTAACAATAGCCTGGTAGATCGGCATGTTTTTTTCCGATTTCAACTGGAACGCTGATAACTCTGAGATGATGTCACTCCCAGTTCCGAGGTTACTGGAACGCAGCATTATGTCAGTCGCCGTGCGTGCTCATGGGTAGCAGAGTCTTAATTTCTTCGGACATAGATTCTCCTCATAGCACCTTTAATGAAGTGATGTTTATTTAGTGGCTATACAGTTGATGCCTTTTACTTCTGCTTAAACATCTTTGCTTCTTGTGTAACAACAACTCTGCTGATTTACTCTATGACATCTGTTATGCCAGAAAAGTGTTATTTGAATTCTGTGAAATGCATAATTTTCTTCTCCCCACAGCAGAGGAGTGTCTACCACCTGTGCCTTGAGAGAGTCGTCTGAGCTGTGTGCCATGAGAGATCCTTACTTTACTTCTCATTCCTTTGATGGAAAGTGTCTGAGGTCTTTGCTCCAGTGACCTGGGGGTCACATGCCATGTAGAAGGACTATGCAGTTATGCTGACCATGTAGATGTTTAGATCAAAACATGGGCAATCAGACAAGGATGGAGGGAGGGGAAAAGAGGGGGGCAGTGGGGGCATGGAGAGCTCGTTCTTGGATCATGGTAGATGGGAGAGAGCTGCTTGGTGGGTGTGAGCAAAGATTTCAAATATGTTGAAGAGACACGTATGTTATCTTTTCTCCTCGCCACTTGCAATCAAGTACCTCCCCTAGCGTGGTGTCGTCAGCCGTTTATCCCAGGCCCTGGCAGAAGCTGCAACGGGAAATGGGAGGAAATCTGATCCATATGGTGGCACTATAAAGCTCACTGCTGATTTTGAGTCTTCATCAAACCTGGTAAAGGCATGATCTCTACTGGCATCCTCCTCAGCACCTCACACCTGCTCACTTTGAATTGAGTTCTCAACTCTCCAAGCAGCACTTGTTGACTGCCTCCAGGGTTTACCAGCAACAGTCTCAAAAGTTCATTCTTCTAATCAAGGTAAGTTACTTTTCACTTGGAGGTTGGAGTCGGTGTTTATGGAGCATTACATTTAAAGATTAGGAGAGGGTTAAGAAAGACCTTGTTTGATCTGTTGATGGTTTGCATATGAATGTTGAAATCCCATGAGCGAGTGAGTCATGATGCTTTAATTGTGTATTACCTCAGTGTTTTTTCAGATATGAAGTTACTTGGCCAGGCTGTTTTCCTGCTTTTGCTTGGGGCAATCTGGTGTCAGAACAACCGTAATGCAAAAACAAGTGGCAAATCTGCTAAGAAGTCTGGTGGAAACCCAGGAGGAGATGCTGTCCAGTCCCCTCCTGTGGCTGATCTCACTCCTGGAAGTACAGAGATCACCAGAAGTGCAGGTGGCTCAGCTGAAGCAGGACGGGAAGGTGCTTCAGGAGCTCGAGCAGTTGGACAACAGACGGAGGATATGAGGCTGCACTTCCTTAAGAACACGCAGGTTACATGTAATGATGGAACCACAGCAGGGTAAGATGCCCTGGATGTCATTTCTTTGTTGCATGTGTTCCGTACAAAACTAAATTAAATGTTTTAAACCAAACTTTTTGTACTTATTAATACAACTATGCCATGTGTCCATACATGGATGGTAATCTTTACCATCTTCTCTTCCTGTTTATTTGTGGTTCCACAGGTTTTACCTAAAGGAGTTCAGAGGAAGCCGCCGATGGCTGTTATTTCTGGAAGGTGAGTATTTAAAAACCCAACTGGTTAATTTGGTCCCCAAAGGTCAGCTTGTTTTGGCGTGACGCCCCCACTGGAATTTTGATGGGGATGTCATCTTGTGCTGTCATCTTCCGTGTTTCTCCTTTTTTGGATGCTGCCTGTCACTCTGATAGATTTGGGATAAGAGAAATGGATGTAGATCATCCTGCAGCTCGACTTGTGTATGTTCTCTTGGAGCCTGGAGGAGGTGTTCATCGCAAGAGACAGCATTTTCTGGATTGTTAAAATAACTAACCAATAACTATCATTATATCTGATAAATTGACACTTTTCTATGATCTACCATAGACCACAAATGTTTATGTCGTAAGAGGTGTCATGCATTTGTTTTTGTATTGGAGGAAAAACTATTTCATCCATAAACGGATCAAGTATATCGTTTGTATTTCTTTACTCAATCTCATTTTACTGTCTGGTCAGCAGACCAGGCTACAGGTGCATTCCTCTCCCTCTCCATTCCACACAGTCCTCACTGATGGGCTAACAAGGGTCTCCCCTACTGTGCCTGATGTGAGTGTCTAATATTAGTCTCCATTATTTTTAGGTGGCTGGTGCTGTTACAGCAAAGAGACCTGCGATTCCAGATACCAAAATACACCCCGACTGATGAGCTCATCAGGTTGGCCCCAAACAAAAAGAGGTAGGTCAGATGGCCATGCTTTCCAAAGCATGTCCCTCATAAAGTTGTTTATTACAACAGTTTGAACTGTTAGCACTCAATTTACTTATTAACTTAAACCTTATATGTTTGATCTCTGACTGCTGCGATTACAGGGACTGGAATTTTATCCTCACAAGCAGAGGAAAACCCACACTGGCATAATGCAAACATTGTGTAAGTACTTTTATGTCCATACAATGTGGCTATACTGAAGGTGACAATTACAAAGTCCCATCAGCATGGACATGTTCATCATATACATATTTATATTTAGGTTAAAAAAGTCTTACAAGCACCTTGTCTTTAAGTAAAGTAGAAAAATAAAATCACATTCCTTGTAAAACTTTAAGATTCCAGATAGACCTTCATTACTTGGGATATTTCTATGTTTTTCTTACTGTAAATAATCTTTTGGACTATTGCTATGCCTGAAATCCTATTCCAAATTTCCATATTCAACACAACACGCACCACCAAATTTGGTAAGAAGATATGATGCATAACTTTATCAGCATAAACAATATTGGCTTTTCCTACATACTGTTTGAAAGTACGTCTAAAATACAGCACTGATTAATATCCATTGGTGAATGTGGAAGAATTATGAGCATTTTTATTGGAAATCAATTCTGATTTATTTAACTGTTAACATGATTTGATATGTGTACATAAAAGATTGCTATCTGGCTTTGTTTTACGATCAAATTCTTCTGAGGTTATTTGGCTCTTGAGATTTTTTTTCATGTGAGCTCAATGCTGCATCTTCTCCTTCTTTATAGAAGGAAGCTTTTTACAACGATACAAGGAAGTTAATTAAATTACATGCTGGGTATGTGGTTAGGGATGTATTCCGCGGACCTGTACTTTGATGTACCGGTCCCTAATTTGGTCGGTACCCAAATACCGTTAAGAATCTGGAAAAACAGTCTCATAGTTATGACACTAGTGCCGTCTACAGGTGATGACGCAGCTGACTCAAGGATGTCGGTGAGGGCTAAGCGCTCGAAGGTTTGAGCTCACTTTAGCAAAGTCAATGAAAACTCGACCCGATGCGATCTTTGTCAGAGAGAATTTGCATCCAAGGTGGGAAATACTAGCAACATCACCAAACACTTGGAGCGAACACATAGTATAAAGCTAAAGGAGAGCGGGCTGTTTGATTGCTATAGCAACAAGTGTAGAGTTAGCAGCCTGGCTAACACTAAAGACTGCAGCACCGTGTCGGCGCAGCGTTTTGCCATCTCCTTATCTTTCTTTTTGCCTCTGAGAAGCATTTGTAATGCATTACTTATATTCTGTTTAAGCTTTATTATTACATTGTGGTGATAAAAAAAGGTTGAAACTTGTAATATCTTGTAAAGTCTTTATTTTTTTACACAAAATTCCATGTTGTAGTATCGATAACAGTATCGATAAGTATCAATACCGATAAGGAGTATCGATATCTGTATCGTATCAATAAAATCATAACGATATACATCCCTATATGTGGTGCAAGGTGTAAACAAGCTCTCATTAAAGAATTAGGGAATGTTGGGAGTACACAGAAAACATCAGGGGTCAGACTTCAAAATAAAAATATTAACACTCTATGCAGGACTCTTTGGTTGATTATCAATGGCTTCTGGTGCACAGAACTGTCCATTTTACAGCAAATGTAGTCTGATATGGTCCAACCAAGGTGATCATCTCCTCCCAACAGATTCATCCCATACTGTTCCAGTGATGTGTGGAGTGGCACTGGGCCTGCCCCAACTCCTCCTCCCAGGCCAAGGCAGGGCAGAGAAAAGGAGAGGGAGAGAAACATCAATGCAAGTCAGTTTCTTCAGGTCCTTCCATATTAAATGTTAAGTAACTCTTGAAAGATTCAATGTTCTGTATGGTTCCAATCATATGATATATTTTTTTTCTTGTTTCACATTCAGCTGAGTATACCTTCATGGGATCCCTTATCATCCAGGAGGTCATTAAAGACCTCATTCCCAAAGGAATCAGGCAGGCCAAGGTCCTCATGCTGGTTGGCACAAGGTGAGTCTAATCAAAGCTTGTCTTGTAGTTTATTGATGCTGACTTCAGCTTTAGGACAAGAGCATGTGTACCTTTTCCATTTTGGACTTTACCAAGGCTAAAATTACTCAAGTGAGGCCCTATTTCAGGTGCATCCTGTTGTCAACAATGGAGACATTTACAGTCAACTGTCAACTGTTGGCAATGACATAATGTCTGTTCAAGGGCCTCGCCTTGTAACAGTGGACATTTTTCCCAGGTTAGCAACATTGTCGTTAGCATCGCCAGCTCTTAAAATGGATCATGCATTATAGGGGTGGGAGAAAGAATTGATTCACATAAGTATCTGGATTTTTTGTTTGACGATTTTTAAATCGATTTTTTGTTCAAAAATAAATATTTTTTTCCAAATTTTTATGCTTCATTTTAATCTGTGTTAATAAGCAACTTCTAAATGAAATTCAGACTTTTGAAGAGAGAGTATAAATAGCTAACATATTGCTGAATAAATCCTAAATACAGACTCACATGTGATGTGTATATTTCCTGATATAGTCTGTTGGCATCATCATTGTTCATCTTTTTTGCTGGTGTTAAAAAAGCTAACTAAAGATTGCAATAAACGGCAATATTGTAGAATGGCAATTTAAATCAAATCAGCACCTAAAAAATCATAAAAAATCGAATCGGGAGAAAAGCGTCTTCCCAGCCCTAATGCATTAAGATGCAGCTTCATTTTTGTTCATTTATAAACAGGAAGGTCATTTGACAACTGCCTCTGCATGTAGCACTTTCAAACTAAATTATTTATTTTTTAATTTTTTTTTAGATTAGATTAGATAGTGGCTGTGTCCGAAATGGCATACTAACGTACTACATACTACAAACTCATGTATATATACTGTATATTACATACTATAAGTATGATTAGGATGCCAACCGTTCACACTGTAGTATACTACTAAGTTTCCCATGATGCATTTCAAACCTCCGACAACAAAAATCAGAAGCACACCAGGCTATCAAATATCTCTGTTGATTCGCCACATTTGAAAGTTCAAAGAGCATTTTAGGTGTGAAGGTCACCACGTAGAATACCAAAATGTGGCCATTTCAGCCATAAAACGCATGGATACAAATTTCATTTCGGCATTTTGGACATTCCTCTATGCGCCCCATTATGCTTTCAGAGAAACTTCCGGTTGGCTCCAAAACAAGAGCCCATTTACAAAAGAACTAAAAGGAGATAATAAAAGATGCTTTTATTTTGAAAACGGGAAGTTTGCTAGTGGCCGATTTTTAGCTGAATGCCGGTCGGTCTTGCATGGTGCAATGCATTATGGGGCTCGCAATGCATTATGGGGCGTTTGAGTGTGACTAGTATGCCCACCTCGCATACTTACATTTTTTCCCATATAGTATACATCCGGGTATTTCTCACACACTCAATCTTTTCATACTATCTAATGTGAACGCACTACATACTCATTTTGACGTCACACTTAGTATGAGTAGGACGTTAGTATGCCATTTCGGACACAGCCAGTATTTGACACAATTCAGTTTGATTTGCTTTGATTCGTTTTGATCTGATAGTACTTTATTAATCCCTTTGGGAAAAACTCCCTCAGGGTAATTAGGAATCAGTAACAGTTTTTTATTACAGCTGAAACTATTAATGAACATATACAAAACAAAATAAAAATAAACTGCTACAGGCTGGCTACTGCTCCTTCCCATCCTCAGTCTTCCTGTTACTCCTCTTCCCCTCAGAGAAGAGTTGTACAGTCTGATGGCTTGAGGCACAAAGGAGTTTCTCAATCTGTTGGTCCTACACTTCTTGATCTGTTCCATGTTTTTGTGCAGTGCTGGTGGCACAGGGGTTTTGCTGAACGTGGACAAGGTGGCCAGTCAGATGGCACAGCTTGGTGCAGAGACGCAGGTCCGAGGCCTGGTGGACTCTGGATGGTTTTTAGAGAGTCAGCAGCCCAGATCTCCCAACTGCCCTGAGACTGTGTCCTGCTCTCCAGAGGATGCCATCAAGACAGGACTAAGGTACAGTTATGCAGTTTCAGATAACATTAATGATTAAAACATTTCATATTATTGTCGGTTATATTTTGAAGTCACTGGTTGAATAACTGATCCAAATGTTTGTAAGTATTGACAGTGAGCTGCTTTTCAGGCTGTGGAATGGTGCTGTGCCTGATAGCTGTCGCACGCTCTACAAGAGAGGGGAAGAGTGGCAGTGCTTGTTTGGCCACAGATTGTACTCTACCTTGTCCTGTGAGTAATAGCTGGTGCCTAAATTAATAATGACATGATAGACACGACATAAATGAATGTGCTGTGAAACCTGTTTGCTGCATCATACAAAAAGAAGACTTGAACCTTTATTGTTCCCATAATGAAATCAACCAATCATAACTTACACACCTAGCTATACATCTTGTGGGTAAAAAATGCATATTAATGCTGCTTGACATGAAGAGGCTAATCAATCAATCAGTCTTTATTTGTATGGTGCCAATTCAACTTGCCAATTCATTGATCTCAAGACATTTTAAAATAGATCAGGCTGAAGACAAACTTTTTATTTTATGGATACACATATATGCATGGACACATATATAAATGTAAAATACACATTTTCATATATATACAGTTGCAAGAAACAGTATGTGACCCTTTTGGGACAATATGTTCTGATCTTCATCACTAGACAAACACAGTCTGCTTAAACTAATACAGCACAAAAAATATAAGTTTTCATGGTTTTATTCAACACACTATGTAAACAGTCACAGTGCAGGGTGGAAGAACATGTGAACCTTTGGATTTAGTAACTGGTTGACCCTCCTATGGCAGCAATGACCTCAACCAAACGTTTTCTGTAGTTGTAGATCAGACCTGCACAAGGGTCAGGAGGAATTTTGGACCATTCTTCTGTATGAAACTGTTTCAGTTCAGCAATATTCCTTGGATGTCTGGTGTGAATTGCTCTTTTGAGGTCATGCCCCAGCATCTAAATGGGGTTGAGGTCAGGACTCTGATTGGGCCACTCCAGAAGCTGTATTTTCTTCTGTTGAAGCCATTCCATTGATGATTAACTTCTATACTTTGGGTCGTTGTCCTGTTGCATCACCCATCCTCTGTTGAGCTTCAGTTGGTGGACAGATGATCTTAAGTTTTCCTGCAATGTTTGATAAACTTGGGAATTCATTTTTCCGTCGATGACAGCAATCCATCCAGGCCATGAGGCAGCAAAGCAGCCCCAAACCATAATACTCGCTCCACCATATTTCACAGTTGGGATAAGGTCTTGATGTTGGTGTGCTGTACCTTTTTTCTCCACACATAGCGTTGTGTGTTCCTTCCAAACAACTCAATTTTGGTTTCCTCTGTCCACAGAATATTTTGCCAGTAGTGCTGTGGAACATCCAGGTGCTCTTTTGCAAACTTCAAATGTGCAGCAATGTTTTTTTGGACAGCAATGGCTTCCTTGGTGGTGTCCTCCTATGAAATCCATTCTTGTGTAATGTTTTACGTATTGTAGATTTGTCAACAATAATGTTGGCATGTGCCAGGGATTTCTGTAAGTCTTCAGCTGACGCTCTAGGATTCTTCTTCACCTCATTGAGCATTCTGCACTGTGCTCTCACAGTCATCTTTACAGGACCACCACACTTTGGCAGAGTAGCAACTGTGCTGAACTTTCTCCATGTGTAGACAGTCTGTTTTACCATGGACACATGGACATCAGGGCTTTTAGAGATACTTTTGTTACCCTTTCCAGCTTCATGCAAGTCAACAATTCTTGATCGTAGATCTTCTGAGAGCTCTTCTGTGCGAGGCAGGGTTCACATCAGGCAAAACCTCTTGAGAACAGCAAACTCACAACTGGTGTGTGTTTTTATAGGGCAGGGCAGCTTTAACCAACACATCCTATCTAATCACATTGATTGGACTTGGTGTTGGCTGACTCCTGGCTCCAATTAACTCTTGGAGATGTAATTAGCCTAGGGGTTCACATACTTTTTCCACCCTGCACTGTGACTGTTAACATATTGTGTTGAATATAAACATGAAAACTAATAATTTTTGTGCTGTGTTAGGTTAAGCAGACTGTGTTTGTCTAATGATGTGACTTTGATGAAGATCAGAAAATATTTTAGGACCAATTTAAGCAGAAATCCAAGTAATCCTAAAGGGTTCACATACTTTTTCATGCAACTGTATATATATATATATATATATATATATATATATATGTATATATATATATATATATATATATATATATATATGTATGTATGTATATATATGTATATATACATATATATATATATATATATATATATATATATATATATATATATATATATATATATATATATATATATATATATATATATATATATATATATATATATATATATATATATATATATATATATATATATATATGTATATATATATATATATATGCCAAAACATACTGACACAGTACCGTGCTGCAAAATATCATGATATACTGTGTATCAAACCCTTTAGTAAAAACTGCATTACCTGCTTGGAATTTGGAAATGTTTTTTCTGTTTTGGGTGTTAGCCTTTCAAAAGTTTTTCATGTCTGAGATGCCAGCTGTTCTGTCATGCTAGATTACATGTACCTGCATTAATGATCCAACAAAATCATTGGGAAGACTCCATCTAGATTTCAAGTCGACTGTTGCAATGATTTACAGCATTGTAAACATAAAAAAAATAATAATTTAATGATGTTTTAATAGATCAAGTTGAGAAACTGGGATGCTAACCTTTTTTTCAGCGCCCCTGTTTGTTGTGCAGTGGCTGTTTGATGAGGAGCAGCTCAGACTGGAAAACATCTACATGGGAGGACAGAGCATGTCGGAGGAGCAGTGGCAATACATGCGAAACCTGGGCAGGCTGCTAAAGAATTCTCTGAGAGATGTCTCGTAAGTTTAAAACAATTTGTCTCTAAGAGCCAATCATACTACTGTACCATCATAGCATCATGTATCATAGAACAGATACAGAGCCAATGAAGAATATGACGATTCACCATGACAGTATGTCACTGTGTGTGTTTCTAGGGCTGTTTTTGCTCCCTCGTGCCTCTCTCACACACTGATTACAAAAAGGTAAGGACAATTAATTACACTTGTGCTTTTTGACCCTCAGGTAATTTTTTTCTTCATAAAGACATTGTACTTTGTGAGCTTATGATGCCTGCCATCACCAACATTCTTAATGTCACCCCCCGCTTTCCCTAACCCCCCGATACCCCAAAAGAACACCCATTGATTTGCACAGACAGACCACTGAAGTGTCACTGGTGTCTTAGCTAACTCCTCACATTTAAACAAAAAGTTATTAATATCACAATGCACACAAATCACCATGGTTAGTTATATCCTTTTCATACAGTTTTTTCCCCATGAAATGCTTTCTACGACTGTTCTTCTGTGGTATTTTTGTTGAGCTTCAGGCACATGGACTGGACTATGTGTTATAAATGGATGAACTCCTCAAAAGGGGTCCCATTTGATTTCTTTCCTGCCTGTTTGAAACTATGTTTGGCTTCCTGGTGCAAGAAGACAACATATCACACTTTGAAAAAAGACTTTGGGTTACCAAAGTTCTACCACCTTTATCAGCAGAATGAGCCTTGAAGAGTCCTGTGGGACATGACATACCCGCTGCTCATCAGTGGTGCACAAAGTACTCAACTCCATTACTTGAGTGAAAGTATGGATACTTGTGCTCAAATACTACTCCAATACGAGTAGTTTTTACTTAAAGTTAAAGTACTGGAGTACTTGCTTTTGAAAATACTCAAGTGTTAAAAGTACATTTTTGTTTTAATGTCAATGGGTTATTGTATTGTTGCCACAATGAATTTACAGAAATGACTGAAACAACCAACTGAATGCACTGACCTGTAGAAATGCCAAATGAATCGCGATTGAATCAACAAAAGGACAATCATTGCTGCGTTTAAAAAGATATGAATCATTCTGCATTTCAACACTCTCAAACATGGACTTCCGATTTGGCCATGGGTGCTCTGGTGTGGTACCCTGACATGCCAGATGGACAGATCCATATTGGAAATATTTCACTTATCCATCTGGGAAAGAGCCCTGCCAAAATCTTTTCAGGGGCAGAACCTTCAAAAACAACAGCAGCTTGTGATTGGACGGTCATTTGGCAAGCCACACTCATCACAGACCAATCCATATCAAGCAACGCTGCTATGATGTAGCATATGTAGCTGCTAAACGTAGCAGCTAAACGTAAAGGCTAACAGTTAGCGGTTAACCTCTTACAAGGGCAAACAACAGTTAATGGCCATTAGCCATAGCAGTAAACAGTTGTTAGCGGCTAACTGTTGTAAGTCGCTACGGCTAATGGCCGTGAACTGTTGTTTGCCCTTGTTAGCTGTTAGCCGATAGCTTAACTACCTTAAGATGATTGCTTCAAATTAAATTTTACCACACAGATGTATCATTTAACACTTAAATGTGACATGAACCTCGTCAAAGACAATCCCTACAAAGTAAACTTATGAGGAGAGCATATTTTGCCAAGTATAACTGAGTAACCATGATGACCACAGGCTAACCGACTGTCACTTCCGGTGAAGTCACTTCCTGTTGTTGGCACGCCTGCAGCTCCTGCTGCTCCCGCCTCTGTTCCCTGATTGGGCCATTAAGCATTTAGCCGAGTGAAACTGTTGGACAATGGAGGCTGACAAGATGGAGATGCATGATTTCCAAATCGGGCAGATCCGTCTGCTCTACAAGGCTAGAACTGTCGTCTGTATCTGCCGTAGTCGTCATTACTGCCAAGACGAACCTTTATCTGAGCAACAATAGCTCAAAGTTTACCTAAATGATCTGAGAGCATGTGTGAGGTACAGGTACGACATCACCACTTCAACAAATCACACGGAAATCACATTTTAGAGGAGAAAAGAAATTCACTTACTTTAGAGCTATACTTAAAAGTAACGAGTAACATAGAAAAGTCGTGGAGTTAAAAGTACAATATTTGTCTTTCAAATGTAGGGAAGTAAAAGTCTGAAGTTTCCAGAAAAAAATGCTCAAGTAAAGTACAGATATTCAAAATATGTACTTAAGTACAGCACTCGGGTAAATCTACTTTGTTACTGTCCACCCCTGCTTCTCATTTACCTTAACCCCTTAAACCCTGTTGTATCATATTTGATACATACTTTTATGATACCTGCTCTTATCAATATGATCAACAAATAAGTAAGAAAAATCTGAATACATACAGATAAATGTTAAAAAATGTCCTCAAGTGGATTATCATTTGACAAATCAATGAATGTAGATAGGGAAAGGGAGAAAGAGTTAATTCCAGTTGCATAAGAGCAAAAGTATCCTTTGATAACCAAATTGTGTTACTTAAAGCAAGTGGTGTGTATTTATGGTCAGAGACTTCTCTGCAGAAAGACAGACAAACAACAACAACAACGAAAACATCTCTCATGTGGTCATGGAACAGCCTTCCTCCCTCCGTCGGTCAGGTCTCCCTGCCTGTAAATTCTTTCAAGACCCATCTCAAGGCATACTTCCACACGTCAGCCTTTTGACTCCACAAATCTGTTGCTTGGATTTAGTTTCAAACTTATTTAGGCTTTTTTTTACCCTATTATTGCTGTTCTTACAACTTCCTATACCATTTTTTATTGAGATGGATTGTTTGCATGATGTTTATATAAATGTACTTCATAGTTGTCTTTTGATTTCCCTTTGTATTTTACAAAAAAAAAAAATTTTGTTTCTTTTTTGTCATAGTACTTTGGTCAGTGTTTTCTTTTTCAATGTGCTTCATAAATCATTTTGCTTGACTGATTTATTGATTGATGTGTGACGGTCTCTGACTGCTGATAACCTTTTGCTTTTAGGATAACCCCTTCTTATATCGCTTATCTTTATTTGGTTTAATTCCTGTCTTCTCATTTATCTAGTAACTGGAGAACTCTTCAAGTTCGAGGAAACTCCCTGCCACGTGCTCTCCACTGCTGGGATAGGAGTCTGGAGGCAACCCGCAACAACAGAACGCCTGCTAAAGGTTGTCCTTTCCACCTGTTGGACACCTGCCAGTGGCCACAGTGCAACCCCACCTGTCCCGCCTTGGTAGACCAGGCCACACAGCAGGAGCTTACTCTGCTCCAGATGCTGTTAGCCATGGGTCTTGACCTGCAGAAGCTGAGGCTGGACATCCAGGGAGATGAACATTCTTTGGCCAGCACGGCCAGCAATGGTGGCTAAGTGTTAGCATTGACAGCCTCTGCACAGACAGCCAGCAAAGGCGTAATTGAGGAAAAACACAAGTTAAATTTAATGTAACCACAGAAATTCTTCAGATATCTGGTAACTATCTCATGTTGCTCAGCATTCCAACATGCTTCATGTTTCTGTTTAATTGCTGACATGGGTGATGGGTCAGTCTATCTGTTAGAGGTTGAGTGTTTTAGAGAGCCATCTACTGACCACAAGAAGAAACTGTTAGGTATGAGGTGGAAGGCTTACTGTACCTGTTACCAGACACTTCTATACTGATCACTCTTAATCACATTAAAACCAAACTCTTAATAATATTAGGGTTGAATACATTCACTAAGGTAACGTGAATATACTTCATAAAGTTTCAAGCTTTCAAGCTTGGCATGAACTTCCAGTCAAAGTTTATGCTCTGCCTTCATCGTGCATTTCACACAAGAGCAATAATTCATGGTGTAGGAGTACCCGGATCCTAAGTTGCTTGTAGAAAAGTATAACTAAGATATTCAAAAACTGTACTCACACTTTTTCAGTGGTTGTTTTGCACACAATTCCAAAGACACTGATCATGATTTCTGTGAAGTTTTTAGCTGTAGCTCCAAATGCAATGCTAAATTATGCATATGTATTTTACGTAATATATAAACATATTTTATGTGCATGTTATGATGATGTGTGATTAGATTATGATATTTTTGGCTGACATGAGTCTGTCTATTTAAAAAACAAAGTCTGAAATAAAACAAATCCCTCTTAGAAAGAAAAATCTTTGTGGTTTGTTACTACCCATTTGCATTTATGATCATCATTAGGTGACATTTAGAGAGTTTTGACAGCACTATTTACTTAGACGGGTCTTATGTTGGAACTGTTTCAAACTTTCTCTTTCAGTGACGGTGATAACATTGAGCAATTCATTTGAGTACCTTAATCAAGATTTTACCAATTATTATGCCTGATAACTGTATTAAACTGACTTATTGATTCCTCTGAACAGTCTTAACGAAAACATTAATTGGACAGCATAAACTCTGTGTGTCCGTTTTCTTAGGACTTAGTAAAATTGTGTAAATTAGATAATACAACTGAAATATTAATTAAACCTATCTGTAGCTACAGTTTACCAGCAGCAGAGGAAAGCTGCAAGCATAGCTCTTAAAACAAACTACAAGTCTGAGGAGTTTACCAGAATCCACATTTTGTGTGATACACATATTAAGTGGGCCAAAGGAAAACTAAAGAACAATTGCATGGATGCCATGAACTCTCTTTTGCTATTAGCCTATTTTTTATAGGAGACATATCATGCTGATGCATGATTTAATACTTAGATATAATATATTAAATTTGAAAACAAGACCTTACACCCCCTTAATTTTCAAAAAATGAGATATTGTATTTTTTCTGATATCCTAGAACGAGATTTGATGCCTCTGAAAATAGGTCATTGCGAGATGTCCGCGAGATTTAAATCGTCGTGACATCACGAGGTACCTTTCTTTTTATTGGAGTAATCTGATAAAACACTTCCTCCTCTGTGATGTCCGTTAGCCACAAAACCGTCACCGAGGAACACATCCACCAGCAACCGTATATAGCTCCCTAGCTCACATTCACTCATTACCAGCTCTGGCCTGTAGGGGGACTCAATACACGGTCGCTGCTTTGAGCCTGCCGGAAAATACAGTAGAAGAAGAAGGACAGGCTGGCTCTACCCCCGATAGAACTGACCAATCAGAGCACAAAGGGCTGTGACGTTGCCAGGTAACTGTAGGTCATCCTGAGATCCTCGCGTTTCCACGAGACCTTGCTAATGGCCTAAAATGAGGATATTGAGAACACTATTGTGAGGCAATGAAGGAACTAAATGACTTGTACTGAGGGCAGAAATGCTTTAAAGGCATCCTAGTCTGGCATAGTGAAAAGGAGAAACAAGCATGATATGTCCCCTTTAAATTAACATACAGTAACTTTCACTTTGTTTGATAAAAATTCTCATTCAAGTGCAGCATTTTTTTATTGATCAGCATTGATCAGTGTGTATTGACAAGAATCTGACAATACCGTACAAACATATTGTGATACATCAGGTAGGGCAATTTATCACAGTTATTTTTAATAAAAAAGTCTTTATACATTTTGCGGACTCATAATGTGATTTTCATAAAACACAATTCTAATGGGTGTTTATTATATCAAGTATGTCCCCTTCAACGTGAATTATCTTTACTATCAACCCAGTAAGAAGTAACACCAATAAATCTATCAGGAGACAGAGAGTGAAATTTCTGAATGGCCACTGCCATCTAGTGGCTGGAAGTTGAAGAACATGAGAAAATACATGTATTTACTTTTAAATAATAAAAAAAATATTGATATTGCACAACAAACATTGACACAGTATTGTGCAGCAAAAATATCATGATATACTGCTGGATCTTTAATTAAATGTCCCTTTATCAGCACAAATGTTTGTTAAGTCACTTGCTTCTGCTTGGGAACCCCACTTATCTGCAGTGCTCACAAATCTGAGACTTGGTGCTGACTGCCTCGCTGTACACCGCCTGATGCTGTGAACCTGCAAGGCTTCAGTAACTACAGTCATAAATACAATTATTTGACCATTTATTTAGCCTCATCCCATTATCATTACAGCCCCTGATTATAACTTTAGAGAGATCAACAAAATCAAATACATGATAGTCCCTGCAAACAGCACTCGTATAAATTGATCATATGAGACTGATCTTTCAATCCATGTTTTATTGATTATACATCCATAGCAATGATTTTTACAACCATACGGACAAGAGGTTACTTTTGAAAATGAATTCCACATTTCAAGGGGTTTAACTTTGATGAATTTATATTCAACAAAGACAAATGTGATGCTATACAGATACATGTTTAAATTTGTGAATGTAAAACTTGGTACGAGGCAGAATTAAATTAATGAAAAAAAAAATGCATCTCTATCCTTGCTACTATAATCATGGCAACCAGAAACAATATTTCTAAAATAAAGACAGAAAAAAGATAAAAAGTTGGCAACAATGAAATCATTAACGTCTTTCCACAGTGTGTATGTAAATTCACAAGACCAGAGTGGGAGCATGTTTCACTACACACACAACAGAAAGAGCAGATTACATCTTTTTACTTTTCAACTTTTGCAAAAAATGTTTCAAAGGATAAAACCTATCAATCAACTTACATGAAACTTCTTTGACTTCATTTGGCAAAATAATTTTTGTGATAAATAACCAAACTTGTTCTTTTTTGACATTACTAACAAGTCCTCTAATAGACCGCTGCTGTGGGAGTGGAAATCATATCTTCCTGAAATAAAGCTCAGATTGTGGCGTACTTACCTCTCTTAATATTTAAGGAAAAACAGACTTTACCTGATAAGGAATCTACTGGGTCAGAAGGGGACACTGACAGGGGCGAAAAGTGTCCAACATGCCTAAATACCATATACAAGAACCAGACAGGATGGCTTAAAAAACTATTTAAAAAATTCTTGTTAATTGATGAGGAGAAAATAAATGGATATGGCATTCTTTGTCAAGTGGACATCTACAGCATTAGCCTACTAACTAGAGGTACAAATACAGACAAGGAGATGTTATGATGCCAAGTTATCTGCTTTTCATTATTTTCTCTGAGCCTATGTTAAATGTCTTCTGCATGATATCATTGGCTAATTGATAAATAGTGAAAAGGGCCCCCCTTTTTAGTGCTTAGGGGACATTTTTGTAAATACTCATACTGTATGTGTGGGCAATTTGGACTGATCAATGGGAAAATTTGATTGCATAGATGGTTAACATTTGCCTGCTGTAGCCTATATATTAATTATGTTTTGTGAAATAAAAAGAACATTGAAAAACCTATCGGGTGAATTCAGACAATTTTTGTAAATTCAGTTTCTGAGCCATATTTTGTCATCAAGATTAATAAATACCCAATAGGTCAGATATTTCTGTATTCCTCTAGATGTCTACATTCTTTATGTGAAAAAAATGTACTTAAAATATGTTTTTTGAGCATAGCACTCTATTTTAGAGTTGTTAAGACAAACCTTTGTTTTTCGCACCTTGTTTGGTAAATTGGGACAATAGGTTTGGTAATTTGGGGCACAGGCCTGTGGATGTAGAGTATTGCATTGATCTGCAATCACATAAAAAAGACATTGATCCAAGATTTTTCTCTTCAAACTCTCCATTACTTTCTCTCCCTGGATGCCATTCTATTCTGCAAATAAATCAGTTTCACAAATGAGGACAAATAGGCCGACAATGATTAGGTATTGTGCATACAGCTCTATGTCCGCATTAGATTTCCTACTTCATAGCCTCCTGTCACTTCATAACTATGCCTCAATAAGTTTCTCGGTTACTTTACTGAAATCTCTTTTACTGTTTGTAAATGAAATCCGATAACTTATAAAATTATAAGATAAAATCACAATGGCCAATTTTTGAACCCCACTTCATATATTCTTACTGTTAGCAACATTAACCTCTGACGTTGATGTGTTAAAAGGTACAAAGGTACATGTTTTCCCCAGTTTGTGTAAGAATTTCTCATTTAAAGCATGTAATGTGTGACTACACCATTGAAATATTTCAATGTAAACCCAGAAAGATTGTCCCAAATAACCTGAACATGCTGTCCCCAATTATCAAACATGGTATGGTAATTTGGGACAGCAAGAAAATGTCCAAATTAAGAAAATTTAAACATCATCACGTAACAATGTATGTTTATTTTAGTACACCATTGCATCATACATCTTAATATAAATCACATAACCACAATAAATAAATCATACAAATTTAACAGCGTAATATCAAATCCAACAAAAGGTTAACTTACCTCCTGATATTAGGGGTCAGCTTCCTGTTTGATGCTCAATGTCCCTCAAAATATGTCTTGTGACTTTTAAAAAAAAAATTATTAACCTTTATTTAACCAGGAAGTCCCATTGAGATTAAGAAATCTCTTTTGCAAGAGAGACCTGGCCAAAATAGCATCCGTACAGAGTCACGGTACACAGAAAATGACACAACACAGTCAACAGGTTTAAAATAAATAAGCATATACACATTTAGCTTTCAAGAAAAACAACCACATGCCTCTGTCACCACATTCTTAATGATGCTCTTAAATTCATTAAGAGGTATCATCCACAGAAATTCATTAGCAACTCTTACTTTGCCACAGCACAATAAAGGCAAGTGGAAGCATTGTTTTTCCTTCTGTCCCAAATTACCTGATGTCCCAGTATACCTGAATTCACCCTATATATATGTGTGTGTATATAAAAAAAAATAGTTCAGTGGTGTATTGTATCTGGCGAGGTCAAATGTTCATCATACCCACCGACGTGCAGTTAATCATCCACAACGACAGGTGGCGCCACTCCGAACTAAACACATTTTTCTTAAAGATACAGACATCATTTTTTTGGTCAATAACGTTTCAGAAAATAGCTTTATACAGAAGAAATCAGCATTTTGAGGACGTTACATGCAAACCAAAACAACATCACCGAAACTGCGATGACATAAACATCACAATGTGACAGCTCGGCTTATATTTCAGAAATCCAAAAGATATAGAAACAAAACTTAAATATCATCCGGGTTGAAATGAAGGGTCAGTTTTATCAGGTTAAGTCTGGGATAGATTAAAAGAAAGTAAACAAATGTTACTCTTTTTGTTTGTTGTCTGTTTAGTTTCGTTTAAGTTCTCAAAACGTAAAAGTAATGAAAATCGAGAGGGAGTGGGTCGTCTCTATGAGAGTACGTCTTGGATTTTTCCCATAATGCACCAGCAACGGTTTCTTCTTCCTCTTTCCGCCATATTGCAGAACCGGTAAGGTGCCTTTTTTCACTGTAAACTTCAATCTTCTAAGTATCTAAAGCATCTGAACACTTTCTGTTAAAATTCTTCTATCATCGTAAAGCGAAGGAACAAAGCTAAGACTCTGGGTGATTATCGGCGCGGTTTATCGAGTAAATAAAGAATATTTGAGGGAAGACTCGGACGCTGCAGCCTCCCTGTCTGGCCCTGGACTTCGGCGCTGGTCTGGCGCCTCGTTAATGACTTGATTTTCGACTTCCCAGACACATTTTCTCAGGCGAAATAAGTCCTGTATGCGCCGTGTTCGTGTACAGCTGCCACTGTTGGTAATACGGTTAAATTGTCATTGTTATACGTGTTAATATTGTGCTACGTTAGCTAGCTACGTGCAGCCGAAGAAGCTATTGAGCCAACAGAGGACCATGCTTCAAAGAGGAGAGCCCAGCTCAATATAAGCCTCACGAAGAAGTAACTGTGGCTTGTAGGACCGTGATAAACTACATTAATCTTCATCAGTGTCTCCCAGAGAGCTGAAAGCAGTCAGTCGAGTAGTTTGATAAAGTCATGGTGAATGTTGAGGGCTAACGGGACACAAGATAATGATATACGCATCAACACTCGAGGGTACAATCAGGTGTTTCAGTTTAGTTTTTGGTCTCAATCTCAGTAAATTAAGTCTGCTAGTTGATTATTCTTGACTTTTAAGCTAAATGGAAGCAGTGACATTTCATTTTCCTGGCTTTATTTTAGAAAGCAGCGTGATGTCCTTTAATTTTTGTACACTTTAACCTTTTGACAAGCATTGTAACCGCTTGGTTGACTGTTCTCTTGCCATATTGATGTATTTAAAACTCGGTTAGCCTATTTTTGTGTTGTCTATCCTCATTCACCTCATTGAACAGTTTATGTAACACTGATTATGTCTGAGTGGCTACTGTGCATCAGTGTCATGGTTTGAAAACTTTTGGGAGGGAAAAGGCAGAATGGACTTGGTGTTGCACAGCTTCTTGGAAAATTAAGTTTAAGCAAACATGTATGAAGAAAATCTTCACATCACTTCTAGCCCTTGGTCAATCATATCTCTCTCACACACACACACAAATGTAATTACTCAAAGCTGGTGAGATGGGCAAAATGAAGAAATGTACTTGTTAAATGAACGAAAGTATTTTAATTCTACTTTTTGTTGTTTTGTATGAAAAATTAGAGACTAACAGAAGTTACAGGCAAGTCAACCAGCAGGTTGATGCATACATGCATCCAAGCTGGGTAGTCTGAAAAACCAATCTTAAAATGTTGCTGTAGAACGGGCAGAAACAATTTCCTTTTTTTTTTTTTTTTTGCAAATGTGTTTAACAGTATGGAAGTCAAAAGGTCAAGTCTCTAAATATGTCCACCCCTTGTTTTTGTGTTTTCAGGCATCATGGTGCGCATGAACGTTCTCGCAGATGCTCTGAAAAGCATCAACAATGCTGAGAAGCGTGGGAAACGCCAGGTCCTCATCAGGCCCTGCTCCAAGGTTATTGTGCGCTTCCTAACCGTCATGATGAAGCACGGTGAGTCCCAGGGCGGTCCATTTCAGCAGGACAGCAGTGCACCTGTCTAAAATGACTTACTCTGTGCTGTTGTATACCCATCTAACAGAAGAAAATGGTTGTCATGTGTTTCAGGTTACATTGGTGAGTTTGAGATCATTGACGACCACAGAGCTGGAAAAATCGTTGTCAATCTCACAGGCAGGCTGAACAAGGTAAGATCTGACATTATATATTATATAACAGTGTGAAAATACCTGTGAATGCTGCAGAAGCTGTCTTGGCGTTGGCAGATTTTCCTTATGAAATAGGCAACTAGGTTGATAAAAAAAAAGCTCAAAACAGGAAATCTTAAGCTTTTCTTTTTCTAATGAGGCATATTGCTTTGTTTTTAAAGAGGCAGACTTTTTCAATTTTAATCTACATAACATTTCAAACGTCATAACATTGTAGTGCCTTCTTTCACTGTTTGTCTCGTAATTTACTTATTCAGCATCCTTGTATTTGTCAGAGTTTAAAAAAAGCATATGGTAATATCTGTTTTAAAACTATCGATATGCACCAGCACATGTAAAGAAAGTGGCAGCTTTGTGGAGTTGGTCGCAGGGCCGGTCAGGGTCCACTGAAAATTAACTGACCATCCCAAATTACTGAATTCTTATTCACTCAGGTTGATGTATAATGAGGCCTGGCTGTCCTCATACTTTTATGTATGCAGCCCTCCACTAATAGTTTGGACACCCCTGGGTTAGATGATAGATGTATAGCATATATTTTATAGCATTGCTTCACAGAAAGTACAATGTAAACTAAAGCCACCTACACACCAAACGTGACTTTGACCTGGGCGGCCATCACCATGTAAAGCCAATGTATAAACGGGAGAGAGGACAGCCCTCCTGTGACGTGATGGCCGCGATCTTGGTGACCGTGTCGGTTGTCCCTTTATCACTAGAGTTGAGAAGTTTTTTCAGGTGATGTCATGTGTGGCTGTGCTGCAGTCAATCAGTGTTGTGTGGGTGTGTGACAGTACCTGTGACTGTTTTAATTCTGGTTCACAGAGTGACCATCCACGTCTGTGTGGGAAACATTAGTGAGGACTTAGTTCTGCTTAGACGGGACTGTAGAGAACTCGCAGGTGATGCTGCTGCAGGACCAGCAGTCCGATTGTAAATGATTGCAGTGGAACTTGAGTGGCTCTGACGTCACTGGGTGACTGAAAAAAGTGAGCTATTTATTAACATGTGACACAATTTCAGTCGCAAAGTCGCATTCTGTGAGAAGGCAGCTTCAGTCTCTTGACCTGAGGCCCTTCATGTTGCATCTTCTGTGGTGTTCTGATGCTTACAAGGCTTCGATTTTACAAGTTTTTGTGATTCGTCTGTCACCAACAAACAGTAGTCCCAAGTTCTTGCTTCTGCAGCTGATCCTGCTGCCATCAGGGTGCACAGGATTAGGGCTGGGGAATCGCAATTAGATTTTCTCAAATTGTTCAGCTCTACACAGGATCGATGATGCTGTTCTCTAGTTGAATTAAGAGGAAAAATACATATGGTTTGAAACTTGTTCTAACCTTCACTCCAGGTTCTGAACCTGCCCAGACTGTAACGTACTGCCATGCTTAAAAACTGTAGATTTAGAATAATTTGTTCACTGCTGTAGCTGTAGCCAGTGTCTGTATGAAACAATGACCACGGACAGCTGAGAGTTCTCCACTGTCGCTTTTTGTTTAGTGTTGTGGTCTTCAGAATGCTGTAGTGTGTTGCGCTGCTGTGGTGTACAGTCTCAATGTAACTTGTACAACCCTCCTCCCTATGAGATCAAATCCCCACCCTGAAGTGAAGTTACCACTAGTCGAGGCTCCAAACTGTACTGACCACTCCATTCAAACACAGCTCAGGGGTCACGCTCAGGATCTGATGGTGGCAGCTCCCATTAACTGAAGAAAACTTTGAACATGAGTCTGTGAAGAGACATGACATCTTTCCTCGCTCCACTGTCCTCTGTATTGTAGAAGGCTTGTTCCATTGTGAGATGAATCTGCATGAAAAGAGATGGTGTAGATTGAAATGACAAAAGTAACCAAGGACTTGTTAAATACATCATTCATTAGTGTAATAATGTTCAGCTCCACTCTGATAACATCCTTGTCAAGGTGGTATAACTTGCTGTGTTGTGTGTGAATTAGTTTTAAACTTGTCTCTCTTTCTCTCTCTTCAGTGTGGCGTGATTAGTCCACGTTTTGATCTCCAGCTCAAGGACCTTGAGAAGTGGCAGAACAACCTGCTGCCCTCAAGACAGTTTGGGTAAGATACAAATTATGAAATTCAGGTCATGTTTACACAACAATTTAGGCCAAACACAGATTTTTCATTTCGTTTTCACCTCCTGCTTACATAAGAACGGAGACCAGAGTGCCTGAACCTGCAAACTTTTGAACCAGGGCTCTGAATAGAGAGTTTTGAAACCATATTGCTGTCTGGCTTCATGTAGATGGGATTTCAGTGTTTCAAGGTGAAGCGCTGATGTCACCGTATGTGCAGTACTCTTTCACACGAAGGCTGCGTGTGCATACCAGGAACAACAGCTTCGGCCGTCTACCAAGTAGCATGTGTGCAGCTTACCGTGCTTGGTTTGTTATCCGGGCAGATTTGTTACCCAAACAGTTTTGTGCGTCCACTCGTCATAGTTGTTTGTGAAGTTTGTCTTCACTGGAAAGCATATGCGTATTGCAACATCGCTGTTTCTATGCAGACTTTCATCGCCAGCTATTACTTGCAGCTAATTCAGTCGTTCTTGCATCTTTGGTCTCGTGTCCGCAGTGATGTTTTTTGAAAAAGCAAAGGAAAAGCCTTTATTTCTGGTGAAAATGTCGTGTAAACGTGGCCTCAAACTCAGATGCAAGTGATGCGTTGATTATTCAGAGGAAAAAAGAATTTAGTCTGAAGTTCTTCTGGTCCTCAGTCTTGTTGATCAGACCCTGCAGTTGCTCTTAATTTATTGAACTTAATTATTCTCCAGTTGCCTCTTTTTGGATGTCCTGTGTGATTGCATTGTAGAATTAATTGGTTTACGTTCACTTATGAACAAAGGTGCCTGATAGGAAGAGGGAAAAGGGGAGCTTCCTGGTTTCCCCTCTGTTCACATACCCTTCATACCTAAAATGCTGAAATGCTAACTTGTGTGTTTGTGGCTGTGTGTGTGTTGGGAGTGGGAGCTGCTGCCCTGTGTGTTTGTGTACTCTGCAGATCGCGGTGTTCTGCAGCCACCCACGGGAAAATTTCTCTGTGCACAGCATGAAAGGGCTTGTGTGTGTGTGCTCAAGGGTCAATCCCAGTTGTACCCCTTAGCCCTCCTTTGTCGTTTCACCCCTTTGTCTACCCCTTAATCTTTGCTCTGTTTCAAGGGCCAACGGGAAATACACAAGAAACAAGACGCCACTTGATTCCCACTATGTCATCACCCAGAGCCGCTCGCTGGCTTTGTCATAGGCAGATGCGACAATAGCTGTAGCTACAGCTGCTAAAGCTAGCTTGTTTGAATGACACATTTTAAAATACGACTCACAATTTAAAATGCTACTCACTAAATTTAATAATTATATATTTATGTGCTTCCTTCAGTCTCGGCTCTATCTTGTCAGCAGGCGTGGTGTATTGCGGGAAATTCTCATACCCAAGGATTGTGCTGTCTTTCCCCTTAACCTGAGAGAATTTGGGACACCCCTTCACAAGACATGAATGTGCAATACCAAGAGCTAAGGGGTACAAATTGGATTGACCTCAAGTCTGATAAAATAACCTGTGCCAGAGAGGATTCGTCAGTCTGATGTGGGAAGCTCAGAGCAAAAATCTGTTAGTTTGGTCTCAGCCAGTGATGTTGATGGACTTTTAATCACACGCTCGTCACTTAGAAGAACAGAAGCACATGAGGAACCGGCCAGTTGTACAGCTGAGTGATCAAAATGATCAGGCAGCACTGTGAAAACTGCTACTTTACATTAAAACTTTATTACCCATCAGAAACATCAACATAAAACAAAATTAATACTCCTTCACCAGGGATGTATCGTTAAACTGTTCCCGGTTGTTTTATTTATTTTTTTATTCACCAATAAGTGCATCCAAACAAATATGGGATCAGACAAATATATGCATATAAATTATGGTGTTGATTACCAAATGCTATTCATATCGTACAATTACAAAGACAAAAATTGACGATGAACAACACAAAACAAATATCAAACAATGAAAAAAACCAAGGGGGTGGAGAGAGAATAGAAAGCAACCAAAAAGGGCGTAAGGGCAGGAAGACAAAACGAGAAACAGGGCAGAACAGCTACCAGATGATTTCTGATCTCTGAAACAGATGTATTTGGTAGCAGTTTCATGGTGAGATAGTTAATGTCATTTTCCTTTGAGTTTTTTTCCTTTTCCCTTCTTAAAGTCAAGCCTCTGTATACTTATGCTGTGGCATGTTTGATCTGGTCACTTGGATGGTTGATGAGGGACCTAACAGCCTGTTTTATCTTCTCTGGCTGATCATGAAAGTCTGATATCAGCCTCAGTAATCAGAACTTATCACCATGAACACACACTGTGTGACAACTGACATCAGCATGTCAAACAAAATGGCATTCTGTTATGCAGTGTGTGTGTCAGTCAGTTTTCCCTTTCTATGGGCTGTTCCCCAGATCAAGTACTGACAACCTTTAATGGTCCGTAGCCTCATCAAGTATATATATTTAAAAATGTAATTAAAAAAACTCGGCCAAATTGATTTTGCCTCCAAAAATGTAATATATTTTTTCGTGGTTCTCACAGTAATACAGTATGCTGAAGACCAGTGAAGTCTGTCTTTGCTTCATTAACCTTTTTTTTTTTTTTTCTCCCCATAAATGCCGCTTGTCAGGCTATAGTCAAAGCTCAGACTGTCTGGGGTGAAAACACAGTTACAATTCAATGAATTCTACATTTTCAAACATTTGGTTTTTTAGCTCTAGAAGCCATTTTAAATCTTTCCGTATGAAGAGCAGGATTCAGACCACGGAATAAAGTATCAAGCTAAGGAAATGTAAATGTTAAGTGCATGTAAATGTATATGCAAGTGTTTCATGTTTTTCTAAATTGTAATGTGTATCGCACAGGAAAGGTTTGTTTTTTCCCAATATTGTTCATCCCTGTTTTGTACATAATGTCTGTGGTCTACAGAGTCTGTAGTGTCACCTCTGATCTTTTTTTTAAATGTATTTTTGGGCATTTTTCCTTTATTGATAGGAGAGAGACAGTGGATAGGCTTGTGAAAGGGGGAGAGAGAATAGGGGAAGACACTCTGCAAACTGGTCACAGGCGGGATTCGAACCTGGACCGGCGAAAGCAAGTACATGGGGTGCCTGGTTGCTAACCACTCCGCCAAACCAGCACCCCACCTCTGTGATCTTCTGTCTGCTTTTAAAGTGATCGGTTCATTCATATTACAGATTTGTTTGCGTCTCAGAAGTCCTGCTTGCCTGATGGTACCTGCAGGGAGAAAGCATGGGACTATTTTTTCAGCTGATTTTTTTTTCTGTTGGTCAATGAGTTAAAAGTAAAATATATTTTGGTCATAAGACAAAGAACTCTCTACTTGAAGTGGTCATTAATTGATTAAATATTAAGTAATAATGCTCCTGTTGAAAAAGTCAGGGCCAATGCAGGTTCTGAGATTTAAACAATGTAGATGACATGATGCTGATGGTGTGGTCATGATTTATTCTTTTGTGCTAATCTGCCATGAGAGCAATATTTTCACTTTTGTTTTATAAACAGACTGGAGGGTTCCCAACTCATGCTGGATATTCCCCGGGACCATTACCATATGATGTGTATCCCAACACTGAGGCTACAAAACGATACTTAACCCAATACATGTAAATTATAAACACTGCCATCACTTTCAACAGAATTCCAAACAAGTTTTGTTTTTCATTACAAGAAGAAAAAGAACAGGGACAAGTTTAAAATGATCGTACTACTTGAACCTAAATTCATGTCCTCTAAGGTTTTAGACTTTAGTTCAAATTTGGATCATCATGTAGTTTAGCTTCTATTCTGATCTGTGCCTTTGTTAGCATGACCCAAAGTGTATTGACAAGAAAACACTGAGGTCACATCAGTTCCATAGGATCTGTATAAATACATGTATCGCCGAGGAGTGTGTGACGATACTTTTTTTGAGCACGGGCTTAGTTTGAACAGGCTAATCTCCTCTGCCCAATCAAAAGTCTTCTCTCTTGCTCCCTCGGGTGGTGTTGTGTGGTGTGAATGATGCTTTCAAATACACTGTCCTATCATTTTTTAAAGAATTTTTAATAACAGTTCTTTTTTCAATTAACTTTCTTGACTCCATGCCAGAAATTAAACTGTTTTGTTCATGATGTGTTAATAACTGTGATCATGTTATATGATATGTAATGATCCGTAACAACATCATGAATTAATCTGAGTCATTTCTGTTTTACAGATACATCGTCCTGACAACCTCAGCTGGCATCATGGACCACGAAGAGGCCAGACGGAAACACACAGGAGGCAAAATCCTTGGATTCTTTTTCTAAAATGTAAAGAACTGCAAATAAACGACCAGGAGAAAACTTTTCTTCCTCTGTGACTTATTTCATTTAAAGAGGTTTCTGCAGAGAGATGCAGTTATTCACTTGGCTGGGTCGCCAGGTTGTTGCTGTTTTAACAATTAAAGTCTCTTATTGTGTATACAGTTTGGCCAAGACAACACCATGAGCTGCACATGCAAAGCTCCTCAAAATAATGGTAAATAGAACTATAAGAGTCCTTGGGTTGAATATGGTATGAAGTACAGCTGGAACTATAAATTAATGTACACATGCTGTGCGAATTTTCAGTTTTCCAAGGGTAACTAACATTTTATGAACAGGAAAAAACAAATCTATAAATGTATCAATCCTGTTAGAATGGCCTAGCAAGATTTAAGTTTTCAACAAGTTGTCCTCAATAAGGCAATAATTGATCAATGTTGGACTCGGTTATCTATGGACTCCAAGAAGTCCTAAGTACTGGGGCATGAAATCTCAATAGCAGTTATACAGCTTTTAAAGTATAACAGAATATGAAGATGAGCCTGTGAAGTGCATTTCTTGCCTTAAGTGCTTTGAGTGCAGTCACTCATCTATGGTTGAGGATACTGTGTAAGGTGTTGGTCATTAAACTCCATTCATACACGTTCACCTGCTGTCAGTGCTGCTGCGGGTAAAATGATCTGCTCCGTGTCCAACTTAAACTGAGCCACAGCTTCTTTTAACCAGCTTGAGACAGTCAGCAATGTGAATTACAGATTTGTGTTTGGGCAAAGAGTTTGTTGTATCCTAACAGGGACACATGACTGACTAACCTCCCAGATTTAGCTTTCAGTGTCACTCCATGGCAAATGGTGCAAGTTAACTGTAAAGAAAAAAAAAAGGTCCCAAGGTAAACTGAAGCAAAAATTCATAACCACAATAAAACCCTAAACCCATTCTCAAAAACCGATGTGGCAGAACCATTGGGCTAACCGGTCCAGTAATAGAAGGCCCTTGTTGTACTTAACATTTAAGCTACATTACCTTAGAAATCAATAAAAACGGGTGGAAAGATGTGACAGTTTACTTCATAACATTTTCTTCGTATTACAACCCGACTCTGCGCGAGTGTGTTTGTGGTTAAATAAAAGTTAAATTAGCTCAGAATAAGAATGGGTAAAGCTACAACAATAAAGCTGAGAAAAGGAAAATCTTAAATAAGGAAAACAAAATTTTAAACTAATAGGAACTAATTAGACATGCTAAAACTTAATGGTATATATCTAATATCAAATGGCAGAAGCTCTGTGGCATCCTCGGGCTGCTGAGGATCGGCCGTTGATTTGCTGAGGAGTTTCCAGCAGCTTCTCTTCATCAAGCTGATCTCTTCAGCTCATCTTTATCGGCCACACAATCACAAACACAAGATCACGCAGCACTCCGAAAAGTCAGATCTACACACGAGTAGTGGCCAGAGCCATGACACCCTTCCCTTAGAATACAAACTTATTACATTGGTTTGTGGCAGCCACGTTCACATAATTAGCAAGCACACAAAACAGTATGATGAAACTCTGTTGGAAACCATGTTTTCAGACCTCTATGACCGGGTTAAAATCGTGTACAGTCAGTGCTTAATGCACGAGCCTTTGGTGGAAGTTGTTCGGCATGGAAGCAAATATGGACCATTATCTAAATAAAAATGGATTTTTTTCATTTTCAGAATAAAGCTGCATTTTTTTAAACTTTAAATTAATAATAAATAATCCAAACTGCATTTTCTTTTTCAAGTGTACTTACTTAACTTTAAGGAAAAAGTTAAGGACTTTCAAGATTTAATTTTCAAAGTATACCCAAGTGAATAGTTACCCAAATTAAAATGCATCAGCCAGAAGTTTTTTCATTTCAAAGTTATGGCTGCATTATTTGACTCATAAATTAAATAATTCATCCAAACTGCATTTTCATTTTCTTCTCTATGTTACACATTTTATGACACTATAACTCTTGGGATTGCTAAACCAATTGAATTATGGACCATTTCTTTATGGGGTGGGCATGCAAAAGAAAAAGCAACGTGAGCACAAAACGTTTTTTTAAGTTGTGCTAATGCATTTTAATTTTTAGATTTGACATTTTAATTTTTTTTTTTTTTGGTATCTATTGGATTGGGCATCTCTGAAAAATAAATCTTTGTCCTTTTTTGTCTTTTTATTTAAGTCATAATGAGCAGTCATGAAGAAGAAATTGAAAATGCAGTTTCGATAATTATTCATGCTATTTAAAGTGAAATATGCATCTTTGTTTTTAATTCATTTTGTTAAAAGTAAAAAAAATGCATCTAATTCTGAAAATGAAGGATCATTTCTGTTTATCCATTTTTATTTGGATTATGGTCCATAGTTGCTTCCATAGTAGAGAGGAACACGATTGCATTATCAAGTACAAGTAAAATTGCCCTAAAGAAAAAAAGTATTTCATATATAATGTTCTCAATAATATTTTGAGGACACTTCTAGGTCATGTAAAAAAAACTACAGCTGAGGTAGAAAGAATTAACGTTATTTGTTTGTTTGTAAAAATATGATTCAGTGACATTTAATCCCATTGTCCACTGTAACCACAAAGAAGCTTTTGCTGATATCCATGAAATTAGAAATCAAAGATAGCTGTAAAAATATACATTTAGAGTCAGATTAGCTGAAGTGCGTGTTGTTTGACCACTTCAGAATTCAAATATCTGGAAATTAGCTTAACATTTTATGATGTTGATGAAAATTGGATCACTAAAACATAACCGTAGATGTATTTTGTACACTTAATGTTTGAATTCTGTCAATGCTAAAGAATGACACATCCTCAAGTAAAAATGATTCAAACCTGAAGTATTTTGGCTTTTTATTGGTTTGTTTTTTTTACACAGTCCTCAGATATGACAAATGGGACAAAAAAAAACATGAGTAAAGTAAACATTTAAAAATGTTAAAGCACGCATAAAGCCACGTAAAAACACTTCCCACCCCTGGAAATGAGGGTTCGTTGTGCCTGTTGAATCTAAAGTTAGTTTCTCTTTCAGTTCAGCTAGCTCGCCATGGTAACTGTAAACTTAAACCTGGTAAGGACCTGGAACATTCACTATGACGCAGGATAAGACATTAAGTGTAGTCTGATGCGTCTTTAGTCAGTTTACTGTGTGGCAAAGCAGTGTTTTGATGTAAAAATAAAAGAGAAGTACCAACAACAGCACCTAGGGTGTTACACCCTAAGGAGGTAATAAGGTTTTTAATTTTATTGATCAAGGAAAATAAGGCGGAGAAAGAACTGCAGCTGAAAAGAGAAAAGAATGTTAAAGCAACAAAAACTCAACTAATGAAGTGGATTAAAATTCTTTATGTTAGCAAGTGTTTTAAAAGAGGTTTAATATGAAGTAGAAAATGTTGAGTTAAAATACAGCAACTGCCTTAATCAGAAATAACAAACTGGGGTTGAAGCCCCTAGCTGAAGGGCAGACTACACTAATGGCCCTTTTCCACTAGCACACCTTGGCCCTACTCTACTCAACCCTACACGATTAGCAGCGTGTTTCCACTAGCTTGGTACCTCCTAAAACAAGCTAGTTTTAGTACCTACTACACTCTGGTTCCAAGCGAGCTGAGTCGATACTAAAAGATGACGTCTCGACTGCCGGCTACTGATTGGTCAGATAATGTCATTATGGATGAGTCATGAGTGCGACGACCTAGCATGCACGCGGTAGCTACCATTAGCTTACCCTCATACGTCTTTTCTTTGCAGGTGGATTGCTCTCGTTCTTGGCTTCATTCTGTTGTATAACTTCCAAAACTCTCCTGTGCTTCTCAAGGGGTATTTCTTCTTACCACCTGCAGCCTTCTTCTGCTTTCTTGTTTTACTTGGTTTGTGACAAAAAGCCACTGATTGTTGTGTTGTGCTCAAAATGACGTCATCGCAGTGCTGCCCAGCTGTTTACAGCGACACTGCACCCTGTTGGACAGGCGACTGGAGCTAATGGAAAAGCAGCACAAGGCGAGTAGAGTAGAGTGGAGTAGAGTCGAGTGGAGTAGAGTAGGGCTAATGGAAAAGGGCTACATGGAAGGTGTGGGGCTGCTACCTTTTACTCACCCTTTTTTTGCAGCGCTCCTTAAAGCTAGGGTCTACGATTTGAAACAGCAGCCTGCCCCCCCTTCCCTCACCTCTCCCCTCCGTGTTCCAAGATCCCGCCCCCAGCTCGTGTCGCCTCATAAAGCCCCCTCGGACAGAGCTACGAGCGACTAGCACAATATATCAGCAGCAAACTCAATCAAAAACAGCTCAGCTCAACTGAAAGTATCAAACACGACAGACATCCCCCTTGTAACACACAGCAGTAGCCATTTCAATTGGACCGGCGGCAATGCGGGTCTGGCGCCGCCAGAGCGGAGCCGAGTGTGGGGGAGGATTTATCTTTCTCAGCCTGTCCTCCCCAGCTCAGCTTACAGTGCAAACGATTAGCGGCTAACAGGCTAACCCGCTCCCCTACAAGTTATTAGCCCGTGCAGGCACAAACTAACCAGAGTTATTCAGCAGACATCTCCCACTGTAGTAAACAAAGCCATTACCTGATCAACCAGGGGCGAAACGGTTGATGCTGAAGGTCTGACGGCCGGCTGAGGCTATTCGTTAGCCGTTAGCCGCTAACAGGCCTCAACCAGCGGGCAGAGCTCCGTTGGGCCCGAGAAGGCGGCCGGTCTCGGCGCTAGGCTTCTCCGGCTCCATGATAGTTCAGTAGCTAATGCTGCTAGCTGCTCACCGGAGGTAGAGGGGAGGAGGCGGGACCATGGGCATGACGCTGCGTAGCGAGGGAGACGAGGATTGGATGGACTCACAGACCAACTCACGGACCAATTAATAGTCGCAGGTTCTTAGGTTTGATTGGTCAGCTAGTATGCAGCTTTTCAGCGGATATACTGAATGGATTTTTTTCGTTCTTTTTGGTCTTTATACTGTGTAGATAGGACCATAGGACCATAACAGCCTTATAAACGGTGTTATTAATATGTACAAAGCTTCCAAATCGTAGACCATAGCTTTAAATAAACTCAGGTGTAGCCAACTTGTGACCCAGCGCTCTGCTCTCTCATGCATAGGGATGGGAATTGATAAGATTTTATCAATACCAATGCTGTTAACGATTCTGCTAATCGATCCAATTCTTTAACGATTCCCTTATCGATTCCAGCAAATTTTGCATGTGGGCAAATGGTCTGATTTCAGTGGCAACAATGCCAAACATACATCACAGTATAGATAACTGCTTCTGCAAGTTGCTGGTGTTTCCACTCACCAAAGGTTGTTCAGTAGGTGTCATTAAAATTAAGCCAGAATTATGACGCTTCTGAACCCTGTCAGTTGAATGGAATTGATAAGGGAATTGATTAGCAAAAAGATTAATGATATCAATTCTTTGATGGAGCTGTTAACAATTCTCTACTGGAATTGTTTTTTGATTCCCATCCCTACTCATGCAGTAGGTGGAGGCCCACACCCTGGGTGCCTCCCAACCAAGGCCCCGTTTGCACGACGTTTTCACCAAAAACGGAAAGGTTTTTCCTTTGCGTATCCAAAAACTAACCACGCTCAAATGGAGACGCGAGAATGACTGAAAACGCTGCAGCAGGCATGCCAGTCCAGTAGATGGAGCTAGCATTTGTGGGATTAGCAGCAGAGCTTAGCATGTGGTTTGGGCCTAACGTTTGCCATATCTTCGAGTAGGGTCTAGCTGCAGCCGCAGACACTACAAACACCGCCCCCTGGCTCATACAAAACACGCCCACTTCCTCATACAAAACACGCCCATGCTTCGTCTTCATTGTTGAGAGGAAGCGAGATGGCGATGCCGGTTCAGGTGGAACTTATACACACAGATTTTAATGCAACTACGCCTTTTTATCTCAAACTTGGAGCAAAATTTCAGAGGATTTAGGGCCGTATGATTTTTTTTTCGAAAACACGAGACTCGATCTGCAAGAAATGTAGTGTTTTTAACTGTGAAAACACATCGTTTACGTTACACTGAAAATGGAGAAAAACCGTTTTGTGTTTAAAACTTTACAAAATTAAAAAAAAAAAAAAAATGTTCGTACTGTAACGAAATAGCAAATGGAGGCGCCGAGTAGCGCTGAGTAATATATGATTTTTTAATTTTGGCTTTCATTTTGGAAAAGAAAAAGAACTCTCTCTTCACATATATATATATATATATATATATATATATATATATATATATATATATATATATATAATATGTATATGCATATATGAATGTTTATATATATATATATATATATATATATATATATATATATATATATATATATATATATATATATATATATATATATATATATATATATATATATATATATATATATATATATATATATATATTTATATATATATATATATTTATATATATATATATATATAGATCTATATATATCTACACAAATATAAATGCAAATACATGAAACAGAAGAGTAAGCAGAATGTGTACTTCTCAATTGTAATAAGTTGAAAAATAGAGAAAAAAATGCATGAATACTTCATATAATGTAAAACATAAATATAAAATATGCAATAGGTAGAAGGCAAACTTTAGAAAAAGGAAATTTGTATCTATCTAGCTATGTATAGGCTATATATATATATATATATATATATATATATATATATATATATATATATATATATATATATATATATATATATATATATATATATATATATATATATATATATATATATATATATATATATATATATATATATATATATATATATATATATATATATATATATATGATTACACACACATATATATACTAATTACTTACTGGCTTTATAATTAACTAATCTAATTAATCACATTTTAATCTCATATCTGCTTAAAGTACCCAAATAAAGAATTTGAATTCTAGGATATTATAAAATTGTAGTGCATGACTAATCAAATGAATACACTAAGAAGTGAAGATTTGTAAATCCACATTTTTATTGGTGACTAAATAAAACCAAAGTCAGGGCAACTTGTCCAGAAAATTCTAAGCTCAATCAGGCAACTCAAATTACACTTTAAGTGTGTTTCATAAATCAAATTCAAAATAAGAAAAAGGTCGAGGACATCCAGCAAACCAATTAGGCCTGATGCATTATTAAAGAATTCAGTAAATATAGATAATAAAATAAGACTAGGTCTTAAATATGCCATTCCTGTTGTCACCTGGGCTTTGTTTGGTTTGACTAGCGACACATGTGTGAAGTGACATGTGCCACTGCCATGTACGGGTCCTCCAGCTGGTCAATATCAAAATGTTTGTGTGCTATGATTAATCTTGCCATTTATTTTTTTAATGCATTAATTTGCAGTGTAATTAATTAATCTAATTAATGAACTAAAGTGACAGCCCTAATATTTATATATATATATTTATATATATATATATATATATATATATATATATATATATATATATATATATATATATATATATATATATATATATATATATAAATATATATATATATACATACACATATATACATATATACACACACAGTACACATATACATTACATATACATAAACACATGTATTTATATATTTAAATACACGTGTGTGGTTTGTAAAATACTGTCATACAGATATGCCATACTACAGAAAGTTCTATTACTGTCAAGCTCACTAAAATTACGCTGAACCATGTGTGTTATATCATACCTACATGTATGGCATGTGCAGGAAAAATAACACTTGTGAAATCAATTCAGTTTTCATGGAGTTGTGATTGATTAAATGCGCTGACACAATGTTCCAGGCAAATACATTACACTGAACGGAGCGGCTGACCGGACCAAGATGGCGGCCGTATTTCTTGCGTCTACTCTTTCTTATGTCTATGCTGAAATAAGTTCGTACCATGATTAACAGAGCGATAAAGATACACATTAAGTACTTAGGAACAAAAAAAATGAAAGACTAGCTTAATGAAGCCTACGAAGTTGACGCATGCGCACAAAAGTTACCTTCTCGGCCGCCGTCGCAAAACGTAGACGTGGGCGTGGTTTGCATGGGGCGTGGTTTGTATAGGGCGTGGTTTGGAGGAGGTTTGGAGGGTCTGCGGCCTGCAGCTAGATTTACTTGATATCTTCTCTGCCAATGCCTGACTTTCTTTTCTGTGACTGTTGACTCCTGCTTGAGTTTTTGATACCCCAGGTGCTGATAGTCACCTGTGAGCCGCAGTGGTCAGTTATTGTCTCAGCATGCCACATTTGACTGATCTGGATCAGGCCTGAGCGATAAGACAACTTCATAGTTTTGCTTTGCAGGAACAAGTTGCATCATTAGCAGTGAACTCAAGTTTGATCTCCAAACTGAAAAGCCAAGTTCCATGTAACAGGAGACTCTAGAGACAGGCTGCAAAGTAGGTGTCACAAGAAGACAACACCACAAGAAGACGTTTCCTCAGCCTGTCAGCACTTAGGAACTGTAGGCATAGCTATATCAGAAAAAGCTGTTGGCTTTGGAGAGAAGAATTGGCACAGTTTCTTTTCCCATATTCATGTTCTTAAACCATTTAATTTGGAAATAGTCAGGGTTCTCAGGGGTATAAGCATTATAACCAAGATGTGAAGTTACAACAAGGACATAAAACTAATGTCTGTTCTTTTCTGGGGTGTTTTACATCATCTGCAGTGTCTGTTTCCCTCAGTGTAGTAACAGACTTGGTGTTTATACTAAACTGACCTTTGTGTATTCATCATCTTTTCTTATTATTTGAATCTGGACTGGACTTGAATCATGGACTGCTCCTAATTGTGTCAAAAGCTCATCAAATGATTGTGTTGCCTACTCAGTACTCAGCTTGGAGCAGAAGGGTTGAGCTAACAGAAAAATGTTCACAGCCAGCCTCATGGTACAGTGATAGCTCTAAGTAGTTTTCATAAGAAAGAGAAAAAATTAGGGACACTGTTAGGGACCAAGCAGTACAAGGTTCGAGACGAAGGATTAATTTAAAAAAAAAAAAGGGGGTTTATTTTACTCAAAGAAAGTTAGTTAAATATACAAACCAAAATGTTGAGATTTAGGCCTAAAAGATAGGTAAACTAAATATAACGTAAACAAACAGCTAGTACCAACTCAACAAATCAGACCTGACAAAATGGGACAAAGGCAGCATATACAGACCTGATCAAAATCTTTAGACCAGTTGAAAAATTGCTATAATATGCATTTTGCACATTTGGACCTTAATGAGGTTTTAAATAGAGCTACAATATGCAAAAGCAAGAAGGGGGAGTGTGACAAAAAGCACTTTGAAGAAGTAATTTATTGAAAACAACAAGTAAACTGAAATAGGCTGTTTATCAGCTGATCAAAAGTTTAAGACCATCGCTCAAAAAATTACAAAAAACTCTCCGAACCAGAACACATTTTTTTCTCAGTAGGACTCAGTAATGAGTAGCTCCACCGTTCTTACTAATCACTTCAAAAATTCGTTTGGGCATGCTCGATGCGAGTGTTTCCAGGAAGCTTTTGGGAACATTGCTCCAAGTGGTGAAGATGGCTTCACGAAGGGCATCAATTGTCTGAACTGATGCCCATTTTTATAAACTTCCCTTGCCATCCATCCCCAAATGTTCTCTATGGGATTTAAATCAGGGGAACATGCGGGATGGTCCAAAAGAGTGATGTTATTCTCCCTGAAGAAGTCCTTGGTCAAGCGAGCATTGTGAACTGCAGCGCTGTCCTGTTGAAAAACCCAGCTGTTACCACACAGACGAGGGCCCTCAGTCATGAGGGATGCCCGCTGCAACATCTGCACGTAACCAGCCGCCGTTTGACGACCCTGCACCACCTGAAGCTCCAGTGTTCCACTGAATGAAAAAACAGTCCAGAAAAACAGCCCAGAAAAAACAGCACAACCACAGCCGGAGGCGGAAGAGCCTCCTGCAGCCACAGCTCTGGCTGTGCAGCGGAGGCCGTTTCACGGCGCTATGCGAACTAGAGCCTTATTTAGCGGTGTTTTTGTGTGAAAGTAACGCGCTGAAAATTCTCTAAATAAAGCGTGAATGCAGACCGATATCAGACTTTTTCGGTGGGAGTCCGTTTATTTGTGTTTTTGGTCAAGTAAAATATGGCCCCGTCTGACTACAGCGGATTCAGCAGACGAGCAGATCCGAAGGAGGAAGAGGGAGTTAGGTCCTAGCGCCCTGGGTTTCTTCTCCACAGAAACACTGCTGTAGAGGTAATTTCTGCCCTAACCCTTGTGATAGGACCCAACTTGTTCAATCCCGGAATATCACTTTAATTTGGGTCGAGGACCGCCCTGTCTCTTGACGGACAGCCAATTGGATCCTCCGGCTCAGTGCAGGTGTAATTTTTTTGTTTAAACTTTTTTGTTCCATAATGCTCAGGATCTTTCAAAAGCATTTCGAATGACTGTCTTACTGCGTCCAACCTCAGCAGCAATGGCACGCTGCGAGAGGCCTTGACGACGATCCGACCACGTTCAAGAAGAGAAAGCTTCTTAGCTTTAGCCATCAGGAGGGCATGACCGTGTGAATGCCTGACAGAAAATGAACATTTTGAGCAGATTTTGGCTTTAATAGCCTGTGGTCTGAAACTTTTGATCAGCTGATAAACAGCCTATTTCACTTTACTTGTTGTTTTCAATAAATTACTTTTTCAAGGTGCTTTTTGTCACACTCCCCCTTCTTGTTTTTGCATATTGTAGCTCTACTTAAAACCTCACTAAGGTCCAAATATGCAAGATGCATATTCTAGCAATTTTTCAACTGGTCTTAAGATTTTGATCAGGACTGTATGAGAACAACTGATGATGTGAGGGTGAACATTACACATGTGAGGCTGTGGCCATTGCAGACACTATGGTCTGATAAATCACTCATGTGGGTTCTCTTATTCAGAACAAACTAACAAGCAAGAGAATTTAAAATGTTGTTGCTTGAAATAAAGTGATAAACGAACTTTTCAGGTTTAGCTGATGCTAGTTATTCTTTCTGTGAGGATACAAATAAATGAGAAAAGTCTCAGCAGAGCCTCAGCATCAAACACCATTCAGCTCACTGAATATTGATCTGAAGAAAACAGAGTCCAAGTGAAATACTGACCGTAACTGCACATGTGGTGAAGCTCTGTGTCATCCATAAGCACAATATCTGACCGAGGAGCAGCACACAGCTCCAGTAAACACATCCATACTGTTACTGTGTGCCCAGCAGCTATTAAGGGCCGCCACCTTTTTTGTTACACAGTTGCCAGCTTGTAAAAAGCTCTGGCTTTCCATTTCAGCAATCCTCTTAGAAGTGTGACCTTTTCTGAGGTCCTCTGTGTATTTTGTCTTGTCCCCCAACCTCTTTTGAGTCTGTCTGCTGACCTCATATTAGACTCCAAAGAGGAAGGTAACAGCCTGCTAATGCAACAGCTCTGTCCAAGTGCTCCTCGTGGGCTTAGAGCACGGCCTGCCTGCCTCCCTCCTGGGTTCACAGCACTTATAGCGCTGCTGTGTAAAAGAAAAGACAAACTCGTAGTGTTGCCCGTTTTAAAGATCATGGAAGCCAGCCAGGATGCAGAGCTCAGACTTCAGAAGAGCTGTCATACCCTGTTAGCAGTGAGCCTTGAGACGTGCTTGATGCTGGATGTGAGTTGGATGTTAGATGACTTGTACCACTCTCATAGCAAATGTATTTTTTACTTTTTGGGGCTTTTGGAGTATGTATCAACTGAGAGGGAGGCAGTGGCATATGCTTCTTATAAACTCATCTGTGATCAAATGCTCTGATTATTTAGTAAGCTGTGGATTTGGCTAAAACATTTCATTTTGCTATTTTGACTTATCTAATACTGTAGATCTACTTCATTATAGCAGCTCTAAAAGAACACTCCTGTCTAACTCCAGAGAAAAGAGGCCCCATGGGGAGACATCTCTAAAATCTGCTATTAAATACTCATTTTTCTCGAGTTTGGATGGTGACATTTACGTAGCCTTTTCTTCCCTTTTCTTTTTGCTGCTCAATTACATCACCATGTTTTTCTTAATAATCTAAAATTGCAGAAATGGAAATGTTGAAACCATTTGACTTGTTCTATAGAGCTGTACGCAAATACCAAGAGGTTTTAGAAAGTCAAAAAATGCTATTATACAAAATACAAAGGTCAGTAATTCTGCCAGGTAATAATGAGTTTATTTTAAACAACTGATTTATTTTAAAGCAGCAAGTGATTGAGAAAAGCACATTAAAGGTGTAGACAGCGATCTTCTAATCTTCTAATCTAATGCACTATTTGTCAACATCACCGTATTTCTCCTCTCTGTCCACAAGATGTCACCACTGACAGCATGTTGAAAAAAAGTCCCGTTTCAATACACAGCCTTGGCTCTGAATTTCAGCAGGTAAATACTGGGGCTCAGGCCGAGTCACCAAAACAGGGTACACCCCCCCACATCCAGGGGGCGATCATACTCATGCGCAGATCAGACAGAGGGGGGAGGGGGAGTAGTAGGTAGTGTAGCGTGCGCAGTTAGCGTGAGAGAGAGATACAATAGGTGCAGTAGCAATGGCTGAAAAACAGCCCAAAACAAAAAGGTCAGAGGAGTGAAAAGTGAAAAAGAAGGGCTATGACCATGAAAGAGCAAAGACCCGGGTCAACATTGGTGTTGCTTTCCGACGGTGGAGGGAACTCCGCCAATTGAAAGACCTGAAAATGGACGCAGGTGTCACCGTCTTTCTTCTGGATAGGTAAGCAACATTAGCTTTGTGGTGCTTCACATAACAGTAACAGCCGTCAGGCATTCATCTTATTGTCTAATCTGCCAGAATGTTGTTGTCATGTTATCAATAATGGCAGTCAAGTTGTCTGACGAGTCGGGGTTACCTTAGCTACACAGTTTCTACGGCCAGCTTTCGGGGGTGGAGCCAGGGGTGAGGTATGAAGGGAGAGGCGGGTCTAAATTCGTTTATCAACAACTTCTCCACTCGGATTTCTCCCACATCACTGACTGCACCTTTACATGACATTAATCTGGGTTGACAAAAATATACCATCAACAGTCACTTTATTAAGTGAACATTGCTATAGCTTTTTTGGCTTCAAAACTTTTTTTTTGCATAGGTTAACCAAGGTTGTGACCACATTACTCAGATATTTAGTCAATATACATGAAAAAGCACCACATATTTGTTGCAGATTTGTTGGCTTCACATCTATTATCCAAATCTCTACACCACACTCTAAAGGTGATTATTTATCTGGTGATATTGTCATCAAGAAATCAGTTTGAGATATTTTGCGCTTTTTTTAATGGCTGGTAAGCAACAATACCCTGGCAGACACTAAGTGCGTTTTCATTACCCTTGGATACGCGCAAAATGTAAATAGTGGAATAAAAAACTGGTAATGGAAGCACCTGAATTTCGAAAAAGCATTCAAATATTGCTAGAAAGTTTTTACGCTTTCATGAGGTGGTTTTTCAGATGTTTTGATGTTCAAATATATCGCAAAAGCGCGACGGAAACACTTTTTCCGCAATCATACGTCACAGAATGTGATGTACCTGGTCACATGATCCCTTCTCTTGGAGTAAACATGGCACAGTACATTTGGACAGAGGAGGAGACCGAGACTTTTCTTGCCATTATTCTCAAGAAAAACAAAACTGCCAGCAAACAACTAGACAGCAAACAACAGAGGAATGCAGAGTGTTATAAGGAGACAGAAACAGAAATGAGGGAGAAAGGGTTTGACAAGCCATGGCATATTCATGCGTCCATCTTCCTGCAGTGAAATCTCGCGGGATGATATTTCACGAGAGTTATGGCGCTCCTGACTAGAACAACTTTCAGTGGAAACACGTTCAAAGCGCAAATATACTTGGTTGAAATTTTAGCTCTGGAAACCCAGCTTGTGGTGAGAAAGTATCTTCCTCAGTATTAAACACCATCAGCACCAGCCTGAACAGCAAATGCAGGATAGGTTGGATTCATGCTTTTATGCCACGTACAACAAATACTGACTATACCAATGGGTTGTTGCAGCAGAAATCAAGACTCTGAAGAGAGGCAATGTTTTTTTTAATCCTCTTTTTTACATTTTGGTGAGCCTGTGCATATTATAGCCTCTGTTTCCTGTTCCTAGCTGACAGGAGTGGCACCTGATGTGGTCTGATTCTTGTACCTGTTTTAGTCACTATTGCTTTTTAATCATCTTTAACCACTCTGGCCATTCTTATCTGGCCACTGGCATTTTTACTTAAAGAACTGCTTCTTACTGAACATATATATATATGACTTTTTCAGATCATGTTCTGTAAAACCAAGAGACGGCGAAGCGTGACAATCCCTTCAGATCAACAGCCTCCAAAATACTTAGACCAGCCTGTCCGGCACAAAACTCAAGATGTTCACCATCTAAAACATCAATCACTCCCTTCATTTTTAATGAGTCCAACTCTTGTAGAAATGTAAAATTTCATTTGTTGTTTCCAGCAACTTTTGCAGTTTTTATGAAATGTATAACTTTTGCATGATTATTACATTAAAAGCTAGAGATCGGTGTGGCGTTTGTGGTTTAAAATTACACTGCCTGGCCCAAAAAAAAGTGGCCACCTGGATTTAGCTAAACAAATAGGTATGAGCCTCCTATTGTATAATAACAATAATTACGTTTTAATTACTGTTACCTGTTGATGCTGTGAGGAGCTTCTCATTTCATAAAGAACCATGTCAAAGACTCATCCTGTGGTCGTGGAAAAGATGTAAGTCTGTTTAAGAAGGGTCAAATCATTGGCATCAAGCAGAGAAAATATCTAAGGAGATTGCAGAAATGACTTAAATTGGGTTAAGAACTGCCCAACACATTATTAAAAACTGGAAGGATAGTGAGGAACCATCGTCTTTGGAAAGGTGAATCAGATGTGAAATGTGGTCAGAAAAAAATCCTGAATGATGGTGATCAATATTCACTTAAACGTTTGGCCAAATCAAAGAAAAACAACAGTAGAACTCAGGGGTGTGGTTAATAGTGAAAGTAAGAGCATTTCCACACACACAGTGTGAAGGGAACTCAAGGGATTGGGACTGAACAGCTGTGCAAAACCACTAATCAGTAAGACTAACCAGAAAAAAGGCTTCAGCTTGCTAGGGAGCATAAAGATTGGACTGTGGAGGATTGGAAGAAGGTCATGTGGTCCGATGAGTCCAGATTGACCCTGTTCCAGAGTGATGGGAGCATCAGGGTAAGAAGAGAGGCAGGTGAAGTGATGCGCCCATCATGCCTAGTGCCTACTGTCCAAGCCTGTGGGGGCAGTGCTGTGATCTCGGATAAATCTGTGACATTGCAGAAGCTTATTAAACAAAATTCCACAGCAAATGCGTGCTGTAATCAAAGCTAAAGAAGATCCAAAGAAATATTCCAGTGTGTATCTTATTTTTTAAAAAAAGATGTCAGATTTTGTAATGTCTTCCTTAATTCATCTATATTATCTCTGAAATTAAAGTACCTCAAAATGAACCCCAATAAACTGTGTAATGAACTGTCTCAATAGCCCTGCCATTATTCCTAATATATATATATGATCAACATTATTTTGGTTTCTATTTTAGCAGAAGGCAATTGGTTATCCAGGTTTCCTCCCACAGACCAAAGGAACTGCTTAAATGGCGACTAAACTGTCTACAGGTATGAGTGTGTGTGAGTGGTTGTCTCTCTTTGTAAGCCCTGTGACTGGCTGGCGACCAGCTCACGTACTTTTTAAAGTCAGTCAGGATAGGCTTCCAGTTCCCTGTAACCCCAGAATCAAGAAATATGAGAGACTGACATGCTGAACTTACTGTTTTTAGTAGTCAAGTTGATCGAAAACATTGAATGGTTTTGCTTACAATTTCTTTTTTTCTCTCAGTACTGAGATGCTGTGGCAAACATAACCAAGCACACCACATTCCCCAAAGAAATTACTGGTATAAACAGCTACTCAAAACCATGTAAGTACTCAAAAAACTATTCAGTTAAAGTCACTTGAGTAAATGTTATGACTGGACCTCTGAAAAAAGGTTCCTTAAAAACAATTTCCTAATCATTCAGGGTGTCTCTATTTGAAAGTTGTGGAGGGCATCTCTGCAGCGAGTCCAAAGGCAGTCTTTCTAACTCAATGGATCGAGGATGGCAACACAAAGCTACAAATGCATTCTGCATGTGCCTGAACCTCAGAGTTTCTGCCAAAGTGACAGAGTCTGTTTGAAGACAATGTGCCAGAATTCATTTGGGGATCCGAGTTCACATCCTGGCAGCCTCCAAAATGTTCCTCCAGTTCTCACCATCTGTCAGCTGGATCCCTGAGATCCCCCTGAAGGGTTTAAAGCACTGCTGTGCCAAAGGAAAGGATATGAGTGACTCTCAAAACAAATAGAATACATTAATAACCAAACAAAAAGTATGCTGTATGTCTCACTTTGATACAGAGCCAGGGGTCAAGGGAGTCAAAGTTAGGGCCTGGTTTCGTGTCTGTGAGGCATGCTGGACCACAGATAATCTTCTTTTAAAACAAGAGGACATTTTGTTATGTTTGACACTTTCTCTGGAAATAAAGAAGCAACAAAGACAAACACAAATGGCTGAACCATATCACCTACTGGCAAGATTAAACAAAAACAGCTAGAAGAACAAAACAAGGCATCTCCAAGCTGCACATTCCTAAGGAGAAGAAAGCATTTTACAGTCCACAGCGAGGTCCTTGAGCAAACATCCCACCCATAACCACAAAAAAACCAAAGCCTGACCACTGGACTCTGGAAACTTATTAGCTGCTTGCTAGGGTTGCATCACTTTTCATAAAGCCTCTTTGTGTAGCTGTACGGTAGATAATTGATGGGGTCAGAAAAGGACCAAAGTGGTTAAACGACGGTTGAAGTTCCTTTGCTGAACACTTGAGGGCAGTATAGATATGTCTCAACACTACGTTATCCCTCTGGTCCTGGTCCTCATACTGCATTCAGGGCAGTCTGGTTGGCAAGCAGCAAGACTAATTATGATTGATTCAGAGATAACAGAATTAATATTGGAAAAGCAGTGTAAGTTTGAAATGCTGGTTTGGTCTAAAAGGGAACATTTCTTAAGGCTCAGCTCTACATTGTCTCCTGGGGACATGAGTGAGTGAAACAGGGAGAAAGACAAAGGTGATCATTCAATTGAAAGAGGATCTAGAAAAATTACAATAAGGCAAGTTTTAGCTTTCATTTAAGTGAAGCTTAAATATAAAGATTGAAGCTCTAAAAGCTGCGTTTGCAGACGGATATGTCTGTGAACTTTAAAGCTCAGAAGCTGCTTTTAACTGAATCCTGCATGAAAGATGAGACTTTGTTTTATCTTAGACTAATGCCTTGTTCTGTCATTTGAAAATCTATATTTAAAGGAAACCACAATCAAAAGCAGACAACTTCATGGGTGATTTCATTTTTTGAAATGTTTGCATTGTCTAGGGAGGCCTGTTCGTTGTGCAAAAGCAAACAAACTGTATGATGTTTATGTTTATTAGATTTTGCACTATAAAAGATATATAAGATCAAACTGAAAATATTCAGAAAACAAAGAAATGTGAGAGGAGAGGTAAAGAAGCCATTAGGCTTATGCAAAAGAGCTCACCTTTCTATAAGAAACTCAGAGAACAGTCAGGATTTCACTAAGAACACAAAGTAATACATGCATACATGTGTTCAACCATGTGTTAAGAAACAAAAAGAAATAATAATAATTAGGGGTGTGCGATATGACGATATTAAATTGTTAAGGATTATAATGATTTAATATCGTCATAAAGCAGAAAGATCTTCAGATCGTCTGTGTGGGCACAGAGACTTTGACGCACACCCGACTAACCAATCGTAGCACATTACGTGCAGTGCATGGTGGGATCTCTGTTTGGTTATGTAGCGTGAAGCCATGGCGGAAAGAGAAAAGGAGATAAAAGCTTGAAGATGTCTGAACAAAAATCTGTTCTAAAGCAGCTGTATTATTCACTCAGATTATAGACATTGCAGTTAGATAACATTTGTTTTTAATTGTTGCACTTTAAGAGATAATGTTGATATTGTTGTTCATTACCTTTTATGTTTACATTTATTACACATTTTTATAAAAACTGCACTATTTAAATTAAAACCTGTTCAGAAAGTTTCTTTGGCTTTAACGATCCTTTTTTTTCTTTTAGGGTTTTACATGTTTTATATGTTAAACATAGGGAAAAAATGGTCAAACATGCAAATTAGTCTAGAAAAATCTATGTAAAAACGAATCGTGATAAAACCGTGATCGTGATTTTATTTTTAAAAAATCGAGATATATTTTTGCCATATCGCCCACCCCTAATAATAATCGACAATAAAACAAACATAGACAGATTTAACAAAGAAACAAAAAAATATAGAGACCATAAAAGAGTTGACAAAATTAGAATACAATTTTAAAACATAGGAAAAAAACAAAACAAAAAATAAAAATAATAATAAAATAAAATTAAACTTCGTGAATTAAATGTAAAGACAGTTTTCTTTTAAAAACGTGTAATGATGATGAGCTCTCAGCTACACAGCGTTGCCAGGTGGGAAATATGAAATTATCGTACCAGAGTCTCAAAATTATCGTATTTTGGGGGAAATTATCGTACACCCGACATGATCAAAGTAACTGTCTTATTGTTGTGCGAAAGTCACAATTGCTCACTCTGTTTGGTGTCCTACAGGCACTTTGTGGGCATTCATCGCCCCGCCCCACATCAGCAGCGTTTGATCAGCAGCTCCAGGCTCACTCACCCTCGTCCTCTCCTCATGGATGTATTCATGAACATAGATATCTATATCTCATTTTTCTCAACTGACTTCGTGACTGAGCTCCTACGAGCATGATTGGCTGTCAATCGTTCTGAGACAAATGACCCTCAAACTATGATTGGCTGGAACCGCACATGATATAAGATGCGTTTAGGGTTTACAAATAACTATCCGTCAGACTTGGGTAGATCTATAACAACCACAAGAAACTGTCAAATTATCGTACATTTAGCCTTTTTTGGAATTATTGATCGTACATCGTACAGAGGGTTAAATTATCGTACAAATACGGCAGTAGCTCACTGGGGCGGCAGTAGCTCACTCCATAAGGAATTGGTCTGGGGACCGAAGAGGGGCCGGTTCGAAACCCGACCAAACCTTGCTTGGAAGTTGGTTTGGTAGCTGGAGAGATGCCATCGGACTTCCTGAGCACTGCCGAAGTGCCCTTGAGCAAGGCACTGAACCCCAAAACTGCTCGGAAGCGCTTCTTCAGGAGGCAACAAGCCGTCACTCTGACATCTCTCCATTAGTACATGATCATAGGACCTGTTTGTGCATGTGCATGTATACTTCAAACCTAAAAGCATGTTCAACAACAGAGTGTAAAGAATTGAATTTCCCGCAAGGGATTAATAAAGTGTGTCTATTCTATTATCGTACATCTGGCAACGCTGCAGCTACATGTCTTTTATCATTCCATATTTTTACACCATGATATCTGATGGAGAACTGACCGTGTTTAGTTTTATAAAAGGGAAGGTGAAGATGACCAACCTGTTTGGTATTAAATGAGGGAATCTGTGAATTTAATTTGAAGAAATTTCAAAAAATGTTGCCTTAGTGCTGTTGCATGAGATCATGTTCTGCATTGCACATCCATATCCAGCCATGTGATTTATTCCTGCACCCAACACAGACTCTGCCATATCTACAAAAACCCAAGGAAATATTGGAATAAATGGTGACCGGCTGAGAGGAAGATATGAAAATGTATCTTTTGTAGGGAGAGACAGAGGAAGGCTGTCCCCCCAATACAAATGAATTCCCTCATTCCAAGGTGAAATCGTGGGGAGTGTATTGTCATATGGTCATTTAACTGATACACTTATCTCATGTTATTCACTCGGGGCCCTATCTCTGTATGCCTTATTTACTAGGACGAAGCAGGGAGGCAGAAGTGGTGGGTGGGAAGGGGTGAATGTGTGTTGGTGTTTTCACGCCGTGGAGGAGTCCTTTGTGCATATGATGAATTAGATAGTTAGAAAGCAGTGAATTTATGGCTATGAATGCAGCCATCCATCCTTCCCCCGCAGTTTCTGGCTGTCCTCAAGGGCACCGTGCTCCTCCTGGTCCCATCTTGGGTGGCTCACGGGAGCTTCCACAGCTGCTGCTACAGAGAGGAAGCCTGGTTTGTTCAGGTAACCAGCAGCAGCCCCCAGCCCCCTCCTCCCCGTATGGCATGTTAAGCAATGGTAAATTAGCAGGGAATGAGCACAAGCTGTTAATGCACATATAATAACAGGGAGGCCAAGAGGTGCCAGCGAGAGGCTGCTGTTATTAATTAGGTCTCTAATTTTTCTTCTATAGATCACCTTGAGTGTAACAGAGCAGTTTGGCCTCTTATGTGGGTGATGTACAGTACGCCCCACGTTACACCACAGCCTCAGATGTGATTACTGTTTAGACTTGAATAATAAATGAGTGTGAAGATTCTGCTCAATGCAGACTTTTCATATCACATTACACATTGCTTCATTACTGAACTGTGAAAAATGGAGGTTGAAATTTGCGTCACAAGCTGACATGCTCCGATCTGATTTTCCTATTCAGGCTAATTTATGCTCAACACAAGACATGTAGACAGTTCCTACAATTTTTTTCAGTAGATCTATCTGTTCTCTGAAAGATGATGGGTAGAAACAATATGCAACCCTGTTGTCCATGAATGGGCAGTATTAAAAGTTATATATATATACATATATCTATATCTATCTATCTATCTATCTATCTATATATATACATACATATATTGGCATTTTGTGCCTTTATTGATAGGAGAGAGACAGTGGATAGGCTTGTGAAAGGGGGTGAGAGAGTGGGGGAGGACACTCTGCAAACTGGTCACAGGCGGGATTCGAACCTGGACCGGCAGAAGCAAGTACATGGGGTGCCTGGTTGCTAACCACTACGCCAAACCAGCACCCCATAGAAGTTATATTTTGTCTTAAACCTGTCTTATATATTCATTTTTATAACTGCTAGAGTGTTTGCAATCGCTAATGGTCAAAAACCTAGTTTTCTATTCAGACTACTCCTGATAGTGAGTACTATGTGTTTTAGACACTCTTTAAGGCAGTGTTAAGTCTGACAGCACATTTAAATTCAGTTTTAGCTGTAGTCTTTTGTCTAAAATGACTAAGTTTTAGCCATAATTAAGTCATCTGAATTGCCTTAATTTTAGCCTATGAAATTTACATTTTAGTCGACGTAATCTGCTGTAAATTTAGTCTACTACAATATGAAGTGTAAAGAGTGGAATGTTTTAAAGGATAAGTTCGGTTTCTACAGCTTTTACATTGTTTATAGAATGAAGTAAAACAATATACTCACCCAGAAGGCTTTCCTGATCCAAACAGTGCTTCAGGAGATATTTAGATCCAAAATCGAGCGGCGGACATCCGTATAATGGTAGCACATAGGGCATACAGCGCCGCTCCTAAAACTGCATTATAATCGTCCAAAAACTCATTAGTTTCACCAATATTTCATCATGTTCCGCTCATGCTACTCCTCCACGACAGTTTGTGTCACTCCAGACATGTTTTTGTGACTGTGCTGACCTCTGAACTGAAGAAGAAGAGCGCTTGCTCCGCGCCTGTGCAGTACAGCTCATTGTTTCAGGGGTAGACAGCCGGCTACACAACGACTTTCTTCTTCCAGTTTTGTCTATCGGATGAAGATGTTGTGGAGGAGAACTTTGAATATGATGGGTATCCTTACAGTTTTGAGCCAGAGTTTACAGATGAGGAGCTCATAGAAAGGAGGACGCGGAGGCAAAGAGAGGAACAGCTCTCCAGAGAGTACTGCGCATGCGTGGAGGCAAACATTCTTCTTCTTCTTCAGTTCAGAGGTCAGCACAGTCACAAAAGCATGTCTGGAGTGACACAGACTGTCGTGGAGGAGTAGCGTGAGTGGACCATGATGAAATATTGGTGAAACTAATGAGTTTTTGGACGATTAATGCAGTTTTAGGAGCGTCGCTATACATGCCCCGTGTGCTACCATTATGTGGATGTCTGCCGCTCGATTTTGGATCTAAATATCTCCTGAAGCACTGTTTGGATCAGGAAAGCCTTCTGGGTGAGTGTATTGTTCTACTTAATTCTATAAACAATGTGAAAGCTGTAGAAACCGAACTTATCCTTTAAATTTTTCCTTGAATTTCTTAAGTTATGTTTTACACTTGGATAAAATGAAACATCTAATAACCCTTTACTGAATGCTAGAAAAGTTTGATTGTATACATGAACAGGGACTCCCGCGCACTGGCTAATTTTCAAGAAAATAATTTATTTATTATACAATTTAGATATAAAATGTATATTTTGTGATTAATGTTTTTATTTTTAGCCTTATTTGTAGGCTTTAAATAGACTTTCATCATGTGGACTCTCTCAGTCAGGAAGTCGATGTGTTTTTTTATTTGTTTATTTTTTTGGGTGCAGATGTTACGTCATGAAGATGATTGGCCACAGGTGTGATAGGCACTTCCTATTTAAGATGTCCTGCCCTCTTTAACAAACTGTTTGCCTGATGAAGGTCTGAGACCGAAACGTTGCAAATAAATGATTTTCTTGCAAGTTAGGCAGTGTGCGGGAGTCCATCTTCAAGTTTAAATGGACTTTCTTCTCAGGCTTGCGCACCCTGCGCTGCACCATGAAATTAGGGCCCTGTGGCTTACTGAGGGAAATAGAGAGAACTTTGTACTGCATCTAATGTTCTTAGTGGCTGTATAGAGCTGAAACAACCCCATTTCAAAAATACTGAACTATCCCTTTAACCCCCCTGTTTTCCCTTGTCTTGTAGTTAAACGTGTTCAGTCTCAGACAAAGGGTGCAACATGGTGTCACTGAGCACAATGTGAAGAAGTGTGGATGGTACAACACCATCTGTAATGGTCTTTATTCCTGTGTAACATAATTTCTCATACTTGCCATAGTTAATGACATGGAAATGTGAACTATACCTTATAGAAATGCTCAGACATTTTGTAATATTTTATTAAAAACTTAATAAATGAACCCCATGGCCTTACATAACGTCCAAAATAACTGAACTCCGTCTTCATCTGTCAAGAAATGTTTGCTCAAAATTCTCAGCAGTTCATAAAACCAATTCTTCATCTGTTTAATCCTGTCTGGGCCGAAGTGGTGCACTGACTCATCTGCAGCACATCTTGAGGTTTGGTGGTAGATAGGATGTGTATGCCGGTCTCCTGTGTGCATCTCGAACACTTTGTACTCAGACCATCTGCCCTGACCTTTGCCTTAAAAGCTTTTTCAGTGTAAGAACTACCTCACACTGTTTCCACCTCAGCTCCTCACAGTGTTTCATGCTTATTACTCTCCCAGCCACAACATGTTTTTGTCAGTATGGTGGTGACATGGGTGTCATTCATTTTAACAAATGATCAATCAAATAGTGACACATAGCACCAGACTGCAAAGATCGTATCATCTGTAGACCTACACATCATCATCAATTTAATAATACTTTACAACATTACACTCCTAATCAAAATTTTTAAACACTTGAAAAATTGCAAACACATGCATTTTGCACTGTTTGATCTTAAAAAGGTAGAACTTCAAAATTCAAAAACAAGAAATAGAAATTTGAAAATGGAAATTAATGGTAAACTGCATTCAAACTTAAACATTCTTTTGTTTGCAGATCAAAAGTTTAAGAACACAGCCATTAAAAGCCAAATATTTGAATAATCCTGTTGCGGAACAAAGAATCAAGTGTTAGGCTGACTACAACCCAATAATCATCAGAAGGTATTTGTGAGGGTAGGGCTTAAAAAAAAAAAACGTCTTCAAAGAGCTCGTCTTCAACGTCACAAAATTTCCTGTTTGGAGTTTGCACGAGAACACCAAACATGGGAGACTAAAAGGTGGAGGAAAGTTTTTTTCTCTGATGAGAAAAAAAAAATACCTCGACGGTCCTGATGGCTTTCAACGCCACTGGCATGACAAAGAAGATCCACCTCAGATGTTTCCTACACGGCACAGTGGAGAGGGGGCCATCATGATCTGGGTGCTTTTTCCTTCAATGGAACAATGGGCCTTCCGGTTGTGCAGGGTCCTTGTCTTTGTGGTAATGACCTCAATGCCCTCAGCACTGTCGTAATGACTGTATTTTTCAACAGGAGAACCCAGTTCACAATGCACGCCTGACAAAGGACCTCTTCCAGGAGAATAACGCCACTTTTTGGGACCATCCTGCGTGTTCTCCTGATCTAAATCCAACTAAATCCAACTTGGAGCAACATTCCCACTAGCCTCCTGGAAACACTGGCAGCAAGCATGCATTTACACAGATTTTGTGATCAACGAGTACAACAGAGATACTCATTACTGAGTCCTTGACATTTTATTTCTGTTTTGAGGGGATTTTCTGTTTGTTGTTTTTAGGCAATGGTTAACTTCTGATCAGCCAATGATCAGCCTCTTTCAGCTGAACAGTTGTCTTTCAATAAATTATTTACTCATGTTTTTTGTCTCACACTCACATTTCTTCTTTTTGCATTTGAGGTTCTATAGAACCTACTTAAAGGTGCTATGAGGAGAATCTTTTACCGTCAAAATAAAGACTCTGCTACCCATGAGCATGCGCGCCGACTGTCGTAATGCTGCATTCCAGTAACCTCGGAAATGGGAGTGACATCATCTCTGACTTATCGGCGTTCCAGTTGAAGTCAGAAGAAAACATGCTGATCTACCAGGCTATTGTTAGCACGCCCTGGGTTATTGTATGAAGAATGTGATCATCACTATGGCAGCATTTTTGTAAATATAAGTCTAACAATACTATGTATACAGCTGATCTGGAGCGACACACCCCAGTCAGAAGTGCAAATAAATTGATTATTACAGGAGCTAAATAACTGTTCACACTGGGGGCATCCATCTTCGATTGTCAACTTGGGGGTGGCGAGGTTTCACCAAGTTCCCAGTAGAAAATTCCAACTTCAGGGACGGTCCAGTTGCAGTTTCCTACTCGGAACCCGGAAATTCCTACTTCTGACTACAACTTGAACGCATCAAAAGACGTGACTGAGGCCAAATGTGTGGTTGTTGTGGTAAATGCAGCTTGGACCTTCCTCAGAACTCTGCATTGCTTTACAACTTCTTTTTTTAAGAACTTACAGGATGCAAAGCGACAAGGTAATGTATCTCTTTCTAGTTACGTAGCGGTAGTTTTTGATGTGTGACAACAAGCAATTTTTGGAAAACTTAATATCGTAGTTGCAGCCGGCTATATATTGCTACTTACAGCCAGATGCTCTAACTGTGCGTTCACACCAAAAGAGGCAAAAGCGGCCAAAGCGGCAACGACGCCGGAAGTTAATACATTTTCAATGAGAGCCCGGCGTCCTGAGCGGCCAAAGCGTCTTGGGCGGCTAAAGCGGCTAAAGCGGCTAGAGCGTCAAAAGCGGCCCCAGATGAGAAGTTGAGCCTCGCTCAACTTTATGGTAATTAGCTATGACGCAGTTCAGCGGCAAACGGTGGCAACCAATCAGAGTAGAGATGTCCTTCGACTTAGCGGGCCCTAAAGGACAACTCATGTAACTTCGGTTCCTAGTTCCGGCGTCTTGAGTCCTGGATGACACGCTGCACAACAAAGCATTTTATCAGCAGAATTTGAAAACGAAGCGCCATTTAAAAAGAGCAAAAATGCGTCTGTTCTCTCTCTATTAGCGGAAGAATTCAGAAAGATGGATAGGTCTGAGGGACCACTACAGGAAGGAGGAGAGAGAAAGACAGGAGGAGAAGTGGGTCTGCTGGAGGTGTGGGCCGTGTGTGGCAGTATGCCTCCGTGATGGGTTTTTTGGACCCATTCTTGGAGGAGTGTCCTTCCACCTCCAACCTTGATGAAGGTCCGGTGGAGGGAGAGGAGAGCAGGGAAGATGAGGGAGAGACAGAAGAGTATGTCACACACACACACGAACACACACTGTGCAAAAACGCGCTCCTTTCCACCACAAGATTTTAGTATATTCAACACTGTAAAGTTTGATGTCGTGGATAAATCAATATTATCCCTTTTTAAATTGCTTCCTGCCTGTCACTCCCCTCGTGACTGATTACATGGTGATTTTAGGTTATGTTCATCCTATGTTCTAAGCTGAAATTAAACAACAGCAAGCAGTTGCTTCTGTGAAGAACTCCGCTGCCCGACTCCTTTAAATGACAAGCAAGATTTTACGTTGACGTCAGTCACGTGACGAGCGGCCAAAGCGGCTGAAATCTTTGGCCTCTTTGGCCGCTGTCGGCTTTCTCGGGCGTGCTTGCCGCTTTGGCCGCTTTTGCCTCTTTTGGTGTGAACGCACAGTTAGACGTGTAATCTAAATAATAAAATAAATTTGCTCTAGTTTTAATTGTCTTGTTCCTGAAGTTGAGTATCCAGGCCAGTCCAGCCCTGTCCGACCTGGCCAGAAGGCTAAGGAATAGCATTTATAGATAACCTATTTTGATGCTATAAAACTCATCTTAAAGTGTCTATTTCGATCAGACATATATCTAAAAGTGAGACTTTTTTGTTATTACTTAGAAACTCCCCACAGTCCCTTTAAGATCCAACAGCGCAAATAACAAATTTTTAAAATTTTTCAGCCAGTCTTGAGATTTTGACCAGATTTTTCCCATCATTGGGCAGTAATTACTGGTATTCCCATAACTGTAAAGTGTCCATTTTTGAGTACCAAGCAAAGTGAAGAACTACAACCTCTAAAACAATTTAAAAAATGTTACTGTTCTCAGAGTTATGCTTCATAAGTACGTCAATAAGATACTTTGTGCCTTTGGTGAGATGTTATCATGATAATGTATGCGCAACAGCAAGCTTAAAAGTTCAACCTAGCATGAGAGTGAGAGAAAAGAGTAAAGTTTCAACAAATTAGTATCTTTATACTCATTTTGTGTCCATTAAAATGTGCAAAATATAAAAACAAACGAATAAAAAGACATTGTTAATTATAAACAGCATTTTTCAACTGGTGTTGTAGGTCAGTCATTTGAAGAGGGGTGAGTTGTAACTTAAAAGTATTAAGTTACTTTGATACTTAAAAGTAAAGACATGTAATGTCTTTGCAAAGAAGTAATTATTAAACCGAGGGGTGTAACGAAATTTCGTGGCATGAAATTTTGCGGAATAAAAAATTACGAAATAAAATTCAAAGATGCACGGAATATAAAACGCGAAGGGGCACTGTGCACCACTAAGACTGGTGATTTTTTACCCTCTTCGCCTACCATAGCAAAACACTCGCTTCAGAATGGAGGAAGACGAGGTGGAGGAATAAGCTAACGCTCCTTCGTCAAATAAATCGGTTGTGTGGACCTATTTTGGCTTCCCATGTAAAAGACGAGAGAACGGTGAGAAGATTGCTGACAAAACAACAACCGTGTGCAAAATATGCCGCTACAGTTCGCCGTATACTGCGGAAAGTGCAACTACCATGATGTACCACTTACAACGCCACCACAACTGCATCTACTGTTGAGTTGACAGAATGTGATCATACTTGGAGATCAGAAGTATAGCACTGTTATAGGCTAAATATTATAGTTCACAGTTCAGACATTTATAGGTCTAAACTGCAGCTCTGAGGACTGCTATTTGTTTTCCTTTTCATTCAAGAATGTACTTGTCCTGATTGTTACAACAGCAAAGCACTTTATTGAGATTTTATGTTTGTATTTGCGCTGTAGTCTGCATAACGGGAAAAAAACTAAAATTTTGTTTTTTTTCTAAAGAGCATTTATTTTGTACTGTAGCAGCAATATTTTTTGTATGTCTGATTAGGAAGAAAATAAAGAAATTGAGATTTTTGCACAACTTCCTACTGTTGGGAATTTTCTATAATCTTTATTTTGTATCGTGAGTATTTCGTATCGTGAGCCCTGTTTCATATTTCGTATTCTTTCGTGAGTTGACCATTTCGTTACACCCCTATTAAAATGTAATGCATTCAACTTTTTGAGCATCTTGTCCAACACTGATAATTCCGCGCCCTGATCCAGTAAAAGTGATCCGTAGCCCAAATGGGCCTCTAAACCTGGTTCTGACTTTTCTGGTCGATACCACCTTGTTTCCTTTCTTCTCTTATCCTGTCATAAATAATGGGGTGTTAGCTGGGGGCATTGGATACAGCCTGACCCTGCAGAGGTGAGCTCCAGCCCAAACAAGCTTTTGCCCCTCTCCACTCTCTCTCTTATTTTTCGACTTCAGGGAGATTAACAAGTTAAAATAAAAGTACTTAAATTCCTGAAAGTATCACACACATATCAGTGCAGCCTTGACTACTGAAATAGCTGACTGGCTGCTGTAGACCCACTTGACTCTGTCTGCTTTATTCCTAATCAACCATCAACAGAAATAACATCATTTAACACAAACTCTAATTCTTAGATCAATGAAACCCAATTTAATTGCAATTCAACAAACTGCCATAATATTAATAGATAACAACCCTCTCTACTTTCTAATCATTCAAGCTGTTCACGTTAGTAACTAGAACAGTCTCTTTATCTATGTTTGTTATTGGAATAATATTCTGTTAGGTGTAGCTGAAATCCTTTGTTGGCCTAGCCCACATCTTTGTCCAAAGGGAGAGAAAAGACTTGACGGTAAACCAGTGCATGGTGTAGTCAGCTCTCTCCATGTATTTAAGGATATCATAAGCTTTTAATAAATTGTGATGTGATTCAGACTTTTACCTTTACCCTGTCCTGACATGTGGAGCAGAAGACAAAGGCTCAGTTCCTTCATTTATCAATAATATAGGCTTTTATAAGATACTTTACTTTAGAGCAGGGTTAGCATTGACTTTTTAATTTTCCTCATTAACAACCATGTAGAGAGGAGGACCCTCTTGAAAGCGAGATGTCACATCTTAAAGGTGTAGTCAGCGATCTTCTAATCTTCTAATCTAATGCAATATTTGTAAAAATTACCATATTTCTCCTCTCCATCCACTAGATGTCACCACTGACAGCATGTTGACAAAAAAGTCCGGTTTCAATACACAGCTTTGGCTCTGAATTTCAGCAGGTAAATACTGTGGCTTGGGCCGAGCCACCAAAACAGCGTACACCCCTCACATCCAGGGGGTGACCATACTCGTGCGCAGAACAGACAGAGGGGGGAGGGGGAGTTGTAGGTTGCGTAGCGTGCGCAGTTAGCGTAAGAGAGAGATACAATATGTGCAGTAACAATGGCTGAAAAACAGCCCAAAAGGAAAAAGGTCAGAGGAGTGAAAAGTGGAAAAGAAGGGCTATGACCATGAAAGAGAGAAGACCCGGGTCAACATTGGTGTTGCTTTCTGACGGTGGAGGGAACTCCGCAAATTGAAAGACCTGAAAACGGACGCAGATGTCACCGTCTTTCTGTTGGACAGGTAAGCAACATTAGCTTTGTGGTGCTTCACATAACAGTAACAGCCGTCGGGCATTCACCTTATTGTCTAATCTGCCAGAATGTACTGATGTTGTGATGTTTTCAATAATGGCAGTCAAGTTGTCTGACGAGTGGGGGTTACCTTAGCTACGTTGGTCAGGTACGCAGTTTCTACAGCCGTTTCCATGACGATGCACGCCCATCAGCTTTCGCGAGGCGGGTCTAAATTAGTTTATCAACAACCTCTCCACTTGTTTTCTCCCACATCGCTTACTACAACTTTATGGGCAAACCCCTAATAAATTAAATTTAACATAGACAAAATGATGACAATAAATTATTATTAATATATTCCAGGCGTCCATGAATTTGTTGCAATTCTGAATTCTTATTTTAGGGACTGTCCACACATAGATTAATTCAGGCATATTTGCACTTTTTCTGAACATGTTAAGGCTCCAACAGCAAAATCTACACTTCCTCCATTTTAACAATGTGAGCAACAAGAGGACACAGATCAGAGAGTTTCCTCACATTTCTCATGATTTATGCACATGCTTTATCTTCTTCTATGGTTTTTATGTCTGGCAGCATTGCAGTGCCACTTTCAGGCCTGGCATATGTACAATGTTTTCAGTGCTTTCACGTGGACAGACACATTGGCAGGATGTGGCCTTTACAGAGAATGTTTTCTTGAGATAACATTCATTATTTTGTGCTAAACTAATAAAAACTGATAGGTTGATTGATTGATTTGATTTTCCTCCCTTTTGTCTGTCCTATTAAATGTGTAGAGTGAGGTACTGCATTCAGCCCAAATGAGCTCTTGCCCAAACAGATCTCACCCGGGTGTTGTTCTTCCTCACATACTTTTTCTTTTCCTTTTGCTCTCCTCATTAAAAAGTCAAGCTAGTGGGATGCAGTGCACACAGCCTAACCCTGCAGTGGTGAACTAAGGCCCAAACAAGGCTTTTAACACGGTGTCGACTTTTCATTCTATCATAACTTTTTCTTATATCCTTATTTTCCATGAAAGGATGAAGCTTATGGGATGTCAGACTCTTCCTGAGGTGTAATGAAAACCAATCACTGGAAAGGTAGAGTCTCATTTAACAACACTACTGATGCGCTTACTGTTGCTGCATATGGTTGAGTTGTGGGCCATTACTTAGATTACATGGTTCTTTTACTGTTAAGCTTATCATGTCAGCTTATATATCTTGTGTTTATTTCAAATACCAGAGGGTTTCTGTATTATTTTGGTCTGTTAAAAATCTGGATGAAGTGCCAGAAAGCCGTTCCTTGCAGCTCCTGCAGGTCCTTAGCATCTATTTGCATCACACATTTGATGGACATTTTCTGTTCAGTCACCGCCGCAGGCTCCCATCTGCCAATACTGGAGTCTGTTCAGTCTGTTATAGTTTATTATTCGCAGGTGGTGATTCATTGCCTTTAAGGTTCTAAATTTTCTGTGCGGCAAACCTTGAACCTTTTCCTGTTGTGCCTATTGAGCTTGAGCATTTAGTTTGAAAAGTGTGATTACCCATCAAAATGAAACAGCCTTTTGAATGCCAAGAATTTTTAACAAATGTTAATAGCTTCTGCATCCCTTAAAGCAATCCAAACTATTACAGAATAAAATCCATACACTCTTATCATTAAATGAATAATGAGTAAACTCAATTTCTGTCCTTGCAAGACTACTTTATCCTGTTTCACTGTGGGTATGCAAAGTTAAAGTTATTGTTGTATTTTACTTACCACTTTTTATTCAGAAACACTCACAGAGAGCCAGAGTTTGGTGTCTCTTTCAAGGACTGTCTGGCTTCAGACTGGCAGCCAGTTGATGAATTAACAAGAAGTGAGCCTCATATTAACTGACTGCCTCTCTAACCACTTTATCATACAGAGTGTTGCTCACAGGTTATTTATGGTGTGAATTTTTTGCCTCCACATTGTGATTTGTGTTTGCAAATGTATGCGTCCCTACAGTTGTCTGTCCATCACACAGTGTGCTTTTTTACACATTTTCAAGTCTTTGCACAGATGTTGGGACACAGGGATGGACTGATTACATTTTGAAGGTCAAAGTAATTAAGTCCCATATTCAAGTCCTTCACGAGTGAATTTGATCTCAAGAACACTGATATATTCAAAATGTTATTGCATGCTCACTCAGTATGCAAGGATATAACTAAAGGTGTTCATTTATTAGCCAAGGTCACTGGCAAAAATCTGAAAAACTGCCCCATCTTACACTGTTAATTAGGGGTGTAACGAAATGGTCAGCTCACGAAACGATAGGAAATACGAAACAGGGCTCACGATACGAAACACTCATTATACAAAATAAAGATTATAGAAAATACCCAACAGTAGGAAGTTGTGCAAAAATCTTACTTTCTTTATTTTCTTCCTAATGCAGACATACAAAAAATATGGCTGCATCAGTATAAAATAAATGCTCTTTGAAAAAAAACAAAGTTGTGTGTTTTTCTTATTTAGACTACAGTGCAGATTTAAACATAAAATCTCAATAAAAAGTGCTTTGTTGTTGTAACAATCAGGATAAGTACATTCTTGAATGAAAAGGAAAACAAATAGCAGTCCTCAGAGCTGCAGTTTAGACCTATAAATGTCTGAACTGTGAACTATAATATTTAGCCTATAACAGTGCATATACTTCTGATCTTCAAGTATGATCAAATTCTGTCAACTCAACAGTAGATGCAAAAATCAAATTGTTTTTTATGCAGACTTACACAAACATACAGTTGCTGCCTGTCTCCAGTTCAAAGTAGTTGGTAGTTGTACTCGCCGCAGTGTACGGCGAACTGTAGCGGCATATTTTGCACACGGTTGTTGTTTTGTCCGCAATCTTCTCACTGTTCTCTCGTCTTTTACATGGGAAGCCAAAATAGGTCCACACAACCAATTTATTTGTTGACGGAGTGTCAACTAATTCCTCAACCTCGTCTTCCTTCATTTTTAAGTGAGTGTTTTGCTACTGTAGGCGAGGAGGGTAAAAAATCACCAGTCTCAGATTTCTTGCTTTTATTTCCTGTTTCTTCGAATTTTATTTCGTCATTTTTTATTTCAGGAAATTTCGTGGCATGAAATTACGTTACACCCCTACTGTTGATGAATCCTTCAACAAACACCCTGAATTCAGACGATGATCAGCACCAAAATCTAATCACTACTTCCTTGTGCCATGAACAACAAAATCAGAAAATATCATTAAATGTGTTGAAAACTTTCTGAGATATCTTCCACTCAAATGCCAGCAAAAGTATAACCTCATTAGCTAGGGAAATAAGTGCATTCTGGTGGTGTGGGGCTAAAAGCCTTCAGATCTTACGCTTATTCCTTGCTTGCTTATGTGATATATCAGAAAAACATTCTATCAAAAAAAAAGGTGTATTAACGATAATTTCATTGGTGTGTATGAATTGTGTTTGTGGTAAGCACACAACTCTTAATTCTTGCTTTGGAAAATTGATTTGAGGGATTTTTTTTAGGGTAAAACCTCAAAAAAGAGTAATTTGGTAAAGTTAAAATTATGAAATGTAAATGTAAAGAATTTTTTTAAATGTATTTTTTTGGGCATTTTGTGCCTTTATTGATAGGAGAGAGACAGTGGATAGGCTTGTGAAAGGGGGCAAAAGAGTAGGGGAAGACACTGCCAACTGGTCGCAGGCGGGATTCGGACCTGGACCGGCAGAAGCAAGTACATGCAGTGCCTGGTTGCTAACTACTCCGCCAAACCAGCACCCCCATGAAGAAGTTTAATATTTAAATAGTGTGAACTGAGTTGTATTATTGCTCATTATCAGTGTGAACTTGCAAAACACAAACTGCACAGTGTTGCTGCAGTATTGACACTTGAGGCACATGCTCAGTTCTGCTTAGTGGGTCACAGGTGAGTGGTTTCTTGCTTTTTCCAGCACCTCGTCCCTGTGCTCATCAATCTGGTATTTTTACGGCACAGACATGCTGCAGTGATTGATTACATTGCAGCTGTAGGTGAGGGCTGATGTGTGATTTAACAGGCAGCTTTTTGTGTTGAGCTGTTACAGTTCCATATCCATCTACTTTCACTGCCGGGCTCTGTATACCTGTTAAAGACATATTAACCTTGGCTATTGATGTTTCAGTGAAGGATAGTCTGACTTAGGACTGACTGTCGATTTTTAGATTCACAGGAACTGATACTTATGTCCGCTATCTCTCTTGCTAACCACTAATGCCCCAGTCACACATTCCCATTTCTCATAGCGATTGTGCATGACTGTACACGATTGACGAGGCTGGTATGCTCACTATGATACGGGATGAAATGACTGTCTCACACCTGTCACACCCTGTAAATACACCGTCAGTAGATCTTCTACAGTGCTTTGGGGACGTTCGTCCCGCTCAAGTTAGGTTAAAGCTGGGGTTGGCGATTTTGGAGAACTAGTTGTCTGTCTCTAGCCTGAAGGGGGCGGTAATGCTCCAAAATGATGGATGCCAACCACCGAAGAAGAAGTCTCGCGAGAACTGCCACCTGCAGTAGCATGGACGGCAGTTCTCGCGAGATTAGAGCCAACAGCGGAACAAACTTAGAAAAATAAAGAGTTTATTTTAGATTTCTTGTACATCTGTCTTAAATGTGAGGGATAGTGGAGCTTGGTTGGTGTTGTGGGACTGCTCACAGCGGACTTCCCTTATTTTCAAAGACAAAACTTGAAAGGTAAGCATTTTCCAGCGGAGTCTGTTCCCTACACGCTACATGCTACATGCTACACGCACTGTCGGTGCACGCCGGGAAAATGCACGCGCAGCAGGCACGCAGAATGGCGACGGGATTTGATTGGTGTAAAAGAAGGTATCCCGGCAAGATTATTGGTTGGGGTTTTCCCTGTTTTACTCCAGCTGTAGATAGCTGATATTTTTCGCTCTGTTTTAAGAACACATAATGAGTTGATTACCATCGGGTCATAAAGACCATTTTAAACAGTATTACAAAAAGTGTATCTAAATCAGATCGCCAACCCCAGCTTTAATACAACGATATGACGAGGATTCCATGAATTTCCATCCCGCTGACACGACGTCGGCCCCGCTGGAGCTCAGTTCGCATCACATAACACTGACTGACCCTGTCGCCTGCGCCGTCTTGAACGGGACACAGTCGCGGCACAAACGGATACATCCTTGTCAGTCGTCCTCATAAAACTTTCAGGATTGAGCCATGATCGGCCAGATTGAGCTCCGTACATGCCACACTAATACCGTTTATCAATAGGCTTACACCCTGCTATACCGAGAGCGGCGATTCTCCACAACAGTTTTGAACAGTTCAAAACTGTCGGGACCCTTCCCTGTTCACCGCCGTTCATCTACGACCGTACAACAGTGATCCAGACTGAATAACGCATGCACCACGACCAAAGCACGTTTCACCAGGATTGTGACAATAGTGCACAATCCCCATGAGAAACAGGAATGTGTGACTGAAGCTTTAGCCTTAGACAAAGTTAAGCTAATGGGCCTATTTGTGGTTAGGTTTCTCACTTAGGAAGTTTTTTGTCATTTGGCCTCTGTTCTGCTCCAAATGCCCTTTCAACACCATGAAAATGATGTCACTACCCGCTTACGTCATTCTGTGTTTACAGGCACAGGAAACATAAACGTCAATGACAAGCAAAGCCGACTTTGTGTTTCAGAGTGAAGAGCAGTGGTGCTCTGAGGGCCAATGTGACAAGACACTTCTATGACTCAAGAACAACTGGAAGGATCTTCTTGTTCCTGAGGCACATGTGCATGTTGGTCCTTTTGTGTGTTTTCATTTGTCTGTGTTTGACAGAGGGAAATTGGTAGCAGCTGGAGGGACCCCCTGCCCCTAGCTGTAGGAGACATCAGACCCAGCTGGAGGCCTCTGGGGGAGGTCAGAACTTGTTGACAGCTTCCCAGGGCTAATGAAAGAACAGAAGATGCATGACTTTTGTCTCCAGCTTATCTGCATGTGTGTAAAGATGGCTTAACACTTTTGATCAGGCTCCTCTGTCATTAACACTCGTCAAAAGTTTATTGAAGGGTGGTTGTCTCTGGAAGGCATGCAGAAAATATGTAATCATATGATGTAAGAGTGGCAGAATTTCTTTCTTTTGTGTGTTCAGACTAATTTGAATTCACATTATAAGTGAAAAATGTTATTTGTTAAGACCCTTAAAATCCAAAAAAAGTATTTCCTGAAGCAAAAATACTTTCTCATCATTCCACCCTGGAGCAGAAGTGCTTCAGGTGCTCCTTTGTGCCCACCACTGTCAGAATTTACAACAGCGGCGGGGGCCACAGTCTGTGACTGAACTGCCCCCCAAAACAACAACAACAACAACAAAAAACATTAAGGGTGTTAAGGGTGGTGTCCCTCAGTCACAATACCGGAAAGGCTGCAGTCATCACAGGGGGAAACTAGAAAAGCACTCGGAGAGTGCAGACCTCCGCCAGCACCACAGTCAACACCCATATTGTGATTTTCACCTTTATTTCATGTAAATACTTAGATTCCTTGACCATGAAAACATACCATTAGCAATTGGATTCATAATATCTACTTTAGTTCAGTAGTTATTCACAAAAATCACATTTTTTTGTCACGGCGGATCCAGACGGTGATCCGGATCAGCACCAAAATTGAATTTTTCCTTTTCCCATGCTGAACATTTCCTGAAAATTTCCTGAAAATCCATCCATAACTTTTGAGTTATTTTGTTCACAGACAGACAGAGAGACAGGCAAACAAACTCTCCCGAAAACATAACCTCCTTGGCGAGGTAATAACACATGAATTGGTGCTTTTTGTTGTTTTACCAAGTGTTCCTCCTTATTTACTCAAATGAAGTTGGAGAACAGCAGATCAGTGCTGGCCTTGATCGGTCTTGATGGAAAATCCCGAGTCCGGCCTGTCCGAGACCAAGACAAGACCGAGTAAAAATGCTCTCGAGTCCAAAATAAGACCAAGACCTTCAAAATGTGGTCTCAAGATCGGTCTCGAGACCAAGACTGGTCTTGAGTAACACAACACCAGTTAGTATGCTATTTAAACATATTGCACTTTTTTTTTGTGATTGTCCATTGTTCTGTTTGTGTTCTGTGTGATGGTGTGCTTTGGCAACATGATATGGAAGGCTACGGAAACAAATTTCCCTTTTTTGGGGTCAATAAAGGTTCATCTATATCTATCTTGCACTTAATTCAACATATCTCTTGTCCTGTCTACCACTGCACAATACTTCAAGTTTAAATGATTTGCACTTTTAAATGCACTGTCAACATAAGTGCTATTCCCTGTGACACGGTCACTTTAACATCACTGTGAATTTACCTTATCGTATCTTACCTTACCTCACCTTAACTTACCTTACTTTATATTTTCTTATCTTATCTTTCCTCACCTTACCCTAAGTTACCAAGTAATTCTTTCTTACCTTATCTTATCTTATCTTATCTTAGGTTAACTTAACTTTTCTTTTCAGAATCTTAATGCAAGTCATAAGGATTACAAACTGACTATTAAAGATGTGGTCAGCGATGTGGGAGAAAACAAGTGGAGAGGTTGTTTATAAACAAATTTAGACCGCCTCTCCCTTCATACCTCACCCTTGGCTCCACCCCTGAAAGCTGATGGACATGCATCGTCATGGAAACGGCCATAGAAACTGCGTAGCAGACCAACATAGCTAAGGTAACCCCGACTAGTCAGACAACTCGACTGCCGTTATTGATAATATCACAACAGTGCATTCTGGCAGATTAAACAACAAGATTAATGCCTGACGGCTGTTACTGTTATGTGAAGCACCACAAAGCTAATGTTGTTTACCTAACCAGCAGAAAAACGGCAACATCCGCGTCCATTTTCAGGTCTTTCAATTGGCGGAGTTCCCTCCACCATCGGAAAGCAACACCAATGTTGTCCCGGGTCTTCGCTCTTTCATGGTCAAAGCCCTTCTTTATCACTTTCTGCTCCTCTGACCTTTTTCTTTTGGGCTGTTTTTCAGCCATTGCTACTGCACATAGTGCATCTCTCTCTTACGCTAACTACGCACGCTACGCAATCTACGACTCCCCCTCCCCCCTCTGTCTGATCTGCGCATGAGTATGATCGCCCCCTGGATGTAGGAGGGTGTACCCTGTTTTGGTAACTCGGCCCGAGCCACAGTATTTACCTGCTGAAATTCAGAGCCAAGGCTGTGTATTGAAACCAGACTTTTTTTTCAACATGCTGTCAGTGGTGACATCTTGTGGATGGAGAGGAGAAATACGGTGAATTTGACAAATAGTGCATTAGAATAGAAGATTAGAACTACACCTTTAAATCAACCCCTCACATTTTTTCCTCTCTACCATCTCTTTATTCTTTTTGATGTAATTCTTGTCATTTTTCACAACTATTTATTGTAGTTCAACAAAGATACACTAAGTGGCCACTTTATTAGGTACAAATTGCTTCTACCAGGTTGAACCCCATTTTGTCCCATTCATTCTTTGTGGCATAGATTTAACACAGTGCAGACACAATTCTCAGAGATTCTGGTCCATATTGGCACAATAGCATCATGCAGCTGCAGCAGATTCTTCAGTTTCACAACCATCTCCTGTTCCAGTAAATCTCAACTGTGCTCTGTGGGTTGAGATCTGGTGACTTTGGTGGTCACTAGAAAAACATGAACTCCTTAAAAAAACTGAACTTATTAAAGAAACCCTTTAAAATAAAGTACTGAAAAACATAGTGAGTTTTCAAATATATCAACATTATAGGGGCTACATTCAGATATTAAAATGTGTTGCTCAGACTTCAAGTTCTGACTATCAATACTGTTAAAAGTGCACTGCCAGAGCACCGAGGACTCTCCTGAATTCACTGCATAAAAGCCATCCAGGTAAATAAGATTGAGCAAGACCTTTAGGAGCTTTATCAACCAATAAAATAATCTTAAAGTCTTTGTCAGCATCAGGTTCATGTATTTGATTTTGATATCTGCTACATTCACAGTCACTAATGATCAAAAATCCCTTTGGTTTCACTTTCTGAATACTCTTATTATCCAGCTGTATTCTGTGTCTGAGAAACTTCATTAGAGCTCTTACAGTGTTTGGGCACCTTTGCCATGTGTGCCCAGTCTGTTCTGATTGGTTAACTGTTCTACTCTGTGGTAATTGGTCAGTCCAGCACAGTTCAGCAGCATGTTTTTAATGGCTTTACATTCTGTCTGCAGCTTATTCTCTGCAGCAGGCCTGCTACTCTGGGCCAGTGGGCTCAAACTGATAGGATGTCATGCTGACAACACCGATTTGAACAAGCCGTCTCAGGCAGCCATTGGTGTTGGCGAGGGAGAGGTCACATGCCCGACACTTTTTGTTGTTGTGTAATCAATCTGGAATGGTAAACATGTATAAAAAAAAAAACAAAACATTAACTGCAAAGAGCACAACATTACCTCTTTTATTGGCTGTGCTATTTAAGTCTAACTCCACAGTTTGCTGACCTGTAAATCTTTGTATGCAGGAAGGCTGGACCAGGAAGTTTGATCCAACAGCTTTCTTGCTGTAAGGCACCAACACCACCTGCTGCTCCACAGTAGTCTGCACTGCCAAAAACTCAGATCTGAGCAAGGATGTTTATCTATTTTCAGGTCATAAATATCTAAAACACTCATTCTAATCCACATTCACCAAACAAGTCCAAATAAATATCTTACTACGGTGAATAAAAGACAATAAATAGACATTGTAATGCTTACAATGATAAAAAAAATAATATCTGCCAATGACACAAGCAAGTTCAACTCAGTGAGGGTCTGAAATTCAGTTTTAAATCTGCCCTGGACAAAAAATTATTTTAAGAAACTTTAAGTTAAAGTTGTCTCATCTCATTGGCAGATTGAGTTGTTACACACAACCAAAGCTTTGTTTTTAGTTTTTATAATTTCAAATAAGACCTTCATCCAGACATATCAGGAAGTTGTCGCTTAGACTGTCTCGGGAGTTATTTTGACTTGAAATAATAAAAAAATATGCTTACCTAGTTCTGAGTTTTTTTGCAGTGTGGATACAAACCCACCAATAGAGTAGATCTATTTAACCTTGTTATTTTTATTCTGGGTAAAAAGGGTATAAGCCGAGAGTCAGTGGCGATTGCTCTAAGACTGCAAGGAAAGCTCAGCTTCCCCTAAAATGTCCCCCCAAAAAGTGGTGATATGTACTGCTGTGTGTAATTTTTATTGACTAAATATGCGCTAGAATACCTTCATCTTTTGTTCTGAATCAGCTACTTATCACAGGTAACTGGAGCGACTTCCTTCTCATTCATCCCCGCAGCATCTCAGCGCTTTAACACAGTCGGACACTGATCGTCTTCTGACTTCGATGGGGAAGCGTAGAGTGGGTTGTTCCACTGTGAAAACTGGACGGTCATTGGATAAACGCTGGGCTTTGTCCCGGCCATCGGACGCTCAGCGTCTCTGGGGGTCTATGAGGCAGTAGGCTGACCTGGATGCTCGGCTTCTGCATGACGATTGGAGGATCTGTCTGAGGCTGAATCCCTTTTTGATTGACAGTGAAATGAGCCAATCAGTGATCTTGAAGTATAACCCTCCACCGGAGCATCTTCTAAGTTTTACATTCAGTTGTTCTGGAGAGGAGCTTCTCCTGTTTAAAGCGGCTCAAGTCTTACACCCGTAACACAATGGGCCAAGGCCGTTTAAGTAGTCTAGCTCTGACGGCCATTGAGAGAACACTGGTAAAATCCCTGGAAAAGACACCAATTGGTACGACAGGGTCACAGATCATTTTGTTGAAAAGGAACGGAGGGTAGATTTACATTTAAACAAATAAACAAATTTATGATGTAGAAAAAAATGAGCTTCCCCTCCTTGACTGACCAGCAGCCGCCACTGCTGAGAGTAATATGGTAAAAAACTGTTTTAATGTAAGTATTGCTTGTATTAACTTCACATTATCCCATTATCTCTGATGTTGAGGCATTTCTTCCTCTGCCATCTCAGATCCCCTCCATCCCTCCCTCAAAGAGATCGATCGCCCATAAGCACCGCCCGCTCTCATCTTTCACAGCCCTGGAAAACTACCTCCAGGTGCAAAGGTCAGGTGCAGCTGTGATCCAGGCAACCATCCCACTGCCGAGGTACCTTCCCGCTCGCTTGGCAGCCTCCATATTGATTTGATTAGTTGCTAATTAAAACTTGGCAGGCTGGGCCGGGCACAAAGGAGATCGCTCAATTAGCGGGGTGTCAGAGAATCTAATTCTCTCTCTCTCACCCTCTCCCTCTGTCTTGCTCTCCCTCTCCCTACCCGCTCTATCACACATCTCCATTCTGTTTAATGAGTATAAAGGATGAGTGAAAAGGGAGGGAGGAGAACCCTCTGAGGAAAGAGATGGAGCAGTCTCAAGGAGCTAAACGCATCCAGCCCTGTAATCCTTGAACTAATCTTTGCTTAAAGATGCAGTTTGTAAGTTGTAAAGGAAGCAGCAGACATTTGTTTGGGCATGTTGCCTTCAGAACACCTCACCGACTGTTTCCCTCTCTTCTCCTAACAAAGCAGCTAAATTACATGCAAGTTGCAAGGAATTACGAGCTTTAAGATCTTCTTTTAATGTTTGTCAAGACACCAGAATTTCACAGCTCTGGAGATGAGATGGTATTATATTATGCAGTCTGTTTCTCTCAAGATATTCATGCTGATCCTGCACGTTTCATGATGATATTCAAGGTATTTTACTTATTGTCTCTCACAAACTGTATATTTGAGGATGCATCTCAGTTGGAGTTTAAAGCTGTTGCATAGCAGGTTCTTGGAGCAAAAATATCCTCCTCGCAGAAATCGTGTTTCATCCAAAATGAGTTTTTGTTTCATAAAGACTTGTTTACAGAGGTGGGAGAAAGCCACTGTTTGAAGTCTCATGTAAGTCTCAAGTCTTTAATCCCAAGTCTCAAGTCAAGTCTCAAGTAAAGACGTGCAAGTCCAAGTCGAGACTCAGGTAAAGACAAGACGAGTCAAGTCAAGTCTGAAGTCATAGGCTTAAAATTTTCAAGTCCTTCCAAGTCATAAGCACCGTTGACCAAATAAAAAAAACAATAAAAACCAGGACAGTTTCGTCACTTTATAAAAAACAACCAGGACATGAAAACAGGACATGTCATGGGAAAACAGGACACTTGGTGACCCTGGGCCTTAAATTTACAATTATTTTCAGCTAATGTCAGTCTCAGTTTTTAGCCACGGCAAGTTTACGAGCGAACGTATACCGTTGTTGCATATAACGGATACTAAGCTAAAGTTACCCTAAAGGATCTCACAACAGGCACCAGACCAACTTACCTTTCTTTGTGCAGCTTCAGGTGTGGAACAAAGTTCAACGTCATCACCTCTCCATCTGTTATTCTCACGCTGCAGGTTTTGCAAACAGCAATTCATTTTTTGTTTTTGACATTGTAGTTTGTGAATGCAAATGAATGCAAAATCCTCGGTTACATGGTTCCGCATCTCTGGGATGTTCCTGCACTCCTGCAGTCTTGCGCTCAGGGAAGTAACTGTGTAATCCAAACCCTCTTTGTTTATTCTTCTAAACCCTGATTGGATGTTAATAGATTCATTCAATGGGCAGATCCTGTGGGAAAAAAATATTGTCTTGCTGGAAATGACAAAAATCAGTCACTTAGTCGAATACTTTGAATGGGAGCACATTTTATTCAACAGTCTTACTGAAAATTTCAAGTATTTAAGTCATCAGACTAAAGTCAGAGTCAAGTCCCGAGTCATTGATGTCAAAGTCCAAGTCGAGTTGCAAGTCTTTGATGATATTGTCAAGTGGAAAAGTCATCAAAATTGTGACTTAAGTCGGACTCGAGTCTAAGTCACGTGACTCGAGTCCACACGTCTGCTAGTTTATCTGCTTGCAGCCATTTAAGAGAGAGATAAGGTGAACATTGAGGTTTTTTTCTTCCCCCATGCACAAGCAATATCCAGTGTGGGAGGTATTTTGTTTTCGTGTTGTCAGTTCATCCATCTTTATTTCCATTGAGCTGGGAAATAGTTGTTAATGTAAAACCTCAAGAACACTCTAAACTATGTGTTTTGAACCTCGAGCAAACATCCACTCTAACTAAATAATGCAATAATTTCATTCTGCAAATCAAAGATCAAGATCACTATCACCCCAAATCTTGTCACAAAGCATATCAACACACTATTAAGAAAATAAAATCAATCACCAATCAAACTGCAAAAAACTACCCGGCTTATAACCACAGTACAGTCGCTGTCCTGCCATTCTGTGCATCTGTATTTACCTGTAAACTCAGGGCTGTTGTTCTACCTCAGAAACCCCTTACTCATTCTGCACCATGGACTGTTCTCTGGGAGACAAGGTTTTCAGGGACTGCTTGTCGTGAGAGGCTGATTAATGAGAATACAAAGTAATAAGAAAAGCAAACATAATATCTCATCCAGACATCAGAAGCAGGGTACACCATGAACTGGTTGTCTGCCACTCACAGGGCTGATATAGAGACAAGTGAACAGGTACACTCAAGCTTAGTGTGTCTCAGCTGTTTTTTAAATTGTTTTTAACACATGCAGCTCACTTGTTTTGTTTGATTCAGCTAAAAATGCCACAAACATAAATATTTCCCTTGGATAGTTAATGTTTACACCGTAGTATTTCAGCAGTGTTGGGAGTAATGCATTACAAAAGTAATGTGATCCATTTCTTTTGACTGTAACGTAGTAATGTAGGACATTACAAAAAAATAAACGGTAATATTTTACACGGTACCAATGTCAGTAATGCAAGTCACAATGCATTTTTAATTTAACCCGCTATGAAGAGGTGAGTTTTTTTTTTGTTATTTAAAGGTGCTATCAGGAGAACCTATTTCCAGCGACATAAAGACTCTTGTACCGATGAGCAAGCATGGCGACTGTCGTAACGACGTGACCCAAGCCAAAGCGTGTGTTTGTTGTAATGCTAATGAATGCAGCTCTGACCTTCCTCAGAACTCTGCATTGCTTTACAACTTCTTTTTTCAACAACTTACAGGATGCAAAGTGACGAGGTAATGTATCTCTTTCTAGTTACGTAGCGGTAGTTTTTGATGTGTGACAACAAGCAATTTTTGGAAAACTTAGTAACGTAGTTTTGTAGCCGGCTATATATCACTACTTACGGCCTGGTGCTCTAAGACGTGTCTGAATAATATAAATCTGCTCTAGTTTTAATTTTCTTGTTCCCGAAGTTGAGTATCCAGGCCAGTCCAGCTCTGTCCGACCCGACCACGAAGCTAAGGAATAGCATTTATAGATAACCTATTTTGATGCTATGAAACTCATCTTAAAGTGTGTATTTCGATCAGGCATATATCTTTTTGTTATTGCTTAGAAATTCCTCATTGCATCTTTAAAGCTGTGGTCTACGATTTGAAACCGCAGCCTGCCCCCCTTCCCTCACCTCTCCCCTCCGTGTTCCAAGATCCCGCCCCCAGCTCGTGACGCCTCATATAGCCCCCTCGGACAGAGCTACGAGCGACTAGCACAATATATCAGCAGCAAACTCAATCAAAAACAGCTCAGCTCAACTGAAAGTATCAAACACGACAGACATCTCCCTTGTAACACACAGCAGTAGCCATTTCAATTGGACCGGCGGCAATGCGGGTCTGGCGCCGCCAGAGCAGAGCCGAGTGTGGGGGAGGATTTATCTTTCTCAGCCTGTCCTCCCCAGCTCAGCTTACAGTGCTAACGATTAGTGGCTAACAGGCTAACCCGCTCCCCTACAAGTTATTAGCCCATGCAGGCACAAACTAACCAGAGTTATTCAGCAGACATCTCCCACTGTAGTAAACAAAGCCATTACCTGATCAACCAGGGGCAAAACGGCCGATGCTGAAGGCCTGACGGCCGGCTGAGGCTATTCGTTAGCCGTTAGCCGTTAGCCCGCTAACAGGCCTCAACCCGCGGGCAGAGCTCCGTTGGGCCCCGCGGGAGAGGGAGGCGGCTTCGGTCTCGGCGCTAGGCTTTTCCGGCTCCATGATAGTTCAGTAGCTAACGCTGCTAGCTGCTCACCGGAGGTAGAGGGGAGGAGACGGGACCATGACGCACTACGCATGATGCTGCGTAGCGAGGGAGACGAGGATTGGTTGGACTCACAGACCAACTCACGGACCAATTAATAGTCGCAGGTTCTTAGGTTTGATTGGTCAGCTAGTATGCAGCTTTTCAGTGGATATACTGAATGGATTTTTTTCATTCTTTTTGGTCTTTATACTGTGTAGATAGGACCATAGGACCATAACAGCCTTATAAACGGTGTTATTAATATGTACAAAGCTTCCAAATCGTAGACCATAGCTTTAAGTAGAAATTCACCAAATACTCAGTGAGATCACTGGAGGAGAAAAGTGTAGTAGGCCTAAAGTTACAGCATCTCTAACTCAATTTACCAGAATTTAACCTTCTGTCTGTTTTTGCTATGATCGTTTCTTGTATCGAACCATGAGCATCAATGTGTCTATTATATTCTACTGTTTTTAGCCTTAAGCCGAACTCAGTCAGATAGCCACCACATCACCTTCCACTGGATGTGTAATGAGCTTTTCGATCGTCATGAGCTACATTTAGAATGACAGATCCATATTTCCTGTTATTTTGGTGTGAGTAACTTAAAAGTAATGTGATAATAATGTAATACCTTACATTTCAAATACAGTAATATTATAATATAACTAATTACTTAAAAATGACAGTAACAAGTAATAAATAATGCATTACATTTTTGAAGTAACTTGCCCAACATTGTATTTCAGAGCAGTCTGAATCATGCAAAAGGCAGGGCTGGGCTTAGCCCTGCCTTTTCGCTGGTTTTCTGGGGCTATGAGTTGCGCTCTGCAATATAGGAAGGATGTTAGAATGCTAAGCTATCTAATAAAACAGTTCATGTTTTTATAGCAGGTCAAATGTCTTATGAATGACTGTACAGGTGGACATATTTTATTTTACATTTTACAATTTAAATGTCAACAAACTAAGTGTACAAAAGAACAGGGGGTCTGCAGTTTCTGCAGTGGACCACAGAGGACACCAGATGGCATGGTTACTTATTACATCATAACACCTGTTAGCAATGAAATCATCAGTGATAAAGAAAAAGCAGAGAGCAGCTTTAAAAAAGAAGAATCCTCTTTTTCAACAGGCTGGACCAAGCAACTAAATGAGTTTTTGAAGCTGATGATGTTGTCATGTTTTGTGATGATCCGTTGTTGAGACACTGAGTAGTTGGGGACTCAGGCATCAAAAAAAGCCCCCCTCCCCCATGGCAAAGCTTTGGAGGAGACTTTGTTTTTTGGTGTTTAAGCCAGCCAGATATTTTCAGTAGACTTGATCGGTGCATTTATCTGCAAGAGCACTGCAGACTTTACCAGCTGCATGGAAAATCGTGTCATCAGAGCGCATCTGCTGTCATGTCCTTCTATTTAATACATATCTGATGAGCATATTTTGACATCATAACAACAAAATTCATGTAACAAACACTTACAAGGACTGTTTTATTTCAACCATTGCTGTAACAATAACACCCAAGAATGATTTGCCCAATATAGATATGGACATTAGAATTGTGATCTGACATTGTTCAGAGTCTATTTTTGATCTATTACCCTCCACTTTAAGCTGATCTAATGTTACTTTTGATTATTTGTGGTTTTCACATTAGTCCTGATCTCCGAATTGTCTTTCTTCACATAGTTTTATGCTGCATGAAAGTTACACTGAATAAGCAACCGCATGAGTGTGCAAACACAAGGTAGAACAGCGGGTTTACCTCAGGCCTTGCTATTCTGAATATTTCAAGTTTGTCTCCATGTGTCAAGTCTTGATATGAGAATGTCTGGTTGTTTTTTTAATCAATCAATCAATCAATCAATCAATCAATCAATCAATCAATCAATCAATCAATCAATCAATCAATCAATCAATCAATCAATCAATCAATCAATCAATCAATCAATCAATCAATCAATCAATCAATCAATCAATCAATCTTTATTTGTATAGCGCCAATTCATAACAAGTGTTATCTCAAGACACTTTACAATAGAGCATAAAGCTCTTCATTTTATGGATACACATATATGCATATATATATATATATATATATATATATATATATATATATATATGTATATATATATATATATATACATATATATATATATATATATATATATATATATATATATATATATATCTATATATATATCTATATATAAATGTACACATATATGTATATATATATATATATATATAATATATATATATATATTATATATATATATACACACACACACACACATATATATATAGATATAGATATATAGATATATAGATATATACACAAATATATACATCCAACATGAATCCATATAGCCAATCATGAATCCCTCCATCATGGCTCAAGAAAAAACCTTCTGTTAAGCAGCAGGAAATCTTGAATGTGGATCCCAGTCTCATGATGAACAGCAAATCCACACGATGCTGTGTTGGGTGTGAGGGTGAAGGAAGGGAGGTAAGAGGAGACAAGTGGACTAAAGTAAGAACTACAGTTAGGGACAGATCCATGAACCATAGACCTGTCGTCTGATTTATTAGAGGTTAGCCTCTTGAGATGCTACATCTAGTTTTCAGGAGGGTCCTCATGTCTGAATGGTTGTGGTGATCATGTTATAGAAAAATAATCAATGATATTCTTACATGAAACAAGAATTTATAGTAGTGACGAACTCATGGGTGCCCAGACCACATGGGCATCCCTACCATATTTGTCTCTGTTAAGTATAAATGTATTAAAGGCCTCTTGAGATGTGACATCCCATTTTCAGAGGGACCCCATGCTACATGGTGCTAAATATAGATACTCTAGATGAATCAAGCATGGATAGAGAGATCATGCTACTATCTACATTAGCAGCTATAATGATAATGGGAGTTGAATGTTCCTAATGAAATGGCTAAATATGTCATGTTTGTAATTGTAGTTTTTGAGGCTTCGTGACTCCCCAGTGGCAGGAAGTCTCCACCAAGGATCCCAGGCCACCTCCAAGACAAGAGCCAGAGATGAGTACAGGAGCAAACAAAAGAGGCAAAGGCACACACCGACTGACTCCATCTGTCAAAAAGAAGGAAATAACCCACATTATTGACATCTTTATAGCCTGGCAGTAAGTGATACTTGTCCAAGCTCGGCAGGGTTGGAGACCCATGTTTTAGTTTATCGAAGAGATTAATTTAAACCAGTAAATGTTAGTTTATTTGAAAAGTGGATCCATTTAAAAAGTGATAACCCTGCTAATGTTTAAAATTGTTGTTCACTGGATTATCTTTAACATTTCCCACATAGAGTCAAATACATGATGCATACATAAAGGCAGGGATGAGGCTTATATTGTTATCATTTTGCAGCAGGAGTCTTGGCTTTTCTGATCCTTTGCTTCTTGCAGCTCTGCATCTCCAGATTTGACCCCCACACAGACTCTAGCTTTTCAGTCAGCTCCACACCAGCTTAAACAGAGGAAAGTTATCATTGTCATAACGGATTTAGATACTGTGTGCGACTCTGATGGATGCCGACATAAACAGGCACACACACACATGCTCTATAGGAACAGAGCTGGTAGAGATCTCCAGAGGGATAGGGAGACATTTTTGGCTGCTGCCAACAGATTGCATTAGTCATAGAGGAAAAGGAGGTGAATTCTCACAAACTTACCATCATATCTGGTTTATGTAACTTACAAATTTAGTTTTGTTCAGTTGAAATCCGCCAGGCTGCTAAATGAAGAACACCTCCCAAACTGACACCCACGCACAAACACAGAAGAGCTCCTTTAAATGTCTGTATTGTTAATCCTGGGCTTCATCATCTCCTCGCTCTTGGCAAACCGGACAGGGCTTGCATTCATTAGGCAACTTCATATCCTTACATAATATTTACAAGCTGCAATATATGAGTCTGCAGGGACCAGTGCTGACTGCAGGAGAGCTGGCTCACCTCAGACCCTGATTGACTGTGGTTTTTATTCTGTTCCTCCATTTCACAGCAGAGCAACACGGCCTAAAATGTCAGTAGTCACAAGACGTGGCTGCCAGAGGCAATCGCTCATAGGTCGGCACTGATTAGCTTTGAATAAGTCTGAATGGCAACATGCTCTGTGGTGTACATAGTGGGCTATTGTGCATTGCCTGGATGAACATTGGGAGAATACCCCCTGACATGCATGGATAATGTGGACAGATTAGTCCTATCATTCATATAAAGGCACTCCTGCAGATAATGCTACTGCACCGAATCTGCAAAGACAAGAGGAATACTCCCATATATTATCCATACTGTGCTGTGAGACCATGCATAATCAAGGATTCGAGTTATCATAATGTTATGAAGTAGATGCCATGGTCTTTTATATTGAAATACATTTGTACTTGCGCTCTTCATTGTCTTTGAAATGTTTATTGGAGAGACATTAATGAAACTGTCAACTGGGTACACTTTATCAACGACTTTTACATCAGATGTCTCTTTATGATTGAAGGCAATTGCTTTGCTTTTGTTACAGTTTTAGTATGATTTTAAAACAAAATGCAATTCCAAATGATGCATTAGAAATGCTTTGTTCCAGACCTCATGATGGAGTACAGACCTTCAGAACGTCGATCTCTCACTGCATAAGAAAGGAAAGAAAACATTGAAAAAACATCCTGTGAACTCAACATTTCATCACTTTTTAAGGGGACTGTGAGGAGTTTCTAAGTAATTACAAAAAAAGTCTCACTTTTAAATATATGCCTGATCGAAACACACACTTTAAGATGAGTTTTATAGCATTAAAATAGGTTATCTATAAATGCTATTCCTTAGCCTTCCGGTCGGGTCGGTCAGTGCTGGACTGGCCTGGATACTCAACTTCGGGAACAAGGAAATCAAAACTAGAGCAAATATATATTATTTTATTATTTTATATTACACGTCTTAAAGCACCGGGCTGTAAATAGCGATATATAGCCGGCTACAACTACGATAATAAGTTTTCCAAAATTTGCTTGTTGTCACACATCAAAACCTACCACTATGTAACTAGAAAGAGATACATTACTTCGTCGCTTTGCATCTTGTAAGTTGTTGAAAAAAGAAGTTGATAAGCAATGCAGAGTTCTGAGGAAGGTCTGAGCTGCATTCATTAGCATCATAACAAATACACGCTTTGGATAGCACATGTCATGTGGTGCGTTCCAGTTGTAGTCAGAAGTAGGAATTTTGAGTTCCAAGTAGGAAACTGCAACTGGAACATCCCCCAAAGTCAGAATATCCTACTGGGAACTCATTGAAACCTCGCCACCCCCGAGTTGACAATCGAAGATGGATGCCCCCAGTGTGAACAGTTATTTAGCTCCTGAAATAATCAATTTATTTGCACTTCTGACTGGGATGTGTCGCTCTAGATCAGCTGTATACATAGTACTGTTAGACTTATATTTACAAAAATGCTGCCATAGTGATAATCACATTCTTCATGTGATATTTATGAACAACAACGCAGGCATGCTAACAACAGCTAACAATAGCCTGGTAGATCGGCATGTGATCGGCATTTTTTCCGACTTCAACTGGAACGCTGATAACTCTGAGATGATGTCACTCCCAGTTTTGTGGTTACTGGAACGCAGCATTAGAACAGCATTTTTCTGCGGTTACTGGAACGCAGCATTAGAACAGTCGCCGCGCGTGCTCATGGGTAGCAGAGTCTTTTACGTTGCCGGTAATAGATTCTCCTCCCAGTCCCTTTAAGTTTTGTCTTTGCATCATCTATACCAACAATACCACTTATCCATTTCAGGGTTTTGTTTGCATGTGTGTACATGTAGGGGTGTCAGGAGCCTGTCCCAGCTGATATTGGGTAAGAGGCGGGAATACACCTTGAATCGGTCACCAGACAATCACAGGGCCACAAAGGCCACAGTAACATGAATTAGTAATTCCAATTTGAGGTTTACATGGAAAACATGTTCATTTGCCTTTTATTCAACTCCACTTAAGGTCTGGGGGTTGGGAAAGGTTCTGATTTGACAGGATGTGACAAAGTGATGTATTTACGTCTACATGAAGAAAACAAACTCCAGTTCATGCCTCCAGCATCTCCGTCAGGGAAACCTTGTCCAACTTGGATGCTGAAACTGAAAAAAGATCCACATTTTATGCTTATGTCCGTCCACTTTTTTTCATTATTTCCAAATCTTGTAAGGCTTTAGTTGATTAACTCTTCCATGCATGGTGTTCACTTCAGTAGACAGATATTTGGAATAATTTAATACCCTTAAGGTTGCAGCACCAGTCCAACTAGTAGGTAGTAAATTACCAAATCCTTGTCTTAAGTGTCATAAAATATTATCTTTTGCATCATAAATCCAAAATAAGGTATTTTGCCTGTATTCATACTTCATATAATTTTGTATTTAAAATTGTGTAATTCACAAGTGAATAGTTGGATTCAACAGCAATAATACATATACTTCAGATTCTGCTTTTCTTTTCTTTACTCTTCATAAATGTGTGTCAAAGACGTGTTTATGGATCTTTATTTAGCCCTACATTAACACTAAATGCCTAATATACTATTTATACCTAGCTTTGCCGTGCAGATTGACCTGCTTTCCTGGTTCATTGTCTTATATCCTGCATATCTATGTGGCAGATATATTAAACTGTCCATCCGACGCGCCAGGCTAATTTATACCACAACTCCCTCAAAATTGAAAAAACATGACCATGATTTTTAACTCGTTTGAAAGTAAAAACAAACATTAATATAGTATTCCTTTGTGATTTAATAACTCATGCAAGAAAGGGTTAAATTGTCTTGGGCTGAGTCAAATGCTTGCTTTGGGCAGCCAACTTGTTCCCGTCAGCGTCCAGTGTATCATCGTGACAGGACAAGGGAATGAGCATACGCAGATTAAGTAATTTATTAATTAAAAGTGAATTTGAAGGAAATTTTTCATTTACTACATCAAGGGTTGCATAAAGAGGAATACATGGACGGGTGAGCCACATGCTGCACCTCACTTTTAGTGCGTTGAAGTTGAAGTTTTAGGATTTAGCGGTGGGTCATCATATGTCAAGGGATATCACTGGATTCACACCTAGTCAGGGCGGGAATGACCTTCTAAACAGCAGAGATTAGACACTGACGGCTTATCTTCACTGTCAAGACTCAAAACAAGAGTAAACTGCAAGAGGGTTGGTGCTTGAAGATTATTATTGCAACATACTTTGTAATTGAGAAGTTGTGAGAAAGTAAATACAGCAGAAAATGTTCATGATTGGTTTTGCTGCTGCAATCCAAATGTCTTCATTCATTCAACTGTTTCAGGGGCCAGTTCAAACTGGGCCACATTTCGCCCCGGGCCATAGATTGGACAGCCCTGAATTAGACGATCTGTCAGATCAGCATCCATGAAGAAAGTTGTGCTGGTGACCATAATCTGCTTCAGTTCATGAAGAAAAACAAAACCTAAAATTCAATTTCATGCTCACCTCTGTAGAATCTAACAAATAAGATATCTTGGGTTTAATTTTCCTCGGCTTCTAGCTCTCTACTTTCACTTCAGTGGCCATTACAGCTGAGATTGTTTTAGTTTCTCGTGCTCACTGCATTGAAAAACAATCTAATGAAACATCTGTTTTCAGAGACACTGTGTCTTCTGTGGGTAATCCACTGAAAATAAGAAAACAACAACAATACAAAAAAAACATCAATAATAGGTTTCAGAAGGGCAATTTTTTAAGTGAAAAGCTGCTTGAATAAAACCTGCTCAGACCTGAAACCTTTAAAAAATATTTTAGATCATCGCCCAGTGTTTATTAATTCAACTGATCTCTGAAACAGCATTCTGAGCACTTTCTCCAGACAGAGAGAGTCTGTATGGGTGTACGAACAGCGAGCCAGACACCAGAGGAGAAGCTGAATGCCCACATGCACTGAGGTGTGTGTGTGCGTGTGTGTGTGTGTGTCAGGTGACAGGGAGGGATGGGAACATGGGCAGGCCCTGGTAATGAAGGACTGATAAGTCCCTATTTCCTGGGCCTGGGTTAATTGTGCCTACAGATAAAGGGTAATAAATTGTCATGGGGTAATGGCAGGAGCTCGGGCTCGGCCCTGCTCCACATTCATCATGAGGCTGGGCCTGTGAGCCCAGAGAGCAGGCAGGACTGAGAGACCTGTGCAGCCTGGCAGGCAGGAGGAAAGCTCTCGGGATGGACGAGGATTCAGTGTTTGGCTTCAACAATTACAAGAATTCTGGAGTTGGCTGAGCTGGGTTTGAGCAAGGACAAGACTATATGGAGCTCAGAGAATTAGAAAAAGACGACATAACTACTGTGAAGCACATCACTCAATCGATCGATCAAACAACGAGGGATGAAAACGAGGTCACAGATACTTTACCAATAACATGGTTTTAATTCAATGAAAGCTCAACTTGTATGTATCACACTGTTTAAATTTTGTTTACTATTTATTTTCACCATAGTTTTTGTCAACAGCCCTTTTTCTCTGGCAAAAACTAGACAGTAACTAATAAAACAAGTGCACATGGACAAAAAAAAAAAAACAAATAAATGAGTTTTTGTCAAAATATAAAAAGTAGACTTAAATTTTTGACAGACTTAACTTAACCAGACCTAACTTGTTCATGTAGAAAGTAGAAACAAGTTCTGAATAAATCCAACCACAGCTAGTTTGGTTGTGTGGAAAGGTTGGATGAGTTAAGCTTTGCATATTGTTCTAAAGGACCATTTTATAGATATTTTGAATCATGAAAGCTGATTGATATTCTTTTGTAAAATACACTTCTGACCAAATTTAACTTGTTTGAAGATCCAGGTACAAATAATTGCTGTCCAGCTCTAAGCAGAAGCCTTTACTGCTTTTAGTTAAAGGTGTAGTCAGTGATGTGGGAGAAAACGAGCGGAGAGGTTGTTTATAAACAAATTTAGACCCGCCTGTCCCTTCATACCTCACCCCTGGCGCCACCCCCGAAAGCTGATGGATATGCATCGTCATGGAAACGGCCGTAGAAACTGCGTAGCTGACCAACGTAGCTAAGGTAACCCCGACTCGTCAGACAACTCGACTGACATTATTGATAACATCACAACAACAGTACATTCTGGCAGATTAGACAATAAGATGAATGCCCGACGGCTGTTACTGTTATGTGAAGCACCACAAAGCTAATGTTGTTTACCTATCCAGCAGAAAGACGGCGACATCCGTATCGGTTTTCAGGTCTTTCAAGTCCCGTAGTTCCCTCCACCGTCGGAAAGCAACACCAATTTTGACCCGGGTCTTCACTCTTTCATGGTCATAGCCCTTCTTTTTCACTTTTCACTCCTCTGACCTTTTTCTTTTGGGCTGTTTTTCAGCCATTGCTACTGCACATATTGTATCTCTCTCTTACGCTAACTGCACACGCTACGCAACCTACTACTCCCCCCCCTCTGTCTGATCTGCGCATGAGTATGATCGCCCCCTGGATGTGGGGGGGATGTACCCTGTTTTGGTAACTCGGCCTAAGCCACAGTATTTACCTGCTGAAATTCAGAGCCAAGGCTGTGTATTGAAACCTGACTTTTTTTCAACATGCTGTCAGTGGTGACATCTTGTAGATGGAGAGGAGAAATACAGTGATTTTGACAAATAGTGCATTAGATTAGAAGATTAGAAGATCGCTGACTACACCTTTAATGAAATACTTGAGATTTAAAGGAACCTAAAACAAAGACAAAGAGGAGTTTTATGAAACATTACTGAGAAAGACAGCAGAAATTAGAATAATACAGGTTGGTCATTGATTTTAGATAAATATGTTTCTATGATATATGATTATGATTTCCCAAATTGGCCGTTGCAGTTACTCTCTTTTTTTTAATGTATTTTTGGGGCATTTTGTGCCTTTATTGATTGAAGAGAGACAGTGGATAGGCTTGTGAAAGGGGATGAGAGAGAAGGGGAAGACGCTCTGCAAACTGGTCACAGGAGAGAGTCGAACCTGGACCGGCAGAAGCAAGTACATGGGGTGCCTAGTTGCTCACCACTCCCCCAAACCAGCACCCCATTCCTCTCTTTTTTTATTGGTGTGATCAAGACAGTCCCATTTTTATGAGGCAAAATACAGAAAAAGATCTATTTATTTGTGTTCTTGTATTTGTTTTTAAAAGCAAAAATTGTTGATTAAATTATCTGTAAGTTCTGAGGAATAAGTTGTACAAATGTGTCCCCGGTCTCCCCTAAGCTCCGCCTTAATCTTTGACTGACTGAGAGACTATCTGTAGAAGCTGAAGTTTAGGTGTTTGTGCTAATGTGATATTTTCATCTGCCCTTTTGTTGCTTTGAATGAAGTTGTTAGAAGTTTATAGGCTTCCCTCATGTTTTTATTCCTGTCGAGTCTCATCCATGTTGAACACTCACTCCCTGCTGTGCCTGATTTTGCTCATGGGTGACTCACAAAGTCTATTATTAAAAATGAGCCAAACAAACATAATGCCTGCCTAAGATTACTTGCTTCTCTCAATGAGTTGTGTCTTTGTGTGCTTGATTTTCCTTGATGCCGCAGAGGCCTAATCTGTCAATCTGTGAAACAAAGCTTCAACTACCCTCATAAAACACTGTTAAGTTTTCTGCTTCATCTGAAAGGTTTGGCAAAGCTAACGTTGATGAACTGATCTTCATTAGTTCAATTTTGCATATTGGACAGTCTGTAGTGTCAACCAGATCCAGTGTCTCTCTCTGCCTTGCTCTGTGGAGCCAGAGGGTGCATGTGAGCAGAGCTGCGTAGAGACAAAGGAGGGGATGAGCATGACGGCTCCTCACTGTCATTTCAGTGATTTTAGTCATTTCCACGACCAAATTTGGATCCTGATCAAACTTTGGCAAAGTCTGCCTTAGTGTGATGTCGTTGGTTGTTTTGAATTCGCCTACACTAGCAGTGCGTACTGATTTTCCTGAAATCTAGTATGTAGTATAGAGTATGCGAACAAAAGCGAAGTTGCAGTATGCAAAAAATACCCGGATGATGTACTGATTCTGGAAAAAATTCACAGTATGCATTGGACCAGTCTGCTTCGTCTACTGTTACCCATAATGCAAAGCATCTGACATAAAAATGACTGAGAGCAGAGCATCAACAACCGGAGCAGCACACAAATACAAATATAAAAGCCAGTACTTGTTATCTTTACCTGTTTGACACGTGGTAGTGTGTAATAACTTGTAAAAAGGTCTGTTGTTGTTGTTTTTCTGTAAATGGTTCGTAGCGGTTGGACGGTGATGTTAAATCCATCCTTTACCTGTGGCATTATTAGTGTAAACCACTGACGAATATGACATTTTACCATTACGTTCTGTATTTTTCCTCTGTAGTACCTTACATTTTCCCGCGGCTCCTCATCCTTAATACTGTATTGTGCACGGGATGTTTATTCTTGATGTGTTGTTGTTTTTCTTTTAAGTTGCCCTAATACGCTGTCGTATGCCATCACACAAAAATTTACAAAATAATTCCTCCTTGAAATAATACGTATTCTCCACCACTGACTGTTTCATATAAAATGCTGCTTCTTACAACATTTTTGCAGATTCATAACTGAAATGTCAACATGTACTCATGGTTTGTTTGTTTTGTACTATTAATATTAAGTTTGGAAAATAAATAAGCTGTAGCCTACTTCCACTTTGCTCAAACTGGAAACCAGCGTAGCATACCACAAAACAAACCTAACAGAGCAGTCATACTACATTCAAGTGTAGTAGGCGGTATGCAGTGCCGATGACATACTACTTTCATACGCAGCATGTAGTCGGCGAAGTGGGAAATGGCCATTGTTCTAGTTAGGTAACTAACCAATTTTAGCCACCTAAAGCTGACAGAGTCTTGTGCCCTTTTCAGACCATCTTGCTTCCCGAATGTGGGACCTGGATCCCAGGCTGGGAACCAAGGCCCTAGGTACTGAGCAAGAACCAGCATCTACATGGAGCATTGTTAAGTATTGAAAGTAGTTCTGCCATATCAAGTATCCTGGTACTAAAATTGATTTAAGTATCAAAGTTAAAGTTAACATACTGTTGGAGAACAAGAGGATGGAAAACACTGATTGGCTATTTATGCTTTTTACTCAGAGCTCAGACAGTACGACAAATGCAACGTTTGTGTGTGCATGAGATGAGTGGGTGCTCTGTCAGCAGGAGGATCTTTAGCTGCATTCAGGTGGCCTTCTGTGACTGGCTGGGGAAGCAGCAAAGTAATAAGCAGCCCTCACATTGGCCCAAGAGCTCACAGCCATGTAATAAAAATGCCTCAGCAAGCAAACTGTTTTTTTTATGACTTCATGTACTGTGGAATTGTTGGTTTGTACATTTTTGTATTACTTTGATTTTGGGTGAATTCTTAATTTGCATGTGAGCTTTAACTGCCTTTGTTTTGTACCCTGTTAGTTTTTTTTTCAGTTTTTGTAAAGACCTTTGTTGGTAAATAACCCTCTAGATGTTTAGTTGGATTCAAAAGCTCAAAGATGGAACAAGTTGAGTTTTCAGTAGTTTTAATGAGGCAGTGAGAAAAAATAGGCAAGTGGCAAAAAGTGAAAAGGAGCGGTGGCGAGGGCTCAGTGAAGACCTGAAACAAAGGGAGCAGAGAAAAAAGGTTAATATAATGTCCACCAAGCAGACCACAAGAGACATAAATTAATCCCAGAGAAGGGGGAACAGGCTGAGAGCTAGAGTTATCAGACAAACTCATGCAGAGAGCACAAACCAGGGTTGTAGGTGCAATTCACCCGCGCTGCAGTCATCTGGAGAAGGGTAGAAATAGGTGATGGTGATTGCAGGAGTCAGGTGCGTCTGCTGCTGTTCTCCTGGAGCCACGCCTCTGCAGGAGAGAGATGAGGGTAGGAGGTGAAGGAGGGGGGGAGAGAGGGCTGAGGAGCAGAGTGAGATCCTCACAGACCTTTTTTCTTTGTTTTGTAATAAATTAAAATTCTGGTCTGGTGTTTCGTTTTGGGAACTGAGTAGTGATCTTCCTTTGTTTTCCCTGCATTGCATAACAGCAATACTTGGCAAAAAAACATACTCAGGACAAATTAGAGGTTCAAAACTACTCAAAGTGTATGAGTTTTCTAAATCACTACTTAGTTACTGTAACTTGGGTAAATGTAATTTGTTACTTTGGGACATATAGAGTTAAAATAAACAGCTGATCAAACACTTACTGCCTAATAAAGAGCAGTGTTGGGCACATTACTTCAAAAAAGTAATTAGTTATAGTTACTAGTTACTTTCCCAAAAAAGTAACGGAATTACTAACGGAATTAGTCCTTCATAAATGTAATTAGTTACCAGATGAAGTAATTGAAGCGTTACTTTTTTAAAAAAGCTTTTGCTGCTTGAACTGTGTGTCTCTGTCTCTGTGTCCTTCCTTGTTGTTACCTGCTGCAGCAGCTCTGACATCATCAGTTCTCCAACAGCGCGTGCAGGGGAATTTGCCTGATAGACTAGAATGGGAGTGAAGTGCTCCACAGTAAGCTTCCCCAACGCGCAGCGTTGCGTTTGTGAGATCCAGCGCGCGCCAAGCCGCTGGAGATTCACTTCAGATCTATTTTTGCGCGGCCGCGTCCAAACCTCGTAAATTCACTGTCGTTAAGAAAGCACCAGACATTAAGTCAATGTGTGGGGTATCCGGAAGTTTCAAAATAAAATAGAATGCATGGACTCTCAAATGTAAATTTCCTCAATTGTTTGTCATTATTTAAAAACCGGAGGCACGAGCATCAGGTCAGCAGTCGGTCAGAGGGTCCCAGAGACAACACGACATCATGGATGAAGATGTGAATCATAGAGGTACAGAAATACATAACATTGCATACATGCCAAAAACATCTTTTCTACACGGATAAAGGCGGATAGAAGTTAAATAAATCACAAAGCTGTGTGGTTGGAACCAGCAAAGGGACCTTAGAGAAGCAAAGTGAGGTGTTGTTTATTTCTTTTCTCAGTGTATAACATGCTTTATGAGCGTGTGACATCGCTGTGCTCATCATGAGAGCCTGTGGCTCTCGGGGGATTAACCCCCTCCTACGGGGCTGCCCTTTGCGGCGCTGCTCGGTGCGTCCTTTCAGGGCAAGACCGTGGCGCGGCGGTTCCGTGTGCTGTAGAATTTGAGGGTGAGGCTGGTCGGATAACAGCTGCTTGACATCGATGCAAAGTAACGCGCCACATTTCACTGTTAGTAATGGTAACGGCGTTGTAAGGTATGAAAAAGTAATTAATTAGATTACCAGTTACTGAAAAAAATAACGCTGTTAGTAACGCTGTTATACTCTAACGCCGTTATTACCAACACTGATAAAGAGCAGATGTTGGCACCTCTGCACAACAAGTCAACTGTGAAATTCTGATGTTGAGTTTTATAGTTTAACCAAAAAAAGCGCTGAGGCAAACAGAAGAACAGTGCTGATACAAGCCATCTGGAGGGATGATATAGGTCATATTTAAGCAGCGATAAAGTTTTTAATGTCTTTTTGATGGATGTTGATGCTCATTATTATATATATAACTCTGCTGAGCAGGAAGCACTATAAGTTGCTTTTTGGATATAAATGTATTTAAATGCTGTTTAACAAGAAAGCTGCCTTGCCTACTGCTTATCCAAACAGTGTTAAAATGTCCCAGGGATTAAATGCTAAAACTACTAGTACTTTGTTTAGTTTCATTATATCTTTAGTAAATATATCATGTCATTCCAGAGGATTCAACAGGTGGCAGTGGGAGTTTGGAGAAGACACTTCATGATCATTCACCCTGTATCTATATCATGGTGACGACAATCTCACTTTGCTACATTGATCAATGTTTCATTCTTTGTAAAATGGCTGTTAAGTGTAGTAAATTGTTGCTTGCTAGCATTAGCATCAAAGTCTAACATCTGCATGTCAGCAGAATTGCCAGATGGTGAGAGGGTAACTTTCCTCTCACAGTGCGCACCACCCCAACAAAAACGTGATGCTGTGAAGGCAGGAAACATTATCTCAAACAAGAGACAAAATACTCACAAACAGAAACAAACAAGACATGGTGCAAGGTATTCTAAACTGCAAACACACAAATACACAGACATAATATAACTAAACAGAGATCAGTCATGAATGTCATATTTATGCAGCACTGTCAAACAGAAAGAGGAAGATGTTACAGTGATGTGGTCTGTGGTCTTCATCATGTCATTACTATGAGGACTGGGACAATACTGCTCAGACTGAGGGGTCAAAATGGCAAAACAGGTTAATAGTCTGTTCATAGATGTATTTACAGCATAATGACACAACTCAAAGATATAAAGGCAAAAGATAAGTGGTGATATTCTATAGCAGCAGTGTGTGTCTTCCTGTAAACCGTGTGATTAGTGTGTGTGTTCAGGCTACAGTGGTGCACACTGTGAGTACAGCTGCTGAGAGGATAATAGCTTTTGATATGTTTACATTATCACCACAGTACTGGGCTGTCTGTTGAAACCTTGTTTTCCAGTTGTCTTAATTACTTCTCATATTTTATACGAGCAAAGAATAGAATTGCCAGCAGCCCAACAATGCTCATAAAATGTTTCCTAAGCTTGCAAAGAAAAAAACAGAATAAAAACAAAACCATACTAATGATAATAACCAAAAATCTGTTTGTTCCAGGAAAAAATATTTCTGATATAATGACACAAAATTCTGTCAGTGGTTCATCAGTTTGACAGCAACATCATACTTTAAATTTTTCTAAAATAACATAACCCACTGACACAGAGTCTAAGCTAAAACATTTTTTAAAAGAGTTAACCAATTAAAATCACTAATCAATGTTAGTCTGCAATATAATAAAAAAGTTAACAGCAAGTGAGGTCTACTTATCCTTGGCTGATATCATGAATATGTGTAAACACGGCAAGTCAGATTCTTACTGGAAAGTCAGTGAGTGCAGTTAGGAGATCTGACACAGCGAAAAAGATTAGATGTTTGAAATTACAACTTCAGACTTTAAACTAGCAGTGTTTGGCAGAAACATAGTTTTGCATTTCTATATCTATATCTATCTATCTATCTCTCTCTCTCTCTATATATATATGTGTATATATATATGTATGTGTATATATACATATATATATATATATATATATATATATATATATATATATATATATATATATATATATATATATATATATATATATATATATATATATATATATGTGTGTGTGTGTGTGTGTGTGTGTGTGTGTGTGTATATATATATATATATATATCTTAGGGATGTAACGGTTACCGGTAAAATGGTAAACCGCGATAAAATTTCCCACGATAATCGTTACCGTGTCCAATTAAAATTACCGTTATATCGTGCTTGATCACCACACTGCCTCAGTAACGCACGGTGATGCTACTCTTTGCCTGGAAAAGCCGGAACTATGTTTTTGTCCTCGATTAAGGAGCCTCACACGAGGTGCACATGCGCGGTTTGCATTGTTTGGCCTCTGAGTCTGACACATTTATTGACAAAAAAGACAAAAGAACTGTTATGAATAAAATAATAAAGGAGTTAAATGATTTCAATTCTGTGTAAAAGTACTTTTAGAACATTTTGAGCACACTGAAACAATATCGCGATAATAATGATAACCGTGATAATTTTGGTTACAATAACCGTGATACAAAGTTTTCATATCGTTACATCTCTCTCTCTCTATATATATATATATATATATATATATATACATATATATATATATATATATATATATATATATATATATATATATATATATATATATATATATATATATATATATATATATATATATATATATACAATATATATATATATATATATAATATAATTGCAAGATTAAATATAGCACATGAACATTTTAATACTGTCCAGCTTTAAAGTAAGGATGCATCTTATAAAGTAGGATGCTATTATATTTATGCACATGCGTCTCTAGTCAAACCAAACAAATCTGAGGTGACAACAGGAACGGCCTATTTGAGACTCCCCTTCATTTTATTTTTGAATTTATTTATCTATATTTGTACTACATTCTTTTATAATGCACCAGGCCTAATTGGTTTGCTGGATGTCCTCCACCTTTTTCTTTTTTTTTAAATTTGATTTAAACACACTTAAAGTGTAATTTGAATTGTCTGATTGAGCTTAGAATTTTCTGGACAAGATGCCCTGACTTTGGTTTTATTCAATCACCAATAAAAATGTAGATTCACAATCTTCTCTTTTTAGTGTATTCGTTTGATTAATCATCCACTACAATTTTGTAATGTCCTAGAATTCAAATTCTTTTTGTGGGGACTTTAAGCAGATGTGAGATTAAAATGCGATTAATTAGATTAATTAATTACAAATCCTGTAATTAATTAGATTATTTTTTATCGCTTGACAGCACTAATATCTATCTATCTATCTATCTATCTATCTATCTATCTATCTATCTATCTATCTATCTATCTATCTATCTATCTATCATCTATCTATCTATCTATCTATCTATCTATCTATCTATCTATCTATCTATATATATATATATATATATATAGATAGATATGTATATATATATGTTGCTTATAAAGTAAAGCATGAAAAGTATGTGATTTATAGTAATGTTTAGTATAGTATAGCATAGTATAGTATAGTAATGTTTACTTACTTTATTCCTCTTACTTTATTAGCATCTTCCAAAGTAGGATGCTATTATATTTACATGCAGAATATTTTACTTTACATAGAAAAACATAAATAAACAACAAAAACATTAAAAACCCCATTTTCATCTTCTTTGATTCTGTGGTGGGCCAGCTTTTTAAAGACCAAAAAGTTATGCAGTTATTAGTTATGTTTCATCCAAAGTAATTTGAGTAATTTATTTATAGTAGGGAAGTGTGCAGCTACTTTAATATACTAGTAGTCATTCTTGATGTCCTTCATTAAAGGAGACATATCATGCTGATGCATGATTTAATACTTACATATAATATAATAAATTTGAAAACAAGACCTTACACCCCCTTAATTTTCAAAAAATGAGATATTGTATTTTTTCTGATACCCTAGAACGAGATTTGATGCCTCTGAAAATAGGTCATTGCGAGATGTCCGCGAGATTGAAATCGTCGTGACGACACGAGGTACCTTTCTTTTTATTGGAGTAATCTGATAAAACACTTCCTCCTCTGTGATGTCCGTTAGCCACAAAACCGACACCGAGGAACACATCCACCAGCAGCAGTATATAGATCCCTAGCTCACACTCACTCATTACCAGCTCTGGCCTGTAGGGGGACTCAATACGCGGTCGCTGCTTTGAGCCTGCCGGAAAATACAATAGAAGAAGAAGGACAGGCTGGCTCAGCCCCCGATAGAACTGACCAATCAGAGCACAAAGGGCTGTGACGTTGCAAGGTAACTTCAGGTCAGCCTGAGATCCGAGCATTTTAACGAGGGCTTCATAATGGCCTAAAATGAGGATTTTGAGAATGCAATTGTGGGGCAGTGAAGGAACTAAATGACTTGTACTGAGGGCAGAAATGCTTTACAGGCATCCTAGTCTGGCATAGTGAAAAGGAGAAACAAGCATGATATGTCCCCTTTAAATAACACTTTGTTACTGGTGCATAACACACGTTGTAGGTCACAGTTTTTTTCCTTTCGTAACATTAACTGACCTTTCTGAAGTCACCAAACTGAGTTTATATGGTAAAAAAAGAACACTTAAGAAAGAAAATAGTAAATAGTGAACAGTAAAAATGCTTCTCTAGAAACATCTTTGGCATCATTTGCAATGTGGTCCAGACTGCTGTTAAAACAACAACAATGCATTACAGCATCTACGGCAACACTGAGGGTCACACGATTTGACATTTGAACTGGGGGATACTACGACAGAAATGTTAGTGCTAATTTCAGAGAAATGAAGTCAGATCTTAACAATGAGCCTATTCCACAAGGAGAAAACAGTAGCAGCAGCTGACAGGCTGTCTTATATTATCTAATTGCTATCCCTGTTAGCACATGCTGTGCTGGCACGAGAGAGAAGATAAGCCTGCTAATAATGAAACTGGAAAGCAATATGCTCCCATTAAGTTTTGTGGAATAAGATGGCTTCAGCGGGCAGATGGCATTTTTTAATCACTGAAAGAAACAGAGAGTGGAGGAGATGTACGAAGAAAGAGAAGCAGGAGTGACTGCTGATTTCCAAAGTGTTGATAAAGTGGCTATAAGTACACACTGGTTGATGGATCTCACAGGAGTCATAGCGGTGTGTTAGCCTTTGTTTCCCTTGAGTAGCCAAGAGCTTTGTTCATTTAATTTCGTCTGTTTGTGTATAAACAGGAGTCTTTTATAAAGAAGGCTAAAAACAGAAGTTTTGCACGTTGATTTTACTGATCAGACAGAGCTCTGAACTCCACCAGAGTGAATTATGCTCAAATATCACTAATGGGATGAAAACTAGCGCTCTATTCAAGGATCCTCAAAAGTACAAGGGTGTTCAGTGTTTATCGTATTCAAACACAGCACTGAGAAAAGAACTGCACTTTCATTAACTGAATTATTATGATTATTAAAATTTGTGTCCGTGAAAGTTGTTAAGTTTGTTTGTCTGTTGTAACCTTTGTAGAAGCAGCAGTGCTTTGACTGCTGAAAATACTTCTACAACATCTACTGCGCCTGTACAGCCATGGAAAACTTGTTGAAATAGTCTGCCAGTTCCAGAAAGGCTATTGCATTGATGCATGTACCCAGAAGACAGACGACTTCACAGCAGCACACGAGGTAAGACCTTAGCTGGACAAGAAGGTCAAAATAAGCTGGTTGATGGGAATATTGCCAAAAATTGCCCAAGTCCCTCTGATCCGAGTCCAAAGCAGGTCTGAAGTTCAAGCAAGTCCCAAGTTCTTTCTGTTGTGGGCAAGTCGAGTCGAGTCGAGTCACAGGCTATGATGGGTCAAGTCCCTCACCATTGTTCCCCAGTCCACCCACAAAGCACTCAGATTTTTATCTTGAAGAGAGAAACCCTATCTTCCCACACATACAACACACAAACACCCTCTTTACTAATGCTAGCTTTGCTAGCTTCGTATTGACCACAGGTCAGGCTAACATTCCTGCCATATTGACCTATGGCAGGAACGTTAGCTACCTGGCTAAAGTTTGCAGGTTTCACTTACTTGGCCTTATGTGTCCTCAGGTAGTGGATAAAGTTCAATGTTGTGCCCTCTTTTTCGCTTCGTTTTCCATCTGATTGAATTCTTTATATGCAAAGAAAGTAACTTTGGGCATAGAAGACATAGCGGTTGCCAATTTGAAACCCGTGTCCCGCACACCCTGCCCACTGATCATCACTCTGGCAGAAGCGGGTATGTGGTAGAAACCTGTGTGTGTAGTACTTTGTCGTAATAGGTGATGGACAAGTGTACAGTGAAGGGAGCATCAATAAAGTGAACCTAAAAGGAAAGAGCAGTGTATATCTCCTGTCTGGCTCTTCATATAAAGCCTGAGTGCGTGCAATTTTCTGAATTATGTTGTCTCAAGTCAGGTCGAGTCTGGGGACATTTTCTCCCGAGTCCGAGTCGAGTCTCAAGTTTTTACCTCCCGAGTCCAAGTCGAGTTGCAAGCCGTCTCATTAGTGGCTCAAGTCGACTTAAGTTGGAGTCCCTATGACTCGAGTCCAATTGTCTGGTATATTGTTGGACTGTTACCTGTTTTCACAATCGATTCCCCTGCGTTCTGATACATAATAACAGAGAAAACACTCAGAACAGTAAAAAGAGGAGAAGACTGATTCATTGATTGATAGATATCTGTATTTCGATCATGTAAAGGACAACTTTAAAATAGTTAAAAAGTACAAATAAGTGATAATCAAAAATAAAAAGGAAAATAAGACAGTAGCTTAAAGGTGTAGTCAGTGATCTTCTAATCTTCTAATCTAATGCATTAATGCAATCGGGCTGAGTCACCAAAACAGGGTACACGCCCCCACATCCAGGGGACGATCATACTCATGCGCAAATTAGACAGAGGGGGGAGGGGGAGTAGTAGGTTGCGTAGCGTGCGCAGTTAGCGTAAGAGAGAGATACAATATGTGCAGTAGCAATGGCTGAAAAACAGCCCAATAGAAAAAGTTCAGAGGAGCAGAAAGTGAAAAAAAAGGGCTAAGACCATGAAAGAGCAAAGACCCGGGTCAACATTGGTGTTGCTTTCCAACGGTGGAGGGAACTCCGCCAATTGAAAGACCGGAAAACAGGCGCGGATGTTGCTGCCTTTCTGCTGGATAGGTAAGCAACATTAGCTTTGTGGTGCTTCACATAACAGTAACAGCCGTCTGGCATTAATCTTATTGTCTAATCTGCCAGAATGTACTGTTGTTGTGATGTTATCAATACTGGCAATCGAGTTGTCTGACGAGTCAGGGTTACCTTAGCTATGTAGCTATGCTACGCAGTTTCTACGGCTGTTTCCATGACAATGCACGTCCATTAGCTTTGGGAGGTGGAGCCAGGGGTGAGGTATGAAGTGAGAGGCGGGTCTAAATTCGTTTATAAACAACCTCTCCACTTGTTTTCTCCCACAGCGCTGACTACACCTTTAATCTGCACTTTATAAGCCTCTCAGCTTACATGAGCGAAAAGGAATAAGAAAAAGTATAAACTTATCTAATCCTACCCCCTTAAATTTAGCTATACTTCCAAATTGAAATCAGATCACTCCCTTCAATTACCCCCCCAAAATACAATCATAGTTATACCTTCTTTACAAATGTATTTACCATCCCCTTAAAAATGTTCCTCCAAATACTCAGCAAGTACCTTGTGTTATTCATCAATATACCACAGAAGAATAATTTCCCTATGCCTCTGATAGATAAAGTAAATTCACGTAAAAGTCCATCAACCTCTTGTAGATCAGTTTATTGTGCAAGGTAATTCAAAGGTAACATAAAGCAGTAATTAGGAACATTTAGCTCTGAGTAATAAGGTAAGCAGTTTATTATCTTTTAAAGGAGGACTGCATAAAGAGTACAATTCCTGAGAAGTATTGTTCATTACACAAAGAGAATACGCAGTGCATCCTTAGAGGGACTGTGTGTGCCACCTTGCCAGCTTGACAGATCACTTCCTCACTCTGAAAGATGGTGGTGGTTGGAGGTTGGTGCAGCGGCTGAGGGATGATGCATCCCACACATTATACAGCCGAGCTGCTCCCACAGAGGAGGTTGATGTCCCCACCATGCAATGATGACACTCAGTGTGCTGTGACATATGATGTGTGTACAAACAGTAAGCACATAGGCTGCTGCTGCTGTTCGTTTTGACAGTTTTATGTGGGTCACACAGGGTGTACTGGGAGAGCAGCGGGAGGGAAAGGACGTTTTTCATACAACCTATAAAGAAGGGAAAACAATGCCCTTGAAATGTGACTTCTTGTCTTGCAGGAAATCACCACACAGAGTTATGTGGTGCGTACGTCTGTGACATTGAGCCATGAATATGGGCTTTTTAAAAACTTTTAGAAAAAGATTTCCTTCTTTCATTTCATTCTCTTGAAACTACTTTTCATTTGGTGAACTTCATTTTGCAATAAAAGGGATTTTTGCAGAAATCTTGAACAAAAAAGGAGCAGCAGTGAAGCAGTACTATTGGCAAGAGCATCTCTTTTCCCGTCATATTGTCTGCGGTTCTCAGAAGGAAATGAAACTGGTTTTATATTATCACTCTCATTCTGGGCAAAGGACTAAAAAGACAGGTTCCTCTAAATGGGTAACTGAATCTGAAACTATGAAGTTAAAAACTAAAAGAAGACATAAGAATTTAAAGGTCATATGAATAGAGAGGAAAAAGATCAACCCTCAGTGCTGAACAACATCACAGACACTGAATGTCATTATATTAAAGAAAATCTGTATGACTCATTATTATGCTCCGCTCTGTGCAAACTCTGATGACACTTATTTTTATGGCTGAATATCAGCAAGACGCGACAGTGCTGACCTTTGGGAGGAAGTCCAAAGTGAACCCAGCATCATGAGCTCACTTACACCCCTCAGTATTAGTCAAGCCTAACCTTTCTGTCAAGGCAGAAACTTCACCACAGAAGAGGGAACTTTTTTTTGCATGTAACGGACAACAGTGGAAACCACAAATATGCCTCTTTAAAATAATCTGTGGATGCACAAGTAGCATTTTAAAGCAGGCACCGTCATGTTACTTAACTGATAAGCAGCTTAAAGAGACTGTGAGGAGTTTCTAAGTAATTACAAAAAAGTCTCACTTTTAGATATATGCCTGATCGAAATACACACTTTAAGATGAGTTTTATAGCATCAAAATAGGTTATCTATAAATGCTATTCCTTAGCCTTCTGGTTGGGTCGGATAGGGCTGGACTGGTCTGGTTACTCAACTTCAGGAACAAGACAATTAAAACTAGAGCAAATTTATGTTATTTTATTATTTATATTACACGTCTTAGAGCACCGGGCTGTAAGTAGCGATATATAGCCGGCTACAACTACGATATTAAGTTTTCCAAAAATTGCTTGTTGTCACACATCAAAAACTACCGCTACGTAACTAGAAAGAGATACATTACCTCGTCGCTTTGCATCCTGTAAGTTGTTGAAAAAAGAAGTTGTAAAGCAACGCAGAGTTCTGAGGAAGGTCTGAGCTGCATTTACCACAACAAGCACATGTTTTGGCTTCAGTCACGTCTTTGGTGCATTCCAGTTGTAGTCAGAAGTAGGAATTTCCAAGTTCCGAGTAGAAAACTGCAACTGGAACGTCCCCTGAAGTCAGAATTTCCTACTGGGAACTCAGTGAAACCTCACCACCCCCGAGTTGATAATTGAAGATGGATGCCCCCAGTGTAAACAGTCATTTAGCTCCTGTAATAATCAATTTATCTGCACTTCTGACTGGGGTGTGTCGCTCTAGATCAGCTGTATACATAGTATTGTTAGGCTTATATTTACAAAAATGCTGCCATAGTGATAACCAAATTCTTCATACAACAACGCAGGGCGTGCTAACAACAGCTAACAATAGCCTGGTAGATCGGCATGTTTTTTTCCGACTTCAACTGGCACGCCAATAAGATGGAGATGATGTCACTCCCATTTCCGAGGTTACTGGAACGCAGCATTACGACAGCCGGCGCGCGTGCTCATGGGTCGCAGAGTCTTTGTGTCGCGGGTAATAGATTCTCCTCATAGCACCTTTAAGCTAAACTTTGGAACTAATTTAGCTCTTTAATACTATGATCATAACAGGCTGTCTGGTCTTTTTGTCAGTAAATGCATCAGGAAATGTCTTTTCAGTACATTTTCACCCTTTTTTAATGAGAAATAATACTGAACTATAAAAGCACCCTGAGAGCGCGGCCCTCCACCAAGCAGCTCAGTTCCACCCGTAAATTTTGATTTCTACCCATCATTATAGTCCTATATTTATTTATGGACACTGTGGAATAAAAAATATCAATCTGCAAGAAGTGTGATTATTTTTTATATTTAAATCATCCAATAGAGTGAGCTAGTTCGTAGTGGGTTTTTGTAACTTGTTGACTGACCTAATTTGTTGCTGCTTGTACAGATGTTGGTGTTGTGCACGCCACGATGCTTCCAGTGGGCGATGTCACCAGCCAGTCAGTTGGAGCAAAACCACTGTGCTTTGGTGTGCAGCACGTCTGCTCGATGTTAAATTTGGGGGTTAGGTTTTTACACTCACTCACACAGACTTCTGCTATGATGGACTATTTCTGTACTGACATTTTTAGCAGCCTTGTTTCAAGTTATTAACAGGCACATCTGGACTGCAAGCTAGCACAGCTGTCATGTACATTTCTAAAATATTAATGGTCTCATAGTAATGTTAATAGCAGTTGTGAGTTGGAGAGAACTGGGATGTTTATTAAAATTTCAGGAGAGACTGCTGCCTTAATTTATCTTAGAAACCAAGGCTCCAGGAACAACAATGGGCTTTCTCCATTGGCAGAACTTATCCCCCTCTCAGCTATCTTTTGGCCGTTTTCCATTAGTCCTACTCTACTCTACTCGCCTTGTGCTGCTTTTCCATTAGCTCCAGTCGCCTGCCCAACCGGGTGCAGTGTCACTGTAAACACCTGAGCGGCACTGCAGTGACGTCATTTTGAGCGTGACACAACAATCTGTGGCTTTTTGTCAAAAACTGAGTAAAAAAGGAAAGTAGAAGAAGGCTGCAGGTGGCAAGAAGAAATACCCCTTGAGAAGCACAGGAGAGTTTTAGAAGCTATACAACAGAATGAAGCTGAGGACAAGAGCAATCGAGCTGCAAAGAAAAGACATATGAGGGTAAGCTAATGGTAGCTACCGCTAGCATGCTAGGTCATCTCGGTCATGACTAATCGATGATGACATTGTCTGACCAATCAGTAGCCAGCAGTCGGTGACATCATCTTTTCGTATCGACTCGGCTCGCTTGGAACCAGAGCGGAGTAGGTACTAAAACTAGCTTGTTTTAGGAGGTACCAGGCTAGTGAAAACACGCTGCAAATCGAGTAAGGCTGAGTAGAGTAGGGCCAAGGCGTGCTAGTGAGAAAGGGCGAGTTTTTGTGAGTAGAATTGCATTCACAGCTTTCACTGCTGATTATCTGTTCGGCTCTGCGTGAAACCAGAGCATATGACCGATTGTGTGATGCTGTGGGTGGGACAAAGTATGGCCCAGTGTTAATTTATGGTATTTTAGTGTTAACTTTCATTTTTTGTGACCTCAATCTGAATCCAATCAGCACCAAAATGTAATGGCTTCTCCCTTGACCAAACCACACCTTGGATTAAAAGTCATGTAAATCCATCCAGTGGTTTTTGTGTAATGTTGCTAACAGAACTGTTACCTCCACCAAGGAGGTTTTGTTTCACCAGGGTCTGTTTGTTTGTTCATTTGTTTGTTTGTTTGTCTAACAAGTATTCGTCATTATTATGTTACAAATGCTTAAAACAGTGCAAGAAAATACTCCAGAATGACACTAATGCTATTGTTCAGAATATTTTTACATTATTTACACAGAAAATAGTGATAAACCACCAATAAATGACTCACAAGTTTGTCCCTTACACCACTCACTCTGCTCTCCAGCAGCTCAGCCAGCTCACTTCCCATCCCTCCCCCTCAGACATCCAGCCTTTACCGTTATGTACCATATAGCTCTGGAAAGTTTCTCAATTTTTTAGAATTCTTTGAAATTATTTGGATAGCATGGATAGTCGAGTAGTTACGGTTATTTGAATCAGGCTTGTTGTTTCTTTATTCAGCCACAGCTTTGAACTACAAGGGTTAACCACATGAAATACAGTTATTGAGCAACTGGGCCTTTCTGTGTGGAGTGTGCTTGTTCTCACTGTGCATGGTGGGTTCTCTCTGTGCATTCTGGCTCCCTCGCACAGGCAAAAAACAATGCTCACAAGGTTAATTGTTGTATACAAAATGCCTTTAGTTATGTTTGTGAGCATGAATGGTTGTTTGTGTCTCTCTCTGTGGTCCCAATGACCCATTCAGGGTCTACCCCTCCTCTAGCCGGATGTCAGCTGGTTTAGGCCCCAGCCCAAAAAAGGTATGGATAACGGATGGATGGATAGATAATAGCAGGGGCTGCTGTATATTTTTTATGGAAATTAAAATTTTATATGGAAATGTTAAGCGTTTATAATTTCCATCCTCTTTTTAATAACAGATTAAAGTCAATTAAAAAACAAAATGGTAACACTTTACTTTAGAGGTCCGCAAATTTCATCACACTTAGGTAATAATTAGACAAAGTTTTTTCTTATTTCTTTGAAATTACCCCCAAAATTTCATGAGAATCTGTGAAAATTAGCACATGGCTTCTTTAAAATAATGTCCAAATTTATTGTTGCAATTTACTCCAAATTGCAAGGTAAGAGGGTGACGATTAGCAAATAATTTATTTGAACTTAAATCACAACCCACCACAAAATGTTTTTAGACGTATCCCAACATTCCTGCTAATTCCAGAGAAGCAGGTGATGTTTAGCTGCTTAGTTCTTGAATACAGAAGTTAGGTTCATTGTTTCCTGTGATAATTACCTTTGAAATGTTAAGTGAATAATTCAAATTCCCAATAAGCAGTTGATAGTTGGCTATTTGTTATTTTATTTCACTAAGTTCTTTATTACCGAGTTTGTTGATGCATAATTGAGATCACATTCAAAATAGAGATGAATGATATACCTTTATGATTAGGCCGATAATGTTTTACATGATGCAATTGAAGGCTTTGGGTGTGATATTCACCAAGAGTTGGGGTTGTAAATATGCTAGTTTTCAAATTCTCAGGAAATTTCAGGGGTAATTAAAAAGAAATAAGGAAAAAACTTTGTCTAATTATTACCTAAGAGCAATGAAATTTGTGGACCTCTAAAGTAAAGTGTTACTGACAAAATAAATCCATAATGTATCTAGTATATATTGTTAAGCAATGATTTCAAACTTTTTGTCTTATGGATGGCCTTGTGCTGGTATTTTAAGTCAGTGTTTTTTGTGTAGTATGATGAAAAATTCTCAGATCAAATTGAGAATATTTTTCCAATTTCAAAAGAAAAAAAAATTCCAAAGACTTATTCTAATCCTCAATTTTCTTGCACATCTGGATTAAGATCTTATTTGAAGATATGGAAATTAACATAAAGCCAGAGTTGCTTATTTCCTCTGCCAAGGAGGTTATGTTTTTGGGAGAGTTTGTTTGTCTGTCTGTCTGTGAACAAAATAACTCAAAAAGTTATGGATGGATTTTGATGACATTTTCAGGAAATGTTCAGCATGGGAAAAGGAAGAACTGATTCAATTTTGGTGTTGCTCCGGATCACCGTGTCGATCGCCATATTGTGATTTTTAATACTACTGAACTAAAATACATATCATGATGAATGTAGTTGCTAATATTATGTTTTCATGGTCAAGGAATCTAAATATTGAGATGAAATAAAGGTAGGACTATTATTTATGGTAAAAATCACAATATGACTGAGAACTGTGGTGCTGGCGGAGGTCTGCGCTCTCCGAGTGCTTTTCTAGTAATAATATGTAAAACTAGAAAAGCATTTTTTTTTCATCATGGCGTGATCCGGACAGTTATCAACAAAACATTATTTATTCATTTAGTCTTCTTTTCAATTCAAGACTCTAAAAGTGAAGGTTTCATTGTTTCATTGGCAGATATCTTTTCATCATTACAAGGAACTCAGTGCCTTATTTTTGCATTTTATTCCCTAAAATTAAATATTTATCTAGACTGGTTTTGTGAATGTGGATTAGAATAAGTGTCTTGGATACTTTTGACTTGGAAATAGACTCTCACTCTTGCCTAGGTCTGAGTTTTATAGCAGCCATCTACCTTTTATATGTCCTAAGACATTCATACTTGTTTCTCAGCATTGTAATGTTTCATCTGTACTTAAATTACACAGTAGCATAGCAGTAGCTCTACATACACATAGTCAGAGTGTGGCTATCAAGTCAAAGCACGTCAAGTTATGATATTAGTGCCCCTGTGGATGTTCACCTTCTCTATGCATGTCAATGAGACATAATGAAAAGACAAGCTCAAGTGCACTTGAGCTTGTGTAATGCTTTTCTAGGCTTCCTCACAACGCAAAGCACCTGAACACTACAGGTCACACCTACACATTCTGACCTTCTCCCTTTATGAATTCCTAAAAATATGCTAAAAAGTTCTTTTAGTTAAAAGGTAATACAGGATCGCTCAGCCAAAGAGAGAATTTCACAGTACAGAGGACATGACAGTGGATATCAAGCAAAGAATGAGGAGATGAAAGTTAAAAAAGGAAAAGGAGAAGATGGAGAGCCAGTGAATGCTCAAATTCATTTGTTCTCGGCCTCTCTCTACCTGGTTGCGCACACCTTCTCCCTGCTCCAGCGGCCAGTGTTCACAGCTATAAATCTTGGAGAGGCATTTTGGCCGGCGAGTCCCACGTAAACACGGTCGGCGAAATGTCAGTGCAGAAGGCAGACAAGCCTGACTTAGGAAGAGGGAGAGTGGAGGCAGTAATGTCACCACACTTTAACACACCCGCCATCAGTCTTCATGACATTTAAGAGATCTATCCCTCGATCCCTGTGGCCGCTCAGCACAAAGGGAAAGTAAGAGGAGGGAGCTGAGGGGACCTGATGAGTCTTGAGGGTTTAATGGGTCAATCTGATTGCAAACAAAGAGGTTACTGCTTTCCCCTAATGTCTACGCCTTCTTGTTAGACCACTCAGAAGCTTTCCTTACTTACTATCACCTAGAGATTTAACTTAAGAAGGAAAAGGAGTGTGCACTCTGGAGGATAAATCCATGATGTATTTTTATTGTTCTTTTACCACCATTTTCTTTTTACAGACCTTTTCTTATCGAGGCCATTCGAGAACATGCGGCCCATAAAAACGCTCTTGTATTTCAGTTGCTTAACTCAATCTTTGCAATAAAACAGCCCTAAGGACAGAGTGACCTCTCAGGCCACCATATTCACATCATTTTTTACTCAGAATTATTTAAAAAAAGTCTTTGGGTCATTTTTCATATCATTATCTGAAGTATGTAAGCCAGCAAGGCCAAAAGTTTGGACACACCTTCTCATTTAATGTGTTTTTTAAAAATTCATCACTATTTACATTGTAGATTCTCACTGAAGGTATCAAAACTATGAATGAACACATGTGGGATTATGTACTTAACAAAAAAGTGTGAAACAAATGAAAACATGTCTTATATTCTAGTTTCTTCAAAGTATCCACCCTTTGCTCTGATTACTGCTTTGCACACTTTTCATTCTCTTTATGAGCTTCAACAGGTAGTCACCTGAAACGGTTTTCTCTTCTCAGGTGTGCCTTTCCAGGGTTAATTAAGGGACTTTCTTGCCTTATTAATGGGGTTGGCCCATTATTTGTGTTATTCAGAAGTCAGGCTGATGCACAGCCGACAGCCCTATGAGACAACTGTTAGAATTGATATTATGACAAGAACCAATCAGCTAAGTTAAGAGAAACGAGTGGCCATCATTACTTTAGAGAGAATCTACAATGTAATTAGTGATGAAAATAAAGAAAACGCATTGAATGAGAAGGTGTGTCCAAACCTTTTGGCCTATAATGTACTTAAAGGTGTAGTCAGCGATCTTCTAATCTTCTAATCTTCTAATCTTCTAATCTAATGCAGTATTTGTCAAATTCACCATATTTCTCCTCTCCATCCACAAGATGTCCCCACTGACAGCATGTTGAAAAAAAAGTCCGGTTTCAATACACAGCCTTGGCTCTGAATTTCAGCAGGTCAATACTGTGGCTCAGGCCGAGTCACCAAAACAGGGTACATCCCCCCCAACATCCAGGGGGCGATCATACTCATGCGCAGAACAGACAGAGGGGGGAGGGGGAGTAGTAGGTTGCCTAGCGTGTGCAGTTAGCGTAAGAGAGAGATACAATATGTGCAGTAGCAATGACTGAAAAACAGCCCAAAAGAAAAAGGTCAGAGGAGTGAAAGTGAAAAAGAAGGGCTATGACCATGAAAGAGCGAAGACCCGGGTCAGCATTGGTGTTGCTTTCCGACGATGAAGGGAACTCCGCCAATTGAAAGACCTGAAAACGGACGCGGATGTCGCCGTCTTTCTCCTGGACAGGTAAGCAACATTAGCTTTGTGGTGCTTCACATAACAGTAACAGCTGTCAGACATTCATCTTATTGTCTAATCTGCCAAAATGTACTGTTGTCGTGATGTTATAAACACTGGAAGTTTTGCCTGACGAGTCGGGGTTACCTTAGCTACGATGGTCAGCTACGCAGTTTCTACGGCCGTTTCCGTGACGATGCACATCCATCAGCTTTCGGGGGTGGAGCCAGGGGTGAGGTTTGAAGGGAGAGGCGGATCTAAATTCGTTTATAAACAACCTCTCCACTTGTTTTCTCCCACATCGCTGACTACATCTTTAATCAGGACTTTGAGGAGCACAACTGACTGAAACTTACCAGTTGACATTATATTAAAAGCTACATTACCTGATTGTGGAGGAAATTCTATAAATACCGTGTGAATGCAATGCAGATGTTCGTTTCATCAACTGGTCCAAAGTCTAAGCTGTTAGGGTTTCTATTGATTACCAATGGGTATTTTGCAAGTTTTGACCTTTTAATTATCTCATGCCACAAAAAGGATTGTGTGTTCTTATGCTTTGTGTATGCAGAGTCAAATATATCTGAGGTTATGTCCAGAGCACAGGTGGACGAGATAAACAATGAAGCTTTCTCAGGTCTTGTTTCCTCAGCATTGGGTCACAGCAGAGACAGAGAGTCTGCACAGCCAAGCTACACAAACAGATATGCAGGGATCATTATTTCAAAAATAAACACCCATCTATTTCTGTTTTTCTGTTTCATTTTTACTTCTGTATTTTATTTTCCAGTATAAAATGATGTGTGGCCTGGTGCCTATTGGTTGGAGACCTTTGTTGCAAATGAAACCACAGGCTTTGAATTTGAATTTATTTATTAACACACTAGGAAGAAGGAAATACTTTTTGAATTCATACCCTTTTATTACTGTTTCTCATGGGTCAAAAAACATGTTCTACTTTAACATGTATACAAATAAATTATACATATGTATACAAAAAAATCATAAATTCCATATAAATACTTTCAGACACATATAGACACTACAAATTATAAGAAGTAATATAGACATAAACTATATAAACATCTAGATAAATATAATATCCATATAAATATATCTTTATCTAATGCTGATCCACGGCATAGCATAAACTAATGAATTTCAACAAAGTAACTTTTATGATTTATTGATTTATTTTCCAGACACTCTCATAGATAACACACATACTCTTCCATATACTTGTTCACAGTTTTTCTACCTTTTTTTAAAACAGATTTGTGTATGTTATTTGTTTTATCCATTTCAAATGCAATGATTTGGTAGTGTGATCCTATTTTGTGTTTGGGAATGTAATTGCCAAATTCAAAATTAGAAGATTCTGAGAAATACATCTTTCTACCTAAAGAATCAGAAAGGTATCCTGATGTAAAGAGGTGCAGCTAAGAATTATGGATGACCTGGAAAGTCAGAGATAACTGTTCGCCCCACCACAAAAGGCCAAACTAAACTGAATGGCTGCTTTAATCACACTTCTAAAAGTTAATAGTTCAAAAGAAGGAAAAGCATTGTAATATAAAATAAGTATTATTTTGTACGAAACACCTGAGTGGGTTCTCAAAAAAGAAAATTCTAAGTCTGAAGTCTGATGAATGTGTTGAATTGTTAGGGTTTTATTTCCTGTGCAAGACTTTGTTCTAACATGCTCCTACTGCTGTGTCAGCGTCTTGTAAATGTGTTTGATTTTTTCAATACTGATAGACACTTCATTTAGCAACAAGGATGCTTATGGGGAGGGGGGCTCTCTGGGCCCAGTGTCATGTAGGGACCCCTCAACATTTACAAAGACATGGTCTATCCTAAATTTAAACAATTAATTCATTTTATTGTATTGTAGACTTTTCATGGTGCCCACAATATTAAAGTAAAAGACTATAATTTCCTGAAGCACTATTAAGTTTGCACATTTTTATTCAAGCAAAGCTTTTGTAGATCAGGCCCACAATGTGTGAATTAACAGGGAAACCATTGGCATTTTCTAAACATTGATTTTATCATTATATCACATCTGAGCTGGGCACATTCATAATTCCTTTAGGGTTGCCCACAAAATGGCTGACCTGCACAGCATCCAGATCCATCGGTGTTTGAAAGTCTATAAACGGCTGAGTGTGACCTGTGCTTTAAAAAGTGCCAAAACTCAGATAAGTACAGTACTAGTAAATCTCAGGTCCATCCAGCAGTTCACATTTTAATAAACTCTTTCTCTTTAAAAATAAAAATACCCCCCTCTGATGTTTTTTTGGTAACCTCCCTCTCTGTTGCAGATGGTTTGTATTGATCTCCAAATAAATAATTAAGAAAATCAACTGCCCGTTTTGGTTATCCAGCTTTCCACCTCCTGGTCCAAGCCTCTTCCTTACTGCTCCATCTTCTCCTCTCTCACCTGCTCCTGTTGCATCCCATTCCACGGGCGTCCCCTCCCCCCACAAATCTTCTTTTCCCATCTCCTCTGCTCCTCTCTTGTGCAGTGCTGATGTGGATCCTGCTCTGTGACGGGCTGTGCGAGAGGGATGGGTTGCTCGCATGGCTGGCCAGCCAGCCTCGGCGTTTCATCCGTCAGCAAGACATGCTGTTGTTTTAGAGTTCTGCTGGGAGCTGTCTCCTTGTCTCTGTCTCTTTCTCTGTTTCCTCACTCTCCTCACTCACATTAACACATACACACAAACACACAAAACACACACAAACACAACCACAACCTGTTCTCTCCTTCCCTCCCTCCAGTTGCCCCTCCTGAATTATTTCCACTGTACATCTTAACTCGAACACACAGCTGATCAGCATTTTAAAAATCGACCCCGGGCTCTTTACTCTGAGTGAATCAATAGCTGAGTTAGACTGGGACTGAATAATCCTGTTATGTTAATTTAACAGCGTGGGCATGGGGGAAAATGTCTGCTTTGTTTTTGAATAAAAGCTGCTCTGTTTCTTCCCCTTGCACAGGTGTTTCACTTTCATATGGGTTTTGTTCTGCTGTATTTTTTATTATCTTTACAAAAAATACTTAATTGACCTAAAAAACTCTACAGGCTTGATGCAACCAGAGACTGTGTAGAGCATTTGGCCTTGTCTACAAGGAGGCAAAAACGGTCTATCGTCAGTCTATTTCTCTTATCTTTTTAAAAAAAGTTTTATGTTTGTGTCCACACGGGAAAACTGCAGTACATATTCCAGGCCTGCAAGTGGTGCTGTAATAATGCCACAGACTTGCATCAAAACCATAGAAGAAGACTGTGCTGTACTCCTTTTCAGGGATGGGTACCTTTCACATTTGAACCGATGCCTGGTACCTGGGAATCGGTATCGGTACTCAACGGTACCAATTTTCAGTGCGTTTGCGTGTGTTAATGGGGTAGTAAATATTAATTTGTTTAATATTAAGATCTCAAATTTTTTCAATGTAAATTTATTTCTCAGTATATAAAATTTGACAGATACATATCAAAACAACATTTAACTGTTTGTATTGTAACATCGTAGTTTCTTCAACATAAAAACCAGAAACTAAAATGAACCACATCTTAATAAATTAAGTGCAGCCCTCACTTTAACTTTAGGGCAGTTTAACAATGGGTCTGACAGAGCTGTAAATGAAAAAAGCATTTACATTAACGTTACAAAGTACGAGGAACCGGCCTGATAATGATAACTGACGCACATTAAAATGCCAAGCTCATACCATCTTAAACACGAGGCATATTTACCTGGACCAGGTATCCTCCTTGTTGCATTTGCTGCCATCACCAAATGTTAAAGCCATTTCTTTTCCTGTGTTTCTGGCTGCAGACTGGACACAGGCGCGCTAACAGTGCCGAATGAATCCTTTGTGGTCGTAGATCTGAGGCTATAGAAAATTGTGCACTCTTCAGCTTTAAGGAAAATTTTGTGCGTCACCAGGTGCTTCCTCAGATTTGAAGTATTTCCACCGCTGGCCTTACACTTGGCATCACAAATATTGCAGCGAGCATAATCTCCATCACATTTAATAAAGTAGAGCCACACTTTCGAGCAATTTCTCTCAGCCATGCTTGCCTTGTTGACTGAGCCCGCGGCTGCTGACGTCATTATGCTGTTGCTGTGCTGCGTTCAAGTGCGGTATGGAAATTCACCTACGCTACCCAATAGTATGCCTGCTTCTTCCACTCCCTTACAGTCACAAGGATGCGTTTAGGTACCTAAACATGGCACCGTTTGATTTTACGAGAATCGGTACTCAGTAGTACCTACAGAATTCAGTCGGTACCTCTTAAAGTACCGAATTCGGTAACCATCCCTACTCCTTTTACATGCTATTGTTCGCAGTGGTGATAGAGAAGCAGACGATCCTGCTGTTAAAGCTTAGCTTCTGCAGTACAAACACAACACTGGATTTTACCATTGTTTCTATTTTTGACCGAGTTAGCACATGTAGTGTAAGGTAGACACCGGCCTATGAGATACTCATGTTTGAGAATGCACATTTCTTGTACATATAAACAAATGCAGAATTGTAAATTTACTTATTCTGCAGCCCAGCTTCAAAAATGTTCATTTCCAGACTCCAAGAACACTGGATCCTATTGCACAACACGCCACTACTAAAAAAAAAAAAACTTTTGGGGATATGCCAAAGCTAAGTCTCCATGTAGACAGCCATAGACTTAATTTAATGTAGTGGTTCCCAAAATTTTTCTCTCTGGTCACCATTTTGCTGAGGAGGATATTTCCATGCACCGCCATCAGCACCATCAGCTCCAGCAGCTCCTACCCCCTCACCATACACATCAGTGCATGATTACATATTAGTATAAACAAATCATACAATCAGTCAAGCCCTTACCTTTTATGTTGTCAGTGGAAACAACATTTTCAGATGATATGCCTCCCCTACTCTTGTTTAAGTCTTGTGTTATATTCACTTTTTGACTTTTTGGTTTGTTTGGTATGTTGTAAATGACTCAGACCATAATTAGGTTCTTCAAATATGTAGTAAACCCAGTGATAAATAAAAATCCATACATATCTTAATACCAATAACAAAAATTAAATTAAATTTGTGATAACTGTGTGCAATTCCCAGATAACACTTAAAAAATAATCATTGATTTTGTGATTTAGCTCAAATTTATATCAAAAGACTACATCGTTGGCAGCACGGTGGCGCAACAGGTGTGCACGTGCCTCACAGCAAGAAGGTTCCCGGTTCGGACAGGGGCCTTTCTGTGTGAAGTTGTTCATGTTCTTCCCGTGTATGCCTGGGTTCTGTCCGGGCACTCCGGCTTCCTCCCACAGACCAAAAACATGCTCATCAGGTTAATTGGTGGCTCTAAATTGCCCGTAGGTATGAGTGTGAGCGTGAATGGTTGTCTGTCTCTCTATGTGGCCCTGCAATCGACTGTCGACCAGTTCAGAGCGAACCCCGCCTCTCACCCAATGACAGCTGGGATGGGCTCCAGTCCCCCTCCCACCCCCCCACATTGACGACATTGTATGGACTGTTGTTCTGTCTAATATTATGTTAAAATGAAAAGAAATTATATTAAGTCATGATTTTATTGTTTTTTATTATTTAATCTGAAGTCAAATATAACCCATAAACAACAACAGAATGTTTGTAACCAAACAGTAGTGCAGTGTAAATGACAAATGGTACCTCTGAATTAAAAAATGAGTTTCCAGTATTTTAGTGAGTTGGCATGTTAAAATCCAGGAACCTTTCCAACTCTCCTGATTCTTTTAATGTTGGAAAACTGCTAAGTCACTGACAGATTTATGAAATGTCATATTTATTCAAAAATGTCATCCTGAGTGTAATGAGCTTTAACTAGGCTGGAAATAACTGACATTTAACAGATCCTCAAATTTTTGTAAAGAATAACATTACACCATATCCTGTGTTACACATCTTCCATACTGGAAAAGGATTGAGAAGGAGCGTCACCATGCTGATTGTTCATGTTGTCTCACAGCGTTAGACATATCTCCAAAGGCTTTGCACACATACAGCAGCCCTAATAAGACAATGGGCATCACAATAAAAGCAGACAAACAAAAAACAAACAAAAAAGTTCACTAAACATTGTCAAAAAAATTATAAAAACAAATAAAGAATCTTAAAATCCAGTGCATAAGCACAAACTGTTGATTAAAAATCCCTTTTTTTAATTGCTGTGTGTTAAAGCTAGGGTCTACGATCTGAAAACCAGTTTGGCTGTTGAGACATATTTGAAAAGCACAGCCTGCCCCCCCTTCACTCACCCCTCCCCTCCGTGTTCCAAGATCCCGCTCCGCAGCTCGTGTCGCCTCCTAACAACACGCCCCCTCTGATAGAGCAACAAGCCGGCTGGCAGAAAATATCAGCAAGAACAACAACCAAAAACAACTCAGAATGTCAGATTTCTCATAGCTGAAAGTAACAAACACGACAGTCATCCCCCTTGTAACACACAGCGGTAGCCATTTCAATGGACCAGCGGCTAAGCGGGTCTGGCGTCGCCACTGTTAGCCGATTAGAGCAGAGCTGATTGTGGGCGAGGATTTATCTTTCTCGGCGTGTCTTCACCAGCTCAGTTTACAATGCTAACGATGCGTGGCTTACTTATGCTAAAATCTATTGACAGAGCCTACCCGCTCCGACCAACAACGTTCAGTCATTAGCCACTAACCAACTCTGGTTAGTCTGGCACAGACTAACCAGAGTTATTCAGCAGACATCTCCCACTGTAGGAAACAAAGTTATTACCTGTTCAACAGAAATTCAGCTGTCTCAGCGTCAGTTTTCAGGCCCAAATCATTCTGCAGCTTTTTCCACCAGTCGTACGATTCTCCAATGTTGAGTCTCCGTTGGGACCTGTGTTGCTCATATTTCTTCCTTACTTCAGCCTTTTCCTCGAAACTTTTACGTTTCCTTCCCTTCGATGTGGAGGGTAACAGAAGCGGCCTCCTGGCTCCATGACGCTTCAGTAGCTGTGCAGCTAGCTGCTCACCGGTATATGAGGGAGGTAGTGGGCAGGAGGCGGGACCATGGGCGGGACGGTACGGAGCAGGGGAGACAGGGAATTGGATGGACTCACGGACCAATCCGAACCCCGGGAAACAGGGCCCCTAACTGCTGTGCGCTTTTAGGTCCTGTCCACACAGAGACAACAACATTTTTGCATTAAAAATGTTCTCCGTAGAGATGGCATCATGTTGAGATCTGTGTCCATCCACACCAAATCACTGAAAAAATGTAGTGCATATGCCAGGCCTGTTAGTGGCACTGTAACGCTGCTTCAGACATAAACCAAAACCAGTGAAGAAGATGTGGAGGGTTCACATACATCCTGAGAAATGTAAATAAACACCGGCTTATGCTGTTCTCTGTGTCCTCTTGTTGCCCAAGGTGGTTTTAGAAGATCAGAGGATTTTGCTGCTGAAGCCAAATCAAGGGGATTTTATAAAAATTGGCTCTAAAATATCCCTAAAATGTTGCTCAGCGTGTTCTCTACACAAAGTTGTTGCTGGAGGCAGAAAAAGATGTGCATGATTCGAACTACAGTAACTCCTCTAGCATCCACACTATCCATATAATTCTGATGGATTCTGAGAGCTGAGAAGTGGAGCTTTCCTGTGATATATGGTACATCACGGTAAAGGCTAGATTGTCTGAGGGGGAGGTATGGGAAGTGAGCTGACTAAGCTGGAGAGCAGAGAGAGGATTCAGAGACAAGCGTGAATCTGTTATCAGAATTGTCTTAGTAAATAATGTAAACAAATTGTAAATAATGACATAAGTATCATTCTGGAGTGTTTTCTTACTGTTCTTTTGCCAACTTTTTGCAGAGTTCATCTTTTGGCATTGTCTTTTCACCATAGTTCATGTTTTATGGATTTCATAAATAATATTAAGCAGCAGAGGCTTGGGCCCTAATCATAATATAAACAATTTAAAATAGGTTGAGTTAGTTTTGTCTTCTTAAAAGTGTTGCACGTGTTCATTCAGAATTGTCTATAAAGAGGAACCTGTTAAAAAAATCAAAATATGTTTCTTGTTTTCTTGCTATTAAACTGGTTTAAGCATTTACAACCTAATAAAGACAAACACTTGTGAGAATGTTTTATTTTTGCCTGAAAAAACAAAAACTTTTTTCAGAGGGACATTTTATGACACATTTATTGACAAAAGGCAAAAAAGACCAGCTGACCATTTACAGTTATAGTAGTAAAAGGCTTAATATTCATAATAAAACACCTTCTCATTCAATGAGTTTTCTTTATTTTCATCGCTAATTACTTTGTAGATTCTCAGTGAAGTGATGATGGCCATCTTCTCTTAACAAAGCTGATTGGTTCTTGCCATATTAATTAATTCTAACAGTTGTCTAATAGGGCTGTCAGCTGTGCATCAGCCTGACTTCTGAACAACACAAATGATGGTCCAACGCCATTAATAAGGCAAGAAACTCCATTAATTAACCCTGGAAAGGCACACCTGAGAAGAGAAAACCATTTCAGGTGACTACCTGTTGAAGCTCATAAAGAGAATGAAGAGTGTGCAAAGCAGTAATCAGAGCAAAGGGTGGATACTTTGAAATAAATGAAAACATGTCTTATATTCTAGTTTCTTCACACCTTTTTGTTAAGTACATAACTCCACGTGTGTTCATTCATAGTTTTGATACCTTCAGTGAGAATCTACAATGTAAATAGTGATGAAAATAAAGAAAACACATTGAATGAGAAAGTGTGTCCAAACTTTTGGCCTGTACTGTACCTGTAAAGATGTTGAGCATGCATGGCACATGCGTTATGACACACAGCATGCTGCTGAGGGTCAGAAGCAACCATATATCTGTCCTGGCTTTGAAAACATGAAGATCAGACAGGATAACAGAGTGAAAAGAAGTTGCTGTTCCTTTTTTGGTCAAACTGGAGGTGAAACAGCTGGCCTCAACAGACCTCTGTGAAGACAGTCTAGTGACAGCGTGTTACATGTATGGATCAGTTCAGGTCACAAGGGCAGCATTAATCATAAAGATGGCATGTTCATGTGTGTGTCCTGATCAATAAAATTATTTAGCACATTTGCAACAAACAAAACACACATTGAGATGTTTTTTATTAGTGCAAAATGATGAAGTGGTAGACAGAACAAACTTTTGAGGAAAAAAACAATATATTTCTTTCATAAATTTGTTAATAAAGGAATTTATTAAGAAAGATCATCACAATTTCATGTCAAGCATTGAATACTGAAGAGATAAATCTTGGCCAGGTCACAAAATCCATGAATCAAAATACATATTTAACAACTAATGTGATTAAAACATGTTTCTGTCTAATTACCTCTGCTAGGAGGTGATGTTATCGCCGGCATCTGTGTGTTTGTTAGTAAGTTTGTTTGTTTCTCTGTTAGCAAGATAACTCAAACAGTTACTAGTGGATTTTGATAAAAATTTTCAGGAAATGTCTGTATTGGGACAAAGAACAAATGATTAGATTTTGGGAGTGATCCGGATCACCGTCTGGATCTGCCATGACGAAAAATGTGATTTTCATAAATAACTACTGAACTAAAATAGATATTATTATAAATCCAGTTGCTAATGGTGTGTTTTCATGGTCAAGGAATCTAAATATTTACATGAAATAAAGGTAGGACTAATATGTATGTTAAAAATTACAATATGGGTGAGGACTGTGGCGGAGGTCTGCGCTCTTCAAGTGGTTTTGTAGTTTTACATGTGACAGTGGAGCATTATATAACTTGGCGTAGAGGGTGCAGTGGCTGTAACTACAACACTGAGCAGGTGTTACCTTAACTATTATGTACTTCTAAATCACTCATTTATCACAACATCCTCATGTCACAGCTTACATGTAAGAAAGTAATTTTGGCATAGTACCTTGTTTACAAAAGCAAACACAAATTTAAACAAGGATAAATTAACAAGAAAGTGAATCATCATTTAGAGCTTTAGGGAGAATAAGGAACAGAGCACATATTCCCCTGACATATGCCTCGCTTATTGTTTAAAATAGCAGGGTGTTTTTCTCACTTGTTCAATCAAAGTAAAAAATAACTATAAACTTTTTTTTTTCCAACATTGCTAAAATGTACACAAGCTTTAGATCCCTGTCAGTAGCATAAGTGATTCATTCAGCTGAATTTCACCTACAGGGGCAATTTCCTCTAACCCCAGCAAAAGTAAGGCCTCTTGAAAAATTGAAACAGTGATATGTCTGATCCTTTCACTCTGATAATACCCTTCACTGCTTTGCTTCAGAAATGTATATAACAGGCTGGTCACACAGACACATGTTACTCAAGGCACAGCCACAACAAAAATGCCTTCAGGGAGCGATTTTAAAAGAGGGTCTGCATCCACACACATGCAGTCTTTGCCATACACACAGTGGTTGAGGTGGACTGTCACTCAATTCCGTCTGAAGGATGTATTGTTTCCCCAATAAAATGATTTTTGGCACAACACTCCTTTACATTCGTCTCCTTCCATTCTTCCTGGCTAATAGTGACATTAATGGGTGCTGCCACCATGCCTCCTTATTGGAAGAATTAAAAGTTGTTTAAACTTTGCTGCTTGTAAAAAAAATGCTGAAAATCCATGCAAGGAAAAACCCCAACAGACGTGCTGTTACATAAAAAAACTGTGGCTTTACGGGTGATGTATTTCTAGAGATAACATCCTGTGTGACTGAATTTTCAACAGGTTTCTCTTTACAAACAATCCTAAAGGAGCATGCACAATATGTATGATTAAAATAAAACTGAAACTAAACCTATTTCATATTATGTATTATAATTAATACTATTATATGTGACTATTGACGAAATCCATAAAACACAAACAATGATGTGAAAGTCGAATAACAAAAAAGATAAACAAGGCCAAAATATGGCAAAAGAACAGTAAGAAAACACTCCAGAATGATACTTTTGTCATTATTTACAATATTTTTACATTATTTACACAGAAATACTGATGAGTCAGCTCACTTCCCATACCTCACCCTCAGGCAATCCAGCCTTTACCGTAATGTACCATATATCACTGGAAACTCCGCCCACTTCTCAGCTTTCAGAACCTGTTTCCCAGATCCCTTGGTGGTAGTTTGAATCATGCATGTCTTTTTCTGTCATCGTGGCAACTTTATCTGTAAAACAAGCCGAGCAAAACCCGGACATTTGAGGCAATTTTATAAAATCCACTCCCAACATAATTTACGACCCAATAGGTTGACATGTCCGGGCAAAATTGGACGTATGGCTACCCTAGTATTGATCCTCTTTGACATCCTGGCATGTTTGAACAAGGACTTTTTACAGATATCTTGTGCTGTGAGCAGGGTGTCATAACCAACACATTAATTATGAGTCACAGATATACAGAGATATGGCTATACTAGCTAGATTTATCTTAGGAGTAATCTGAGTTCTAACAATTTAAAGATTTGATTGGAAATATTCACACATTTACCTTTGGGTATTTGGAGTCACTCATATGGGCTCCCACCACCCCTGTGAGAGCAGCATCACCTGTAAGACATAGCACAAGACTAAGATGTAGTTAAGGGCATTGTCCAATTTCAAGTCAATCACAACTCACTGGACTTATTCTAAGCCACAATTTCCTGATGTCTGGATTAAGATCTTATTTTAAAGGTGCTATGAGGAGTTCCTAAGTAATTACAAAAAAGTCATTAGTCATTTAAGTCATTAGCATCACAACAAACACACACTTTAGTTTGGGTCACGTCTTTTGGTGCATTCCAGTTGTAGTCAGAAGTAGGAATTTCCAAGTTCCGAGTAAAAAACTACAACTGGACCGTCCCCTGAAGTCTGAATTTCCTACTGGGAACTTGATGAAACCTCGCCACCCCCGAGTTGACAATCAAAGATGGATGCCCCCAGTGTGAACAGTTATTTAGCTCCTGTAATAATTTATTTGCACTTCTGTCTGAGGTGTGTCGCTCTAGATCAGCTGTATACATAGTATTGTTAGACTTATATTTACAAAAATGCTGCCATAGTGATAATCACATTCTTCATGTGATATTTGTGAACAACAACGCAGGGCGTGCTAACAACAGCTAACAATAGCCTGGTAGATCGGCATGTTTTTCTCCGACTTCAACTGAAACGCCGATAAGTCGGAGATGATGTCACTCCCTGTTCAGAGGTTACTGGAACGCAGCATTACGACAGTCACTGCGCATGCTCATGGGTAGCAGAGTCTTTATGTCACCAGAACTAGATTCTCCTCATAGCACCTTTAAGATACAAGAACTGAAAATAAGACCTGACTTGCTTCTAAGTAGTAAAATAATTAACCAATCAGACAAGAAAAATTTAACTTAAAGGGTCTTAAAATTATGATTTTTTTTTTTTAAATTCAGAGCAGATTTTAAACCTGAATTTAAGCCACTCTTAGAATCAAACTTGTTGATAAGCAGATATTTTCTTTCATCTTATTTTTGACTTTTATTCATTACAGTAAGATATTTATCTGGACTTGGTGAGTGAGTGTGGATAACTGTTTTAAATATTTCTAACTTAAAAATAGACAAACACACTTAGTGAGATCAAAGTTTTTGCAGTGTAGCGTCCACCCTCTGCTCAAACAGGTCAAGTTTCTCCACTCCTCACCCACCACCTGTTTTGGCCGACTGAGCCAACCTCCACTTTGCGTCCTCTTTCATATCAGACCACTTCTTCTTTAATTCATTGGCTGTGCGCTGCTCTGACCCAACAGCATTAACAGCCCCCGCACACACTCCCCCACTCACTTGACTTCTGTTTGCTGCTGATACCGGAGGATGGTGTGCCCAAAAGAATACTTTCATGCCTTTCAACTTCATTGAGAAGCTTCTCCTGTTCTTAGCTCTTGTTTCTGATTGATAAACGATCTGGTGGCCCATGGTGTTAATGCAGTGATGCACTAAATGCTGGTTTGGCAGGGTGTTAGGCAACCAGGCACGACCCTTGTACATGCTTCTGTCGGTCTGGGTTGTTTATCGTTTACTGTTTATTAGATTTGCACTAAAAAAAATACATAAGATCAAACTGGAAATATTCAGAAAACAAAGAAATGTGTCAGGAGAGGTCAAGAAGCCATTAGACCTATGCAAAGGACCTCACCTCTCTAAGAAAAAGCAGAGAACAGTCAAGATTTCAGTAAGAACACAAAGTAATCCATAATGTGTTCAACCATGTGTGAAGAAACAAAAAGAAATAATAAAAATCAACAATAAAAAAAACATAAACAGGTTTGACAAAGAATCAAAAAACATAGAGACCATAAAAGAGTTCACAAAATTAGAATAAAATGACAATGAGCTCTCAGCTACATGTCTTTAATCATTCTATATTTTTACACCATGATATCTGATGGAGAACTATCCATGTATAGTTCTATAAAAGGGACGGTGAAGATGACCAACCTGTCTGGTATTAAATGAGTGAATTTGTGAATTTAATTTGAAGACATTTCTAAATGATGATGGTAAAGAAGAAGGTAAGAATGTGTATTTATAAATAAACACACATCTGATGAATATTAATATCATAAACTGAGAGTATATTCAGTTTTTTAAAGAGTGGGGCAGAAGTTTCTATTGAATTAGAAAAAGTTGCCAATCTTATAAAACGCTTCTGCAGATTTTAAGGAGGTTGGACTGGTACGTGTTTGCCCAGACTATATTACCATAAAACATATATGGATAAATCAAAGAATAATAAAATGTCAATAAACAAGACTTATCAACAAAATGTCTAAGTGTGCTTTTTTTATGAATAAAGTTAATGTGTTGTTTCCAATTTAAAGATGCTATGAGGAGTTTCTAAGTAATTACAAAAAGTCTCACTTTTAGATATATGCCTGATCAAAATACACACTTCAAGATGAGTTTTATAGCATCAAAATAGGTGATCTATCAATGCTATTCCTTAGCTCCGCTAACGGACGGGGCTGGACTGGCCTGGATACTCAACTTCGGGAACAAAACAATTAAAACTGGAGCAAATTTATATTATTCAGACTCGTCTTAGGGCACCAGGCTGTAAGTAGCGATTCATAGCCGGCTACAAAACTAGGATACTAAGTTTTCCAAAAATTGCTTGTTGTCACACATCAAAACTACCACTATGTAACTAGAGAGACACATTACCGTCGCTTTGCATCCTGTAAGTTGTTGAAAAAAGAAGTTGTAAATCAATGCAGAGTTCTGAGGAAGGTCTTAGCTGCATTTATTAGCATCACAACAAACACACGCTTTGGCTTGGGTCACGTCTTTACGACAGTTGCCCCGCGTGCTCACGGGTAGCAGGGTCTTTATGTCGCCGGAAATAGATTCCCCTCATAGCACCTTTAACTTCTCATTGATGATGACACCTAAAATTTGACATGGCCCACTTGAGAAATGTCATTTCCCTTAATTGAAACTTTAGCATAGTTCTTGTTATGACTCTTGCCTCTTTCTGCAAATACTATGAAACTTGATTTTTTATTATTTAATGAGAGTTTATTAAGTTTAAACCATTTTGCAACCCTTGCCATTTCTTCATTTGCATTATTTATTAAAGAAGCAAGTTTAAACCAGTCTATGGCCAGTTTATACTGTCCTCCCCTGTCCTCACTTGCCCCAACAATAAAAATAATAATAAAAAAAAAGACTTCAATTACTGACCAAATGCATGACCAGACTGCACCATCGACACTCCAGATGCCCAAGCTGCTCCAATGCCATGTTAGTGGCGTGTTAATGAGTATGAGAGAACAAGATACTGATGGATGACCTCCACAGAAGCTGAGATCCATCAGTGAGTGAATGGGTCTGAATTTGACCTGTAGTGTAAAAAATCTTTCAGTAGTCAGAAATTCTAGAGAGCTATGGAAGACGGTCTTTACACTGCCCCCCATCTCCCAGTGTACAGACGCCATGATGGTTTATTCAGTGCTGAATGGTTCAGGGGCGGATACATCAGTGACCTCCTTTTACCTTTTGAACCATCCAGTCCCAGGTTAACTATAGATCAGCTCCTCATCACCTGTCTGAACCAAACATGGAGAAACAGCTCGCAGTTTCTATGCTTTACATAACAAACTTCCAGAAAACTGCAGATCTGCTGAAACTGTCGGTCTTTAAATCCAGCTTAAAGACTCATTTGTTTACATCTGCATTTGATTAGATTATATTTTCCAGCAGTTTTAAAACCAGCACTGCACTTTAACAATTTTAACTGTCTTTGTACAGTTTTATGACAGTTTTCCTCCATTGGTTTGGCTCCTTTCTTGAAACAGAAATTACATTCTCAAAATAACATGGACAAACCTCCAAACCACTTGGCAACAGAGTTGAATTTCTCATTCATTTCATTCATGTCTTAGCACATGTCTGAATAACTCAATACATCTCTGAAATGATTAAATACAGATAGCACACTGTTAGCCTACGTTAAACTCAATTTCCAACTGGATAGGTCTTGTTGATCCAAACTGATTGTTGATTCTCAGTCTCTCCAAAACATGTCAAAATGAGTCAGGAAGATAACTGCATGAACACCATACATGAATCTCTAGGAACCTTTGATTAAATGCCAGTTAGGTGTGAATATAAGGCTTGACCAGAACCAGTACAATTTCTGCACATGGAGGCACCTGGCCAACTAACTGAACGAGGTCAACTGCCTGTTCGAGGAAGAGGAAGAAGAAGAGGAGTAGTAGTAAGGGTGTGGGTCGTGTTCAAAGGGGAAGCACCAGGATGTCCCAGGTGAAATTTGGGCCACAATTATGGTCCGTGCTACTGTAACAATGGCTGCAATTTCCTTGACAGTATAAATGGAATGTAAGATGTCAAACTCTTTAAGTAAAATCCTTTTTCTTTAGTTCGATACTAGGGCCATACTATAGCCCTATTGAAAGTATTTAACATCGGCCAGAGTTTTGCTGGTGTAACGCCGATATATCCTCAATATTTCATAAAACAGTAAACGTTGTTCTGTGCCTTGTCCAAGCCGCACAGAGTGATGACGTTGTGGAACATCTCGACGCACTTTGTAGAGCTCTCAGCTGATTCTGTGTGTACGGATGACTTGTCTATACTCACGCGGAGTTGCTCTTTTAAGCCTGAAGGTCCGAGCAACTTTCAGCGGTGCACAATGTCCCGCTGCTGCTGGACACATCGGCCACGGATCAGCTTCACAGACAGACCGGGCACCAGCGAACAGTTTTCCTGACTGACGCCACCTCTGTCGTTCTCAATACTGATGAATTGGACCTTCTGGTGGCAGGGGATCAGTTTAGCTGTGACTGTTTCATTGTGTTTATGACGGAAATCTGGCTTTATCTGCATGTTCCAGACACGGCAGCTAAGCTAACTAGCTACCGAGGTAACTGTGCTTGCGTAAGCGTAGCATTCTGGGAGTCCTACGACATCATCAGCAGACTCATCTAAAGGGAGACTTCATCGTGGCTGGGGACTTTAATCAGCCTCTTTAAATAACTTTGTGAAATATGTGCAGTGTCCCACAAAATATTTTGATTTCCACACGCACATTATCTCATGTTTAAATAAAAAAGTGGTTCTGCCTGGACTAAAACAAACTACTGATGAACTAATGATGTGACAAAAAGTTCATAAATAATCTATATATTTACATTTTTAGAAAGGTTATTTGTTTTACTTTGCAGGAATTTGCACAACATTTTATTTTGTGCTTGAAAGCTGCAAAGAAAAAGAAAAATGCCAATGAAAAGAATGTTACCTGAGTGTTTTTGTTGCTTTCTTCTCACAGTTATCGGTTTACAACTATTTAAAAAAATGTTCTTCCTTTACTATAACCTATAACTTTTTATCAACAAGAAGTACAACATATAGAGTGACTCTTTCTTAAGTTTAAATAATTGATGTCCCAGAAGTTCAATGCTTTTGTTTTTTTTGCAGGTTTTTGTACTTTAAATTTTCTCACTGGTGTGAAGTTAAACAAATACTAAAGGACCAAAACTACAAAATGATCTGCCTGTAATTCATATATTCATTGTTGTGTTTTGGGACCAAGTTTTAAAAAATGAATTATATATCTATATTTTAATCAGCTGATTAATTGGTCATCAGTATTTTTTCTGCCAAATATCGTCATCGGCCTAAAAAAATCCATATCTGTCAGGCCCTAGTCGATACCCCATTGTACTCTGTTAGCCAGACAAAAAATTACATACATAAACGTTACCAAAACACCAAACAAATGAACAGTATAGTAACCATTGTCAATGAAGGACTGGGCTACGTCTAAAAGTTGAACATGAGGGATGTTTTAGTGGTTCTTTGCCATAGTGGTGAGACATCTAAACATTCTGACCTGCAGTGCTCACACAATGTGAAAGGGCTGATGCATTTTGGGGGCACTGACTACTCATATGAGAAGGGACTTTAGTTTTGACACATGAATGAGCTGTTTTGGGAGATAAATGAGCTTTTTTAGGTCAACCACAGTGTTGTGTGTGTTGAGAACATCTGGTCTGTTTTAAGAAATGGGCCAAAGCAACTGAAAAGGATGTTTGCATTTTGGTGGCACTGAGTATTTACGGTAATTTCTTGATTATAACACATAGTTTTTTGCTTTTCAATAAGCTCTAATTTTCAGGTGCATATTGTACATGAGTACGAGCAAAGTACTGAAAATATTTCGTCTAGCCAGCATTGGGATTGCAACACATCTTCCTATCCGAAACCCGCCAAACTTGTAAGTCTTATTAAACTGGCTGTTAAGATGTTCTAATGTAATATTTTGGGTCTTAATTACTTTAACTTGGTGTAATTATCTTTTAATTCTCAAGTGTTACTACTTACCGGCAAACACAGAGTGCAGCCATCTTGTGAGCAGGAGGATGCAAAAGCTGCGCTGTGATTGGTGAAGACATCAGCATGTTGATAGCTGCTCTCTGATTGGCTGGTACATTTGTGAGCATGCTAAGGCAGAAATTGAGTAATTGCGCATGCGTAGAGCAAAAGGTGTTTCTGCCTCTGTCTGAAGAAATACTTGAATCTGCAATTTCATTGCTTTAAACTTTGAACAAAGGTGTTTTTGATTTGTCTGAGAGAGTAAGGTTTGGGCAAAACTTGGGTGTGTGTTATATTAGCCCTTTCATGCATGAATTATTAAGTCTCACGAACATATTTTTTAAAGATTCGTTTTTACTTTCAAGTGAAATCTGCACCTGTCATTACAGTAGTAATTTAGTGGAACTTGATGAGGATCCACAAATAAGTCTTTGATGAACATTTATTAACTGTATATAAAAGAAAAAAAATCTGAAGTATATATATGTCTGCTGTAATGAATATTTACCTGTGACTTAGACCAGAATGTAAAACAAAAAAATACAAATGAATCATGTGAAATCAGAATACAGGCATGATACCCAGTTTGCCCTTTGTTGGTTGTTTTGGATTTATGATGCAATATCTCAATATGATAAAAATATGCAAAGATGATATTTTTTTGCAATTTGAGACACAGGTTTTGGAATTTTCCATCTGGTAGTTGGACATGGTACTGCAACCCAATGCATACAGTTTATTCCAAATATCTGTCTACTGTAGTGAACACCCTGCATAAAAGGGTTAAAGTACAGTCTTTATCAGACAAAGGCATGAAAATATGAGGTGCATCTTATAATCAAGTGCGTGTTGAAATCAAGAAATTTGAAGCATGAGAGAATAGTTTTGGAAGAGTTATGAGCTGTAGTGTTGTGCTGAACTGTAAGACTGTTTTGCCAAATGGTCTTAGAGTTTTGAGAATTTATTTTATTTTTCAAGAATTGAGCCAAACCAATGGAGAAAAACTGTAACATAAATTCAAGTTACCTACCTGTACATTTTAGATATGAATTACTCTGAATCCCAATTAGAATTATTTCTTCTACATGTAAGCATTGCTATAGTGCAGCTCTTCTTCTCTTTTCATGTTCTGTTTAAATGTCTGTATTTATATGTTTCATATCTGGTTTTGTTTTGTTGCTAAAGGTGCTTTAGAAGTGAAGTTGCATTGCCAACATCATCTCAAGTCCATGAATTGCTTTATCATTTAAACACATTTACAAAACAAAGGTATTTAAAAGAATAGGGCTGTCACTTTAGTGCATTAATTAGATTAATTAATTACACCGCAAATTAATGCGTTATAAAAATTAATCGTGATTAATCATAGCACACAAACATTTTGACATTGTCCAGCTGGAGGACCCGTACATGGCAGTGGCACGTCACTTCACACATGCGTCTCTAGTCAAACCAAACAAAGCCCAGGTGACAACAGGAATGGCATATTTCAGACTTAGTCTTATTTTATTTTTGAATGTATTTATCTATATTTGTACTACATTCTTTAATAATGCATCAGGCCTAATTGTTTTGCTGGATGTCCTCGACCTTTTTCTTATTTTGAATTTGATTTATAAAACACACTTAAAGTGTAATTTGAGTTGCCTGATTGAGCTTAGAATTTTCTGGACAAGATGCCCTGACTTTGGTTTTATTTAGTTACCAATAAAAATGTGGATTTACAAATCTTCACTTCTTAGTGTATTCATTTGAATAGTCCTGCACTACAATTTTATAATATCCTAGAATTCAAATTCTTTATTTGGGTACTTTCAGCAGATATGAGATTAAAATGCCATTAATTAGATTAATTAATTATAAATCTGGTAATTAATTAGATTAATTTTTTTAATCGTCTGACAGCACTTAAAAAAACTGTATCATTAAGACTTAAATAATCACAAAGTTTTGACGTCTTCTGGGTTTGTCAAAAAATAACCCTTGTTTGATGACCCCTGAACACTGAGCTATGCAGTCAAAAGAGGCTCTTTTGAATGATGCATTGATATTCAACCATTTGTGGTCACCACTAACATTTGCTTTTAAAAAATGAAGCATGCATCAACAAACCAAGTCCAATGTTTTTCTGTTTGTTTTTGCATGCCCAGCAGAACTCTGCAAAGTCTATTCCATCTCTCTCTACATACATATATTTATAGAAAAACTGAATGAACCTTTATTCTCTGCTGGGTTTCTTACCTGTACTCATGTTGCCTGTGAGCATAAAAGCTCATCCCATCATGCCTCTGTGCTGCACCTTGTACCAGCAGGTGTGTAAGTGAAGCCTCCACTCTCACTTCCCTTGGCTCTTTTGATCAATATGTCATGTGGCCTTGGCCCGCTTCTCGCTCTTAGCATTCCTGGTGTTGTTATCTGTCCGATTGCTGATGTTTTCAGACACTTCCTCATGTAACAGCAGCACCAACCTGTCACCTCTTGCTACTGCTCCCATAGCGACTCACAGCGAGCCCTGCTGCACCTCCTGTTCTCTCGCTCTCTTTCTCACAGCCAGTGAGCTGTTATTGAAATATTTAGCACCCACTCTGGCTCACAAGCATGTACTGCCTTTCTTCTGCCTGGCTGGAAATATATTGGCTTGGTAGTTTAAGTTGGAGCAGTGCAGTGTGGAGGTGCTTGAGATCGGATTTGACTGTTAAAGACTGAGGGATGATGGCATTACTCTGTGCACTGAGAAGAAGATAGCAGAGATAAGTGTCATTACCAGCCAGCTGGTGATCCGAATCTCACCATTTCCATTTGGTTTAAATCTCTTTTAGGCTGCTGATCATGCTTTCAAATGGTAGTTTCCCCGAGCTGTGGACTCAGATCGATTCTCATCTCAGCTTGAGTGTTTCCCTGGTCACAGTCAACAACATTTTCAGTGCTGCTGCTGAATGTTGCAGCAGGAATTGTTCAGAAAGACAGAGGTGTGGGGTTGGACCATGACAAACAAAAAGTCAGCAAAGCTTTTCACATTTTCAGTGAAGCTGATGGAAGAATGCATTCTTACACTTGAGCTGTCACAAACTCTTCAGATGGATTTAATTTCACTCTCCAGGATGAAGCAGCAACCTCCAAAAGAACATCTTCAGTGTTGCTGAAAAAGAAGGTTTATGAAGCAGTGATTCCACCCTTGGGTTCTGACCTGGTTGTGAGATCTTTTCTGGAGCTCAGCAGATGGGTTCATTTTTACTTTGCATTGCTGTTGATTGATAAAACTTGTCTTTTAGGCAGGGGTGGACAGTAACAAAGTAGATTTAGTTGAGTACTGTACTTAAGTACATTTTTTAAGTATCTGTACTTTACTTGAGTTTTTTTTTTTTTGGAGCTTATGACTTTTACTTCACTACATTTAAAAGACAAATCTTCGACTTTTAACTCCACTACATTTCTATAAACAGTTTAATTACTCATTACTTTTAGGTACAGGTATGAAGTCAGCGGATGAAATTTATTTTCTCTTCTAAAATGTGATTTGTTCAAGTGGTGTTATCTATACTTCGTGCATCCTGTTCCACACTCCAGTCCAGTTGGTGGCGGTAATGCACTTTTGAGTTGGTTTGCCAACCGCCATTAAACAACAACGAAGAAGAAGAAGACGCGCATGTGCTACTGCGATCAGGCAGCTAAAGGTTGAGCTAACTTTGGTGGTTACGGTTTGTCTTGGCAGTAATGATGGCTACTATGGCAGATAAAGACGACAATTCCTCACCAGAGCACCCATGGCCATATCTGAAGTCCATGTTTGAGGTGGTCGAAATAAAGAATGACTCTTTTCGATTCAAATGTGTGCTCTGTTTGCCGCGTGCAAACTTCACCGCCTACAAAACTCGCCGTCCAACCTAAGAAAGTATGTGGACGTAAGGTAAAATGGTGTAAATATTTGTTTACTTTCAGGTAAATATTAGACAGTTGTATGCGCTTGTAGTAGTTTCAGTTTAATGTGACGATCACTAACATTTGTATTTTAGTTGGCATTTTAATGAGATTTGGCAGTATTTCGCCTGAAGAGTAACGATGAATATACACGCTTTTACACATTTCAGTTAATGCTTAGAATATCAGCAGAGTTAAATAAAAAAAAAAGAAAATGGCAATGGTTGTCCTTTTGTTGATTCATTAGTGTTTCAGTTTGCATTTCCATGGGCTTTGTAGCATATTTTCAAACTCTTTATTCTACATGATCTATAAGCAGGTCAGTGCATTCTGTAGATTGTTTCAGTCATTACGTTCTGTAAGGTCAACGGGAAAATGTACTTTTAATACCTGAGTATTTTTAAAAGCAGGTACTCCAGTACTTTAACGTGAGTAAAAATTTGACTGAGCAACTTTCACTTGTTTTGGAGTAGTATTTGAACATGAGTATCTATACTTTGACTTGAGTACTTTGTCCACCACTGCTTTTAGGCTTGTTTGTAAAGCTGTTGAGGACAGTTTTGGTCATAAAAACAATCTATACCTGAGATGTATTAAATGTATAGATTTTTACAAAAGTGGACTCAAGATGTAGAGAAATGGAAACTCTAGCCTCACACACAATGTTGTTGAACCTAAAGATGGCATCAGGGGTTGAGCCCTCAAAGATGACGTCACTAACTCAAAAAAACCTTGACTCTATTTTAATTTAACACCCATAACAACTGTTTATAGATAGAGAGACAAAAAGAAATCATGCATTAAAAATATCTTCTGTAACCTGGTATGATCAAAACGATGTAGTCAGGGTAAGAAACAACAAAGCTGTTATTAAGAGATGACACAAAGAAGGCAGAATGTGCCTGCATAAGAGTTAATGAAGGAAACAGGCAGTATTTGATTTTACTTTACATAACAACGAAACATCAGTTAAGTCTATCTAACACTTAACTGACATCCATACGGAGCTATGAGTATTTATTGTTCATTCATTAAAATAAAATCACATCACATGATTGTGACTAATAAATTCACAACTGACCATATGTGATGCATCAATAATCTATTAATATGCTATTTATTTATACAATTAAATTTTTTTAACATTGTATTTGTATAATATTGGCAAAGTTTAAGGTTACAGTGAAAGTGATTAACAGTAAAGCATGTTTAATCTGTAAATAAATGTTAAAATAAGATACTATTCTAAATGAGTGTGCTATCCACAAATGTTTTAATATCTCTTTATATCTGCCTAAAAACGTCTACAATGTTGTTATATACACACTAAAAACTGTTGGGTCAAAAATAGCCCAATTTGGGCTGTTTTATAACCCAACTGCTGGATCAATATAGCACCAGCCCAGCAGTAGTTAATTTGACCCAGCAAGATGGGTTGGTCCATTTTTACGACGGAGGATTAGGGCCACGTTAAAAACTAAAAAAAAAGTAAGGTTACGAGAATAAAGTCGTAAAGTTTCGAGAATAATCTCATAAATTACGAGAATAAAGTCAAAAAGCTACGAGAATAAAGCCATCTTTAAGATCAAATCAGGAAACATCTCCTTGGCTATATTTAGAAAGACATTCACAGATTCAGACTTTGCGGCTCAATAACTCATCTACAAAAGAACATAGTTCCAAACCCAACCCCTCTTTTTGATCACTGTAATGAAGACTGTGAGCTATAAACTCGTTTTTCTCCAAACGAGCTGTCAATACACTGCCGCTGATGGTCAGAGGCTTAGGGACCATCGGCAAATTACCATATTGGAGGAATAGTGTGAAAGACGATTGAATAACTTCCCCAAACTTAGAAGTAAAGTCTTCAAAATCACACCAAATACAAAGGATTGTATGTTATTCATACTACGGGTCATATTTTCTTTTAGACTTAAGAATTAAACTATTTTACAGGACTTTCTGATTGAAAAAAAGCAAATGCTATCAAAGTAATAAGTTCTACCAACCAAGTCTTAACAAAACATGAATGGTGATCTCCTCTTCTTTAAACTACAGCTCTTACTTCAGCAAGAATGTTTTGATTTGATTTAAATGATGTTATGTATATTTAATTGTGTTAATTAATATGCATAAAAATAATAACTGCAATGATTTTATTGTTGGTAACTGTAGCGACACTAAAGTCACACTAATGATCAAACATCTCTTCAATATTATACTACATCTCCATTTTAAGAGAAATTGTTCTTTATGCAATTTATATGACTTTTTAGATATTGATGGATACTCATTTACAGCTTATGATGAAAAAAATGTAATAACTTGACTGTTTTTTGTTGCAGTGACACCAAACACAGCCTTTACTTTTGTTGCTAAAAATGTTGATGGCTATGACCTGAAGAGGCTTCAGCGTGAATTTAAGTAAGACATCTTTAAAATGAAAAGGGGGTGGGACTAGATAAGTTTGCTACTTCTTCCTACACCCTTTTAGAACTGAATCTGTCATAATTTCTTGCAAATGTTGATAGAAGAAAAAATGCTGTAATTGCTATTTGCCTTTGCTTACCTTTTGTATTTTATTTTTGTTGGATTTGTATGGAGATATACATGTGTATGTTTTCCATTTTGGGTTTGAAATAAAACATTCATTCATTCTTTCATATATCCTGGACGACCACCATTACTCACTCACTTGGTCTACGTGCACAGTTAAGAAAGACTACAGCCATCATTAAATAAAGTACACTCTCTGTACTTGTCTCAGCACACAGACACCAGGTGACAATCAGTTAAGGTTGTTTTATGAGGCAGCATTTGTGTGCAGAACTCTGGTCGCACTATAAAGGATAAAACAGGACCCATATTTAGTCTGTGATAAGTTTGCATCTGGTTAAGTGGAGAAACATGTCCATCAGTCTTTTCAGTCTCATAAAGTGGCTGTGATATGACTTTAAAATGGAGTCTTAAGTGCTGCTTTGGAGTAACAGTTGACTGACTCTGCAAACATGGACCTGCTTCAAGAGCAAATCCGTCTGTGTGTTGGCCTGCCAGCTGGTGTTAGTGACCAGATGGACACTTAATGCTTCTTGGATTGACACTTGACTTGGCTGTGAGCTGCACAGTGAGATGTTACCAAGCTTTGCTGATAATTTCTTCTTTGTATCTGAGCTGAAAAGGGCTTTTCATGTCTGGATATCAAGCAGAGCACAAAGTCTGCACTCGAGATACATATCTGTTCAGTCAAAATTTTGATTCACTTTTATCTTGGTAAGCTAAACTTTTGAAATTTCTTATTCTCTTCTTTCTTTTGATAACACTCTAAGAAGTTTCTGTTGTGTTTATGCTTGGTGCATAAATTCTAGTTCAAAAAGACACTTGGTCCACTGTTTCTCTAACTGAACACTGTGTTACTGTCTGCAGTAGATGCAACAATTTGTAATAAAATATCAACTCATTCAGTATAACATTCACAGCTCAATGCTTGCCTCTTAGTTGCAGTATTTTATTTTTTATTAAAGACAGTTTTCATTAATCATTGCCCTTACTGGACCATATTTGCACTGCAGGAGAGGTACAGTAGCTGTATCCACACTTGACTTTTTTAGAGAGCTGCTGTTGCTGCAGAGAGGGGGAAAAGGAGGTATCTTAATGCCAAGGAGTTTTTGTTTTCATTTGGAGAAGATATGATACGCACACTAAAAGGCATCCAAACTTTTCTTCTGCAGAGGGAACATAATCTCCAAGAACATCAGCATTGTGCATTTAATTAGGCATGATATGCCACACCTTTCAACAGTAGCCTTGGGAAAAAAATCTCTGGTAACTCAATGAAAGACATATTAAAAATGGTTGGTTGAAGATCATAATCCATTTTTGCATATTGAAGTAAAAGGATAACAGGATAACTGTTTCAAACAAAAAAACAAAAGTGAAAAAAACAACAACAAATAAACATAATGGGCCTTAAATATGTGGCTGGTGTGTTCAATTAGACAACTAGAAGAAACGTCATTATGATATGTCCAAATACAGTTTCAAGAAAAGGAAATTCAGTTTTTGTCAAAAACTTGAATTATTAAGCTGTTTTGGGTCAAATTTGTTTTCTACCCCATTTTAAAATAGATAATACAGATTTTTCCTCAAAGTAAAAACATTTAAAAAGATAACTATGTAATATTTCCAATTATATACAGAATATATAAATATATTTGATATAATAAACTGCATCAGGGTTGTTTGTGGAAATGTATTTGTGTGCTTTTTTCCCCCCTTGTCTACATTATCTTTACAGCTGAGCACTGTGTCTGATGGCAGCGTTGGAAAGACAAATGCAGTGAGAGATATGTAAATATGATTCACTGCTATAGTGACCATCACCAGCCCTCCCTGTAGGCTACTCCATCAAATCAAACTTTATTTAACCCCTGATGAGAGCTGAAGGGGAGGGGGCCGTGCCACACCACAGTTTGAAAGAAGGGGAAACAGTTACAGACAGGACGAGACAAGACAACAGGGAGGAAGACAAACAAGTATTGTAATTAGTTTAAGATAGTAGTCCAAGTGCTGTGCTGATCTAAGTCCATACAGGAAGGGAAGGCTGTAAGAAACCAGGGACAACAGAAATGTAGGGTCCTGATAAACGTGGGTGGACCCACAGGGATGAGATACGGAGGAACACGTGTCACAGGACGTGAGAAGATATGTAGGAGTGCCCAACTCACCATGTTCTGACGGGACCAATTGTTTCTTTACAGTTATGCTTAAGTCACACATTATCATTTCTCATGGCGATTGTGCACGACTGTACACGATTGATTAGACTGGTGTGATCGCTATGATACGGGATTAAATGACTGTCTCACCCCTGGACACACCCCTTAAATACACCGTCAGTAGAGCTTCTACAGCTCTTTTACAGTGCTTTTACAGTGCTTCGTTCGTCCCGCTCAAGTTAGCTTAATACAACGATATGATGAGGATTCCTTGAATTTTCATCCCGCTGACACGACGTCAGCACTGCTCGAGCTCAGTTTGGGTCACATAAGCCCCGACTGAGCCCTGTCGCTTGCGCCGTCTTGAATGGGACACAGTCGGGGTACAAATGGATACATCCTTGTCAGTCGTCCTCAGAAAGCTGTCAGGATTGAGCCACGATCGGCCCGACTGAGCTCCGTACATGCCACGCTAATACTGTCCACCTTACTGCATTAGGTTTCCATCCCGCTACACTGAGAGCGGCGATTCTCCACGACAGTTTTAACCAGTTCAGAACTGTCGGGACCCTTCCACGTTCCCTGCCGTTGATCCGCGACTATATAAGGCTGATCCAGACCAAGTAGTGCATGCACCACAACCAAAGCACGTTTTATCAGGATTATGACAATCATGCACAATCACCATGAGAAATGGGGATGTGTGACTGGGGCTTTAGTCTCAACAGGAGCTTGAGTGTCTGTATACACATGCATGTGAGGTGGTCACCCAATACCCAAGTAGCTGCCCATACCCAGGGAGACCACGGCCGGTATTTGTGTGCTTTTAAGTAAAATGAAAAAATGTTAAAAAATGAAAAAGGCTGTTTCTCTCCAGAAACTCTTCATTGCTTCTAGGAAAGAATACGCCCAAAAATGAAAAAACATATCTGGAGGATCTCCCTTTAGTTATGTCCCACCTGGTTGTTTGTTTTCAATGTGGAAGAAAAAGCAGACATAAAAAAAATGAGAACAGCAGTCAATGTGTTTTATTGATTGATAATTTTGTAAATTATTTCAGAATAACTTAATTCACTGGGGAGTGTATCTGTGGTAATATAAGATTCACAGCTTTACATTTTTCTTCTTCCTCTTGTGACTCAGATGTATTCATAAGTGACAAACATGTCTTCCCTGCTCTTGTGTGCAAATTGCCATCAGAGCATAAATGAGAGGGATGCTTATCACTGTTCTAACAATCTCTCTGTGTCAGCAGTGCAAATTAATCAAGCAGCATGTGTGTCAGTGAGCTGGAGTTAAAAGCTTTAAATGATCATCAGCGTGTTTATCTACCATTTATCGGAGTCATTTCCTCTCAACATCAGCAGGGTATATTTTAGAGTTTCACATCACAGCCGAGCAAACACAATGACGCTCATCCTGGTGAAGTGATTTGCACAAGGCTGCACGTTTTTCCTAACATCCATCTTTACCGGCACACACATGCAAACCCACACGCAATGTTTTGTTCTCTCCTACTTAAAGACTCTTTTGATTACTCAGGAAAAGTTGCGAGAGAGGACTAATTAGGCTGCTGTCCCAAGTCTTATGGGACAGTAAATGGAATGTTTGCTCTGTGTGCTTCTTTGATCACGGCCTGTCAAACACTCAGTGAGCCTCCAGAGACAAGCACACACATGCTCGTACAGATTACTTCATACTTGATAGTTATTTGTCTTCCTATTGATGCATCTTGTTTTTTTGTTCTCACTTTTATTAAGCAGATCAAGCAATGCAGCCAAACAGCACTTAAGAGTGGTATTTGGGAGAGAACAGAATGACTTGTACCATCTTTTTTCATTGGAGGTAATCATTCAGTTGTAATTCTAAAACCCTCCCTGTGGCTGTGTGTTTAAGAGCTGGGTTATGATGTGGGTGTTGGGTGAGAATTCCTCTGAGAGGACAATCGTTGGAGCTAATTTGGTGGAAAACATATGGGAGCAACTAGCTGTACCCACAGTTAACAATTCAGGGACTTCAGATTGACGGAGGGAAATAGTTGGAGCATGAAGTGATGGTTAGAGACCAAAATGATTTCCAACTGTGAGCTGCATAGAGATTAGCATTTCTCTTATCTCCTTAAAGTTATGGAAGAGAAGGAATTTTCAGATCTTTTGCATCGGTTAAATTAATCATGTACATAGTGTTGTGATTTTAAATGGGTATCCTATTTTTTCATCTTGAAATAACTGAGATAATCTTTGAGCCTGAAAACTTACGATGCTAAAGTGTAAGCACTCTCTTGTTTACAATCCAGCAAACATGACCAGTAGTCCTGATTTTATGTGTATTTATGACCACTCAACAAACAAACACATCCATTATGTTACGTCCTCAGCCAAACCTCAATGCAAATAACTTTTCACATTTTTTTTGTTTTTGTGTGTGTTTGTAACACACTATTTACTTTTCATTATATTTCACTGGACCATCTGGTCAACAGCCCATAGGAAGTGTTTGGGAATAGGCAGAACCTTTCAAAAGCAAAACCATGAAGTGAATGGAAGACCGCTCTGCCAATCACGTTCCTCATGTTGTAGTAGGTTTGCGCTACAGCTGTTTTATAAAATACTAGACATAAGACAACTGATAGAACAAACTCTCAAAATAATTAGGGATTAGATAGTACTTTATTAGTCCCTTTGGAGAACTCCTCAGGAAATTAGAATTCCTATAGCAGTTACAAAAAGTAGATAAAAATATACATAAAAAGGTAGATATAAGCAAAAATAAAAATAAAAATAAATATAAACAAAATAAAAAATATTAATAACAAAAATAGATTAAAGTAAAATAAATTACCGTAAATTCCGGACTATAAGCCACTACTTTTTTTCTACACTTCAAACACTGCGGCTTATACTACGGTGCGGCTTGTTTATGTTTTTTTTTTTTCGTGGCGGCAACAATTTGCCTAGCAACAGCAGACCAATAAAATTCTTCTGTTTTAATCTCTTGGACATGTTTGCCCTGCTCTCTGTGACTTGTTCTCTGTGGAATGGGAATATAAAAATTAATATGAGCTAAAAACAAAGCACGCGTCATCAAAAAAAAAAGCGCATGGCGGGCTCTCCGCTGTGGATAAAAGTAAATAAACTGGCTTTGATCAGATGATTTGACAGGCCGAACTAGTCCAAATTATCTAAAAAATAATATTTTGTGGTCACCTAGGTGTAGATGGGCGAGGATGTGGTGTACAAAGTGCTAATAATAAAAACACTCTAGTTTTTGAATGGGGTTTGGCCCGCTGCTGCCAACAGGGCGTCGTTATGGTATGCATCAGCTGATCAAACAGCTGTTCACCACAACACGCACACAGGCACACACAACACAAAGCTCATGGATGTTTTTCAAAATTTACAAGCACGTTTCACTGAGAGGTTTCAAGTTTTTATGAGTTTATGTTTTATTCAGTTGGGCATATTTGACAAACAACTCGGAAAAAATAGGTGAGGTCCGGACCTCGCTGACCTCATACCTGGCTACGGCCAGGTGGATAAGTCGCAGTGCGCCGCAGGTGCAGCGCAGTAAACTTCAGTGGGGCGGGGCGGGAGAGTGAGCCAACATCAGAGAAGGGGTATTTACGCGCCCGCCGATCGTCACAGTTACGCTACCGTAAGCACGCATAATAAAAAATGAAGACAACGTGGTGCTCCTTCCGCTACATCACTGGCATGGAGTGACGCCGAGCTAAAGAGCCGCATCCGGCACCGGAACCGCGGGCTGCATGCAGGGAGCCGCAACAAGTAGCCCCATGCGGCTCCGGAGTTTAGACAGTAAATGAGGCCGCTCTTCGTCCTCCATTAAAATCCGTTAATATCACAAACAGTGACAGCTCCTACCCCCCCGCCACACACACACACACACACACACACACACACTCATACGCGCGCGTACACACACACAAACTCTGTCCGACTGAAATCCGTCGCAGCGACGGAGAACTTTAATCCATGCTAATTTCTAAATAAAAATAATGAAAGAATGAATGAGTGTTTGAGCTAATTTTTCATATTACTACGTGGGATACTGCGGCTTAAAATCCGGTGCGGCTTGTACAAGTACAATATTGATTTTTTTTCTAAAATTAGACTGTGCGGCTTTTAATCAGGTGCGCTCTGTAGTCCGGAATTTACGGTACTCAAAACAAATTCAGTACTGGGGCAGCATGGTGGCGCAGCAGGTTGTGCACGTGCCTCAATGCAAGAAGGCCCCTGGTACGATCCCTGGGTTGGGCAGAGGCCTTTCTTTCTGAAGTTTGCATGTTCTCCCCGTGCATGCATGGGTTCTCTCCAGGCGCTCCAGCTTCCTCCCACAGACCAAAAAAAAAAAGCTCATTAGGTTAATTGGTGACTCTGAAGGTGCGTTCACACTGCAAGCGACCCAGCTACCAAAATCGCGCCGCCCACTGAAGTATCCTCAGTTTGGTCACCGTTGCCGTTGGCCGTCGCTCGGTGACGTCACGTCCGCTCTAGTTTCACCACGATCATATCATATATCATATAATAGGATGTATAAGTGGACATTATTCCAGCTGTATCCTTTTCATGCACTTATCAAACACAAAACACTGCAGCTGATGCCCTGCAGCAGCAGCATCTGTGAGTTTCTCGCGGTCCGTCTAGGCGGAACTAATGTCCTCACTGACTAATGTTTCCCACGAGTCAGGAGTCAGGATGTTTAAGTCAGGAGTGTCCGTGTAAATGTAGCCTAAATTGCTCTTCAGTATGAGTGTGAGCGTGAATGGTTGTCTGTCTCTCTGTGTGGTCCTGTGATTGACTGGCGACTGGTTCAGGGTGTACCCTGCTTCTCACCCAGTAACAGTTGGGATAAGCTCCTGCCCCCCCGACCCTGAAAGGGATAAAGGGGTAGAGAAAATGAATGAATGATTGAAATTCAGAACTGGAGTAAAAATATCCTTTTCTATCCAGAAGTGCTTTAAGTGTTGTTGTTTGCTCTTAGTTTACTAAAGAATTCTGTCCACTGATGAAACTGCTACTGAAGGTGTTAGCATCTATGCTAATCTCTGTATGAGCAGTCACTTCCTGCTTTTCTCTCACTCTTAGCTCCCACCTCTTCCTGCTCTAAAGGACGCTGATTGAGCTGTTGCCACTTTTGTCTGCTCACAGTTGTTGTGGACTGGAGCTTGGCAAGGTGGATCTGCTTGATTAAAGATACTGAATCAGGCAGACCCAGCAGATAATGGATTTCAGTCATTAGGTTTTGTAAATTCATTGTGGCAAAAATACACTAACGCACTGATATTAAAATGAAAATTTGCTTTTAATATTTAAATATTTTCAAAAGCAGGTGCTCCAGTACATTAACTTAAATAAAAATTTGAACAACTTTCACTTGTATTGGAGTAATATTTGATCAGGAGTATCTTTACTTTCACTCAAGTAATGGAGCTGTGTACTTTGTCCACCACTGGTCCTTGGACAAGACACTTAACCCCAAAGCTTCTCCCACTGCTGTATCTATGGAAATTAAATGAGTATGAAAGAGTGAGGATGTGTTTGCAAATGCTGATGGACTCCAGCAGCGAATCTTCAGCCCTCAGTGAGAGTATGTGAGAGCAGATGGATAGACGTGATGGTGTAAAAGTGCTTAGAGTTGTCAGAAAGAGTAGAAAAGCACCAGATAAGCTCAAACTCACTTACCATTTAGAGTAAAGGCTGGAGTGAGCGTATCAACACAGCACACCACACACTTAGCAGGTCATTTACAACAACCACAGCCACTCTTACAGCTCGTGATATTGTGCAGTCAAATGTGGATTTATTCAAGTTTAATTTCAGCTCCATTGTCCACTCTGGGGAATTTGCTTTGTAGCCAAGTCAAAAAAGACATTCATACGCAGTCACATGTATTTAGAGGGAAAAATAAAAACTGATGTACATGAACCAAAAGAAACAACAGTGAGTAAAGCAGTAATAAAGCCATCAACAAAAAAGCAGCTGCAGCAAAATAAATAAAATCTCATGCTGAGTCATTTTTAAGATTCCTTGCAGCAGTGGCTTGGAAGATCATTTTAATCTGAATCTCCTGCTCAATGGAGAAGTTTAAATTCTCATGTATTGTTTTTGCTTTCTTCTTGTTTGCATTTAAATTTTTTCTTTTTCAAAAATGAATGAGCATTTAAATGAAAAAATAATGAAATGATGGTCACTCTCTTTGACATAAAGACAGGAAGGACCCAGACGCGAGACAGCAGAGTTCACAATAAACAGTTCTTACTGAAAGGCACAGGAGTAGTTGTGTCAGAAGTGGGGATCAAACCCAGTATTTCAGGATTTGAAGCTAATGACGCTGTCCTCTTGGCCACGCAGCAGCCACGCAGTTGCTCAGGGTCTTTAATGAGAAGCCGACTCCGACTCACTCATTCGTCAGAAGCAGGAAGCGGGGTTGTTAGCCGAAAATCAGACAGCCACCACCGATCAGGACTTACAGGCAGATACTCGGCATCAGAAACAGAAGGCGAGGTCGGCAACCAGGGATCAGGCAAGCAGGTATGTGCAGGACAGAAACTGGTCGATATCTTGTGGTCATGCTGAGGATCAGACGAGAAGGGCACAAACAGGATCAAAGCAGGTTGGCAATGGGTGATCAGTCCAGAACGAAGGTCTGGATTGCAAGGCTTGAGAGCGAAGACGATCTGACAACTGTTGATCGTGGAGCTGGGGTTTAGGTAGGCAGGGTGATTGCAGAAGATGAGGTGCAGGTGTGTTCAGGAGCGCAGGTGAATGGAGTTCGGCTGGTTAGGTGGAGGCTGTAGAGTGACAGGCTGAGACTGTGGCTGTGACACTCTTTGGGCGTTTTCACATTATGCTGGGCGGACACTGTGCGATTTTAGAAATCTGACTGTCGGGGAAATGCTCCCACTGCACGACCGGGTTTGTCACTCGTACTCTATTTGACCCTACGACATGTGTGCTCATACTGTACGACTGCTGTCAGCCACGATTATTGACAACCACGACTACTTGTCGGCGTCAGTCGGCGTGTGATGGCACGACGTGCTCGAGTGTGAACAACGAAAAACAAAGGTTCCTAGTTCCTATGACAACCACAGTGTGCCTGACAACAAGAAGGCGAGCAGGCAGCAAGTTGTTGCAGTTGTGTGCGCTGTCTTGTGCGCTGAAACTAAAAAAAAAAGAAAAGGATTTGGGTACGTGAATGGCTGAGGAGACGTGGTCGGTATGGGATGTCCATCCTTCATCAGGAGCTTGAGGTAACATTAATGTTAAACTACATATTGTTTTACAGTAGCTATGATAGTTTCACGTTAGCATTAGCCAGCCAGTGTTGCTTTAAACACCATACTGCCACGGCAAATTCCTCATCTGTAGCCGATAACGTTATGATGAACATAGTTACTAATGAATGAATGAATGAATGATCGATCTTGCCAGTATACTAGTGCAGGTACACAGCGAACGTAGAATCGTGACGTAACACCACTCACACTGTACGAGCTACGGCGAAAATTTCTGACATGCCAGAAGTTTGATCGGGAGGTCGCAGCATTATCGTTAGAACGTAGCAGCAATTAATCCTTCCTCGTGAGTGTTCTCACACTGTACGGCTTACGACCTCCCGACCGGACATCCCGACGCTACGATGTTTCCACGATGACGCAGCGTGGTCTGCGACGGCAAAATTGTGGTGAAATCCCCTCGAAATCGCACAGTGTCTGCCTGGCATTAGGCCCACTTGTTTCAAACTGTGCTGCGGCGCAGTTCGCCCCCCTTCCCCTCCCTCGCTGGCTTGCATTCACACTTGCAACGTCGAACCATGCCCGGGCCCACTTGTGTATTTACTCAGTTTGAAACAGCAGGGGGCGATATGCTCATAACTGGTTACCAAACCTGCTACAGAGGAGAACAAAGAAGAGGCTACCATGGTAACCATTTCCTACACCAAACAACCAATGTTTACGTTTCGCTCTCTTCCACATTATCCTTCAAATGTGTTTTTTTTATCATGTTTGAGACGGCATCAGCGACCTTCTGGACCCTCGTAAATCATCGTAATCCTCAACCAGAATAAACAAATCCACAAATTGAGTAAGCAAAAGATTCAACCGCAGGATTAACAGGAAGTAATGCATCAAAAGTAGATCGGTTCGGACCACTTTGTTTCACCAGTGAAACCGCACCAAATGTAGGGGGATGGAGCGGATCAAGACCACCCCTTCATGGAGGTCTCGGACAGGCTGATTTGGTGCGCACCAAAGTGCGGTGGTTGCATTCACATTGACACTAACGTACCAAACCCTAGGCCAAAACTTCTTTGGTGCGCACTAAATATGGTTGGTGTGAAAACACCCTTATTAAAGGTTTGAGGCTGATCAGGTAGTTTCATACGGGCAAACTTCACAGTGTGTTCAAGAGTCTTCTCTGCTAACACAAGACTACCAAACAGGAGATAAAAATAAGGGGAAGACAAATTCAATCATATCACTTATCCTCAGCTAAATGCACACTTGAAAACAGTTTAGTTTCCAGCTGAAGTGCAGCTGCTGATATGCTTTTTTCCCCGACAGAATTTCACCCTGTTGTCAGTGATCACACCAAGGTCGCATTGAATCATTTCCACTGTCTCACCATTTACTGTTAATAGAGTTGTTGATTTCCTTTCTTTTTTGTTTTACAGTGTTAATCTTCAAAAGGAGTCTTCACACCACTCAACAAAATCATTCACCATTGTGACCTCCTGGTGTATCACACTTCAGAATATGTCCTCCTAAAACCTTCTGCAGTCACTGGGGAGTGGAAACATCCCTGTGGTGAACCAGCAGAGGTCAGATACAGAACCATTTACGCTGACACACTGAGAACTATTCACAAGATAGTTTAAAATACAACCAGGCCAAGGCACAGGTTAAAATAAGACAACATTGTAAAAAATATGGGACTGGTTTCTGTTAAAAGCAAGGGGAATATCCCAACATCATGTACATGTATTTGTGCCTAAAGTTTCAGGATGTTTAAAGAGCAGATTAAAAAGAGTTAAAATCTCATTGTGCCCCCCTTTGCTCGAGTAGGATAACAGAGAAGCATTGAGTGAACCAACTACAGGAGACTAACTTTTACACGGTGAGCCTTTTGAATGCTTTTATAGCCAGTGTAGTTTTTTTTTGCAACAGGAACAGCTGTGGATTTTCTTCACACGTCTGGAACCTTTTGCTGCACAGAGGAACACTTCAAAATATGGTGAAAAATAAAAGACAGTTCAATCTGCCCAGTGCTTAAGAATAGAACCAGAAATGTCATCAGGACAGGGGCTCAGGTTAGTTTTTGTTCAAGAGTTTTTTCCCAGCCTCCCGAACATCACAATCACACAGCGACATGGAGACTGTTTTTTTTTTTTTTAAGTTTGCTCAACTTGCTCTTTAAAAACATCGGTGTAAAACCAAAGGCAGAAATTTATTAAATCATCTGCCAGCTCTTTATCCGAATTGAAACCACTCAGTCTGATATTTTTGTTGATAACTCTTGAGTGCCAGCCCAAACGAGGAAGAGAGGAGGAAACTGAAGACGTGATGACAGTGGGAAGTGACTGTGGCAATATCTGTGGTTTAGTCAGAAATGGACTAAATTTCTTCTTTAGAAGAGCAGCAAAGAACGTTACTGAAGCTTTTCTTATGGCAAGTGAAGTTTTTGTTCTTCTCCCGACCAGGGATCACTGCTGGAAAACTGGAAGGGATGCGTAAATCCTCCCGATGATGCAGGTTAGTCTATGGTAGACTGGTGTGGTGGTTACTCAGTGATACCTGGCTGGATGTGCTCATCTCAGAAGTTTACCAGGAGAACTTGGTTGGGATTCTTGTTGACGATGTTCATGTCACATTTAAGTGGTAAATGATATATCTGCATGGTATAATTTAATGTAACACAATAGTCTAAGGACTGAAACATATAGTAGTTTAAAGATGCTGTGAGGAGTTTCTAAGTCATTACAAAAAAGTCTCACTTTCACATATATTCCTGATCGAAATACACACTTTAAGATGAGTTTTATAGCATCAAAATAGGTTATCTATTAATGCTATTCCTTAGCTTCATGGTCGGGTTGGACAGGGTTGGACTGGCCTGGATACTCAACTTCGGGAACGAGAATTAAAACTAAAGCAAATTTATATTATTCAGACACGTCTTAGAGCACCAGGCTGTAAGTAGTGATATATAGCCAGCTACAAAACTACAATACTAAGTTTTCCAAAAATTGCCTGTTGTCCCACATTAAAAACTACCACTACATAACTAGAAAGAGATACATTACCTCGTTGCTTTGCATCTTGTAAGTTGTTGAAAAAAGAAGTTTTAAAGCAATGCAGAGTTCTGAGGAAGGTCAGAGCTGCATTCATTAGCTTCACAACAAACACACTCTTTGGCTTGGGTCACGTCTTTACTACAGTCACCACGCGTGCTCATGGGTAGCAGAGTCTTTGTCGCCGGAAATAGATTCTCCTCATAGCACCTTTAAGTTAACAACAGGGTCTAGCTGCCATGTCACTGTGGCTTGATATGATTGGTCTGTGATTAGTGTGACTGGCAGAATGATCGTCCAATCAACAGCTGCAGTTGTGTTTGAAGGTTCTGCCTCTGAGAACATTTTCTATGGCTCTTCTCCAGATGGACTAGAGAAATATTTCTGTGGCGGATATGTAAAGTTGTCTGTCTGGTGTGTCAGGTTAGGCTGACATGCTATTGCAGGCACATTTGGCATAATTCTTTAAGTAATTTATGTAATTTTTTTTGTTCAGTTTTATTTCTACATTGAATTTTGCTTTTCTAATCTCTGCTCTGACAAGCCTCTCTGTTCTCTTGGATTCCCACTGACCAGTGCTTTCTCTGTCAGATAAACAAACATACACATACTGGAAGAATTAAAGATATTTGTGGTTGTTTGCGGTTGGCACTAAGATAGTTCATTCATCTAAGTGCTGCTCCTCTCCTTCTTAGTTTAGTTATAATATAGTTTATACTATAAAAGGCTCATGTTGTACTAGTCAGTTCTCCATTTCTAACATCCATCTATGACTACTCTTTATTCTTCTCTTGTTTTTAAAATGGGGGCATGTTTGTTGTGCTTCCTGCTTTGCCCCTTGCTTTCTAATTGGCTATTTACCTGTCCCACAGAAATAGAGGTGATGAACTTTTAAATATTCATCATTTCACACAAGGCCACACTTACCTTATTCTGAGACTGTCGGGGAGTGTTGAATCTTAAAATTGATTACACCACAGCATAACCAGGTACAATGTTTAAAACCCCAGTTAACTGAGGCCTTACTGAGTTTAGTCATTTCGGGATTTCGGGGCCCAATATTGGGCAGATTACCTTGTAGTGTGTGCATTGCTTGAGCCTTTAGCAGGGTCATCAACTACATTTGTACAAGGGCAATTTTTTTCTTGACCTACACCTTGGGGGTAGAATTAAATAAAAACTTAAACCAACACTATGTAGCTTTTCAAACATATTATAATCCTTCGATATTCATTGTGATGGTCCACCACTTTACAATAAGTTGAATGACACCTCTGTCGTGGTCTGGAGTGGTCTGTATCCCTTTCACTGGTGCTATGTAACTTCGAGGTGGATGGTGGGAACCCTGCCACACTAAAAAAACTACACGTTTGGACTGCTTTACGGCATACGTCACTTCCCCCGATTCCCGATTCGTTTAAAACACGGAAGTCTCAGCGAAAGCCAATCGCGGAGCTTTAACCATGGCGGAGGCTGGCGGAGGCAACAACGTAAGGAAGACAAAAGTTTCATCGGAGGATACAAAACAAAGAAAGCGAGAGAAAAACAAGCTGAATGCTCGGACCAGAATAAACATCGGTTCGGCGTTCACTCGCTGGCGTGAAATAAAAGACGAGGAGGGATGTCCGACTACTATCAGGTATGTTGGGCGACTAATGAATGACGAAGTTCCTCAAAAAACTTGACAGGAAAAAAGGACAGCACAACAAATCCAGAACGTACCAGTATGTAGTTTTGTTCAAACCTATTTCAAGTGTGTGATATCGCCAGCTCGTTGTTGTCTTTACTTTTATTCACTTTATCGCTTCAATAGGATGGGGGCGACTTCACAGTAATAAAACCAAGTTGAACTTAATGATTTTTAACATCTTCATTTAGTCAAAAATTAATACATTACCTCGTCACTATCCATCCTGCAAACAGCCGCTGAAGACAGAAGAATACTTTTGAGCGAAGCCCTGGCTTCTGTGATTCGCATACAAAACAAAATGAACGCGACCGGCAGATCTGTATCCTTACGACAGTATGCGCGGGCTAGAGCTCATGGGTAGTTGAGTTCCCTATCCGGTCAAGCGAGAATCTTCCGTTGTGCTGCTTTAAGTCTATAGTTTGTCTTTTTGTATTTTATTCAGTCCGCACTGATCTATACTTTGGTACTTTGTCCATCAAATCCTTAGTTGGTCATCTTGGCTTAATCCTAGAATGCATCAAATACATAAAACAAAAAGTTATGTAGTTGTGTTACTATTTTCTGCCTTATTTGTGGGTGTAGAAGTATGCAGCATCTGGTTTTGTGATGCTATCCTGTCTGTTTGCACTCGTCATAGTAAAAAAAATATGACACTACATTCACACACACACACACACACACACACACACACACACACAAGGGGCATTTAGATATATATCAGGTTTTGAAAGGCCTCAAATCCTGTTCAGTTCATCTGATTGAGAGGGAGGTTGGTCAGGTATGTGTCTGGTAAAAATATCTGGTATGTAGCCAGTCTGAGTAAAGCATTTGTGCTGTTTGACTTTTGAGTCTGTTGCAGAGTGCAGCCTCCCACTGGCCACACTGAGCTGTGTACGAGCAATGGTGAACCAATGTTAAACTGCGTTGTCTCAGTTTGTTAGTAAAACTTTCTCAATTTCAAGCAAGCATGCTTTTGTCCTACATTATAAAATGCATTGAGAAGAACATTTTAAATCAGATTAATGCAAAAAATGACTTTTTCTAACTGAATGCACACACTGAATTTTAATATTCATTTTAATATTACATCATAATTCATAATTTAAAACAGTTTCAATAATTTGATAAGTGAAGCTTTTATTAAACACACCCATGGTTGCATTTAATGCCCTTTTTAAACATTTAATCAATGAAGGAAAACTTTACGTGCTTTCACTATATTTTTAACAAGACAATCACATAAATTAAACTCATGAAAAAGATTAAAGTTAAATGATCCCTGCAAGTGTATAAAAATCTATTAGCAGTTAAAGTGTTATATCACATTGTAAAACATGCAAGACTTTATTAGCAGAGTAATGTATTTATTAAGTAACAAAGTTTAAGCGTAATGGTGTAAAGATGCTTTAGCAAGCTTTGGAGGTCTATAATCAACCACTGCTGGAGCACTGGAGCTGTTTTCATACAGTTTATTTCCAAAAAGCAGTCAGAGAAAAGTAAAACAAGCCAGTCAAGTACAACAAAACGAACCCCCAAAGGGAAAAAAACAGCTGAAATAGACAGAAGGCCTGATGATATATATACAACAGCAGACATCTTTTTGGTGTTGCAGAACCAGTGAATCACTCAACAAACTCATGATATTCTTCAAGATCAAAACAAAAAACAAAATAAGGTTTTTCCTTTAATGGAAAGAGAAGGTTCTAAAAGTCAGCTAAGGCACACAGAGCCTCCCCTGAAACAGAATAATGGGGGAAACATCAGTTCAGAGAAATTTTGTGCAACAGTTGCTCAACAATACATTCCAGCAAGAACAACAACAATCTGGCATGTGATTTTCTCTGAGAGGCAAACAGGACAAAGTTGTTGTCAAAGCTGTCCAGAAACACTGAAACAGGTTATGTAATTTAATCATTAAACACCACCAATTCACTCTGTGTCCACGTATTGAGACTTCAAAAACTCTTTATAGTTCAATGTCATTTTTACCACATCTGTATTTACATGTACTATACCTTTAAACAACATTTCAATATAAAATACCTATGTACATCTTCTTCATTTGTTAATCATTTTGTTACAAAATAGGACTTCCACAATGAGTTACATTTATTTATTCACCTTTTTTCCAAACCTGTCATTGAAATTACATAATAATAAATATTATGTGCAGTAATTATTTCGAGCATGGTGGCACTAGAAGTTAAAAGGTGGCAGCAGAGGCCGGCCAGTGGAAAACAAAGTAGTCCTTTTCAACCCAACCCTGGAAACAGTGAAGGCTTGAGAGGAAGGGAGAGATTTTAATGGACACATCCGACACAGAGGCAAGGTGAACTTGACATTAATGAACAGTAATGTCTCTTAATTAGCCGGTGCAAAAACACCCACTTAGCCCGTGAGGTGGCTAAACAATGTTGACAATCGCAGATTGAAGTCCTAATTGACTTGAGATGCAACTTCTTTCAAAGTAAACAAATATTTGACCGCACTTGCTGTTCAGGATGAGCTGCGGTTCAGTGCTGCTCTCAGTGTAATAAACTCATCTCAGATGTCCAGAGATTGTCTTGATAGCAGAAAAGATCCTTTGAATGTAGATAGCATTGAAAAGGTGCCATGCACCCAATCCATAAATGATGCAATTTGCAGTAAAGTTATTGTGTAATATTCTCTTCATATTGTTCATTATGTCACAGCATGAAGGTAATCACCGTTCATGAACTTACCCAGGAACTGCATAACACCGAACAACACAGTCCCCCTGACAAGGCCAGACACTGTCCAGCATGTTTGGTGGTGAGGAGTGTTTTTGTGCACCCTCTCTGTTTGGTGAGGTTGTCAGGTAGCTGATCTCTGCCCTCACAGGTCGAGGTGACTGTCTCTTGTGATGCACTTGTCAAACAGCCGTGTCAGGAACCAAGACAAGAGGATCTATTCAGACAGGACGACACTAACACACAGATGTGGGCCTCAAAGGGTTCAGTCTGAGTTTGGGCTGTTGGCCTTTGTAAATAAAGGCGGTTTTCTTTAACAAAAAATATTTATCATGCTGCCAAGGCAGCGTCGCAATTATTTAGTCACTGACTAAAAATATCAGCATTTATATAAATTTATAAATAAATAGCGACTCATGAACTCCCCCCAACCCCCCAGCCCCATTCACACAATTTTTGAGACTCCATGTATAATCATGTACATAAAGTGTCACTGAAATTACTGATAGAAAGTAAAAAAGATGACAATATAACAAGGACAGGAGTCTTTAAGGTCAGCTTGAGATAATTGTGTTTCAAGTTTGAGGCGGTGGTAATAAAACCACGTCAGACTAAACAATTCTCTCTTTGTCCTCTGCCTGTCACAACATCTTGATTTCATTACAAAAGGAAAGAAAACCCTACCATGTGAATGTTGAGTCTCAAAGTACTATAGTACAACAACCACAAACGAGGCATTTGTGAATTCAGAGCACTAAAACGTTAATAGTAAATTTCTGTTATAATCCAAATGGGTTTAATTGTTCTGAGAAGGCCTCTGGATTTGCATTTCTCTTTTTCATTATTTGCACGATGTAGCTGCAGCAGATGGTTAGCCCAGCCACAACAGTTCCACATCCTGATCAGGCACTCAACTGAGAGAAGTTGTGCTGCTGCTTCTGATTAATTCTACTGATGTACAAACTGAGTTGCTGGACTATCAGAAACTCATTTCAACAATTTGGCTGTAACTACGCACGTGTTTGTCCTTCATAGATTTAAAATATACTTCAGTCGTACTACAGTTGTTATAATTCTTTTCAGACAGTTTGGGTTCATCTGAACACTGAAATATAGTCTTGCTTAGTTTATAGTTACACACCCTGAATGAGGCACATGAATTCAGTAGCAGGCTTTCTTTTTTTCATGTGTTACAGCTAAGGCCTTTCTGCGGCAGAGCTTTGTCTGCTGCCAGTGTCGACAATCCACGCTCACATGACCGCTGCGCCCCGTGCACGGCTTTCTAGCTGACTTCATAATTCATTCAGCAGCAAAATAAATGCTGAAAATTTGCAACGTTTGATCACAGTAAAACTCAGCCATGAAAAGAATAATAAATACACTGAGAAAGTAAAATAGCAAAGCCAGCATAATCCCCTAAAAGGAGAAACCCCGTGGGAGGATCTGAGAATCATTTTGCTTACTTTCTGTCCAATCAGCCTCACCAACCTCCCAAAAATATCCACTTCTCCTTTTGTTTTCTTCTCTTTCTAATACAGAGGAGGAACGCTGCTCCTCCTGTCTGCAACCGAACTCTTGAATAAATAGAAATCAACAGTGTCGTGGCCTCCTGTCCAGCTGGAGGCCTTGCTGCTACCTAATGCGCCCATCAGGGTGTGGAGGTCCAAGATGGGATTTGGGGTCTGGGCTGAGGGAACTCCAAGGATTCTTGGGACAGGCCTGCATGACAGGACAGGCAGTTGGACCGACGGCACAGATGTCAGCTGCCTCCCAAAGCTCGCCCACCAGGCTGTCGACCCAATGCTCCAGCTCAGGGCCGGTCAGGGCGGCGTTCCTCTTAGCCTGCTCCACGTAGCCGAGGCTGACGGGGATGTTGAGCACTGGGTTCAGGCCGTGAAAGCTCTGCTCCATGTAGCTGTTCTTCGCAGGTCCATTGTGGAGCTTCAGGGTATCCTCTGGAGAGAAGAGAGATGGAGAAAGATGATGTGTGAGCAGAGGATAATCAGCGGTCAGACGGGAAACAGGGAGACATGAATGCTAAAATATCAAAGCAGAGAACGTGATTTGTTTCTTTACCATCAGAAAGACTTTAACTGCGTGCTAATTGGCCTGATTGATTTTCATGACTGGACTTCTTAAATCTTTTACTTTGATGTGGTTCTTCAAGTCACTGCGATGCTGACTTTTTGGAATTGGTCAGACATAACTCCGACACGCCCTCATTCTTTCTTCCCATGATGGTCAAGCTCGGCATGAGGACAGCAAACTTGTGCAGAACTTTAAACACTTTCTCCACCCTGAGCTCCAGTGGAGCTGTAAATTCCTCACTGGTCCTCTAACTGGAGCTAGCATGGCTGAGCAGACATCAGCACTTTTCATGCCCTTGTGACAGAAAGACGCAGTCAGACATGAGCCGCTCCACCAGGAAGTCTGACCCCAGCCAGCTAGCTTAGCGGCAGCAGAGTGTGATGTGAAGTCATGCATCTGTGTAGTTTTGTGCTGTACTTAAAAGTGTGCGCGGTGGGCATGTGTATATGTGCATGTGTCCGCTGCTGCCAATGTGAGTGGAAGGCCACGTCATAAAGTTTTACTGGCACGGCATGTAGGAGGGAGACCTGGTGCCAGACGTGGCAGTAAATTAGAGGAACAGCTCAGACCAAAGGAGCGCACACACATGCACTGATAGTTAGCCAGGCATACACAGCATCATTAATTTATGACTATAAACTACACTTAAACACAAAAGCTGATAACTCTATAGACCTAAGAATTTATGTATCCTGACACTGACGACTTTAAATTCATAAGATTCATGCCGACACTTCCTGCACTTTGTAAATTAAAGGCACAGTCCTTAATCCAAACGTGGTCTGACTCACATGATGTATCAGCCTGTAGTTGGCTGCATATTTCAAATGGATTTCTCCTCTGCTTACTATATTTGTGTGTTTATGTTTCTTAAATCCTCTCTGCTATGTGAAACAACAACCTCGAAGCTAGCAACCTACATGCTGAAAATGGCAGTTGTAGTGGAGATTTGGATCAGGCAACGTGGAGGCTGTTTTATCCCCTATTCTCAACATTTGAAAGACATTTAACCAATTTTATGCCAGGGCTCGCCTCCATATGTACAAATTTTCTGCCAAACAAGTTCCCTCTGGACATAATTTTGCAGCATCCATGGCTTAGTACCTCCAAATACAATTATGATGGAGCTAAAATATATATATATATTTCCTTTGATGCAGTATTTCTGACTAGAGTGTGATCTTTCCTTACCACATAGATTGTTAATGCAAATTACAGATATTTATAAGGCCTTTTAATTGGTTAAAACAGACACAAAGCACAATTCTGAAGTTGTTAAAAATTCAACTGTATGTAATTTAATAGCAGACACATAGTCACAAGCCATCACAATGGCAGATATCAATAATATATCAGCACAAGTTAATTTAGAGCTGCAGCAGCTGGGTAGTGTTCAGGCCTCACAGCCAGAGGAGCTACACCTGTGGATCTGGTCAACCCTGATTGGTTGACTGCTTGGTGGTAATTGGCAGTGATGGGGTAGTTACTTTTAAAAAGTAGTGTTTGCTCATTACTCGTTACTTCTTAAAAAAGGAACTTGTTACTTTACTTAATGACCCTCTATGAAAAGTAACTTTTCATAGAGGGTGACGTAAAAGTAACAAAGTACTTGTTACTTTTACGTTACTTTTACATTGCTCGACATTGGACAGAACCCCATATGTGTTCTTAAATGTGAAGTGCTACAACAAGTTCTTCTACAGAGAACATAACAGTTAGTTCTTTTGTACTCCTCATTTTACAAAATCATGTCAAATACTGTGTGGAATGAGAGCTCCTGTTCAGTGTTTCCAGGTCGATAAAAACAAGCCTAAAATAATCAATCTCAAGCTATTTCCTTTCCCAATGTGATATATTACTTCTTAAAAACAGAAATTTTTGTGAAGTTAATTTTCGACTACAATACATTTCAAAATCACAGTGCCAAGCATCTATTAAAAAAAAAGAACGTTGCTTATGATAAGCAGACCTGGCAACTTTGGCTCTGGACTATGCGCCATGTGCGTGACTGTGTTTGGGGGCGTGTACGATAACCAGGAAACGATGAAGTGGACAAACTGCCCACTGGGGTTGTGCTTTGCTTTATTGTTATAGGCTGGAAGATAATCAGGGGAATTCACACAGACAGAAAGCCCCCAAGAAGCAACCTCACGTTTAGAAACAAACCCAGAAACCGGCACCCGCGGCTGCGACTCATAAGATTTACGGCCCTTAGAAGCTTATAATGAGTGGACTTGGCAACGCTGCTCGTGTCTAATGCAAGTAGCTGAGAAGGCAGCTTCGGTGTCAGAGCTGTCCGGGGGAAAAGTAACGTTGCGCCGCATTAAAAAAGGAACTACGTTTTGTTACCAAATTTTCAGTAGTAGTGCGTTACTTTACTTTTTACCCTAAAAAGTAGTTACGTTACTGTAACGCATTACACACAACACTAGTAATTGGTCACTTTAGCACTGGTTGGCGCCATGTTGTCAGTGACTCTAAAGTCATTCAAAGATCCATAATTTCCACTGGGATTGATAAATAGAAACAGAAAGCTTGATTAAGACTCTTTAAAGCAACATCATCTGTAAAAAAGAGTGTTGGATGGAAAATTACCTGGTGTTTTTTAAGGCTGAACGATTTATGATTCTCTGATCGAAATCATAATTTCAACCAAAGTTATCATGTGATCGCCAAAGCTGCAAGTTTCTTTAGTGCTCTTAAATGACTCAGGATGTGTTGTGACAACTATTTGCTAGTGTCAATGTTGTCACATGTCAGCGCCCATGTCCAAAACCATTAAAAGATGACATGCTGCTTTTTTTGACAAAAAATCTGTTAAGAGTGATGTTGAGATTTCAGGGAAGCAAGTATTATTATTGGCTGAAATACTTTTGAGATTTGGTTTGTTCTGCACTTCCCCTGACTTATCATGTCAGCCTTGGAGGCTGCTGAGCCATTAATGAAGGACCCTCCTATTTTAATGTCTGACATTTTTCAGAAGGGCGGAGTAAGAGTAAGAGTTTAGTTTATTAGCATTCCTTTTCAGTTTCACTTAAAAAGATAGTCCAGATTCCTTAATCAAGGGTTGAATCAAGTGTTATAACTGCAGCTACAGATCTTGGTCTTGACCAACTTACTTCAGTGTAAAGGTGCTTACACACCGGACGCTACTTCTACTACCTCAGCGGTCACTCTCCATGCAAAGTCAATGTACAGCCGCGATGGGGCGAGGCTAACCCTCCCGTGATGTGTTTGCCGCATACAAGATGATCACTTCATTAGTTGCACGATGTCAAAGTTAAAAAAAAGTTGATCTTTTCAGGCAGACCACAGAGAACTCACAGAGGATGCTGCTGCAGGGCATCAGCTGCAGTGTTTTGTGTTTGATAAGTGAGTGAAAAGGATACAGCTGGAATAATGTCCGCATATACATCCTATTATATGTTATATCATATGACCACGGTGAAACTCGAGCGGACATGGCGTCACCGAGCAACGGTCAACGGCAACAGTGACCAAAATGAGGTATTTATGGACGCGCGATGATACTTCAGTGGGCAACTCGATTTTGATTGCAGAGTCGCTTGTGGTGTGAACGCAGCTAAAGACTGTTGGGCGGGATCCTTTCTTTCTTTAATGGAATTTCTGAATGTTGTTTTTCCTTTCATTACTCATTTAACATTGCTTTTTAAAATTATATTTAATAATTTTAACTTGACACAATTAAGAAGGATTTTTTTCACCATATTTTTTGAAGTGAAGAAAGTCAAAGATGCTCTTTTGTTTCTTCAGCTCTGATCACTACCATTGGTCAAGCACTCTAAAGAGTGTGCATACAAGTTTCATGTTAATAAATACATGAGGAGGCAATTCTAACCTTTAGCTTTCATCCATGCCTTAGAGTAATAGATTTTAATGTTTGATGACATAATGTAATTTTTGTCATGTTTGTAAATGTTACTGTGCACATAGTGAATATTGCACTGAAGTTTCATTTGAAGAAAATATGAATCAAATTGAAATCACAACATTTGCCAGAAAAATCACAATTAGATCTTTTCCTAAAACTGTTCAGCCCTTGTGTGTTTACAGGCGGTGCTCGGATTTTGCTTGACAGAGATGTCAAGCAGACATATTTTAACGAGAGTTTGTTGTATAGGGGTGCTTTGCAGATAAAATTAAACCAGGACATCCAATCACATATGTATGATACACCAGCCAGGAGAGAAGGAGTCACTGTTCAGACACACACTCAACACTGTACTCACACAGTCCCGCAGTGTCGGGTCAAAAATAAAAGCTGTGACTTTTCCCACTGTTTCTTTTCATTACTTAAATACTAAGTGAGGTAAGAGGTGAGTGTTTTACATACAACTACAGTCTTAACTTTCATATGACTTTAGCAGAAAATTGGCTGCTGATGCAATAAACCAATGCAGTCCTGCCCTTATCCACGCAGGCTGATTGATTTAATTGTGTAATTGGATGGCTAAGTGTGCTGTTGGTAGACTCTGTTTGGTGTGTATGAACAGCACACAAGGTTATTGAGGGTGACTTGATGACAAACAACCAGGATCTGGGGAGGCCCACGGGCTTGATTATAAAGGGCATCAATGCAAATGTGATGCTGGTGATGCTGGTGTGTGTATTTGTGCCTGTTTCAAGACATTTCAAAGCATTGTTTTAGGATGCTCATTTATAATAACCGTAATGTTTCTCTGTAACACTGTCTATGTCAAAATAAAGGGGATTTCTTAAACAGCATTTGCCACAAAACAGCTTTCACATATTTTTGCCAACATCCTGCTAGTAAACTACTTATCACAGAAGCTTGTTTAAAGATGTTGATCAGTGCAATGCTAATTATGTGACAATTAGAGGTGGGGGGTTAATCAGTGCACTACAGTGTTTTGATACTTGATGAGATGATATTATTCATTCACAGCCACAATGCACTGATATTTTTAATGTACTCATTTCCAACATTGAATGAGACATTTGATTCAAATAAAATAAAATCAGCTGCTCATTACGTCCATATGATGGTGCTGTTAAGTCGGGTCAGAAGGGTGATGTTTATTGTGCAGGAGAGTAAACAATCATGGCTGCACAGGAGAGAGAGATGAAAAGAATGTACTGTCTGCAATCAGTTTGGACTGATTTTGGGACTTGAAAGGGACATAAAAGATGGATTTGCCCCATGGGGAGACACAAGAGTAAAAACTCAAGCAGCACCCCCCTGCAATAGCAAAAGCAAGTGGCAGTAAAGCTATGCTAACATCAAGGTAACATCAACACTAGCTCGTTAGAGCTGCCTCCCAGCTCTGAACAATCTGATAAAATACCTCAATCCATTAGCAACTTTATGTGCAAAGACTGAAGTTCTACCCATGTTGTGGGAAACAAGGGCTTTTGTTACATGCTGGCTTCCATCTCTTAAGTATTACTTCAACAACAGCGGCACTAAGAGAGGCTGGGCAAAGCAGAGCATGCTACACAAACAGGCTGAATGTGGACATCAGTCTGTGAGACTTACTCCTGCATGTAATAAAACTGAAGTTACATGATAAACATACTGGGATATATTTATTATTTCATTAAATCTTTTTTATGTGCATCCAGACAAGTAAAGATTAGAAATTGCTTTATATCACTCTATTAAGTATGGCAGTACTTAGTATGCTGTACATATTAAAATTTACAATAAAATTGGATTGGGAGTCAAGAATTGAAATAATAGTGTCTTTCATGAACATCCAGACTTATCTGTGATAAACACAGATGCCAAGTTGCTTTAAGAAGGTAAAAACATGGGGTTACTCATGAAACAATATTGGTTACTGATGTAGGAAAAAAAGTTATACTGTTGCAACCCACAAGCTTTTTTTGCTACGTCTTTAAACACATTAACACATTTATCAGGCAAAAAAAGCTTAAAAAAGGTTAAAAAATGTAATGTATATCAACATTCCTCAGCGCTAGTCTCCAAACATAGGTTCATCATATTGACTAACAAAGTATGCAGTGTTTTAATAAAATAAAATAACCATATTCCCTCACACTTATTTGTGATGTCTGAGAAAAGTAAGCCCTGTGATAAACTTGCTGTTTAACCTCACATTTGCAAAGTTGATCAGCTGCACCATGAGTGTAGTTGTTGACTTTGCATGACATCTATTGCCTGCAAATACACTTTGCATATGAGAAAGCTCTGGCCACATACAACTCTCTAATGTTCAGGAAGACAAATCAGTGGACAGATGCAATAAAATATCCGGCAATGATCAATATTAACATCAGCTTAGACTGATGACCAATGGACAGCTGGACTCTGTTTTTAATAATACACTGTTAAAGTTTAGTCACTATTTTTTTATTTTTTAATGTATTTTTGGGGCATTTTTGTGCCTTTATTGATAGGAGAGAGACAGTGGACAGGCTTGCGAAAGGGGGAGAGAGAGTAGGGGAAGACACTCTGCAAACTGGTCACATGCGGGATTCAAACCTCGACTGGCAGAAGCATATACATAGGGTGCCTGGTTGCTAACCACTGCGCCAAACTAGTACCCAGTTTAGTCACTATTTTAACCTATGAGAGTTACTGCATCTAAGAGCCTTGTCAGTGTTCTTTGCTTTGTTTTAAATCATAATGTCAAAAATGTCCTACAATTAGTAATTTAATTGGATGAATAATTGTTTTGTGCACTGAACAAGCAAAAAAAAATCAATAGGTAATTTGTGTTATTGTCAATGTGATTGTGAGTGCTTTATTATAATATAGCCAATGACATCACAGAGTAGTTGACATCTCACCTTGTCTTATGGGCTGGTGCTTGCTATAGGCCAAAGGAGCGATGAGGAAGTGCATCTCAGCCACAGGGCTCCAGTGATGAAGGATGCGGACGCTCCACACTCCAGGCCGTAGAGGCTGGTTGAGCGGTGGGCGGTAGTGTGTGTACTCTGCGCTGGCGTCGATCAGGATGTCGTAGGTGGCTGCGATGACATTGGTCGGGTCAATCCAAACTACAGTGACAGTGACATTGGGACCTTTGTTCCACTTCTGCATGCCCACAGTCTCGTCCATGGGGCCCATCAGACCGCCGAAGTTTCTGAACATTCGCTCTTTGGCGTCCCACTCTGTGCCAATCTGACAATAGAGAGGGAAAGTTGAGAAGGAAGAGGGGAAAGCAGGAAGAGAACAGTGAGTGACAGAATGAGGTAAGACGGGAGACAAGCAGGGAAGCAACAGCAACAAGAAAAAGATGCTGGTATATGATTCACTCTTGCAACTGCATGTATAGCACAGAGATCATGAATTAATAACTATATCTGCATGCATGGCTATTTGACCGTACTATTAAAATAACCAATATCTGCACTAAATTATCATGGGAAATAATCTTCAGCATGCATTTTTCATCAAACAGCACCACTCTCCTCCACAGCCTTCCACTCAGACATTATATAATGTATTCTATGATATGCACCAGCTTCTGGGCCTGATTGTTTCTCCCTCATGTTTGAGTTTATCTGTCCACAGTTTGTAAGGCTGTACGCCTGAGTGTATCTCTGACATGAAATGTAAGAGGCAGGCTGAAGAAAGGCGTATGACTCCAACCTGACCATATCCCCCGGGGGGGAGATCAAATGCATCCCCGTTAGGACTCTGAGCACATTCCCGACATATGAACAGGGGCAAGAAAAGCAAAGAGATGCAGTATTTTTTGTTTTTACAATGTTTGAACTGAACAGAAAACCAAACTACAGGAGTCTAAAACCTTGCATCAGTAAATAAACCCAAACAGATGAAGACATTTTGCATACTGACACGCACAGGCAGACTAACCACAGCCTTTTGACAAGATAAAGGAAGTTAGCTATATAAAAAATGGTTCAACAGTCTATTAAAAGGACAGATAAGGCTGCCTACATTGCAACAATTTTGGGAAACCAAAAGTAGAAAATGTTCCAGATGATACCAAAGTGGAATATATGTGTGATGAGTTATGAGCCACACAGTGCCTGTGGCTGCAGAACACAGAGTGAGCTGCCAGCCTGCCGCACACTGGAGCTCTGCCAGAGGTACGATGAGCCAATTTAAGATTATTACATCCTGTAAGCTTACATAACTAACATTCAGAGTAAACACCAAGTCTGTTTGTTTGATTAAACTGTGATTTAAAGGTGATGGCTTCTGAGGCATAATATGACACTAAAAATAGGTGATTTCCACACCTACAGCTTGGCTGCTTTGTTCTGATTCAGTTCAAAAATAAGCTACAAATTTGCATTCTTCCCTCGGATATGTTCATCTTCACACAGCAGTATTTTAAAAAAGGCTGAGTCTCAGTCACGCCAACACATTTCTGAGTTGCACAGGAAGTCGCCTAATGTCAATGTCATTTATAGCAATGCTATGACTACATGTCTCACAGGGTGTTATGGGAAGTAAGCCTGCTAGGTTTTCAAAAATGATATGATGACGAGAATAGCAGAGATGAATTATCCTATCCAGCAGTAATCTGCTGCAGAGATGGTGAGTTTTGGTAACCTGTTGCTGTTTTCATGTTTGTGCCTGTGTACACAAGCTCTGTGATTAAGACAATGGACATGTTTCTTTGAGTATTACAGTATATTTCTACAAATGAATAAAAAAATACCAAAAAAAGCCTTACACTTTACACTACATTTTAGTCGACTAAATTTACAGTCGATTTTTGGACTAAAATGTGAAACTGCATCACCTAAAACTAGACTAAAATCAAAGCTATTTAGAAGACTAAATTAGACCGAAGACTAAAAGATATTTTAGGCTAAAGACTTTCACTAAAACTAAATGCTGTCAATATTTACACTGAAAAAGACAAAGCAGAGGACAAACAAACAAAAGCCCATTAAGTACAGCTAATTGGCCTTTTCACTGCGGTGAAGTCTGTAACCAGAGAGGTGTGATCTGTGGGTGTTGGATTGCAGAAACTGCAAAACAGTGTCGTATGCAAAATGAGAGACATGGAGCAATTTAGATTGATGGAGGAGATGTGGTGATAGAAAGGAAGTGAGCACATAAAATGCACATACACACATCCACACACACACAACCCCACTGACAGTGAAAGATGTCTGGGGTGTTGGCAGAAATGTGATAGGGATGGCGGCTTTAGGAAGCGCTCATCCCTACAAAGCTAGCTGATTAACACAGCCTCACCCTGATGCACGATCAATGGCTGCCTGGAACTGACTCTGCATTACATCCTCTGAGAATTGGGATTGTGATGCACAATATAAATAGACATTACTTGCATTAATGGGACAGTGTGTGTGTGTTTACGTGTCATCCGTAAACGACACCTCTCTCATCTTCATCAGTGGACTGACCTCTGCCATTTCTGGACGTTGGGTTCTTTCTCTTTAAAACTGCTGATCAACTCTCCTGTCCTGCACTGGTGTGCCTCTTTCCTTTCTAAGGCTGACTCATTGGCAAACACAGCACACCTGACTGATTGGCAGCACTGCTATTCACAGCTCATGAAAGATATAAAGAAAGTGTTGACTGAGGAAACTTGCTGTAATACACAGCAGGAGATGGACTGAGGAGTTATGATAGAAGAATTCTGTCACTGTTCACAAGCTTTGTGTAGAAGTAGACCCTGCATGAGCTAGTGTGGTGTTTGGGGCTCATTTAAAAAAAAATTAACCTTTATTTAACCAGGTTGGTCCCATTGAGATTAAGAAACTCTTTTTCAAGGGAGACATGGCCAAGACAGGCAGCAGCAAGAACACAAACTTGCAGACAGATACAAAAGAGACAAAAACAATTTACAAGCACATCATTGTGGATTAAAAACAGAGACATCTATGAGCCATATCGCAGCCTAGCTAAAAACATCAGCATCGGATAGAATCTGCTTCCATGTCTTTCATTTTCGATTTAAAAACATTTAAAATCTCTGTCAAATTTGGTCTTTCTGTATGATGTCTGCATGTTCTCTTTGTGCATGCATGGGTTCTTTCTGCTCTCTCAAGTAGCAAAAGTGTTCATTTCCAATCATGCACTTCTGAATATGTCCTGCAAATTTTTAGTGCTTGATGCTGAAAAAAGACCGAGTTGCTAATTGGTCCATCACTGCAGAAACAACTTTCCTGTCGAATAAGGTTTAGAACATTGGACAAAAAAATAATGACTTGTTTAAAAGGATATGCCTAAATGGGGCATTCTATTATTTGCAATCACATGTAAAGCTCCCAAGGGCAAATACTGACATTTTCTGGAGTTTGGTACATGTGTGAAAAAACATGCCAGCAAAAGTGAATCTAATACCCCTGTCAGACTGGCCAAAATAACCCAATTAAACCCGGTAACAATCAAGAGTAGAGTATAGAAAGAGTATAATCGGCATTTCGACCTAGGTCAACTGACCCTGCAAGCAACATGGTTTTTATTAGCTCTCCTCCAATCGGCTTCTGTGGGAACATCACACCCGGGCCAACCTGCTAATTTACATCATGACGTCGGCTGCCTCTTGTCATCTCAGTAACAAATTCTATCTGCCTTTGAAACATCAGCGCTCGAATGTTATTCAGTCTGCGTTGAGTTTGTACATTTTTAAAGAGGAGCAAAAACACAAAGTACAGAAAACAGCTGACCAATGTACCCACGGCTTCAATGCTCCTTTCTATTGTTTACATGGTCGTTTTTGAGGGATGGATGATGTCATCAATGTGGTGACATCAGCTTTATGTGCCAAGGGGAAAAAAAGCCACACAGCTCATCAGCTGCAGATTAGTCGGATCTGCAGTGGGAAAGGAGTCCCTTGTCGATTGTTAGCGTTGTCATATACTTATATTTGTTAAAAAGTCTTGATAGCCTCTGAGTAGCTGTTTTTACACATGTAAATCAAAAAGTATTTATTCTGTAAATTTCGGGGGCTCAGACTGAAATATTATGTATACAAGTTCTTGAGGGTGGGAAGTTTTCTTTGGTTGGCAAGAGTGGCTGGGTCAGGGAACCATTTCAGATTATCTCAGGAAAAACTAAAATAAAGCCTTGTTTAAAAAAGTACTGTTGCATTTACACAAAAACATCAACCAGACAATATCTAAAAATCTGAGGACGGTGCATGTTTGAATAGGATTTCTAAATAGAGGTTTCTTCAAAATACTGTTCATTAAAAAAAAATACTGTGTCTGTTTTCACACAAGTATTTCACAATACAAAACTTTGTTTTAAAGAGTTTAGCCCTGAAAATTTCCTGAGTTGCTTGTTCACACATTTTTTTTTAAGGCAGGAAGTTTTCTTTGTAATGCAAGGGCAGGGTGGGTTAGTGAGAAAAAGGTAGCTGGAGGAAAAGTGAGAGAAAACCTGGGTGAAGTGTGTTGCTGTTGTATTTATTCAAAAAGCTCGCCCAGACAACATTTGAAAATGTCTAGAGTTGGGTGAATGTGTGAATAGGGCTGAAGGACAAGGTATCTCTACAATACTATAATTTGTTTAAGAGTGACTCTTCTTTGCCTCTGTAAAGCTGTTTTCACATGTGTACCTCAAATAATATTCTGTAAAATTTCAGGAACTCAGACCTCCAAAAAACCTGTGGTCCTTGTTCTCCAAGTAGTTATTATTTCTCTCTTTGGTTAGGATAGGTGAGAAGGAGAATATCTGACAAAGGTAGGATCATTTAGAGTGGAGTTTTGAAGAAAAGGTTCAGTGAATATCTGTAAGTTTTCTGGATGTGTTATTAGAGCCTCTGAAAAGAAGTGACTTTAAGTGTTTAGATAGATAACTTTATTGTCCCAAGGGGAAATTCGTTTTCACAACCTGCCAAACAAGAAGGACATATACAACAAGAAAAACATACAGGCGAAAAACAGGACAAGGAACAGGACACTGACGTGGACTGGCACGACAGACCGTGCCGTCGCAGCAGAGCATGCGCCGATTTAGTGTGTTTGTGTGCAGAAGAGACTGTTTGTCACTGTGTGTTCACACAAATGTCTGTTCAACATTTTTAGTGCACTGTGTGAAAACTGTTACACAGTTACACGTGCAGCTCACCACATTTCAGGAGTTTTGTGCTTGTGTGAATAAGGCTTTAGGCTTTCCTATGGCTGACTGGCAACCAGTTCAGGGTTCACCCAGCTTCTTGCTCCATAACCAGTGGGAACAGCTCCAGCTCCTCTGACCCTCCACAGGATAAATGTTGTAGATGGGGCTCTACAGAGACATGTTTTACTGTCTCAGATATAGTTTCTTCCTCAACAGAAAAACTACGTGCAACATAAATACCACACAATGTCAAAGTTCCACATTTTGGAGCATTTTCAGGCCAGTTGTGTGGGCAGCTATTCTGCTTCTCCTCACATGCTCTTCACTTTATCCACCAACACATGCTGCAGAGTACAAAGTGGTGATAAGGTGCACATGACACCTGTTGAATGGCTGTATGCCTCATGACTGAAGTTCAATCCCACTCCCGGTAACCACGGATGAATTCCTTACTCAAAAAAACTCTACAATCGTGATAGCATGTATGAGTAGGAATGACCTATAATATTCTTATGCAGAGAGCTGAAGGACATCTAGGCCAGGCCTACGCACAGCAGAGCTCCCATTGGAACTAAAAGTTTGAAAATGTACCTTTGAAAAGTTTTTCAGCTAAAATGCTGCAATAATTTAAATTCAAAGGTATAATGCATCTCTGTGACTCTGGTGTCACTCTAACTTAAAGTACATCTGCAGCTCTCAGACAAAGTCACCAGTATGAGGAGATCTTTCCTCCAGTATGGAAGTAGGTCAAACAGGGATTAGCTTCTGGCCCATTTCAGCCTATAGCTTACCATGACCTCCACACTCATCCTGTCCCTTGCTGCTTCCACCCAGTAAGCTTTGGCTTAAGACCAACACCCAATCAAACCTTACGACTGCTCACCAAGTCTCAGGCTTATGGTCGTCTTTCACTTACAGTCAGACTTTAAGAATATAGTTTAGTGGAGCTAAAGCTGATCCAGCCACCTTATGCCCTTTCCCCTCCTTTTTCAATTATTTCTGGTTGAGACTAATCTGTTTACTTACACTTTCCACTGACTTGACCCTATTACCCAAATTTAAATGAACAACCATCAACACAAACATTACCAATTAAGCTCGAGCCACTTTTTGTTCTACTATTGTACTGTCAAGAAGCTGAAGAGCCATGAACTACATATGTTTGACTTTTCAACATGCCAGTAGATTATCCACATAACCCTGCTCCACCTCAGCTCCATCCTCTGCCTGACTTATAGGAAACATAAAATACTCCCATAATCCACCTCTATTGCATCTCAGACCTGGCAACCCCACAGACCTTTCTTTCATGTCATCAACTTGCCGGCACCCACGTTCAAACACCTCCATTAAATATGGCAGGTCAGTTTGATCAGGCAGCAGTATGGACGGGCGGAGGCTACATCTGGTTCTGATTAAACCACAGGGCAGAAATGCCCCTGAGGCTCCATTCAGGGCTTATTAGTGGCACGTCTTGTGGGGGTTAATCAAACACAGGAGCTCACCAGCAGCACCAGAGGACTCCCTGGGGACCCCATTTACACTACTGAAGGATTCTGGGTAAAATGGCTGAATGTTTGCTAATAGAGACACACCAAGAAGCGCTGAAATAGGGGAAAAACTGCAGGGTAAGAAAAAGAAAGACTTTGTTTGCCATAGTAAAAGTATTTAGTAGTTCAGCATGGAGTTTTATCATTGTAAGAATTTAATGTAAGTATTTAAAACCCCTTGGTTAGTGACTGGGGCTGGCAGAACCTTTTAAGAAAGTTCCCCTTTCCAGCTGACCAAAAAAGTAAGTTAGTTGCTGATGGGTTGTAGGCTTTAACAGCAAAATACAATTTAAATATCACATCCAAAATTAAATTACTATTGGTATGAATGCATTCCCTTGATCTCTAAGGTCTTATACCTGAAGGCGGTGCACCTTCTGCTATGCTTGTACTTTATACTGTTTGACTTCCAAGTCAAAGCTCCTCCTGGCTGGTTTGACTGAGGTGTTAGCATTATGGAGGCGTGTTGGTCTGACTTTGAAAACCTCAGTTTAGCATGATCTGGGTTAAACTTACATCTTAAGTTTCATTCTAAAGAGCCCAGTTCTAATCTGCCTTATTTCAAAATTTTGTAATTGCACATAAACACAATTTACAACAGGTAAAATGGTAATGAACTTGTGCTTGCGTAATGGTTATCCAGTCATCTGACTATACACAGGTATTGATAACCAATTCCAAGTCAGAGGAGGTTTCCCCAAGTTTGAGGAAATACATTTGCCCGTATCCTTAATACTGCCAAATCTTTGTCTTACACTTTTCTATTTAAAACAATGATGTCTCACTGTTACATGAAGCATGGACAGCAACAAAGAAGTTGATGATTTTGGACAGTGTACAGAACTGGTCCATCCTAAGGCTTAATTTTACACAATATGACTCTGATAGGTGTAACTTGGCAGTGTGGACTACCAGCCTTGCACTAAAGTGTCAGAAGCTCCCATACAGAGTCTCATACAGATTGAGATTAGAGGTGGATCAGGGCTACTGAGTACACTAAAACTAGAATGTTTTTGATCACTGGTCAGAGTCAACATATTAAAACAGTAATCCAAATAAAATATATGCTGCACCAGTGTGCCTGTATATTAGCTATTTATCACTATCCTCATATCCTACAGATTTATGGACTATGTCTCAAGTAAATTCAGTTTTACTCTGCCTACCTCATGTAAATCACTTCTGTCCATATTACTATAACATAGGGCTGGACGATTATGGTAAAAATAAGAATCCCAATTATTTTAAGAAATATTGAAATCACAATTAATATACACAATTATTCATTTATTTAAAAACTTCAGTATTGATTAAAACACAACTTTAAAGAACCAGCGAGTGGCACATACAGTATTATTGATTCACATAAGTCACACACACTCGCTGTGGCTGCACGTAGAACACAGAAGCGCTATGAAGCACAGGAACTTGCATACATGGCACTCCACACTGTGTGGCAAATTAATCGTTTTTCTTCGATTATAATGTTTTTATGATTGTTAGATGGCAAAATTAAAATCACGATCAAAATCTGATTAATTGTCCAGCCCTACTATAACATGTAGTATGTTAACTGCAGCATCCACACTCCTTACCATTGCACTATTATCAATGGAGGTTTGTGGCTCTGACTTCTCACCCCATATTCAGATTTATGATTAGTTCATATTTTTCTGTTCTTCTTTGTACATGTACAGTATATGTCCCCTAGTCTGTGCTCAGAGAGTAAGGTAAACTTGAGTAAAGATCTCTGTATGTCTGACATACCTGACCAAAAAAGATGATTTTGATTCGATATGAACCCAAGTCCAACAACATGTGGGCTCTTTATATATTAAAGTGGCCATATTCTGCCCTAAATAGAGGTCATAAACTCATTTTTGAAACCTGCGAGTGCAAGTTCACAGTCAGTACTGTTCAGTTAACTGTTCAGTCATCACATACAGACTACCCCTGATAGTGTTGTTTTGTTTATGTGTCTGAGACGCTCTGTCCGAGCTCTGCCTCTTTAAGGCTGTGTGGACTCAGTCCACTCTGATCAGCTTATGATCTGCTCTTTGGTGACTGGTATGTTGCCACATTTTCAACATCTCTGTATTCATTCAAACATCAAACATCTCTGCTCTACAATGTGCTAGCTACAGTGAGTCATTGCGCTTGAACTGTGGATGAAACACATCGTACTGGTAAGTCTGTAAGTGGGGTTCAAGGAAAAACTAAATGTTTTAGGCAGCTGAGAAGGAGAGGTCATAATGCAGTGCTCTTTATAGCTTATTCACAGAGGCGCTCTATCACATGGAGGAGATATGTTATAAAAATACAAAGCATAGAAAAAAGAAAAAGCCTTTACTTGGGCTTTTTAAGGATAAAGATCTCTTACTTTAAAATAAAAAAACAGTAGAAAAAATAAGTTATAACCAAACAAGACAACACATTGTAAGGTCCACCTTCAGTCTCTACTCATTACTCATTTGTCTAGAATTAAAAAATTGTTACTTTACTAAATAAATTCTTGACATCTATAAAAACTCAATCTAAAATCTGACAGAAATTAAAACATTTTTTTAGTAATTACTGTAATTATCTTTCACAGGGAACAAGCTAGCTCTTGCTTTTGTAAAACTGCTGTTGTCCACTGTACTTTCTGTTTTATTGTACATCCTTCTCTGTATCATGCATATGTAAACAAGTATCTTGTGCTTGAATAAGTAGAAACCCATCAGTCAATGTCATCCGTTCTACTGCATCAGAGTCACCCGACACTTGGTAATGTACCTCTCAATGTCAAGTCTGACCTGAGGCGAAACACTAATTTAACTGTGGGGGCTGTGAGTGGTCCGGCACTAAATCATGCTGTAAAAGGCCTATAAAGGCAGATGGGAGGTGGCAGGACAGGAGAGAGAAAAGACAGACGTATCTGTCTTCCTTTATACCTGGAGGAGGACAGGGAGCATATTGTTAAGCCAACCATATGGTTTATCAAGCAAACTCCAGCATATGGCTTTAGAATAATGGGTCATATCTGCAAAGTTGACAAAAGCTCTGGGTTATTGGTTTTACACTGCGCTGTCTTATTTAAGCTCTTTGTGCTCTGCTTTTGAATGACACATGGACAGACTGACTGACTGACAGCCACCGCGCAGTGCCAGACAGTGAATGCTTTCTCAGGCTGAACATCCAGATAAAGCCTCGGCTCACATCGCCTCTCTGTCACTCACAGTTTCATAGGCTAGACACACAAACAGCTTAGTGAGATGAACCAGCATGGCAACCAGCTGTCTGCATACCCTTTACTTCACTATGAGGCTGCTAGAGGTCAAACAAGGTCGAGGCATGTTCAGGTGTGAGTTTTTCACAACTGCAAACAAATTCACAAGTATGGTGGCATTTGGTTTTTCTACAAAGCTGTGCACAATAAATCAGAGAAAAAGGTCAATGCACATTCACTCAGTTAATTTTGTCCTTTTAAAAAGGCATTCTGTGGCTGTCACATTACAGCCAGGCTGTTGTGTCCTAAGCAGGATTGTTGTAAACAGAATCACAGATTAACATAACAAGACAATCAAGGGAAGCGCTGCAGTGTGAAGGTGAGGAGACGTTCCATTAGGAAACAACAAATAAGCAGCACATAAACGCTCATGCCTATAAACTTGGATGAATTCAATCAATTTATGTTTTACCATGTCATTATGGACACTAGTTTAGCTGTGAGGAAAAGCACTGCTGTGAGTCTCAACGAGGCCACCATAGCAAAGACTATGAGGTCACCACGGCAATGAGCTGTATATCTCACCACTAATTATATGAACCACAGAGGGAAAAGTATGTGGTGCTCAGAGCTTTAATGGGACTCATTTCCTGACAGTGGCAATAGCTGACTGATGGTTTTGAGACTCATACCAAGAGAGTGTGTAGCCCAGATGAAATATTAGTTGTATTAATAATTAACTAGTAAATTTTATTGTTAATTTTCTTATATTAGGTGTTATATGCAAATAATTATATTAATAGTATAAAGAATGAATTCACACTATTATACATTTAGATTAGACGGGACTGTTCCGGTTGAGGGAGCAGATAAGCTGGGCACCTCTGAGGTCACTTCCTCTCTGATCGGCAGTCTGCAGGAAGAGACCACAGACGTGACCCATGCCAAACATTTAAGCTTCAACTTAGTTAAAAGTATTAAAACAGTAAAAAAAGACGTGTGTCAGCTGAAGAGCCTAAAGAGTGAGTCACAGGAGAACTGGAGGATACTTGGAGTTTAAAAACTGAACTTCTAAATCGGTTAGGTTTTTTTTGGATGGATCCTTTATTTTGATGGCGAGCGAACCCAGAGAGAAGACTTCAGCGAAGAATTGCATGCAGCCTTTGACTTTTCCACCCCCACCCCCCCCCCAATTCTGGAAGTGTGGTAGGAGGAAACAATAGTATAAGGATTAATGGACTAAAAAAATGTATTAATTGGTAACCAGAGGAGGAGTCCTGGTTATAATTTTGGTTCAATATTTTATTTTATTTTTTTCCACAGTGCACTACATTTGTTTGTTGTTTAAAGGGACTGTGAGGAGTTTCTAAGTAATTACAAAAAAGTCTCACTTTTAGATATATGCCTGATCGAAATACACACTTTAAGATGAGTTTTATAGCATCAAAATAGGTTATCTATAAATGCTATTCCTTAGCCTTCTGGTCGGGTCGGACAGGGCTGGACTGGCCTGGATACTCAACTTCGGGAACAAAACAATTAAAACAAGAGCAAATTTATATTATTTTATTATTTATATTGCACGTCTTTGAGCACCGGGCTGTAAGTAGTGATATATAGCCAGTTACAACTACGATAATAGTTTTCTAAAAATTGCTTGTTGTCACACATCAAAAACTACCGCTATGTAACTAGAAAGAGATACATTACCTTGTCGCTTTGCATCATGTAAGTTATTGAAAAAAGTTGTAAAGCAATGCAGAGTTCTGAGGAAGGTTCGAGCTGCATAACAACAAACAAACACACGCTTTGGATTGCAGACGTCTTTCGGTGCGTTCCAGTTGTAGTCAGAAGTAGGAATTTTGGGTATCAAGTAGGAAACTGCAACTGGAACGTCCCCTGAAGTCTGAATTTCCTACTGGGAACTCGGTGAAACCTCGCCACCCCCGAGTTGACAATCGAAGATAGATGCCCCCAGTGTGAACAGTTATTTAGCTCCTGTAATAATCCATTTATTTTCACATCTGACTGGGGTGTGTCGCTCTAGATCAGCTGTATACATAGTATTGTTAGACTTATATTTACAAAAATGCTGCCATAGTGATAATCACATTCTTCATGTGATATTTGTGAACAACAACGCAGGGCGTGCTAACAACAGCTAACAATAGCCTGGTAGATCGGCATGTTTTTTTCCGACTTCAACTGGAACGCCGATAAGTTGGAGATGATGTCGTTCCCATTTCCGAGGTTACTGGAACGCAGCATTACGACAGTCGCCGCGCGTGCTCATGGGTAGCAGAGTCTGTATGTCGCCGGTAATAGATTCTCCTCATAGCACCTTTAAATTGATTCTATTTTTGTTATTGTTGGATTTAAATGAAAAAACCCAGGTTATTGTAGTATTGTAATGACTTTTGTGAATTGCTAAATCAATTGCTATGCAAAGTAAATTGTGTCAACCAACTGAAATTTAAAGTCTGAGTTGTGTGTTTATGTTGGAGTATTGTTTGGTTGATTAAGGCTCCGCAGACGATCCTAGGACCTCTGATTTATAATTAAATTATAATTTAATATTAACTTTGGATATTAATATAATATAATATATTAATATAATATAATAACATAATAATTAATATAGTATATTAATATAGTAATACCCCAATATGGGTTACAAGTGACTTAAATGTACTGTTGAAACAAATGCTTCGTCATAAAGGTCCATTTGTTTTCTCACCTCTGCAAACTGCAACCGGCTGAATGTGCTGGTGGGAGGCGTTGTTAGCTTGAAGTTCTTCTTGGGTGCCACCCAAGTCTCCATGGTCTCCAACTTGCTCGTTGCCAGATTGGTGGCATGGTGCTTGATCAGGTAGCCCTGGAACTGGTCTGACTGGAAGTAGAGATGCACTGACACTGGGTGGCCCATGGGGAAGTACCTGGCAGAGCAGCAAGAGAGAGAGAATCCATGAACAAACCCGATACCTGCTGATTCATCTGTTGTGCCGCAGTTTAGGGTGTGAGAGGGGGTGAATATCTAGATTCACCTGGATAACGTCTGCGAGGAGTCGGCCTTGGACGTGCTAATGTGTCTGCATGCTAATGTCTCTTTGCAGTGAAGATAAGTGGGCAGTCAATGAGCTCTGTGCGACAGGCTGGACATTAATTCAATGACCTTTAACAGAAAACCAATTGGTCAGAGACACGTGTCCGCCATGCTGATAATTCCCTCTAAACAACGGTTGTTTTTTGCATTTTAAATGTACACATAATCAGTTTGATGCCAGTTTCATGCTTATTTATGATGTCAAACAATATAAAAGAATAGTAATGCAATTTGTGTCTGTTTCTAAAAGCCATAGCATGATGAATAACTTCTAAGGGCTTGAATTAAAACCTCTTTCATACTAATTATTGCTTTACACTGGATAGCTGCAGAGGCATGTGCTCTGATCTGAAGTGGAATGAATGATTAAAGTAGACATATGACAGTTAAGACCACAGCATACTGCAGTCTTAAGAAAATTACAAGGGCTTTATTGGCAGCAGATTCAGATACATTAGAAATCTGAATGCAGGCAGACAAGCTAAACACATTAAAAGTCTCCTGAACAAAGTTGAACTGGGCCATTTAGTCAGCTGCAGCCTAATGAAGGTCTCTCACCCCGCTGATGAGTCTGTTGTTTGTTTGTGTGTTGATTCATGTGAGGCAGAGGGCGGGCCCTGAGGGCAGCAAGCCCGAGTGACTTCTGGAAAAACACAAAAAATGACTGGGTCGGGCGCTGCTGGAGAACGCTCCACAGCTGCTCTCTGAACGCTGACTGTGAGTCCATCTCGCCAAGACCTCTCATCCTTCGTCTTTTTTTGCCTCCTTGAGTTCTTCTTTTTTTTAAGACTCGCAGACACACACTCAATGCCCTTCCTTGCTCGTCAGTGCCCAAGGCCTCATCAGTATTCCACTAAAGGCCCAGGAGTCAACCCGTCCCGGTAAATGCTACCCTGACAAGCAGAACAGCAAATATTTACACCCACAAGGATAGCGGCGCACACTCCCTCCTCTCTTCTGCTCCCTTTGCCATGCTTTCCCCCTTTATCTTCTTTTCTGTTTCCTATCTGCCTTTGCCTCTTTGCTCCTGTTCTCTCCCCTTTCTTCTACTTTTAATCTAGCTTTCTTTCCCCATCCCTTGATACTCATTCCCTTCCAGCCTTGTCTTTCCGAAAAGTGTGGCGGCTGCCAGAGTGGGAGGCAGTGAGCAGGGCTCGGGGCGTAGCCTGCACAGAAGCTCCATTCAGGCTTTTACTCCACAGTTTCTCAGAGTGAGTCGCAGCAGGCTGCTAAAAGAACCAAATCCCTCTCTGTGGCCTTTCCCTCTGTTGTGCTTCCGTCTCACTCTGAGGCTGATCCATCCATCTGTTGGTAGCACGTCTGAACTCTACATGCGTGAAGAATATGCAGACACACACACACACCACATGAGGCCCTACTTACACTTAAAGACCACATTTACAACTTACGTTAAAGGGACTGTGAGGAGTTTCTAAGTAATTACAAAAAAGTCTCACTTTTAGATATATGCCTGATCAAAATACACACTTTAAGATGAGTTTTATAGCATCAAAATAGGTTATCTATAAATGCCATTCCTTAGCCTTCCGGTCGGGTTGGACAGGGCTGGACTGGCCTGTATACTCAACTTTGGGAACTAGACAATTAAAACTAGACCAAATTTATATTATTCGGACACGTCTTAGAGCACCGGGCTGTAAGTGGCGATATGTAGCCGGCTACGAAACTATGATACTAAGTTTTCCAAAAATTGTCACGTCTTTTGGTGCATTCCAGTTGTAGTCAGAAGTAGGAATTTCCGACTTCTGAGTGGGAAACTGCAACTGGAACGCCCCCCGAGGTCGGAATTTCCTACTGGGAACTCGGTGAAACCTCTCCACCCCCAAGTTGACAATCGAAGATGGATGCCCCCAGTGTGAACAGTTATTTAGCTCCTGTAATAATCAATTTATCTGCACTTCTGACTGGGGTGTGTCGCTCTAGATCAGCTGTATACATAGTATTGTTAGACTTATATTTACAAAAATGCTGCCATAGTGATAATCACATTCTTCATGAGATATTTGTGAACAACAACACAGAGCGTGCTAACAACAGCTAACAATAGCCTGGTAGATCGGTATGTTTTTCCGACTTCAACTGGAACGCCGATAAGTCGGAGATGATGTCACTCCCATTTCTGAGGTTACTGGAACGCAGCATTGCAACAGTCGCCGCGTGTGCTCATGGGTAGCAGAGTCTTTATGTTGCCAGTAATAGATTCTCCTCATAGCACCTTTAACATCAGATCCAGGAAATTTAACACCAACAATAACTCTTAAAATAACTGTGGACAAACCTCCATGCATCCTACTAATGGTGTATGTGTCTCCTTACACTTTACAATGTTGGTATGTTAGCCCCTCTAGAGAATAGTTTAATCCTGTAGATGTCCTAAGGTATGTATTTAAGACCACTCAAGACCTGTTAAAGAGGCATCCCGAGCCTCTTGGCTCAGGAGAATCCCTTTATGCTATGTGTAGTAAAGCTGCCAGAAATACGAATGAATGGGAGCAATATTGTCAGGCTCAGAGGCTGGCAGCGCCCAAACTGGCCATATTTTTCTTTGAGCTGAGTGTGCATTCCTTCCTAGCTATTAGGAATGGGGGTTTATTATAAAATCTGATCTTGGGAACTTATGAATAAGTACTTGAGTATTATCTTACGGTGCACATGGACCTGCAGATGGATCTCTTTATTATCAATGGCATCTTACCAGTACTTTAAATTCTGTTCATCAACCAAATAACAAAAAAGAGATACATACATGGGTGACATGGGCCTTTGGCTGCCCCTTAACACAGAGAAGACATTTATGACCCTGTTACTTGAAGGTACAATCATAAACTGTCCCATCTTCCATAACACAAAAGCACAAGACTTGCTTTTTCATTCTACAAGAGATAAATCTTAAAGAGCAAATGTTATGCTTTGTAAGTTTTGTGGTGTGTCATGCCTCATCAGTGTGATAAGAGTACTTCTATGCACTAAGGCTCCATTTACACGACAACGTTGTCACCAGAAACAGAAAGGTTTTCCTTTGCATGTCCGAAAAGCACTCCGCGTTCACACAGAGACGTGAAAATGACACTGTAGCGTGCATTCCAGTCCAGTAGATGGCAGTGTAGGTTTGTAGTAAAACAGCAGTACCACAACAACTTTAGCTTTCCGGTGAAGACAAACTTTTCATAATAAGCAACGGCGAGTGGACGTATTAAGACGCAAGAGTTATTTGTCTGTACAACAAGTCTGTCTCAATATTTTTGTAGGTTATTAGACCAAGCACAGTAAGTAGCACACATGTTGCCCGGTTGATGGTCAAAGCTGTTGGTGTTGTTTCTAGGATGCGCACATAACCTTAATCTGAAAGAGTACTGTGCATACGCTGCACATATTCCTGTTTACATGGAGAAAGTTACAGAAAAAATGCAAAGCTCTCAGTTTTTGCCATTTTCGTTGTTGTGTGAATGGGTTTAAGACAAAATGTCCACGCCTTTGGGCTTCATGCGAAAAGATGTATCTGCATGAGGTTGGACCACTGTTTCCTTAAGGTTGGAGTGGCAGGCCCAGTGCAGAGCACAGACTGTGATGAATACAGCCACTGAAAACAGCACTGAACTGACAAATTAGCTCTGAGTAGACAGGTCAACCCATCAGAGCAGTCTGGGTCTGCATGTGACAGGAGCTCTATCAAGCAGACTAAGAAAGTAGGATCAGTGCTACCCAGTATATGACAGCAAGCCTTTTTTGTATTGGATAATGTACTCTTAAGGCCATTGAAAGTAAATATAAGAGCCCCGGTTAAGGTAAAATATTGACTCCTTAAATTCAAAGAGCTTTAAAGTACGAGAGCTCTTGCTACAAGTGTGTCTTTACTGTTAATTCATCAACACTTTGCAGAACAGATCTTAAGTCTGCTACTCTTCCTACAAACATTTCTTCCACTCTGTTGTTTGTGATGATGCTGGCCTCAAAATATTCAATCTTGTTTTTATCAAACTTAACGGGAACACAACTGCAGCCATCAATTTTGTTGTTAGCTTGGAAGTCTCTCTGGTCTTGTATCTAAAATAAACACTTTTTTTCATATTTCTGTCAAAGTGTCTCCAGTTGAAATACTGCAGATGCACATGTTTACGACGAATATAAAATTATAAATGGTAATTTGACTTGAGCTTATATGGGGCTTTTCTAGTGTCAATACTACTCAAAGCAGCTTTACACTCTGGATCACTTCTACCTTTTCACACCCAATAATCTCACTGATGAGAGATAGTCAAAACAATCCTAGAGAAAAATTTGTTTTTCAAAAAACAAGGATACGCACAATGTCAAATCTCAATGTCTGTCAGTTACCGCAGTAAATTTGTGGAATTCCTCTGAAAATATACAAACATACACAACACTGGAAAGGCTCAGAGACTCTAAAAGAATCATTTGGTGTTGAAATACACCATGGATTATGTAAGTTAATATGCCAGTTACCATGTATATATGTCTAATAAGCATAAACAACAACAATACATCAGCATTGCTCTTTCTGCAATCTTATTTCTGTGATAGCTATGTTGTTGTAGAAGGGGTAAGCTTGAATAAGCTTTGTCTTCTGCCTACACCCTTTCAGTCAGCTTGAAAAATTTGAATTTCTTAAACACTGATCTATTAAGTTTTTTATTGCAAGTGAACCAAAATTTCTTTCTTTCTTTAAGTTTCTGTGGAAACCCTCCATCAAACCCTTTCATACCCCTAACAGACCAGTGAAGCAGCAGTTGGAGCAACTTGGGGTTATGTGTCTTGCCCAAGGACACATCACCCTGTTGCTGGGTTGAAACCCGCAACCAGAGCATCAGTGATGCAGTCTGATAGTGCGCTTGGTTTGTAGTTTGAAGGTTGTAGGCTTAAGCCCACATCACCATGTGACAGGCAGAGTTGTTACAAGTACCCTCTTTCAGACTGGCCAAAAAACCCAGTAAAAAAACCCTGTTTAAACCCAGTAACAATCGGCTCCTGTCGGCAGTTTGAAAGGGTTTAATCAGTATTTCGACCCGGGTTGACTGACCCTGCAAGCAATGGTTTTAATCGACTCTCCTCCGATCGGCTTCAGTGGGTACATCACACCCGGGTGGATCTGCTAATTAACAGATGACGTCGGTGTAACATCCCCATGGCATAACATCATGCCCGCCCCTCCGTCTGTAACTTACGTGACTCTTTGCCATCCCGGCAACAAATTCCATTTTCACATTTTTAAAGAGTGGCAAAAGTACAAAGTAAAGAAAACTGTGTCCACGGCCTCCATGCTCTTTTCCATTGTTTATGTGGAGGGGCTTTGTCGCACTGATGATGTCATCAACCTGATGACGTCAGCTTGATGTGCCGGAGGAAAACAAACAGCCATGAAGCTCGTATGCTGACGATTAGACCCGGGTCTGCTGGCAGTGGGAAAAGAGTCACTTGCTGATTGTTAGCGGGTTGAACCGCTTTGAAAAAACTCTACTGACCCGCTAATTTTAGTGTGAAAGCGGTAATGGTGATGTGTCCTTGAGCAAGACAATTAACCCCAAGTTGCTCCCACTGCTGATGATACTGATGGACTACAGTGAGTGAGTGTGAGAACAAATGATAGGGCTCTGTGAACTTTTTACTTTTTTACTTCTCTTTAATAATTGTACTTTAATATTAATTTAGGTGTATACAGAAGATGCTAACAGTAAATGAGATAATATATTGTTACTTAAAAGAACTTGTGTGAGGTGAGCAAGTAATGAAATGGTAAACTGCAGACGTCATGAATAAATACTTGAATAGGTAAGCGTTTCACTTGAGTGGTATTCAATTTTTTATGCCTTTGAATTTTCCACAAATTGTCTCTGGTGTATATCATTACTGCCACGGGATTAAATATCTCCTTACAGAAAAGCAGTTCTGGCAAAGCACTTCATTTTGAGGAAAGCATGCAGCATGACCAGAGAGTCCTGAAGAGACGATTAAATGACAGTAAACTTTAGATCATTTCTGGCATCTGATTTAACACCAGGAAGAAGATCTGAAGCATTTTCAAACTGTAAATCACAAAGATTATGACTCGTGCTGTCACCTTACAACTTCAGGGAGGACCATTAGATCATGTGATGCACAGAAATGAGTGTGCCAAAATAATAAGTTTCCTGTAAGTCAGGTTCTTTGGTGAATAAGACATAAAAAATGTATCTACATCATTTATTAGACACACTCTAATGACATATTAGCTTGCTAACAGTACACATCAGGTTTTTAATCAAAATGACACTATCAGTATATTCAGATTATTTCAACCTCTGCCTCTCTTTTTCTCATAAACATGCATCCAGAGAATATACTGAACTGCTGTTATAAATTGTGCAGTTCTGGTTGGTTGATCATGAGTTTTAATTGCTGTAATTGTTTAGCACTATAGTTAGTCAACTTGATTTCCAACTACTGAGCAGGGATATGAATGTAGGGTAATTCAGTGAGTCAACAGTGTCAAAAAGACATAATTTGATGGAAGGAGTCATAATTAATAACCCTGGTGAGACTACAGAGAAAGACCTTGGTTGAAAAAAACTACATGTTTTTAGGTCTTGATGTGTTTGAAAAATTAAAGCAGAAATCATTTGACTTTTCACATTTTTAGACAGATCTTGGCACCCTCCACTGCAGCTATGACTCAGTTTAACAAATTATTTATATACAAGTCCCTGCCTTTATTGATATTATTGCCCATGTGCTTCATTTAACAGAACCACAAGCGTACCACTGCTTTAGCAACACATTATATAGTATCATGATTCCCTTTGACTGAACAGTACACTAAGAAAGATGAGAAATTTTGAATTATTCATAACCTCAATCCAGTGATACTGCATTGCTTTATTAATGATGCAGACGTCACAGAGCAGTCGGCCCTGTGCAGATGTCTGATAAAGACGTGAATAACTGTTCTATAAATCTTCTACTGATGTTGTCAATGGTATATTAAATATTTCCAAACATAACCCACAGAGTTGCCATAGCTTCAGTATGTGCACTCACTGTATTAGCACAATATGAGACGTTGAAAATACTTCAAATTGTTTGACTTTAATGAAATGTGCTTTTGCAGTCTAGTCTCCTAAGAGAGAGATCTAAAGACACCTTAAAATCAGTCTGTTTGACGACATAAGATTTTAACCTCCTTTGAAAGTCATATCTTTATTTCCTTGACACATGTCCTTGCTCTTTCAAATATCAACGCCGTGTTTCTGATAAATTCATCAGGATCACATTGTGCATGCTGAAAGGAGACATGACTTTGACAGACAAGTACTCAGCTACTCCCACAAAACATAAAAGTCTCTTTTGTTGGGAGGCAGATTGAAATGTCTTTCATGGAGAAGTACCTGGGAGACTTAGAAAAACATTCAAGATGACAGAAAGTGATCTTAAACAACACTTATACATCCCTGAACAAAGAGATGTGAAACTAATAAGCAGTTATTGCTGTTTTTAACAGACATTAAAAAAGAACATTTGTGCCTTGTAGTCAGCATCATCGTCTCTTTTCCATTGCAATAAGAAGGGATGTAAAATACCTCGATTTCTATCAATATATCAGTTGGCTGATCAATTATCCATTTAGATCGACTGCAGGACAAAATATCAATAAAAAATGCGTTTGTATAATTTACAAATGCTAATTTTTGAGCTTTATTCAGAATTCCTACTGCTTACCAGTGTGACACTTTCTGCCCACCTGTGTTGTTTTCTGTGAGTTCAAACAGCTAGCCATGAGCTGATGCTAACTGCTACCACAGATTTAGTAAGGATAAAGAGGATAACTACTCCTCTCTGTGTCATGTGACAACATTTCAGACTATGTCAGTGTTAGCTGTGTTCAAAACAGGTAAACAGTCTGTTAGGTGTCCGCTCAGATGCTCTGAGTCAATTTTTGGTGTCATTGTTAATCTTAAATATGAGCTGGATGAAGGACAGAGGCTCTCTACACTTCCTCCAGTTATGAAGCAACTCCCAACACCTTTAATGATCAAGATCATCAAATTACTTAATCAAACAGACATCACAGATTAAGTATTTGACAGTGTCATAACATGCATGAACTACATGTTACTTAAAACAAAGATTAAATGGTGAAGTAATGCAAAATTAGCTATTTAAGTCAACACATGTTAGTGTATAAAAAATAATTTAGACGTAAGGAAGAGACAGATTTATAATTTAAAGGGTGATAAAAAAATTGAAATTATCATAACAGCCTGAAATCTTTTATCTTGATTAGAGATTACCTTGTCTAAACAGAAATACTCATGAATTACCCAAAACTATGCATTGCAAATGCTAAATCAGAGTTACTGATATTTGAATATATTTCTATAGACATTAGAAGTATTCAACCTATATGTAAGGTGATAAAACTGGTAATTTCCACAACACGCCAAAGGTCAACACAACATCAAATGGCCCTTTTCCATTAGCCCTACTCTATTTGACTCTACTCGGCTCTACTCTACTCGCCTTGTGCTGCTTTTCCATTAGCCCCAGTCGCCTGCCCAACAGGGTGCAGTGTCGCTGTAAACACCTGAGCAGCACTGCGGTGACGTCATTTTAAGCGCTACACAACAATCTGTGGCTTTTTGTCGCAAACTGAGTAAAAAAGGAAAGCAGAAGAAGTCTGCAGGTGGTAAGAAGAAATACCCCTTGAGAAGCACAGGAGTGTTTTGGAAGCTATACAACAGAATGAAGCCGAGGACGAGAGCAATCGAGCTGCAAAGAAAAGACGTATGACGGTAAGCTAATGGTAGCTGTCGCTAGCATGCTAGGTCGTCGTGCTCATGACTTATCGATGACGACATTGTCTGACCAATCAGTAGCCGGCAGTCGGTGACGTCATCTTTTAGTATCGACTCAGCTTGCTTGGAACCAGAGCGGAGTAGGTACTAAAACTAGCTTGTTTTAGGAGGTACCAGGCTAGTGGAAACACGCTGCAAATCGAGTAGGGCCGAGTAGAGTAGGGCCAAGGCGTGCCAGTGGAAAAGGGCCATAAGTCTTCCTTTTTTCTCACAGGCTCGTTTTCTTAATTTGCTACATTGCAAACAAAGCACCAAAAACTAGACTCCTCTCCCTCTGAAAAGCAAAATAATCAACTGAATAAAATAACAAAATACTTAGGAGTAAATAAATAGAAAATAAGAGGGAAAAAAAGTAAAATGAAGCAACATACTTTGCTCACTGTAGTGCAAAGACCAAGACTTGCTGGCTTGAGAGCGACAGAACACTCTGTAACAGTCTGCCATCACAAATATAAGTTCAAGAGGTCTCTACAAGAACATACTGGAGTACTTATCAGCCGAATTAATGGTTACTGTGCAGCACGGTAATTGAACTGATTGCTTTTAAAGGTAACCTTACCGAACACTAGGCCCCAGGTTGGACCAAGGCTCTAACAGCAAAGGCTTAAATTAAAATAAACATCATAACAGAAAATATACTGATAAATCCTAACACTCGACCAAGGACACCCTCTCTTTTAGAATATCTTGACAGGAAGAGATTTGTAAATTTAGAAGCAGACAATCTGCATCTCTTTGAGTCACTTGGTATAAACCTTTGAACACACAAAACTCACGTTACACGCACACAGACACACACATACACAGGACGACTGTAGTTCTCTTACTGTTTAACCTTAAGCCTCCCCCCTCCAGCTTCCTAAAAGGGCTTTTAAATGTAAATGTCTGAGACACAGCTTTGCTTGTTTGCCTTAAGGAAAGGCTTTTCCTCATGGGCTCATTTCCTGGCAATGATGTGGCGACCCCTCCTCTGCAACACATGCAAAAACACACATGCACACACACACACATATGTATACATACACATGCATGTATATGTCAGCACCTTTTTGATGGTCTCCTCTTTAAACACATGCTGAGGCTCTGAGTAAAAACAGCTGTAACTGATAGATGGTTTTGAGGTTTGACAGATGGGAACATGCTTCCTTTCTCTGCTCTGCTTTCCCCACAAAACTCAAAAGAACACCCACAATGCAGCGGGGTGTGAGGGGAGTGCTGGCACTCAATGCCCTGCTTTTAGCAAGCCCTGCTAATGAGAATTAAATCAACTCAGCTGACACAGGCCAGTCAGTTCTGTGCTACCTTACAGCTTTCATCTGCTACAAACACGTAAAGCTGCACCAAAAATGTCACAACGTCTGATGATCCCTGAAACTCTCAGATATGTAACAATGTCTGAAACTTTAACCACCACAGAGGAAAAGAAAACACCATCTGATCACAGCAGGTCCAATAAAGTTGTCAACACAACAGTTTTCGTTCACACTGTATTGTTTTAAGTTTGTGTAATCTTGCCTTATGTGGAGCAAAAGTAATTTTTATGTTTGTTATTAAAATGAATGCAGAGATGTTGTTGTAATGCTTGCTTCAGATGTTTGTTTGCTTTAGCTGCTGTAATCACGGAAAGGTGCTCTTTATGAGATGCATGGGGCTTTTCGTCAGACGTACACTAATTAGCAGCTAACACCTCTGCTTTCTGTTGTGCATCAGCATATTTTGCTTGTCACTGTTTTTTTTAAATCACTGTGCGTCTCGCTGTGCAATTAAACTAAAGGAAAGCTGACCTAAAAGGCTTCTACAGCAGATGCTCCTGGGAACATATGCTTTTGGAAATCACAATGATGCAGAAATAATGTCATCAAATATGAAAGCTGGGTGCTTTTTCTGCTCTCCTTTCATTTGGGTGTTGGTGGCGCAGTTGGATAGTGCGCTTGGTCATGATAAGGAGGTTGCAGGTTCTAGCCCAGCTCTGGGCGACACATGGTGGTGTGTCCTTGAGCAAGACACTTAACCCCAAGTTGCTCCCACTGTTGCGTCAGTGGCGTGTAAATGGGCAGGAAAGGGCGAGAATATGTTTCTATGTTAGTTACTGATGGATAACTAACATAGAAACTCCGAACCATCAGTGAGTGAATGTGTGTGAATGGGTAAGTGTGACCTGTGGTGTGACGCATCTTTGAGTAGTCAAAGACTAGAAAGCACTATATAACCTCAAGTCCATTTCCCATTATATCTCTTTTCATTTAACCATGTTAAAGAGGACATATCATGCTTGTTTCTCCTTTTCACTATGCCAGACTAGAATGCCTGTAAAGCATTTCTGCCCTCAGTACAAGTCATTTAGTTTCCTCGTTGCCCCACAATAGCGTTCTCAATATCCTCATTTCAGGCCATTATCAAGCTCTCGTTGAAACACTCGGTCTCAAGGCTGACCTAAAGTTACCTTGCAACGTCACAGCCCTTTGTGGTCTGATTGGTCAGCTCTATCGGGGGTAGAGCCAGCCTGTCCTTCTTCTTCTACTGTATTTTCCAGCAGGCTCAATGCAGCGACCGCATATTGAGTCCCCCTACAGGCCAGAGCTGGTAATGAGTGAATGTGAGCCAGGGACCCATATACCCCTGCTGGTGGATGTGTTCCTGGGTGACGGTTTGTGGCTAACAGACATCACAGAGGAGGAAGTGTTTTATCAGATTACTCCAATAAAAAGAAAGGTACCTCGTGTCATCACGACGATTTAAATCTCGCGGACATCTCGCAATGACCGATTTTCAGAGGCATCAAATCTCGTTCTAGGATATCAGAAAAAATACAATATCTCATTTTTTGAACATTAAGGGGGTGTAAGGTCTTGTTTTCAAATTTATTCTATTATATGTAAGTATTAAATCATGCATCAGCATGATATGTCTCCTTTAAACAGCGTGGCACTTCATGCCCACACTTCCCCGGCCATAATATTAATACCCTGGTGACACTTCACCATCAGTGTGAATGTCTAGAGATGGAATCGAAAAAAAGTTTACCACCAATTCAGGGTTTCCACTCTTTTCTTTTCTTTTCTAGAAAAGAAAATGATTTCTAGAAAATCATCCCCCCCAGTCAAAAGGGCTTTTTGTACATTTACCCAGATTGCTGTTTATGCCTCTTCCTCCCCAGAGATCTGATTTACAAGACTTTCAGTCTATGGCTGTAACAAATCTCTGAAACATCAGACATTATCTGACATTCTTAGAAACTATCACAAATTCATCACAGAACAGCACAATGACACCAACAAAGTAATGTCACATGACCAACTGAAGTTACAGTACTGGTGTGGGCAGTTCTCAGGTTAATCAAGTCTTCTAAAAAACAAGATTAAAAGATGATAACCAATATCTCTATCTTTCTTCCCTACTGCCATAACTCTCCTAAATAAATTAACTGTCAAATCTGCTGCACTGCTGAATGGTTGTATATGCACCTTAACTGGCCACTGGTTCAAGTGCACTACACATGTACCTTGCACCAATTGTTTATATTTATTTATTTTCTGTATATATATATTTCCACTATGTGCACATATCATCTCTATAGGCACATACATATTTTATTTCTTCTCTTGTTAGGCATACTTTTTTACATAGATATTTTTCTGTTGGTATTATGTTTATTCTTTCTGCTGTTATTCCATGAGCGACACCACCTGCTGAAACCAAATTCCATGTATGCCGTGAACATACGTGGCCAATAAAGCTGATCCTGACTCTGATTCTGATTTATGCATTTAAACCTCTCTGGCATGGACATTGTCTGCTAGCAATCTTTTTAGTCTTTTAGATAGTGTCTTACTATCATAAATTTTTGGTTTATAATTCATTTTTTAATCTTTATTATCTCTGCTTTTTTAGAAACATATTTTATTAATATACTGTTTAAGTAGCCAACATTTCTTTATGCTATTCTTTATCATTTCAGTTTGTCATCATTGTGTTGAGCTTTAATATTTTATTTCTTAACTTGCTTTACATTTTTACCTCATCTCCTGTTTGATCTTTGTTCACTAACAAGGTAGAAGGAAACTTCCAGGACAATTCAAGCTTTTCCAGGACACGTTCCTTTTTCCTCATTCCCATATGTTTTCCATGACTGGAAAATTGGAACATTGGCCGTTTTCCAATTTGCCTACTATACTAGCAGTGCGTAACTGATTTTCCCAAAATGTAGTATGTAGTATACAGTATGAGAACAAAAGTAAAGTTGCAGTATGCAAAAAATACCCAGATAAAGTACTGATTTGGGAAAAATTCACAGTATGCATCAGACCAGCCTGCTTCGCCTACTGTTACCCACAATGCAAAGCACCTGAATTGAAAATCATTGAGAGCAAAGCTGCAACAACCGGAGCAGCAGACAAATACAGAGCCACTACTTGTTAGCTTTACCTTTTCAACTTGTAATAGTGTGCAAAAAGTTGTAAAAAGGTATGCTGATCCTCTGCCATTCTCCACATAGCTGTCAAATCTCCCATTTTGGCCATGAAACTACCGTATTTTACATATTTTATCCTCTTTCCTGACGTCCTCCTGTATCAGTATTCTCCCATAAATCTCCCGTGTGATGATATAATAATAAAAGCATTCCTCTGCCTCTCCAAACTGAACTCTGTCTCTAGCCTGAATGGGGCGGTAATGCTCCAAAATGATGGATGCCAACTGCCGTAAAACCAAAGAAGAAGAAAAAGCCTCGCGAGAACGTCCACCTGCAGTAGCCTGGGTGGCAGCTATCGCGAGATTAGAGCAGCAGAACAAACTTAGAAAAACAAAGAGTTTATTTTAGATTTCTTGAACACTTGTCTTAAAATGTGAGGGATACTGGAGCTTGGTTGGGGTTGTGGGACGGCTCACAGCGGGCTTCCCTTATTTTCAAAGACAAAACTTGAAAGGTAAGCATTCTCCAGCAGACTCTGATACGTATGAGCTCGGCTACGCGCACCGAGTCTGTGCACGCCGAGAAAATGCACCCGCAGCGGGTGGGCAGAATGGCGAGGGGATTTGATTGGTTTAAAAACAGGTGTCCCGGCATGATTATTGGTTGGGGTTTCCCCTGTTTTACTCCTGCTGTAGATAGCGGATATTTTTCGCTCTGTTTTAAGAACACATTATGAGTTGATTACCGTCGGGTCATAAAGACCATTTTAACAAGAATTAAAAAAAGTGTATCTAAATCAAATCGCCAAGCCCAGCTTTAACAGATGTTAAAAATGTCATACCTCTCCCTTCAGAGAACAGCTCTTAGTGCAATGACCCAGTTAACCTCATTATCTGTGGGATAAACTGACAGATCATGTTACAAAATGAATAGCAGGGATCCCAGCCTCTTATTGGAACTATTCATTGTTGTGCCCTTTCAGCGATGAGACAAAAAGCTCTAATATATGTTGTGGTGTCTCGGTCATGCTGACATGGGTGTGGCTGGCTGTTGAGAGCTAAAAGCAAACTGAGGTGCACCTGTGGATGAGGGAGCGGTTCGATAATGATAATGCTAAAGAGTATTTGCATAGGTGAAAGTGCATGTGTTTACAAACTAACCTGCAGCTGTGATCGCTCGGGTTACCCTGCAGCGAGGCGGCAGCTCTGGCCAGGCCCAGCCGTGAGAAGGAGTGGAAGTACGTGAGCTGCGTGTCTGACAGGCTGGCCACGCCATCTGGTTCATCATACACATTCTCCCAGTATGAGTTCAGGCTCGCTGTTCCCGGGGGAAACGGTCCGTACAGATAGGTGTCCAGCTGGTTCACTATCTCCTGGTTTACGCTGGCTTCAAACTTGCGGGCGAAGAAGGTGGGCCGCACCGTTTGCTGCACGGGAAAGAGGAAAGGGGGGGAGGAAGAGAGAGAAGGGATAACAGCAGGCCAGGGAGGGATGAGATAAAGAAGAAAAAGGAGATTATGAAGTTGGTGGTGTGCCAGGGGGAGGCCAACAAGTAAGATGCTGTGTTAGGTGTTTGGAGGTGATGTGTGGGCAGTTAGAGGAAAAAGAGCTAGATATTGTACAACATTTTTCTCAATGGGTGTCATGAATAAATTGTCCAACACATTAGAGCAAAATGAGTGCCCAGTTCCTCTCTCTGAGTGAATAAAAGAAATGAAAATAGCCACTCCAGTCTCATCTATTAAGATGAACAGGTTAAAGACCATCACTAATTAACTTTCATAACCCCAGGCCTTTTTGATTAACTCCATGCTCTCTCTTTTGAAATATGCAAAATATACATTAAATACATATTGTGGATTTTATGTTCTTCTTGACAGTACTTATCCATCTACACATTTTTTCATTATTCCTATAGCACAGATCCATATAGAAGAAAATTAAGGTTGGAGGAAATGAAAAGTGAGGTGAAGAGGAAGGAATTTAATTGTAAAAGAAATCTTACAAAAGGTAACTGGTCCTGATCCAATATTGATATCAGATATCAGTTGATATCAGCAAAACAAAAAATTATATATATTTATTTATTTCAGTTGTAAAATATGCTTGTTTAAATTAACTTCGTGGCTGTTTTACAATTTAAAAATATATGTAATTGTTTGAATTGGATTTGTTGAGGTTACTTTTCTCGTTGTACTACTATTTTTTATTTATGTAATTGTGGCATGTTTTTATGTTTAAGGTTAAAATTTTTCAACCCATTGGTTTAAAACAAATAGGTATGTTTTTTTCTTACCTACTATTGGCTTACTACTGTTCTCTGAGTAATCTCATTTGATCATGCCTTTTCTTATGCTGCGTTCACACCGCAACCAACCCAGCTACCAAAATTGCGTCGCCCACTGACGTCACGTCTCGTGTCCATAAATACCTCATTTTGGTCACCGTTGCCGTTGGCCGTCGGTCTCTCGTTACGTCTGCTCGAGTTTCACCGCGATCATATCATATATCACATAATAGGACATATAAGTGGACATTATTCCAGCTGTATCCTTTTCACTCACTTATCAACCACAAAACACTGCAGCTGATGCCCTGCAGCAGCATTATCTGTGAGTTTGCGTGGTCCGTCTAGGCAGAACTAATGTCCTCACTGACTAATGTTTCCCACATGGACATAAATTGTTCCTCTGAAGTCTGGATGAAAAACTGTTTTTGTTGTTGCCGCACAGCCACACACGACATCGCCTGAAAAGTTTAACTGTTTTTTTTACTTTGACATCGCGCGACGAGTGAAGTGATCATCTTGTACGCGGCAAACGCATCATGGGAGGGTTAGCCCCGCCCCGTCGCGGCTGTTCATTGACTTTGCATGGAGAGTGATCGCTGAGGTAGTACAAGTAGCATACGGTGTGTAAGCACCTTTAGAGTCCATACTTCAAAGTAAGTGATAAAATTCTGTATGGTATCTGCTGATATTGTATCGGATCGATATCGGGCTGCAGTAAAATGTTGTGGTATATAAATATGTTGATAATCAATTTAAATAACAAAACTAACATGCCATTTAAAAATAAATGGTAATAAAAAGGTTGTTAATAAATTCAGAGAAAAGTGTTTAAATGTAGAGAAAAAATGAATTATAATATTTTGTCAATTTTTATTTTTCATCATTGTTGTTTAGAGTAATGAGAGCAGTGTCTTCATTGGGAACCACAGCCACAATGGTTGATGAGGAAAGTAATCGTTATGAAGTATTAGGGCTTTAGTCGATAATAATTCAAATTATTTTCTGCAGAAGATTTAAAAATTAAAAATCAAGATTTTTTTCATTCATTTACTTAAATCATAAGTTCTAAAAGAAAAAAAAAGACAATTAAAGACAAAGAAACTTTCTGAACAGGTTTTAATTTAAATAGTGCAGTTTTTATAAAAATGTGCAATAAATGTAAACATAAAAGGTAATGAACAACAATATCAACATTATCTCTTAAAGTGCAACAATTTAGAACAAATCTTATCTAACTGTAATGTCTATAATCTGAGTGAATAATACAGCTGCTTTAGAACAGATTTTTGTTCAGACATCTTCAAGCTTTTATCTCCTTTTTTCTTTCCGCCATGGCTTCATGCTACATAACCAAACAGGAGATCCCACCATGCACTGCGCGTAATGTGCTACGATTGGTTAGTCGGGTGCGCGTCAAAGTCTCTGCGCCCACACGGACGATCTGACGATCTTTCTGCTTTATGAGATCATCCCCACGTTATAATCCTTAACGATTTAATATCGTCATATCGCACACCCCTAGTGTCGGGGTAACTTATACTTTTTCTTTTACTGTGCAGATGTAGCAAATCATCTGAATAAATTCCTTTATGCATAAAACACTAAGCAACAAACCTGCATCTGCCTTTTAAGAGATTATAGAAATGTAGGGATTATAATAGGGGAAATTTCTTTTACAAAGTGTTGACCTTCCTCTAAGGATTCTGATGTGTGTTATAAAACACACCTCACACGCCTCAGTTCCTTGCTGATGTGTGATTGAGGCCTTTATGCATCTTTCTAAAATATATGAGTATTTCAGATAGAAAACGCTCCTGTAAACAAACCTTGATGTTTAAAATCTGAATAAAAGCAGAGTAATTCAAAGCTTTATCTGTGTAGGTTGTATTATTTAAATAATGAGGGAAGAACAAAAAAGCTCTGACTGGTTGACATGCGGGACCTGTGAAGGCTCCCGAGAGATCATTAATTTTTTTAAGGAGTCACAAGACAGAAATGCTGGCAACAAAAGTGCTCTTTGTTGCTCCCATGAGTCCTTTAGCACACATTCCAGTACATCTTAAAACGCCTCATTATAAAATTAAATCACCACTGAAATAAGCCATGAGAATGAGATGGTGGAAAATAAATAACCTTGGGAGATATAAAAATGCAAATTACACCCCAAAGAAGGTATCGATGAGAGCGTTTTGTTGCATGTTGCTCACAGCGGGTTATCCAGACAGCTCCATCAGGACAGACCGCTGCCTTTTTAGGTGGCTGAAGGATCCTGACTGGGATAGAAAAATGTTTTCCTTAGAGGCATAAATGTTACCCTCGGAGCCACTGGTACTGTTCCCTTTCTGTATTTTTCCAGTCATTCTTCATTTCTTTATCAACTGCTCTTTGTACTCACTGCTCCGTCTGGCCTCCGCCTCTCCACCCATACCTTTTCTCACCCGCTCTGCCCCTGCCGCTCTGTTGCTTATGTGGTTGATAGCTCATCATGAAAACCTCCACCTCCACAGCTTGGCTAACACACAAAGGCATCTTTTCAGTCCCAGACACAAAACTATTTACTGTTAGTTACCAAGCTCTGAGCACCTTGGTGCTACCTGCTGAAAAAAAGCTCTAATGAAGCTGTGGGCTTTTTCTCCTGCTGGAGAGGTACAGCAAGTGTGGGAGTTCGAGTGGCTTCAACCTGAATGACTCCTGAATCTGACGTGATCAACCACAGATATCAAAAACACACAGGTCAGGAATTTATACTTACTTCTGTTTTTTTTAGCAGTTTGGTCTGTTGCTGAAATATGAAAGCTTTTGCTAATGAGTGTTAAGTTTTATGACTTTACTTTTTCCAAAAGTTTTTCTAGGTCAGATTTAGTGCGTTTCCATTACCCTTGGACATGCGCAAAATGCAAATAGTGCAATAAAAACTGGTAATGGAAAAACCTGAATTAAAAAAAAAACACTACATATCGCTAAAAAGTTTTTACGCTTTCATGAGGTTGTTTTTCAGACGTTTCGATATTCAAATATATCGCAAGAGCGCAATGGAAACACTTTTTCCACAATTATACATCACAGGATGTGACGTACCTGGGAGTAAACATGGCGCGGTACGTTTGGAAGCATGAATAGACGGAGACTTTTCTTGCCATTATTCTCGAGAAAAACACACTTGACATACTAGACAGCAAACAGCAGACAAATGCAGAGTGTTATAAGGAGATAGAAACGAAACACAGCAGGTTTTGGGCATCCATCTTCCTGCAGTGAAATCTCGCGGGATGATATTTCACGAGAGTAACAACGCTCCTGCCAAGAATGACCTTCAATGGAAACACGTTCAAAGCGCAAATATACTTTGTCGAAATTTTAGGAATATCCCTTTATTTTGCGAAAAACTGTAATGGAAACCCAGCCACTGACAATATGTGGCACCTCTGGTCTCTTGGTCAGGAAGTAACTGAAAGAAATGTAGGTGATGATCTTGAATATTTTTTGTTCAAACTTGTACAACTTGTTGGAGGTAGCTTTGATTTTTTCTTTGTGAAATACAGTGTTCATCACTATAATACACATAGAAATATACAAGATAGCATGTGTGTCTGTGGCAGATGGTAGAGCCAGTCATCTTTTAACCTGAGGGTCAGATTTTGAATTCCCACTTCCTGCAGCCACATGTCGCTGCACCCTGGGCAAGACATTCAACCCCATCCTGCTCCAGCTACTGCTTAATATGTGTTTGAGTGTATATAAAAGTATTAGACATACTGATCATTCACACATCATGAATTTATGTCGCAGGCATGGCAGATAAGGGCGGTGCTTACCTTGCACTAGAAGATTTATGCATATCTATATATATAGAAGATATATATCTATATACATCTTTCTCTCTCTCTCTCTATATATATATATATATGTATACATTCTGTCATTCTGTTTGTCAAATTTAGTATCATCCATCTTAGGTTATTTTTGATTGCTATTATATTTACAAACATTTCTCGATTAACTAGTGAATTTTGTCCCAAATAATTGTGCATTTTTATTTCATCGCATTATCAACTGTTAGCTTTTATAACCTTTAAATCCTACACTAAGGAAATATCTCTTGTTTAGGTTTGTTTGTAGTTTTCTTTGTTCCCTGAAAAGTTAGCTGGATCAAATCACTGATTTGTTCTGTTTTTTATAACATTAAATATTCCTGAATTTATTGATGACCTCTGCCAAACAGTAGAGCTGGTAGCTAAAGGGTTAAGGCTTCTTTGTGTTATCTTTGATGATATTTTCATTGCAGCTTCTAAAACTGCAATCTCTGTCAGTAATATCTAATTCATTAACAAAGCCACAATTTTTGAATGAACAAGGCCAGATTTAATGTGTTTCTCTAAGCAATCAGAGCTGTAATGTAAAAGCTTATCTTTTCTAATGAAGCTAATTCTGAAGGACATTACAAAACATGAAGCCCTAAGAAAAAAGAAACATCCCTCCTCTCCCTCCTCAGCATAACCCTGCCCTCGGTGTGTGACTTCAAACTCACCCTGTGGGAACTCGACATTTGTACCTTGAATTATTTCTCTCATCTGCAAACCAAATTGGAGCGTCCTCTTGCCTTGTACCCTCTCCAGCGCTCTGGTTCAAAGGGAAACCAAGATTGTGTGCTCAAAGGGATATTAAGTCCTATTAATACCAAGGCCTGGCTTGCCTTTGGAAAGATTGCCATGTTCCCAGGGTTGGACTTAACTGATACCACAGTGCCAACATGACCCAGCGGCGGTGCCAAGGACCTGTGGTAATGTGCTGGCACTGAGCTGCCAGAGAGTGAGGCGAGACAGCCGGCAGACGGGCCTGGCAGAGAGAGGAGTGAGGTCAGCGCGAAGGCTTTGACTGGTATGAGAAGGACAGGAGAGTCGGAGTGAGTCACGGCTCTTAAAGGAAATGACTTGAAGTGATATTAAACTGTGGCAGAATGTTCTCATTTTGTACTGCAGCTTTTACTTTTTAGGAGCACATTAAAAGTCAAACTGCGATACAGTCTCTCTCTGGGGGCTGAAGAGTCGCTGCCACTCCGTCACTGCACTCATTCTCACTTTGAAGGGCTAACTTACCTCTTTCTCCTCAAACTCAAGGCAAAGAAGATCTAATTACTATTATTTCCATCATGCTTTCAGGGTCATACTAACCAGACAGAACTTTTCACATATTGATTGCGAAGGCTGCAGGAACTGAATTTTTGAGCGGACCAGAGAATAAAACTGTACAGTAAAAAATGTAGACACTGTTGATTTTTCCTCAACATATTGGAATGTGCTAGAGCTTGGAGCTTTTCAGTTTTAAGAAACATATTTTCTTTTAAATAAGTTATAGGGTAAGATGTTTAAGTTTATGTTGATATAGATTATTTTCATTCATTTAAAATTCTTACGTTGCTTCTGACCTCATCAGGCCCACGGAGAACGGAGAGTACATGCATATAAAATCAGATCTCAAAGCTCAGCAACAACCAAGTTTTCTGTCAGAAGCACTACAACTGTGACCCAAATGGAAGAATATTTTCAACTCCTCAAATGTATTTAATGAAAAGTTTGAGCACACACCAAAAAAACTTGAATGGTGAACAAAAAGGGAAACAAATGGTGATGTTAGAGAGGGAAGTATTCTGTTTTACACTCAAATATCTGCAGTTTAACCCCGACCTAAAAGTGAATCTTGAGGCAAATGGTTTCAAAACTATAAATATAGTAGCTGTGATAGGAAAAAAAGTGGTATTAATAAAACATATTTCAATTATTAATATAGGACATTATAGCCACCTATTGTTGAGAGGTGTGAATAGACAGCACTCCACTGCATAACAATTCTCCCTCAAAATAAAAGCACAGATTTTTTTTCCTAACATTTTTTTTGCTCAGCCAAGAACCAAGGCCCACTGGAAAAGGGTCCATGATAGGGCTGGGCAATTAACTGAAAAATAATCGAAATTGACATTTCTCAAGGAGCTGTGCTCCTGGGCTTGCACTGGGTTCAACTGTTGTCAAAACATCAAAATATACAGTACAGGCCAAAAGTTTGGACACACCTTCTCATTCAATGCATTTTCTTTATTTTCATCACTAATTACATTGTAGATTCTCTCTAAAGTAATGATGGCCACTCGTTTCTCTTAACTTAGCTGATTGGTTCTTGCCATAATATTAATTCTAACAGTTGTCTAATAGGGCTGTCGGCTGTGCATCAGCCTGACTTCTGAACAACACAAATGATGGTCCAACCCCATTAAAAATGCAAGAAATTCCATTAATTAACCCTGGAAAGGCTCACCTGAGAAGAGGAAACCATTTCAGGTGACTACCTGTTGAAGCTCATAAAGAGAATGACAAGAGTCTGCAAAGCAGTAATCAGAGCAAAGGGTGGATACTTTGAAGAAACTAGAATATAAGACATGTTTTCATTTATTTCACACTTTTTTTTAAGTACATAATTCCACATGTGTTCATTCATAGTTTTGATACCTTCAGTGAGAATCTACAATGTAATAGTGATGAAAATAAAGAAAACACGTTAATGAGAAGGTGTGTCCAAACTTTTGGCCTGTACTGTAGATCAGCATACTGCTGTGCACCATGTGCTTTCAGACAGTGGTGTATAGGTACATACAAAGCTTTTTTTTATATAAAAACTCTTGTTCTTCCTCCAGCAGTATACAGTTTAGTTGGTCAGGTTGCTAACAGCAAAAATAAGCACAGTTTAGATTCTCTATAGAGTTCACATTAACCTATATGTTGTTTACCAGCTGAGTTTGCTTAAAGATGCTGTGAGGAGTTTCTAAGTAATTACAAAAAAGTCTCACTTTTAGATATATGCCTGATCCAAATACACACTTTAAGATGAGTTTTATAGCATCAAAATAGGTTATCTATAAATGCTATTCCTTAGCTTTGCGGTCGGGTCGGACAGGACTGGACTGGCCTGGATACTCAACTTCAGGAACAAGACAATTAAAACAAGAGCAAATTTATATTATTCGGACACGATTTCGAGCACCGGGCTGTAAGTAGCGATATATAGCCGGCTACAAAACTACGATAATAAGTGTTCCAAAAATTGCCTGTTGTCACATATCAAAAACTACCGCTATGTAACTAGAAAGAGATACATTACCTCGTCGCTTTGCATCCTTTAAGTTGTTGAAAAAAAGAAGTTGTAAAGCAATGCAGAGTTCTGAGGAAGGTCTGTGCTGCATTCATCATAGCATCATTATAACAAACGCACGCTTTGGCTTGGGTCATGTCTTTACGACAGTCGCTGCACGTGCTCATGGGTAGCAGAGTGTTTATGTCGCCGGAAATAGATTCTCCTCATAGCACCTTTAAAATTCAAGCTAAATTAAATGGAGCGGAAGTAACTAACAAAGTAAAATCATCTGACTGCACTACTTCAAGTGCAAGTCTCTCAAATTTTCAAACATCAAGCATTTCTTTTTGCGCCTATTGCTTTCCAACAGATTTTCAAGTCACCCATAAGAGATGAGTTTTCTAGCATCAAAATAGGTTATCTATAAATGCTATTCCTTAGCATTGTGGTCAGGTTGGACAGGGCTTGACTGGCCTGGATACTCAACTTCCGGAACAAGACAATTAAAACTAGAGCAAATTTATATTATTCAGACACGTCTTAGAGCACTGGGCTGTAAGTAGGGATATATAGCCGGCTACAAAACTACGATAAGTTTTCCAAAAATTGCTTGTTGTCACACATAAAAACTACCGCTGCGTAACTAGAAAGAGATACATTACCTCGTCGATTTGCATCCTGTAAGTTGTTGAAAAAAGAAGTTGTAAAGCAATGCAGAGTTCTTAGGAAGGTCCGAGCTGCATTCATTAGCATCACAACAAACGCACGCTTTGGCTTGGGTCACGTCTTTACGAAGGTCACCGTACGTGCTCATGGGTAGCAGAGTCTTTATGTCGCCGGAAATAGATTCTCCTCATAGCACCTTTAAAGTTAAAGCTACGTTAAATGGAGCAGAAGTATCTAACAAAGTAAAATCATCTGTGCCTGCAATACTTCAAGTCATTTCTTTTTGCGCTTCTTGCTTTCCAACAGATTTTCAAGTCACCCATAAGAGATGAGTTTTATCTGCATGTACTTTTTTGAGAGAAAAAAAACATCCTGAACAGACGAAAACACACATAAATTATGCATTTTACATGGTTTGGTGGTGTGAGTTGAGATGAAGGCTGAGTCCTTCATTTCATTTTATAGGCAACTGAAGTCAAAACACCCTCAGTTTGAAGTTTTGCCTGCAGCTATTTCTGCGGGAAGTTTTCCTTGCCAGCAGCGGGAGCATTGTAAAGAACTGTCTAAAACCCATGGAATTAAGTTTATCAGAAAATATTGCTGTGGTGTTATGAGGTCAACTAACTTTTGTCAGCACTTTTTGGGTAATACTCTTGCAAGCCCCTGAAAACATAAAGAAGATAGAAGAAATATAAGTTCTATAGTCAGACATTTTTCCACCTCACTCTCTCCAGTCTGTCCTGAGGAAGCCCTTTGTCTGCACCACATTTCAGTTATAGAGTTGTTTAGAGCACCTACAGAGAGCCCTGACCTGCTGCTGCCACTCACTCTGCTTTTGGCCAGTGGATGATAAAAGGTTGCAGTGAAAGGAGATTTTCTGCACATTAGTGTTCTGTGGGTGTTGTTACCTGGAAGCGGTGGAAGTCGGCCGGTTTGAAGTCATTCGGGGAGCATCCACACCAATCCACGATGTGCTTGTACTGACACTTGCAGCCCAGTTTGCGGTTCCAGTTGGTGATGCGCAGGTTGTTATCCACCATGCTCTCACAGTGGGCACTGTTTTCCAGCACTGTGTGAAAGAATGACTGAACATTGAGAAAGAGAGATGGGGAGGGGGGGAGTAGAGGGAGAGGGGTGAGCAGAGACAGAGAGACGAAATTAGAAAATTGTATACCTTTTATTTTTACACCATTCGATTCAGCCAGAGGAAATAGAGTAGCACCAGAGAAAGGAGATTCACAGGAGCTCATGATAAAAATCCAATTTCCCCTCAGAGATCACTCAGTTCTCATCCAATCCTTGTTTACAGACAGAAACTCAGCCTTTGCATTTTCCCAGAGACAGAGAGAAACAAGTGTGTTCTGTTTTCTATAAGCAATGGAGTGTTACTACAAATCAATTCTTTTGTGTCAGTCAAAGGTGAACAAACACAAAAACATGTGAAAGTGTGTGTGTGTGTGTTACCTCCGCTGGCAGCAGGGTATAGGCATAAAAGCGTTTCATGTTGGAGACCAGGTCATCCTTGGAGTTGATGACATATTCCACAAACATGCGGTTGAGAAGGAACCAGTCAGAACCTCCGTCCACAGAGATGCCCTCAGGGATTTTACGGTCGCCCAGCCTCCACATGTGTGTGTCGCACTCAAAGAAGAGCCGATCCAGACCCTGCTTACGTATGAACCTGGGGAACACACACCAACTCAAGGTTATGCTTAAACATCTTCGTCTCAGTTACAATAAAATACAAAGACTAGAAAAGCACTCGGAGAGCGCAGACCTCCGCCAGCACCACAGTCCTCTCCCATATTGTGATTTTTACCATAAATATTAGTCCTACCTTTATTTAATCGAAATATTTAGATTCCTTGACCATGAAAACATACCATTAGCAATTTGATTCATAATGATATCTATTTTAGTTCAGTAGTTATTCACGAAAATCACATTTTTCGTCATGGCGGATCCAGACGGTGATCTGGATCAACAGCAAAATCGAATCAGTTCTTCCTTTTCCCATGCTGAACATTTCCTGAAAATTTCATCAAAATCCATCCATAACTTTTTGAGTTATTTTGTTCACAGACGGACGGACAGACAGACGAACAAACTCTCCCGAAAACATAACCTCCTTGGCGGTGGTAATAAAGCCTGTTTTTATGGGGAATAATTAATCACATTGGTAAATACTAGGGGTGTATTGAAATTTCACGCCACGAAGTTTCATAAAAAAAATAATGACGAAGTAAAATTCAAAGACGCATGAAATAAAAGCATGAAATAATAAATGCAAAGGGGCGCTGCGCACCACTGAGACTGGTGATTTTTTAACCTCCTTGCCTGCTGAAACAAAACACTCGCTTCAATATGGAGGAAAGCGAGGTTGAGGAATTAGCTGATGCTTCTTTGTCAAATAAATCGGTTGTGTGGACCTATTATGGCTTCCCATGTAAAAGACGAGAGAACGGTGAGAAGAACAAAACAAGAACGGACAAAACAACAACCGTGTGCAAAATATGCAGCTACAGTTCGCCGTATACTGCGGCAACTACAACTACCAACTACCAACTACTTTGAACTGGAGACAGGCAGCAACTGTATGTTTGTGTAAGTCTGCATGAAAAACATTAAAAAAAACAATATTTGATTTTTGCATCTACTGTTGAGTTGACAGAATTTGATCATACTTGAAGATCAGAAGTATATGCACTAGGGCTGAACAATTAATTGCAAATTAGATTAAATCGTAATAGCGCTTGTTGCAATTTTCAAATCGCAGAAGGTTCAGTATTTTTAGCCCAAATTGTGTTGAACATTTTGGCATTGTGATGTAGATTTTTGCAATTTCATGCCTATTTTTTTTAACCTCTATTCATACACTTTTTTCCCACTTTTGGACCATTTTTACCTTTTTTTAACCCTGTTTTTACAACTTTATGCCTATTTTGGCCCCATTCATCTTTTTTGGCCACTGTCAGAACCATTTTTGGAATTTTTACATTGGTTTTGAACTTCAATTTCAAAATTCCCAATTTTGCTGCCATAATTAATTTTCCTAAGCCACTTTCAGATTTTTTTTTGCCAATTTCCCCCCCTTTTTTGCAATTTCATACCTATTTTGCACCTATTTATTGGCCTTTTTACGCTTTCATACCATTTTTACCCAGTTTTTACAATTTCATACCTATTTTGCTTCTGTTCTTCACTTCTCCACTTTTTCTCAAATCTTTTATCCTCAGATTAATTTAATGTCTTATTGGTTTTACTATAAAACAATCTACTGCTTATGTTTGTTTAAGAATACATAAGATGAGGAACATTAAAACAGTTGCAGAGTAAATCGCAATATTGGGGGAAAAAATCACAATTAGATTATTTTCTCAAATCGTTCAGCCCTAATATGAACTGTTATAGGTTAAGTATTATAGTTCACAGTTCAGACATTTATAGGTCTAAACTGCAGCTCTGAGGACTGCTATTTGTTTTCCTTTTCATTCAAGAATGTAGTTATCCTGATTGTTACAACAACAAAGCACTTTTTATTGAGATTTTATGTTTGTTTTTGCACTGTAGTCTAATTAAGGGGAAAAAACTACAATTTAGTTTTTTTTCAAAGAGCATTTATTTTGTACTGTTGGAGCAAAATTTTTTGTATGTTTGCATTAGGAAGAAAATAAAGAAAATGAGTTTCTTGCACAACTTCCTACTGTTGGGGATTTTCTATAATCTTTTTTTTGTATCGTAAGTATTTTGTATTGTGAGCCCTGTTTTGTATTTCGTATCGTTTCATGAGTTGACCATTTCGTTACACCCCTAGTAAATACATAAATGAATACAACCAGAAATATCTTTTTAATCTCTTACAGGTCTGGCCCAATATCACATATCTGTATTGCTGACTACATATGAGCCAGTTTGCAGCCTCACATCGTCAGGCAGGGGCTTCCTGGCTGCTGTGAATTAGACTAAAAGGGATCGACCCTTTTCTATCAGAGCCCCTCGACTTTGGAAATACTTGCCCGAGGAAATCAGGTGAGGTGAATCAGTGACATCTCTTAAATCTCATCACAAAACATATTGTTAAAGACTTCCTTTTGCATGATGCTTTATTTGCTCTTATGTAAATGTATTCATTTATTTTATCCTATTTCATCTGTTTTTTTTTCACAGTTATTTAGTAGTTTACTTTAAATCTGCTCTTCTTCCCTTCACTGGTTTCTCATCTTTCCTCGTCCAGGTTTTACCATCTTTTCGTGTTTAGATTTACCCCCTTTTTATTTTATTTATTCACTCCATTGATCTACTCCTTTTGTTATTGTCTTCTTCTATTTTTCAAAATCTACTATATCAATAATACCGTTATGTTGATATTGAACCAGACTTACAAGTTTATGCATTTCGTACTTCATATGTTTCTGGTTTACCACTTTCATTAATTTTATCTGCTAAAATTTCATTATGCATGTTGTTCCTGTCCATTTGTTTACTCGTTTAGAATTTTTCTGTTTGACAAGTTTATGCTCATTTCATTTTATTTTCCCCTAGGTTTGTGTCTTTGTATTCTCTGTTAAGGGCTTATGCTTTTAAAAGGTGCTGTATAAATAAGGTTATTTTAATGTAATAGTACTACTACTACGTCTACTACTACTAATAATAATAATTACTATGACTATCATTATTAGGACCTCCCTATCAGGAGGCCAAGGCCCAATTCTCAGCTCTTAGAGTTACATGTCAATGTGTCCTTGGGCATGACAGTAAGCTGCTGCTACCTCATTTGGTTGTACATGTGTATGACCAGGATTAGCTAACACTGGTACTCCTAAGCTACTTGGGTCGCATCTACTAAAGGTTTTTGTTAATGAAAACACATGCAAACTTGATAGCTTATGGGAAGCCGATCTACTATCCAGGTGTAAATGTCAAATTTTGTCAAATGAGCGTAAGAGCATGTGCAATTCATTTGTACTCATGAACATGCAGAATACATGTGGATCATCAGAACACGCAATAAACTGGGATCAGGACATTAATAAAATGAAATCACTTATCACCCAAAATGTGATTTTTCAAACCTGTATTATTGCGTCTATATTTTGACAGGGAGGTGCAAACTGGCACAGATGGCTGTGGTCATTATGGTGAGAAGGAAGCAGAGGTGCAATGACAGACAATTGAGACAGAGAATCTTCCGTGCCGGTGTCAACATATGTAGACTGTCAGAAATAAAGACTGTAGAGACATATTGTCCATTCACTAATGACATTTTGAGCTGCTCGATGACACAAGAGCTGATTAGCAGCCAGTCACATAAACGCTTCATGCCATGAGATGTCTCTGCTGGAGTTCACCAGCTGCCGTGTTTATTACCTGCAAAAATCCTCACCCATGCAAACCCTCCTTTAAAGAGGGCCACCACTTTTTCACCTGTTATCAATTGTGCATGAAATCATAGTAGATCAACCACAACACACAAACTAATAGCACATGCAAGTTTTTAGTTTGTACATACAATTTAGAGGTCGTTATTTGGGATCTCAGTAGATCAAGCCCTTCATATTTAAACAACTAGTAATTACTGATTTTGGAAAGTTAATCTTGAGTTACTACAAACAAGGTTAAAGAATAAATGGAAAGAAAAAACTTCATGATATTGTTCTTCTGAGGTATGTTCTAAAGAGTGCTGCAGTGACTTTGTGAAACAAAAGAGTTTTATACTTTTTGTTCTATGAAAAATGAATATTTTAACACTACAGGCATAGGATAAAATATCAGTATCTCTTTAACAGTATAATGTTACTGGCCTAATTCAAGAAATGAGAACTTGAATGGGGCTTCAATCCCATCTTAGTAAATAAATGTCATATTTACAGAATTTGACAAAGTAATCACACTGATCCAGAAATTTACCTTCTTAGAGGCATGTCATATCTCATATTATCAGACATCAAAATATATGTATGTATGTATGCATGTATGTGTGTATATATATATATATATATATAGATATATATATATATATATACATATACATATACATATACATATATATATACATATATACATATATACACATATATATATATATATATATATATATATATATATATATATATATAGATATATATATGTACAGCTCTATTGAATTCAAATGTATCAGAACTTTGCCACTTCATACATGACATTTCATTTTTAAGAAGGCCCTCTTGTCTGCATGGTTGCTGATGCTGATTAATATAGCAGCATTAGATGAACAGCATTAAAGTTGGGTTTTTATCAGTTTGATAAATGAGAATTTATGTTAAATTATGTAATTTCTGCTCATTGTTGCAGATTACAATTTCAATATTCACAGTTGTTTATTTTATGTATTACTATATTTTGTTTTGTATTTTTGACCTGAATGTCCTCACAATCTAATATGTTACCCACACTCTTCACCACACACTTTTATTAGCAACAAGAAAGGTGACACCCTGAATTATAATGGCTTGTGTTACGACTATAAAGGCATCAAGTATCAAATGAAGGGAGTCAAATTCAAGTCAGCCACGTCACATTGTTCCTGCTGTTCTCTCGACTGCAACAACCATGCGTTGACTACACTGCTGATCACATGAGGGGCTGCAGGGGGCCGGTACACCACTGATGAGGAGGGCTGACAGGCAGAGAATAAAACACCAAAGTTAACATCCAAACAAGATAAACTCACCAAGAGAAAACCAGATTATTGAGAGACAACCCACACATGTACGCCTGATGAGTCCACAAAGGAAATGTTCAGACCGACCTGGATTCAAACCCAGAACCTTTGGGCTGTAAGGTAATAATGCTCCCTCTGACACTGTGCAGCCTCTTGAACGCAAAATAACAAACAGCTTGATTCACTGACCTTGTGGCTCATGTGCAAAAGCTTCAAAAAGGCTCTTGTGCATTTTCAAGGATTCCTCTGTCTTAAGCCATCGGCACAGACACTTAAAGTGGTAGATTAGAGAGGTCATTACTGTTGTTAATGCTGCAATACAGCAGAAAAGAAAATACAGCCTCTCTCTCACAGCACTGAACAAAATACCGTGACTGCAAACACAAAAAGGTACCGCTGAGTCATGCTGACTCATGCATCCATGCTGGTTCTTCTTTTTGTGTGTTTGCGGGTATTTTTGCCCAAAGTGTTGACTGATGACTGGTTTGTCAGCGGGTGGTGATGAAGCAGGAAGCAGAGGGTGTCAGAGGAGGTTGGCGGCTGCAGAGAGGAGTGCTCCATGCAGCGGTGACCTCACTAGCTCACCCCTCCAAGAAGGTTAATGAATAAAGCTACAGATGGGAGCTAATTGTAATTTGATTCAGTGACCAAGCTGCTGCTGGTAGGAGAACGCCGTGTGTGCACAGAGGTGATGCTGTGTGTGAGGAAGAGAGACAGGGCCGTGGAGTGTTGAGGGGAGATTAAAAATAAAGTTTGAAAAATTAGCAGCTCACCTGGCGTTGTCTCTGCCGTGGGACTTGATGAAGTTCATGTCTCTGTATTTGGACAGAAAGGCCACCAGCTGGTTGTTGGTCCTGAAATAGAATAAAGTCACTCAGTTTTGACTGGGAAACATATGGAGGGATCACATCACAAAGAACAATGACTTTGATGTACAGGAGAAGCTAAAGGCATGAATAAAATAAAATGAAACCAATCGCTGTCTGAAAATGTTTGATGTTAAACTTTTACAGTGAGTGAATAAACACAAAAACAGCTTTTTTGTTCAGTATTGATTTTGTCATACACACACACATATAAAAATATACACATATGTATATTGCCATTTTTTTTGCAATTTCATACCTATTTTGCACCTATTAACATTTTTTCCACTTTAGTACCATTTTTTACCCAGTTTTTACAATTTCGTACATATTTTGCTTCTGTTCTTCACTTCTCCACTTTTTCTCAAATCTTTTATCCTTAGATTAATTTAATGTCTTCTTGGTTATACTATAAAACGATCTACTGCTTATGTTTGTTTAAGAATACATAAGATGAGGAACATTAAAACAATCGCAGAGTAAATTCACAATCGCAATATTGGGGAAAAATATCGCAATTAGATTATTTTCTCATATCGTTCAGTCCTGGACTGGATTCATAATTTTTACTCCTCTGTATGTTTCACCTGCACCGTGTACAGCATGGAGACCAATTTTGGGCTGGAGTTGCTCCACCCTTGGCCTGCTATCCAGATGTGTGTAAACAGAGCTGTATACACACATCTACGTGCGTGTGCTTTTGAGTGCATGACCACATGAATTTGGAGCTCTAGCCATTTGCTTAGATGGCATGTCATGTGTCCAAAATTATTTATTCACTTTTGAATTTCACACCACCTTTGTTTCACACCACCCTTGCAACATGTATTGCAAGGGTGGTGTGAAACAAAGGTGAATTGTTGTTATAATGCTGTTACAGCTCTGTTGCAGTAATTAAATATTTAACGGGAGACAGATTTTAATGACAGTGCAGGGAAGTTTTCTCACCACTTCAAAGATAGTCTAGCTGGATATACTCTACAGGATAAGGCTTTAACACCAAAGAGAAGAGAGAATGTCTGAGTTGAGCAGGACTTTGATGTTTTTGAGAAAAACTTTGGAGTTGAAGTCAAGTTTTTTAGTGTTTTTAAGTTAAATGTAGATCAATTAAAGACCTCGGCTACATCGAGTGTCAGCTCCTCAGTCCCCTCAAGCGGATCAAACATTTAAGGACTACACAAAAGATTGTGCTTTCCATGATTTGATGAATAGCTTCATGCTGCTAATACATTGTAGAGCAGTCGACTTCCTTACATACAGGCCAGACAGGCTAAAAGCTTTGCTCTGCGGGCTATGCCTCAGTCAATGGCTCTAACATTTCATCTGTGGTGGGGCCTTTCATGAAGGCTTGGCCTGCCTTTCTAAAAGAGCAGCAAGGCTCTGGTAAAAAGCTCAAGGATCAATGGGGGAGGGAAGAGCGCATATTAATGTCATTTTCTCTTGAAGGAGCAATTTCACAGCCTGGGGGGGCTTATCTAAGGAGGTCCTGAGCTGGAAAGCCTAACTGATGATGCGCTGAGCGGACACATGCAGTCCTCTCTGTCTTTACTTTCCACCCACAAATGCAACCACGCTGTGCATCTGCTTGTCGGCGCAACCACAATGCAGCGTAATATGCATAGAGACACACAAATATTCAACGGCACGCACAGACACGGAGCGAGGGGAATTCGTGTCGAGCTCCAGATTTGCCACCTGAATGGTCACCCCGTCCACTGGGTCTAGTTTGCTTACTGTCAGCCCTGTGGCTGCTCTTCCACACAGTGATGTTCACATTCACATATTACAGCAACACACACCCACCCACATGCACCCAGACGCACACACAGACACCCATGCACACACAGACACACGCGTGCACGCACACACTGTAAATTTCTATTTCATCTCACACTCAGAAATGTGCAATGAAAACACTGACTCCTAAACAGGAAAAGTGTCATCTCTGCCTAGGCCTGGGAAAAAATGAATTAGTTCAAACTTTGTTTCCCTCCAACAGGAAAACAACAACTTTAGCATTCAAGTTATGTCATCAGTAATCAGGTGTTTCCTTTTGTTTTTATAAATAACAATAAACCCCCCAACCTCAATTTCTATTTTGTCGATACTGAACAAAAAAAAGTTCTGTTTCTGTGTCTCTTCTGCCTTGTCACTTTAGCACAGGCCTGCATGAGGTAAACAAATACATGTGTAATACATAGCAGTTTCAGATATTAAGATGACAGAGAGGACCCACTGTGAAAATGTTCTTGTCTTGGGTGGATTTTTACAACCATGGGTTGAAACAAGTATAAGTTCTACTTTCATTGTTTCATTGACACAGCTGGAGCTCAGTTTGAAGTAAAACACCGTTTTCTGCATGATCTCTGCAAAAGTCGACTGTGTCTCCACCCTGCTCATTGTCAGGCTGTGTTTACATGACACTGAAAACAGTCAAATCCAATAAGTTTTCTTTGCGTTTTGGCCTTGCATTCTGATGATATTGCATTGTGTTTCCTCTGAAAACCTAAACTTTTGAAAACGGGCTCCCAAGTGGAAAGATTTGATTCCGCTCTATGCAGCTCCGTGTAAACCTGTATCAGAGCGTTTCAGGGTGAAACACTGACGTCACCGCATGCGCAGTACTCTTTCACATGAAGACTGCGCGCGCATACCAGGAACAACAACAGCTTCGGCTGTCTGCCGAGTAACGTGTGAGCCTCTTAGCGTGCTCGGTTCATTATCCGGACAAAACTATCCAGACAGATTTGTTGTCCGAACTGATTTGTTAACCAGAAAAGAAACTCCTGCGTCTCTGTGCGTCTATTCGCCATTGTTATTTGTGAACGTTTTTCTTCTTTGTTCGTGTGTTGTAGCAGCGCTGCGTCTCTGTGGACCTACACTGCCATCTACTTAACCGGCATGCACACTACAGCGGATTAACTCGTCTCAGAGCGTCGTCGTCTGAACGCAGAAGAATTCTAAAATGCAAAGGACAAATCTTTGAGTCTATAAGTCAGGAGTTTCCATGTAAACGTAGCCTCAGACTTTGAGCTAAATAGGAGCTTTGTAGGTTACCAAGTTTATTATTCTGTCATTAGGCTCTTGAGTTACACATTATGGTCCATAAACTTGGCTGGAAGATGATGACAGAGTCCCCACACTCACAGATACAGTAGACTAACAATTGGCTATGAGCCATCTTAAAACTGTGCTGCATTTTTACAAGTCATTAAATAACTTACTTTGCTACGGAGCCCCTAAGGTGCCACGTAGAAAAAAGAAATCGTGCACACGAGATACTAGAACGTGCGCATGATATATTAAAACGTGCGCTTGAAATACTTATCGGTGCGCAAGTTTTAGCTAAAATGTACGTACGAGATACTAAAACATGCGCATGATATATTAAAACATGTGCACGTTTTAGCTTTTATATAAGGTAGTGATAAATAGCCTAAGGGACTGTACATACCCTGCACTCCTACATTCACAGACACAGCTAACGTTGGCTGGACACTGGGATGCTTCAATCAAGCTCGGCTGTCTTCTTCTTGGTTTGTAACGGCAGCTGACGGCAATACATAATGGGCATTACTGCCATCTACTGATGAGCCCGGCTGTCTGTTGCCGCTTGCCTATATAATTAAATCGAGCGCGCATTTTATCTTAAACATGCACAGGTTTTAGTGTCTGTGTGCACGATTTTTTTTTCTCTGTGGAACCTTAGGGGCTCCATACTTTGCTTTAATTGTATCTCTTAATATCTTTTATGAGCATACAAATATAATATTAAGTATTAGTAAAATACAATATTTGGAACCAATAGTAAAGGTGTAATATTTGTATTTTAAAAACTGGCCAACATTCATTTTTTTATTGCATTAAAAAGAAGCTTAAATTGGCATTATTTATGTGTCATGCTCATTAAATCTTAGATATTTAATTGGTTTTGAGTTAAACTATAATATTGTTGGTATAATCCTTTTTCAAAGCTTAATATTTGCTAGTTGTTGTTAATTTATATATTTCTTCCCCATCGAGAGTGCCCAACAATATGCAACAGTCACTGAAAAATCAATTAAGTGGCCCTCCTGTTTCCAGATAGCAAAATTCTTCTGGCCCATATCTGGGCCACAATTCACATGCCACATCGCCTTATCTGGCCCGTATTCGGTTTGGAATGATGGCACTTGGGCGGTCCACTCTTGTTTGTAAGAAGTGGTCCACAATCGAGCCATCGCAATGCCAGATATAAACCAGAAGCACCCAGCAAACCTGACATGGACCACTTTAGGCTCACATATTTCAGCCAAAGGTGGGTTGGTCGTATTTGTTTTGTGATATCTGGGCCAAATGTAGCATGTAGCACATGGGCCGGCTTAGGTTCATGTCTGTTTCATACGGGCCAGACGAATGCCTATAGTGACAGACTGTTGCCCAAAGTGGCCCACATCCGTATGCTACTGGGTTGTTGTATGGGTGACTCATATCTGGTTTAGTACTTAGAACTCACAAAACATTCTGCTTGCTACTGTATCTGGTTCCTACTTGTTGTCTTAATATTAGAAATCCATTCACCAAAACATCTTAATAAAAAAGAGTCCTCAATTCAAATAAGCAAGTAAGCTGTGGAGGTGGGCAGAGCTGGGTGCTTGTCTTTTAACCCCTTCACTGCTAAAATGTAAGGTGATGAATTTCAGAGGTGGATACATTCGGGACCTTCATCGATAAAACACTTCAACAGTTGAGATTTGATTCTACTTTCATCATAAGCCGCCTTGAAAATAATAAAAAAAAGTCCAGAAACTCTGAAATCATGAAGCTCTCTAACAGCCATACCATATAACAACCTCAGAATTATATTTGAAATGAGACAAGCTGATTGAGAGAAGCTCTAAAAGACGTTTTCACTGATTGAAATGACACCTATCACATTTGGAACAATGTTAAACCTTTGGATACATCAGCACCCTGAGGCAGAGATAACAAAGTGAGTGAGATTAGAAGATACTCCGCCCGCAGCAGCTCATTGTCTCAGAGCTCCAGCTTCTTTAAAGCTGCAGTAAAGTCTATGAAAGGAGCTTTAAAGGAGGAAAAGGAGGTAAAGGCAAGGAGACTATGTAGATAAAAGCTGGGAAAGGCCCATGCACACACACCCGCATATACACACACGTACAGAGCAGAACTCCCCCTGGACACAGAGCCCCTCTGCTGGTGTGAGGGGCTCTGGGTTTGCCTTTGAGAGTCATCCATGCGGCAGGACAGACATTATCAGGGAATTAGAGGGGAAATAATGCTTGTCTCCAATCCCACTGATAACAACAGCAGCAGTCAGGGCAGCTCAGGGCAGGGGGCCCCTTTCCTGAGCTGTGAGGTTACACAGCAACAAAACCAAAGTCATTTTGATAGTCTGTCACCAAAACACTGTAACTCAGAAGCACTTTATAAAACACTACGAAGGTTTGCTGCACACTTTCAGTTTAGTAGATGAAGGTTAGGACATATAGACAGAAAATCATGAATCATAAACTTTTAAACAAGCTGCTGTTTGATAAAGCACCTAAGAGGTTCACCATATGAACTTCTAAAATATAACTGAATGTTTAAAATCCTTCAAATAGACAAAATTATGGTATTGTATTTTTCATTTAAAAGGATAAAAAATATCCTCAAACAAGAGACTGCCCTAAAGCTCCTTTAATGAGGATTATCATGACAAATGTGACATTTCAATGCCTTGAAATTCATCACACAAATATCAATTAATCTGTTGTTTCTATCTGACTTTGCTGCCTACAATCACTTTTCTTATTGCCAATGAAAAGCATCATTGTATTCCCTGGTAACTGTAAGCTTTCCTAACGCCCCTGCACAAGGTTAGACGTTTATTACCTTGAATTGATAGTATATTTAGAGAGTGCATGTAAATTAAACTAATGGCCTGAACTATCGACTGGCTGACCAAAAGTTAAGAGGTAAGGTTGTAATGTTCTGAAAAAAAATGGATACAAAGCAAACGTGTTTCCTATAGTTTTACATTTTTTAAAAGTAAGAAAACACCATTAGGTTTGGAAATGAAATGAGTGTTTGATGGTGCTATGTTGAAAAAGAAATGATGCAAGAAAATCTAAAGATTGGCTCCTGTCTCACCTCTCTTCATAATAAATACACAATGCTTTGAAAAAGAAAGAAATGGTAATACAAAAGTACCAGGCCTGGGCACTGTGGAAAACAAAACCAATAACCCTGACTTTTTTCACAAATAAATGGATTTACAATTTTCCTGTGATTCCCCCTCTTTCTTGAATGAAATAACACTTCAAATGACAAACATTATCAATTTTAGCTGTTATCTGTCAGCAAAAATTATGGGGCAAAAGGAGCAACATAGCAGGTCAAAAACTCAAATTGATAAAAGTGATGTGTTGTCCATGCCTAAGTAAGACCCACATGGCTTAGTCTGGAAATTTGCTCCACCACAACAAGGCCAAGCTCTGGCTGTCACATGTATATGAGTCCTGGGGCAAGACAATTAATGCTCCCGCTACTGTGTCAGTAGTGTGTGAATGATTATGAAAGAGCTTGACTGGGTTGACTATTAATAAGCACAAAGAATACTCAACCATCAGATAATTAATCTGAGGGTGAATGGGTGTGACAACTATTTATCATTCATCCATACAATGTACAATATATTGATTGTGTCTGGTTGACATCACCCTTTTTGAAACTGAAGACACTTTATGTAGCCTTTCTGATGGAGCTACAATATTGAAAACATGTTCTAAAACTAACTTTTGGTAAATCTAGAAAACAAAAAAGAGGATGGGATGAGGCAGGCCTTAAGCTTTTTAACAAACAGCAACAACACACCAGCTTGCAGTCATTTAAGTCAAATTAAGTTTTAACCGTCATGAAACTATAATGATACGTTAGAGAACAGTTCTGCTCCGTATATTATGAGCCCATAAAACATTCAGTATTCACACCAAACCCGATTCATTGCACTACACTTTTAACATACTTATTGCCTCTGCAAAAACTAGCATCTTAACATGAGGTGTATATAATATACCTGGAGCTCCTCTAGCCTGAAGTGGACAATCTGGGACCTGCAGCTTTTTACGCTTCTTTCCATTCACATCATTTTTTCCACCTAAATTTGTCAGTTGGGTTTATCACAGCTCCAAAGGCTGTACCACTATCCAAGATGCAGCTCTGTCAGAGCACACAGGCAGCCCCGCACACTGCTGTGTTAGCACTCAGTCAGAAAAGAAGCATCTGCTTACTTCACCATGCTTTCTGCTTTATAATGCGTCATGATAAAGTAATGCTGAGGAGTTTCTTTCATTAAGTGAATTTCTGAATCTGTCTAATCCCATTCTGAAAGATACTGAGTGAACGATCAGCAGCAAAACAGCTGATTGGATGTCACTTTTTTGAGGAGACGTAAGCACAGTTAGCACACATGCTCCCTCTTAGGGCTTGAACCCAGGCTAACCACTTTAAAGGACGCTATTTTCAAGTTCAGCTTAGCAACTATGTAGTGACTGAGTCACATCAGAGTAGAAGCTACAAATGCACTGGATATGCAAAGATGCAAGAGCTCAATTTTTGTATTTCCATATTTCTTGGATCAGAAACATGCAGTCCCCTCTTGTTCTCCTTCCCTAACTGCTTTCTCGCTCCCTTGCCCCTTTCTGTCATATCTGCCTCTCAGCTTCCTCTTTCCCTCCATCACTCGTTTCTTTTCCCAACAGATGGGGCTTAAAACATCCACTGTCAGCCCTTTTCTAAACATCACCATCCTAATGCAAATGAAAAGGCAAGAAAAAAGGGAAAACAGAGTCTTGGTGGGCAGCTCACAAACACCTTTAATCATGCACCAAGACAAAACTGAGCAGTCAGACAGACAGACAGTGTGAGTGCACACATGGACACAGACACACTAAACTAAACAGACAGCGTACATACACTCAGACGTGAACACACTGCTGCACATGCATATGCAGATAAACCAGCAGGGACAGCATGTCAGCAGCGTTCATTGATATGGGGAAAAATCTGAACACAACAAGACGGAGGTTGTCTACAGACCAAAAACACATTTGCCCCTGCATCTTGTCTCCAGCTGTTAGACATCAGATCCAGCTTCCTTTTACCCAGTGGCCAGTATAGCTTGTCTAAATCCAACGGGTGGACATCTGGCTGTGCTAGAGATAACTCTCTCCTTAATAGGAGGATTTTTAATTGGCTGCTACAGAGTTACATCACAAACTCAGCAGACCCTGAACTCCCAGAAGGTCAATAAATTTAGAGAAAGAAAGAAAAGTAAAAGAATTTATCCTCCAATCTCTTATTTCCATGACTTCACATCCAGTTGACGTCGGCTTTGCTGCTTTAATTACCCTTTACAGTTTTTAAAGGGCAGTTTTCCAGACCATACAGTTCAGAGCAAGCCTGGAAAGTCAATAGGTATTGACCCTGAGCAATTAAATTGTAATCAGTTCACCATGTAACCCATTCAATGGAGTGCAAGTGAGGAAGCAGGGCATTGGAAAGGAATGTGTTAACGAACAGTGTTTGAGAAAAGCTGAGATTCTGCTTCATTGATCTGTTTGCTTTGGAGTGACTCTTACTTAAAGCTCACAGTTAACCACAGGAGCCCTGACCGCTGAGTATTGAGTTTCCTCCATACTGGCTGAGAGCCTTCTGTTACTGTTTGTGTCCTAGAGACTGCCTTTGTCACCAAATTAGATGTTTGACCCTCGACCTCACTTAATTTCCCAACTGGACAATTCATTACCGGCCTGCCCTCCCCCTTACTTAAGTCCACTCTGTTACCTGATGGGGTAGTCAGCAGCACTGAGGTTGATAAAGAAATCCCAGCTCCAGTCCCTCATGGACAGCAGGTCTGCCATGCTGCGGAGATACATGGTCAGCAGGCTGGCACCGCCCCAGATGGTGGCCATGCGCCAAGGTGTCACCCTCACATTTGGATACTGGGCAGCCAAGGCGTGCACCTGTCTGTGCAGGTAGTTTGAGCGCTGAAACAAAAACAAATGATCACAAACTATTGCATTCATATCAAACATTTACTTTGTTCAGAAAGTTACTTAACTACGATGATCATATGGATACATTAGTGGCTAGGGATGTAACGGTTACCGGTAAAATGGTAAACCGCGGTAACATTTCCCACCGTAATCATTATCGTGCCCTATCAAAATTACTGTTATACCATGTTTGATCATCACACTGCGTCAGTAACGCACAGTGATGCTACTTTTTGACTGGAAAAACCTGAACTATGTACCTGTCCTCAGTTATCAGGCATGTATAGTTTGCATTGTTTGGCCTCTGAGTCTGAGAGCAAAAATTAGAGACACTACAGTGGAGACTTTTTCTCTCAAAACTGACTCTGAAGTCTGGTTGAATTTTGGATTTTACAAGGATGCCGAGGGAAAACTGATGAAAGACAGTCTCCCTGTCTAATCATGAAGCTGCAGCAAAAGAAAACGAGGTGCATGGTTAAAACTGCCGTGACTCCTCGAGTAAACAAGCAGACCGAGCCGTAGAGGTAGAGAGAGAGAGAGAAGATTCAGTGAGCCATACCTGAGTGAATAACAGGTGATTTATCAGTATTTTTTGTCTAAATAATGTTTAAATCTTATAACTACCAGCATTAGTATCATTCTGGAATGTGTTCTTGCCGTTCTTTTGGCACCTATTCGCTGTATTTTGAAATTGATTGTCTTTTTTCCATCAAAGTTTGTGTTTAATAGATTTAATCAATCGTAATTTGGAAATATTAAAGAAGGAGATGTCGAGGAGATCTGTCAGGGAGAGGGGAGACCAGGGGAGAGTCATGAAGGGGGCTAACTGCTTCAGGGACTATCGTCAGTAAAACAAAAAAATAAATAAATAAAAAGCCCTGGACATGTTCAATATAATGAGCTGTAACATGACTAATGATGTACGCAAAAGGAAAATAGGTTAAATTCATTTATTTTCAAAACTTTGAACATGTTCATTTACAAATGTTTATGAAGGATTCCTATTTAAAGTTCACATCTTTTTTTTGTCTTTTCTTGTAATTACACACAGATTAAGCATTTACTACACAATAATGACAAATACTTGCAAAAGTGTACTCAAAGGGTATTTATCGACACATTTATTGAAAAAAAAAAGACAAATAAGAAGTGTTATAATTATAATATTAAAGAGGTTAAATGATTTCAATTCTGTGTAAAAGTACTTTTTGAATATTTTGAGCACACTGCAACAATACCGCCATAATAATGATAACCGTGATAATTTTGGTCACAATAACCGTGATGCAAAATTTTCATATTGTTACATCGGTGTTAGTGGCATTTGTTTTTTAGGCTCTGCTTGCCTTCCAGTGCAAAAACTGTCATTGCATGGAGCAAAGTCCACAATGTGGTGCTTCTGTGCAGCTCTGCAGCTTTCTCAATTCCTTCTGCTTCCTCCAGAGAATGCACTCCTGCCAGCTCAGTCTGATGGTTTACTTTTCAGCAATGTGATAGTTGAGAAGTACAGATTTGAAAGCTGTGGGCTGCTCACATGACTCTGTGACTTGTCTTTAACAGATAAGTCTTTACTGTCTTTTCTGGCAGGAGGTCACAAGATTTATTTACTCATCAGTATGTTGAATATCTGTGGATGCCAAACTGCGACCATTTAGAGAGAAAACCTGTCAGAAAGTTGTGCCAACTCTCCCTGGCCTGGCCTGGCATCTTCTGCTATGCATCCTGTGGGCGGCAGCAGTAAAGTGGGCTTATTCATTACCACTGTATGCTTTGGATTGTAGTACCAGGGTCAGACTAATTCACAGGGACCACTTATTATAGTCTCCTCTTAGACTTTAATAAAGAATATTTGCCACAGCAGCAAAACATGGAACCCTTTGATTTTACAACATCTTTGTTTGACTTAAAGGCCAAACCCAGCTGAATAAATATTTTTGATTTATTAAAATTCATAGCTTTACATATCTGAAAAATAACACCTACAAAAGATAAATGATTCTTTCAAATATACTTAAAATTATTGCTGGAAAAATCACATCAAACAACCCAAAAAACATATCATTAAACTTTCCAAAACTATTGCTTCTTTGTGTTAAGTTGGGCATATCATAAAGAAATTTGATGTATTAATTTGATTACCATTTATTTTAGGCTAACACTGAACATAACATATAATATCAGCTCATAAAGTTGATTGAATTCCATCCCATGGATTTTTACATTGACTTCAGCAACTAGATTAATATTTAAATAACAGCTGGGCTTAATATGTAGTATAATACATATTTTTCTAAACAACACAAAAGTTAAGCATTACAGTATTTTGGGTTAATTTAATGTAAAATGCTGATGTGCTTTTGAGTAAACTGATTATGCCCCAGTGGCATGACTAGGCCTGTCACGATAATCAATAAATCAATAAACCAAAAGATAAATAAAAACGTCCTCAGTAAGTTTGCCGGCCTCGATAAGTTGACGTGCATGCATGTTTGTTTTCCACCTCTCTTTCTATATAAGAGGCTGAATGAGAAGATAGGTCACTCTGTGCAACTTTCTCAACATCTGGGTGCGTTGGTTCTATAGCGGATTTAGTGGATTTATAACGGAGTGAGCATCTGTCATTCATTCAATCTTTGTGGGGGAGGCGGGGCATACATTCACAGAGAGCTGAAGTGAGCGTTCTGAGGAGGAACAAGGAAACAAACACTAATATGAATGATGGCGTGAAAGCTACGGTTCTTAGGCCGGCTGCCACAGCCCCAGTGTGGGAGTATTTTGTTTTTTTAACAGAATCAACAAGGTGTGAGCCCAAGAAGACTGACGAGCTGATATGTCGTATTTGTTTGAAAGTCGTGGCGACAAAGAAGGGGAGGTGCAGCGGAGCCTTGGTCCTGACAGTCAGAGCTTACTGTGGCTTTTGGTTGGCAAAGTAAATATAAGTAAAACAGAGAAAAATGGTACAGAAAGTGTCATTCGCTACACTGCAAAAGAAATACAGCCCTTCAATACGGTTAAAAAGCCAGCAATGTTACAAATGTTTGACAGAGAGTACGTACATGTCAAAAACAGTTCCTGAACTGTATGAACTCCATTTATTTATTGTTTTTTTTATTTTTGTGTGTGTTTTTATTGGCGTTTTTTTCTTTACAGAGACATGGTCTATTTTTTATTGTTTTTGATTAGTATAATGATTTTTATTTACATGCAATTTTCCCAAAAGAGAGTCCATTTCATTTTCATTGGGTTTTTTCATTGGGTATTTTAATAAAAAGCTCTTAACCTTCCAATCACAGTTACATACTCTTAAGAAATTAAAGATTATTGCTTTTGATACGGTGTACTCACTTTATGCTGACATGTATTATAATTACATAAATGAAAAAAATGGTGTTTCAAAACAATACTGACAACAATATAGTTTATCGGCAATAGTTTTTTGAACAATTATCATCCAGCAAAATGTGTTATCATGACAGGCCTCGGCATGGCAAACTGTTCCTCTGTCACAAGGGTTAATAGCAGTGTTGTCAAGCTCAAACATAACTGATTTTCATTTTGACAAAAGATAAGTGGCTGACATTCCTTCCTACAACACAGACTTTTGCCCATCCTTCAAAAAAACATTTTTCACGTGTGTTCCTTACCCCTCTTCTGTGTTAAGTCACACCCAACATAAACACACTGGGCCTCAAATGAAAATCTTTGACCCAAAAATTGAACTGTTTTCTTCTGTTTCCCAAGCACAAAGCAGAATTTATTTATACGTGCATGGGCATAGGAAAAAGTCAAAACAGCTCTAAGTTTGAATTTGGTGTTAACTCATGCTGCAGAACACACAACAATGTGAAAAAATGTATTATATATCTTACTTGCTTTGACTGGCAGGTTTACAGGTTTTACGCCTTTAATGGCTTAATTTGATCTAATATCTAAAAATGTATATAACCCCCCCACCACCACCACCACCAAAGCATACAAATACAAATGTTGAGCAACACAACATTTTGCCTTATGTTTTTGTCTTTCTCTAATCAATGCTGCCCTTATTGATTGATTGATTTTAAAAATTAGACAGACAGCTTTCGGTAATAACAAATGTTTCTTTCTGAGCTGCACAATCACTGCAACAAATGATACAGAAGATTTAACCAGAAAACTAATGGCTGTTGTAATTTAACAGGAAATTATTAAAGTAAATTAAATTTGACAATCGTCAAGCATAAAACCCTAAGTATTAATATCCCATAGCATAAAAAGTAATAGGATATTGGCCACAGAGGGAATGACTTTCTCATTAAAAAAATATTCATTTCCAAGTTAATCCAGATTTCCAGCATCCCTTTTTTAGAGGTTGTTTTCACTTCTGTCAATGATGTTATGTCTCTAATGCCCACTTTCCAGACAAACAACATTTTTCTTTCTTTATTTTCTTCCTCTTCTGTGATGTTGTTTGTCTCCTGTTTAGAGAAGTGTCCTCCTTTTAACTGCAATACATCCCTTCTCTTTACCAAACCATAAATATTTAAGGACATGGTATTGGTTTAAGCCACCGCATTTATCAACAGAAAGTTGCTCACATGCAAGAATTGCCCAAATACGTGTTTCATGAATCACACGTGTTTGATGATATATGCACCCAAATCTATGCAGGCTTCTCCACCAGACTGACAAACAAGACTGTTTTCTTCAAAACAGGAGTTTCCTTATCCATGCATGCTGACTCACAAGCACACACAAAACAGTGTGAGTACAGACAGAATTATAATGCATGGAAGAAATTCACATGCTCCTATGTGACTGTTCATGTCTGTGGCCAACAGTTCATTCAGAAAAATTTCATCTGTGGTGTCCATAAGGCTGCATTTAGCAATAACATCTGGTTCTGTGCAATTTGTGACAAAAAATATGAAGCAGTCAACCATCAGAAATGTTCTTGTTTTAAATACTTTTTGATGGGTCAAAAGCTGCTTAGAGTTCAAATGTGTTTTAGCACTCAGCCTTCATCAGCATCACAAGCAGGGTCCTTACCGAGAAATAAGAGTCTCTTTTCTCAGCTCATCAATCAAGGACACCTGCTCATTTAGTGCTTTATAAAAGAGTATTTCTTTCTTTTTTTTTAATGTATTGTTTGGGCATTTTGTGCCTCCATTGATAGGAGAGAGACAGTGGACAGGTCCATGGAAGGGGGCGAGAGAGTAGGGGAACACACTCTGCAAACTGGTCACAGGCGGGATTCAAACCTGGACCGGCAGAAGCGAGCACATGGGGTGCCTGGCTGCTAACCATTCCGCCAAACCAGCACCCCATAAAAGAGCATTTCTAAGCACAAACAGTTACATTTTTCTTGTTGCAAGTCTTTTTTTCCAGCACCAGGCAGTTCTTCAGTGTTTTTTCGAGGGTGCTCTGTATTTTTCTTTGTGCAATTTGTAAAAATGGCAGCTACACTTGCAGTCATGCCAACACATTCCTTAGCTTTTTGTTCTGGTGCATTGGCTGGATTTCTATGAACGGAAAAGGCAACGTTTTGTGTTTAGGGCATTAAATTTTACTGCAATCAGAACAGAGAAAGTAAATATCCTAACCTGGCTTAATCTGCAGTACAGGCTAAAGGTTTGGACACACCTTCTCATTCAATGTGTTTTCTTTATTTTCATCGCTATCCACATTGTAGATTCTCACTGAAGGTTCAAAACTATGAATGAACACACGTGGAATTATGTACTTAACAAAAAAGTGTGAAATAAATGAAAACATGTCTTATATTCTAGTTTCTTCAAAGTATCCACCCTTTGCTCTGATTACTGCTTTGCAGACTTTTGACATTCTCTTTATGAGCTTCAAGAGGTAGTCACCTGAAATGGTTTTCTCTTCTCAGGTGTGCCTTTCCAGGGTTAATTAATGGAATTTCTTGCCTTATTAATGGGGTTGGACCATCATTTGTGTTGTTCAGAAGTCAGGCTGATGCCCAGCCAACAGCCCTATTAGACAAACTTTTGGCCTGGACTGTATGAAACAACAGACTAAGGGGTTTAACTGGTTAACATCAGAAACATTGTGGCTCACCTGATCAACATGAATGTAGTAGAAGTGTGAAGTGTGAAAAATGGCTTTAAAGAGGCGCTGAAACTGGCGAGAGGCTCGTCCGTGGACCACCAGTACAAACGCTATTCTGACTGGTTTGGATGGAAAGTTCTCCGCTGAGTCCTCATCCCATTGGACATTAGCGTTAGCCTTACCTGAGGGACAGAGAAGAAAATTTCTGAGTTAATGCAATCAATGAATCACACTTAAACCTTTAATTCACACATCATTACATGAATTCTTCTTCAGTAATCAAATCAGAGGTTGTTTGCTTGATTAGTTAACAAATGAATCCTGTTGTAACTTTTATTATCCATACAAGGCAACAACAACTGTGTTGGACTCTCACACATAAACACAGTTTGAATGGCATTTAAAACAACAGTTTGTAACTTTTTCACCTTAAATGAAGCTTTAGAGTTGAATGGCTTAATGACTTTAGGAGACAAGGAGAATGATGTCCTGAGCTGGTGGCTGATTGTCTCATTTCCAGTTGTCTCATTACCTCTTGTATTTAAGCTCATTCCTCTTATCTCTTATTGTTTTGTTGCCAGTTTGTCGTACTTCCATCCATCAATCGTATTCCCAGTCTTAGCTTGTAAGTTTTGACCCTATTTGTTCTTGACTGTACCTTTTGTCTCTCTTTTTTGAATACTGTTAGCTTTTTTTCTAACAGCCTGCCTTCTGTGTACCAACACTGTCTGCCAATAAACCAAAGACACTTTGCTGAAGGCAGTGTAATTTTGTTAACTAATTAGTATTGTCATAATTTCCATAAACTTTTTTCCCCTGACAAAAACTAGATCCAATCAGAATCCAATCAGACTTAATTTGGTCATGTAAATAGAAAAGACAAGTTAGGGATATATCCAATCACAGCTACTTTGGATGAGTCAAGAGGGACATCCAATCACAGCTGCCTTAGCTTGGTGGTGGTGGGGTAAGTTGTGGGGCGATCCAATCAGAGCTGCTCTCTTTATGAACTGATATATTCATGTAGAGCAGGTTCACTGTTTGTTGTCAGTTCTGGTATTGTAACTGAGATGCTCTGACAGGTAGCCTAAATAAAGGTGACCGATTTCACACAAAAGGAACATTTGTTTCTGTTCATTTAGACATTCAAACTTTACTAGCATTCAAGTGTTAAAAATGACTTTAGAAATTCAAGGAAATATAAAAATGCCTAATACTTTGCACTTCATTTTTAAGTTTACTAAATTTACAGTAGATTTTATCGACTAAAACTAAAACAATTTAGATGACTAAATAATGACTAAAACTTAAAGATATTTTAGGCAAAAGACCATAACTAAAACTAAATTTAAGTGCTGTAATTAACACTGTTCTGAAGGTACAGTGGCTCTCTTTGCTAGAAGTGCATACTGCTAAGACCGAGATACAAAAGAGGAAGTGAGAGAAAAAAAGGGTTGGACAAAAAATAATACATATGCCATTCTTCTGGTCAAAGGTTATTGCACTGCTAGATAATGTGTCATCAGCTATTCTTAAGTGAAACAGTTAAGTGTTGCTTTAAATTGAGTAGTTTTTCTTTTTTAAATGAAACAATAAGCAGAAACCAAAATGGTCACTCAGGCTGACTTCACACGGAGGTGGTTTCAAACTCATGTTAGTTCCTCCTTTTTAAAGAATGATTCTTTCCAAACTCATAAAGTTTTCAAAACATCCTCTTCAACAAAAACCTTGAATACGCTGTTATGTTCTGTAAATAGCACAAGACATTGAGCCTGACTTTCAAAAGAATCTCGATAGTCTTTTACAATGGCCATGCCAAGTTTTCTATGAGCCCTTGTGATTTGGTTTTACTCTTTGGTGCTGCCTGGCATTCTTTCAGATTGTTTTCTCTTATTTATTGTCATTTTTTTTTGGAGGAACGTTCTGTATTTTTTAAATTGGGAGTATAAGATTAATTTTATCAATAAAAACACGTGTCACTGTGGACAAAACAGCAGAGAAGTTAGGCTATACATTGCTGCATATGGGGCCAAGAGCTCCCAGTTAGGCGACCGCAGATTAAAAAAACAAATTAGAAGTGCATATTCACTGTATTGAAAGTTAGCAAGCAAATATGTTTTGGTACTACTTCACTCCAGGTGGAGGAACACACAGGCAATTACAGACATGACACATATTTGGCCATTTCATTAGGAACCTTCCATTCCCATTATCATTACAGCTGTTAATGTAGATATTAGCATGATCTCTCTATCCATGGTTGATACATCTAAAGTAACTAGTTTTATCACCACATAGGCATGAGGTCCCTCTGAAAATGGGATGTCACATCTCAAGAGGCCTTTAATACATTTATATTAAACAGAGGTAAATATGGTTGGGGTGCACTTGCGGTCTGGGCACCCATGAGTTCGTCACTACCATAAATTCTTATTTTCAGGAAGAATATCATTGATTATTTTTCTATAAAATTATCACCACAACTATTCAGACATGAGGACCCTCCTGAAAACCAGATTAGCATCTCAAGAGGCTAACCTCTAATAAATCAGACGACAGGTCTGTGGTTCATGGATCTGTCCCTAACTTTAGTTCTTACTTTAGTCCACTTGTCTCCTCTTACTTCCCTTCCTTCGCCCTCACACCCAACACAGCATCATGTGGATTTGCTGTTCATAATGAGACTGGGATCCACATTCAAGATTTCCTGCTGCTTAACAGAAGCTTTTTTCATGATTGGCTATATGGATTCATGTTGGGTGTTGGATGTATATTATATGTATATGTGTATTTTTATATGTATATATGTATCTATGCATATATGTGTATCCATAAAATGAAGAGCTTTATGCTCTACTGTAAAGTATCTTGAGATAACACTTGTTATGAATTGGTGCTATACAAATAAAGATTGATTGATTGATTGAAGAAGTAAAAAACTGAGACTTAGTTGTGAAAAAGTGCAAAGTTCAATTTAAAAGTCTTAAGAAAAGGGAAAAATCACCAGCACTGTTTTGTTAGAAGGCAGCTACTGGAGCTATATACAGGATAATAGGGAGAAGTTTAGATGAACTACTTAACAAATATACTTGAAACACATGATATGACCTCTTCAAAATGCACAGTCTTGAAACTCTTATACCTTTAAAGTTTCTATGAAAGGGCAGTAGAAAAAAAAGATTTCTTTGTACCCCACAGACAAAAAGGTCATGATAGTGCACACAGAAAATGCTTGCTTTTAATAAATCACATATAATCAAGGGCAAATAAAACAAACAATCATCGTTGGGCTTCTTCAGCCTTGTTAAGGTAAACCACAAACCCACTCATCCATTTTCTTCTGTGATTAGGTTAGAACAATTTCAGCCTTGTTATTACGTTTCTAATCCAAACTCAGGAATCCTATAAGCAATTCCACTGGGCTTAAGGGTGGGGCATGGCCTGAAGATCTGCAATTACTCCTCTGATAAATCAAACAGCCAACACGCCTCGGTGCCAGCCAGCACAACCACAATCAAACTGAACTATTCCAAACAGCCCTGGAGAGGTATTGGTAATTTCTCATATCTCTATTGTGTGGTTTTGAACTATCTATAGCCAGTGAAAACAAACACTCGCTCCCTAAGCCTTTGTGGTAGCAGCTCTGTGCCACTATTACCCCCAACATCATTACAGACATTGTTTGTTTTTAAATCTTTAGTTATTGCAGCAAATGTGCACACACAGCTTATAAGACATGCTTGTTCACAGAACGTGCTGTAAGGAGATTAATGACTTTAATTTGGGACTTCAGTTCCCAAGAGCCAGTCTATGCTAAGGAGGAGGAAGCTAAGGGAATACCCGGGTGGAGACTGTTTACTCCCCTGAGGTTACGTTTCCTCAAAAAAGCCTCTCCCGGCTCCCCTCCTTGTCTGGCCCAATGGGTCCTGTAATTATTCTAAATTTTAGGGCGAGTGTCTGACATGTCATTCCTTTATGGAATAAGAAGGTCCACTCCCTCTTGTTAAACTAATCTCATTCATTTCAGGGGCAGGTGTCAAACATGGCTTTGTTTAAAGGCTGACAACAAAGTTGGGGTTAATGACGCACTCCCTTGGCTCCTTTTGGCCCCAATTGGCCATGGCTTCTGTCAGTCACTTACTTATTTCTGGCTTCTCCTTGTTCTGCTTGAGTGTGTGTTTGTGTATGTGCTTCTGTGTGTGTGTGTGACAGCTCAGGGGGGAAATCTGCTGTAGGCCGTATCAGATTGAACAGTAATTGGTGGCCAGCTAAGAAGGTTCACTGGTTTGCTTTGCACACGGATAATTGGCCAGTCCCTCCACAAAGCACTTTGAGAGTGTGAGCTATGCTAGCTAGCTGAACTAATGAGCTCTGCTGTGTGTGAGAGCTTAAATTTCACTGTCAGCTTTGTGCGGCATGTGTGTTTATCTGCAGAAGAACTTAACATGTATTTTTTTGTAAATTAAAAGCGAGCACCTGAGGAGACTGAGAGCTTTTTCTGGAAAAAATTAGAAAGACCTTCACTTGAACTCATCACTCTTCATCATATTCCCCGTTGCCATCAATCTTTTAAATGGCGTCTCTCTCATCTGCTATCGCCCCGCTCTCTTCTTCCATCATCTTGTGTGACTTCAGGCGACCCACCCCACATCTTAACCACTCGCATAAGAGGTTACAAGAAGAGCTGCGCTACATTCCTAAAGGACTTATAGAAGCGGTTAGATTTCAGGAAACACAGATTAATTTTAGGGCTGCTTGATTGTGAATAAATTATAATTATGCCTAATTTATAACATCAGTGCAAAAATGTGAAATGACTGAAAAAATCCTACTGCACTGAGAAGCAGCCAAAGTTGTGTAATGATCTGCCAATTATTTTGCACTGTCTTAAACATGAATTATCAAATACATTACATCTAATAGAACTGGTTCTAATGAGGAAAAAGCTGAAGAGTGATGTGATTAACTTAATAAACAGGTATATTATCACTTTATAACAGACTGTAAAATGAAGATAGCATTTGCTTGTTATAAAAGACCAAAGGAAAGTGCTAGGCAACTTAGTGCGTAACATCAGTAAGTGAACAAATGGGCTAAGAACCCATTTAGAGTAAAAGCACCAAGTGAAAATGTGGTAAATATCATTTTACTTTGAAATTTATTGTGGAGACCATAACTGCTTTATGAAAGAGCCCCGGATGTGTAAACAGGAAACAAACCTAATGAGCCTCAACACACACACGGCTTGAAATCACGATACTTTGCCTTCTTGTCTCTGGGGTGAACTACACTCACATTTTGTCCATGACTCAAAAATTGAACTACTTAATCCATTTGTCATCAAAAAACACAAGTGTGTTAAGTTTTTCTGACTCAATCTCGACTCTGTAAAACAGTTGACAAAACAAGCACAGCATGCAACACTGTGATCGTTTAACCCAAATTATTTTGTTTTTGCAATTGTGGACACAAGTCAACGAAATCCATTCACTTTTACTAATAAAAAGGCAAAAAAAAAAGACTTTTAACTTTATGAACATGACTCTGATCATAACACTGTCTCTTTCAGGAAAGTTAAAAGTCTATTGTCTTATTCAATGAAATGTATGTTAGCAGTAAACGAGAAATAAAAACTCTTTCTCAAAATTCAGCTCATATCATTTAAAGGCAATCAGTCAACGTTCATATTTCAGAATTTCAAATGACAAATTAAATTCACAACACCTGAAATGAAATAGTCTGCCCTGTTGGTTTTTCTCTAACTTAACTTGCTTCCTCTTAATTTTACTCCAAATTAATAACACAAAATTAATAACAAACCTTGTAATCATGTCATAATTGATTTTTGATTTCAGAACACTATGTCCTAACCACTGACTGTAGAAAGGAGTCTAAAATTGCCGATTTAATTACAAGCTTGTCAAAACAAAAACAGACACGCTCTACAGCGGTCAAGCAAATAAAAAGCATCCACTTTGAAACTAAATCAAGAGACAAAAGTAGGCCTGCAGCTTTAAAAAATGAGAGCCTTGGGAACACAAAATGATTTTAGAAACTTTTGATATTCGTGTTAAATTATGCTCTCCGTAAATAATCACTTCATATAACCTCACTACACATGCCATTTGCACTGTGAAGACAATAAGTCATAATGTGGCCCCTTGTATGCAGATGGGCAACACTAGAAAATCAAACTTATTTTTGAATCGCTAACAACACAGGAATGATTCTTATATTTAGAATTATTAGTTATAAAGTTTCAATACTACAACTTAATTTAGCTGCTACTACTTCTAAGTGGAAAAGCAATTAGTAGCACAGAGAAAGAACACTTTTATCTATTTCTTAAAACAATATTAGCATATTGTCACAAGTCTCAATCCATGAGTCAACTATGTCTTGAATACTCATGAGTTTACTTTATATCTTTATTAAAAATAGTCAAAAGAACAATTTTTTATGTTTGATAATTTCACAAAAAACAATGGTCCATCTCAGTCTATAAAGAATTGTTATGTGATTACGTTTATTCTGTAATTTACCTTATTAGAGACCATTTATTCTTTTATTACCTCCGCCAAGGAGGTTATGTTTTCGGGAGAGTTTGTTTGTCTGTCTGTCTGTACGTCCGTCAGTCTGTGAACAAAATAACTCAAAAAGTTATGGATGGATTTTGATGAAATTTTCAGGAAATGTTCAGCATAGGGAAAGGAAGAACTGATGCAATTTTGGTGTTGATCTGGCTCAGCGTCTGGCCGCCATGGTGAAAAATGTGATTTCTGTGAATAACTACTGAACTAAAATAGATATCATTATGAATCCAGTTGCTAATGGTATGTTTTCATGGTCAAGGAATCTAAATATTTAGATGAAATAAAGGTAGGACTTATATTTATGGTAAAAATCACAATATGGCTGAGGACTGTGGTGCTGGCGGAGGTCTGCGCTCTCCGAGTGCTTTTCTAGTTATTAAATATGTTTGCTATTTGATGTTCTTGCAGTGTATCAATAATAAACATCATTGATATTCTTGACCATAAATGGTGTATTGTAACTAATAACTTTTATTTGTAGCTCTACATTTGAAACAAGTCTTACAGTGTTATTTCACACATCTATATTTTATCGAACAATCAAGCTTCAGAATAAACAATAAAGTGACATTGTCAGGATATATATTGAGTTTTTTAAGCTGAAAACTTTGACTTGACTCAACTCAACAGCCTATACTTGCAGACTTAAGTTGACTTCACTGTCTCTTAACTCTACTTGACTCAGAAATTGAAACCATAGACCACGACTTAACTGAGACGTGCAAAACAATGACTTGGTCCAGTCTCACAGCCTTGTTGATGAGCTCAAACATTAATGGTTATTAGGTTATATAATTGCTTGAGCTTGAGTACCAGGAGAAGAATCTACACATGCACAGAAAAAAAAACAGGCAAACTTCACACAGAAAGGACCTGGGGATCAAACCAGCAACCTTCTTATTATAAGGTAAGCACTTCCTGCTGTGCCACTGTGCCGTCAGCAGAGACCAAGTGTAGAGAAAAGGGTTGTTTGTGCTTAAAACCTAAAACAAATCAAGTAGCATACACATAGTGAACTTTGTACTACATAGTATATGTTATATTAAGAGTTGTTGAATCCCTAATGTACACTTTTCTTTAAAAAATATCATGGCCATGTCTACTCTTAGTTGACAATGATGGGAATTTATAAGTCTTATGTTTATTCAATTTAAGTAAAGACCTTTAAATAGACAATGTGAAATGACTTATATGGAAATAAGTATAACGTCTTCATTCCTTGCACTGTTTAGCTTTAAAAGTTACAAAGTTGGGCCAAGTGCATTGTCTGCCAGCTAGAACTCACGCTAGATCATCGTGGCCAAGCGACGTCATAATAAGCTGAGTTAGCATATCACAAACAAAGACACTTGAATGCTCCTCCTGTATTCATTGATGCTAATACCAGAGCTAACACAATCACTAATCCAGCCAAGGCCTCGAGGGCAGAATGCCGATCAAATCAAATTGGACAATTTTGTGCTAACAAGGTTAGGACTTGAATTTGGATGGGAGCACAGAGGAGGAGGAGAGAGAAAGATGGAGGGGGGGTATGCTGGCAGGCAGCAGGCAGGCAGACGGAGAGTAAGGAAGAAAAGTGATTTCATTTAGCTGTTGTGTTACAGCTCGGCCACCTGGGGAAAGCCCTTTTCATTTCTTTGTCTCCTTTGATCAAACTGTCAGTCGGAGTGGGATGGAGAGTCTGTGTTAGATGACAGGAGCTTATGCACAGACAAACGGCACCTCTGCACTTGAGAAGGGGAATGTACCAAAGTTGCTAAGTCACAGTGTCTCCTCGAGTTCTCATAACATGGGCGAGGGCCAGAAAGGTATCTGACTGGAACAGGCAGGATGTATAATAGCTGTCTCCTCCTCCCCTGCTGTCCATGCTGCATTCAGTCCACTCCCATGTGTATAAATGCTCCAGTGTGTGTGTGATGTTCCCTCAAACATGGTTGCTGATGCATGAGGCTCACTTATGGTAGCATCCGCAGCAGATTATGTTTACAGAATCCAAAACCAGACTGCAGATGGCCATAAATTTTTAGTATAGAGAAGCCTGTCTGTGTGTGTTGTGTCCTTTTGAAAGAAAAAGAAAAACCTGTGTTCTGCAGCCAGCTTGACAAACAAATGACAGTTTTGAACCAATTTGAATTCCAAAACAGCAACATCCCTGTTTCACAAACATTTAACCATAAGCCACTAATTAGAAAATGACATTTTTGGTATTTTATTGAGATTACATGCAAAGCACAAAAGTTTTTACCACAAGGCTGGTCAAGGTAATGAAAGACTTTACTTTCCTCTGCTGCTCCTTAAAGCTGGGGTTGGTGATTTTGGAAAACTAGCATGAATTTGAAAGTAGCATCTCCTCGGGGCTCCGCCAACCCCCCCCTGCTCACATGCATGCGTGTGGCTGATATATCCAGAAACTGATTCAACTCCAAACCCTCAGCACAACGTGTTTGTTTTACACTACACCAAGTCATGCCTCAGTCAGCACGAAGAAAACACCAAACAAACACGTAAAGTTAGTTAGTGCTCACAGGCCGATGTTGATCAGGGTATAGGTAGTTCCTCTGACATTCTCCACATAGCTGTCAAATCTCCCGTTTTGGCCATGAAACTACCATATTTTACATATTTCATCCTATCTCCCGCCATCCTCCTGTATCCGTATTCTCCTGTAAGTCTCCCGTGTGATGATATGATAATAAAAACATTCCTCTGCCTCTCCAAACTGAACTCCTTATCTAGCCTGAATGGGGCGGTAATGCTCCAAAATGATGGATGCCAACCGCCATAAAACCGAAGAAGAAGAAAAAGCCTCGTGAGAACGTCCACCTGCAGTAGCCTGGGCGGCAGCTATCGCGAGATTTGAGCAGCAAAACAAACTTAGAAAAACAAAGAGTTTATTTTAGATTTCTTGTACATCTGTCTTAAAATGTGAGGGATACTGGAGCTTGGTTGGGGTTGTGGGACGGCTCACGGCAGGCTTCCCTTATTTTCAAAGACAAAACTTGAAAGGTAAGCATTCTCTGGCGGACTCTGATACGTATGAGCTCTGCTACGTGCACTGAGTTGGTGCACGCCGGGAAAATGCACGCGCAGTAGGCGGGCAGAATGGCGACGGGATTTGATTGGTTTAAAAACAGGTAACCCAGCATGATTATTGGTTGGTGTTTTCCCTGTTTTACTCCTGCTGTAGATAGCGGATATTTTTCGCTCTGTTTTAAGAACACATTATGAGTTGATTACCATCGGGTCATAAAGACCATTTTAACCAGTATTACAAAAAGTATATCTAAATCAGATCGCCAACCACAACTTTAAAGGCTAAGCTAAGATTCCAGCTTTCATCTCTCTAGTGGCCTCTGTGGTCGTTGAGTGTAACTGCACTGTTATACACCAACGTGCATTTGCTGACATACAAAGGGAGGAGAAGTGAGCCGACAGGACGTTCTGAGAGACAAATAAACCATGTGGACTGGTAAGGTACGGTCAGATAATTTTTCTTTTAAAAAAAATCATCATGTACTGACAAGTCCAACAACAACAGGGCAAAATCAGCATCAATCGGACATCCCTCCTCGTCTTTCAGCATGTGAACACCGAGCCAGTGTTTATCCCTGCCCAGGCATTTAGCTTGTAACTGTCCAGCTTTTTTTTTTTTTTCGTCTCCTCCAATAAAACCTTTCTTCGAGTTTTTTGCCAATTCTGCCATAATAACAACTCTGCATTTAGCTTTTTTCTTCTTCTTGTTTAATGGCGGGTGGTATCCAACGTCAGAGGAGCATTACAGCACCTACTGTGCAGGAGTGTGAGCCAGAGGTCCCTATTTACATTAGGAAAATAAGAGCATATTTACTTTAAATTTAATTCTGTTCATCGAATCTGTTTAAAAAATTAAAAAATGCTTTATATTCTCCCTTTCCTTTTAGCTTTTGTCTCGAGGGGGAAGTGACATGTGCCGTGAAACAGTCAAAGCAGTAAAAATTTGTAGTTTTTTAGTGTGAAGTGTTCCTACCATCCAAACTGAAGTGACATAGTGCCAGTGAAGGCGATACAGACGCCCTCAGACCATGACAGAGGTGTCGTTCAACCTGCTGAAAGGTGAAGCACCATCACAATGACTCTAGAAATATTATATTAGGGTAGAAAAACTAGTGTTTGTTTAAATCGGGGAAGGCATTGGATCAGGGGATGAGAAAAGGACAATGGTGATTCTGTCAGTCTTTTAAATCATAAGGGTTAATCACAAATCTCCAACTCATTGGTTTTCTTGTGGTGCACAGCGGTCTGGGGCCTGTCAGTCTACATTTAGGTAGTCCACATGTCTGTGTGCACGCAGACTGCATATCTCTCTCGTCTGTATCTATTAACCAGGATTTAACCTCCACCTGTTTCAGAGAGTTGTGGATCTGCCGCTGCTTGTCAAACCATTGTGTTTGCCATCACATTCACGCCATGTACACACTGATGGATCTATGGGAGGCTACATCATGAGACAGAAAGAGCCAGGAAGATGGACTAAACGATCACCCTAGTAAGCCTTAAACACATCCCCTAAAAGATGTTTGTACGTTTCTCCTTTGAAGGTGTCAGGCAGTACCTGTATGTCCGTGTGGCTTGACCTCTCTCTCTCTCTCTCTCCGATTATCATTACATAAGATTCAATGCAGATTATTGCAAAGAAGATAATGTCTCCAGCTAAATTAAAATAAAACTGTTGTGGTAAATTAATGCATTTGTCTCCACCATGCATCACAAAAATAAACAGGGTATTCATTTTGTATTAGGCACAGCATGAGGTAAATGTCTGCAAACTAAATGGGGTTTTTATTGCCAGAGGGTGACAAAAGCTGCAGCATAGGCTTATTTATGTTTTAGAGAAAGATGTCTGGCAAAGTCCTGATAATAGCTCTAAAGGACCAGGACAGGGAAACAGTATCAATGTGTGCATTTAACAAACCTATCTGAGTTTGATACCTCTGTGCATAAAGCATAAAAAGTAAGTCACAGTTGACATTGGCAACACTATATACGTGAACTCATCTTTTTATACCAAAACTCAAGCAGCCTCACTGAGCTTCTTGAGAAGTCAGAAATTACATTAAAGGACACATAGCATCAAACCACTAAAGGTTTCTTTGTGTTTCTGTACAGGAATGCAGGTAAATAACTATAATCTGACATGTAAATCACAAAATAATATTGTTGTTTTTTTTGTTAGACAGTAAATATGAAAATCCAGGGATAAAAATACTAATTATTATATTTGAGCGTTGAAGGGACTGTGAGGAGAATCTATTACCGCCGACATAGAGACTCTGCTACCCATGAGCACGCGTGGCGACTGTCGTAATGCTGCGTTCCAGTACCCTCGGAGCTGGGAGTGACATCATGTCTGATTTATCAGTGTTCCAGTTGAAGTCTGAAAAAACATGCTGATCTACCAGGCTATTGTTAGCTGTTGTTAGCACACCCTGCGTTGTTGTTCACAAATATCACATGAAGAATGTGATTATCACTATGGCAGCATTTTTGTAAATATAAGTCTAACAATACTTTGTATACAGCTGATCTAGAGCGACACACCCCAGTCAGAAGTGCTAATAAATGGATTATTACAGGAGCTAAATAACTGTTCACACTGGCATCCATCTTCCATTGTCAACTCGGGGGTGGCAAGGTTTCACCGAGTTCCCAGTAGGAAATTCAGACTTCAGGGGGCGAACCAGTTGCAGTTTCCTACTCGGAACTCAAAATTTCTATTTCTGACTAAAACTGGAAAGCACCAAAAGACGTGTGCAATCCAAAGCGTGTGTTTGTTGTGATAAATGCAGCTCAGACCTTCCTCAGAACTCTGCATTGCTTTACAACTTCTTTTTTCAGCAACTTACATAAAATAATATTTTATAAATTTGCTCTAGTTTTAATTGTCTTGTTCCAGAAGTTGAGTATCCAGGCCAGTCCAGCCCTGTCCGACACGACCACCTGGCTAAGGAATAGCATTTATAGATAACCTATTTTGATGCTATAAAACTCATCTTAAAGTGTGTATTTCCATCAGGCATATATCTAAAAGAGAGACTTTTTTGTAATTACTTAGAAACTCCTCACAGTCCCTTTAAACATAACAGTTATGTTTAAGAGGCTCTACAAACTGATTTTCGTTTTTTCATTTAAAGCACCAGTTACTTAAAATACTTAATATTTTACAGATGACAAGGTCACCTCAAAACACCTAAATTTGCTTAAACATTATGTTACCACAGCCATGAACAAACACAACAACCAGACATGTGCTATCGACCCACCGTGAAAGACAGTCCTTCAGCAGAATATAAAGTGACTTCACTAACTTACAGAGATAACCATTTCTATTAACTTAAATCTAAGAATCAATCTTTAATTACAATGCTTAATGACTCACCCTCAATGGGGCAGTATCGAGTGACCTTCTCCGGCATTAACTGCCCCTCCTTGTGTCTGCAGTACACCTCTGCAATCTGTTGCCGGCACTCCTTGCTCTTGGCTCTTGACAGAGCTGAAATGGCTTCCTTTCCACTGATCTCACACTTGGGTGGCTGGTCGTAGGTCACTTCTAGTGGTGCTGCGGTCGCCTGCCTCCTGTGTGGGTGCTGATGTCTGTGCTGGGACTGCGCCTGCTGGGCCGGCGAGGCACGGTAGTTCTGTCGTGAAACCCCTCCCACACCTGGGTAGGAGGCATTGCTGCTGACCACGAGTGACTGGTGGCCCACAGGAAGGACTTCGTTGGAGCTGCGGCCAAGACTTGGTAAGCTCTCCCTCCAGGCTTGCTGCTGTGCGTGAGCCTTCTCCTGAAGATGCTCTCGCTGTTGTTTGCTGCTGGTGGCCCCTACCGACTGCCGGTGTGGCTGTGAGCGTGCACCAAAGTTACTATTGTCTATGTTCTCAAAATCTTTGGGCACAGAATTCTCATTGTTGCTGTCCACTCGACTTTTCTCCTTTGGGCGGTGAGAGTAGTATCCATCCTGGAAGGAGACAGACAAGAGAAGCTTGGTAAATGATAGGAAGTGTGAAAAAAGGAGAAGGACACAAACAAGACAAACAAGATCAGGACTGAGTGAGCGTGGTGCATATCAAATGTCGGATTAACAATCAATGTGCCATGACTGAGTGGACAGGGCTGCACTGAAGCATAAGGCATTAAATAAAGCACTGAGGTGTTGAGTATGGGGACCACAAGGTGCAACTTCACTGGAGGTGATGCAGGGCTGAGAGCTCTGCTGCTCCGTGCTGTCATCAGATTAGCCTTGGTTTCAATTAGATTCTCCCTCAAACGGGCCCAGCACCCCGTAAACAGATTACCAAGGAGGGATAAAGGACCAGAATATGACTGTGAGATAGTGCCTCTGTTTGTGTTCATGTGTGTGAGTGTGCTCTTTTTTAGACAAGCCACAAGAGAGTGTGAGGAAATTGTAGTGGTGTGGCGTGTGACTGGGAAGGCTGCACTTGACAGCGCAGTGTGTCTGCATATGTGAGATAGTGTGTCTGCGCGCGTGTGTGAATGTGTGGATGTACAATTTCCTTAGCTTTCCAGTAGAATAGGCTGAAAGCCAAGGAGGGGCACTGGGGAGAAAAGAAAGAGGAAAAAGGGTAATGAGTGAAAGTAGGGAGCGTTGACACGAGGCGACAGTGCTGCTTACAGGAAGCTCTGGTTTTCTCAACTAAAGTGTGCTGCGATGCATCACCAGAAAACCACGGAAAGACGCCTGGCTGCCACACCAATGTCTCACAGCGTGCCTGACATGGAGGAGGAGAAGGAGGGGGAAAGGTGAGGACAAGCAGCTGACTGGTGCTCCAAAGTGGCCTTAACATATCCTTACATAAGGTTTAAAACAAAAGCTAATTTCATTGATTGCTCTGTGTGATTTATATTACAGCACATGGTATAAAAATGATGACTGATTATAATTTCAGCCTTGTTCAGATGTTTTCCATTTTTTTCTTTAAATCATTGTTGCCAACCAATTTATGCAGTTTATGCCGTGCTCTATCTCTTTCATTATTAAATTGTTTTCAGGTAACTTCCTTTACACTACCTGAATTGCATTGACTTGTTGGTAATATTATTCCAAACGTTCTCTGTGGAGATGGCATCATTCCAGGAAATGTGTCCGCCCACATATAGTACAGGCCAAAAGTTTGGACACACACTCTTATTCAATGTGTTTTCTTTATTTTCATCACTAATTCCATTGTAGATTCTCACTGAAGTAATGATGGCCTCTTGTTTCTCTTAACTTAGCTGATTGGTTCTTGCCATAATATTAATTCTAACAGTTGTCCAATAGGGCTGTCAGCTGTGCATCAGCCTGACTTCTGAACAACACAAATGATGGTCCAACCCCATTAAAAAGACAAGAAATTCCATTAATTAACCCTGGAAAGGCACACCTGAGAAGAGAAAACCATTTCAGGTGACTACCTGTTGACGCTCATAAAGAGAATGACAAAAGTGTGCAAAGCAGTAATCAGATAAAGGATGGATACTTTGAAGAAACTAGAATATAAGACATGTTTTCATTTATTTCACACTTTTTGTTAAGTACATAATGTACTACAAAGTGTTGAAAATAAAGAAAATGCATTGAATGAGAAGGTGTGTCCAAACTTTTGGCCTGTACCGTAAAAACACTGAAAACGCTGTAGTTCTTATGTCAGGCCTGTAAGTGGTGCTGTTATGCTGCTGCAGACAGACACCAAAACCAGAAAAGAAGACAGGAAGCATGCTCATCCATCATGATAAATGTAAGCAAACTCTAGTGCCTGCTGTTCTCTGTGTCCTTGTACTCATGGTGGTTGTACAGGAGTGGAAAATTTGCTTTTAAGCGAGGAAGCTGAAGTGAGTATCGTGAGTAGTAACGAGGAAACAAATTAAAATATGAATGATGCCATGAAAGCGGCGGTTTCTAAGCAGGCTGCCACAGCCCCAGTGTGGGAATATTTTGGTTTTAATCAGAATGAACAAGGTGTGAACTCATGAACACCGATGAGCCGATATGTCGTATTTGTTTGAAAGTAGTGCCGACGAAGAAGAAGACGGGTTGCAGCGGAGCCTTCGTCCAGACAGTCAGTGCTTACTGAGGCGTTTGGTCGGCAAAGTAAATATAAATAAAACAGCGCAAAATGGTGCGCGCTCACAAGAAATGCAACCCTCAAATACAGTTAAAAGCCAGCATTTTGGGAAACATGACAAACGTTTGACAGTACGAATTGACTGGGAGAATGCACATGCCACAAATGATTGTTTTTATTGTTGTGTGTGTTTTATTGGAGTTTTATTTTACAGAGACAGGGTCTGTTTTTATTGTTTTTGATTAGTATAATTATTTTTATTTCTCTTTTATTGTTTGTTTGACCTTCCAATAACACTTAAATACTCTTAAGTAATTAAAGTTTATTGCTTTTGATATGGTGTACTCACTTTATTATGACATATAATTACATTAATTAAAAAATGACGTTTTAAAATAATATTAACAATAATATTGTTTATCAGCAATAATTTTTTGAACAATTATCATCCAGGAAAATTTGTTATCTTGACAGGCCTATGTATAATACACACAAACACAAGAAGAAGAAGTCGAAAAAGTACGGACTGCTGGAGAATACTGACTGGGTGTCCTGCCAGTCAAAAACAAATTCTTCAACAGTCTATGGTCAAAATTCAGCGTTACAATGGATGGAGTATCTGAGGCACCTGACAGACAAGGATTCTCTTGACGCTGATATCATAACAGGGCATATAGTTTTGGGGAGAGGGGCTATAAGATAATAGTTTCTGAAAATGTGTATATTCACTTTACACATGGAAATGCAAGAGTAGTGCTTTGGGCTTTATTCTCTCTGGGAGCAAGTTTCAAAAAATTTGATTTCCGGCCTTTCAGGAAGCAAGTGTCATGTGTAGAAAACATTATACATTAAAGAAAAAAATACATCCATTGCTACTCCTGAACTCTTTATGTCAGGGGTGGGCAACTTTCAAAACCAAAAGGGCCACATTAATTTTTCTTAAGTGCCCGAGGGCCACACTGTTACATATTGTTGGTACCTTGATAAAGAAAAACATATAAATAAACAAAAAATTACAAAGATAAAGCTTAACCAAGGATTATACCAACACTTTAATATTCTAACTCAAACACAATTAAAAATCAAAATGATCTAAATGAGCATGACACATATTTAAAGCTAATTTAAGCTTCTTTTAATGCAATGAAAGAATGAATGTTTACCAATTTTTAAAGCTCAAATATATTACCATTACCATTGTTTCCAAATATGGTTTTTACCAATACTGTAAGATATATCTCAATGCATGATAAGATATTTTTAGAGACACAATCATAGCTAAGTAGGAACTTAAATAACTCGTAAAAAAATAAAGCACGCACCAACAATCTAAGGTTAGTAAAAATATTTCATCACCTATCCAGATTTATGCATTATATGGTACCGGTTACTCATGATGTATCATATTTAGCATCTGTTGTCGGTGGGCCGCATTGAGCAAGGTGAAGGGCCACATATGGCCCCTGGCCCACCCCTGCTCTATGTGGACGGCCCCGAAAACTGCCTCCATGACAGGCATATTAAAGACAGACAGATGCCTCAAACTGGTCAAAATTTCAAATTGCCTCGATCAGAAGGAGACAGAGCTCATAACAACGAAGGTCCCTAATATGTTTCTCCATCTGCAAGCAACAAAGAGGAGTAAAGAGGAAAAGAGAGGAAGGAGAGAGGAAGCTAAGTGCAATATGAGGTAGGTGAGACAGAATGGAGGCAGGTCGGTGAGAGACACAAAAAAGAAAGTGAGGAGCGACTCTGAGGCAGCTAAAAAGCATGGAAATGTCTCTCCAGCCCTAAAGCGAGGCCTGTTATCAGCCCATCAAGCGTCCCTCTCTGCAAACACCTTGTAGCAGCACAATTACAAAGGTGGCTGCACGACGCACTTTCACATTCAGAGAGACAGAAAGTGGGACGATAGTATGGAGGTGAAACAAGAAACAACAAACCAGATCAAAACAGAGGAGAAACAGTATTCTCATTGTCAGCTCCTCTTAAGCTGCTTCCTCGGCACAGGTGGGATTCTTTTAGGCTTCCTTCAAGCTTCTGCATCTCTTCACACTTGCTTCTCATCCACTTCTGTTCCCCTCACACTTCTCCTGACACATCCATTTCAACCCTCTGCTCTCCTTCCCTCACCTCTAACTCCCTCTGCTCCTCACCTTGCTCCCTATTCTCCCTTTATCTCACATCTCTCACACCTGCTTCTCCTTCACCTTTATTCTTGGCATCATCCTCTGCTCCTACCTGTCATAACCTCTCCTCCCCCCTCCTGGTCTCTCCACTTGTTCACCTTTGCAAGTTTGAACAGAGCGTGTTGTCTGAATGGCAGAACCTGCTAATCCTGCGTGTAACAACTGCTTAGGCCAGTGATCACCTAAAAAGAAATCCCTACTCGCTGAGTTTCAAAGGGAATGCTTTAGGAGGCTAATCCATGCAGTGCAAGTCACTGGATGTTTGCAGAGGTAAAATGAGGCTGAGAGCATTCACAATTATGTGTCGACAGTGTATGCTCCAAGTGGATTTCTTTAAAGAGAGCAAGTAAAGAAGACACAGCATGTGTTTGCCTTCTGGAAAAGGATACTCTGACTTAAGCCTCACTCTGAGAGACAAGAAGAAGATATCCACAGTCGCATTTAAAAACACCCAAGTGAACAAACATTTAAACACAGCTCAAGTGTCACAAAAGCTATCTATGCAGGGGCAGCTGGTTGGCAGGGCTGTGCATTTTCTTTCCTGTACAATAATAACATGCTCAAATAAACTACAGTTTAAAGTGTTATGTGGCCTAGAGTGACTAACAAAAGCTAATAGAAGAAAAACACACACTGTCTACATAGAATGTCGAAGGAATTATGTGTTTTTTAATGTCAACCTGCAGGGCAACCAATTAGCTTAGCTCAAACACTGGGAGTTCATGGGTAGTGTTAGCCTGCCTCTGCCTTCGGTCACCAGATAAACTTTTCAGCAACTCTACATGGTCCTTTGTGCTTGTTATGACTCATTTTTTATGTTACATTATCTATTTTTAGTCTAACATTAGCACTTTCTGTCATTTTTGAAAGAAATGCATACAAAACTAAACTGCAGGGTGCATGCACAAACCACCATGGATGTGCTTAAAAATGGGTGTGTAGTAATCACTGTGTGTGTTAACACACGCACAGTTGAAAGAATGGTGTCTATCTCATTGTCATGGCCTCTGGAGTGAGACTTAGCACAAAAACAAAAAACATGTCGGTCTATCCCATTTATCTTCTTCTCTCTGGAAGGCTTTTTTTGTTAGCTTTCTCAAAAAGCCAGGAGAATCATGTAGTGAGTAAAAGTTAAAAAATAGATAACCAAAAGCTGGAAACAGCTAATGTTGCATAAAGAGGCTATGAAAAGTTTTTAAGTAATTACAAAAAAGTCTCACTTTTAGATATATGTCTGATCAAAATACACACTTTAAGATGAGTTTTATAGCATCAAAATAGGTTATCTATAAATGCTATTCCTTAACTTCGTGGTCGGGTCAGACAGGGCTGGACTGGCCTGGATACTCAACTTCGGGAACAAGACAATTAAAACTAGATCAAATTTATATTTGGACACGTCTTATAGCACCGGGCTGTGAGAAGCAATATATAGCCTGCTACAAAACTACGATATTAAGTTTGTCACGTCTTTTGGTGTGTTCCGGTTGTCATCAGAAGTAGGAATTTCCAAGTTCCGAGTAGGATACTGCAACTGGAACGCCCTCCAATGTTGGAATTTCCTACTGGGAACTCGGTGAAACCTCGCCACCTCCGAGATGACAATGGAAGATGGATGCCCCCAGTGTGAACAGTTATTTAGCTCCTGTAATAATCAATTTATCTGCACTTCTGACTGGGGTGTGTCGCTCTAGATCAGCTGTATACATAGTATTGTTAGACTTATATTTATAAAAATGCTGCCATACTGATAATCACATTCTTCATGTGATATTTGTGAACAACAACGCAGGGTGTGCTAACAACAGCTAGCAATAGCCTGGTAGATCAGCATGTTTTTTTCCTTCAACTGGAACGCTGATAAGTCGGAGATAATGTCACTCCCAGTTCCGAGGTTACTGGAACGCAGCATTACGACAGTTGCCGCGTGTGCTCATGGGTAGCAGAGTCTTTATGTCGCTGGAAAGAGATTCTCCTCATAGTACCTTTGATTTTAATTAATGAATGCTTAAAAATGTGTTCAGATAGTTTTTTTTCCCCACACATTCAAACCAACTAACTGATAAGCTGATGACTTGTATAAGCCTGACATTGCTAAATGTTTCTTACAAACTCACCTCTGAGTAATTGTTTTTATTCCTATTAAAAATGCTAAAAGCATCACAGAGATGTAGATTAGTTGAAAATGAATTAACCCTGATAAGCATCAGATGCTGTTAGTCCCATGTGGCCCTTCAGTGAAAATTAGCACTATTTGTAATCTGGCACCGAGGAGCTTCCTGTGGATAAATAAATAAATAAATAGTCCTTACACACTGCCCCCTTTTTCCCTCCTCTCTCCCTCCCTCTGTGAGCAAAGGACTCCAGTCGCTGTGCTGCTCTTTAATCTCGGGGCCCGGGCTCCAAGCAGGAAGTGGTGTGGCACAGAATTAATCGTGGTGGCGGTCGTTGGAGATAGGGGCTGTGTTAGGCTGCAGATGGGGCTGCGGGGAGCCGGGGGAAGCTATTGATTGTTACACGGGAAATGTTTTCTACTACCTGAGAGTACTGGGGAGGCCCAGTCAGGATTGCCTGGCATGCAGTGCTGGCTGTTCACACTCACACAAATACACACAAACAAGCCTCCCTGAGGGCTGTGCTGAGGGGTGAGGAAAAAGCAGAGGGGTAAACGCTAAAATCATCCATCACTGGTAGGTACATTTAGAGAGAGGCCTGTGGGGCTGGGAGTTTAAGCGTCCCCCTAAGGAATGGTTTGGTCCATTTCTCAATACAGAGCTGGCCTTTTTCACTTTCCCCATTTCCTCTGCCATAGGGGGAAATATTTCACCTGTTCTTTTCTCTCTCTTCTCTCTCTTCCTTTCTCTTCATTCTCCAGAAAAAAAAAAAAAAAAGCACATATCTCTCTCTCAGCACCTGTCCAGCTTCACCGCTCTCCTCCTCCTCCTCTTCCTCCCTGCCTATCATCCCTCGCTCTCGGAAGGAAAGCCGTTCATCTGCTCCGCCCCCCCTCCCCTCCTTTCTAATGCCATCATTTACTGGTGCAGTCCCATGGTAGAAGTGAGGGAGAGCAAGGTAGCAGCACATATCAGTTTCACCCCACCCCCTCAGTCAGCTTCCTTTAAAGACATCATTCCTGAGGGCCCGGTGCTGAGATAAGCTTCAGCGTGTGCCAGCAGTGTGTTCTCTGTCAAAACAGGCAGCTGCATGGACAACTAGGTAAACAACCAAACCAGGGGTTACCAGGGCCGCCAATGCACCATCTATAAGACACGTAGAAGTCATTTCAAATGAGATAATGGGAAACTTTCATCTCAATCTAATTTATGTTGCATAAAAATAATGTCATATGTTTCTTATATGGACACTAGTGACTAACTTTTCAGTGCAGCTGGACCCGTCTGATTCAATGTCAGATAGATAGATGATAGACTGATTGATAGATAGATAGATAGATAGATAGATAGATAGATAGATAGATAGATAGATAGATAGATAGATAGATAGATAGATAGATAGATAGATAGATAGATAGATAGATAGATAGATAGATAGTAGGCCTGCACAATATTATTGGTTTGATATCTGTATTGGCTGATATCAACCTAAAAAGATAATTATCAGTATCGGTCGATGTTAAAATTTTTGCAAATATATACAGCCAATATATTGGCCAAATATCAGATGGAATATTGGCAAATTACACAAATGTACAGTACTGATGCACCTTCTTATCACTGCATGAACAAATTTAAAAAATCATTGATTTCATATTTGCAAGAGTTAGTTGTTGTTTTTCTTGTTTTACATCAGTTCCTTGCAAAAATTTACTATGACACTGAAAGAAACAAGTCCATTTTTCTGAACTTACAAAGCTTGTGCTCTTGTCCAGAAAATGTTAGCATCTGTATTGGTATTAAAATAGTGAATTAAAAAATATCAGCATATTGGATATTGGCAAAAGTCCACTATTGTGCACCCCTAATAGATAGATAGATAGGAAATTTGGGCATTTAGTAGCAATAGAAGAGGTAATATACAGTCCAGTTCATGAGCCATTGCTTTTGATCAGGGTGTTGTTCAGTCTGTGGGAACAAATGATCTCCAAGACCTCCTCAGTGAGATGAGACTCCCACTGCTGCTGCTTCTCTGTCCCGCCAGGATGTTATGAAGGGGGTGTTTATTGTCTAAGATGGCCTGCACTATGCTGTGCTAATGCCTCTCCACCACAGTCCCCTATTAGTCCACGGAGCCAGCCTTCCTCACCAGCCTGTCCAGCCTCCTGGTGTTCCTTTCAGTCATGTTGCCACCCCAGCAGACTTCTCACTGTATACATCCAAATAGCCAAGCCTCCTGAGGGCGAGGAGCCAGCTCTGCCCCTTCCCGTACAGGGCATCTGTAATGTAATGGATCTGTAATCAGGCAGATCCATCCTGTCGAGCTCTAATCTACAACTACTGAGAGGCTCCATCAGTGTCCTTCAGAGCAGGAAGAGGTGGGAGCTATGAGTGAGAGGGCAACAGGAAGTGTCTGTTCATGCAGAGATTAGTAAAGATGCTAATATTTAGTCATTTATACCATGGAAGCAGAGCCCACCTACGACATTATCTGATTATCTTGTCCTATGTTGCAGAGAATGAAATCCCTCGAAGACTTCTCGACTCAAGCATGAAACTTTTCCCTCCAAAATCTTTCCACTTGGTCCTTGAGTCGGAGCAAACATTTGACAAAATGTAAAGAAAACTCTGGACAGTGTGTTTGAAATGTTGCATTTAGGAGCAGGTGGTGGACATGATGCCTGATAATCTTTAATCTCTGACCTCCAACATCTAGCAAGGTCATGCATGTGTCATGTTGGATGTTACAACCAGCACGGCAATCCCTCAAAGTGTTTTTGTCTTATGAAGTCTGTGATTTTGACCTATGATCTTTGGCCTTCGATAAAGACGTGACCCAAGCCAAAGCGTGTGTTTATTGTGATGCTGATAAATGCAGCTCAGACTTTCCTCAGAACTCTGCATTGCTTTACAACTTATTTTTTCAACAACTTACAGGATGCAAAGCGACGAGGTAATGGATCTCTTTCTAGCTATGTAACGGTAGTTTTTGATGTGTGACAACAAGCAATGTTTGGAAAACTTAGTATTGTAGTTTTGTAGCCGGCTATATATCGCTACTTACAGCCCGGTGCTCTAAGACGTGTCCGAATAATATAAATTTGCTCTAGTTTTAATTGTCTTGTTCCCGAAGTTGAGTATCCAGGCCAGTCCAGCCCTGTCCGACCCGACCATGAAGCTAAGGAAATAGCATTTATAGATAACCTATTTTGATGCTATAAAACTCATCTTAAAGTGTGTATTTCGATCAGGCATATATCTAAAAGTGAGACTTTTTTGTAATTACTTACAAACTCCTCATAGCATTTTTAAGATTTGTGAAAAGTATATAAAAAGCACTCACTATTCTGAATATATTACATTCAAATGTTATTGGCTTAATCATAAGCTGGAATAGCCAACTAACTGTGCAGATATACAGCATATGGCTAATCTTTGTATTGCATTTTGTTTTTTTCTATGTCTAATTCAATCAATTTAATATTTTACTCCCAATAATATCAGGTAAACTAATGTGCACTGTCTTAGTTGCACAAATATGGTATTTATTTAGAAAAATGGGTGCAACTGGCGGAAGGCCTTACCTGTTACTTAAAGATTTAATAGAATTCTGTTTTTATCATCTTGATGCAACTGAGCTGGAGAAGGATAGAGAACAGACAAGTTCCTGATATATCCTAAACACACAAAAATGTTCCAAGTGTATTATATATAAACAACAGTTTGTTGGAGTTTACACCAAATAATTTCATCTAAAACTCCAGGAGTTTAGGTCCTGTTTTATTGTCATGGTAACAATACTTATCAGTGTTTTTCTAACTGAATTGTGTCAATTGTGTTACAAAAAACTTGATCTGTGACAGTAATTTATTCTTTTTATTAATCAAATACATTTTGATATTGTGTTCTGCCATTGAGAAAAGAGAAAATTCCTGAAAATTCAAGCCATGAGTCACCTCGGCAGCATGCAGGTCGGCTTTTCTCTGACCTGCCTGCCAGGTGGCTAACAAGCTCAGATTGATTACCTGGACTAGATCCTTGTGAAACTCTGAGCTAGATGTGGCGTCTGGCATGACACAGGAGACTGATGCACTGACAGACTTAGCACACAGCTGCTTGAGCACCTCAGGACACCTCGAGTAGAAGTGAGCCAGGGCAGAGCCAGGATGACCTAAATGCTGAGAAGTCTACTTATTGTAGCTTATCAGCTGTGGAGTTTGGGTGTGAGAGCGGCTGCCCTTCCCTGCTCTCTTGGATTAACAGTTCAGGCATCAGCTTCTATGTTAAGGCAGCTTTCAATACTCTTCTAAGTCACACAGATGACAGAAATTCAAAGGAGCTATTACAGCAACTACCAATTTAAATAACAGGCAGAAAAAATGAAGATGAGTCAGGGAAAGGTTTATGTGATGCTTCAGTCAAGTGGATTTCATAAGAGAATTCATGCTCTCTCTTTCTGGGTTTCCATTGTATTCAATCTCCTATGTATGAGCATTTCCAGAGTTTTTGCTACCTTTTTCTCTCTCTTTCACCCTTTGGCAAATCCCTTCCCTTTCCTCCCGACGGCTAAAACTAGAGGAATGCTGGTCACATGTAATGTAAGTGTGTACGTGTGTGTGCGCAAAAGCACGATTAGCGGCAGCTCTGAATGAACCGGCTGGGTTTGGTATGCACAGAAGCCTCTTGTTGTGTGCCCCGCGACAAGCCCCCAAGCTAAAGTGGTGAAAAGGGAGTGTGTCTTTGTGTGTGTGGGTGTGTGAACAAATGTGTTACAAATACCTCTAGGAGACAGACAGCGAGAACCCCCGGAAAATACTTCACATGTTTTGGTTTGGTGATGGAGATTTGAAAAATGATGCATAATCCAAACAAATTCAAGGAAACATGATTAAAAAGCCTTTTATCTTCAAATGTTAAGGAAACTAAGGTCGCTTTAGCACTTAAAATCCGACAGCCTCGGTGCACTTCAGGGATGAAGTGACAACACTGATACATTTTTCTCTTGGTTTATATTTTTTGACACTGCACCCATTCAAGAGGACCAAAGCCTGTCAAATGATGTGTAACCTATCTACCTGCCTCTTATTAGAGCTGTAGCTGCAGTCTTTGTTTCTGTCATCCATCATGACAAAACACGGTCTCAGAGAAATCAGAGTCATGTCAGAGTCAAAATCAGGGTTGGTTTCAGAGTCAGAACCAGAATCAGGGTCAAAATCAAATTCAGAATCCGAATAAGAATCAAGGTCAGAGTCAAAATCAGGGTTGGTTTCAGAGTCAGAACCAGAATCAGGGTCAAAATCAAATTCAGAATCCGAATAAGAATCAAGGTCAGAGTCAAAATCAGGGTCGGTTTCAGAGTAAGAATCAGAAACAGAATCAGGGTCAGAATCAGAATCTAATTCAGAATCAAAGTCAGAACTAGAATCAGAATCAGAATCAGAGTCAAAACCAGAATAAGAATCACAATCAGAAACAGAATCAGGGTCAGAATCAGAATCAAATTCATAATCAAAGTCAGAATTAGAATCAGAATCAGAATCAGGATCAAAACCAGAATCAGAGTCAGAATCAGAATCTAATTCAGAATCAAAGTCAGAATTAGAATCAGAAACAGAATCAGGGTCAGAATCAGAATCAAATTCGGAATCAAAGTCAGACTGGGAATCAGAATCAGAATCAGGGTCGGTTTCAGAGTAAGAATCAGAATAAGAATCAGAATCAGAACCAGAATCAGAGTCAGAATCAGAAACAGAATCAGGGTCAGAATCAGAATCTAATTCAGGATCAAAGTCAGAATTAGAATCAGAATCAGGGTCAGAGTCAGAATAAGAATCAGAGTCACAATAAGAAACAGGATCAGGGTCAGAATCAGAAACAGAATCAGGGTCAGAATCAAAACCAGAATCAAGGTCAGAATCAGAATCAAATTCAGAATAAGAATAAGAATCAGAATCATAGTCAAAATCATGGTCAGTTTCAGAGTAAAAATCAGAATCAGGGTCAAAATCAAATTCATAATCGGAATCAAAATCACAGTCAGAAACAGAATCAAAACCAGAATCAGAGTCATAGTCAGAGTCATATTCATTTTTTAATGGTAAGAAAACAACACATAAAAGGAATTTGACTCTGGCAGTTATTTTCACCAGCATAAAGGAAGAAAAAATATAAGTAAATATAAGTAAGTAAGTAAATATAAAAAAAGAGAATACAATTAAATCCACTAAGGACACTACCCAAAGCTGCTGGTGTGTCTTGGTCCAGGAAGATCTGCAGTGACTCCCCTCACCCCCATCATGGACTGCTTAACCTTCTGGTCCTTGGGAAAAGGTTCTGCAGCATTCAGTGCAGCTTTGTCCCCCAAGCCATTGGACTCCTGAACTCCTAAATCTCACTGCTATGCTGACTGTTACTGGACTTAACCTTCTTCTTTTTTTCTTTTGTACATATTTGATATTCAATATTTAACACATAGAGATTCATATTCATACTTCCCCTGCACCTTGTACATTTATTTCTTTTTAACGACTTGCACCTTATTATTTTCTACTTTTATTCATATGGTACTTGAAATCTGTAAACTGTAGCCTATGCAACGAAATCTCATTCTGTATCACCTGCTGCATACTGAATGACAATAAAGTCTGTCTAAGTCTAAATAATTTAAATGAAATATAAATGAAAATAACACAATAAAATGCAGTGTACGTACAAATACAGTATTAATATGTAGAACTGATGGGAGGAAAGTGCAAGTCTATTGTACAGCTGTGCAAATGAATAGTGAAGATGTTAACTGTTTAAATAATAGTATTGTTCAGTTCAAAGTAGGGCTTGGCAACTAATCAAAAAACAATCAAAACTGACCTTTAGACCCTCTAATTGAAGTCATTCTACTCATGTCGATTATTTTGATTGTTTTCCTTCTATAAGTCACATGACCGCAGCCCCTCCATACAGTCTGTTTTCACTTCTGCCAAGAGCGAAGGACATGCCACCAACATGGAGGAGACGACCGCCAATCTATTAGAGGACCTTGTAGCCAAGAAAAATACCGTCTCCTTTATTTGGGCACATTTTGGATTCTGCAAAGTACACTGAACAGAAAGAAGTTAAGTGTAAATACTGCAGGAAGACCGTGTCGACAACCATCGGAATCACCTCTAATTTGTTCCAACATAGCATAAATCAATTGTTCATTAATCGTAATCGAGGCAAGAGCTTCAATTAATCATGATATTGAGATTAAGTAATATCGCCCAGCCCCAGCTCTAAGCAGTTCAGACGTATTCTGTGCCACAAAATAATGATAAAGCTTTATTTAAGCTGCATTGGGTGGCACAATATTTACTGTAGTGATGTATAATAAGATTCCGCATGAATTTGCAAAGACGAACCTGTTCCCAGGAGAATGGGAATGTTGGTTGCACTCTGCATGTTATTGCCAATGAAAAGCTAAGTTATATTTTTGTATTGGGATATTTAGCCAACCCACCCTTTGCCCTCACACTCAACACAGCATCATGTGGATTTGCTGTTCATCATGAGACTGGGATCCACATTCAAGATTTCCTGCTGCTTAACAGAAGGTTTTTTCTTGAGCCATGATGGAGGGATTCATGATTATGGATTCATGTTGGGTGTTGGATGTTTATATTTGTATATATATTTATATGTGTATTTTATGTGTATATGCATACATGTGTATCCATAAAATAAAGAGCTTTATGCTCTATTGTAAAGTGTCTCGAGATAACACTTGTTATGAACTGGCAATATACAAATAAAGATTGATTGATGGATTGGTTGACCCTTCACTCCCCTTTAGTTTGTTTGCTCATTTTGGGCCCTGTTAGCCGTGAATAGCTTTGATGACCACTGAACCCTTTGAGGGTGGACCAAGACCCTAGTTTTTTGGTGGTCCAAAGTTCAGGTCTTTGGTCTGCACCAGTGATCCTCTGAGCTTTGATAGCCCAACTGACCCAAACTAAACTGAATAGGAAATAGATTCTGCTTGGTGATGTCAAAAATTTGCTAGATGTCAAAATGCCAAAAGTGTTGTTGCATTTACTCCTAATGTGCAGAACTGAGTTAGCAAGCTGGAATTTCTGGTCCAACCTATTAAATTTTGTGTTTCTTTTAAAGAAGTTTACAATTAGATGCTAGAAATAAGCTTTGTGGTCAACACATACTTTACATAATATGTATACACATGCATATGCTTCCTCTTTATGCTCAGTGATTCTCCACTTCCTCTTCTACTTCTCTTTACATAGGCCTGACATTAAGTCTACTGTTTGTTCTTATAATTTTTATGTAAATATTAAGAACAACACTGAAGTCTTCAGTTGGAGAAAGTTACTGATATAATAAAACATCTCTCGGTCTGTTCACTGCAGCATGCATCTGTACTGGGGGGGTCACTGCCTTATGACCACTATCATCTAAACCTTTGAATACTGGCTCAGGATTAGAACTGGATTTATTCAAAATGATTAGTATTCCTTAAAATGCTTAAGCTCAATCTGTGTCTCTGTCTTTCTTTCTGTTTAATGGACTGTGATTGAGTGTCTTAAAGAAACGGTGTGCATTGTATAAGAAATCATGCTCAAGTCTGGTTGCAGCTGGGGTAGTGTGGGTGCAGGCCAGAGGGAGATTGGGGAGAGGGTGTTTAATTGTGCTTACACAACTGATCTCAGTGTGGGTGCAGCCAGAGCATTAATACTGTTCTCCTGAGTTTAATCCTAGCTCAAGCACTGTGCAACAAGAGCAGAACACCTGCAACATTCTAGCTCCATGTGTGGTGTGTACATGCAAGAGAACATTGATATCCAATCTCAATACAATATCTATGTGATTTAGCTTGAATTATAGAAAATCAAATAATTTTTTTTTAATAACCTAACACATTTAATTATATTTTACAAGTCCAATTTCAGTGGAGCTTACACAGTAATCACACTCCTCCTGATGGATGGATGTCAGGCCCTAGTGAGTTAACTTAGAACAGAGGAAAGAGGAGAGCGAACAAACTAGTTTTGCATTCTTACATACGTTCGATATGGTGTGTTTTATTTACATCAACTCTGGAACAGTATTTGAATAAGTTTCTACTAGCAGGAAGACAAAACCCCCAGACCTCTGCACTCTGCCCTACAGATACAAGAAGGACAGACATATTCCTCTTTGTTTAAAAAGTAACTGTTTAAGGAATCAAAAAAGTGCAACATAAAACTCCCCAAAAAAGAAATACACAACCTGTTGGGGATTCTCTGAGGAGTTCCCAAAAGGCTTAAATCGAACAAAAATACTTCCCTTAAAAATATCATTTGCATGGCATTGCAATACTCTGATCCTTCACAATATTGTAAACCAAAGTTTGCTGGCAATTCACACAGATGATTTGGTTTACTTAGGCTAATATGAATCTGAGGTAGTGCTGGGAAAAAAACAGTATCAGTTCTGCCACTATTACAGTTCTGCTAGGATTCAATCCCTGCATAGAGGAACTGTGGTGCAGACATCAGTGAAACTAACAGCCATTCATAGCCCTGTTCATGCTATCGCTAGCACCCTGTGAGGTTTCTCCTCCACTGTGAACATCCAGTTGACCTGCAGTTTACTGCCTTTACTAATAAACACAGAGCAGATTCACTGAGTGCATGGCGATTACACCAGTGTGCATGCTTCTAATAGTTGTGTACTGGTTGTAGGATATGAACATCTGGCCCCTTTTTGCTCACTTAAAGACTCAGGAATATTTTCTAAATATTTCTTCCCATATCAGCTCTTCCAGACCTCATGGGGGGAATAACCTTTGGGGAGGAAACTTCTATCTTAAGTCCAAGAAACAAATCTCAGCTGATTCACCCCCTCAAACTTCAGGAAGTTTCAGAAGTTTTGTGAAAGAGTAAAAATAGTCTGTTTCACTTCCTACCATATCAAGCAGGAGCTAAATTCAACCCGCATGCATAAATAATAAATGAAAGATTGACTAATTTCATTTAGCTTCCATGCTGCCAGGATTTTGGTGCATACTGGCTCTCTTAGTTGGAAGAGAGACAAGTTCTGAGTCACACTTGTGTGCCTGTAATACATGATAACATTTTTGTGTTCATCTGTTAAAAGAGTAATAGTTTGTTCAAAGAGGTTCAGTCCACAAGATCTTCACACCTCCTATTCATGAAGTTTTAGTTAGGTTTGCTTGGGGTTGTTACTACTTAAGCTAATAAGGCCTTAATATTTTTTAGTTTTGGAGTGTTTGATAATTCTGTTTTATTTCAATTTGATTCCAAAGTTTGATAAATTACTCAAGCGTGGGCTGTAAATAATAAAACAGAAAATACAGACAAGCAGAAAAAATCAATAAAGGTAGCAACTCAAAAAAAATATTAAGTGGCATGGATTGGAAGTATGTCCATAGCAGTAAAATAATTAATAATAACTAAAAAAGGATAAACTTCCCGAAATCTTGAAAGACTAAGACAATGAAATGAACAGAAGTAGATTGTTGATGAAAATTATTCTAAGGAATATAAATGATTTGTTTTTTTTATGTATAAGACAGACAGAAATTGAAGCTGAAGGCTGTAAGACAATCAAATCTATGGACTTTACCTACTGTCCTTCTTATAAGTCTGTTCACCAAGAGGGAGGTGAGCGTGTGCTGCAAACTGAAGAACAGATGGAACATGTGTGTGCGTGTGTGTGAGAAGCAGATCAATAAACAGAGCACGGGTGGTCATGATAACAAGCATCACCAGGCTTCCAGTATTCTGTTTTAAGTTCTAATAATTTCTAGATTAAAATAGCGGATCAATCTGAAAGTAAGATGGGCTAAACCCTTACCATTCCCTTTGGACGACCAAATTGCCTGCATATAGTACTAGGTAAGTTTGGCAGCTGTCTGAATTGAGTACTGCTCTTTGGAAGAAGAGTATTTTTTTATTCTCTGCAATGTTCCACAGTGGCTGAAGCAAAGAGAAAAAAAGACAAAACAAGCAAGGAAGGTGACAGACAAGGCTAAAAATAGAAAAGAGAGTGACTGATCAAGAGGCAGCACTAAAGTACCTGCAAACAATTCATGCAGATCATGTGGCATGGTGCTGCCGTTTTCAACTCTTTGCTATCCCTGCCTATACTTTATATTCTCTCTCCTCGACACTGCTGTCTAGTTATCTGTGCAACTGTCCCTCTTAAATAGGAGTGTGTAGATTTTATAAAGATGTGTAGAGGTTTATTAAACGACAGAGCCCATATTATCAATGGGAATGAACATATTGCATTTTTTTATATAAATCATCCTCTAACCAAATAAAAGCTAATGTGCAGGGCTTTTACCTTTATTTTCTAATCCTTAGCGCATCCATTTTATTTTAACACTCCATCATTTATCAGGCTGTAACCGGTGTCAGGCTGTGCAAGAGCACATGGCTGAAAGAGATGCAGAAAAGTATTTTTATCATATGATCGGCTTCACTAAAGCATATGATCTCAAAATTGTAGTGTGGCATCGCATCTGTATTAGGAATGTCTCAAGTCTACCCGCCTGTACCTGCTGCAGGTCTTTTTGGAAGCATTGAAACTCTAGGAAGCAGATGCTGAGGATTACAGTCCAAAATAAAATGACTGGACCTAAGTCTAGAACCTCAAATCTAAGTCGAGTTTGAAGTTTTTTAGGGTTGGGTCCAAGTAAAGTCTCTCGCAGTGAATTAAGCGTAACTCAAGTCCAAGTCTATAACTCAAGATCACATCTCTGGCATGTTCAGTGAAGGCTATCAAAAAACAATGGCTACTGAAATTAACAGTGGTTGTCATGTATGAGAGGTAAAGGTTGTAGGTGTGTTTTTAGTTATTTTCACGGATTTTGCCCAATACAAAGCTAGGCTAAGCTAAATGAGACTAAACTGAAGCAGGTTTGGTTGAGTTCAATCAAAACACAAATAGATATGAAAGCTGCACCAATGTCTTCTCTCTCACACCACTACAACGCCATGGTCTCCCTTAACAAGCAAAAACAGTCTTGCAATGTCTCTGAAAAGAAGCCAAAATCTAAATGCGGGTGGATGTAAAAGCCTTGAGACTACATAGAGTCATTGCTACTTAATGACAAGGTATCAATAGCATATAATATAGTTTTGGTTTATAATAACAACAGACATTTATGTGAATTTCACTCCTTCATTGGTAAGCATTGTAGCTCTCTAAGCCTCCACATTCATTAATTTATTTTCAACTGAAAATAAAGTAAATATAGCCACTTATGTGTTTAACTTAAATTGGACAAGTCATTATTCCAGTCTTTTATATATCAAGTTCTACAGTCCAGTGCTCTTACATATGCTCACAATCAATTATTTTCCAGCAACTTTAATGTAGAGAATGTCATCAATTTAATTTATTCAAGCTCAATATATGATACCCAACATGAAAACGTAATAGTATAAATTCTTAATGATCCTTTGCATGGGAATACTCCAGATAAATCAGCCAACTGTTACAAGATTGAACTGAAGCACACACTGCAGAGGGAAAATGAGGAAGTACAATAAATGTGTTTATATCAAGATTATTCCCAACTGGAACTTCCCCTAAATTGGATTAAGAAGAAACAGAGTTGCAAGCAGACCTAAAATAACCTCAAGATTTATTCTGAGTGTGTACCAACAACAAGGGACTCACACTGGGAACAATATTAGAGCTCAAATCCCCAAAGCATGTGCCAGAAGTGAAGCCAGGCTGCCTGTGTATGAGGCAAGGTTTGGTTTCCCTTCAACCCCCTGAAACATGTCCTTATTCTCACTGCAGCTTACATGGGGAGATAACTCGACATACATAAAGACAAACACACGTCCATACCACTTGTTAGACTGCCTGAGGTCCGTGTGGGTCTTATGAGTTCTTTATCAAGAACTGCTACGACTGGAAAAGCAGCGAGCGGAGTTTATGTAAAGAAGAGATAACTGCAGTGAAACAATAAAGTTTTTCTCCCACCAAGGTCTTTTCAGATATGACAAAATTAAATAAAACAGGCATCTTACAGTAATTTCACTTATCCATCTCATCCTCATTCAATTTAGAATAACGTCTTCCATTTCCATTAATTGCTTATTTTACTCTCACTGGAATAGTGAGAGTATAATTTTTGTCTTGGCAGGGCTAACATGCACTGGTGAAACTGAAATGAGTATTTTGACTTAAGAGACTGTTTTGTACTTTTCTTTTTCCTGGAATAGCCAGGTATTCACCGTAAATGCAGTGCTGAGGAAAAGGCAATTTTCACATGTAATAGGTGTAGAAATGAGTCCTGTGCAAATCTACAGCTCTGATACTGCAAAAAAAGATAATGATTCTTCTTAAGTGTTCCAATATTATGTTGGTGATTGAAAGAGTTATTATGGACACAACTATAGAATTGCAGCCCTCTGCGACAATATTCGCTCTGAGAGATAAATGTCTTCATTTCTCCTTAGAAAGTTTTTTCTTTCATTTTCAAAGTACTTTAGGGACCTAAAACAGACACCAAGCCAAATAAAAAAGAAGGAACAAAATCATTAAATTTACAAGTCCATGACAAGTAACAACTTTCAGTGTTTAAAAAAAAGATGCAGTATGGGGATATGAAACTGCATTTCTCTGGTTGTCCACTTCAGGCTGGCTGCAAAAGAAGTTACATATGTACTCATTCAAAAAGCTTACTCTTTCACACAAAAACAAACGCATTTGTTGTGTGGTTAAAAAAATAATTTGAGAATTTAAGCGCATGTCTTAATTGACAGTCTACAGGACAGTTATTTATACATATATATGTATATATATATATATATATATATATATATATATATATATATATATATATATATATATATATATATATATATATATATATATGTATATATATATATATATATATACATATATGTATATATATATATATATATATATATACATATATGTATATATATATATATATATATACATATATGTATATATATATATATATACATACATAAAACCAGCCAACTTTCATTTTTGGGGGTTGAAATATATCTAAGAAGGGGTGGTGCTGATCTGACTGAAGGGCGGGAATGTTTAGGGCTCTCTACAAGCGTCAATGGCCAGCCAACGACTTATTCCGTTAGAGTCAGTGTCATACAGAGTCCTCTTCTAAAATATTTATCAGAGCAGAGAAAAAAAAGAAACAATCAAGTGAAGCCTGACAGAGAAAGCTTCTGCACATATCATGCGTTCGCCTAACCTGACAAGCCAGATGGACAGCTCCATATATCTGCCACAGAAATATTTCACTAGTCCATCTGGGTAGGAACCCTTTAAATTTGTTTTCAGGGGCAGAACGTTAAAAAAAACACAAGCTTGTGATTGGACAATCGTTTGGCTCGCCACATTCATCACAGACCAATCCACATCAAGCAGGGTTGCCTCTTATAATGTAGCATACATAGCGGCTAATGTAGTGACTAATGGCTACAATAGTTAACAACAGTTCATGGATGTTAGCCATAGCGGCTAACTTAGCCGCTAGCAGCTAACTGTCCTGTATCCATTAACATCGAGGGTTTTAGAAATGAACTGTGTTGTATTGTGCTTTCATTATGATCTATTGTCTTTTCCTATGTCCTGCTTTTGTGTGTGTGGTGTCTTTACCATAATGCTTATGTGTTACCTGCCTAGGGACTATGGATGTAAATTAGCATTGAAGCTATAATGTGGCATATTTACATCTATTGTTCTTTGAATGGATGTTCATTAATGTGCACTGTCCCTATTAAATAAATAAAAAAAACAAACAAAAAAACAACAGTTAATGACCGTTAGCCGCTAACTTAGCTGCTAACAGCTAACGGCCTTTTACTATCGTCTTACACTAAATTTTACCACACAGATGATTCATTTAACACTTATATGTGACATGAACCTCGTCAAAGACAATCCCTACAAGTAAACTTCTGAGGAGGGCAGATTTCGCCAAGTTTCACTGAGTAGCCATGAGGACAATAGGCTAATCGGCATGTCTGTTCTCATCTTCCAGTTCTCAACTTCTGGTTGTTGTCACGTCCACATTCTGCTGCTCCCGTCTCTCTTCCCTGATTGGGCCATTAAGTATTCAGCCGAAGGAATTTGTTAGACAACGGAGGCTGGCAAGATGGACCTGCAGGATTTCAGAATCAGGCAGGTCTGTCTGCTCTGCAAGTTCACCTCTGTAGCTGAAAAATGAGGTTGATGCATAAATCCAAAAACGCAGTTACAGTGCTTACTTGACTCGGCTGTGAGAACAGAAGAGGTCAGAGCCCCTCACATATTTCATGTTACGCTGCTGATTCGTGTAGTAAAGATAAAAATGTTTACACTCTTTTTTTCGAACTGAGCAGGGGTGCATTTGTCTGTTTTGACTCTGCTAATGACTCCAACAATGGATAATTAGGGGCTAGACTGACTACAGCTTCTGTGTGCACAGTGTTCAAGAGGAAGCTTCAGACCGACCGTTTGTGATTTGGCTGACCAAAAGTTAGTTTGAGAAAGAGTTTTCAATCCGGCAGCCACTGTAAACTGGACTCAAAGACCACCACAGAGTCCAAATAGATGACGTCACTCAGGCCACATCTGGTGTTTTAAACAGCTTGTGCAAAAGCCCAGTCCCTAGCATGAGCTCACTGCTGTTACTGTGCCGACGTTACAGTGTTGTGAGTGATGCAAGAACACCTGTTGTAATTAAAGCACCAAGGAAAGTGTGTGAATGTGCTATACTGTTTCTGTGGTTCGTTTTCAATTTAAACTCCCTTAGTTATCCTCACCAAGACTTGCACACCATCACATCACCTCCATCCTTCAGCACCTCCACTGGCTCCTGGTCAAGCATAGCACTGAGTACAAACTGCTCCTGTACACCTTTAAAGCGAATAACAACACACCCCTCTCAATCTGTCCCATCTCCTCCACATCACCACTCCAGCCCGCTCCCTCAGATCACAATCCCAAAATTTGATCTTGCTGCCCCTCTTATAAATCCAGACTCAAAGCCATCCTGTTCAGGACTTCATACTCCATTTAACAGCACTCTGTCATTTAGATCCCCTCAGCCCCTTAATTATTAATATTTATTAATATTTACCTACTGTCATTGCTGATGTCTGTTTGACTGTTGGCAAGATTACACAAAAACCTCTCAATGAATTTACATGAAAATTTAACCAGATGTGTGGTTGGTCCAAGGACGAAACCAATCGATTTTGGTGCTGACCTGATCCAGATTGATGTCACAAAAACATTTAAGTTTATAATGTCAAATCCCATTAATTCACTGCATTATGGTAATTGTAGTTTATTTGCAAACTGATGTCAACGTTTGCAAGCCTATGTCACCACTTTTTTCATCTTATCTTGCATTGCCACTGGACGAGCTTGGCAAACACAATGGCTAACAATAGTCTGGTAAATCAGCACTTGAAAAGTCACTGCCGTAACTGAGCTGCTTGGCGGAGGTCTGTGCGCTCTGAGTGTTTTCTAGTGCTGATTTTAATGTTGCTGTTTAATCTTGTAAAGTGTCCTTGAGTGTCATACAAGGTGCTTTCAAATCAAATGTGTTATTATTGTTAACAAGAGTGGAGATGGTCCTGTCCAGCCCTCTATGTGTACAGATGCAGAGCTGATCTGCATCACTATACCTAATGTTCAGGCTATTGCCATGTAAATCATAAAACCCTGCTTCAAAAGTCCCAAACTATCCCACTGATGACATATTTGTGTGGTTTTTTCTCTGCTCTGAGGCGAGTCTGATGGGGCACTTGGTCATTTATTGGAGGTTGCAGGTTTGGCGATTTCCTCAACCTATTCCTACTGCCATATTAGCTGGTATATGGGTATGAAAGAGCATGAATGTTGGGCAATACTGATGGACAATTTATATAGAAACTGCAGCCATCAGTGAATGAATGTGAGAGTGAATGGTTAAATGTGACCTGCAGTGTGAAGTACTAGAGACTGAAACTAGACTAGAGACTCAAGACTAAAAAAGAGCTATACTGTATAAGCTCAAGTTAATTTACCACATTGTATAGGCATAGGAAGTGATGGACTTAGTTCATCAGTTTGCTGTGTTGTCTGTATGTCATTTTCTCTGCCTACCGTGAGTATACTGCATGTTAACTTATGAAGATGTGCTCCGCCAATGTGCTGAACCAGTGATGGGATTGCAGTGGCCATCAGGCATCTGCTCTCCAGCCTAACGTGCATTTTTGAAAGGAAGGAAGCTAATTAAAGCCTCATACCCACAGGAAAAAGAGATCAGTAAGTCAGTCTGTAAGTAAGGTACGTGTGTTAACTCAATCAATGCCTCTGAGGAAGCTGGTGAAATCCATGATTTTTGCTCCATAATGTTTTACACATTAATATGTACTTTAAAGTTTCCTAACTGTATGAACTCTTCACTGAGCACACTAGAGTTTAGGACTGTTTTACACTATAATGCCTACTGAAACACACAGTTTTGAACCACATCATAATATTGGGATGGACAATATATCAATGAAATAGATCAATTCAAGAGTCAAGAGTCAAGAGTGACCTTTTTTTTTTCGGCAGGGTGGATAAGACAGTCTCTATCCCTTACTGGCTGGGGGTGGGAGAGAGTGTAATCGAATATCTTCAATTATTTGGGTGCATGACTGAGTTTGATTTTTAGGAAAAGTGACAGCCTCAGTCTGCTTAGCCACAGTCACACACAATGACGTAGTAGATTTCGTCATTGCGTCACACGGTACTATTCAGCCTTGCTATTACCTCACTCCACTGAAGGCTGAATATGGCTTTTTTTTGCTAATTCGGCCACTGAATATTCGGTGCATCATTAACAAAAAGTGTTGCTAAAATTCTGTACTGTTGATTAGATTAAAGGGAGAAAATATTTGACATGTTGCATGTAGCTATGAACTAAATTGTCTAGATCATCTGCATCTGAATGAATTATATTTGGTAACATTACGTCCGATGGTGGTCTAAACCTGTAAACACAGACCACCTTCATCTTTATGACAGATTGTCTGACCAGAGACACACACAGCCTTTGGCACTGAAGAATGTCTGTTAAGAAACCTCACTGGTTTATTCTGAGTTTTTAAACTAAAACAGTGTTCCCACAACACAGCGCTGAATAACTTTCGTCTAACCTCAGAACTACTGCAGTCAGTCCTTTTCAGAGAGTGATATATGTCCTAACTGCTTCAAAACTACCTCTTTTCTTGTCTTCATTCTTGTAACCACTTCCTGTGCTCTCTTCTTCTCTGCATCCTCTTTGGGTGAGTTGCCTAGAGTTTCCACATGACAACAGAAATCTAAATCATATGGCTTACACACAGTATATTAGGACTATATCTCTAAAGGGCATGAAAGCCCTTTAGCAAGCCATGAGTAGATACTGGCAACTCTCCTACTGTGTCCCCTCTCCCCCCTCCTATCTCTAATACCGGCCTCTTATTTTCCTCTGTGAATAAACCCCAGAACTTTACATCTCCAGCTCTGAATGGGCCCCATCAGGCGATTTCTGAGCCATATCTCACAAGGGCATGAAAAAGCCTTACCCCTCCTCTGCTCTCCGCACACCTCCCTGTTCATCCATGAAATGACACCCCTATTTAATCAATTGTGAATCATGAAATTTTGCACAAGAGACCCCTTTTCTCTGCACTTGACAGTGATTGAACTGCACAGCCATGCAATTCCATTCACCACGGCGATGAGAAGAAAAGAGAGCGGGGGAGGGGCGGCGCACTGTGCAGTGTTTGAGAGATGAAGGTGATTTCCCTGTGACATCATGGGCCCCTGCTCAATGGTACCACAACAGAGGGTCCCTTCTGTGCATCGGGGCCACGTGGTCGGGCAGAACAAAGGGAGCCTACAGCTGAGCTATAGGGGTGCAAAGGAGGTACGCACATGTATTTGTGTGTGAATGGGACACAGAGGAGCAGACCTTAACACAAACATTTTACAGAGGTTCTCAAAAGTCCAGGGGTTAAGAATAACAGGGGAAGGAGAGAACAAGGGGGCTAGTTTAAGAGGCAGTTTAAGCTTTTTGGGGGCCTCTGCAAAGACTATCATTAGGACCTTCCCAAATCTGAAGACATTTGAAGTCTTTGAGGGCTTTTAAGGTCCAGGAACTTACTGATCTTAAAGATTCACATAAAGGTGTAACAGCTGGAAGACCATACATCCTCTTTTATTGTTGTTAAATTATATCCTGGAGAGATTTTATAAAATTCCCTAAAAAGTGTAGGTTATGCTCATCTTGTTCTACAGATGAAGCTGTCGCACAGAAAAGATATGCAGGTTTAAAACTACTGCAAAAATATCCAAATAATTTGAATGGATTCTGAAAGCTAAGAAGCAGAGAGCAGAGAGAGGATTCAGAGACAGACATGTGAGTCATTTATTTACTTTCTGTTTAAATAATGGAAAAAATATTGTAAATTATGACATTAGTATTTTTACCTCCACCAAGGAGGTTATGTTATTGCTGGAGTCTGTTTGTTTTTTTGTTTGTTTGTTTCTCTCTTAGCAACATCACTCGAAAAATTATGGACGGATTGAACTTTTCAGGAAATGTTCGGATTGGGGCGAGGAACAAATGATTAGATTTTGGAAACTGTAAAACTGTGATGACAAAAATGCGATTTTCGTGAATAACTATTGAACTAAAATAGATATCATGATGAATCCAATTGCTAATGGTATGTTTTCATGGTCAAAGAATCTAAATATTTAGATGAAATCAAGGTAGGACTAATATTTATGGTGAAAATAACAACATGGGTGAGGGCGGTGGTGCTGATGGACGTCTGCGCTCTGTTTTCTTGCTGTTCATTTGCCGTATTTTCACTTAGTTTAACTTTTTTGCCATTTTTTTTCATCATAGTTTGTGTCTTAAGGATTTCATAAAATTGCATTATATAATAATATAGATAATATTAAAGGTGCTATTAGGAGAATCTATTTCCGAAGACATAAAGACTCTGCTACCCATGAGCACACACAGCAACTGTCGTAATCCTGCGTTCCAGTAACCTCAGAACTGCGAACAGTTGAAGTCAGAAAAAAACATTCCCATCTACCAGGCTATTGTTAGCTGTTGTTAGCACACTCTGCGTTGTTGTTCTCAAATATCACATGAAGAATTTGAGTATCACTATGGAAGCTTTGAATTGAATTGATTTATTTATTTCGGTCACGTCAGCACACTTATACAGCATCACACATTGTCAATAGTTGATCAAATGTACATGTCCGAAAGGGAAGACGGGAGAAGCAGAGCTTATCTAGTCCCGTCCCCATTTTCTCAATATTTAGTCTCCTCTTTTCCACATATCATCAAATTATTATAAATTTTTATTCCATTTGCAGAAGTATGACATAATTCTTCTTTTTTGTAAATATAAGTCTTGCAATACTATGTATACAGATGATCTAGAGCAACACACCCCAGTCAGAAGTGCAAATAAATTGATTATTACAGGAGCTAAATAACTGTTCGCACTAGGGGCATCCATCTTCGATTGTCAACTCGGGGGTGACGAGGTTTCACCAAGTTCCCAGTAGGAAATTCCGACTTCGGGGGACGTTCCAGTTGCAGTTTCCTACTCGAACCCTGAAATTCCTACTCCTGACTAACTGGAACGCACCAAAAGACGTGACCCAAGCCAAAGCGTGTGTTTGTTGTGATGCTAATGAATGCAGGTCGGACCTTCCTCAGAACTCTGCATTGCTTTACAACTTCTTTTTTCAACAACTTACAGGTTGTAAAGTGACGAGGTAATGTATCTCTTTCTAGTTACGTAGTGGTAGTTTTTGATGTTTGACAACAAGCAATATTTGGAAAACTTAGTATTGTAGTTTTGTAGCTGGCTGTCCGACCCGACCACTTAGCTAAGGAATAGCATTTATAGATAACCTATTTTGATGCTATAAAACTCATCTTAAAGTGTGTATTTTGATCAGGTATATATCTAAAAGTGTGACTTTTTTGTGATTACTTAGAAACTCCTCATAGCCTCTTTAATATAAGAATGATAATAATGAATAATATAAGAAAGGTTGACTTTCTGTTTGTTGTCTCAAAGTGTTAACTTCATTTAAAGTTGTTTTTAAGATGAACCTGTTGAAAATTCTGATCTTTTTTTTCATTTCTTGTAATTTCACACAGTTTAGAACATTAACAAATTAATAATGATAAATACTTGTTTTACTTTTACCTGAAACAAGGTGCAAAACTGGGGAAACCCATGCATGCAAGAGAAGAGCATGCAAACTCCACACAGAATTCTCTGAGCAGTCCAAGACATGTCCAGTAGGGCTGGGCGATATTACCTAATCTCAATACCACGATTAATTGAAGGTCTTACCTCAATTTCGATTAACTAACAATTACTTTATGCTATGCTGGAACAAATTAGTTGCAGTAGCAATGGTTGTTGACATGGTCTTCCTGCAGTATTTACACTTAACTTCTTTCTGCTTGATGTCCTCTGCACAGAATCCAAAATGTACCCAAAACAACGGAGAGGATATTTTTTCTTGGCTACAAGGTCCTCTGATAGATTGGCACTTGTCTCCTCCACGTTGGTGGCGCATCCTTCGCTCTTAGCAAAAGTGAACACAGGCTGTATGGAGGGAAAATAATCAAAATAATCGTCATGAGTAAAATTATTTCAATTATAGGGTCTAAATGTCAATTTTGATTATTTTTTGATTAATTGCCCAGCCCTAATGTCCAGTCGCCTTTTTTCTTCCTTCTGATGCTTGAACGTCAGCAGAACATCTTGACCATGTCTTTATGCTGAAATGCATTGAGTCGCTGCCATGTGATTGGCAGATTAGTCACTGTGTTCATGTGTAGTTGAATGGGTGTACCTTATAAAGTGGCCAGTGAGAGTATATTGCCTTCATGTAGAGGCCCCTGAAGCACAGTGCTCCAGGCAGCTGCCTTCCTTTACCCTATTGTACGTCTGACCGCGCTCGGGGGCAGATTACAACTGGAGGACACAGAGTGAGATAGAGTCTGACAGAGAGAGAAGTTTAGGGGAGAAAAGAGGGGGAGAGGGGTGTAGAATGAGACCCCTGATGATAAAGCCCCCCCTATTTTCTGCATGAAAGGACTTGTGGGAACGACATGCAAATGTATGATGCAAGGTCTGAGCGGAGTGTGTCAGCGAACATAGCACAGATTCCAGGCTGATGTGTGACATAACAGCGACAGGGCACGACCCCAGCACGACCCCGGAGCAGAGGTTAGATTGAATCAGCTTTCTGTCACTGTGAAAATGCTCAGGATTTATGCAGCACACACTCAGAATATGAACAGATTTTTTGGGTAGAGATGGATGAATTCATGAGAGCAGGCCTGTGTGCATGTGTCTCACACAAGTGTCTGAGTTTAAATAAAGCATGCTAATGAAGAGCTAATATATCCCCGTGGTGAGAGCTTCAGTTTCACTTCTGCTACACAAAAGCTAATTCTGCTGGTCAGGCAAGTAACAGAATCATTGTTGAGAAATCTCAAAAGGAAACAGTACAACAAAAATGCAGAAATGAAAAAAAATCCCTATCCTACGTAGAGACTAATTTTGGTGTTCTGATGACTTTTTTTCTGAAGCCACAAAATGAAACTATTTTTCAGTACAAAGAAGAATAATTACTGGAGCCATGATCCTCTCAGAAGATCAAATTATAAAAAGTATGGTAATTTCCTTGCAAATTATCCTGAAAACAGGGTCAAGTTTAGTTGGTCTTTCGCAAAAATTAGGGGGAATTGAAATAAGTTCTGATGCCAGACTTTGTTGTCATGGGCATACACGTGCTCTACTGCAAAAAAAGAGACATGAAAACACGCACACATGGTCTTATGAAACAAAAGCCTTATATAATCTTTTAAAATCTTAATCTACAGCAAATTAAAAGGTAAAAATCTTTCTTTTTTAAAGAGATGTTGTTTGTCTAAATGAGGGGAAAGCAGTTCATGTGCTGTGACTAGTAAGAAAGAACATAACATAAACTTAACTTTTGCAGTATGTATAACTCCGATACTGCACGCATATATCATACTTTGTCAGGAAGCTTAAAACCTACCATAACCCACTTTTATAGCTGTTATTGCGCTGACCAAATTTTATTTGAAAACAACATTTTCCTCATGGTGGCTGCCAACGATGTGACCCCAAAGCCCACCTCTGTACCCCTCCACACAGCTGGAATCACCAGGCTTTGGGTCACAAACTCATTCTCTCTCTCTCTCTCGCCCTTATCTGTATGCAGTGTCAAGAGGCACTTTGCTCTGAGGAGGAACACCTAAACGCATCACGCCTTGAAAATAACAAGAGGTGTTTTTCATGAAAAAGAGTTTTGCAAATGACATAATTTGTCAGTGACCTGTGTCACCATGGATCACAAAGAACACACATGGTTCACACAGAGGTAGGATCCTATCTGCTGTGTTTGCATCTGCAGAGGAAATTTATTTCCATGCAATGACAGGCTGAAGAAAAATTCTAAAAGAGTTGAAAACATGAGTAAAAAGTTCTGTCACAGTGTTAATCACTCATGCCGTACTGTGTGTAATGGAGCTCCCAATATGCAAGAGGTGGGACAGATGGGACACCATTTTAAATCATGCTGGTGTTATGATTAGCCTCTTGAGATAATATATTTATTGGCACTACACAAATTAAAGGGACTGTGAGGAGAATCTATTACCGGCAATGTAACTCTGCTACCCATGAGCAAGCGCGGCGACTGTCGTAATGCTGCGTTCCAGTGACCGCGGAACTGGAAGTGACATCATCTCTGACTTATCGGCGTTCCAGTTGAAGTTGGAAAAAAACATGCCGATCTACCAGGCTATTGTTAGCTGTTGTTAGCACGCCCTGCGTTGTTGTTCACAAATATCACATGAAGAATGTGATTATCACTATGGCAGCATTTTTGTAAATATAAGTCTAACAATACGATGTATACAGCTGATCTAGAGTGACTCACCCCAGTCAGAAATGCAAATAAATGGATTATTTCAGGAGCTAAATAACTGTTCACACTGGGGGCATCCATCTTCGATTGTCAACTCGGGGGTGGCGAGGTTTCACCGAGTTCCCAGTAGGAAATTCCGACTTCGGGGGGCGATCCAGTTAAGTTTCCTACTCGGAACTCGAAATTCCTACTTCTGACTACAACTTGAACGCACCAAAAGACGTCTGCAATCCAAAGCTTGTGTTTGTTGTTATGCAGCTCAGACCGTCCTCAGAACTCTGCATTGCTTTACAACTTCTTTCTCAACAACCTACAGGATGCAAAGTGACGAGGTAATGTATCTCTTCCTAGTTTCGTAGTGGTAGTTTTTGATGAATGACAACAAGCAATTTTTGGAAAACTTAGTATTGTAGTTTTGTAGCTGGCTATATATTGCTACTTACAGCCCAGTGCTCTAAGACGTGATGAATAATATACATTTGCTCTAGTTTTAATTGTCTTGTTCCCAAAGTTGAGTATCCAGGCCAGTCCAGCCCTGTCCGACCCGACCGGAAGGCTAAGGAATAGCATTTATAGATAACCTATTTGATGCTATAAAACTCATCTTAAATTGTGTATTTCCATCAGGCATATATCTAAAAGGGAGACTTTTAGAAACTCCTCACAGTCCCTCTAAGATTGATTGATCTTTTGTCTTTTGTTTTCTGCAGTCAGATTGAAACACCTTTTGTTTAGATGCATTTCATCAGTGATTGAAAAAATTTTAAAATATATAATATCTTGGGGCGCTGGTTTGGCGGAGTGGTTAGCAACCATGCACGCCCCATATAAGCCTATCCACTGTCTCTCTCCTTTCAATAAAGGCACAAAATGCCCCAAAAATACATTAAAAAATATATGTATATATAATATCTTAACACAAAATATTGTTCAAGTCCTACAAAAAGGAGGGATTCAGTCATCTCCCCAAATATCGTCTCCCATGATCACCTCTGGGTGCTTAGAGAGTCACTGCATTGAATAAACCATTAACATAACAGGTGGTGACAGTGCAGCAGCATCCTAAGACCAAAAGACTAAAGGTTCTGGCAGCAGAGCAGAAAAAAGTCATGTGCAGCGGTATCATGTATACATAAATGTGTGAAGCATTCCAGTGTAACTGAGGACCCCTTCAGGACTTCAATTATTTCCAGAGGGGATATTTTGAATCTGGTCACAGTCTTATAATCACTTCCTGGCTGTCAGACAAAAACGGTTCAGGCTGTTTTGCAGGAATCAGAAGAACCCCGTGGAGACAGTTGTCGGTTGGGTATCCACAGAGAGAGTCGGGGGTGAAAATCACAGCAAAAATGTTTACTGAAGCAGAAATATACAAAAATTACTTTCAAAAGTGTGAATGGTCCAGTTGTTACATTTGCATTTGCTTGGTGCACTTTGCATGCTGAGTGGTTAAACACTGGTCCTGAATATCATTTTCTAAAAAAAATAATAATCATTTCATCTGAATGTCACCTCATGTGGTAAGAGCTGAATTTCTTTATTAATCAAACAACAAATTCAGGGAATAATTGCTGTTCTACAAACAGCTGTTTTCCCCCCCTGAGGGTATTCACTGATGGGTGCACTGCCTGTAATACTTTGAAATCAGAAAATGAAATTTTAAACACCTTCAACATCCAGTGATATCAGATAAAAGGAAGGGGATGGCTATCTAAGGCCAGAGATCTCCATCTCTGTGATGACGGCACAGGGAAATCAAGATCAGAGGAAACATGGAGACAAGGAGGAGGAGGAGGAGGAGGCCGGGTGTGAGAAGTTTAGCACCTAAGCTGACAATAAAGAGAGTAGAAACACTCTGCATTAGGTCCAGGAGAGCCAACGTGTGAAAGACAGACTGCAGCAAGGTACGGCACTCAAGAGGGAGGGGATGGTGACAATAATTCTCTTATTCATGTGACTGCTGTGATTTTTGTGCACTAAAGGAGACTGACTTTTTAATGTTTTCCGACATTTGCATTAATCTTTTAAACTCTTGTGTTTAAAATTAAATAATGTCAAACCAAACACCTGAAAAAGGCAAATGTCCTCATCATAGCGTTGTGTACCAGACTCAGTTGCTTTGACTGTCACCACAGGTCATAGTTTTTACACCCTGTCTTACCTCACGGGACACCTAACCCTCCCTCAGTCTGACAGGGGGTCTGCCACAGCGAAATTAAACTATTGTAAAGAGTTTCTCCTCCTGAAATTCTCAACTATATCAAACACATGCTACTTCTGATACTGAATCACAGATACAGGCACTACATGTTGTGCTTTAACTTGTTTTAGAGCAACATTAATTCAAACTTTATGTTTCCTCTGCCTTTGTCCACCATGACAACTCCCTCAACTTCTATTTAATCATTTCTGCAGTGTGACTCTTACAAGTGGGTGATAATGTGTTATAAAGCAAACAAGCTACAGATAAACCATTAACAGGGATGTTAAGCAGCAAGACCAATGAAACAGATACCTAAAATTTCCTGTAACCAGATTCGAACAGCAGTTTTGATTCCAAGCTCTTAAAGATAACAGTTATTGTATTTAGATGCAGTTAGGCAAGAATTTGTGTCACTAAACTAGATTTTAAAATGCATGTTTACATTTAAGTCTTATGGGATCATAGTGCAGAAAACTGATTTGAGTTAGACTAAAACAGCAGTGACTTGAGGTCGATGTAACCTGCATGCATACACTTAAATAAGACCACAGATGAACTGGTGTTCTGTGCGTGCTTCATAACCTCCAACAGAAGCTAGATGTGTTGTCATCTGACGTTAAATGCCAAGAAAATCTGAACCAGAGGTTCCCTAAGTGGGGGCCAGGAGAATTAAGGGGGATTGCAAGATTTTCCAAAGACAAATCAACAACAGACGCTTAACAATGAAGTCGTATCGTATGTTTCAGCACTTTAAAGTCATACTTCATCAAAGAATTCCAACATCAGCTACTATCAAAAAGATGAGTAACACTAGTGAAGAAGCTCAAAGGTGAAACCTCTATAATCAAGACCTTTCATGATAATGCATGTGCTGCTGTGCTAACCTGACATGCCAGATAGATAGTTACATATAGGAAACATTTCACTAATCCATCTAGAAAGGAGCCGTGCAAACATGTTTTCAGGGTCAGGACCTTCGAAAACAACAGCAGCTTGTGACCGGACAATTGTTCAGCTCCATATCAAGCAATGCTGCTCTATGTATATCACATAGCAGATGTAGCAGCTAAAGGATAACGGCTAATGGCCGTTAACTGTATTTTGCCCTTGTTAACTGTTAGCCAGTAGTTGTAGTGGCTAAGGGCTGTAGTCTTAAACTACCGTAACACTATCATTTCACATTAAATTATACCACACAGATATAACATTTAACACATATGTGACACGAACTTCATCAAAGACTTTCCCTACAAAGTAAACTTCTGAGGAGAGCATATTTCTGCAAGTATCACTGAGTAAGCATGATGACCACAGGCTAACCGGCATTAGCTGCCATTATTTTCAAACATGCAGTCACATCCTGTTGTCGTCACATCCACTGCTCCTGCAACTCCCGCCTCTCTTCCGTTGGACCATTAAGCATTTAGCCGAATGAAGTTGTTGGACAATGAAGGCTGGCACAACGGAGGTGCATGATTTCAGAATTAGGCAGGTCTGTCTGCTCTGCAAGGCTAATGTTGTGCATCCTGTGTGGTGAAACAAGTTCAGTGAGTATGTGTTTTGATCTTAAGGATGTTTGTCTATCCCTCTAATGCATCCTCAAAGTAGGATAAACACACTGCACCACATACTTTATTATTTAGTCTAATCTTTAGATGGTGTGTGGCACAGTCATTTTCTACATCTTTAAGATATTAACATATCATCTCTGCTGGTGTTCACTCCTCATTGTCATACAAACACACCCCTGGGCACAGACAGGAGCATCTGATCATTTTGTGTTTTTGAATCATGAACTGGCAGCACAGAAATGGACGCAGTGTCGTGTGGTAAGAGAAAAGAACACTGTGCTGCATGCCTGAATGTTTTATGCTTGGCATATGATAGGGCTCTATATGCTCCAACGATCCACAAAGACAAAAAGGTTTAGTGTCTGTGTGGGGTTCACAAGCTGGAAAGACTAAGACTCCCTGAGATAAAGGGATTACATGTTATATATCAGTACCAAATAAAAAACAAAGAGTGTATATGAAATGTGCAGGGCAGTATTATTATGAATATTTTTGCTATTTCATATACAGTCATTTAGCTGTTTTCTGATTTGTTTGCAACCAGAGCAAAGTTTGCTTGTATACTGGAACAAACCAAATCGTACTGTTATTTATTCTGATAAAGTCATGACCATGGCGCCACTGCAGTGTTGATGTCAACAAACAAGTCGAGAGTGTTCAAACATCGGAGATGTATTTCCATCTGCACTCTTACTCTTGACTCTTAATCTCCTGGCAGTCAACAAGTGCCTTTGTACAAATTCCAAACCCTGGCCAGACAACAAGGACTTACCTGTGGGTCACATGGTCACTTTTAACCCCCACTGAACAAGGATTTAAGACGAGGGCTGAACGATTTGAGAAAATAATCTAATTGCGATTTTTTTCACCAATATTGTGATTTACTCTGCAATTGTTTTAATGTTCCTCATCTTATGTATTCTTAAACAAACATAAGCAGTAGATCTTTTTATAGAAAAACCAATACAACATTAAATCAATCTAAGGATAAAAGATCTGAGAAAAAGTGGAGAAGGGAAGAACAAAAGCAAAATAGGTAAGTAATTGTAAAAACTGGGTAAAAATGGTATGAAAGCAGAAAAAGGTTAATAAATAGGTGCAAAATTGGTATGAAATTGCAAAAAAAAAATGGCAAAAAAAATCAAAAGTGACTAAGGAAAATTTATTAAAGCAGCAAAATTGGGATTGAATTTGAAATTAAATTTCAAAAAACATTTAAAAATTCCCACAATGGTTCTGACAGTGGCCAAAAAAAGATGAATGGGGGCAAAATAGGCATAAAGTTGTAAAAATAGGGTCAAAAAATGGTAAAAATGGTCCAAAAGTGAGCAAAAGTGTATGAATATAGGTAAAAATAGGCATGAAATTGCAAAAAACTACATCACAATGCCAACATGTTCAAAACATTTTGGGCTAAAAATATTGAACCCTCTGCGATTTGCAAATTGCAACAAGCCATGTTGCGATTTCATCTAATTTGCAATTAATTGTTCAGCCCTATTAAAGACCCACCCCTGCACAGTGTACAGTATCAGCTCAGGTATAAGAGTAAAGCTATGATGAATGTATCGCATACCAGCATGAGATCTTGTTTTTTGTAAACACAATCTAATCTACTTTAATGAATCACAAGAATTTCTGTCCTCTTTTAACTTACCAATAAAACACAATCATGTGTCTTAAAGAGTTAACAGGCAAACATGGCATCCAATTATTAAGCAATTATGGCTCACCAGCTGAACTGCTGCGGTGCAGGAGAACAACAGGCTCCATGCAACTGCTTTTATTGTTCACTCTCTAACACTAATACCACCTCCGCACAGCATGGAGCCGCTTCAAAATCTCACCAAACCCTTTAACCCTGACATCAAAAGCCAATTGTTGCCAGCAGGGCTGCCGGACCGGGCCACACCCAAACAAGTCGCAACACAAGCTGGTCAAATTACAACGTCCGCCTCCCCCATCACTGCTCTTAAAGGGCACCTTAATATCCCCTCCACCACCTGGCTGGCATCAAAGCTCAGAAACCCAGCGCTTAGCAGGGAGACACCTCAGCAACATTTTAGGCTTTCATTTCCTCCTGAGCAGCAGGGGCGGAGACACGCCGGCGCTCGGTGTGAGGCAGACAGAGAGTCTCTTTTTCAGCCAATATTGTCTGTAATTTGTCCACAGATTGAGGAGGGAAGAGACAATGAAAGGCCCTTAGACACCACTCACTCTGCTGAAAGCACACTGATGCACTTGTGTGTGTTTGTTTTATGTGTGTGTGTGTAATTAGCAGCACTGTGTTACAACTCCCTCACTCTGTTGCAGGTTTGCTGAACACCAGGACTCCTTCTGCTCCTCCTTTACCCCCAACCCAAAACTTCTCCCCCTTCCCTGCAGATGTTGCATTTGGCACGACTCTGGACTAACACAGAAGTGGACAGATGTTTCCTCACATTCACACACTGATGCACACAGATGGATTTGTGATGTAAAACAGCCTTGAATGAAATATCCCTCTCACAACACCACACAAGGAAGAGGCACACATGAGATCTCCTTACTGACTCCCCTCCTGTCTTGCCTGCTGGCCTCAGATGGCCTCTGCACACCCACCATATGTTAACTGCTGGGAAAGAGCTGTAATTTGTAAATGATTTAACCTTTTAATAGAGAAAAGATGAGGTTGGCTACAACTCAGTCCCTCTGGATGTAAAAGGAGAGAAAAAAAATAAGGATTGGAGCCGTGATTTAAGCATCGTTTAATTGTACTGTCCAATTATCTATGCGGTTCATGTACCAGAGTGATTTGTCTGGTAAGAGTGTGTGTGTGTTTGCCTGGTTGTGCACTTGTTGGTTGGTTCTTACTTAGGGATAAATGTGTTTGTGTGCAAGTTTGTGTGTCTGCGTGCACGTGTGTGTGGTTTTCAAAACAAGCTGGTGCCAAGGCTTAGCTGATAGGCTAATTAAGCTCACCACAGGGAATAAATGTTTCCTCTCTGCCTGCCATTTGTCACACCTGGCACGGAAATGTCACTAGGATAAGAAACAAATGCACACACTCACTCCCATGGACACACACACACATACGTGCACTACGAGCACAGCAAACACACACAGTGGGAGAAGAGCTAAGGGGACAGTGCTGCTGAGTGAGAGTGAGGGCAAGGAATAGAGACAGAAACAGAGGGAGGGAAGATTGATAAATGAAACAGACACACAGAAAGAGAGGAAGATTGATAAGATTTTACCAATACCAATGTCATTATTGATTCTGCTAATCAATCCAATCTTTATCAATGCTCTGGTGTGGTTTTTTCCATGTTGTGAAAAGCCAGCACACACAGGTTTTCACTGGCAACACAATCAAACACATCCTGATATTTAACGCTGTGCTGCATGGATGAATGCTTCTACAGGTTTCTGGTGTTTGCACTTTTGCATACAGATACTAGCTGCTGTGCAGCTGGCCTCACAAACACAAATCACACTTGCAAAAAAATAAAAAAAACAAAAAACAAAAAAAGACATTCTCCTGAATTTAGCTGGATGAGCGCAAAACTTGGTCGAGCGCAAATGACCAAGTTTTTCAGCCTGGCTAATTTCCTTGCTCCCCCAAAAGTATTTTTTCACCTAAAGTCTTGTAAGCTGAAGTGTGAATGTAACAGCAAATACTAAGGGAAATTCACTGAAGCTGACAAGAGAAGTGACAAAATGTTCATCCCGTGCCATCAATGAGAAAATGGAGAAGGAAGATTTGACAGGATGGATAGAAACAATTGCTTTTTAGGGATGGGAATTGATAAGATTTTGTTGATACCAGTGCCATTAACGATCCTGCTAATGGATCCAATTCTTTAATGATTCCCTTATTGATTCCTGCAGATTTTCCATGTGGGCAAATTTTGGCCGGTAGATTTTCAGTGTCAACAATGTCAAACACACGTCATAGCATAGATAACTGCTTCTGTTTTCTGCTTCGGTGTTTCCACTCACTTAAGGTTGAGCAGTAGGCGCCTTTTGTAAAATATTAAGCCACAATTCTGACACTTCGAAACCCTGTCAGTGGCAGGAATTGATTCCTGATGATGCAAAAAGACTCATGATATCAATACTTTGATGGAGCTGTTAACGATTCTCAACTGGAACTGATTTTCAATTCCCATCCCTACTGCTGTTGGGGGACAAGTTAAGTTCAGGAGAGTTGGCCATTCAACAGTGTTGTCACCACTAAACATCATCAAAGTTCTAAATTGCATCTACTCAAAAGCATCACCACCAGGTCTCTAGCGTAACCAAAGAACTGTCTCATGCTGCAATTGGATACAGAGTTTCAGGCTTCCTCATCCAGTGCCATCGTTGTGCACATAGTGAAGCTGCTTCATAATCGCTTCTCTGCGGTACACTGCTTCTCTTAACCCCTTTGTTGATGCTGATAAACTTTCTAACATGCATCACTGAAGTATTGATATCAGTTGGGTAAAGCTCTACCGCTTCATCTGCAATATAATGATAATTGATTTCCAGAACAAAATTTTTACACATGACAGTCAGTCAGTAAAATACAATTTTCTTTATCCATTTTAAATGACTAATTTTCAACAGTATAAAGGTGAGGTAAGCTGTGAGTTAAACTTTAATACAATCAATACATGTCTTTAAAATTTACAGTAATTACTCATTATTCTGTTGGTATGTGCCAGATAGCAATAGGACTTGAGCTTTTACCATGTTTTTCTAGTCCTTTTGACAACTCAAACCAGCTTTAAACCACAAGTCACATCTACAGATTCACACTCACTGGAGTTTCTGTTGTCCATTAGTATCAACAAACACACTCATGCCCTTTCATACCCATTTACATGCCACAGACACAGCAATGAGAGCAACTTGGGGTTAAGTGTCTTGCCCAAGGACACATCGTCATGTGAAAGCCTGAGCTGGGCTCAGACCTGCAACCTTCTGACTACCCACAGATCACACTATCAGACTGTGCTGACGCTAGATGTGGTTTAAGTTTTGATTAAGGTTAACAAAATTAAGTTTTTGGAAAACAGAGGTCTATTTTTTACATCAAATTTTCAAAAAACAAGTACAAACATAATTGCAAGCAGAATGAGGAAAGATGAAATTAAGAGGCAGATCACACTTTCTGTGTGTTAAGTTTGTAACAAATTCAGTTCAAAAAAGCTCTTTAGGCATTTTCACCCCATGTCCAAGAAACACTTGTGTGAACACATTTTGAGAAAAAGAGAGTTGCCCAATGAATAATGATCGAGCTTCTTTAAAAAACACACAGTATATGCTTACAGATGAACATTTCATCTTAACAGGTGCTACAGATCAATACAGAAAACCATCACACACAGCTGGTCCTCTGGTTTAACTCAATAGACAAAATAATAAACTCCCAACTTACTTTGGGCCATTCACTGCCTCGTGAGTGAACTACACTCATGATAAATTTTGTGCCTTTATTGATTTGAGAGAGAATGACAGTAGATAGGCTTGAGAAAGGGGGCAAGAGAGTGTGGGAAGTCGGCAGAAGTATGTATTTGGGGTGTGTCTTGTTGCTAACCACTTCGCCAAACCAGCACCCCCACCAAAACACATTTTGATCCAAGTTTTAATCAATACATAGTTGTTTTAGCTACTATATTTTAGTCACATCTTCCAGTTGTTTCCTTTCGTTAACTTCATTTATTTGCCATAGTAATATAATATCAATGCACATCAGTCAGGTTGCTGCACAATCATCAACCTGACTGAAAAACAGCCCCACCTTACGTCAGTGACATGACTTTTTTAAACTCTTATTCTCTCACTTCTTGATCCTCTATTCTTCTAGAACTCAAATACCTTCAGCATATGAACAAAGTTTAACAAAAGCAAACCCATCACCACACAAAGGTAAAGGATTTGGTAGCTGAGTGAAGAATTCATGGCCTGTATGGACCAAAATATCTTTAAGAGGATAAAGAACAGAAGCTATACTGGCAGATGCGTCCCACTTGCTGTAGAAAAGCAGAGAGAATAACAGAAACTATGTTCTGTGTTGTACTGAAAGCAGTGAACCACCTGAGACCTTCCTCTTCAGGCTTCTCTGCAGCCACAGTGTTTGCAGTGTTATGAGCCCACATCAGATCTTCAGCCTCTCTTTTTCTCTCTTTCAGACACACATGGTGAAAATGAGCTGCTTCACACTGCTCATGATTTCAGGCGTGACAGCTTATGTGGAGTGCAGCCCCACAGCCATTGTTACACCATCACCAATAACCACTAACTCAAACTCAGAGCTGCATGGTGCTGCACAGGAGAGCAGACCATCACACACACACACACACACTCACGTCCAAAGAAGATTTAAGTCCAGGATAAAGAAAAATGACAGAATTTATGTAAAGCCTCCACAAGCTGACGCAAAGTTTGGGAAGGAAAATAGATGTTGCAACAATCTCCTCTTAGATTGAAACAAATGGCCTCCTGTTATTGTTGTGGAGCTCTGAAATGGATGCTCTCTGAACAAACACAGCAAGCCTGGATTATACGGTGCAGCTCTGGGTGCTGGAGTGAGGCACGCAAGCATTCGGGGAGCAATTCACTTATATTTTAGCTGGCGTACAATTTTTAACTGAATCTGCTGTTTGCTCTGGTGTCCAACAATTAACTGTTTGGTCCTGTTCAGAGCAGAAGTTTTATTCTTGTTAGTGAGATCGAACTTTCCCAAACTACTGAACTAAGTGAGAGTCACTGCACATACAGGCTGAGACTGCACACAGTTGTCAAAGAAGGTGACAAACACTTTAGAAAGTTAATGCAGACTGTGAAGGCTCAGCAACACCAGGCTGGATCCTTTTCTCATCCAGGGCTGAAATTCATGCATGCCACATGGTGTTATTTCCATGGATCACTTCAAAGGGAAGTGGAATCAAAGATCTTGTACTTTCCTAAAGCACGCTGGCATCAGAGGCTCACTGATACTTCCCCTTTTTCATCTTTGTTCCACAGAGCCCTCTTATCTGTCTCTTGTCAACATGTCACTTAGTCATCCTTAACTAACACCAATCTTGGTACCAGCTGTCCTTTCTTCCCCTCTTCCCTCCTGCTGCTCGGTCCCCCTCCTCATTGTTCTTCCCATCTCCTGCCTCCTCTGGGTTGACAATCGACACGCTGCCTTCGTCATCATCTGCTCTAATACACTCTGCATGCAGTCCGACAGCGGCCGTATGGTCTCGTCCTGCCCAGCGCAGCAGAAACATGTTGGCCCCATATGGAGTACCCCACAGGGGGAATGTAACTGGGACGTCTGGTGGAAGTGAGAGAGGATGCTCTCTGTGTGATGTTAATAGAACGCTGCCTTTCACCGTGCTGCTGTACAGTAATGATGTGGAAACCTTAAGCTGCTTAAACTGCAAGGTGGGACTATTTTGATGAAGTTCTATAGCTCCCCAGTCTCTGTTCTTTTTTTCATGCTCAGATTCCCATTCCTATTTCAAAGTTTGTACAAGAAGTCTAAAGAATAGAACATCAGCCGTGTCAGACTTTCTCCACACCTATTCAACTTTTTCTTTTACCTTACACCGTCAAAACTTTCTCAATTTGCACACCATTTCTCCTGCCTTCCAATATTCTCATGTACGTCACTGCAAACTCTCCACAAGTGCTGAGACAGTTAATATTGGAGCAACACTATCGGACTGTTTTGTTGTTAAAGACCAATGTTCCATGCAGCAGTGATAAAAGAGAAGAAGAGCAGAAATAAGACAGTGTTCAAGCTTGCGCCTCTTAATCTCTCCTCCTCCGGCTCAGCCTAACTGACATTTTCTTAATTTATTCCTCTCAGGATTCCAACATTTTAATTAGGTCACTCCAAATCTCCTCCCACGCAGCGTTATTCCGAAAAACTTTTTTATTTCATCATGTTTGTCATTCGCCTCCTTCGTCTCTCATTCTCTCTCTTCCTTTCTCTTTCGCACTTGTCAGTCTGGCTCAGCGGGTTATCTTACTAATGATGAGCTGTGTTTTTTTGCCAGAAGAAAATACTGCAGAGGTAAATACATAATTGAATGACTGCATTAAATTGACTGGAAGGTTTAAATACAGAAATCTCTGCATAGAGTCTGAGTGGTGGAAGAAAGTAAGACATTAAAGAGTGTGGGTGCTGTAGATGTGCTCAGGCTACACCTGATGTCTGTATGTGCATGTAGGTCAGTGTGTACAGTTCATGTGAGTGCTCATAGTCTAAGTTCATATTTTGCATACGTGCTCTGGGGATCTAACTCAAAGTTGGTACAGCTTACAGCATTCATGCTGATGTGTGAATGTGTGTATGTGTGTTTGTTCTCTCCTCTAACACAAAGTGTGTATAATCTGTAAATTGTTTCTCAGTGTACCAGGAGTGCTGGCTTATCTCCAGCCTCAACGAAAACAAGAGGAAATTACTTTTCTACAAAGCGTCTGACCAGGCAAAATCTTTTACACATTTTCCATCAGCACAGCAGGACATGCGCTATGACTTAAGTGTTTTTCTACAGGGGGCTAACATGTAGCAGAAGTTCCAACATTACGGCTGCACCAACAGTCAGTAAGCCAACTAACACCTAGCTGCCTGTAGGCTGGAGGACACCCTTAGGTCATGGCTGAAAGTCTCAGCCAGTCATCACCTTTGGTGCCTTTGTGCGGTGTTATTGGATTTAGTCAGACCTTATTACCGATGATGATGTTTGCCTGGATTGAGAGGGTATTTTAACTGCATCTGGGTCATTTGTTCAAGGTCTGCTCCACAGGGGTGAGCGATGGACGTCCACTTGAGCTACAAGAAACTCAATGTCCAGAGCTAAGCTCCTGCTAATGTAAAACATTATCATCGCAATAACTAGATGAGGGCAGCACAGTGGATCAGCAGGTGGTGTGCATGCCTCACAGCAGGCTGGTTCGACCCCCATGTTGGTCAGGGCCTTTCTGTGTGGAGTTAGCATGTTCTACGTGTGCACACGTGTCCTCTTCCTCACACAGACAAAAATAGCATGTTTGTTAGGTTCATTAGTGAAATTGTCCTGGGAAAGGCTCAAGCATCCTGTGACCCCAAAAGTGATAACGGACATAAATACTTTTGTTCTATTTAACTTTGTGTCTCTCTTATCTGTTGTTTTTATTTGTTTTAATTCTACTTAACTACTTTGTAAAGTGTCCTTGCATGTTCAGAAAGGCGCTTTTAAATAAAATGTACAATTACTATAACAGATAAAGAAATTTCTTTATGTCAATTACTTTTAAAAATAAAAACCCAAGCATGAAATATACAACAAAAAGCACTTAAAAGCAGAAAAATATGGTTCTGACAATCAACGCAAACACAGAAGCATAAAACTGCAGTTTCTTGATTGTGTCCTTGGTGCTTACTGCAAGGACATTTCAAGTTAAACCGCCCATATTTAAAGATGTGAATCAATAACACTTCCAAGTGAGAATTGATAAATAACTAAACTTCACACAAAAGTTCAATTTGTTTCTGTTAATTTATGCATTCAAACTTTATCAGCATTCAATAAAAGGTTATTAGATGTTTAATTTTATCCAAGTGTAAAACATAACTTCAGAGATTCAAGGAAACAGAAAAAATGCCTTAAACTTTACACTTCAAAATTTAGGCGGCTAAATTTACAGTAGATTTTGTTGACCAAAACTTTACTACACTACACTAACTACACTAAAATTAAACCAATTAAGATGACTAAACTATGGCTAAAACTCTACAATATTTTAGACTAAGGACAAATACTAAAACTAAATTAAAAAGCGCTGTCAAAATTAAAACTAAGACCAACGGCATTCTGATAGAGTTGGATGTGTTGCCATCTAGAGTCTATGAAAATGAGACAGCAAGTCAATACAATCATTTAGATCACATTTTTGATTAGTTTCTCTCTGATCTGGATCTGGAAAAGTCCCATAGGCCTCTGTTTCATGAATAACCCAGAGACGTCTGTATTTCCTGGCTGGTGTTCCTGCTCTGGCAGGTCTTGACCAGGGGAAACTCAAGTCATCCATGTCAACTTGACTCATACTCTGTATACTACCAGGATGTGAAAAGACTCAGCTGAGGAAAACAGGAGAAGGCATGTAAACCTGCCATTCTTCCACACCCATCACCCCATCCAAAACCAAAAGAAACCCTCATTCATTCGCTTCCCTGACAGTCCACCAGCCTCGTCTATGCTGGTGTAGCAGAGCGTCTCTCCAGTCCTCCGGAGGAATGCTGGTGTAATCCAGTTCCACCACAGTCCCACCACCACCAATCAGACTTTCCTACCACAACTCTGAGCAGTTCATTTGGAGATACTGCTCTATTGACTGCACTCCTTGAGGATCTCTAAGAATGAGGCAGAGCTACAAGGCCCAAGGATTGCTAATCCATGACCTTCAGAAAAAGATAAGCTCAGAAAGTCGGCTCAATCTTCACCACACTGCAGTGAGAGTTACGAGGGCTGAGCTGAGGCCTTGTAGTCTCGTGTGCTCCAGGGTTCGGCTAAAGCTGCTCCCTGCAACTGCAGGATCATGCAGTCTGAGGAGAGACTGGCTAAGAAAAGTGCAGCTATTATGTGGTTAGCTTTGGCAAGTGCTGGAGGTTAGCTGATGGTCTTGAGGCTAAATGCCTAAGCTGAAGGTACAACTAGCTGCCAACAGAGGTGGATTGTGTGGCAAACAAAACCAGGCAAGAGTTAAACAGCCTGAAGGGAAACTGTTACAGGGCTCCTTCTGTGTTTGAGTGTGTATGATGCAGATGAGGGGAGTATCTTTCATAAAGGTGCATGGGCGACTCAGGTTCACTGGGTTCAGTTAAAATATGAAAGCAAAGCACGCTTTGTGTGTCTGTAAGAGTGTGTATGACTGCACTAAAACACAAAGCTCTTGATTATCCCAGCGTATGCACAGGGTAGACCGGCCATGACAAGAATGAGTACTGAGTATTTTAAGTTTTTCTTGTCATCCTACAAAAAGTGTGGGTCAGTGTGGCTGGAGTGTGATGGGTCACCCAAATGTTTCTCCTGGTTATAATAGAGAACAATTTATTTGACCTTATTCATTAACATATAGGGAAGCTATTTCATGATTACATGACTTGAAAGTTATTAGTAAAATGTATTTACACAGCCTGTAGTGATGAAAGTGGTAAGATATTACTAATATTAATTCCACTAATGGTTCTGTTCATTGATAAAACAGAATTAGAGGACTAAGGAAATGCTATATTTAATTAAAATAGATAAAAGAGAGAAACAAAGACTAAAATGACAATACATTTTTAAAAAAAAATAATAGGTAAATAGATAAATAGATAGATAAATAAATAGATAAATAGTTAATAGATATGGTGAAAAACAACTAAATAAATAAAATAAATCTGTAATAACATTGTAAAAATAGGTAACCCAACCCCCAATGTGTAATACAATCTGCTAATTTAGAATAATGAAAAAAAAACAGATTGCTAGAGAACAAAATTCCAAACAATAAATACATCTAAACTCAAATGGAGAAACAGACAGATTAAGTGGACCAAAATAAATAAATACATGAAAAAATGTTTCTATAGTCAGCTAAAAGCCAGATTAAAAGGGTAGATCTTGAGTTTTTAAGAATATGAACAGTAGGTGCTGCCCTCAGGTCCTCAGGTAGACTGTTTCACAGATGGAGACCATAATAAACAAAAGAAGCTTCACCGCATGTTTTACTTCTAAATTGAACTCCTCCTGATCAGCCTTTAACCACAGCCCTGGTCAAACGCACACGCTCTCCCTGTTCCCACGGTAGGAAAGATGTTTTGATTACATTAGCATGTAAAATGAATTCTGATACAAACTGAGAGATCAAGCCTAATGCTTACATACGGAAACCATATGGGCTTGTCACCATTGCAGAGACGGCTTCTGCTGCGCTAATCACTCCAGCATAGCAGATGCACAGACTGAGGCATTATTGGCAAAATTAAAGCTACTTTCTCCCCTTTTCACTGTGTGAAACAGCTGTCCAATATTTCGAGAGCAAGCTAGAGAGAGAAAGAGGGGAATGAAAGAGCGAGAGCAGGACTACGAGGAATGGACCAATGGCCGATAGCCAGACCCTGCAGCGACTCAGATCAGATCCCCTGGAGTTGAGGATTAGGTTTTTCATCCAGATTTTAGGCTGGATTTTAGGCTTTTCCTCAGGCTGAGCCCATCTGAAACTCTGTGTTTGCTCAGTGATGTCATATTGTTTGTGTGATGGTGGAAAACAAAGAGAGGAAAGTGCTCATGGATATTGCTTGGTATTCAGGGAACGTTGCAGCCTATGCCAGCCACAGAAGGAGCAGTTAGCCAGTTCGGCTGCATCAATTTGTCAGCATACCCAGCAGAAATCCTCTGGGGCCCATAGGAGCTGAAACAGGTTACTGGCAGGAGCACAGAGGGCCTGAAGTGACCCAGCAGGCACTAAATACACACAGCTGTACACTGATAGGAAAAACAAAGATGAAGCAATCATTCACATTGAATGAATGCACTAATAGCGACAAGTGTATGACAATCTCACATTTTTAGTCCCATTTTCACAACCCAAGTTAAACACAACAGCGTAAACAAACACAAGAGCTGTGTTATATTAACAGCTGCTGGAGAGAGGGTCAAAGACAGCGAACGTCATGCAGCCTGTGTCCTCTGAATCATCGGCACGCTGCAGGCTGAGACGCCATGTGTAGCCTGACACACAAACACACACACGCATAACAAGAGGGAGAACCATCACCTTCCCTGACCTTTAATGTTCAGTGCAGCAAGCTCACCAAAAACACACACAGGCACCACAACCACGCACACACTCACAGACACACAAACAACAGTGCTCAGAGCCACGGGCCATCATAAACATGCTAACCCTCATCTATTAAACATAGAGCAACATCGTTCTGGATCCCTGTACATGATATACTGTATACAGCACACACGTCTGACAGCAGCAGCGGCACTGCTGAAAAATAAAACAGTTTGATCTCAGGCATCTGACACATCCACTAAATACATTATTCAGTGTATACAGCAGTGCACTTCACAGACATTGATTTCTTATAATCCCTTTGGCGATGCTTGGATACCAACAGAGAATTACAGTGTGGCAGGGACGGTCTGAAATTAAAAGACAGGTCTGGGAAAGAGAAACTATGATCATAAACCTAATTATAAAGATGTGCAAGGAAAGGAAGGTGCTGCCCCGTATCAGACCATTATCCATTCGGCATTAGAGACCTTACTGCACCACAGCAGTGACTATCAAAACACCCTGATGAAAAAAAAATCCTTATCATGCAATATGCAAGCAAGGTTTCCACATGCTCCATGTAATTCAGTAGCACTCACCATTTCATCTCCATGCTTGAACTCCTGCCAGTAGGTTTAATTTGAAGGCTGTCAGAACTCTTTTGTCCGGATTGTAGACTTTACAAATGGACACAGCCATTGGGTAATTTATGAACCACATTTCAGAAAACTTGTGTTCATTATAATAGGGCCAAAAGTTTTTAAAGCCTTGGTTGATTTGCCCTGTTAAGAGAAATGACTTAAAGAAAGAAATGTGTGCACCTAATTCATAGTTAATTGAAGAAGCTTGTGTCAGTTAAAGAGGCTATGAGGAGTTTTTGAATTATTACAAAAAAGTCTCACTTTTAGATATATGCCTGATGGAAATACACACTTTAAGACGAGTTTTATAGCACCAAAATAGGTTATCTATAAATGCTATTCCTTAGCTGCGCGGTCGGGTCGGACAGGGCTGGACTGGCCTGGATACTCAACTTCAGGAACAAGACAATTAAAACTAGAGCAAATTTATATTATTCAGACACGTCTTAGAGCACCGGGCTGTAAGTAGCGATATATAGCCAGCTACAAAACTACGATACTAAGTTTTCCAAAAATTGCTTGTTGTCACACATCAAAAACTACCGCTACGTAACTAGAAAGAGATACATTACCTTGTCGCTTTGCATCCTGTAAGTTGTTGAAAAAAGAAGTTGTAAAGCAATGCAGAGTTCTGAGGAAGGTCTGAGCTGCATTTATTAGCATCACAACAAACACACACTTTGGCTTGGGTCATGTCTTTACGACAGTTGCCGCGCATGCTCATGGGTAGCAGAGTCTTTATGTCGCTGTCAAAATTTCTCAATATGTCTTTCTTTCATGTCTGATTAGAGCCGTTCCTCTCCAACCATTTCCTCTGACACCACTTGGGGGCAGAGAGAGAGACTGTCCACTCGGGATGTGTGCCACACTGGCACAATTGTCACACGAGTAAAACAGCAGAAGCCTTTCCAAATTTAAGGGTATAAAAATAACTTTGGGCTGAATACCTGAGGAAAGACTGGTCCTAAGAGTAGGGCTGAAGGATTGTATGAAAAGATCTGTGATTTTACTAGTAGATATTGTGATTTCAATTCAACTCATGATTTTCTTCAAATCCAGCTTCAGTGCAATATTCACTGTGTTTACAGTAAAGACAACCAAAAGTAAGAACTGAGCCGGGAAAAAAGGCATTCAGGTTTGTGGCTCCGCATGCTTGGAATGATCTACAAAAAGACCTGAAACTACTCTTTCTCTTTCTCGTGTGGACAACCCAAGCAAAATAAGCTGTCTGAAAATGTGACTTTGTTTTATGTGTTTAATGACTGCATTTGTTTTTGCAAAACTGTTGAATGTGCGGCTGTCTTGGCCAGGACACTCTTGTAAAAGAGATTTTTAATCTCAATGAGGTTTTCCTGGTTAAATAAATAATAAATAAAAAAAACAGTCAGGAAATCAATGATCAAAAACACATAACCCATTATTCATCATTTAATATGGTAATATTGTGTTTTCATTATTTAAGGGATACTCCCTCATCATTGAGGATACGCCCTCAGTTAAGTCCTCATGAGTAAATTAGACAGACTGTTTTTACCGGATGCAGGAAATACAAGGAAGTGCAGCTGGAGGCACAGTGCCCTGGAGATCTACAAAGCTTTCTGTGCTGGCAGTCATGTGGAGCTGCTCTATAGGAGCCCAAAAATCAAATACAAGGGTCTGAAAATGAGTAGTTCTCCTTTGAGGACAGACTGAAATGATAACAGGTCCATAAGTCCTCCTTATATAGGTACAACAAACTTATGGTTGTGGAGTTGTCAGAAACAAACTGAACTACATGCATACAATCCTGAGTGGAGGTCTAATCAAGGTCTTTTAGGGCGTTTTCACACCAACCATATTTAGTGCGCACCAAAGAAGTTTTGGCCCAGGGTTTGGTACGTAAGTATCAATGTGAATGCAACCACTGCACTTTGGTGCGCACCAAATCAGCCGGTCTGAGACCTCCATGAAGGGGTGGTCTCGATCCGCTCCATCTCCTGACATTTGGTGAGGTTTCACTGGTGTGAAACAAAGTGGTCCGAACTGATCTACTTTTGATGCATTACTTCCTGTTAATCCTGCGGTTGAATCTTTTGCTTACTCAATTTGTCGATTTGTTTATTCTGGTTGAGGATTACAATGATTTACGAGGGTCCAGAAGGTCACTGATGCCGTCTCAAACACAATAAAAAAACACTCTTGAAGGAAAAAAAAAAATCCTTCATTCTCCTCCGTAGCAGGTTTGATAACCAGTTACGTGCATATCGAGGGGGAGGGGGGCGAACCGCGCCACAGTACAGTTCGAAACAAGTGGGCCTAATGTGAAAGTGCCCTGACTAACATCTGTACCGCAATGGGTCCTGAAAACTACATCATCAAACTCTTTCAGCATCGCTCCACCTGCTTCAACCTCTCCCAGGTCTTACCAGCCAGAGTGACTGAAAACATCAGCATGAGTGACCAGGGCCTTTAGGTTCTCGATTGGAAGCATAAAACCACACTGTTAGGCAATAATCAGGGTGGACCATGACTAAAGATTGTAAAAGTTCTTTTATTTATGATTCTATGCTGTGAATTGCATTCAAAATTAAGTATTCTTTCTTTGTTACACCAAAAAGTTTCAGTTCTTTAACTTACACAATGGGTTATCCCTGTAGAGAGATGCACAGCTATGGATCTGCTCTCAGCGCATGTCTGGAAACCAAACATCTTTGTTTTGTTTTCAAATGTTCAACTTCAGCCTGTTGTTAAACCCTCCTGAGAAACCAGCACAAATCCTGTCCTCTATTGTGTGCAAAAACACTGGGCAGCCTGTGTTGTTATTCATAAGCACAATTATTCGAGGCATTCATTAGCATGTTAACAGATGTTAATGCAGCTCTGTGTTGCACAAGACCCTTTGATTGTGTGTGTTTTTCTTTTTTCTGTCCAACAACCCTATGTCTTATAAGAAAATGTTTGATATTAATCAAGAAAGACAAACAACAATGTATCTGTTGGTCTTTTTGCCTTATTTCCAAAGATGTTTAATGACTCAGCACCTGAACAGTTGATGTGTCTTCAGCCTTTTCTATGAATCACTACAAAATGTAACAACAAATTCTCTGATTAAGAACAAACAAGAGTGCTGCTGTGTATCCTGTGTGATTGAAAAAAAACTGAGCCCCAAGTGCTTCAATCACATTTATTTGCCCAACTCTCTAATGCAATAAAACGAGCAGGATCACACTTTGCTACAGACCAGATTTTATTAGCTTTGTGTCTTCATTTGTAGTTAGAAAAACCTTTGGACTCAAATAGCTGTGTATGCACATTGCTATTTTAATAGCACAAGTGCACAGCATAACAATTGCACCTATATTTGATTGAACATGAGAGGGCTGTGCATCACACTATACACCACATTCTGGGTGTAAGATAGGGTCCAGTTGTAGTCATATCTTTAGGTTTAACATATTTTAGTGATAATTAACTGGAAACTCTGGGCTTTAATCAGGGCTCCCAAGGCTACCTATCCACTCTTCAGCTCACCAAAATGGTATCTTTATTTCTGGTAATTTTTAAGTAAATATATAAAACAATGTTTACACTTTGCAGTGTGTTTACATAGTTTAGGCTTTAGTGGTAAAAAAAAAAAAAAAAAAAAAAAAAAACGATACTCTGAGAGTGCACTCATGTCACTACATACAGATGCAGCAGCTTAAATTTTCCCTTTCCACCTAAAGCCTGCCGAGTTCCAGCCAGTCACCAGCCAACTTCCAGCCAATGGGAGTTTCTCCTTTCTTACTGGGGGTGTGCCTCAATGCCACCATAAACACGGCCATTAATGCAATTGCAGGGTGATGGCGTGACATGCTGTTTTAATCACAGGAAAGCTTTCGGTGGACTTAATCCTATGCCCTTCTTTTTTAAAAATGTATTTTTTGGCCATTTGTGCCTTTATTGATAGGAGAGAATGACTGTGGATAGTCTTGTGAAAGTGGGTGAGAGAGTAGGGGGAGATGCAAACAGGGCACAGACTGGATTCAAACCCAGGCTGGCAGAAGTATGTAAATGGCACATGCCTGATTGCTATCCACTCCGCCTAACCAGGCGAGGCACTTTGTGTTGCTCTAAGTATGAAAAGTGCCTTAGAAATAAAGTTTGATTGATTGATTGATTGACCATATCAAAAGCAAAAAACCTTAATTTCTTTAAAGTATTCAACTGTAATTGTAATGTCAAGATCTTTTAAATAAAACAAATTTAACAAACAAAAAAAGAGAAAAAAAATCAAATGAAAATTAAATGGAATCTTTTGGGAAAAACTGCATGTAAATAAAAATAATTATACTAATCAATACCAATAAAAAATAGAACCTGTCTCTGTAAAGAAAATAACGCCTCCCCCCCAAAGATTGTATATCTGACAGAGGCTCACTTTGCTATAAATCCGCTAAATCTGCCATAAAACCAACGCACCACGGTGTTGAGAAAGATGGACAGAGTGAGCCATCTTCTCATTTAGCCTCTTTGGTAGAAAGAGAGGAGGAAAACAAACACGCATGCATGTGTCAAGTTTAACGAGGCCGGCAAACTTACCGAGGACGTTTTTATCTAATGTTCGGTTAATTGATTTATTAATAATCGTGACAGGCCTCTGTAGGAGTGTTGATATTGTTAAGTGTGCAAAGTTTGAAAATTTAACTCCAAAGAGAGTCAACAATTATATTGGATTAGAGTTAAAGTACCAACTCTCTGAAAAGAGTGGAAACAACACTTTGTGGTGTGAATATAGCCCCTAAAGATGTATTAATATTAACTTAAATTTGTCTGTACAGATTTTGCTGTGTATCTAAATGTTTAGATAATCTTTAAAGTAGCCCATTTTGTCCAGGTGAACACATTAAGTGCACATGCTACCAGGCAGCAGACATCATTAGCCAGCCAACCTTGTAATCAGGTATTAAACTGAATAATTTCCACTGGGGTTATGAATATATTGTATATTCTTCTACACAAAAAGTAGATAGCAGAGCACTTCAAAAGCTAATAAGGCTTCTGCTCATTTATCTCTGTTGCTTTAACTTGGCATCCTGCTTGTGAGACATATTGTCTCTCCCACCTCAGAGCAGCATCCCCATGTCAAGCAAAAAGTTACCACCACATTACAGCCTCCTTCTGTTGCTGTTATATTGTAGCCATTTGTGGCTTTTAGGCAAATAGACTGAGTACTAAGCAAGCAGATGTACCGTGGCTGAATCATAATTACCTTGACCATATCTCTTTCTCAGCAGCTGAGATAATTACGTCTGCATATTCTACGTGCATTTGGAACATGTGCATGTGAGCAAGAGGCTTACATTAATACAGTGTTTCCCAAGCTATTTTCTTTTGAGTGACAGCCACTACCCTAACATAATCCCCTAACATTTCAAAAGACAGGCATAAAAACATATCAAGCCAACAGAATTTACATACAGGTTTCATTACTGAGCTGAGTGTGAGCCTCTTTTCTGCCTTTCTGCCTTACATCAAGTCTGTGTCCAAAAATCACTCCCTCTTTACCATACGGTGGACAATATGAAGGCCACACTAGTTTAAGGTGTCTGAAATCTGAGTGAGCATAACTTAGTGCATTCAATGAGAGGTAGTGAACAACTGATGGTCTCTCAAACCAGCAAAATAAACCATCATGAGATTTAAAAGGCAGAACATGATGTTCAGCTGCTCTAAGACAGAGACTGCATACTCTGGGGATTTTTTCTACTTAAAACATATTGGCCAAATGTGTTTTACCCTTGTGGGGTGGCTCTCAGACAGAAAAACAGCTTTCTCAATATGATTGTAGGTATGAATGCATTACCAAAGTACACAAATCAACAAATGAATACATACAAACGTGGTGCAGTGTCATTAAAGAATCTTTGTTTTGCTAAAAAAATATATATATATATATTCATTTATTTGTTTGTTGGATTTCTGATATATATATTGAGTAGGATGAAGTTTTTAATGTTAATGCAGTTATTCATCATTTCTGAACTTTTAATGCTGCATGTATTGATTGTGTGACAGCAATGACACAACTGTCAGCAGTCACAGGAGTGTCTGAAATATATATATTTTTTAATTTCACTTATCAGTCCCAAATTTATCTCACTATAGGGAATGACTGCGATTAAGAGACAAAGTCAAGAGGCGAGGCTCAAGAATAAAACTACTGACTGAGCTTCTTACCTGAAGAAGGTACTTCTGTTTTGTTTTGATTTACAGTATTTTGCTGTAAATAAAGTAAAGTAGTTCATGAACCATTTACAATAAAGAGACAGCTTATGTGTACCCACTGATTTCTGATGTCAAAATTGCATGTTTGGGCTGCATTTAGCTAAAGACCGTTAAGCACTTAAAGTAAGCAGTTAGGTTACCAAAGTAAAAGCTGAAAGTGCCACCAATTTTTTTCTCTCATTTTCAAAGGGTTATAAGTGTTTCACAGCCGACAGCACATCTATCTTTGAATGTGTGGATACTATCGTCCCCCTACAGCAAACATATCAGCACTAATAACATAAAAACAGATGTAGAAACTGTTACAGCTCCTATCATGCTTACAGGAAAGAAACACACTGCTTATAACTTTGTTTCATTGAAACTGAAGTGCAGCAAAGCTGTTTTTTAAGAGGCAATGCTACAAGGTATTAAACTAACATTCCAAGTTGATGTTCTTGTTCCTTCACCATAAAATCAAGGATATTTTCAAAGTGTGTAGCAGTACTTTCTGTCGCCTCACTAGCTGAATCTGCTAATGACATATCCGTTAAACATTTTTGCTGATGTAGATCTCCACAGACTGATGTACTTGAATCTTTGACATCATTGATTCAGGTCCATTTGCCTTTACACTACGATCACAGAGCTCACTTTTTATCATTACAGTGGTGACAGTAAGTCTTATGAGTCTTTAGAATTGGGAAACAGATAATGGATGTGCAAGAATCCAGTCATTTTTTAGAATAGGACACATCATACAGTTCATTAGTCAGAGGCGGGTAAAAAAAGTGTATTTCTTCTTCTGTAAAGCTAAAATGGTCCTAACCCACTAAAAGAACACCCGTGGTGCTGATTAACACAACAACATCAATTTTGAATCAAATGACCCTTTACAAACCAGATAAATAAAATGTTTTAGTGAAGAATAAAAGAAAAAATGCTTCATGATCCCTGGCTGGGTGTGCAAAAGCTACTGACCCTGACAAACAAATCTGGGGAAACACTGAAAGGCCGTCCACACAGAGACTACTTTAGAAATTACCAGAACCAAAGGGTTTTATTTGTCTCTGTGTGTTTCTGGCATTTTTGGAACCTGAAAACGCACATTTTGAAACAGGGCTCCAGAGTTAATATAGCTCTAGATGCCATCCTTGCATTTCAGTGTTTGTAACAAATACAAATATTTTCAGAGGCAGTGGTCTCATAACCCCGCCTCTCCATCAATCACCATGTGTTGTTGTATTGTCAAAGTTGTGAGGGAAATTCTTGTCTGTCAGTGCCTCAAGTACTGCACCTGTAACATATCCAGCATATCATTAAGGCCTCATTTACACGAGAACATTTTCATCACAAACTGAGAGGGTTTCCTTTGTGTTTCCAAAAATAATCTGCATTTAGACGGACGCGTGAGAATGACTGAAAACGCTGTAGCTTGCATTCCAGGCCAGTGGGTGGCGATGTGGGTTTGTCGAGAATCAGCGGTGCTCCAACACATGTAAGAAGTAGACAAACTTTTAACAGTTTTAGGTACATATGTTGTAGAGTAAGTGCTACATAAATACAGTTTGACTGATTGATTGATTAACAAAAAACAATGGTGAGTGGATGCAGGAGTTTCTTGTCTGGCCAATAAATCAATCTGAATGTTTTTGTCTGGATAGCAAACCGAGCACAGTAAACACAACACATGTTGCTCAGTAGACGGCCAAAAATGTTATTTTTCCTGTGCATGCAGTCTTCATGTGAAACAGTACTACCCATGCAGTGACGTCAGCGTTTCACCAGGAAATGCTCTGAATCCTGTCTACATGGAACCGGAAATGATGCTGATGAAACTCTCCACCCTAGGTCACAAAATTTGTGCATTCAGGCACAACATTTCATTTCATTTCATATATTTTATTGTCCCCGTGGGGAAATTTGTCATGGGCTCCCTGCTAGTTCTGCAGTCATAAAAGAGCAGCACAAATCACAGACACTGTTCTCATGTAAACGGGAGGTAAAAATGGGATGTTAACTCTCTGTTTTAGGCTGTTTGCATTGTCACCTAAATCACTGCATGATCACTAGGGCTGGGTATTGATTCAGATTTTCTGGATTGATTCGATATTACAAGGTCTCAAATTGATTCGATTCATGATTCGTTCAATATTTATTCAGTCTGGAATATCTCAGTTAAAACAGGGCTGTAAATTTAAAAAGTGACCTTTTGACCTGGTACATCATTAAAAATAGTTTTAACATGAAGAACTAAACCCAAAGCAGTTACATTAATCATATTTTAATGATATGCAGTAATGCATATTCTGCATGTTACTTGTTTTTAGTCCAACTCATATTTTCCTTTGTACTTGTTAAATCTAAAATACTGTACATCCAAACATCAGCTTTGAAACTTGCCAGCGGTGCCCATATAGTGCTTCCACCATGTTTGTTTGCAGTAACATCTCATGAGATCTTGTTCGGTGGAAAGCAACGCTAAACGCTGATCACATGAGACTAGCAGGGTTGATACCACAGGCTGCTTCTCTGCACATCCAAAGAAGAAAAAACTACCCAAGTTAAAAGATTGATCTTTGGATTTTGTTGATCAATTATGAACCAGTTAAAGGAAAATCGATTTAAATAGATTAAATCGTTTTTTTTAACCCAGCCCTAATGATCACACATGACTTGTGTGCATGCCCTGTGTCTTCTTCTCTGGTGTTTGTGTATATATCTGTGTTTCTGTTTGGACAGACTGATAGTTTTGAATCGATGCCGTGTTTATGGAAAACTTTTCATAATCAGAAACAAAATAGATCATTTTTGTCTCTGTGTGAACAGGGCCTTAAATACATAAGCTGTACTTGGCACAGTTTTTCTTGGGAGATTTAGTAGCTTGATGGTGTGCTTTCATTTTAACCTCAAGAATCAAAGACGTTTCAGAGAGCAAAAAAACAAATATATTAATTCACAGACCGGGTGAAGTGAGACCCTTTAGTGCTTCTGAAGAGAAAGTATTAATCTATCCAGTGGATAAACTGAGAGTTACATAAAAAGATTGTTGTCGGCCTATTTGCTTGAGTAAAACGGATTTCACTCAGCAGTTTGAGGGGAAAATTGAGGACAAAGAGAGAAGTTAAAAAAAAATCCCTAACACTCCCCCCTGTAAGCTCAAGCAGCCGTTCTGGGGGGTAGAGTGAGAAAAAGAGCAGTATTGTTCTTTGTTTGAGCTCACACACTCACACACTCACCCCTACACACATATACAAACAAAAACAGAGTGCTGACACCAATAAGAAGTCAATGATTTTCCTAATGGTTCTCTTCTATGGAAAGACAGTTCTCTTGAGGATGGTTAAAGCACTGAAAGCCACGTGTAAATTCAGGAAACTAAAACAAGACCTCACAGACTTTCACACACACCTACACACACACGAAAGCTCACACCAGTTCAAACCCTGCTTGGCAAGCGCCTGTTTCCTTTAGCCCCTTTTCTTTTTACATCTCAATACGAGTCTCTTGGAGTTGATTAACCAGTCGTCTCTATTTTACGTCAAGGCACCATGAAAATTTGTCTTGCAGTTTCACTAACTTTCCTGTAACGCTCACTTTACTGAATTCTGTTCGCATCCTTTCACACATCATAAGCACACAAAAATTCACAATCTCTCCTCATTAATGTTTTCTCTCAAGATTTGTCTCCAGATGAACAAAACTCCTAAAAACTTTCTGGAGCTGTTTGTGAATGCAAGCAGGCAAACTTTACACTGACTGTGACCTGAATTTTTCCAACAAGCCCACTCTGTTAACTTACTGCACAAGGTTAGAATCAGCTGATGTGAGAACTCAAAGGGCTTTAAACAGAAAATTAAGGATGGGAGGCAACGTTGATGTTAATATCCTACAGCTGATGCACAACCAACTAGAAAAGCACTCTGAGAGCACAGATCTCCGCCGGCGCCACAGTCCTTAGCCATATTGTGATTTTGACCATAAATATTAGTCCTACCTTTATTTCATCTAAATATTTATATTCCTTGACCATGAAAACATACCATTAATAGATTCAAAATGATATCTATTTTACTTCAGTAGTTATTCACAGAAATCACATTTTTCGCCATGGCTGCCAGACACTGATCCGGATCAACACCAAATTCGAATCACTTCTTCCTTTTTCCCATGCTGAACATTTCCTGAAAATGTCATCAAAATCCATCCATCACTTTTTGAGTTATTTTGTTCACAGACAGACGGACAGACAGGCGGACAAACTCTCCTGAAAACATAACCTCCTTGGCGGAGGTAAATATGAGCTGATGCCCCAAACAAGCTTTTAACAGCAAATGCAGATCACCAATCACCTGTTAGTGAGACTGGCCTATACTCCTCCTGTTCAAAGTTTTGTTATATTGTGTGGGCCGTCCTTGTTCAATCCAGAAGACTAAACTCTTAAGAAGCTATGGGATAATTACCCAACACTAAGGACAACTTAGTTACATATAACTATTCATATGCTACATTATTTATTCAGGATGACATTATTTGGGAATTCCCATGGGTAACTTGATTCCCGCAGGAATCCCATGGGATGGGAGTCACTGTTTAATTAATCCCGTGATTGGGACCAGACGGGAAAAAAAAGCAACGGGAGCGGGCAGGAGCAGGAACAGCATTAATAGATGATCATTTTCAGCCGTGTTAAACAACCAGATGAACAGATGTGTCCATTTTTGTAGTCATCTCTCAGTGAGAGCCAACACTCTTGACCGTGCAACACAAAAGAACTACAAAAGTGGTTTGACCTCCTGTCATCACCGGAAGTGAAAAGCGACTCCAAGCGTCATGTAAAAGAAACAAACACACTGGGTGTTTATTAATTTATTGCCACATCCAAAAGGGCATAAACTCAATAAAGAGCAGTACTTAAACTAAACTTCTGCAGAAATATTGTTTCTTTAAATTTTAAACTTCAACTCCTTTTGACAGGTAAAGAAAAGCACATATTAAAGTGCGTATGATCGTAAAAAAGTGCAGATTTAAAACACCATCTTTTGGTCACATTTAAAAGTGCATTAAGAGTAACTTGCTTAACAGCAGCCTTTCAGAACGTGTTGGATTCAATGTCTGTAGTAATGTTGGAATTTTTCGAAGACCATGTCAGGGTTTGAAAGTTTTTTCTGTTTTTCTCACTTTGATTTCAGGCCACTCGAGGGTTGCTTTTGGGCTGCATGTGGCCCACAGGCCGCTAATTGAATAGGGCTGCTGTAGGTCTTGGTGTAAAATACAGCAAAGCTAAACTTTTGTTATGAGGTCTTTTTATATAAAAAAAGGACTGAGGACAAGGTTTTAGTATTTCAGTTTGTTTGAGACGTTTATCAGACAAGTGAACGAAGAGTCAGATGATTTGTTGACATCCTAAAGGTAGGAATGAAGCTAAAGTACAGGTGATCGTAACTTTTACTACCGTCATTAAAATAGATCAATGGCTGATGATTTTTTTTTCACACACTCGGTGCAAACAACTAAACAGGCCACAAATATTTTGGACTTTGGATCAGCACTTCAACAGTAAGGACTAAGGAACTATTTGCTGTTTCAAATCCCTGTTTCTACAACAGTATGAACTGTTGCTGATGAGATGCCAGTTCTGGCACTGCCAACGTGCACATTAGTAAAAGTGCTTCAACCAAACATACAAGCTGCCTTCTTATGTACAACCCTTCACTCCATCTTTCAATTAGTGCGTGTCCATAGGATCCATTTTATGCAAGTATGTATATGTTCCTGCCCTTGTTCCGTAGCATGTATACGACAGCAGTGGGGTATAAAATGATTAATAAGTACATTTAGTACTAAGACGTCTTCCTAAAAAGCTGTCTTTTCTAAGAAAGTGGGAAATAGCTGCTGAAAAAGATCAAACTTTTCTGCTCACACCAGTAGAAGCATGATTCCCCTAAGTGTGCACAAAGTGGCGTTTGACATTGTGCTCACACAATCACCCTTCCTAATTATCTCCTCATCCTCTGCTCCCCGCTCACGCACAGACATGCACGCGTTTTCTTCGCAGCAAGGTAATTTCTGTACACCTCTGAGGCACACCATCCGATGTAACGAAACGAAAAGGCGAGGGTGGTTGGGGATAGACGAGAGAAGCGAGTAGTGAGGAGGACAGAGCGGGGGAGGAAGTGAAAGAGGGAGGAAATGGGAGTAAAATAAGTGGAACGAGAGCAATTGACGAAAGAGAGAGAGGGGAGAGAGCGAATCGAGTTGGAGTGCAGGTCAACTCCAGCGGCGGTGGCAGCGGCGTGGAAGCGTCTGCCGAGCGTTGCTGATGTGATGGCACGATGATGATGGTGTTGATGATTCACCGCTGGTAGGAAATCAGAGAGAAGAACGTATTATTATCAAGCAGTTCAATTACAGCGCAATTTCTCCCCGCCAGCCACAGCCTCTGCAGGGCTCCTCATTGAAGCTGATTTGGGAGGCCTGCGGCGTGTGGAGGAGCAGCGAGCGACTCAGCGGCGCAGTAAGACATCCCGACTCGAGATGGGAGAGGAAGAGGAGGTAGTAGAAGACGACTGGAGAGGAGGAGGAGGAGAGGGTGGCATGAAGGAAGCAGTAAAGAGGAAGGACTGGCATTATGGGTCACGTTGTTTGGACCTCACAGGCCTGACACTTGAAGCATTAGCAGGAGAGGGTGGACGGACTGGACTGCTGATGGAGGAGACACCTGTGCAGTAATAAGCACCAACTCTCCGGCTGCTCCTGGTGGTTAATGTGAATACTGAAGAGCAGCTTTTCATGTGGTGCACAGAGTGTTTCATAATTTTATTTACCCTCAAAGTGTTTGTGTGTGTTGTGTTCGAGCCAAGTGAAAAGGAAGATACAGGCTTTTGTAAATGTGCAGCTCATGTTTGTGTGTGTGCTCTTGAAAGACAGATTGTGTGGGTGAGTGTTTCTGTGATGCAGGAAGAAGAGTTTTTATGATTTTATGCATTCTGTAGGTGTACGCCTTTAGCACTGAGGGGACGCTGAAGAGTGACTGGGACTGTGTCTGAATCTGTGAGGGTGTTTCAGCAGGTGTGTACGTTTAACTCGTTCATCTTTTGTGTCTCAGGTGAAGCTTCCAGCCTCCTGCACTGCAGCTGTCCTGAGGCGGTCTGAGCTGAACTGCTTTACTCACCTCTAAGTGTGTGATCTTCTGCATAACACCAAATGTACCTATGTGAAACTTGGCAATAGGTATTTTCATACAATGAATGCAGAACAGATAGCTCTGGAGTCTTTCTATATGTGTGATTTACTTCTGCTTTAAAAACTGCAGGGTAACTGCAACATAATTACAGGTAGCCTCTCCAAGGTTTGCCTGATATTTATATCAATGAATACGGACATTATGTACTTTTAATTATGAACTTGTACAGTGTCAAAATGAGCAGAAACAGGACAGGAGGAGGAGAAATAATAAAGTTATGGTGTGATGTAAAACAGCTTGGAACTGAATTCTTGTACAATCATGTCAAACATGTTGCAGAGCTGCTGTTTTTTTAATAGTCTCCTATCACAATGTTTTTATGCCATGAACATGTCAGAAAACCTGCTCCCCTTTAATGAAATATGATGTGATGAAGAAAAAACAGAATTTTTTAGCAGCCTCGTGGAAAATAGGCACTTTTTCATCATTATTTGCACCTTTCTGAGTATTAAAAAATCAACAACTACCCCATTTAGCAGACACTAACAGGTAAGGTTTAGCTTCAAAAATAAATTTAACATTCAAATTGCTGTTTAAGATATTGTGATAATATCTGTAAAATGACTGAAAATTAACCCATCCCTACTGATGGTCCTTGGTGGTGAAATTTTAAACTATCATATAGTTGCCTGTTCCTGTTTTCTGACAGCTGCTTCATCAAAGATTTAACCTGATTAAACTGTACTGATCTGCACAAAATAAAAAAAAAAGTGTTAAAAAGAAAGTGCTTGTTTCACATCTTGACCCATGTACATCATTAAATCATTAACGAAACAACAACAGCGAAAGATAAAGTTTCCTGCTACAGATGTAGAATAAGCTGGTACGAGGAGGCTGCTAAAATTCACCGTTAAGCCTTTATGTTGTAGACATGAACCCTGATCGGCACACATTAGCAATTAATGTGAATTTTCTACGAAACCAAATTGCTTCTTTTGTTGTGAAGGTAGCTTCCAGTTTAACATCAAAATTATTCTAAACAGGAGTTTTTCTTTCAAAAAGCTTTTATGAAAACATGCTCTGAAAATGATGCACAGAAAATCAAGGAACCACTTTGAACAATGGCATTTTAGGTTGATGTAATGGTGAAAGCATACAGTATTGCAATCCTTTTTTATCTGTTATCGCCTAGATTAAGCACGATTGTTTACTGCTTATTGTCCACGTTGTTTATGTTTCATTTTGTTTCCCTTACAGGTGATTAAAGTGACTCCAAAAATGTGCTTTAATGAACAATGGATCAGGTAACTCAGCACAAGTCCACATTACTTATCCTCAGACTTGAATGATGGGTAACATGACAAGTGCTCCTTTAATACCATAAAACACAATGACTACCCAAGCAACAATGTCTTGAAGGACGGTTACAACAGCAAAGAAAGTCGTGCTTTGTTTTCATAACTGAAAGGTTAAAAGGAAATGTGCTTTCTTTCCACTTTTTACATGACCCAACATTTATCTGACACTTTCGGGTTAACAATTAAAGTCACAACAAAAGATGACAAAGACCTAAATTATCATGTTAGTCCCAGTGTCACAAAAGTGCTCTGCCTCACAAAGCTAACAAAACTGTTAAGACACATCAGGATTTACAACACCAGCAAAATCTGATCGCTTCTCCCTTGTGCCATGTCCAATGGCAAAGGCTGAAAATGTCATCAAAAGTTATTGAGATTTTTCAAGTTATTAGCTAAAATGTGGAAGGTGGAGGTTTGAGGGATTTTTAGAGACTTTAAGAATACAGAAAACTTTTTATCCTAAGATATATTTGAACTGAAGAGAAATTCCCAAATGTTGATTAGCTATGTCTCAGAATGTTTGGGACAGAGGATAACATTTGGGAGAAGTAACAGCTCTCTTGTCAGTTTAATCCACTTGTCCCCACCTTGTTAGTTTGTTCATTAATACAGTCAGTGTCAGCTTGCTAACAATATAATTCATTTAAGGCAATGATTTTATTATTATCATCATTGTTCTACATCATTTAGTAGCAAAGATGCAGAAATGGGTTGGAAACATTATTATAAAGATAATTTAAAATAAAGACGAATCTTTATTTAAATGATTACACAAGTTAAGAAATAGTTAGAAATACAAGAACATTGACTCATATCCTCTAAATTACACTTACAAGCTGGACAAGTGGCTGAAGCTGGCGACAACACCAGCTTTACTAAAGTCTGCTGACCACTGCCAGCCTTTTTTGCTTTTACTTGAGACAGTATACATAACTCAAACCCTTGCATGAAGTCAAACAGCATCTATCCCAAATGTTCAGTTCCTATTTTAACAGAATCAGTCCCACTCTTGTCATTCATTTGATGCCCGTGTCCTGCTCTTAAATCATCTCTGGTGTGTGACAGAAGCACTGCTCAGATTCCAGCTCGAGTTGCTGTAGGCACGTGCCAATAAGGATAGAGTGATCCAAATGATAAGTCTGATACAGAGCAAAGAGAGCATGCAGGACATTTAAAAAGTAAAACACCATGTTTTTTCTTGTTTCTTATGTGATCTTGTGATTTGCCACCACTGCTCTGTTCTGCTCTACTCTGTACTGCTTTCCAGAAGCTGGCCCAGTGGGTGAAGGCACATGCCATTAAGACAAAGGAAAACCATTGTGCAGACAAACCACTGCACAGATGGACAATGTGGAATTAGGGGGGCAATAAAACGCAATAAAGAAAGCAATATCTCAGAGTTAGTATCCATCTATCAGCATGAAAGCCAAACAAGTGGAATCACAGTGCCATAGGGGCAGTGGGGAATTGGGATTACGGGCAGATTCCCTCGACCATCCTCTTCAGAGTAATCCTAAATCAGGGCTCCTATTTAGAGATGCTTGATAAAACCAGCTTGATCAGTGTCTGGGCATCAGCTTACCTCTAAATCCTTAACTTCACCAACAGAGGGGAAAATTACAGACCTGATCACTGCAGGCCTACAGTCCACTTGGACTCAGGTTAGTTTCCAGAAACAGACTCCAACCACACAGTGCCTGCCAGCCTGGGCCCGAGCTACACTAACAAGCCTTCAAACCAGACCGGGTTCCCCGGAGGATTACGCTGGGATTTGAGTCAACGTCGGATTTGTTGAAGGGATGAGACGTTTATCTTTTCTTTGCCCCCCCTCCCAACATTTCTTCCCCCAGCTTTCTTCTGTCTTTCTTATCTGTCTCTCTTTCTCTGCCTGTCCCTATCTCTCTTTCTTTCTCTTTACTCTCACTTTCTCTCTTAATCACAGATAGAGACAAGTCTTCTGGGCTGTTGGCATTCAGCTCCAGTGGTGAGAAGAAGTAAAAAGGATGGAGAGGAGGAGGGGAAGAGGAAGAAGAAAAGCACCGCTGTCAGTTCCTCTTCTCTTGCTCCACAGGACTGGAGGGACAAAAGCTTTCCCTGACAGGGCGGATCGCCCGTATCTCTGGCTGGCCGACATGTCATCACCCTGTGTCCGTACCATCCTTCGTAGTTTTTTCTCTCTCTGTCACAACCCCCCTGTCTTATTAGAGCAGCACAATACATAGGGATTAATGCATGGTGTGTTAAGGAGAAGATAGCAAGGCATGGGCTCATGCTCAGTGTCATGAGTGTACGTGGGTGTGATTACATGTTCATGTGCGTCCAAATGTTACATGCGGATCAGAGTGTTGCATGTCTATGTAGCAGCACAGCAGCCATTTCAGAGAAGTGGGCAATCTGCCGTATGCTCTCCCAACGACAGGGCTGTCAAGTGTTCTTCACTCTGATGTGGCCATTATGCTTGAGAGACAAATACACTCCCTACTGTCTAATGATCCCCTACAGAAGTCTATTCATGCTGACTGCTGCAGGGGATACAATATAGGTGCTATAGACACAGAACACAATGTGATCAAGGCTGAAGAATAAGCAACAAAGAGGATGTATGACTGCCTATGCAGGCGATCAAACCCCAAGGCACAGATTCTTATTATGCCACTCCCATCATAGCAACAAGGGGGGAAAATGACTTATATTTCATCACAGATTAAACAGATGAAGCTTCATCAAGTCTCTGCAGAGTTTATGTATAGAAACAAAGTGGATAAAAAAAAACCATCAACACGTCTGATGGCTTTAGTGAGCTGAGGCTGTATTGTAGCAGCAGGAATCTGAATGAGTCCATCTCAAAATAACACTATTGAATTCATACATTTCAGAATTTAATTTGTGAAATGCTATCCTGCTGGAAGTATTCATCGAAACAATGTTCAGTTGGTACTAAGGGGACTAAACAGTGCCAAGAAATTATCCACCACTGCAATATATGATCACCAGCAGCCTGAATTCTGATCCCACCATTTTTGAAACTCTTTTACAGTCTTCTCCTCATTCTCAGTTTTATGTCCTTAGCTGACATGAGTGGCACATGGTGTGGTGTTCTGCTGCTGTAGGCCATCTGCCTCAAAATTTGACATGTTATGTGTTCAAAAAAAGTCTTTCACTTACCTAAACAAGTAGCTGTTTGAGTCCCTGTTGCTGTTTTCTCATCTTGAACCTAGGCCTGTCACAATAACAAATTTTGCTGGATGATAATTGTCCCAAATTCATTGCCGATAAATGATATTATTGTCAATGTTATTTGAAACATCATTTTCTCATTAATTTAATTATATGTTCTAATAAAGCGAGTACGACATGTCAAAAGCAAGGTACTTTAATTTATTAAGAGTATTTAACTGTAATTGAAAGGTTAAGAGCTTTTAAATAAAATAAACGAAACACTATAATAAACTAAACAAACAAAAAAGAGGGAAAAAAACAATGAAAAGGAAATGGACTGTCTCTTTGGGAAAAACTGCATTAAAAAATAATAAAAAACAGAACTCCAACAAAAACACACAACAATGAAAACAAAAAAGAAAATGTAGATTATACTGTTCAGGAATTGTTTGTGACATGTACTTTCTCCCAGTCAATTTGTTCTGTCTATCAAACGTTTGTAACATTTCCCGAACTGCAGATTGTTCAAACGTATTGAAGGGCTGCATTCCTTTTGTAATGCAGCAAATATTTATATTTACTTTGCCAACCAAACACCTCAGTAAACACTGACTGCCAGGGCTAAGGCTCCACTGCACCTCACCTTCTTCGTTGCAACTACTTTCAAACAAATTTGACATATCGGCTCATCGGTGTTCATGAGCTCACACCTTGTTTATTCTGTATAAAACCAAGATATTTCCACACTTGGGCTGTGGCAATCGACTTATGAACCGTCGCTTTCATGTCATCATTCATATAAGTGTTTGTTTCCTTGTTACTCCTCATGACGCTTGCTCCAGCTCTGTGTGTGTGTGTACATGCGAGCGGTCCCGCCTCCCGCACAAAGACTGAATGAATGACAGATGCATCACTAACCCTAACTCGCTCATTCTGCTATAGAACCAACGCGCCCAGACTTTGAAAAAGATGGATGTAGTTAGCCATCTTCTCATCCAGCCTGCTTGGTAGAAAGAGAGCAGGGAAACAAACAGGCATGCACGTCAATTTATCGAGGCCAGCAAGCTTACCAAGGAAGTTTTGATTTATCCTTTGGTTAATTAATTTATTGATTATTGCGACAGGCCTACTTGAACCAATCTGGACATTCTTCTCTGACCTCTGGCATCAATAAGGTCTTTTTATTGCCACAGAAGAACTACAGCTAAATGGATCTTCCCTCTTTTCCAGACCTTTCTCTGTAGACTCGGGATATTCAGAAATACTCAAAAAAGCTCGCCCAGCACCAGTAACCATGCCGTTGTCAAAATTACATTAAACAACTTTTTTCAGGGTTCAAGTGCACAGTTTGAACTAGGGCTGAAAGATATATCGTTATCGTATCTATATCGAGACAGGAACATTCAAGATATCAAAGCAATGATATAAACGATATAGATTTCCCTTGAGCTCACCCTGCATGTGCAGCTCTGAAAGTCACAACTAATTTCATTTTTACGATTGCCCTTGAATGCATCGCCTGGTTTTCACTGACCCCATGGTCATATCGTATCATATCGATGTCAAGATATCTGGCATGAATACTGAGATATGAAATTTTGTCCATATCGTTCAGCCCTAGTTTGAACTTAACCAGGTGGTCTAGACTAGGGGCGGGAAACCATCCAGATGTGACCCTTTACCTCACTCAATGTGGCCCAGCAACCATTCCCCCCAAAAACCAAATGGGAAATATGAGGAAAAAATAACAACATCTGCTAAAAATGATTCATTGTGAGTAACCAGCACTACATAATGCACAAATTAGGATAGGTGATACAATATTTCTACTAATCTTAAATTGCTGGTCCATGTGTTATTCTTCACAAGTCATGAAAAAACAAAGTTTGTTATGATTGTATCTCTAAAAAATCTTTTATGAGGCATTAACATGTTACACATAGTATTAGTAAAACCATATTTTGAATTGGGGTATAAGGGTAATAAAGCTTTGCTTTAAAACTGGTAAACATTTTTTCTTTTTTATTGCATTAAAAATAAGTTTATATTGACTTAAGTTATGAGTCATGCTCATTAAATTGTAGATTTTTAATTGCTTTTGAGTTAAATGTACTCATAATGGTATAATCCTTTTTGAAACTTGCCAAATGTTGTTTATTTATATATTTTTCCTCATGGAGAGTGCCCAACAATATGGTACTGAAAAAATTTGTGTGGCCATCTTCGTAATGAAAGTTGCCCGTGCCTGGTCTAGACTCTGTCAATTTTCTAGGGATGTACAGTATTATTGACTCATGTTTGGTCTAAGACGACAGTCTAAAAAACTGAATGTTGTTACATTCAGATGTGTAATTTTTTGAAAACAATTGCCAAAGCAGTCTTATATATGCATGTAAAATCAGGAGAGTGCATGAACATGAAATAATGCTCAGTCCAAACATCACTAAATGTCTACAATCAAAAATCAACCATGTTTAACTGAATTAAATGTTGTTTTGTTTCTCATCTGTTTCTAAAACAGCTAACAGTCACAGTGAAAGGTACAGGTCAATTTTATCGAAGTGAATGCTGTGTACTCTTGACTGAAAAAATATCAGTATTTTACAGCTTTTCTCAACTACAGGGCCATTCCAGCTTTTAAGTAAAAATCAAACTTTATTTGTGAACAAAGTAAAAATGAATTTTATAAATATTTGGGTTTAACGATGTCCTAGAATGTAAATGCAGACTGTTTTGGTCGCTCTGGTAAAAACTAAAGCTGCTTTTTAGGGTTTAATTCCTGTACTCGGAAAAACTCATGAAAAAATACTAAAGTCATATTTCTGAAGTAGATTTAGTATTCCAGGTATGCTCTTAGCAGTCCATGTCAATAATGTCTGCCTGCAGTCATTTCAGTTTGAATCTCTTAGCAACGCAGTGCTCTGTTTCTAAGTTTTAACATGTCCTCTCTTTTCTAGACCTCTTAATGATTTCCATGAATTTAAAAGGGGGATTTGGAAAAGTGTCTTTGTATTACATTCGACAGCCTCACTTTTCTGGCATTTTGTCTTTTTTTTTTTTTTTTCAGTCCAGACGGCTCTTAAACACCTGCTGTGCTGCTGGGCTTATAAATAAAAAGCTGCTAATGTGGTGCTCTGAGTCTTAGCTTGTACAAGCCATTTTATCTTTGTACCCAAAAAAAGTACTTTAGCTCCTAATGTCCCATCATATTCAACTGAGTGTTTCATGAAAACTAGAGCAAGTACGTTCTCCGGGCTTATTATTCTTACTTTAAGTGAATGCTGTGCGATTCTGTGCTGATTAATTCAAGTATTGGAATGGCAGCTCACACCACCTAAGAGCTCACAATGTGCAAGTTCAACTGGGACAGAATGCCGAATAGTAATAGCACTTCCTTTACCTCTCACCTGTGTAACAGCTTATTAACACAAATAAAAAAATCACCTGATCACATGACAGCAACTTAATGCATTTAGGAAATGTAGACATAGGCAATAAGACCTGCTGAAGTTCACCCGGGCATCATAACGGTGAAGAAATTTGATTTTAGTGACTTGGAAACATGTCATGATTGTTGGTGTCTGATGGGCTGTTCTGATGTTTTCAGAAACTGCTGATCTCCTGAGATTTTCTAAAACAACCAGCAGAGTTCAAAGTGAATGATGAAAAGAAGAAATTTGAAATGACTGACAAGCGATAACTCAAATAACCACCTGTTAGAACTAAAGTATGGAGAGGACACGTCACCTCAGATCTTAGAGCAGATGGACAACAGCAGAAGATCACACTTGATGCCACTCCTTTCAGCAATAAGCATGAAAATGAAATTTCAACTCACACTTGCACTCCAAAACGGGACAAGAGAACTTAAAACATGGCATGTTTATTGGTTCTGGACAAGCTTTCTGAGGATTTCTGAAACTGCTGATCTACTGGGATTTTCATGCAAAATGCAAAACAATATTTTATTTTAATCTTTTTAATATTTATACTTATTTAATCTTTCTTTATTCATATTTTTGTTTATATCTGTCATTATTATGTCATTCTATTTACCTTTCAACCGCTCTTGCAATGTCCTGAGGAAGTTTCCCAAAGAGATTGAAAAAGTCTAATTTAAAACTATTTCTAGGGTTTACAGAGGGTGTCTCTTCCCTGGACACATCATCAGTAGCACTTTACAGTGCTTTAGGGGCATTCGTCCTGCTTCAATTAGGTCAATACAACTATACGACGAGGATTCCATGAATTTCCATCCTGCTGACACGACGTCAGCCCTGTTCAAGCCTAGTTTGCATCATGTAAGCCCTGATTGAGCCCCATCACTTACATACGTCCTTGTCAATCGTCCTCAGAAAGCTTTCAGGATTGAGCCACGATCAGCTCGATTGAGCCCGTACATGCCACGCTAATACCGTTTGCCTTAGGACTGCATTAGGCTTCCACCCCGCTGTACTGAGAGCAGTGATTCTCCATGACAGTTGAAAATGAACAGTTTAGAACTGTCGGACCCTTCTCCATTCCTCGGCACTCATTCACAACTATACAACGCTGATCCAGACCAAGTAGCCATTTACCACAACCAAAGCACGCTTCATTAGGATTATGACATTCGTGCACAATCGGCATAAGAAACAGGAATGTGTGACTGGGGCTTTAGTGACAGAGGTCAGAGGCGAATGGCCAGAGTGGTGTAAAATATACAATGACAGCAGTGACTCAACTAATTTCAACCAAGTTATGCAAAAGACCTTTACTGAACAATCATCTGAAGTCTTGGAACAGATGAGCTGCAGAAGCATGCCATCAGTTGCTACTCTTGTCAGCTATAAAAAGAAAACTGAGGATACAATTTGCATGGGATCACCAAAACTGGCCATTGTCTTGTAGCTGACTATGTCCATCCCTACATGACCACATCATATGCATCATACTTTTCCCAAGGGCAGGAATATTTATGTTTTAATCAGAATGAACAAGGTGTGAATCCGTGAACACCGACGAGCCGATACGTCACATTTATTTGAAAGTAGTAGTGGCGTTTTTTTCTCTATTTTTGTTTGTTTAATTTATTATATTGTTGAATTTATTTTATTTAAAAGCTCTTAACCTTCTAATTACAGTTAAATACTCTTAGAAAATTAAACTTTAAGTCTTTTGATATGGTGTACTAGGCCTGTGCTCAAAATATCGATACGGCAAAATATCGTATCGCACTCCTTTGGGATACGTGTATCGATACGGATTCAACAAAATCGATACGGCCTAAATATTTTGACAGTTGTTGTAAGTACGCTTTGGCTAATGTTAACAGTGGCACAGTTCAAGGTAGAAGACGAGCTACATAATGAAGCATATGTTCTAAATTTGGACTTAGGTCTACCATCTTTGAGGATCTGAATTTATGTCTCTCAAGTTGTAGAACCACTAAAAACTCATCCTTGTTCTTTTTCTTTTTATAAGAAAAAACTAAACTTGTCAAGAATTTTGCTTAAAGCATAGTCAATGTTCACAATTTACGTGTATCGGGATACGTATCGTATCGTGAAGTTGCTGGAAATACCCAGCCCTATGGTGTACTCACTTTATTACAACATATAATTACATTAATAAAAAAAAGATGTTTCTAAATAATATTGACAGTAACATTGTTTATCAGCAATCATTTTTGTACAGTTATCATCCAGCTAAATGTGTTGTCGTGACAGGCCTACTGAGCATTCTAGTTTGTATCAGGGCAGTGTTTTACACAGGATTCCTTGATCTCATTGTGTAAAATAAAGCAGATCTATTTAAAGGGATAACCCTGCAACCACTAAACAGCCAGGGAGTTTAGGGATTGACCCACGACCTCTCCATATGGTGATGGTCTGGTCTAAGCATGTGTGTGTGTTTGTATCCTTTTAGCTCCAAGCTTAATATCAACATGGATACCCAAGTTCAGATAAAACTAATACCCCTCCCCATCTCCCAGTCTCTCTTTCTCTCAATGTCTCTCTCTCCATTTCTCTCTCTCTCTGGGATGTCTGCTAAGCCTCTTACCTATGGGATTATTGGCAACGCTAGGTATTATATAGCTCCATTCATCTGGATGATGCGTTATTAATGTGTTGGGGAATGAAACCATCTGTAACAGCAGCAGAGGATGGTGGGGGTGTGAGGGGGAAGATTGGCAAAGAGGGGCAGGCTGCTTCGCTGAGGCATGAGAGGCGGCTGGGTTTCGATTGTAGTGCCGTGGCGTGTGTTTGCGTGTTTGTCGATGGAGGTTTTACACTGAGCAATGCAACTCTAATTGGTGGTAATGGTGAGGTTTGTTTGAATAGACATGACAGGACAGAGATGCGCTGTGGTTATGATCTTTGATTTTGCAGTTGAACAGATGAAGAGCACAAAGGCATCCAGCTGAGCACAAAGCACACGCAGACAGGCTCGCTGAGACACACAGGAGCAGGCAGACACAGTCTAACAGGGGAGAGGAAGACGTGGAGTCTGCTCAGCTGCTTTCACACCTTGCTCTTAAATGATGTCCCTGCTCTGTTTTTCCTTTTCCTGTCCCCTTTAAAACATCCACCATGATTAATGATGTGACTCTAAGTCAAAGCTGACAGAGAACAAATAAAAAACGCTTGACAGAATTCCATGTGCATGACGGGATTAGAGGTGTGAAAAAATATCTATAAAGCAATATATCGTGATATTTTGACCACTGATACAACATTCATATTTCAAATCTTAATATCAATTTTTTGGAAAAACAAAAACTCATATTTTATTACAGTTGGAAATAAAATGCAACTTATAAATACTTATGTACACGTTTTTTTCATGCAGTCTATTCACTTCAGACAGTGGCAAGAGAATTGTGTGAGTTTTTTTTTACTAACTGTTATGCTGTCAACTTAAGGCTCATTTAAGCTCGTCATACGCATGAAAAAGTATGCGTCCTTTTCAAACGATGGTCCCGTCACTGCGCACATACTCCCATGCGTCTTTTACTTTGGCAATAGATGTTGACCACTGCATCCACCAGGGGGCACGAATCTGTCTCTCACCGAGCTCCACTTCTCCTTTGCATCCAACAAGCTAATATTTAGCTCCCTCCCGATCCCCTCCCAGCTGTTTTGGAGTTTGATTTTGTCGTGGTGTCCCAGACAAGTAACATCATACATATATTTGTGATTTCACACCAGCTCACACAACTTTTCTTTGAAGAGCCCCGCCATATTCTTCTTCGTTTCTCTCCAGAGATGAGTATCAGAGTGACAGTCGCAACACTGCCCCCACGGTTTCCGGTGGTAGGCTACTGCTTCGTCTGGTCCGTATCCGTAAGCTTCAAGGATACGTGCAGAAATATGGACGAAAAGAACGCTAAGCACGGACAGAGAGCTCTGTCCGTATCCAGATCCGTATTTAACATTGAGCATAAATGAGCCTTTAGAGCACGTGTGTTCATTTACAGTTTGAGCTGCACTGCAGGTTAGGATGCTTTAAATATGTTGTTAAAAAGAAAACAGTAATAGTTTCTTTGCAACATAAGTTTAAATGACTTGATGCACTCTTTGTTCAAGTTAAGTGTATTTATGTAACACTGCATGTAACATAATTCAAAAAAAGTAAAATGGAAAATTTGTGGTTTTAAATATCTGTGTGATTTATACACCATCTCTAGTTTTTTCTTGTAGAATATCGCGATATATCACAATACTGTGATATCGTGATGTATCGTATCGTGAGGTTCTTGCCAATACTCACCCCTAGAAGAGATGTGAGTAAATGGTAAGTGGACTTGGGACTTGTTTACATCTTCTCTTGTCTTCTGACTACTGGAAACTGTGGGCTCTGTTTACATGACAGAGTTTTCATTTCTGCCTTCCATTTATACGAGAAAGGTGCCCAGAGTGCCTGAAACCTAAAACTTTTGAAACCAGGGTCCAAAGTGAAAGGTTTTGTAAATGTTTAGGTATTTGTCTCTGTGTAAACAGGAATCAGCATTTTCAGGGAAAGTGATGATGCAGTACTCTTCTTTTTAATGTATTTTTTGGGTATTTTGTGCCTTTACTGATAGGAGAGAGACAGTGGATAGACTTGTGAAAAGGGGTGAGTAGGGGAAGACACTCTGCAAACTCTGTCTTCACCTGAAAGCGTGTTGTAACATCACTGTTTCACTACAAACCTAAATCGCCAACTACTGGCCTGGAGTACATGCTACAGCATTTGCAGTCGTTCTTGCTGAGCCGTGTGAATGTGTGACTTTTCTAGGAATTTGAAAAGGCAAAGGAATAGTCTTTCCGTTTCTGTTGATAATGTTGTTTAAGTAAATGGGCCTTAAACAATGCCACATTCACGAATTCACACTTTACACACTAACGACAAGGGATGTACACCGAAAAGTAATAACTAGCTCAAAGAATCAACTCAATTAGGTCACTGTCACACCTAAAATTTGGTGGATGGTGTTCGGTTTGGGGTTGAAACTGTGACATTGTTTTATTGCTTCATCTGGCTTGGTTTGCTTTCACTGTGCTTTTTTTCAGGTGGAACAAAGTCTGTCAAATGCTGTGCAAAACAACCTCCTGCTACTAGCAGGGGCTGTAGCTGTGGTCTGTGTTCCTGCCACCCCATTGTTTAGGTCTGGGACGATATGCTTTTCTCTCGATTCGATGTTTTATGATTCTTTTGGTGCCGATTCAATTTAAATTGCGTTTCTACGATATTGCTCTCTCGTCAAAAGCCTGGATTGCATTTAAAAGTGGCTTATTAACACAGACTAAAATAAAGCATTTAAATTAGGAAAAAAAAGCTTTTTTGAACCAAAAAAAAAATTAAAAACCGTGAAGCAAAAAATCCCGATACTTATGTAAATTGATTTCTTCTCCCAGCCCTACCATTTTTACTGGAGAGCTGTGCAAGCATATTCTGCATGAATCTGTGCTAGTTATCATAATGTTTGCCACACTATGTTTTATACTGTCAGCGGATGCTACATCAGCCTTTTGTTGGGATATTCAGCCAAATCCAAGCTGCAGTTTACTGCCTTCTGGTTTGCTTGCCCTGTTGGGTCCTTGTTGGTTTGGATTGCTTTCATATCAACCACAAACCAAACTTTGGTCCTCTTAGGAGCCAACCAAGACCCCTCTTATTTTGGTGGCCCAGAGTTCAGTTCTTTGGTCTGCACCAGAGTTTGTGGGAGCTTTTACACCATCACAAATAAACCAAACTTTCTTAAAGAAAAAAGCGAATTGGAGTTTGATTGGTCCAGACCAAACGTGCTGGGTCTGAAAGCACCGGAGGTCCAAAGTGTCTTTCGAGTTACCGTCGATATTCAACTCAACCAAGACGTTGACTTATGTTTGTGTTTGTTTGTTAGCAAGATAGCAAAATATCAGATTCTGCTGAAACTTTCAGAAACTGTTAGGAATGGTCTAACCCATCATGATCAGATTTTGGTGGTGATCCAGATAACTACTTATTTTGCTCAATAACTGATCAATAAATAATGATATAAACATGATTCCGAGTGCTAGGTGCGGGTTATCATGGCCAGGGAATCATATTATGATGGTAACTTTATCATGGAACTATTGCTTAGGAATATGTGAGCTACCTTGGTGGAGGGTTCTGATCCCCAAGTGCTTTCTAGTTTTCTATTATTCAAATGTTGGCATGTGGTACAAAGTGTCATTGTAGCTCCAATAGAGTAAAACCATTTTAACCTGCAGTCAGCTGTCATGTGGCTATCAATCCTTGACCTAACTTTGCAGTTATGGACAAAAGTATTTGCTTTATTAAATACCGTATCCTGATGCTCTTCCATCAAGCCAACATAACTGGCAGGACTGCGTGAGTCATGCTTGTGTGCTTTCTTCTCCTGAGTGTAGTATTTCAGATATCCTGACACTTGTTGAATAGTTAAATGGCTGCTCGTCTGCACAGAGGACAGAGGAGGACGAAAGTGGGAATCTGCTTGGTCTGATGTAAACACATGACATGGATACTGCTGTGAGGAGGCCTGCTGCACATTCAGCACCTGTGCTATAAGAAGTGTTTCACAGGAGGGTGTTGAGGTGGTGATGTTGGAGCTGCCATGGAGACCCAAAGTTTCAGTCTACAAAGCGTGCATACTCTGAAGTTTTTGGATTCCACTGATGCTGAAATTTTGCATATGAGTCAGGTCTGCTCAGCAAAATAACATGACAGGGTTTTACAGGTATACCACATTATGGTTATAATCAAGTGTTTTCAGTTGCAGGTATTGAAAGGTGGTGTTATGTGTACAAATTACACTTCAACATCAAAGTTTCTCAGGTTTTCGATGTCTCTTTCAAGTCAGAGGTGAGCACTTCCTCAGATCTCAACCTGTTCCCACCTCTCTCAGAGACTACCAGGACTTGAAAAGGAAGCTCCTGTCTGCAGCATCACAGCGACAGATGGATGGGCTGATGATGAGGCAGGCTGCACTTTACTTTTCCCTCATTACAGGTTTTACAGTGTAACATTTTATTGAGGTAATGATTGGGATGTGTGAAATTTAAAATCACATATTACATTGGCGTCTCTGGACTACAATTATGTATGTTCAAAGGTCTGTTTAAGGCAGAATAGCTCACGCTGAGAGACAATTTACTTTTAGGGAGTGCCAATTTAAGTGCCAATTACAACAGCTGAAGTGACTTTGCAATGATACAAAGCCAGACACTGACAGTGACTGGCACATGAAATAGCGGTGGAAAAGGTACACCACCTGAAAAGCAATGTGAGAGAGAACTGAATCTGAAACTAGGGAGTAAGGTGATGAAGGCGATTTTGTTACCAAGTGAAAGAAAAGACTTTTATGGGGTGAAAAATAAGTAGGCTCTCACAGAAATGCTGCATCAGTGATTATTCAGATCTCTCTAAATGTGCCTTTGCAGAGTATCAAGCCGGCAAACAGTAAAACTGCATTAGATCAGGAAGAGGGGCTGGAGTGTTGTGTGACCTTGACTTTGTGCCCTAAAGGCTCCAAGTCCTGATGTGTTTGACCATTTACAGCATGTCTTGGGTGTCATAATAATTATAATAAGTACTTCATGTCATTAATGCACCTGAACATGGCAGCTATTTTCACCTTATTTTGTTACGGTATCATTCCACTCCATTCCCTCTTGCACCTTATTCTTATTACTTACTGTATCATACTTTATTCTATTTTGCACCTTACCTTTATTATTTTATATTTTTTATCTTATTATTGTATTTTATTTTCATTTCTTATCTTATCTTACTTCCCTTATGTTTGCACCATGCTTTATCGTAAATAAAGTTCGATTCCATGGAGAGAAATACAACCATCCAAGCTCACAGTTATAGTTAAGGACAATTTAGAGCCACCAATTTCACCTGATGAGCATGTTGTTGGTCTGTAGAAGGAAGCCGGAGTACCTGGAGAGAACCCATGCATGCATAGAAAGATCATGCAAACCCCGCACAGAAAGGCCCTGACAGACGCAAGATTCAACCCAGCAACCTTCTTACTGCAAGACATGTGTATGACCTGCTATGCAACTTTTGATGTAAAATAAAGATTATTTTTTAAATATATTTTACTGTAGCCTAGGGGTGGGCGATATGGCAAAAATATCATCTAACGATTTTTTAAAAATAAAATCACGATCATGATTTTATCACAATTCTTTTTTTTTTTTTTTTTTTAAGTTATTTTTTGGCCCTTCCACGGCCTTCATTATATAGGACAGCTGAAGAGTGACAGGAAAGTGGGTGAAGAGAGGGGGGATGACATGCAGCACAGGGCCGAGGCCGGGATTCGAACCTGCAGCCGCTGCTGGGGGTTGGCAGCCCCCGTACATGGGGCGGACACTCTACCAACTGAGCTAATGTCCGCCCCATCACAATTCTTTTTTACTGTGATTTTTCTTGACTAATTTGCATGTTTGACCATTTTTTCCCTTAGTTTAACATATAAAACATGTAAAACCCTAAAAGAAAAAAATGACAATTAAAGCCAAAGAAACTTTCTGAACAGGTTTTAATTTAAATAGTGCAGTTTTTATAAAAATGTGAATTAAATGTTAACATAAAAGGTAATGAACAACAATGAAGTGCACTTTTGTAACATAAAAACTAAACACACCAAATAGCTTATAGAAGAGGGTCAAATATAAATGCAAACTTAAGTAACTGGTTATCTCTTAAAGTGCAACAATTTAAAACAAATGTTATCTAACTGTAATGTCTATAATCTGAGTGAATAATACAGCTGCTTTAGATTTTTGTTCAGACATCTTCAAGCTTTTATCTCCTTTTCTCTTTCCACCATGGCTTCATGCTACATAACCAAACAGGAGATCCCACCATGCACTGCGTGTAATGTGCTACGATTGGTTAGCCGGATGTGCGTCAAAGTCTCTGCGCCCACACAGACGATCTGACGATCTTTCTGCTTTATGAGATCATCCCCAAGTTATAATCCTTAACGATTTAATATTGTCATATCGCACACCACTACTGTAGCCTATATAGACAATTTTCCTTACCCCCAATTTTTGTTATATCTTAACCCTATAAAGCCAATTGTATCATATTTGATACATACTCTTATAATACCTCTATCTACTCAATATGATCAACAAATTACAAAAAAAAATATCTGAATACAATCAGATACATGATAAAAATGTCCTCAAATGGATTATCAGTTGCCAAAAACACCTAATGTATCAAATGAGGTATGAAAGATCTAAATCTTGAATTTTATGGACATTTTGATTTTTATGGATTTTAGCAGAAAGTGAAACAAACATTTCAGCTCCAAAAAATTAGAATTTTCTGGCTATAATCTACGGTCTTGGGCCTTAAAGGGTTAAAACTCAATATATCACACAGCCCTATTAGGCAGAAAAAACACCAAAAAAGAGACAATTAAAAAAACAATGTTGTCAGAATCAACTCTGATTTTCACAATCTATGTATCACTAATCTTGTTCGCAAGACCGGCCCATATACCCAGACGATCTGAAACTTTATGTGAAAGAAAGTCTGGTATAATAATTATCCTAAAAACACACCTATTGATGCCTTTCCCTTTACATTGTTAAAGCAGAAAACAGATTTTGATGGTCAGTGGAACAAAAATGATTCTTAGACTATGGAGTAGTGAGAGTCCCAAATTACAAAAATAAATCTATAAATGAATAAATAAATAAATGAATAAATAAATAAATTATATAAGAATCCATAAAAGAAAAGGCTTATAAGAGTAGAAATATAAAAACAAATAAGAAAAAACAGAAAACTGCTTAATAAATAAATAAATAAAGTAGCTATATAAAGTGATATTGATCAAAAAATAAACCCTTTAAGGAAAAGGCTAATAAAAGTATAAATATAAAGACAAATAAATAAAAGTATTTATATTTTTGATTAATATCACTTTATATAGCTACTTTATATATTTATTTATTTATTCATTTACCTATTTATTTTTTAAAGTGACATTATAATGTGATTTAAATACTCTTATTTATTTGTCTTTATATTTATACTCTTATTAGCCTTTTCTTTTAAGGGTTTATTTTTTGATTAATATCACTTTATATAGCCACTTTATTTATTTATTAAGCACTTTTCTACTTTTTTTTTATTTGTCTTTATATTTCTACTTTTATTAGCCTTTTCTTTTATGTATTCTTATATAATTTATTTATTTATCTTTATATTTCTACTTTTATTAGCCTTTTCTTTTATGTATTCTTATATAATTTATTTATTTGTCTTTATATTTCTACTTTTATTAGCCTTTTCTTTTATGGATTCTTATATAATTTATTTATTGGTCTTTATATTTCTACTTTTATTAGCCTTTTCTTTTATGGATTCTTATATAATTTATTTATTTGTCTTTATATTTCTACTTTTATTAGCCTTTTCTTTTATGGATTCTTATATAATTTATTTATTTGTCTTTATATTTCTACTTTTATTAGCCTTTTCTTTTATGGATTCTTATATAATTTATTTATTTATCTTTATATTTCTACTTTTATTAGCCTTTTCTTTTATGGATTCTTATATAATTTATTTATTTATCTTTATATTTCTACTTTTATTAGCCTTTTCTTTTATGGATTCTTATATAATTTATTTCTTTATCTTTATATTTCTACTTTTATTAGCCTTTTCTTTTATGGATTCCTATATAATTTATTTCTTTATTCATTTATTTATTGATTCTTTTATAGATTTATTTTTGTAGTTTGGCACTCTCACTACTCCATATTAGACTGCCTGGGCTCCTCTTAAACGAATGTATTCTCGTTTGTCATACATAAACAGAATGAAGGATTATTCCCATGTTAAACATAAGCTGTGAAGTCAGTTTTAAGCTGACAGTCCTGATACATATTTAATAACTGGCAAGTGTTTACAAACACACTCACAAATAAACCAGCCAGTAGGATTGCATCATCACTGACTGTACCCACTTCTGTCACAGCCTGGTGCGAGCCTTCAGAGCTGTTTAAACAAAAAGGAAATGGCTCATGCTTTGTATATGAGAGAGTCTGTGTCTGTGCGCTTATGTGTGTTACTATAAATATAAATGTATGTAGGTGTTTATACGCAGAGCCCCACATCCACTTACCTACATACATAATGTGGGGTGTTTGGGTCTCTGTGTGTGTGTGTCTGTGTGAGTCAGCACCGTGCTCATGCACACAGACGGATGATTCACATCGTGGTTGTGGTGGTGGCAGGAGGAAAGAATGGTAGCAACAAAAGATCTGAGTAAAGCTCCTAAACACAAAACATATGTAGAGCACATTACTGTACGCAGATACAGTTCTAACAATAATCTGGGCATTATGGGAGTGTTTACTCAGTTATTGCCTTTCCAATCCCTTTAATGTTCAACATCTGAGCACTCGCTCATTCAGATAAAATCCTAAAAATCTGCTTCAAAGACTCCAAAGGCTAGAGAAGGACTTACTACTAGGTAAGACAAATATAAATGTAGGGCCTACTCAAAGTTTTAATTCATATGTTTAGGGCCAGGGGTCTTAATGGGTCTAACGTAATCCACCACTTCCTCTTCCGTTTTAGTTACATAGTTTATCTGAGTCGATTTTCCTTCTTTTTGCTGTTTTGCCTATTGGATAGAATGTATTTACTTTTAGTCCAGTCCAGTAATAAATCAATCATCACAGGGTGTAATGCAGTTGACTCCTCTGTTGATCTAACACTCAGCCAATGCATATGACAAAACACAGCACTTGATTATCTGTATCTGGATAGTGACTTGGGATGTATACCGTGGACCAGAACTTTCATGTACTGGTCCCTAATTGGGCTGTTACCCAAATACCATTAAGAATCTGGAAAAACGGTACTGTTAATGGTACTTAAACGTCTCTTCAACTGTCACGTAGTTATGACACTATCGTCGTCCGGCTCAAGCATGTCAGTGAGGGCTAAGCGCTCAAAGGTTTGGGCACACTTTAGCAAAGTTAATGAAAACTGCAAATGCAATCTTTGTCAGAGAGAAGTCGCGTCCAAGGGGGGAAATACTAGCAACATCACCGAACACTTAGAGCGCACGCATAGTTCAAAGCTAAAGGAGTGCGGGCTGTTTGATTGCTATAGCAACACGAGTAGAGTTAGCAGCCCGGCTAACACGGCTAACCCGACGAAGCGCCGCTGCACTAGGCCAGATAACTTGGATGAAAAGCCGACGGCACAGCTTCAGATGATTTGGAGCTGTTAATCTCTGCTCGGAGTTGAAACTCTTTGTTTACTGAGGTCAAGAGAGCACCGGATGTGACTGAGGGTCAAGCTGCGCTCACAGCGCCCTCTGTTGGATGAAACGTCCACTGCTCCAGGCGCCCTGATGTGCTGCTACACTCAATATTTTACATTTGAATATTAATTTACTATTCGGTTATGGATATTTGTCCCCATATTCTAATGGTTATACGAATATGTAATATAAAGTGAGAGCCCTAGTAGTCATCATTACAGCATCGATTTTAGCACCACAAGATATATGGGTCTGCCTGTACATGCAGTTGTTGGGCGGCATGAAGGGGTTTTGCCATCTCCTTCGCTTTCTTTTTGCCTCTGAGAAGCATTTTTAATGCATTACTTCAATTCTGTTGAACCTTTACTATTACCTTGTGGTAATAAAAAAAAGGTTGAATCTTTTAATATCTTGTAAAGTCTTTATTTTTTACACAAAATTACGTGTTGTAGTATCGATAAGAGTATCGATAAGTATCAGTATCTGTATCGGTATCGATAAAATCATAACGATATACATCCCTAATAATGACACCCCCGAGTGATTGGTAAGGCTGGACAATTAACCGAAAAATAATGTAAACCAACACTTGGACCCTCTAATCAAGGTAATTTTGCTCATGTCATTAATTTCAATTCTTTTCCCTGTGTAAGTCACATGACTGCGCCCCCTCCATACAGTCTGCTTTCACTGCCAATAGCAAAGGACAGGCTGCCAACATGAAGGAGACAAGCTCAATCTATTAGAGGACACTGTAGCCAAGAAAAATCTCATCTCCATTGTTTGGCTGCATTTTGGACTCAGTGCAGAGGACACTGAGCAGAAAGAAACTAAGTGTAAATACTGCAGGAAGACTGTTTCGACGACCATCGGTGGCACCACCAATTTGTTCCAGCACAGCATAAAATCATCATTCATTAATCATAATCAGGGTAAGAGCTTCAATTACTCGTGATACTGAGGCTAAGTAATATTGCCCATCCCTAGTGATCAGTATTGGCTGCTTTTAAACTGATCAGGGCTTTATTAGGATACAATAGAGACAGATAGATATATAGACAGGCCGACAGACAGAAAGAGAGATAGATAGATAGATAGATAGATAGATAGATAGATAGATGGATAGATAGATAGATAGATAGATAGATAGATAGATAGATAGATAGATAGATAGATAGATAGATAGATAGATAGATAGATAGATAGATAGACATATTGCAGCCCAATATGTGAGCTGCTGTGACCAGAGGAGAGCGTCCAACAGCTCCAAACCCCCCTGAAACAACCATTACATATTTTTTTATCTGTACATAGACGCACCACAGAGCTGTACATATTTGATAGATAGATAGACAAATAAAAATAAACATGGGAGAATAAAAAGAAGCTGTTTATAGTTGAGTTTGGACCATGGCAATTGAGTCACATGGCCTATAGGCACGTGACCTACACCCCCCCTCTTCTCTATGAAAATAGTGAGACCAACATCATACATCTCTCTAACATGGCCTGTCAAATAACTGCATCTCCCTGGACATGAACAGCAAAAATAGCACATCATTACAGCTGCTCTGAGAGGAGATGCAAACATTTACTTTATCAACTCTGTGTTTCATCACAAACACACACTGGATGTCTCTTGTAGATTTTGCTCATCAAAAACATAACACAGTTTTATAATTCAAAGAAAAGGAATTAAACATCTCTTAGGATCTTGAGAAAACAAAATAAACTTCTCAATGTAATCACAGAAGTAAAATAAAAAGCATAGATGGATGTCCCATTAGGGCATATACAGTGCACCGTAAACCCTTTGCCCAAATTGCTTCTTTTCCCCACACACACATTTAAGAACCTCTGAAAATAGCCGCTATGAACCTCTGAAGATACCCACTTTTAGGTCTCGACCTACAAGATGAGAACCACTGATCTGAGGCTTTTTTCTTTGGACTGGAAATCCAGACTTTCTTCAACTTTTTGTTTCCTTTAGTTTGCTTTCCCTTAATGACAAAAAATGAGCAAGATATGAGTCATTCACAAAGTGCTTAAGTAAAATAGCAGCTGGAACTCATTTCTCAGGCTTCTGTGGGAAAATAATTGTGGTGAACATCTTTAGAGTATATATTATTTCGTGGTAAAACTTGTCATGTACGTCGAGAGAAAACTGGGGTAAATATGCAATTCCAGATGATCTGTAATGTCATCTTTACCACAGGAAACCTCTAGGAAAGCCAGAGCTATGGAAAAAGTGTATATTAGAGCTAATGTTACGTGTGATGCTATGACTAACAGGGAAACTCTTTACAACATGTGTGAGCTGGACTCCCGCTGGGCCCATAAGGATCAGGACAGCGTATGACTACTGTGTGTAATGGAAGGAAAGTGCTGACAACCAGATGTGAAGTCTGAAGCTGGAGAAATTTCAAAGCTTTGCTTGGTCTCCTGCTGGAGCTAGAACGGTTAAATTCTGGCATATTCACAGTTTTTCCACATCCATCATACAGACCGCCTTAATAAGCACCTATTAATAATAATTGTGATGCCATCTCCTGTAATAAAGCGATGTCAGAGAAAACAAGACAGGCTAATTAATGAGTGCAGACTTTTTTTTTGAAGAGGGATATGCAACAGGTAGCCACTGTTTGTGCAAAAGACTCACAGCTCACAAAATATGTGATTATATCTTCAGCTAGGCTAAAGATTGAGTTTTATAGAGGTTGTATTGAGCTGTGTTAAATTTCATATGTCCTTTAGTGTGTTTAGCATGCCTCCTCCATGCCATATTGTATGTCTATGCACAACACCAAAAATCTGAGGCAGACTTCTTCCTTTTCCACGTTCACAGCACGAGCAGCTGCATGAAACAGCTCACACCCCAGTGCCCTACAAATAGACCTACCAGTGTTAGCCCTACTATCATGTCAAGGGCTCTTGTCAGCGGGGTGGCAAGCCCAGAGCAGAGAGTGGACATAAATAGGATTGCTAATAGAGGTGGGCTGATACATCGATTGTTAGATTAAACGCAATGTGACACGTAATGATTCAATTACGATTCATAAATGTTCAAAAACAATGATTTTTCATAATAACTAGAAAGCCAGGAGCATGTACGCCACTTGCAGACGAAAGTATTAGTGACGGACCAATGACTGTGGCGGCAGGCAGTTCTTTAGCCACAGTCACAGAGCATGAGATTCATTCTTCTGCATTAAAAGCTAGTGTTTGGAAACATTTCGGTTTATATGACAAGGAAAATGGAAAGGGCATTGACAAAGTCTACTCCATCTGTAAGGCGTGTAAAACCAAAATTAAGTACAGTGGTAACACAACGAACATGCGCCAGCACCTTGCGTGCTTCCACCCCGAATTAGAGAGGGAGAGTAATCCGCTGGTTGTTGCTGCTAGCCAGCGAACAATAGAAGAAGGACTACCAAAACTTCTCCGCAGCTCTGAAAGGGCAAAACGAATCTCATCATCCATTACAACCTTTATCGCCAAGAACCTGCATCCATATGCTGTCGTCAACAACCAGGGCTTTCATGCTCTGATGCGGACGTTGGAGCCTAGATACAAACTCCCAAAGCGAAAGTATGGAGTTCATTACACCAAAGCTAATTTTTGGATTATTTATGGAGAATTGTATTTTTATGTACTGCTTTTGTTTGCACTTAAGGGAGGTAACTGTTAATCTGTTGTCAATAGGGGCAGCCTTTTGTTGCATTGGCTCTTTAGGCCACAGCTACAGGAACAAAGTTTATGCCATGGTTCTTGATGGATCACTTGACAGCAATAAAAGATATATTTTTTGGATTTGAATTTGTTTGATTACTTTGATTTATGTATACTGAGAAATAGCTGTACATTGTTTAAAAGTATGAAGTAGGCACTAAGTGAGGGGAAAAAAGATGCATCAAAAATCGTTATAATCGTTTTTATCATTAATATCGTGATAATTGTTGAATAATCAAATCGTGGCACCCTAAATCGTAATCGAATCGTGAGGTGCCTTAGATGGCACACCCCTCGTTGCTATCTGCTAAAAACTATTCCAAAATACTTTCATATTGGACATTAGCTAGAAATCCAATATCTCACATCCCTCTCCAGAACCCAGAGTGATGAAAAGCACATGATGTGGTGTTTGCTGGAATAAAGAGAAAGCAGCTCTGCTTTCCCCGCTTTTCCCCTCAAGAGACACAACAGGAAACAACCACTAATGGCAACTGTAGCTGCTGCCTGCTGGGATGACACATCCACAGCTATTCACAGTGTTGCCATCCAGCACAAGTTATCACACTGAAATTCTGCTATTGTCATCCTGTAGCTTGTGGCTCGTTCTATTCTGGATCAAAGTGCTGCTCGCTCCTCTGTCAGCCGCCGTGCCTCATATAGCATCAGTTGGCGCTTATGCGTCACCCTAAGGCTGGACAAGGCCGCTTTGCCAAGCCACACATACACAAGCACAAAGACACACCACCCACAAGGGTAAAAGAATGAAAATGCAGTGATTAACCAGCTGAGGTGATGCACATGGCCTGTGGCGACTAGTTGAATGTGAGGAGTCCCGCGGCCACAGAGCTGCAGAGAGCGAGTCGGCATTCTGACAGGCAGGCAGCGGGCGAGCTGGCTGGCTGGTGGTGGACTGACTGGCACACAGGCTGTGTGAAGGGCCCTGAGGCGATGGAAACGGGGACAAAATGCCTTCTTTAAAAGGTCACGGGTGCAGATCTACTGTGTGTTTTATTAGCGAAACACATTTGGACAGATCAGTGTCGACACAGCGTGAAAAGGCTCTGACACAACTAAGCCACTGCTTCCTTTATGTCCAACACTCTCCCCTTTGAGTACGACCCCGACAGAAACTTCAGTAATGCACCCCTTTGGAAGATGAAGATATTTAACTGAAACAACTAACTAACCGTTTTCACAGAGGAAGCAACCAAACGTGATTCTGCAAAACAAAGCTTCCACATTTTAAGATATAACCACAACCAGTGCTTAAAACAGAAATTTGTAAGCCTGGCTTTTAAGATGAAAGATTTACTTAAAAAAAAAAAAACAATCATTAAAATTGTGTAGTACTTTATATTAATTGTACAGGATTGTTTAATTGGAATTTGTGCATGATGCCAATTGAGTAAAACTCTGTAAAATGAAATGCAGCTCCTTTAAATGCAGCTTGTAAACCCCCCCATCAACTCATCTGCTCTTGTTAGGCTGCAGCTCTCTTAAAGCATCAGGTTCAAACTAAGATAGAAGGATTATACGGTCCTTTTTCTTTTCTTTTCACATCTTTTGGACAATTTTTGCCTTTATTGGCAGATGAGAGAGGCATCAACTTGCGAGACAGCAGGTCATTCTGCAACTGGACATCAGGAAGGAATAAAACCTGAGCCCTAAGAAGCACATGCAGACAAACCAACACCCCAGAAGAATTCGATAGTATTTTGATTATCAGCAGCTTTTTTAGTTAATTTAAATTAATTAAAGTATGTCGCCAAAGTTAACTTCAATCATTTTTTTGGCTTTTTAACACAGTGATTTTTTCCAGAGCTGAAAACGCCCCAACAAGTGTACTGTCTTCATCCGCCTTAAGCAACAGACTACGCTACATGAGCATCAGTGCAGCCGAGGGACAGAGCAGTCAGGCGTCGCATCTACCAAAGGAACAAGTAAAGGGGGCACCGGCAAGGGCACAGCAACAACCGCAGTTATTAAAGAGGATAGACCACTCTCTGCTCAATATGTGCTCAACACATTGTTTAAGATGACTTCCACTGAGTCACAAACAAGTGAGCAGTGCTGTTTGTCCCCAACATGATGAAAGCAGGCAGATATAGATATAACAGACACTAGACAGTGAACGCCTCATGTCATATCATTCAGTCCATGCAGTTTATATTTGACTTACAAACTAAAAAGGAGGAACATCAGAAGCTTATGGATTTACAGCAATGTATGTTAAGATTAAATGAATCATAATTAGGCTTAATACTGAATTGGAATTGAAACAAATGTTTTCTTTTCCTCTTTTCTACTGAAACAATAATAATTAGAATTCATCCTGTTAAAGGTAAAAGTAGATAAATGAGTAAATATAAATGATTGCAATTTTGTCAGGTAATAACAGTGGCTCTTCAGTTTGTTCAGCTTTCATCTGGTGCATCAACACAGCCAATTTCGTTGTTATATTGATGATAAAAGTTATTGAAATTATCAATTTTATGGAATAATCTTGAATCATTACCGTACCCCCCATTACACTTGTTTATCTTTATTATTTGGCCCTTAATTCTCCTAAAACTTCCTTACTTCTGCCATAAAGTCTGCAATATGCTCAAAGGATGGCATAATAATTTTATACTTTAGCAATAGTGTAAAAAATAGCAGGAAGTTATGAAAATAACTTAATGTTTATGTTGCATTAAAAAGTCTTCATGGAGATTTTACAGACATGACAGAGACAGGAACTCAAAACGACAATATAACAATCATCTATAACAGACTGAAATATTGCAAAACACTGAAGATTATCACAAACCTGGATAACTTCTTTGCCTATAAATGTGCAATCAAATGTTTAATCACCCGGCCTGTATTCAGGTTTTGTATGCAGTTAAAAACATTTGTCCAGGTTTGAAATCTGTGTTAAAACCTGCAGCATAAAAGCTCATCAGCTCTCGCTATGAATTGTTTATAGTCTTTTCAGAAAAATGAAAATTAATTAATTTTTTTAAGCCCCATGTGGTTGAGCGAATATTTGCCAGGGGAAAAACCCAAAATGTGTATCTATAGTAAGAATTGGTCAATCATACTCAAAGATGATCTTTGATTGGCATCTGCACACCCTGAGGACATCCCTTATTCCAGTTTGCCATGTGTTGTGCTGAAGATAGGTTCAAGTTGGCAGTGCACCAATTAAATTGGCATTTTTTGGTTTATTTTGAGTGTCAAGCTTTGATCTGTGTTTTATTTAGGCAGAGTCTACTGCAAAAAATCTCTCATGCTGGTAGGAAGTGGGAAAATAAGACAGTGGATCTCTATGTTACCCACACATTCACAGGTGGGGCTGATGGCGTGTCATATTTACCTCCGGCAAGGAGGTTATGTTTTCGGGAGAGTTTGTTTGTCTGTTTGTCCGTCCATCTGTCTGTGAACAAAATAACTCAAAAAGTTATGGATGGATTTTGATGAAATTTTCAGGAAATGTTCAGCATGGGAAAAGGAAGAACTGATTCGATTTTGGCCGCCGTGGCAAAAAATGTGATTTCTGTGAATAACTACTGAACTAAAATAGATATCATTATGAATCCAGTTGCTAATGGTATGTTTTCATATTCAAGGAACCTAAATATTTATATGAAATAAAGGTAGGACTAATATTTATGGTGAAAATCACAATATGGGTGAGGACTGTGGCGCTGGCGGAGGTCTGCGCTCTCCGAGTGCTTTTGGAGTTTCTTGTCTGTGTTTGAGTAAGTTAATGGGTAGCATTATATTTATCTGAATACTCATCACACCATTTGCAGTGCTTTGGTTGCAGAGTACTGATTTTATTTAGCCTCCTTCCTTCCACCATAACTTGATCCAAACTTTGAAAAAGCTGCTTAATAATGTGTTTGTTAAACTCACAAATGCCCCCTCTGATACCCTGTAGGATTACAACAAGGATGCTATGGAGAAATTTCATTGGTGGATGCCCAAACTCTTCATAAAAGGCTCAATTCTAAGCTGTCTTCATAGCGTGACTTTGGTCTGTGGAGCTGCCGGCAGGTGGGACAAACAGTGCTACCGGATGAAGTGAGTGAGTCACAGGAGAATCTGCAGAGGAGACAGATGATACAGTGCACGGCTCCGAGTGACTGACTGAGCGCGGAGGCCACAGTGTATCATACTACATCAAGCCGGTTATCTACTGGTTGCATAGTGTCTGAGGAACGGGCTACACTTGAATGGCTGGCAGCTTTGTGAAGAGGAAAACGCCGCACACTTTGCCAGGAACCACTGTGTCCAATTTCTCTGGGGCAGCCTAAATGCTCGAGAGACCAAGCGAGCGAGAGGCTCAGTTTTTTTAAGAATTTAATTCCAGACATCAGGTTGTGGAAATTAATCACATGCTGCGTGGAAGCAGAGTAAGAATACAAAACCTGCTCATTGTGCTGCCTGCAGGGCAAAGGGAGTCTGCGAGTAAACATTTGGATTTTGGGGATTCAGCCGCACAATTTTCAATTAACAAATGATTGTTTTATGTGTCTGAATGAAAACAGCTCCACAGGCTCTCCAAAACTTAATTCATTTATATTGTTTGCCAGATAGGCAATTTCTGGCAGCATGTATTTTTGGCACCACAGTCCTCGTCTATCTTGACCTTTATGTCTGATGATGCCACAACCAATAAAACTGTTTATGCTTCCACAAACAACAGACGACTCTGCTCTTTGTATAGTCATCAAAATCATCCTTACAAATCAGGTTATGTTTCAATTTGGCCCCCGCTGAGCCCTGCATAGAGGCAGTTGGAGTCATCTAAAAGCTCCAGACAAGGACCGATATGTGGCCCTTCTTATGTATATAAGGACAAATTAGATTAAATCACAATATGGCTTGTTGCAATTTTCAAATCGCAGACAGTGCAATATTTATAACCCAAAATGTGTTGAACACTTTGGCATTGTGATGTAGTTTCTTGCAATGTCATGCTTTTTTAAACCTTTTTAACCCACTTTTTACAACTTTATGCCTATCTTGCTCCCATTCATCTTTTTTTTTTGGCCACTGTCAGACCATGTTTGGAATTTTTACATGTTTTTTGAAATTTAATCCCAATTTTGCTGCTATAATCAATTTTCCTTAGTCACTTTTGAATTTTTATGCCATGTTTTTTTTTGCAATTTCATACCTATTTTGCACCTATGAACATTTTTTCTGCTTTCGTACCATTTTTTTTACCCAGTTTTTACAATTTCATACCTATTTTGCTTAGTTCTTCACTTCTCCACTTTTTCTCACATCTTTTATCCTTAGATTGATTTAATGTCATATTGGTTTTACTATAAAACAATCTACTGCTTATGTTTGTTTAAGAATACATAAGATGAGGAACATTAAAACAATCGCAGAGTAACTCGCAATTGCAATATTGGGGAAAAATATCGCAATTAGATTATTTTCTCAAATCGTTCAGCCCTAATACGGATCTGTCTAAACATAGATTGACAAGAAGACAATTTAAGTCTTTGAGGTACGTTTTACACATAGAATCTTAACGATTGTCTGTCAAATTTTAAGCTTTCGTGGCAGTAGCTTGCACAAATATGCCGGCAATGCTTGGACAAATTAGTGAAGCTGAAATTTACCGACTTGATTAGGCACAGCCTGTGTGTAGATGTTACACATTGTCTGCCATTTGCTTGTGATGTTTATTTTTTATAGTTAAATGAAAAAATACTGAGTGAATTGGCTTTAATAGATGATAAAACTGCACAATCAAGTTGGCAACATTAATAACAGTGGTAAGAAGTGAGGGGAACTCTTGCTTTCCTCACACTTTCCCAAATACTGCCTCCCTGTTTACATGACATCAGTTTGACTCAATGGACTTTACTCTTTCAGCAGGGTGTCTCGTGAGCTGAGCCAAGACTCAGATGTGATGTGGAGACACTGCTGACCACTGACTGGTCAGAGCACAGCCACAGAATGAGATTGAATGCCTTCACTCTGTGGTGTCGTATGACCCAAACTCTCTCCGGCTGCAAATAGCATGTTATTCTTGCTGCATATAACCATCTTTGGAACAAAATGTGTCTCCTCACTGTGACAAAAAGCCACAAACCAGAGGGGCCAGCAGCTCTATCAGATCTACTTCTTCGTTTGTTAGAAGGATGTCAACATGGTTCAGTGCAGCCGCACTATAACGACCTTACCTGCTATTAAGAGGTACAATCAGTGTCTGCATTAAAATGGAAATCAGAACAATTCAAATGATGTCAGTCAAGTTTAAGTTGAGCAGATACCAAAAATGGAAAAGTCCATTAAAGAGCGTGCAGGAGTTTACCCTCAATATTTTCGACTGACAAGGGGAGCACTGAGTAAAATGTATGTAAGAATTGTATAAATGCATTGGCAACACTAGTGTCTCCCTCTTCTCCAGACGTCGATTGCCGATCTATCAGTGCAGTTCAGACAGTGTGAAGGATCTACAAAGTACAAAAAAGTATAAATGCAAATATTTTACTCTCCTGGAAAATCAATATATTCCTTGTTGAACAATACACGTGTCTGGCTATTCCTGTCTCATTATTTTGCTATAAAATTGTCCAAACATTCATTTAAGCAGCCTGTCATTGTAATTTGGTGATCCAGTTTTTTTCCAGTTTTGTGGATATATCTGTTTTGCTTCAAGTCTGTGTCTACTGCTCTAAATCTTAAAATTTTATAAAAAAAAATCATGGTTTACTTAAAGTCTGACATTGATCTAGTGCACGTCAACCCTTCAACTTTCACTAGAAATAGACAATAAAATGTAATTTTTCAATTGGTGCACTAATGCAACAATCATTTTTTTACACCATAAATGGTTATAAATCATTAGCCTCTGCCAAATGGTTGTGCTCAAAGTTGATAGACAATGGAAGTTATAAAAGTGAAAAGAGAACAAAAATCTGGTAACATGCCTGATTTCGAGAAATGCTTTTAATGTTTTGGATGTGATATTCATTTCATATATGCCAATTTTTGGTTTTTATGACCCGTTATTGTTGTAATACTGGGTTAGCCTATCCGAGAAATTCCCCTCTTTAATAAGACATTAATAATAAGACATTAAGTTTTTTTTCTAGCACTATCTTTAACCCTAATAAAATCAAGATGCCTAGTAAAGGTTTACAAACTTTGGTGTATTAATGAATAACATACATGAATGCAAAGTTTGGTCTACCGAGCAGTTGATCTGTAAGGTAAAGTGTTAACATAATCGGAATCTCTGACAACATCTTAAATGTTATAGTCACTCTATTAGCTATCAAGGAGTTGCTCTTTTTTCTCGTTCCTAGTAATAACCTTATTTTTCATTATATCTTCTGAATTCTGAAACAATATGATAAAAGCTATGAAAAAACCTGCATATTGTTTTGTTGGAGGATTACCGTCTTACATGCAAACTAAAGTGTTATGAAACAGAGACCTCCTCCAGTCCTCTGTGTTTAATGTACCTTAACTGTCTGTTTGCACTGTTATTTTGTCACTTTATGAGTACAACACAAAAACAAAAATATACAACAATGTTTCTGAGTTACAAGAAATCTCCAAAGATAATTTCCAACATGAGTCTGATATGTGATGATCACCTGTAGGCTGAGGTCCAGTGGAGCAGGCCCATGCTGCATGCCTCCCCCTGACAGTAAAGCTGCTCCTGCTCGTGCAGCTACTGTACTACTGGACTGAACACACCACATCAGCCGTGACAGGTACAACTGATGTGAGTGACTCTGCTCCTCAGTCACCTCCTGAGCTTCTGCCTCCTGCCCTGCCATGCTATCATCCTGCCCTGGAGTGAACTACACGCTGAGTTCAGCTTTCATACTCAGCTCTGGCATGTCAGAGCGGAGTGTGTGATGTGTCTGCCTGGGCTGCTGGGCTGAGGATGCTCGTCTCCTAGCACCAGAGGAGTAAAACAGGGCTCGCGCTGCATCTGTCTGGCTACCATTCCCTCACGAGGCAGCCTCCGCTCCACTGACAACATTCATTCATTCATTTGGAGGCCCGGCCGTGTGCCTGTCTCCCAAAAGCGCGAGCTGTGGATGTTCTGACCTGCCTGCCAACCCCTCCGGGCAACATCCCGGCGAGACGGTCTCCGTTAACGGGGACATACGTGAGCACATCGGCGGCGTCTGTCTTACCGGCTGCTGTATGTGGCGAGACGTCCCCTTCCCCGGCGGAGGGAGATGCTGCCGCTGCCGCTGCTGGACCCCGTGCTGGAAATAGTCGCTGCCAGCGGCTCGGCTGCCTGCGACCCGGTCCCTCTTCTCCCGCACGTTGGAGCCTCCGTTGTCCCGGTCTTCTCCGGAGTCGAGGCTGCTGAAGTTCCACACAATCAGCGTCTGCACCAGCAGCACCGTGAGGGCTGCTATGAGAGCGGACCGCGACCGACGGGCTAACCTGCGAGCGCACAAGCCGCCAACCATCTTCGCACCGGGCTGCACGGAGCTGGAGGAGCGTCTGTGGCTCTGCGCAGCGCGACGAGAGGAAGCGGTGGAAGTAGAGGGAGGACGGGCAGGAGGAGGAGGAGGAGGAGGGGGGAGTGGAGGGGAGGCAGGAGGGAGGGAGGCAGAGCTGCTCGGTGGCGGAGGCGAGGGGAAGCTCCGAGGAGAGGCACAGGGCCACCGTGTGGTGGAGCTCGGAGAGAGGCTGTGTGAGCGACAGATGCTCCGAGCTGCTGCGTGGACTGCAATGTCTGCAGAGGAAAACCAGACAACACATAACATCTCGACTAAAATGTTTGACAGAGACTTAGTCCAATCACACCTAATTTCGTCATGTTAAAAGTAGAGGCAAAATCACAGCTACTTTGGCTGTATGGAAAGGTTGGATGAGTTAAGAGCAGGGGTGGACAGTAACGAAGTAGATTTACTTGAGTACTGTACTTAAGTACGTTTTTTTGAGTATCTGTACTTTACTTGAGGTTTTTTTTTTTGAACTTATGACTTTTACTTCACTACATTTAAAAGACAAATATTCTACTTTTAACTCCACTACATTTCTATAAACGGCTTAATTACTCGTTACTTTTAGGTACAGATATGAAGTCAGCGGATGAAATTTATTTTCTCTTCTAAAATGTGATTTGTTCAAGTGGTGTTATCTATACTTCGTGCATCCTGTTCCACACTCCAGTCCAGTTGGTGGCAGTAATGCACTTTTGAGTTGGTTTGCCAACCGCCATTAAACAACAAAGAAGAAGAAGATGCCCATGTGCTACTGCGATTGGGCAGGTAAAGGTTGAGCTAACGGTGGTTACGGTTCGTCTTGGCAGTAATGATGGCTACTATGGCAGATAAAGACAGCAATTCCACACCAGAGCACCCATGGCCATATCTGAAGGGTGGGGGAGTTAAATTTAAAAAAAAGGAAATGGCAATGGTTGTCCTTTTGTTGATTCATTAGTGTTTCAGTTTGCATTTCCATGGGCTTTGTAGCATATTTTCAAACTCTTTATTCTACATGATCTATAAGCAGGTCAGTGCATTCTGTAGATTGTTTCAGTCATTACGTTCTGTAAGGTCAACGGGAAAATGTACTTTTAATACTTGAGTATTTTCAAAAGCAGGTACTCCTGTACTTTAACTTAAGTAAAAATTGGACTAAGCAACTTTCACTTGTATTGGAGTAATATTTGAACATGAGTATCTATACTTTGACTTGAGTACTGGCATTGAGTGCTTTGTCCACCACTGGTTAAGCGGAACCGTCACAGCTGCCTTAAAGGGACTGTGAGGAGAATCTGTTTCCGGCAACATTAAGACTCTGCTACCCAAGAGCACGCGCGGCGACTGTCGTAATGCTGCGTTCCAGTAACCTCGGAACTGGGAGTGACATCATCTCCGACTTATCTGTATTCCAGTTGAAGTCGGAAAAAAACATGCTGATCTACCAGGCTATTGTTAGCTGTTGTTAGCACGCCCTGCATGGTTGTATGAAGAACGTGATTATCACTATGGCAGCATTTTTTTAAGTATAAGTCTAACAATACTATGTATACAGCTGATCTGGAGTGACGCCCCAGTCAGAAGTGTAAATAAATTGATTATTACAGGAGCTAAATAACTGTTCACACTGGGAGCATCCATCTTCGATTGTCAACTCGGGGATGGCGAGGTTTCACCGAGTTCCCAGTAGGAAATTCGGACTTCGGGGGATGTTCCAGTTGCAGTTTCCTACTCAGAACTCGGAAATTCCTACTTCTGACTACAACTTGAACGCACCACAAGCCAAAGCGTGTGTTTGTTGTGATGCTAAATAAACGAAACTCAGACCTCTACATTGCTTTACAACTTCTTTTTTCAACAACCTACAGGATGCAAATCGACAAGGTAATGTATCTCTTTCTAGTTACCTAGCGGTAGTTTTTGATGTGTGACAACAAGCAGTTTTGGGAAAACTTAGCATTGTGGTTTTGTAGCTGGCTATCACTACTTACAGCCTGGTGCTCTAAGACTTGTCCGAATAATATAAATCTGCTCTAGTTTTAATTGTCTTGTTCCTGAAGTTGAGTATCCAGGCCAGTCCAGTCCTGTACGACCCGACTGGAAGGCTAAGGAATAGCATTTATAGATAACCTATTTTGATGCTATAACACTCATCGATAAGTGTGTATTTCTGTCAGGCATATATCTTAAAGTGAGACTTTTTTGTAATTATTTAGAAACTCCTCACAGTCCCTTTAACTAAAAAAATAATGACTTTCAAAGAAAAATTTAAAAATGCCTTACACTTTGTGAACTAAATTAAAAGTCGATTTTGTCCACTTACATGTTTTGGAATTACATTTGACTAAAAATAAACTAAACTAAATCAATTTAGCTGACTAAATTATGACTAAAACTGTTAAAATCAACACTGATAAGAGGACATCTTGGTAAAACTTAAAGGCCATATTCACCTTTGTCCAACTGCTCTTAGGGGAGAGCAGGGTTGGTTGTCCCACGGGTTGATTGGTGAATTGTGTATCACAGCCAGATCATTCATTCATTTTCTGCATCACTTATCCATTTCACAGTTGCAGGATGGCTGGAGCCTATCCCGGCTGTCGTTGGGCAAGAGGAGGGGTACACTCTGAGGCGATCACCACAATCAATCACAGGGCCACCTAGAGAGACGGGCAACTAGTCATGCCCACACTCATACCTGGGACAATTTGGGGTCACCAGTCAACCTAATGTGCATGTTTGTGGTCTGTGGGAGGGGGCCAGAGTGCCCGGAAAGAACCCATGCATGCACGCGAAGAACATGCAAACTTTACACGGAAAGGTCCGGCCCAACTCAGGGATCAAACAGGTGACCTTCTTGCTGTGAGGCAGAGCCGACCCTCCTTATAGACAGCATCCTCTGTAGTGGGGTACCTGCTTGAGCCCTGCATACTTTAAATGAAGCCCCAAATGTTGATTGTCAACTTCTCTTCTGCTATGTACTATGTATATGCTATGTATACAGCTGATCTAGAGCGACACGCCCCAGTCAGAAGTGTAAATAAATTGATTATTACAGGAGCTAAACAACTGTTCACACTGGGAGCATCCATCTTCAATTGTCAACTCGGGGATGGCGAGGTTTCACTGAGTTCCCAGTAGGAAATTCCGAATTCGGGGATGTTCCAGTTGCAGTTTCCTACTCAGAACTCGGAAATTCCTACTTCTGACTACAACTTGAACGCACCACAAGCCAAAGCGTGTGTTTGTTGTGATGCTAAATAAATGAAACTCGGACCTCTACATTGCTTTACAACTTCTTTTTTCAACAACTTACAGGATGCAAATCGACAAGGTAATGTATCTCTTTCTAGTTACCTAGCGGTAGTTTTTGATGTGTGACAACAAGTAGTTTTGGGAAAACTTAGCATCGTGGTTTTGTAGCTGGCTATATATCACTACTTACAGCCCGGTGCTCTAAGACGTGTCCGAATAATATAAATCTCCTCTAGTTTTAATTGTCTTGTTCCTGAAGTTGAGTATCCAGGCCAGTCCATCCCTGTACGACCCGACTGGAAGGCTAAGGAATATCATTTATAGATAACCTATTTTGATGCTATAACACTCATCGATAAGTGTGTATTTCTGTCAGGCATATATCTTAAAGTGAGACTTTTTTGTAATTATTTAGAAACTCCTCACAGTCCCTTTAACTAAAAAAATAATGACTTCAGAATTTCAAGGAAAACTTTAAAAAATGCCTTACACTTCGTGAACTAAATTAAAAGTCGATTTTGTCCACTTACATGTTTTGGAATTACATTTGACTAAAAATAAACTAAACTAAATCAATTTAGCTGACTAAATTATGACTAAAACTGTTAAAATCAACACTGATAAGAGGACATCTTGGTAAAACTTAAAGGCCATATTCACCTTCGTCCAACTGCTCGTAGGGGAGAGCAGGGTTGGTTGTCTCACGGGTTGATTGGTGAATTGTGTGTCACAGCCAGATCATTCATTCATTTTCTGCATCACTTATCCATTTCACAGTTGCAGGATGGCTGGAGCCTATCCCGGTTGTCGTTGGGCAAGAGGAGGGGTACACTCTGAGGCGATCACCACAATCAATCACAGGGCTACCTAGAGAGACGGGCAACTAGTCATGCCCACACTCATACCCAGGACAATTTGGGGTCACCAGTCAACCTAATGTGCATGTTTGTGGTCTGTGGGAGGGGGCCAGAGTGCCTGGAAAGAACCCATGCATGCACGGGAAGAACATGCAAACTTTACACGGAAAGGTCCGGCCCAACTCAGGGATCAAACAGGTGACCTTCTTGTTGTGAGGCAGAGCCGACCCTCCTTACAGACAGCATCCTCTGTAGTGGGGTACCTGCTTGAGCCCTGCATACTTTAAATGAAGCCCCAAATCTTGATTGTCAACTTCTCTTCTGCTTAAGTCATTTCCCCCCCACCCCCCCTCTGTCTCTCTCCTGGTGCATGTGTGGGTGTGTGTTGTTCTGGCTGGTGTGTGCACTTGCTCTTCATGGACAGGTAGGGGATGTGCATGTTTCTTGAAAGAGAAAGACACCTTTCCTCAGAGTGTTCCTAAACAGCAGTGATGGTTAGAATTTAGACCCTGGAATCTTTGAGAATTGTGAATGTAAACTTGTAGACAGGTTACACTTTCAAAATTTTAAGAGTGAGTGTTGATAAGTCTGCCAACCACATCTATATTATTATGCTGTCAGTCTACTGCAGGTACATAGTGAAGAGAAAAGAATGGGAAATAATTGAAATGTAAATGACGCCCACATCAAAACACAAGCTTATTATTCAAAATTGATTCACCTAAAAAGCTCAACCTGTCATCACATCTAAGCACACATAAAAAAAACTTTGTACAACGATCCTTAGATGCATGCACCCCACCATGAGTGGGGTCAAAATTACCCTAATTAGAATGAATTTGTTTTATAAAGTTAAGATTTTTCATTAATTTTGGTTAAAGGTGATTATATATTGATCAAGAAAATAATTATTTCATGTTTGTCATGTTCATTTATCGCTTTTTACTTATATTTCCGACCACAAAACAGATTTAAATAAGGTAAAAACATGCAAAATTGGTCCCAACATGAGAATGATTTTATGTTTACGTAATTTCTTACATTTTTTTGGTTTGTCCTGTAATTGTGCAACAATTTGGAAGCAATTTTGTTTTCTCAGATGTTGAAAAAGACAGCTTACCTTATGCCAATTTTCTTTTGAAGTCTTCCGGGAAATTATGAATAACTGTAGTTTTTTGTTGATCTTTGGAAGCTCACATTGTAAAGGCTTTTTGTAAATTCAACAGTATTTTACAGTAATGTTATCATTTCCTTATTGTAAGTGGTGTATACATTGTGGGAAAGTATTTGGTAACTGCTGTAATTCATTCTGGAGAATCTAAACAATGCAAGCCAGATTTCATTGTTTTCTTTTTCCAATGAAAAAGAGAGAAAGAAGGAGAAAAGCTGATCATTGCATCTTAGCAGCAGAGAACAAAAAAAAATATTTCGATTGGCAGACAAAATATGAATCAATATGTAGCTGAATAAGTACGTGCACAGACATTCACATACACACACGCCCCAGACACACATGCAACACACACAATTATAATATTACAAAGTTATCAATAATAGTATTAAAGGCCTCCTAATGGGTTAAATCTTATTGCAGAAAGCTATAAACAGAGGTGCTTTAGGCATGGGGAAGCGTGAGCGATGTGTAACAAAGTTCATAATGTATAAAAGCACATGTATCATGAAGTAAAACAAAAGATGATCATACCTAAATGTTCTTGGAGTGCTTTTGTAGTTTTCTTTTGCTTTGCTCAGGTTATGCATAGAATACTAATTGTAACTTTCTTTTAAACTACCATTTATTTTGATATCTAATCTGTAACAAAGGCACAAAATGCCTTGGATCCTGTCTTTCAAATCAGTATCATTAGATTTTGGTACTGGATCATTATAACAAAACATTTTAATTCAGGTTACATTAAGCTTTCATTAAACATCACTCTTGATGCCATTTAGGTTTTTTATGTTGTTTATGAGATTCATCCAGTCTAACATCCACTTTCCATGCTAACAATGAGGGCATTTTAACTTCACAGCTTACTCTTCTAAGTGACATATTGAGCCCTGACAGCTTGACAGCATTTAAATGAACGTTAGCCACTGTTAATTATTATTTACCCTTGGTCCTTTCATGTCAGACTGCCTTTATAGACATTTACTTTATATATTGTAAGACTGGGCTATCCAAACACTCTGCCATGTCAAACATACACAAAGAGAAAGATAAATAATTCTTCGAATCAAAATGGTTCAGAAGTTGAGACCTTTCCAAAGAAATAAGACAGGGATACAAAAAGAGCAAACTTTCTAATTTAAACCCAAACAAAATTATTAAAACTCTGACCCAGTGGATATTCTTAATTTATTTTTACTACATATCACATGAATTTATATCTGTATCTTTTGGTGTCTTTACATTCACAAAACTCCAGAAAACTACCCAGTTTTCAGATAAGCCTCATGTGTGAATAGAAATGGCCAAAATGATCAAACAAACCTTACATGGAACTTTCCTGGTGACCATTGAGTGAGATTCATAAGTTAGGAAGACGTGACGTGATGAATTTCACAGACATTATTGGGGAAAATTCAGTGTGAGTGAGAAAGCAGGGTTGAAACTGTTAAGCTATTAAGAGCCTTAATTTTACTATTTAAGTTGTAAAATTGAAGTTGTCCTGTTTGGTCACCCAGATCTGCTCCTTGCTAGCTCCCTTGGCCCACTAGTGTCTTATATTGGGTCCCAAGCCAGGAATCTTGGGGTAATCATTGATGGCGCGTTCAAACTGGACAAGCAGATCAGTGCTGTTGTCAAGTCCAGCTTTTATCAGTTGAGGGTTCTAGCCAAGGTCAAACCCTATCTGGACCAGAAAGACCTTGAGAAACTCACTCACGCTTTCATCTCATCTTGCTTGTGTTAGAATTATATACAAGCTAATGCTAACATTTGTCCAAAGATGTCATTTTATGCTAACAGGTATTCAAACATATCATGTTAGGGCAGATCAGTTCAAACAAGTTTGTTCAACAGGTCGAATGTTTTATAAATTAAAATGGTGCAGTCTCTGTTAGACAGGACTGTGGTTTCAGTTAAGGTCTGGGGGGGGGGGGGGGCAGTTTCCCCATTTCGTATCCTGTAGTTGGTCCAGTGGTTTTGCAGAACTGCGAGAACTTTCGTTGAGCTCTTGGTTGAACTTCTGCCTTAAGTCTGACCTTTATTTAGCTTTATTTATGTTTATCTTTCTTGACAGACACAGCATATGAAACCAGACATGATCTTACCACGTGATAAGTTGGTACTTCCCTAATTTTGATGTGTATAAGATCTTGTGTGTGCTTGTGTTCAATGCTCTTTTCCTGTACATCCCTGTTGAGGTGCAGAACTGAGCCCTCAGCAGCTGAGTATTTTTAGTATTTTATGTATGGTCTCACATATTGTCAATAAATGGTTGGCTAACCGATCTAATCTGGACTTGTGCCTCCTTCCAAATTATTGTAACGCCCTGTATGTTGGCATTGAGCATTCTCAGCTTAACCGCCTGCAGATTGTCCAAAATGCGACTGCTCGTCTCCTGACTGGGACAAAGAAACAGGAGCACATAACTCCAGTGCTCTCCTCCCTTCACTGGCTTCCAGTGAGGTTCAGGATTGATTTTAAGATTATTTTATTTGTTTTGAAGTCTCTGAATGGGCTGGCCCCAGACTACCTGTCTGACCTTATTAGGATTCATCAGCCCTCCAGAGCGCTTCGCTCAGGAAGCCAGATGGTCCTTGAAGTTCCTCGATCCTCTCTAAAAACCAAAGGAGATCGAGCCTTCTCTGTTGTGGCTCCCAAAATGTGGAACGCATTACCCTACATGTGCGGACTGCAAACAGCCTCTCTACGTTTAAAACACAGCTAAAAGCGTACTTGTTCACCTTGGCCTTTGGTGGAGCATAGCTACTTTTATTTGGGACTTTTATTGGTTTTACTGGGCAGTATGTATATTTATACTGTACTGTCCCTGTTCTTATTGCTTTTATTTGTTTTTATTACTTTTATTGGTTTTTATTGTCTTATTGTTTTTATCATGTCCACCTTTTCTACTGTAAAGCACTTTGGTAGGCCACTGGCTGTTTAATGTGCTATATAAATAAAGCTGACATTGACATTGACATTTACCAGACAATTGGACTTGAATCATAGGGACTCGGACTCGAGTCGACTTGAGCCGCAAGTGAGAAGAACTGCAATTCGACTTGGACTCAGGAGGTAAAAACTCGGGACTCGACTTTGACTCGGGAGAAAGTGTCTCCAGACTCGACCTGACTTGAGACGACATGATTCAGAAAATTGCACACACTCAGGCTTTATATGAAGAGACAGACAGGAGATATACACCGCTCTTTCCTTTTAGGTTCCCTTTATTGATGCTCCCTTCACTGTACACTTGTCTGTCACCTATTATTGTCCTGCACACGACACAGTACTACACACATACGTTCCTACCATACACCCGCTTCTGCAGTGATGATCAGTGGGCAGGGTGTGTGGGATGCGGGTTTCAAATGAGCAACCGCTATGTCCTCTGTGCCCAAAGTTATTGTCTTTGCATATAAAGAATTTCAATCAGACGGAAAACGAAGACACGCCAAGTGCATGACGTGCAATGCTTTGATAAGTAAAAAAGAGGGCGCAACATCGAACTTTATCCACCACATGAGGCCAAGTAGCTAGCCAGGTAGCTAACGTTCCTACCATAGGTCAACATGGTAGGAACGTTAGCCTGAACTGTGGTCAATATGAAGCTAGCAAAGCTAACATTAGTAAAGAGAGTGTACGTGCGTTGTGTGTGTGGAAAGATAAGGTTTCCGTCTTTAAAATAAAAATCTGAGTGCTGTTTGAGTGGACTGGGGAACAATGGTGAGGGACTCGGCCCGCCATAACCCGTGACTCGACTCGACTTGACTTTACAAAACCTGTGACTCAACTCGACTCGACTTGCCCACAACATAAAAAACTTTGGACTTGCTTGGGACTCGGACCAAATGACTCGAGACTTGCTTGGGATTCGGATTGGAGGGACTTGGGCAATGGTCTGCTATTTACAACTAGGCCTATTTATAACATAGTTGTGCAGGAATGAGTCCAAAAACATGAAAATGACTTTGCATTTCACACTTCCTGGTTCAGATAAATACCTTAAATAAGGTTCTTGATAAAGAAACACAAACGAGATCATAATTATTATTATTATTATCATATTTTGATGTACAGTACAGGCCAAAATGTTTGGACACACCTTCCCATTCAATGCGTTTTTTTTATTTTCATCACTAATTACTAGGGATGGTTACTGAATTCGGTACTTTAAGAGGTACCGACCGAATTCTGTTGGTACTACTGAGTACCGATTCACGTAAAATCAAACGGTGCCATGTTTAGGTACCTAAACGCATCCTTGTGACTGTAAGGGAGTGGAGGAAGCAGGCATACTATTGGGTAGAGTAGGTGAATTTCCATATCGGACTTGAACGCAGCACAGCAATAGTGTAATGACGTCAGCAGCTGCGGGCTCAGTCAACAAGGCAAGCATGGCTGAGAGAAATTGCCCTAAAGTATGGCTCTGCTTTATTAAATGTGATGGAGATTATGCACGCTGCAATATTTGTGATGCCGAGTGTTAGGCCAGCGGCAGAAACACTTCAAATCTGAGGAAGCACCTGGTGACGCACAAAATTTTCCTCAAAGCTGAAGAGTGCACAATTTTTGATAGCCTCAGATCTACGACCACAAAGGATTCATTCGGCACTGTTAGCACGCCTGCGTCCAATGGCAACTAGTCATCTGCAGCCAGAAACACAGGGAAAGAAAAGGCTATAACCCTTGGTGATGGCAGCAAATGCAACAAGGAGGATACCTGGTCCAGGTAAATAAGCCTCGTGTTTAAGATGGTATTAGCTTGGCATTTTAATGTGCGTCAGTTATCATTATCAGGTCGGTTCCTCGTACTTTGTAACATTAATGTAAATGCTTTATTTATTTACAGCTCTGTCGGACCCATTGTTAACCAACTTATTAAGTTGTGGTTCATTTTAGTTGCTGGTTTTCATGTTGAAGAAACTTTTGGAACAACTACAATGTTACAATACAAACAGTTGAAAGTTGTTTTGATATATATATGTCAAATTTTATATATTGAGAAATAAATTTACAATGAAAAATTTGAGATCTTAATATTAAACAAATTAATATTTATTACCCCATAAACAAACGCAAAAATACCTAAAATTGGTATCGTTGAGTACCGATACCGATCCCCAGGTACCAGGCATCGGTACAGTATCGGTTCAAATGTGAAAGGTACCCATCCCTACTAATTACATTGTAGATTCTTACTGAAGTAATGATGGCCACTTGTTTCTCTTAACTTCGCTGATTGGTTCTTACCATGATATTAATTATAACAGTTGTCTAATAGGGCTGTGGGCTGTGCATCAGCCAGACTTCTGAACAACACAAATGATGGTCCAACCCCATTAATAAGGCAAGAAACTCCATTAATTAACCCTGGAAAGGCACACCTGAGAAGAGAAAACCATTTCAGGTGACTACCTCTTGAAGCTCATAAAGAGAATGACAAGAGTCTGCAAAGCAGTAATCAGAGCAAAGGGTGGATACTTTGAAGAAACTAGAATATAAGACATGTTTTCAGTTATTTCACACTTTTTTGTTAAGTACATAATTCAACATGTGTTCATTCATAGTTTTGATACCTTCAGTGAGAATCTACAATGTAAATAGTGATGAAAATAAAGAAAAAACATTAAATGAGAAGGTGTGTCCAAATTTTTGGCCTGTACTGTATTTATTTATATCATTCCTTGGAACATCATAAAATGCATCTGATGTTTCTAGCTTTAGAAACTTAAATCATTATTGTATGTTTAAAACTATTGTTGCTAAAGAACTCCTAATAATGTAAATAAAAAGGTCCAGAGACCCGATGATTGCAATCATCTCTGATTGCTTTTTAATAATAATTAATACACTGCTGTCATAGCCACGAGGACTATCTTGTTGAGGTCAATAAATGAAGAGGACATTCTCAAACAAGAGGTCACAAAAATGTAATATATTGGAAATGTTGTTGTTGGTTCTAAGTCAAATCCCCATGTTTTAGCTCCATGGTAGATGGATAATAGCATTTTTCTCTCTCTGATTATCTTGTTTAAAAATATGTATAATTTGTTCTTTTGTTAAGATTATCATGAAGAAAAGAACATGTAAGTTTCGCGGAAAAATTAGTTTTGCTTTAGAGCTAATTATCAAAAATGATTTAAAACAAAGTCCTGTCAGCTTTTAGAGGCCTTGTAGTTCCTTGTTACTGCATGTGCATTTGAAAGACTGCTGTCTATCTGCTTGTCATGGACTTTTAAACAACACTCTAATTTCATGTGATTTTGCAAGTCAGACTAAGATGATGAAGCAAAAACACTCAGAGCTCTTTTCCCAAAGACTGGGCGAGTCTGAGGAACAACACAATGAATCCATGAGGCTGAAGGCAGCAGCCACTTTCATCTTGAGAAGTATGTCATAGTGACTGTTAACAAAAGACCTGCCTGGGACACCTCATGACACAGCAGAGCCAAGCTGGTTTCATTTTTGTCCTGTGTAAATGATGTGTCATAGAGAGACTGCCACCACAGAGTGAAAACAGAGAAATGCTGGAGAGAAGCAGAGGCACATGCCACCTCAGTCAGTGACTGCTCGCATTTATCATCAAGCGAACACATCATTTATCCAAATGTTGGGTGACAAAAGAAAATATAGCATTGTTTTTTCAGTATGCTTATTTGCTGTCTCCTTCCTCTTCCAACCTCATCACATTGATCATTATGTGTTGTTGGTTCCAGTCATGTGGTCTGTCATGCTTGTTGGTAAAGACACTGTACACATTTATGGCTTTATGATCCTCTACACAGACACAGGGACCATTATAACAAATGAAAAAGTTGTCTAGTCTGACCACAGCACTAGTTAATAAATCTAAAGGGTATATAACTGCAGCATTACAGACTTCTTGTAGTCATTCTCAGATGACCAAAGATCCCTCTGTTGTTTCTAACTACACGTGAGTTACTAATAAAGAAAGAGCACGACATCCTGAAATGATTACTGCATTCACAGTAAAAGGAAACTGTCTGCCACATGAGAGCTTGTGTAGGAAGCACCTTAAATAACTCTTAAGTCTTTCTCTGAGGTAGGAGTATTTTTAGTCCAATCAGAGTTGGTGCTCACATCTTATGAGTGATACAGAGATGCTTGAAAAAAATCAGCTTCCTGAGCTCTGTTGACACCTAAAGAACCTCAGTAACAGTGAAAAACAAGATTTTCTGGCAGCAGCAGAGAGGTAAATTTCACCTCCAATACGAAGGTTGAGTGCTTTTAAATCACTGGATATATATATATTTTTTAGTTGCAAGATGTTGGTGCAGCCAGGCCAATGACCCATATTAGCCAGTTTAAGAGGAGCATGATTTGACACCTTTGGTCTAAATCAGGTTGTCCGCTCAACTCCTCAGGTTTGGACACCACCTGCTCCATTTTCATTTCAGTACAGACTGTGTCACTGCCTCTTAAGGTTGGGTGGGACTGTCCTGATGTGGCTGCATGAAACTATGGTGGCATCCTCACAAAAACAGAGGAAACAAAGGAGACAGAGATGCTGGCTACTTTGTGGTTTTCTCACAGTTAGAAGTTGAATTTTGTTCCAAAGATGTCATTCAGCATTACGGAGCTGACTTTGGAAGTGGAGTACGCACAGGAGAATCTGTAGATGGTCTTATCTCAACAGGTCTGAATTTAACCCTTTAATGCGTGGTGTCCACTTCAGTAGACAGATACACACGTGGACAAAATTGTTGGTACCCTTCATTTAATGGAAGAAAAAACCCATGGTCACTGAAATAACTTGAAAATAACAAAAGTAATAATAAATAAAATTTTACTGAAAATCAGCAAATGAAAATCAGACATTGATTTTAAATTTTGGTTCAGCAGAAATATTTTTTAAAAAAAATGGTGAAACTGGCTTGGACAAAAATGATGGTACCCCTACAAAGGATTGAAAATGGTGTGACCATAGGGACATGTTAAACTAAGGTGTGCCCTGTAATTATCACAGGTGTCTCCAAGCTTGTAATCAGTCAGTCTGCCTATTTAAAGGCTGAAAAGTGGTCTATGTGCTGTTTGGTATCATGGTGTGTACCACACTGAACATGGAGCACAGAAAGCCAAGAAGAGAGCTGTCTCAGGAGATTAGAAATACAATTATAGACAAGCTTGTTAAAGGTAAAGGCTATAAGACCATCTCCAAGCAGCTTGATGTTCCTGTGACTACAGCTGCACATATTATTCAGAAGTTTAAGGTCCACAGGATTGTAGCCAACCTCCCTGGACGTGGCTGCAGGAGGAAAACTGATGACAAACTGAAGAGATGGGTAATACGAATGGAAACCAAAGAGCCCAGAACAACTTCCAAAGAGATTAGAGGAGAACTCCAAGGTCAAGGTACATCAGAGTCAGATCACACCATCTGTCACTGTTTGAGCCAAAGTGAACTGAATGTTGGACACAACTGTTGAAAGCAAATTATAAAATAGTGAGACTGGAATTTGGCAAAATGCATATTGACAAGCCACAAAGCTTCTGGGAGAATGTCCTTTGGACAGATGAGACAAAACTGAAGCTTTTTGTTAATCACATCAGCTCTATGTTCACAGACACAAAAATGAAGCATACAAAGAAAAGAACACTGTACCTACTGTGAAACATGGAGGAGGCTCAGTTATGTTCTGGGGCTGCTTTGCTGCATCTGACACAGGGTGTCTTGAGTCTGTGCAGGTTCAATGAAATCTCAAGACTATCAAGACATCCTGGAGTGAAATGTGCTGCCCAGAAAGCTTGGTCTCAGTCACAGGTCATGGGTCCTCCAACAGGATAATGAGCCAAAACACACAGCTAAAAACACCCAAGAATGGCTCAGAACAAAACACTGGACTATTCTGAAGTGGCCTTCTATGATCCCTGATCTAAATCCTGTTGAACATTTGTGGAAGGAGCTGAAACATGCAGTCTGGAGAAGACAGCCTTCAAACCTGAGACAGCTGGAGCAGTTTGCTCATGAGGAGTGGGCCAACATACCTGTGGACAGGTGCAGAAGTCTCACTGAGAGTTACAGAAATCACCTGATTACAGTGATTGACTCAAAAGGTTGTGCAACAACACATTAAGTTATGGGTACCATCATTTTTGTCCAGGCCAGTTTCATTAGTTTGTTTTTTAAAAGAATTCTCTTGGACTACAATTCAAAAGCAAAGTCTGATTTTCATTAGTTGATTTTCAGTAAATTTTTATTTATTATTACTTTTGTCAGTTTCAGCTTATTTCAGTGACCATGTGGGTTTTTCTCTCTTTAATGGAAGGGTACCAACAATTTTGTCCACGTCTGTATTTGAATTAAATTGTATCCCCTTTAAGTAGCAGTACCATGTCCAACTACCAGTTGGTGAACTCCCAAACCCTTGTTACAAGTTTCATATAAATATTATCTTTGCACTTTTTTCCATATCGAGATATTGCATCCAAAATCCAAAACAGCCGACAAAGGGCAAATTTGGTGTTTTGATCTAACATAATTTGGTATTTTTTATTTTAAATTTTGGTGTAGTTAAGAAGTGAATAGTTTGATTAAACAGCTACAATATATACTTCAAACTTATCTTTTTCTTTTATTTACTCTTCATAAACATGTTTGTGGATCTTTATTAAGTTCTACAAAATTACTATTTTGATGCACAGTGAAGTGGACAGATGTAAGACTACTTAAAAAATATATCTTTGAAATAAAATGACCATGATTTTTAACTTTTTGGACAGTAAAATTAAGCTTTAAAAAAGTATTCCTTTGCGATTCAGTAATTCATGCATGAAAGGGTTAAAATGGGAGAATCTGCTCTGGGAACTGTGAGACTGTAGCCCTCGGGGTTTACCTTATATTTATATTCAAGGACTATGATGCTATACAAATTACAATTGATTGATTGGTTTGTTGCTAATCATAAATCCTTGTTTTAAGTCCCTTTGTCTCTGCCAGGATGGATACATCTCTGAATGTGTGTGTGTATAAACATATTTATATATATATATATCATGTGTATTTGTATATATGCATACATGTGTATCTATAAAACGCAGAGTGTGGCTTGAGCCTGCTCTATTGTAAAGTACCTTGAGATAACACTTGTTATGATCTGGCGCTATACAAATAAAAATTGATTGGTTGAGTTTACTATTGGCTTTTAAGATTCATCTGCAGTGAGCAGCTCTCGTCATGCAGAGCCTTGTTGCTTTAATGGACTTTTTAAATTGTACAAACCAGATTCCCTGTTTCGCAAACTCCAAGAACAAAACAGAGGACCTAAATAAAAGTTTATCTTCAGAGTAAGTATTCAGTAAATACTGATTGTTCATTTTTTAAGACAGAGGTTGTGTTCATTGTTGTGGGGGTAAACTGAAATAGAAAAATTATTTGTAAAAACTATGGTGCTTGGACAGAAGGATCATCCTAAACATTTGTACATTTGGCTAATCATTATTTGGCAATTCAAGTGAGACTGTAGTTAAAACTTACTCTGCTGGAAAAGGAGACGCTGGTTGTGCTGCGTCTCGAAATAGGACCTATGTAAAGCAGCTTGGTGGCATGTAAACAATCTGTTTGAAGTTTGTGATAACCCTATGCTGTTGTAGAGTCTCACACCATGTACTGTAATGTTTAGCACTAGCATCTGTGCTTTGTTTCTCTGAACAGAGAGAGAACTGAGCTGTGACACTATGGGATATGTTCAGACTCATGCCTACAGAAGTTCTGCAACAGATTCACAGCCAATAAATCTGATGTTACTGTGTGATGCTATCATGTCAATATGGAGAAAAAACATCTGAGGACTGTTTTTATCCATCCATCCATCCATCCATCCTCCTCCACCTACCCATGGTTGGGTTGTGTGGGCAGCAGCCTAAGCAGGGAGGCCCAGACTTCCCTCTCCCCAGCCACTTCGTCCAGCTCTTAACGGGGGATCCAGAGGCATTCTCAAGCCAGCTCAGAGACATAGTCCCTCCAGTGTGGGCTCTCCTACCAGTGGGACGTGCCTGGCACTGGGGAGGTGTCCAGGAGGCATCCTAAGTAGGTGCCCAAACCACCTCATCTGGCTCCTCTAAACGTGGAGGAGCAGCAGCTCTAATCCAAGCCCCTCCCAGATGATTGAGCTTCTGACCCTGTCTCTGAGAGAGAGCCCAGACACCCTGCTGAGGAAACTTATTTTGGCTGCTTGTACCAGGAATCTTGTTCTTTCGACCCACAACTCATGATCTTAGGTGGGGGTGGTAAGGGAGTTCCAGCAGTAAATCGACAGCTTTGCCTTTCAGCTTAGTTCCCTCTTTACCAAAACAAAGTCCAGATCACTGCTGTTGATCTCCCGTTCCATCATTCCCTCGAACAAGACCCTAAGGTACTCGACCTCCTCCACATGGGTAAAATCTCATCCCTGACTCTGAGAGGGCACTCCACCCTCCTCTGGCCGAGGACCAGGGACTTTCATCCCAGCCACTTTGCACTCGGCTGCGAACCGATCCAATGAAAGCTGTAGTTATGATGAAGCCAACAGGACCACATCATCTGCAAAAAGCAGCAACCCAATCCTGAGGTCACCAAAATCAGACCCCCTCAACTCCCTGGATGTGCCTAAAAATTCTGTCCTCAACAGTTATGAACAGAGCCGGTGATAAAGGCAGAGTCCAACCCTCACAGGAAACTATTCTGATTTACTGCAGGCAGTGTGGACCAGGCTCTGGCGCCGATTATACAAGGTACGGACCGCACATATCAGGGGGTCTGATACCCCATACTCCTGGAGCATGCCCCACAGGACCCCACGAGGGCCAAATTCTAATCCACAAAACACATGTACACTGAACAAACTCCCATGCATCCTCAAGGACTCTACGGAGGGTATAGAGCTGGTCCACAGTTCAGCGACCAGGACGAAAACCACATTGCTCCTCCTGAATCGGAGGTTTGATTCTCTGGCCTACCCCTGAATAGACTTTACCAGAGGAGTACGGAGGGGGATGACCCCCCTATAGTTGGAGCTCATCCTCCAGTCCTCCTTCTTGAAAAAGGGAGACCACCACCCCAGTGTGACTGTTTTTAGTAAATAAAATTAAGGCAGTTTTGAAAACAATAGAGGGTCTGACCCCTTGCTAGAGTGGCTAGTGAATGTAGATATGTATGGTATGTGTCTGTAACACCAGATGTGTGTTGTCTATGGGGCTTTCTGCCTGAGTATTAGTGTTTCTTAAATTATAACAGCACAGAGATCAAGTCTTCGCACTTTATAATGCAGGTATATATTTTGAATGTATTGTATATTAACTTTTAGTTAATTGGTTTTCATTGGTCATTAACATGCACATCAGACTATCATCCTACCTTTGACAACTCTAAATATGCTGGTGTGGGAAATGATACTGACTCCGGGGGGATGATGCAGTCCACACCAGCCTGACTGACAGCAGCAGAGATGTAGCTCTGAATATGAGGTGCTTTGAACATGTGTTGCTGTTGCAGCATCTCAGGAGGGAGTCTGGGAATCCTTAACAATACCAGCAGTCTACATCCAAGACCAACTGGTTGTATTGAATTTTCCTGAGAGAGGCTCTCTACCACTCCCACCATTAAAGAAAATCACAATTATGTCCCACAAAAATTGTTCCCTACACATGATGTGAGGCTGTTTTGAGAAACAAACAGTCATGTGACAGGCAATTCTGTTGAATAAGGTGTCATCATGTCACAGACTGCCAGATTTCAAGTAGTTTGAAGTTAATATTATCCATTATCTACTAATAATGAATGAGTCTCTTTTTACCCCTCAGCCATTTAGTTGGTATTTGCTCACACAACATGTTAACACCTTTTGAAATCTAAGTAGGTGTTGCTCAGTTTCAATCTTCAGTCCATCTATCATGTTCTCTTACTGGCAACACTAGAGCCAGACATGTTTGCCATCTTTTATCAGTTTGGTGTAGAAATATCTATGAATTATGGCCCAGAAATCATCCTATAACATCTCAGTCATCTTGATTTAGGACATAATGGGACGTATTACCACAAAATAACAAAAAAGGCTGACACCGTCTCAAGAGAAGAAGAAAATAATACATTTTTGTTATTTGGCAGCCTGAATGGTTGGATTACTGGAAGTAAGAAACACCAAGTCTGACAATGCAGGATGTATGCCATTGTTCTGAGATGTCTTTGAATGGGAAAGTCAGGTGTTCTGCTGTGAGAATTTCATGAACTATTTTAATGTTGTTGCTGATCAACACTCAGTGGGAAACTTATTTAAGAACCATTCGCAGTTTAATAAAAAACCATAACCTCAAACCTGTAGACTGAGTTTAAGAAGTGTTGTCAGAAATTATAGTTTATGATCATCAGAAGAGGGACAGTGGCTCTTTATGAAGATGTGAGAGCATGTTACAGATGCTTAGAGAGAAATAATCTCACAACAGAAAACACGCCTGTCATGCCTGTCCCCTCCTCTTGCAACCCAAACCAGGCTGCAGTGCTGCTTAATCAAGACTTTGCCTCCTCTTTATGCAAAAAAATGCATTTGTAGAAATCATTGGTTGTAAAAATAATATGAAAGCAATGCCGCTTTAGGGAAGATAAGTATTGAATTCTTAATTATAGATGTCTTGTACTGCTTAGCAAAGCATCACTCAAATTTGGTCTTTTTCATGTTTTCTCAAAAATTACTTCAGTTTTGAGTTTTTCTGTAAAAGTATTGCATTGATTTCAGATTTTAGTGACTCGAAACAGTCTCTTAAGTTTTCATAATAAATTGTTGAACAGTTTATTATTCAATTTTAAAAGAAGGAAATCATCTGAAAGGCCAGTTTTTGGTCGTAGACGCATGTGATAAGGGAGGAGCATTACGACTTAAATTGTACATCTATTTATACACTTTTTATTTCCATTTAAAAAAGCACAAATACCCACTATGACATAAGGTGTTCTGATCTCAGATCAGTGCTCAATTGTCAAAAGCAAAGGTTTTTCCATATTTGAACCCTGCTTGTGAATGTACAGAAGGGTTTGCACAAATGTGCACCATGACTTAAAAATGGACCAATGACATGTTAAGATAAGGGTCAAAAACTAATGTAATTGTACCTCATGTTCAAGCACTATTTGTGAATGCAACACGGTCTCTTTTCTTTAAATTTTGCACACATATTTCCACTGTGACTCTGGAGTAAACTGATTATATTTGGAGGTTAAAGGTTTGGGGCTAATGTATCTTTCTTCAGAACGTTTTGAGATTTTTTAAAAAACTTTGCACAAATGTTTAACCTGAGTGAAGAGCAGATTACATTTCGGAGGACAAAAGCCTTTGGGTCTCATAATCATTTCTTGTTTAAAAGACAATATACCATTAATACAAGTTTAAGGAGTTTACTCATACTTTTCACCAATGGCCATGCTAGTTAATTTGAAAATGTAATTTTTTTGAAATTGGGTCTGTGAGCAGAACTCTGCATGCCCAGCATTCACTGCTGATTGGCCGATCACTGCTGACTCTGCTTGTAACCAGACTGTGTAACCAATCAGATGATGCCGTGGCTGGAACAAAAGGCGGCCCAGTGTTAAGTAAGGGGACTTCATCATAAACTTAAATATTTTTGTGAAGTCAATCTGGATCAGATTAGCACCAAAATTTAATGGCTTAAATTTTTGGTAAAATTTTCATGTAAATCCATCCAGTAGTTTTTGCATTATCCTGCTAAAAGACAATCAAACAAACAAACAGACTCTCCAGAATCTGGAAAGCACCCGCATCACGACAGAAATAGAAATTTCAATGCACAGTAGTAAAAAAAAAAAAAATCCTTCCTAGCTATTCTTAACACCCTTTCCTCTCTAAGTGAGGACCTTGAAGATGCCGTTTACAGCCAGGCACTTGTTCTGGATTGTTGTGATGTCTAAACAACTCAGATTTGCTCTTTTCTTAAATGTTTTATGGCTCATTGTTGAAGATTTTGTGTCAACAAACAGCTCCAAACTGACCCATGAGAACTTAAGTGACAACTGTGATTATCTGATGAAGAAGATCCAATATCCAAACATTTTAAGCCTGTCTTTGTAAAAGCTTCACAGACTCTAACCCTGGCCTCATTAATCACTCAAAACAGATATCTATCTTATATTAGGGTTACATTTTCATCTGCCTTTTAATCAGACAAGAACAAAAGCCTTTCATGAGCAACTGAGCTGTGAGAGTTTTTCTTTTACCAAAGATCTGACACACAGGGGAAAGTTACATCAGGCTCTGTGTGTTGTTAAATGAAAGAAGAGACTGCCTACTCGGAGCGTTTATCCTGTTTACTCTGCAGTGTTGAATAAGTGATTTAGCTGCAGGCTATTTAAGACTGCAGATGGGATAAATGACTATTAGCCAACAAAACAAGACACATTTAAAGAGGTTTGAATTGACTGCAGAAGACGAAAGGCTTTACATTGAAGTGCTCTCTGTTGTGTTTGCTTCTTCGTTTCATTTTAAAAAGTAGACATTAGAAGACTCAGCTCACTGCTAATTGCATTGACTGTGGAAGTTTTATGACACAGGATGCAGTGTTATCACCACTGAGAGAATACACTCAACACTCTATTTAATAACACCAAAGAAACACGATGACAGGCTAATGAAAGCTGATCATGGTCAAACAATTCTTGTCTTATTTTCTTTGTGTCTGAGGCGTTGAGGTGAATAGATTAGATTGCAGACCTGATACGGACAAAAGATATAGCTTTGTGACACACTGATAACAGGCTATGTACCGAATGGCAGCAAAATAAGATAATTGGAGGGGTAAAAACAAGAAAATTGCTGGATGCAAAGTCTGACACCACACAAAGTTTTACATACATCCAACCCCAGATTGGTGAGTGAATTGTATACTGTAGTAGTGTCTGTTTGACAGAAAAAGAAGTTATAATTTTGAGCAGCACACTATGGTTTTCCTCTCTTAGAACGTAACTACTGACACTGAGACAAAGCATACAACGCAAAGGCCAAAACAACGACTCTGTGGGAGACAAGGCAGATATTTTTCTCAGAGCATAGCTGCTGACCTTGTTGTTCTTCGATCAACCTGACAATTACACATTCCTGCCATTTTTTGAATTACATTAAGGTTTATGAAGGCTTTCTCATAAAGCTTTGAAGAAATGGTTATGATGCTGAAGGATTGCAGTCATTGTCACTTTATGAGGATATATCATGAAATACATATTTTCTAGTATTTTTGCCAATACCACTGGGTGCCCAGAGTATCTTCTGATCCCCAAAATGTTAAAGAAGCCAAGCAATGTTTGTGGTGTGCTTTTGGCTGGATATATTAAATCTGAGGGTCTGTTGAGAATCTAGGCTTATTGTGAAAGCCATTATAAGGATATCTGCCCCTTGCCTGGTACATAGCTGTGAAGCCTCCCGTTTTGGCTGGGAAACTACTGTATTTTACCCCTCTTTCCCGCCGTCCTCCCGTATTACTATTTTCCCATAATACTCCCGTATTAAAAAAAAACATTCCTCTGCCTCTGCTCCTAACTGAACACTGTCACTAGCCTTGCAAGAAATGCCACCTGCAGTAGCCTGGGTGGCAGTTATTGCTTCTGTGCGCCTCTCTGTGCCTCTATGCACCCTGGAAGAAACTGGCAAAGTGTGCTGGACACACCCTGTCGGTGCAGTGCAGGGCAGGTGCGCCACGCTTGCACCTGGTCTACAAAATTAGAGCCCAGTGTGTTAAGCCTTAAGCCTTACACACTGAGCCTTACTCCCCCTCGCTTTCTAATTTTCAGGCAGAACTACATCCTGTAAATGTTAAATAACACTCTCATCAATCATCAGAGCATAGTTGCACAGATAAAGTGCAAAGTTCAGTGGATTACTTAATGCAACTATATCACCAAATGTGGTTGCACATATTTGGGTGCACCACATCTCTGTAGAGGATCAGATTCTGCTCCTCCTCCATCCCCTTTGGAAAAGCTCATATATGAGGGGGCGATGAGGCTACATGAGCATATAGTAATAGTCTCTTTTGCAGGATTTTGCAGGACACAGGAGCTCCAAGTGAAAAGTCCCCATTTTTTAGGCCAAGCATTAATAACATTTTGAAATACTTATTTACATGTTTGTTGTTTTTTATTTGTAAAGCCAGAGTTTCAAAAGATGTCAACATTAATGATCACCTTTGTGCAATTTACACTTACAGATTGTATTATTTTAGCTTCAAATTCTCAGAACTATTTTCTGTAGTCATATACTGGCCAAAAAACTCCCACAAAGGCCAGCAGCTGAGCATTATCTGTTCTTGTTTTGCCATTTACCATCTGGTGAGTCCGTGGCTCTGTGCAGAAATCTGAGAGGACAGAAGAAGGTGGAAAGATTCAGGCAGAAAACAAATTGAGAGAGAGAAAGATAACTTCGCAGAGACATGCATTGAAACTCCAGAATAAAACATTTCTGTTTTACGTGGGTCTTGTGTCAACCTCATTTATTCAGTGACTTTTTGAGGAGTTTTGGACTCCTTTGCTCCTGTTCTTTCTGCATGTTTCTCCTGTGCTCTCTGCCTCTCAAAAATTGGGCGTAGCTTACCGATGTGGGAATCCCTGTACTCTTAATGTCGCATCTCGATGTGGTATTGTTGACCAACACTTGAGCTCTTCAGTGTCCTCTTGTTTTGTTTTGTTTTGTTTTGTTTTGTTTTGTGATTTGGGCCGCTTTGACTTATTTGTGTTTTTGCCATCTTTTCACATGACACGTTCAACCTCTGGAATCACTGCCACACTCTCTGGACTCCTCATTACCTCAGCCATCACTCCTCGGACCCTGGATTCTCCCCTCCTTCCCCTGGCTTATTTTGTTAAAGCAAGAAATGCAAGATTAGGGCTGACATGAAAGCAGAGAAAGACTACCAGTAATTAATGAGAAAACATGTCAGCAACATTCACTACATTTTAGAGGAACAGTAACTTCAGGGAGCTTCTGGTGGTGCTCACATGGAAATTGTAATCACTATTTTCTTAAAAGACGACGATGGGTCACCCTACATCCTTTTACAGTCAAGAATAGTGCTTCGCTTTTTCAAATGTTCGTTGCAGCCACTGAACTCAACGGTAGCTGCTATGTGCCTAGAAGCTGTGTCTTCTCTTGTTTGCAAACAAGGGCTCCTGCTCCTGTGGCGTGGCATAAGTTTGATCTTGCATTATGAATAAAAGTGTCTCTCGCGGTGCTTATTCTCCGTTTCAGTCAGGCTGAGCAAAAATTTGTTTAGCCTAAGCCAGTGGTACTATGTAGAGCTATATGTCCCTTTCTGCTGTTCATGGGTTTATGGACCAGGACATGGAAGCCTCTATAGGACTGACCCATTCTATGTAAATAAAGATGAGAAATTCTTCACTTGTGAGATCATTGGAAGAAGCAATTAGACTCAAATGAGGACATATTCATAAATGTAGACATTGTTTTTAGCTCTTAAATTACTTAAACTATACACATTGTACCTTTAAACAACAAAAAGAAGAAAAGCTATCCAAATCTTAAGTTCTATCTTTGTATTACTATATTTAAATGTAACTATTAAAGCACTGTCTTGTATATTTCTGAATATAAACCCTAATACTATATTAAGATGTTTTCACAATATAATATTTTTATTTTCTTGATATTGTTTTGTTGTGAGACTCTCTCTGGTTTGTAAGACTATTTTGTGTGACAACTGAAAGTACACATATAAAGTTTTTACTTGTTAAAGAATATGAATCTGACACATGAGATAGACTGTTCAGCATATTTTGCTATTTCATCTTGGAAAGAACCCATAAAGTATTTGGGGAGGGAAAAATCTGATTAAACTGCCATTAAAGCTGGTAGCATCTATGACAATCATTATAGTTCTGTCACTGCCTGCCATCGTCTTGCTCAACGCTTTCACTTCTTTTTGATCTAAAAGACTGATTTGGGTTGAGCAAAATGTTGCAGACTGGAGCTTGGCAAGAGGTATCTTCATTATTACAGACATTAAATCAGGTCTGCCTTCAGTGGAACGCCCCTTCTAGCTCAAGTCTTCATTTGAGAAATTTAGCCAGACTATATTGCCAAAGGTATTTGCTTGTCTGCCTTCACACACATATAAACTTGAGTGACTACCCGCTCTTAATCCATAGGTTTCAATATAATGTCGGCCCCTGCTTTGCAGATTTAACAGCTTCAACTCTTTCAACTTCAACTCAAGGTTGAGGTCAGCACTCTGTGCAGGCCAGTCAGGTTTTTCCACACCAAACTCACTCATCCATGTCTTTATGGACCTTGCTTTGTCCACTGGTGTTCAGTCATGCTGGAACAGGAAGAAGCTATACCCAAACTTTTCTCACAAAGTTGGAGCATGGAATTGTCCAAAATGTCTTGGTGTGCTGAAGCATTCAGAGTTCCTTTGACTGGAACTAAGGGGCCAAGACCAACTCCTGAAGAACACCCCCACACCATAATCCCCCCTCCACCAAACTCTACACTTGGCACAATGCAGTCAGGCAAGTACTGTTGTCCTTGCAACCATCAAACCAGACTTGTCCATCAGATTGCCAGACAGAGAAGAGCTATTCTTCACTCTAGAGAACGCGTCTCCTTTGCTCTAGAGTCCAGCGGCAGCGTGCTTTACACCACTGCATGTGACACAATATATTGCACTTGGTGATGTGAGGCTTGGATGCAGCTGCTTGGCCATGGAAACCCATCCATGAAGTTCTTTTGTCATTGTTATTGAACTATTCTGAAGGCCACATGAAGTTTGAAGGTCTGTAGATTAGATTAGATTAGATTAGATCGTACTTTGTTAATCCCTTTGAGAAAAACTCCCTCAGGAAATTAGAAAATGTGGCACAACTCTGCATAACGTATATTAATCCATAGAGTTAATCATGAATCCTTCCATCATGGTGGCAAGAAAAACCTCTGTTTAGCAGCAGGAATTCTTGAATGTGGATCCAAGTCTTGTGATGAACAGCAAATCCACACGATGCTGTGTTGGGTGTGTGAATAAGGAAAAGGAGGTGGGCAGAGACAAGTGGACTAATGTAAGAACTTAAAGGATAACTTCGGTTCCTGCAGCTTTTACATTGTTTATAGAATGAAGAACAACAATATACTCACCCAGAAGGCTTTCCTGATGCAAACGGTGCTTCGGGAGATATTTAGATCCAAAATCGAGCAGCGGACACCGATATAATGGTAGCCTGTAGGGCATAGATCGCCGCTCCTAAAAACTGCATTAGTCGTCCAAAAACTCATGTTTTTCACCAATATTCCATCATGATCCACGCCGAACGGACGGCCATTGTAGCCTGTGTCTCTCCACACAGCGCTGTGTGGCTGAACTAACCTCTAAACAGACGAGTCTGTTTGCATGCCCTCGCGCAAGATGCGCAGTACTCTCTGGAGCGTTGAGATCGCTCCCTCATTTCTATCAGCTCCTTATCTGTATAATCTGGCTCCAAACTGTAAGGACGTCCATCATATTCAAAGTCCTCCTCCACAACATCTTCATCCCATAGATATTCGTCCATTTTGCACAAAACTGGAAGAAGAAAGTCGATTTGTAGCTGCCCTGAAACAATGAGCTGCACTGCGCATGCGCGAAGAGCATGTAAACAAACTCGTTGGTTCAGCCACACAGCGCTGTGTGGAGAGACACAGGCTACAATGGCCGTCCATTCGGCGCGAATCATGATGGAATATTGGTGAAAAACATGAGTTTTTGGATGACTAATGCAGTTTTTAGGAGCGGCGATCTATGCCCTACAGGCTACCATTATATCGGTGTCCGCTGCTCGATTTTGGATCTAAATATCTCCCGAAGCACCGTTTGCATCAGGAAAGCCTTCTGGGTGAGTATATTGTTGTTCTTCATTCTATAGACAATGTAAAAGCTGCAGGAACCGAAGTTATCCTTTAAGCTAATGACTGATCCATGGACCAATCATAGACCTGCCTTCATCATATTTGTCTGTTGAATAAAAATGAACAATCAGAATAATCTTGCTAACAGACAAACAAACAAACAATCAAACAGACAGACAGACAGACAGACACTCTGGCGAAAAACATAACCTCCTTGGAGGAGGTAATAATCTAATATTAACATGAACATCTATAATGATTAAAAGGTAGGGATGACTGATGTTGAATACTACAACAGCATCAAAATGAGAGTTTATAAGTGATGAATTTTCTGTTGGTAATTAGGAGGATGGGGTGGGGTGCTGTCAAGAGACGAATCATGCATCTACACTTCTTTTCCCAATTTTTATGAAATAGCTGGTGTTTTACATTTTCTCACAAATGGTGGCCTCTCTGGAGGAAAACAGAGCCATAGCTGGAGGTACAGGGCTGCAGACCACAGCCAGATAACTGACTGTTTGAATGTTAAAGTGTCTTTATATTCTCACAGATACAGAAAAAGATGTTTGAGGATTTTGTAAATGCTAATTTGTTCCCTCTACTATTAAAAGACTGGAGAGGAGAGACAGAGTGATCCAGGAGACGAAAGAAATGTAAAGTTGTTAATTAGGATGGAGATGAGAGGGAGAAGTATGAGGGAGGAGATACATTCGCTGCTGTTAATGAGAGCAAAATGAAAGAAGAGCAAGATGAAGAACAGTTAAAAGACAAAACTGGATGTAATTGGAAAGAAGACGGGAAGCTGGAGAATGAAGGAAGGAACAGAAAACATAATCAAAGCACAGCAAGTCCGCCCATAGGTCCTCTAAATTAGTAAAGGCCAAAAGAGAGATGGATGATGATAAAGTCAAAGGAAGACAGAGAGCAGAAAAACAAAACCGTTTTATGAGCTTAATGTAAAAAAGGAAAAAAGTCAGAGAATGAAATGAGATGGAGAACAGCTCATGCTCCTCTGGCAGCAGAGTCGTGTCTTCTCCTCTCATTAGCTGCAGCTTGGTTGCTTTGGGGACCGAGTGGGCCGACTGCCGCCGCGACAATGGTTACCATTCCCCGCGGCAACAAATGCTGATTTTAATTAGAGCCGACCTTTTTGTCACTCTGAGAGACAGACACACAGAATGACCAGAATAACTCACCGTCCTCACAAACAGCCTCTCTATGTCTTCCAAGGAACAAACAGTAGAGAGACAGAGAGGTAGAGGGAGAGACAGATGAGCAGCCAGCTGGTGGAGTCACTCTGGGACAGGAGGAAGAGGAACTTGGGTGGGTGCTGCTCAACATGACTGTTGAAGCCTCGGGCGTCCTGCTGTAGGACGCTCATGCATTCAGTGTTTTATGTAATCAGGCAGCGTGCTGACTGGAGCGCGGTAGAACATAGAGAAACACAGCAGCAGACAGGTGTCCTTGACAGCGATGCCCCGGGGGAGCACAGGGAGCCTTTTTTCTCCCACTGCGATATGACAAGAGACTGAAGCAGCAGAGGCTTACGTCTGTGGCTTCTCTAACATACAAGAAAAGACACAGATGCACAGACTTCTTTTTAGTGATACTTCAAAGATTTGCAGGAATGGTCATCTGAGGTTTAAGCAGGTTCCACAGCACGAAACTTTATTCTCATGTACAGTTACTTTGATGGGACTTTTATCAGGTATGAATAAAAGTAACCTCCCTGTTGAACTGATTAAAGCAAAGGTAAAAAAGTACTTTATTTTATAGCAGCACTAGATTCCCGTTTTTAGCTCTCCATTGGCCTCTGTGGTCATTAAGTGCAACTGCACTATCGTACACCACCGTGCATTTGTTGACATACAGAGGGAGGAAAAGTGAGCCAACAAAACATCTCAAGAGACAAATAAACTATGTGGACTGATAAGGTTCAGTCTGATCATGTTTCTTTTTGAATAAATCATCATATACTTTCAAGTTCAAAAATAACAGGGCTAAATCAGCAACCCTCCTCATATTTAGCTTACTCTCCAGCTTTCCTTTTTTCTTCTACTCCGATAAAACTTTCCTTTTCTTCTGCTTTTTTACTGCTTCCACCATAACAACTCTACGTTTAGCTTCTTCTTCTTCTTCTTGTTTCATGGTGAGTGGCATCCAGTGTCAGAGGAGCATTACCGCCACCTACTGGGCAGGAGTGTGAGCCAGAGGTCCCTATTTACATTAGCAACAGCATATTTACTCTAAACTTTAATTCTGTTCATTAAATCTGTTTTAAAAACAAAAAAACTGCTTTATATTTTCCCTTTCCCATTGTTTAGCTTTCGCCTAGAGGGGGAAGTGACGTGTGCCATAAAGCAGTCAGTGCAGTAAAAATTTGTAGTTTTTTAGTGTGAAGTGTTCCTACAATCCACATGAAAGTTACATAGTGCCAGTGAAGGTGATACAGACCCGCAGACCATGACAGAGGTGTCATTAAACCTGATGTAGGGTGATGAACCATCACAGTGATTCTAGAAAGTTTATATTAGGGTGGAAAAACTACATAGAGTTGGTTTAAGGCCATATCATGTTGAATATATTTCACATGTCCACCTGGAAAGCACCCATTGAAAATGTTTGAGAATGGGCAGAACCTTCCAGAAGCATATCTGGCAGATGATTGACCAGTCATTCTGTCAATGACAATCATTATGGGCCATTTAAATAATGTATAAGTTGGTCACTACTGCTGCACAGTAAACTACCAAACATAAGTCTCACATCAAAACATGCCCAAAATAAGCTGAAAATGTCCTTTCTGTTTTGGTGGCTTTGTTGTTTGTTTTCCATTTAATAAAGAAATTCAGTCCAGATCTGATAAAAGTGCTACTGAATCTGTTAGCATCTATGCAACTCTCTATGCAAGTAGTCTGATTATTTTCTGATATTTTTGTCTGAATAACAAATGGAGCACAGTCAGCTGCACAAATGTTGCTCCCTAGACGACCAAAGCTGTTGTTGGTACTTTTTGTTGTTCCTGAGTGTGTGCCCAACCTTCATCTGAAAAAGCACTGTGCATGTGCATCGTTTTCCCTGAAAATGCTGATTCCTATTTACATGGAGATGGACACCAAAACATTTTCAAGCTTTTCATTCTTGACCCTGGTTTCCAAAGCTTGCAGTTTCAGTACTTTTGCGTTTGTGCCTTCCGTAAATGGAAGGCACAAACGCAACAAAAACTCTTCGTTTTCCGTCATTTTTGTTGTCGTGTAAGTGGGCCCTTTTTCTCTGGTTTTAATTAAACAATAGCTGTTTATAAACTGTATGCATTTTTAAACCTAAAATATATATTGTCAACTTGATATGTCATTTAAATATTGAATAAGGCTTATATTGATGCTATTGGGCTATTGTTACATAACACAACTAGCTAATTTTAGCTTATTGGTGCTCAGTGATGCTGTGCTGATGTAAGTGTAATCTTTGGGTGCTTAGGAGGTCATATTATACTTATCATTTTTATAGCCCTTCAATGACATTTATGTCTCTTTTAAATGCAGGCAGCTACACCAGGACTTCTCCAGCCACAGTGCTTTTTGGTTTAGGGGCTTTAGGCCCAATTAGGTTAATCTCTTATATTGGTTTCTCATAACACCAATGTAAGTCAGAACCAATGTTTATAATATGCAGCCAGAGAGGACTGATCAAGAATATAATGATAATAATCATGACCAAAAGTCTCAGTGGTCAAACTACTGACCAAGCTTACAGACTTAAACATGCATTTGAAAGAACTAAGCTGAGCTAATGTTACACAACCTGAAGTCACAGTTACTGCATGTTGTACTCTATACCATCACTGATTATCTCTGATACAATCAGAACACTTGCTCAGATCTAAATGTTTTGAAGTGTTTAGTGTTATAACAATGTCTAACAATGTAGCTGTCAACCAGAGATCACATAAAGGTGGAATGACTGTAATGTGCTTTTGGCATCTTTCGCATGCTCTGTGACCCTAAGGACATATCACCATATTCAGGGATTGCAAGGGTCGCTGCACAATAAAAGGTCAGGCTGTCATATCTAAATATATTCCCATCATGTGACAAACTCTTGATGCCACATGTTCACACTGGAGACTCTCTGTTGTTATTAGCTTATTTACCCTCTGTCAAACAGGGAGATGCTAAATGTCAGTTTTAACCAGTTTCTACGTACATGTGCACAACTGTGAGCATGTTTCCCCAGGATATGGATGCATTCTAGGATACCAAGCTTTTCTCACATCAGACAGCTTACCCTGCAGAAACACAGCACCTCTTATCAGGTACAAAGCTCAAATCCCCAACGGGGAAAACAGACCATCCAGTAGCAGACTCGCTGAGGCACGGCTTTAAAAGGGCAAATGGATAAGGAAAAATGCAGCCAGCTGGAGGAAAATTCATATATAACAGTGTTCTTGCACTGATTGTCTTGTAAATAACAAAACTACATAGGTGTAAGTATACATTTTACATCAAGATTTGACTTGACATCATTGGAAATGTAAATTATAACCATGTTTACATTATAAAGAAGTTTTATACTTTTTGACAACTAAACGTGCAGTGTCCAAAAGTTCTCTTAAAAACACCACCATAAAAAGGTCAGCACATCATTAGTGATTCGTGACATTTTTGTAGCCAAGCAGCAAAAGCATCTTACTGTGACTTCACTTACAGATATCAAGATATATAATATATTAGTCTAAATACTTAAAGCTATGGTCTACGATTTGGAAGCTTTGTACATATTAATAACACCGTTTATAAGGCTGTTATGGTCCTATGGTCCTATCTACACAGTATAAAGACCAAAAAGAATGAAAAAAATCCATTCAGTATATCCGCTGAAAAGCTGCATACTAGCTGACCAATCAAGCCTAAGAACCTGCAACTATTAATTGGTCCGTGAGTTAGTCCATGAGTCCATCCAATCCTCGTCTCCCTCACTACGCAGTACGCAGCATCTTGCCCATGGTCCCGCCTCCTCCCCTCTACCTCCGGTGGGCAGCTAGCAGCGTTAGCTACTGAACTATCATGGAGCCAGAAAAGCCTAGCGCCGAACCCGGGAATCCGCCTCCCTCTCCCAAGACAGTCTGGCTGCAGACCACCCTTCTCCTCTCCCCTCTCCCTCGTCTCCCTCACTACGCAGTACGCAGCATCTTGCCCATGGTCCCGCCTCCTCCCCTCTACCTCCGGTGAGCAGCTAGCAGCGTTAGCTACTGAACTATCATGGAGCCGGGAAAGCCTAGCGCCGAACCCGGGAATCCGCCTCCCTCTCCCGCGGACCCAATGGAGCTCTGCCCGCGGGTTGAGGCCTGTTAGCGGGCTAACGGCCGCTAGCCTCAGCCTCAGCCGGCCGTCAGACCTTCAGCATCGGCCGTTTCGCCCCTGGTTGATCAGGTAATGGCTTTGTTTACTACAGTGGGAGATGTCTGCTGAATAACTCTGGTTAGTTTGTGCCTGTACGGGCTAATAAGTTGTAGGGGAGCGGGTTAGCCTGTTAGCCGCTAATCGTTAGCACTGTAAGCTGAGCTGGGGAGGACAGGCTGAGAAAGATTAATCTTCCCCCCCACTCGGCTCCGCTCTGGCGGCGCCAAACCCGCATTGCCGCCGGTCCAGTTGAAATGGCTACTGCTGTGTGTTATAAGGGGGATGTCTGTCGTGTTTGATACTTTCAGTTGAGCTGAGCTGTTTTTGATTGAGTTTGCTGCTGATATATTGTGCTAGTCGCTCGTAGCTCTGCCGGAAGGGGCTTATTTGAGCCGACACGAGCTGGGGGCGGGATCTTGGAACACGGAGGTGAGAGGTGAGGGAAGGAGGGGCAGGCTGCGGTTTCAAATCGTAGACACCAGCTTTAAGTGAGATGGTGTGACGCAACAAATAATTCAGAGAGAGAAAACCAGTTTGAGAATTTGTCTGTTTTGCTTTCAATCCATTAAGAGCTTTAGGGGGTGATTTGGGGGCTGGTGGGATGGTCTAGAAGCATGAACTTAAAGGGATAGTTCAGTTTTTTTGAAGTGGGGTTGTATGAGCGCCATATGGTCACTAAGTACATCAGATACAGTAGAAAGTTCTCTCCTCTCCTTCAGTAAGCCACAGTCTGTAAGAGTCTGTGACGTAGAAATAGCCGTAACAGGAAAATACCGTACCAAAAACAAAGGGTATTTCTCTGCCTACAAGAACTCAAATCAAAAAGTTTTCCCACAATTTAAGAATATGCTACATATGAGTGTTTTAAAGTGCAAAAACTGTATTATCCCTTTAACCCTTTAGGAAGTCACAATTGCTATACAAGACAACAAAGTGAAAACAGTGTGATATCCTACATTTGATTTGTCAGCAGTTTCAGCCCATGCATCAAGTTAATTTTCAATGGTGCAGGAGCATTCAATCTCTTCAAAATAAAACTACGTATGCATACACAAAGAAACGTCAGAGCCTGGACACAGAGCATCTGGTGTCTTCACACTTTTTTTTAATGTATGTTTTTGGGCATTTAATGATAGGAGAGAGACAGTGGATAGGCTTGTGAAAGGGGGTTAGTAGGGGAAGACACTCTGCAAACTGGTCACAGGCTTGATTGGAACCAGGACCGGCAGAAGCATGTTCATGGGACGTGCATGGTTGCTAACCACTCCGCCAAACCAGCACCCCATCTTCACACTTTTATGCCAAGACGCATCGGCCCTCATGACCGACAACAGGTTGCAGGAAGTGATTTTTTTCACTGTGGATGAAGTGTTGTTAAAGCTGGGGTTCGTAATGTTGGAAAACTAGCATGAATTTGAATGTAGCATCTCCGCAGGACTGTGTCTAGCCCCTCCCACCTCTCCTCCAAAATGACCCCTTCACTCACATGCACGCGCGCGGCTGATATATCCAGAAACTGATTCAACTCCAAACCCTCAGCACAACGTGTTTGTTTTACACTACACCAAGTCATGTCTCAGTCAGCAGTAAGAAAACACCAAAACATTATCATAGTAAAGTAAAAAAAAAAAAAACATGTAAAGTTAGTTAGTGCTCACAGCCCGATGTTGATCGGGGTATAGGTAGTTCCTCTGCCATTCTACACATAGCTGTCAAATCTCCCGTTTTGGCCATGAAACTACCGTATTTTACGTATTTTATCCTCTTTCCCGACATCTTCCTGTATCAGTATTCTCCCGGGAATCTCCCACGTGATGATAAAATAATAAAAACATATCTCTGCCTCTTCAAACTGAACTCTGTCTCTAGCCTGAGTGGGGCGGTAACGCTCCAAAATGATGGATGCAAGCTGCTGTAAAACCAAAGAGGAAGAAAAAGCCTTGTGAGAACGTCCACCTGCAGTAGCCTGGGTGGCAGCTGTCGCGAGATTAGGGCCAACAGAACAAACTTAGAAAAACAAAGAGTTTATTTTAGATTTCTTGTACATCTGTCTTAAAATGTGAGGGATACTGGAGCTTGGTTGGGGTTGTGGGACGGCTTGTAGCTGGCTTCCTTTATTTTCAAAGCCAAAACTTGAAAGGTAAACATTCTCCTGCAGACTCTGATCCCTCTCAGCTCGGCTTCATGCACTGAGTCTGTGCACACTGGGAAAATGTATGCGCAGGAGGCAGGCAGAATGGCGACGGGATTTGATTGGTTTAAAAACTGGTGACACAACATGTTTATTGGTTGGTGTTATTCCTGTTTCACTCCTGCTGTAGATAGTGGATATTTTTCGCTCTGTTTTGAGAGCACATTATGAGTTCATTGCCATCGGGTCATAAAGACCATTTAAACTATTACAAAAAGTGTATCTAAATCAGATTACCAACCTCAGCTTTAATCTTGGAGGTAGAAAAACAAGATGACAAATCGCCACCCTTTTACATTCCAAGATGAAATTGCAGCACCAAAAACAACCATTCATCAGTGAAGTGAGTCCTCTCTATATGTTGTACGTCATTTCAATGTTTTTTATTGTGAGATCTCTGGTGTTAATTTGCCGGTATCCCGTGATCTTACAACAAAAGTCCAAGCAGCACTTTGTGATGTAGGATAGTGAACAGTAATGAGGGAAATTTCGAGGAACGCGCCACTGATACAGCAGTGGGAGCAACCTCAGATTAAGTGTCTTCAACTTGTCTGCAAACTTCTGATAACTGACCAAGCGCACCATCATACTGTACCACATCTGCCCCATGGTGTTAGTTTGAGTTGGTATACACTAACAGTTTGTTTCATTTACAATGTAGTTGAGACTCAAACGTCACAGAGAAAAAGTTGTTGACAATCAGCAAAGATCACAACATACAGGCTAAATCTCTAACATGTGTACAGCCTCTCTTTCTACAAACACTTTAAGTCTTTGTTTACTTTATGTCCTGGCCACAATAGCTTGTACATTGATTTCTTTGAATGGGAAAGAGCCAAGCAGCAGCTCTCTGTGGCCTGCTGATGCAGTCACTAATGAATTTTGTGAGCATATTCGTTGCTGGATGCATATTGCTCTGTTTTTCACCGCTTTACTTTTTATCTCACAAAAATCATAGCAAATTCAATCCTTCCATAGAGATCCGCTGATATTTGTTAGTGAAGCTATAATGGCTTAACACACAGAAAATTACAGGTGTTATTTAAGATGATGAATTTCCCCTGACAGCTTTATTCCTGTAAGATTTGATTGTACCATGCAGTAACAGCTTTTTAAGACAGGAAATGAGGAAGAATTAGAACATTTCCTTCAATATACAAAGGGCAGCTGTAGTTCTTGTCCTTTTCACAAAATTAAATTTGTGTTGGAGGAACATAATCATATGTAATCTGTGCTCATTTCAAAGGACTTAATGAGGCTTGGCTGTAAATGCATCTGTGACTGTCTTGAATTAAGGGCGGTAGGAAGTGCATTGACTGATATATTTGTATTATCCTTAGGAATTGGATAAAAACTGGATATCTGTTTCTCATAAATGTCCATTGGGGCATATAGTGATGGCTTCAGTTAAAAAAAATGCTTCAATAAAAGCTTGCCTTGTTCTTTACAAGCACATTGAAAAGATAGCGGGGGTCATTTTCTGATAACGCATTTTCAAATGTGCAAGCCAATGTAAGAACCGGAGCAGACCAGGATTACTGAGGATAATCACTGTGATTCTCTGAGTGCGAACTGCAATCAAAAGTTCTCTTTTGCTCTCATAATTGAGACGCTTTCTCTGCCTGACGTAAAGACTTTTATTCTCCTGGGTTTTATGTAGTGGTGCTCCAAAATGCTCAAGCTGATTATTAAGTTTGGTAGTTAGACCTCAGCCCCTGTGATCCAACTGTTGAAGTGTCCTGTACTAAGACACTGAATCCAAAATCACTGCTGAGAAGCCTTGCCAAGCAATGTATGGGTTACAAACAAACAATATCATACAAACAGTAAATCAGTTTTGATTTGTACAATGCCAGTTTGTAAAAATGCCAAATATTATCTCAAGGTGCTTTACTAAAGAGTTGGTCAATGTTGTACTCTTAATATTATTATTATTTTTTTTTTATCTTATTTTTATTAGAACAAAAAATAGGAAGCCCTGAGCCTTGTGCAGATCAAGGTTACAATAGTTAACTAAAATGAAACTAAAAACGAAAACTTAAAATACATTGCAGTTAACTCAAACTAATAAAAGCTAGAAAAGAAAACAAAAACGATAAGTAAACTAAAACTGTATCTTGTGTTCACAAAACTAACTGAAACTAACCAAAATTATAGACAAAATGTCCTTCGGTATCGTTTTTGACAATATTTATTAGCCTTTAGGATTTAAATTAATCCAACACATTTTCCGAACCAATTTTACGACAGTTTTCGGCAGTTGTCAGCGCCGTATGGCACCATCATAGCGACGTACTGGAACGTGCCTGTTTACTGCACTGACTGGCGCTCTGTGCCGCGACGAAACGTGTTGTTGGAACAACTTGGAAGAAATGGATAAAGTTGGGAGGAGGCCACAGTGTCCCATTTGGGGATTTTTTTGAGTACCACAGTGAGACAAACAAATGTAAGTGCCTGGCAGAAATTAAAACTGGTGAGATGTGTGGAGCTTCTTAAGGGGAAAAATATCACAAACTTAAAAGCCCATTTGAGGAGCATCCATAAGGAGGCTTATACAGGCTATGAACACAAGGAAGCCGAGAGTTTATATTGATGTTTATATTTTTTATATTAAGTTTATATTATTTTCTTGTGTTTAAGGCAGCAGCCAACAGTACAGTATCAGCATCGACTGAGCAGTGAGCACTCTGTTGGACTTGAAAATAAACAGTATTACAAAATACTTACTCTGACCTTTCTGAATCCTGCACCTGACAAATGAGGTATGAAAAAACTGAAACTGAACTGAAGCTAAACTAAAACTAAACCTTTTTGCAAAAATCAAAACTAAATAAAAACTAGAATGCCCGCTCTAAAAATAATTACAACTAAACTGTAATGGAAAAAAAAAAAAGTAAAAACTAACTAATACTAAACTATACTGACAAATCCAAAGCTATTATAACCTTGGTGCAGATTTGGATTATGGTCACTAAAAAGTTTTCTAAAATATTTTTTAATGAAGATACACTAAATCTGTTTCTTGGTCCAGGCTTCAGGCAAACACAAACACAATGAAGGAAAAAAAATGTTTGATTCGGCAGCCTCAAACAATTCTTTTTTGGTAATGATATCCCAAAGAGTCATTTTTATCACACAAAATAAATTACAATGTTGTTTACAGTATGATGAGTTGAAACACTGAAGGCCCTGGACCCTCACACAAGTGTTTTCAAAGACTGATGTGTCCAGGAGAGGTTTAACACTCGGTCTACCAGAATTCTGCCACTGCTAGAACTACCAAAGCAGTCATTTTGACTGATCAGACTGTTTTTTTTTTTTAAATAAATCGGATAATCAATAAAAATATCAAATAAAAATGTGATGAAAAAGGTCAAAACGCACCAGGATACAAAATGAAACTTGGAACTTGAATCGAATTCCTTTTCTTTTTTAATACAATCAAATTCCTTCTGTCTTCAAAATAGGTTGGTGTTATCATAAGACACTGTAGACAGAGAACTGATTAACCACCATGAATACTCTTGTGGTTGGCTCAGTAGTTGCCACTAAAGTTTGAGGATGTTGCCCTGTCACAATGGTATAGCCAAAAAGTTTTATTTCATATAATTCTCCTCTTACTAGGTCATTTCCAATAAAGTTAAGCAGGGTTATGGTGACAGTTTTTGATTTTCTAAGTTTAAAGGACCAATTGAAATGAAAACTGGACAACACATAATTCTACCAAAGCAAATTCACCAAATTTCACAGGTTTGTGGAGCTTTCAATCACTCAAACTTTATCACAACCACACAATGCTGTGAGGTCTAAAAAGAAAAAGCTCTGCCACTAACTTCTGTGGGGGTGTCCAGAACACTGTTTCAATGAATCGTTAAAATACATACAGTGCTCCACAAAAACAAAACAAAAACAAAACAAAACCGAAGTACACAAGTTTAGGTGTTTCTAACTGTTTCTATTCTTACACCTACAGCTCCTTGTGTACAATACCTACCAGAGATGAGAAATAATATTAGTGAGAAAAGGATAAAGCATGTATGCATCTGCTGCTTTCTCTAGTCTCTGATCTATTTCAAGTGAGGTTACAGACCCCAATCCCCACACTTGATTCCCCAAGCTTAAAGGTGCTATGAGGAGAATCTAGTTCCGGCGACATAGAGACTCTGCTACCCACGCGGCGACTGTCGTAATGCTGTGTTCCAGTAAAATGGGAGTGACATCATCTCCGACTTATCGGCGTTCCAGTTGAGGTCGGAAAAAAACAAGGCTATTGTTAGCTGTTGTTAGTACGCCTGCGTTGTTGTTCACAAATATCACATGAAGAATGTGATTATCACTATGGCAGCATTTTTGTAAGTATAAGTCTAACAATACTATGTATACAGCTGATCAAGAGCGACACACCCCAGTCAGAAGTGCAAATAAATTGATTATTACAGGAGCTAAATAACTGTTCACACTGGGGGCATCCATCTTTGATTGTCAACTCGGGGGTGGCGAGGTTTCACCGAGTTCCCAGTAGGAAATTCAGACTTAGGGGGACGTTCCAGTTGCAGTTTCCTACTCAGAACCCGGAAATTCTTACTTCTGACTACAACTGGAAAGCACCAAAAGACGTGTGCAATCCAAAGCGTGTGTTTGTTGTGATGCTAATAAATGCAGCTCGGACCTTCCTCAGAACTCTGCATTGCTTTACAACTTCTTTTTTCAACAACTTACAGGATGCAAAGCGACGAGGTAATGTATCTCTTTCTAGTTACGTAGCGGTAGTTTCTGATGTGTGACAACAAGCAATTTTTGGAAACTTTAGTATCGTAGTTTTGTAGCCGGCTATATATCGCTACTTACAGCCCGGTGCTCTAAGACATGTACGAATTAAATAAATTTGCTCTAGTTATAATTGTCTTGTTCCCAAGTTGAGTATCCAGGCCAGTCCAGCCCTGTCCGACCCAACCGCAAAGCTAAGGAATAGCATTTATAGATAACCTATTATGGTGCTATAAAACTCATCTTCCAGTGTGTATTTTGATCAGGCATATATCTAAAAGTGAGACTTTTTTGTAATTTCTTAGAAACTCCACACAGTCCCTTTAATTTCATCTGGATCTGATCCAGATTGACATCACAAAAATTTTGTTTTTAATGGCAAATCCCTCACCCTGCTGTGAGGGTCCTCCCCTTCTTATGTCATTATGGGAATTTGCAAACTTCAATGTTTTTCCGACCTTTGCCACTACATTACTAAGATTCCCTTGCAATGTCAGGAGGAGTTCTTATGGACAGATGATCAGAGACTTGGCTGTCTCATCGAAATGCATGGTGATACAGAATTGTATCTTGCTGGGTGTTTTTCTAGCTTAGAAATTTAAACAGAATTTTTCAACAAACACTGATATTTACTTTTGCTGCTGTGCTGTGCACCCTATGTGCCACTCACATAAGACTTAAGATCAGATGGACATGAATAGGTGTAAAGCATCTTTTGCATCCTCAAGTAAGAAACATGCACCTGTCCTCACTTCATTTTCAGAAACCCCTGGATGCATATAGGAGTGCATAATCATCTTTTCACTGGCTTGAGCACTACACATCTAAATGACACCTGCTTTACATGCAGAGGAGCTCTGTGCTGGGAATAATAAAGGGCCGCAAGCCTTCAGCATCCATGGTCTGGGGACCAGAAAATTCATAGATGGTGAGAAATTCTTGACTAATCCACCAGTGTCTTGGATATTTGAAATAAACTACACATCTTTGGAATGTTGTGAGATTATTCAGCATTGTGTGCACATGTATGTATCTTTTGTTTTTCCTTGCTGTTAGTTTCAGGTGGTCATGATCATTGTCTGTTACAGAGATGGATTTACAATTCACCACAGCAAAGGGGACTTTAAATCCAAGAGTACTGTCTTTGCCTTAGAAGCCGTAAGTCATGTTACAATCATTAGCATTAACTTTTAGGAAATATTTCAGCTCTTTGCAGGTTGATATTATATGATCGTATTACTTATCCCAAGTTACTCTGCTACTTCTCTCTCTGGGACGCACCATTTTACAGAGCCAATACACCCTCTGCACCTTCATTATAGCCCTGAATACATTATCCTTTGGCACCCCACAGTTTCCACATTGCCATTTTTTGCTGAGTAGACAAAATGCAAAGCAGAGTTAAATAGGTTTGAATAGTTCATCATGTCAGACAGACAGAAACTGACATCTCCTTTCATCCACAGTGTGAGTAATTGTATGACAGGAGAGCAAATGGGATATTTCAAATAATGAAGGAATGGCCCATGTGTAAAAATGTAGTATTTCTCATGATCTCAAGGTGAACAGAACCTCTGAGAAGAGAAAACCATCACTAAACTGCAGAGATATTTGACTCAAATAAGGGTTAGGCTATGCTCTCTAATGGATAATACTTTCCAGTTAAAGGTTTAATATTTCCACCCATGTGAAATTTAGCCTTCAGTATGTAACAAAAGCAAAAAGAGAAGAATGTGATCCCTCTCTGTGCCACTTTCAGAGGTGCTATAAGAGGTGTAAAAATGTGGAATGGACAAATTCCAACTGACATCAGCTTTACAATGCAGTGGATTAGTTAAGTAACACATGGTTGATGTTTTGTTCCTGAATAATGCCACTTTGAAGACACTGCTGGCACTACAGCAACAGTAAATTAGTAGGCTTAGCGGTTAAATATTCCTCAATATAAGTAAAAACAACCCATGTCACCACCCCCATTAATGGCTTGATATTCTTGGGATGGCCTCTTAATTTAAAGGGTTCCTTTTTGGTCAAGGTAACAACTGCATCTGCCTAAGGTCACAATGACACCGATGCTTCGAGGAACAGAGAGGAAAGATGCTGACAGCTTATCTTAACATACCCTAAAAATGTTGAGTTATTTTGGTAACCCAATTTATGTGTTGCTAGTGTTGTTAAATTTTTGGGTTAGTTTTATAAAGAGTAACCCACTTTCTGGGTTGTAGGGCTATTATTTTAACCCAACTATGTCACAACCAGCTCCACACTCACTTGGTGTCAGATCGTCTCACTCTCATGCCAAGAACTCCAGACCTGCTATTCGGACTGATCACCGGTTGCCGACCTTGCCTTCTGTTCCTAACGCCAAGTACCTGTTCGTGAACCTGAATCAGTGGTGGCAGCCTGATCTCTGGCAACCAGAACCGTTTCCTGCTCTGAAAGACAAAGTGAGTCCTAACCTGCTTCACCTTAAAGACTCTGAGTTGCAGTGTGAGTGTGTGACCCCTGTGTGGCTGAGTGGACTACATGAAACACGAGAAAACAAAAAGGGTGGAGGTGTCTGTGCAGTATTTAGAGATCATATGGTTACGCACAGGTTGTCATTTGGTGTGTTTTCATCATTTGAGTATGTGTCCTTTAAAATGGAGATAAGACTATCCCTGTCCATACTCTATATAGTCCTATACAAGCCCCCGCAACACTATAAAAATTTTATTGATGATTTTACCGGGATGCTTTCAATTGTATGCACTGATTTTGATAGTTTGGTCATTACAGGTGATTTTAATATACATGTGGATAATGTCTGTGACAGAAATGCTAAAGAGCTCAGTGCTGTCCTTGAAACCTTTGGCCTGACTCAGCATGTGTGTGAGCCCACCCATAACAGAGCACAGCACACTCTGGACCTGCTCATTACAAAAGGGGTTAATATTTCAAATGTCAATGTGGTTGATGTTGCCCTGTCTGATCATTTCTGTGTCTTCTTTGACCTGTCTGTTTCTCCCAAACCACCGGCTGGTCCTGCAGTAGTACAGAGGAGACACATAAATAACAGCACAGGTGCTCTGTTCATGGAAATGATTAACTTTGAAAATGTCTCATTTTCTAATGTTGATGATTTGTTGAGCTCTGTTACTTCAATTGTTTTGAATGTTCTGGACACCATTGCCCCTGTGAAAGTTAAAATGGCTAAAAATAAGCAGAAGTCACCATGGAGGAATGACGACTCGGTCAGGGCACAGAAAAGGGAGTGCCGGAGGGCCGAGCAGAAATGGCGAAAGTCAAAACTCCATGTTCATTACGAAATTTATAAAGAAAAGTTGTACATGTTCAATCAGATCTTACGTAGAACAAGGGAGATGTACTTTTCTGAAATTATTGGAAACTGCAGGAACAACTCGCGTGTCTTATTAGCAACAGTGAACAGATTAACAAATCCTCCAGCTCAACTGCCATTGGAATTAATCTCCACATCTAAGTGTAATGAGTTTGCAGTCTTCTTTTGCAACAAGGTTCGGACTATTAAAAATTCCATCAATTCCACAGCATCAGTAACAACCCTGCAGCCACCTAAACACTTCGAGCTGACACATTTTGCACCTGTAACTGATAAAACTGTCCAAGAGATCATCACCAGTCTGAGTTCATCCACATGCTGCCTCGATGTTTTACCCACTAGATTTCTAAAGTCCGTGCTGAGCAGTTTGTTACCACCACTTGCTCAGATAGTTAACATGTCACTACAATCTGGAACATTTCCAAAGGCCTTGAAAACTGCGGTCATAAAGCCTCTCCTAAAGAAGAGCAGTCTTGATGCCACAGTACTGAACAACTACCGGCCCATTTCAAATCTGCCGTTTTTAGGCAAAGTCCTTGAAAAAGTTGTTTACCAACAGCTCACTGACTATCTCCTAATGAAAAACTCATTCGATGTTTTCCAGTCAGGTTTTAGACCACATCACAGCACTGAGACCGCTCTTATCAAGGTGACAAATGACATCCGCCTGAACACTGACGCAGGCAAAGTCTCCATCTTAGTCCTGCTAGATCTGAGCGCTGCTTTTGACACTGTCGATCATGAGATCCTTTTACAGAGACTAAAGGACTGGGTGGGCATCTCGGGGACTGCCCTACATTGGTTGAAGTCCTATCTAGAAGACAGGAAGTACTTTGTAGAAATTGGTAACTGTGTCTCAGACCACATGGCCTTGACTTGTGGGGTGCCCCAGGGGTCAATCCTGGGACCCCTCCTGTTCAATCTCTACATGCTGCCTTTAGGCCAGTTAATACAAAGTTCTAATGTGTCCTACCACAATTATGCAGATGACACTCAGATCTATGTCTCACTGACAGCAGGTGAACATGGACCAGTGGATTCACTCTGTCACTGCATCCAACAGGTCAGTGTGTGGATGCAAAACAACTTTCTCCAGCTAAATTCAGACAAGACTGAAGTCATCGTGTTTGGTCCACAGAAACAAAGAGAAAGTGTCAGCAGTCACCTCCAGTCTCTCTCTCTAAAACCTACAAATCAGGTTAGAAATCTCGGGGTAATAATGGACTTAGACTTGAACTTTGGCAGCCATATAAAATCAATAACATCAGCAGCCTTTTACCATCTAAAAAACATCGCCAAAATCAGAGGTATAGTGTCTAAACCTGACCTAGAGATACTTATCCATGCATTTGTCTCTAGTAGGTTAGATTACTGTAACGGCCTGCTCACCGGCCTCCAAACGAGCTGTAAGAGCTGCAGTACATCCAGAACGCTGCTGCTCGGGTCCTGACCAGAACCAGGAAGTACAAACACATTAGTCCTGTGCTCAGGTCCCTACACTGGCTTCCTGTTGCTCAAAGAATAGACTTTAAAGCAGCTCTGCTTGTGTACAAGTCTCTCCATGGCCTAGCACCAAAGTACATCTCTGACATGTTAGTGCCATATGAACCATCTCGGACTCTGAGGATCTCAGGGACCGGCCTCCTGCTGGTGCCTGGAGTCAGGACTAAACACGGAGAATCAGGGTTCCAGTTTTATGCAGCTAAAATCTGGAACAGTCTTTCTGAAGATGTGAGACAGGCCTCTACTCTGACAATGTTCAAATCTAGGCTTAAAACAGCTCTATTTAACTGTGCATATGACTGAAAGGATCTGATCTGCACTCTTCTTTTTAAATTTATTTTATAATGATTGTTGATTTTATTTTGTATTATGATTTTTTAAAGTGATTTTATAATGATTAATGTTGACTCTATTTTGTACTGTGATTTAAATGCATTTTTCTTGTTCTGTAAAGCACTTTGAATTGCCTTGTGTATGAATTGTGCTTTACAAATAAACTTGCCTTGCCTTGCCTACATCCCTGCCTTGTGTTCCAAAGATTGTGGGTTCAATCCCCACTCTCTACAGTTGTTCCTGTGTCTGTTCAATGAAGCTGGTTATCGTGAACAGCAAAATCTGTGTTTCGTCTGGGTCCTAATTGCCTCCGTGTCAAACCATTGGGATCGCTGTATTACACAACCCAATGATTGGGTTTGGAATAACTCAACATTGTACTTAGCATAACCCAACTTTTGTGTTCAACTACATCTCGCTGGCAGGACGTCAGCCCCGCTCGAGCTCAGTTCGTGTCACGAAAGCCCTGACTGAGCCCCGTCGCTTGCGCCGTCTTGAACGGGACACAGTCGGGGCTCAAGCGGATACATCCTTGTCAGTTGTCCTCATAAAGCTTGCAGGATTGAGCCACGATTGGGCCACGATCAGCCCGACTGAGCTCCGTACATGCCCCGCTAATACCGCTCGCCTTAGAACTGCATTAGGCTTCCATCCCGCTATACTGAGAGTGGCAATTCTCCACGACAGTTTTGAACAGTTCAAAACTGTCGTGGAGCTTCTACGTTCCCCTCCGTTCATCCACGACTATACAGCGCTGATCCAGACCAAGTAACGCATGCACCGCGACCAAAGCATGTTTTATCAGGATTATGACAATTGTGCACAATCGCCATGAGAAACGGGAGTGTGTGACTGGGGCTTTAGGAACAACACAACATTGTAGTTAGCATAACCCAACTTTTGTGTTAAATAATACAACCAAACAATTGGGTCGAAAAAACAACAACAACTTGTTGGGTTAAAATAACCCAAAAAGGGGTTTATCCTTTTCTGAACAAGCCTTTGGGTTAAAATTGGGTTATTTTTTAACCCAAATGTTTTTAGTGTGTTCACTCTTGCTCAACACAAGAACAAACTGCACCAAGCTGTGTACCTTCCTGAGAGTATTCTAGACTAGTTATAGCCTAAGGATGATAAGCACAGCTTGATCAGTTAAATCAAATTCAATGAAGAGCAAATATTACTATGTGTAATTATCTTAACTGCCATAGCCCAATTTTCCTTTTTCACAAGCTTCATGTTTTAATGTTGGCCATAGCTTTTTTTTGTTTGTTTTCTGCAGGTCAATAAAAACATGGTCTATGGGCTACAGTTGGCTGTTTTTACACCCCTATTTTAGTTTGTTTGTTGATATCAATATTCCTGTAGTTAGCTGACATGACAAATATATAGACTGAACACAATTATTCATGTTTTTTTATGTCATCTATCTATCTATATCTATCTATCTATCTATCTATCTATCTATCTATCTATCTATCTATCTATCTATCTATCCGGCTAACCTCCAAAGTGACTTTTCAAGCAGCCTAAAGCAGCTCGGCCCAATCAGCATCGTTTAAAGCAGGAGGAGGTGGGAGCTATGAGCAGGACTGGGCAGTAACTACCTTACAAAGATGGACGTAGCTGCCATCAGCATAAGTAAAAGTTCTATCAGATCTGGACCACATTTTGTTTAAAAAAAATCGTGTTTCTCATTTTGAAAAACAAATAACACTGAAACCACTTCTGCGTAGGAAGAATATTTGCTCCACTTCTGACATGTTTCGGTGAGAGTTTGTCCTATGAAGTGGATCAGGTTTTGTACTTTACATCACAGCAGTAGCACCTTCCATGCTTATTATCTGATTGGCCTATAATAAAAAGAACTGACAGTTTAATCATCCAGTCACCAGCCAGATATGCTTTTGAAGGATCTGCCCATTTTTAAACACTTCCTTTGGGCTGTTGTCCAGACAGACGAGTGAGATCCATCTGGTGTGTCAGGGTATAACAAAGAGGGAATGATTGTTGTGAAGCTATTTGAATCAAAAATAGATGTTAAATCTTGTCGTAACACACATAATTTGATTGGAATCAAAATGTTTTTTTTCTTTTTGGAAGATTTACCACCTCTCATACAAGTCCAAGAAAAAATTCTATTCTAGGAAATTTGCTTGAGATCTTCCTCTAAAACATATAAAAGCCAAAAAGCTTTTCCTCTTTCCTTTATATGGGCAAGGATGTCCAAAGTAACAGCGACTACTGTATTTTATTTTGACATGAACTAAAAACAACCCTACTTCAGAAATAATAATCTTGACCTTTAATCTACCTTGAATAGTTGAAAAAGGAAGAGCTCAGAATGAAGACACACTTTTGATCCATGTTACCAGAACAAGGGAGAGACACTAGACTAGTAAAAGTCTTATTTTTTATCAAAATATGAAGATTAATATTGCTTATTAAAGGTTAAATGTATTAATCTTTTCAGGAAACATCTAAGAGCACTGACAACAACCATGGTGTTCTTGTATTCACTGAGCTGCAGGTGGATTCTTTTCATCTGTCTGCAAGGTTAAGACATTGTCTCTTCATCTTCTGGTTTGCTGCAGCTGCTCTTGCTCTGTTTCCTTTCTCTGGTTTGTTGTGTGATGGGTTGAGGGGTGGAGGAGATTGTCTTGTTGCTCTCAGCCTCAGCATCCTATACTTTGAGGGCAGGAGAAACAGAAAAAGCACTTGGCATCCTAGATCTCAGAGAATTTTTCTTTCCTTTGCTGCTCCCGTCAGTCCTCTGTGGCCAAGCAACCTTGTTAGAGAGGTAAAAATAGAAACACCAGCGATGATTTGAGAGAATCAAGAGACTGTGTTTATATAAAAGACAAAGAGAGAGAGAGAGGGAAAGCAGGCAGGTAATGAAGGAGAAAAAGCTGCCAGCTACAGGAGCCCTCTGTGCGGTCAAACCTGCAGTAGCGTGGGTGAGAGAGATTATACACCCCTGCTGGTTTGCCTGATTAGCAGTGACCTCTACTAGAGGCAGCAACATAGCAAATTGCAGCATAAACCTCACCCAAATCAGAGCTCTAGTTTATGTTTTTAACATTTTTTCCTCTACAGCAGGAGTCTGCAACCACCCAGCCATGGATCATTTGGTAACAGAATAATTTAAAACGCAGAGTGTTGTTTTATCTTAAAAGAATGAACAGTTCTCTGTCTGTGTAGCTTGACTTCGCAAAGTTAACACATAGGGCCCAATTTTGGCAGTGTGAGGTGCATCAAAAAGTGGGCCTGTCGGTCTATATTTTACTTTTCTGACAACCGAAGCTCTTATTCCATTTCAGGCAGTGTGCACTTGCAAGCTGGTGCATCAAGAGCTCAATATTTTGTTGTAATTTTGCTTGATCATTCATTTCCTTTACCTTTATTTTGCAACTTTATTCAAAAAACACACACAGGACACTGTAATACCTCTTTAAACACTAAAATTACCAGTTCAATGCAGGTCTTTCAACACAGATAAACCCACTAACAATCGGCAAGTGAAGCTGCCGATTGTTAGCTGTTGATTGGTCTTTTTTGTATTTACTTAGAAACTCCTCATAGCATCTTTAATGTTCCTGTAATGCCCTTTTCCCACTCGCCAAGAACATGCTTGAACACACTAACAATCACCTCTTGACGGCATTAGGAAAGGCTCTAATCGGCCTTTAGACCCGTGTCGACTGACCCTGCAAGGGCCGCAGGTTTTAACGGCTCACCTACAATAGACTCCCGTAGGAACACCACACCCAGGTGAAGATGTTAATTCATAGGATGACGTTGGTGCAACGTGTACATCATAACGTTGCACCTGTAATTTGAAGCAACAAAAGAACGCCAGCAGCTGACGAGACCTTTTTTTTGTTTTTTTGGACTCAGCGTGTTCAATTTATATTTGCAAGATGGCACATAAAGGGGCCATTCAGAACACACCAAAGGGCATGATAAACTCTAAAAAACGTCACATGGTCTCTCTAAGCCTGAAATTTGCTAGGCTCGTTTGTTAAAAGGTGCACCTGACATGTTTGACAAAGGTAATGGTGGCTCTGCAGAGAGTTCTTTGCTGCAACCAGCATGATACTGTAATAGTTTCCAGCCAACTCATCTTAAATCAATACTTTGCCTGTGTAAGTGTTGGCTCTCAAATGAATTTGGAATTCAGATTGTTTTGTTCCTCCTCAACCCCCTTAAGACTTTCTGCTGCTGCTGTGCTCCACAGCTGCTGCTTGTGGTTAACTTTCTCCACCCAGTAATGGAAGAGAGTGGACTGTGTATTGATTTGTTTGTCTAGATACAAGCCAGTGCACGCTCTCAGTGGAGCAGCGCTGTTACATTTCTTTGCTCTGTGGCAGCCTGTGGCGTTGATGCTTCAAATGAGGGAGTGATGGGAGGGGAGGAAAATAGACCGTGTCATCTAATGACAAACATTGTACATTTTCAGCCAATTTGTTTTCTTTGCGCACTTAATGAGGTCAGTGATGAATCTAATCTATGAAATGCCCCTCACACTGACGGAGCAATAAGTCTCTGCCATGTACATAAGGTTGGACTTCCTCAGTAGCAATGTGATGAATGAGAGCTATTATAGATGATGCATGTGATTTCAGCTTCACACGGGCTGCTAGTGTTGGACTGACCCCTGAAATGTATGTTTTTTTTCAGCCTTACCCCCTCTCTTAGATTGCTTTAACAAATAGAGCTCTTATTTCTTGGCGCAACGTAGGGTGGTGGAGCCTGGCACACCCTGCGCAGTGGTAATTTCATCTGGCGCAACAACGTGTGCAGCCAATTTCACAATTTGGTAGACCAATTGTGGTGGAGGTGTGATGGAGCACCGGGGGATCTACAGATTTAGCTTGGCGCAGTTACAATTTGTGCCTAAACACTGCGCAGAAGGTGCACTGAAAGCTCGCCAGGTCCAACCTGGTCTATTCTCGGTGCTGGCAAAGCGCACCCTCCGCAGCTGTAATGCCATGGATGCCACTTTGACCTCACAAAAGAGACATTACAGGACTTATGACGGTGAGGCCGAACTGCATGTGCCGAAAGAGAGCAGCAGAGCGCAAGGCAGAGGAGAGACCACCTGGCTGCACAGCTCTGTCTTTAAAGAGGACATATCATGCTTGTTTCTCCTTTTCACTATGCCAGACAAGGATGCCTGTAAAGCATTTCTGCCCTCAGTACAAGTCATTTAGTTCCTTCATTGCCCCACAATAGCGTTCTCAAAATCCTCATTTTAGGCCATTATGAAGTGCTTGTTGAAACGCTTGGTCTCATGGCTGACCTTGCAACGTCACAGCCCTTTGTGCTCTGATTGGTCAGTTCTATCGGGGGCTGAGCCAGCCTGTCCTTCTTCTTCTACTGTATTTTCCGGCAGGCTTAATGCAGCGACCGCGTATTGAGTCCCCCTACAGGCCAGAGCTGGTAATGAGGGAATGTGAGCGAGGGAGCTTTATACCCCTGCTGCTGGATGTGTTCCTCACTGAGGGTTTGGGGCTGACGAACATCACAGAGGAGGAAGTGTTTTTTCAGATTACTCCAATAAAAAGAAAGGTACCTCGTGATGTCACGACGTTTGAAATCTCGCGGACATCTCGCAATGACCTATTTTCAGAGGCATCAAATCTCGTTCTAGGATATCAGAAAAAATACAATATCTCATTTTTTGAAAATGAAGGGGGTGTAAGGTCTTGTTTTCAAATTCATTATATTATATGTCAGTATTAAATCATGCATCAGCATGATATGTCTCCTTTAAATACCAGTGTATCCCGACTGTTTATACATGTTGTGGCCACAATTTACTCAGTCCCATTAAAGGTACGCAAAATCATTCATGAGAAAAATACATTTTATTTATCATTCCTCTTCCTCCTTGCACACTTGGACTGCTGGTTGGAGAAAGAAGGAGGAAGCCTGAGGAGAGCCGTCCTCCCATGGTCTGGGTCTCAACGGCCGCCTGTGACGGCAGAGGGCGTGGATCTACCCTGTGGGAGGAGGCAATCAGCTGCCTCCACCAGCCTACTGAGGCTAGACCCAAAGGAGGAGAGACTGAAATTGCCACTGTGCCTCGCCCACAGCGCATTTAAAGGCAAAGAGAGGCATTCATTTGATTGTTAAAGATGACACTTGGCTGTCTTAAACCCACTCACGCCTTCTCTCCTCCCTCTTTAGTGCCTGTGGGAGGGACGGAAGTGTAGGTGCGCCTCGTTGCACCATGCACGAAAATGGCAAAAGGCCCTGGACACACCCTGTTGGAGCAGCTCAGGTGCAGTGCAGGGCAGGTGAGCCACGCCTGGTCAACATAATTAGATCCCACAAAGTCTGATGGACTATCTGTGACTTGAGGATGTTAGTGTTGTTAACCTGACACACCAGATGGACCATTCAATATATTTCACTAGTTAGTGAAATATATTGAATGGTCCATCTGGGCACTACTGCCATGGTGTAAAGTACAATACAAAAGCGACTTCATAGAACAGCTCTAAGTAAAACATTTCAGCAGTGGATTGAAAATATAAATATTATTGGGAAATCCCACCTCTTCCTGCTCAAAGGGATGCTGATTGGGTCATGCTGCTTTGGGCAGAGCACATCCATTGTTTATTGGATCTTTGTAAGATAGATCTGACTAATTACAGACAGTGAATCGGGTGGATCCAACTGCACTGCAAGGTTAAACCATTTTACCATGGCCTTTCCTGACATCTAAGATATGTCATTTAAATTAATAATTCAATAAACAAATTTCTTGAAAAAGTTTTCTGGCTTTAGTATTGCAAGGTAGGATACATGATGTTGTAATCACTATTTTTATACATTAGGGGTGAAACGAAATTTCGTGCCACGAAATTTCGCAAAATAAAAAATGACGAAATAAAATTTAAAGAGGCACTAAATCAAAGCACAAGCTTAGGGGCGCACGCACGACTGGTGATGTTTACCCTCCTCGCCTCCTGTAGCTAAACACTGGCTTCAATATGGATGAAGACGAGGTCGAGGGAATTAGCTGGCGCTCCTTCGTCAAATAAATCGGTTGTGTGGACCTGTTTTGGCCTCCTGTGCAAAGACGAGAGAACCGTGAGAAGATTGCGAACAAAACAACAGCCGTGTGCAAAATATGCCGCTTCAGTTTACCGTATACTGCAGCGAGTACAACTACCAACTACTTTGAACTGGAGACAGGCAGCAACTGTATGTTTGTGTAAGTCTGCATAAAAAACAGTATTTGATTTTTGCATCTACTGTTGAGTTGACGGAATTTGATCATACTTGAAGATCATAAGTAAATGCACTGTTATAGGTTAAATATTATAGTTCACTTTAATATTTTTTTTTTCAAAGAGCATTTATTTTGTACTGATGCAGCAATATTTTTGTACGTCTTCATGAGGAAGAAAATAAAGAAAATGAGATTTTTGCACAACTTTCTACTGTTGGAGATTTTCTATAATCTTTATTTTGTATCGTGCGTATTTTTGTATCGTGAGCCCTGTTTCGTATTTCGTATCGTTTGGTGAGTTGACCATTTCGTTACACCCCTATTATACGTACATTTTTTCAACATGAAATAGCCATGTATTACTGATATTCTTCAGTTGTGGGTGATGAAAATGTGGATTTTATAAATGCAAAATTATGGCAATTAATTATAAATGAAATATAACTCTATAATGTGACTTTTATATTGTCACACCTTCATATACGCATAATCTCATGGTATATCATGCTGTGTACATTTTTCATTGTGACTGCTAATTGATTTGGTTTTGACTCAGTTTAATACTAAGCTATGGTTACACTAAAGAAGCTGTCCACCTCTAATGAACACATTAATAGACAAATAGACTGTGTCCTGTCCCAATATAGACCCTAATCAAAGTGGCAGTGTGGTGGAAAATTAAAAGGGTATGCACAAATTGTTGGTAGCGTGTGATGACGTACCTGTTTTGTCCCACAGTTCTTTTAATCAAGCATAGAATCTGGCACTATGTAAAGCAATACCACCGCAAGTTTTCCTGAAAAGAGAGATGTGGGCTATGACACGTTCAGGCTCATACCATGTACTGTACCTCACACAACCCTACTTCAAAACACCTGAACATTTCCTTTAATATAATCTGAAATAAAGTATCTAGGAAAGGCAAGTTTATTCTTAGAGTCCCATTCAAACAATTGAAACAGAACTGTGCAAAGAACACATTTTTTTGCTCTTGGAAGCAAAATCAACCCTAAATTTCAAGCAGACTTTAACAGTCTTCATTTGAATTTGTTTCAACACTAATAAAAGAAAGAAACTACCCAATGAGGCATTGACGTTGTTTCAGGTGAACCAATCAGCTCAGATGTGAATGCACCTTCTTCTATGAGTTTCTGCTCATCTTGAATTTGTGTGACTATTTCAACAATGGGTCAAAGGTTAATTACAGGATAAATATGGTTGCATTTTAGCCATAGAGGAGCAGGGGCATGTGCTCTTATGAGCACATATGGAGGTGCATATGTTTTTGTGGGTGCGAAGAAAGGTTGTGATTGTGGTGGGCTTTTTTCTCTGCAGTGCTTTAAGGCCAGTACAGCAATAGACTGACCGGCTGTTTGACGCGCTGCTCATCTGCCAGAAATCCTCCAGAGCCACTGCTGGCTGTCTGCCTGAATCTCTCTCCTTTTCTATTTCTCCCTCTCTCCTTTTATCTACCCCTCTTCTATCTCCATCCTACTGTCGTGCTGCTATCTCGTTCACCGTCCTGTCACTCAATTAAGCCTGCCCGTCCCTTGTTTTATCAGTCTTTTTATTTCACTATATAAATCTGACCCACCTTCCCCTTCCAAAATACACACCTTGTCCCTGAGCCTGCACATCAGATGGTTGTCGTCACCTTTGGCAGTTGTCTCCCCTAAGCCTCCTTTCTGAGTCTGTGCTGTGGGCATAATCATAATTGCCTTGACAGTTACACAGTGAGGGAGGCCTACCAGTCAGAGCGGGTGTAGGCAAACCTTACACTTTCACAGATTCAGCGCTGTCAAGGTCCCTCTGTCCTTAGTCCATAGCCTCCAGACACAACTGGTCCTGTTGTCTTATCAGATTAGCATAAACCAGGACAGCAAAACCGTGCTCAAACACTATCACACAGGCATGGGAATGTAGCAAACAGATGCACATACATGTTAACATAGAGGAAATGTCAGACCGCCTTTCCCAGCAGGATCTCAGCAGTGCATGCAAAGTCAGAAATAAACAGCAAATAGGCAGCATGAAGAAAAGATGATTGTGTACTCTTTGACAGGTTGAACCCAAGCTGTGTTTTGGCTTGAAATACGGTTATTTGATGAGTCAGTCCAGCTGAGCATCTCTCGCCTTGGCAAATACCTCGCTCATTAATCTGACACATAGACAGACTATTTTTGGTCAGCACTCTGCAGTTTGGATCAGAATTTGAACAAATAATTGTAATGTTTCTTTGTGTTTGTGACTGTGGAATAATTTGAAGTTGCTGCAAGTTGTAAGAATAAACAACACATGTGTTTGTTCAACTGTTACAGTCTGTTAGGTTTCAAAATGAAGCCTAGATTTTTCTCATAGGAAATCACATTTGGTATCAGAGGCATTATGGTACATGAGCAAAGTCAAATCACCTTGTGATCACAGTCAAATTAAAAAATACAAAAGAAAGAGAGAGAGAAACAAACATCAAGTACTCTCCATCAGTGGCGAAAGTCCCTCCTCAATGTTGGGGGAACAATGAACAGTAACATTTCAGAGAGTAATTATTGGGAGGGGACATTAAAGGTGCAGTGTGTAGAATTTAGCATTTAAGCGACATCGAGCATTCAAATTCTAGAATGAACCCAATCGTAGTCCAGACGTCACGTCGCTGAGCAACGGAATCCTGTGAGGACCAAAAAGGATCCTGAACACGGCATCATTTCCTAAAGTGAACAGGTTTGTAACCATTATTTTTATAGATTATAAGTCAGTTGTTAGCTGCCAATTGTAGGTTTTGTAAACTTGTAGTAACACAAACAAACATTAGCGCATTAAAGCTAATCAGATCAAGCCTGATGTGGATTCGGTGAAATAAGGTGAAGAAGAGAGAGAGAGAGAGTACAATGTGGCGAAAAGCTGGGCTGGATGAATGAGAGTTTTGTAATATGAGTAATGAAGTATTTATTTTCCACCGCTAATGGGCGTTATTTACACCAACACAATACGGGAGTTGTGTAGCAGCTCAGTGGTTTATAGTCTGTTTTGATCCAATAAACAATGCAATTTAAACATAATAAACACTGTTACAAAACGTCATAAAACTGCATATTGCACCTTTATTGGATTTACTGCGTGTTGCTCATCCGCTTAAAGCCCTTTTGTTTCGGTACTGCTTGGGCACACAGCACAGCAGACATGTCCTATTGCTTTGAGTGAAGTTGAAGTAAAACAAAAGGGCTTGATAGAATAAGGGCCCGTTTATGCGTCAAAGTTGTCACCAGAAGCAGATAGATTTTCCCTTTCCTACTCCTCTTTAAAGGTGCTATGAGGAGAATCTATTAAAGGTGACATGAAGACTCTGCTACCCATGAGCACGTGCGGCGACTGTCGTAATGCTGCGTTCCAGTAACCTCAGAACTGTGAGTGACATCATCTCCGACTTAGCGGTGTTCCAGTTGAAGTCGGAAAAAAACATGGTGATCTACCAGGCTATTATTAGCTGTTGTTAGCACGCCCTGCGTTGTTGTTCACAAATATCACATGAAGAATGAGATTATCACTATGGCAGCATTTTTGTAAATATAAGTCTAACAATACTATGTATACAGCTGATCTAGAGTGACACACCCCAGTCAGAAGTGCAAATAAATTGATTATTACAGGAGCTAAATAACTGTTCACACTGGGGCATCCATCTTCCATTGTCAACTTGGGGGTGGCGAGGTTTCACTGAGTTCCCAGTAGGAAATTCTGACTTTGGGGGATGTTGCAGTTTCCTACTCGGAACCCGGAAATTCCTACTTCTGACTACAACTGGAAAGCACCAAAAGACGTGACCCAAGCCAAAGCGTGCGTTTGTTGTGATGCTAATGAATGCAGCCCCGACCTTCCTCAGAACTCTGCATTGCTTTACAACTTCTTTTTTCAGCAACTTACAGGATGCAAAGCGACGAGGTAATGTATCTCTTTCTAGTTACATAGCGGTAGTTTTTGATGTGTGACAACGAGCAATTTTTGGAAAACTTAGTATCCTAGTTTTGTAGCCGGCTATATATCTCTACTTACAACCCGTTGCTCTATGATGTGTCTGAATAATATAAATTTGCTCTAGTTTTAATTGTCTTGTTTCCAAAGTTGAGTATCCAGGCCAGTCCAGCCCTGTCCGACCCAACCATGAAGCTAAGGAATAGCATTTATAGATAACCTATTTTTATGCTATAAAACTCATCTTAAAGTGTGTATTTCAATCAGGCATATATCTAAAAGTGAGACTTTTTTGTAATTACTTAGAAACTCCTCACAGTCCCTTTAAAAATACTAAACTACCTCTTTCTTGTGTCTTTAGACATGTCACTTGACCCAAATTGCTTTCAGAGTTGTGTTAATGTGAAATTGTCCCATATGACTGGTTTATACTACAAAATGATGTGATGTGTAAAAGCGTTTTTAGTCATCTGATGTCTAGAAACACACTTCACAAGCCCAAACCATCTGTTATGTCGTCCTCTTCCTTTTCTGTTCCTGTAGTATTACTCAGGGCTCTAAATGGGGCCAACGCGGAGGTTAGAATCTGTAATGCTTTCCCCATGTATCCAAAACGGTTTAATAGTCTGTTAAATCTGCTTGATATCATAATAGCTTATATTTCATAACACACAAAGTGAGGGATCACATTCCATTTCAACTTTAATTTACTGGAGAGGATGAGTGATCAGTATTAAGCCTTGTTGAAAGTGACTCCTGAAACTCCGAGTCTGTAATTTTCAGCGGAGACCATCTCCGCTCTAAATTGCCAGCTGCGACTTTTAAGGCAGGCTGAGCATGTGTTGTTGTTGTCGCTGACTTTGAAGCAAGGTAATGACACAAACATCACTCAAAATGCAATTACGCCCCACCCCTTTTATTTTTGAGAGCCAATGGAGTGTTAAAGTGAATGAAGGGAAATGTAGTGTGAAACCAGCGAGGCAGTGCCGGGCTAATGGAAGCTACAAATGGTTGGACAGGAAACATGCTGTCCATGAGAACACCCTGACCCCACTGCTCCACTTCTTCTTTTTAAAAGTCCTATCCTCCTGATAGAGAATGATGAAGGGAGGACTCGGTCAGACAGCAAACAGGGAGGAAGTAAGGATATTTTACAAGATGACAAGCTCTGTTTATCTGAGCTGGGAGTTGGGGTGAAGTGGTTTGAGAGAGGGAACATCCATCCCGGGATGTGTTCTTACAAGAAGGGCATGACTCGAATGTGGATGCACAAAATGAGAGGGACAAGGTGTGTATGAGTGTGAGTTTGCCTTGTCTGCCTGTGTGTTTGTTGTGGCTTGTCACTTTCCATTTCTTTCACTTTGGATACTGTTTTAAAGTTTCAGGCAAAAGCAGCCCACTTCAGCACACCCTGAACCCCCCTGAGTGAGCAGACATGGCCTCAGTGGCCCTGAAGTGCACAACACAATGACAAAAATGAAAAGACAGCAATAAATCATATATTACTGTCAAAAATGAGAATACAACAAATCAAAAGACACTGCAAAAATAACAGTGAAAGCAACAATGAGAAATGCAAAACTTAAACATAAAGCTCATCAAAAAAAACAAAATAGTGACATAAAATGAATAACAAACACGACAAGAAAATACAAACTGTTATATAGACATAACAAGACAAGAGGAAAGAAATAAACATTCACCAAGGATATACACGGAAGAAATTTTTGGTACCCTTCGGTAAAACAAAGAAAAATCCACAATGGTTACTGAAAAAAACTTGAAACTGACAAAAGTAATAATTAAATTTACTGAAAATTAACAAATGAAAATCAGACATTGCTTTTGAATAGTGGTTCAACAGAATTATTTTAAAAAAACAAAATAATGAAACTGGCCTGGACAAAAATGGTGGTAGCCCCAGAAAAGATTGAAAATGATTTGACCATAGGGAAATGTTAAACTAAGGTGTGTCCTGTAATTAGTATCAAGCTTGTAATCATTCAGTCTGCCTATTTAAAGGGTGAAAAGTAGTCATGGTGCTGTTTGGTATCATGGTATGTACCACACTGAACATGGATCTCAGAAAACTAAGGAGAGAGTTGTCTCAGAAGATTGGACAGCAAATTATAAACAAGCACGTTAAAGGTAAAGGCCAATCCCCAACAGCTTGATGTTCCTGTGACTACAGCTGCACATATAATTCAGTGGACTTAATGGAAGATGACCAAGGAGGACATCACTGTTGAAAGCAAATCATAAAAAAGAGAGATTGGAATATGGCAAAATGCAAATTGAAAATCCACAAAGCTTCAAAGAGGATGTCCTTTGGACAGATGAGACAAAACTGGAGCTTTTTGGCAAGTCACATCACAGACACAAAAATGAAGCATACAAAGAAAAGAACACTGTACCTACTGTGAAACATGGACAAGGCTCAGCTATGTTCTGGGGCTGCTTTGCTGCATCTGGCACAAAGTGTCTTGAATCTGTACAGGGTGCAATGAAATCTTAAGACTATCAAGACATCCTGGAGCAAAATGTGCTGCCCAGTGTCAGAAAGCTTGGTCTCAGTTGCAGGCCAACAAGACAATGACCCAAAACAAACAGCTAAAACACCCAAGAATGGCCCAGAACAAAATATTGGACTATTCTGAAGTGGCCTTCTATGATCCCTGATCTACTGTAAATCCTATTGCACATTTGTGAAAGGAGCCGAAATATGCAGTCTGAAGAAGACACCCTTCAAACCTGAGCTGGAGCAGTTTGCTCATGAGTGGGCCAAAATACCTGTTGACAGGTGCAGAAGTCTCATTGAGAGCTACAGAAATGACCAGATTGCAGTGATTGCCTCAAACGGTTGTACAACAAAAAGTGAACTTATGGGTGCCTTCATTCTTGTCTTGGCCAGTTTCACTAAGTTGTTTTTTTAAATGATTTTGTTTAAGCACAACTCAAAAACAATGTCTGACTTTCATTACATAGTTTTAATTTTCAAGTCATTTCAGTAACTATTGTGGGGTTGTCTTTCTTTTACGAAAGGGTACCAACAGTTCGATCCATTTGTGTAATTACAACATAATGAAACAAAAAAAAAAGCCTGAAAATCAAAAGATAAGCACAAATTCCAACAACGGTAACATATTTAAAACACACAAGAAATCAAATGTAGCCAACACCAATTTCTCAAAGACATCAAAGAATAGATAAACAAAATAGAAATAAAAAACACCATTGATGCAAGCAAAAATTTATCCAAACAACAATAAGACACAATATAAATTCTAAGAAAACAACAAAACATAAAAAAACATAACCACAATGAATAAAAACACATCAAACAAAAAAAATACATTTAAACATTTAGCTGCATTTAGCTCTCTTTAAAAAATGTTTTCTTATTGATGAATTGTTCTTGAATATGCAGTTATCATAAATGTTCTATTTTCTGTTGTTAAAGTCTGTGTTACCTCTGCCAAGGAGGTTATGTTTCCACCAGGGTCTGTCTGTTTGGATTTTTTGTCTGTTTGAATGTTTATTTCTTTGTCTGTTAGCAAGATAACACAAAACTACTGAGAGGATTTACTTGAAAATGTTTCCAAAGGTGTGGTTTGGTCCAAAGAAGAACCTATAAAGTACTATCTAAACCAGTCTAATCTAATCTAATTAAATTTGGGTGGTGAAATGCATATTTGCCTGGATGCAAAATATTCCCAAAATTAGCAAAAAATCACATAATTTAACATTTAGGCTGTATTCTGAAAAATCATATCTCTGACATCACTTGATTAGCTTAAAAATTTGCAGGATAATTTAAATAACATAACTCTATTATTAGTTTAGAATGGCAAATCCCATTCATTTTTCCTGGGCTACTGTGAGGGTTCTTCCCCCTTTTCGCTATTACAGGACTTTTAATTTATATTTGCAAACTAACATCAATGTTTGTCAAGTCTATGTCACTACATTACCCAGCTTCCCTTGCTTCCCTCTCCGAGTACATTTCTAATTTGAAATGTGGGATACTTTGTTTTTTTATTGGCTCTTGAAGTTTTCTTATCATGTTTTCTTGATGATTAGCAGTGTTCTAAATGTGCTCTGTTTTTATTAGTTTGCAAAGGCATCTAATTTTCAAATTTGCACATTGTCTCATAGAATTTGTTTATTTTTTTAAATTTGCTTTGTCAGCTATTTTTTTACTGTCCTTGATATTGATGAGTTTATTTTATTTTTGTTATTTTTTCAGTTATTACTTTGAAATTTGAAAGTGTTTCCTATGGAAGATATGGAAGTGAATAAGAGCCTTGAAAAAGAGAAATACTGGCATGATTTTTTAAAAGTTAGGTCTGTGAAAACATCTGGGGTTTTTTTCAGTCTCAAATCTTTATTTCTTTCATTGGCCCTCATCCTCTTCCAGCGTTTTCTTATTTTCTGCACTGGTTCTTTTTTTGTTGTTTTGTTATAATGGTTTGTTTTTGTAATTTGCTGCATTGGATTCTGCTGCCTTACTTGTATAAGTGTTTTTGAATTAAGCTTGGTTGTTTTGTTTTTGTAACCTTGGTTGTTGTGTATGTTTGATATTTCACTTTTTTGTTGTCATTTTTTTTAATTTGTAGCTGGTTTTTATTTTTAATTTTTCTCTTGTTTCAATTTATTGTCATGTTTGTTTATCATTTACTGTGTCTCGTTTCCACATTTTTAATTCTTTGTTGTGCTTAATACTATTTAAAAAGAAATGTTTAGTGTTTTTGTTGCTGTCTTTTTGTATGTGTGTTTTTATTTCTTCTTTGTTTTTGTGTTATCTTTTTTATTTATTGTTGTTTTGTCATGCATTTAAAGAATGTTATATGTGTTTTTTTTTATCAGAGCACTTTCATTTCAGTTGTTGTTTTGTGTTCTTTGTTATTATGTTGTTATTTGTCTGTTGATGTGTTTTGTCATGCAGTTATATTCCGGCATGTGCCCTGAGAATGACACACATGGGTGTACAGAGACAGAGTTAAAATGGTACATACAAATCATAGAAACATGACATATGGAGTCATGGGAGAGAAACAATGAGGGAGAAAAATATTTAGAGAAGGCAGCACATCTCTGCAGAGAAGCTGCTCTCTGAGAACCACCATGGGACACAACTGAGAGAATAGCCTGTATTGTTTTCTCTTCCCTTTGATTTTCTGCCCTCAGCAATAACACCCTCCCTCCTTACACACACACAAACACACAATGTACACACACAAGCATGCAGATATACTGAGCAGAAATAAGCAGGGTTTATTTTTCCTGTAACCAAAGATTTGACCTTCGTCTCTCTGTCTGAGAACAGGAAAAGAATTTGCCCTTCTTTGAGGCTTCTAAAGGTCTGAAATGTCTTCCAGGGATGAAATAAATCTCTCTCCAAGCACTGTTTAACAGCCAACATCCAGGGCACTTAGTCAGAGTTAATCCCTTATCACAGAGCTAGAAACAAATTCTTGAGAGATAAGACAGTATTTTTTAGACATAGAAGGTCACTGAGCAGCACTTGTTGCTGCTCTTAAGGTATGCCAAGAATCCTAAATGGTCTGCTAACTCTTCAAAGACATACTCGTTCTATTTCTCCAAGATAATTTTGACTGGAAATGAAAACTGTCTGGGGCAGCTCTCCCAGCATGAACCAGACTGCATAATAAAATAAATGCAGCAACAGCCTGCTGGAAGTGGAGCTGCAACATGTAACACATTTTGATAGCATACTCATCCATCCATCTCTCCATCCATCCAGGTACATTGGACAAGAGGCGGGGTATACCCTGTACCAGTTGCAGGGCCACAATCAACAATTCACACACTCACCCACACCGAAGGGCAATATGTAGTCACCAATCCAACAGTCCTGTTTTTTGGTCTGTGGGAGGATGCTGGAGAACCCCCACATGCACAGTGAGAAAAGTGCAGACATAGAAAAGCCCTGCACCACACAAGGTTTGAACCAAAAACCCTCTTGCTTCACACTACAAACAGTTGGGTTAAAAAATAACCAAAACTTAACCCAACTGCTGGTTCAGAAAAGGACGAACCCCTTTTTGGGTTATTTTAACCCAACAGGTTGGGTTTTTTTTTTCAACCCAACTTTTGGGTTGTATTATTTAACACAAAAGTTGGGTTATGCTAACTACGATGTTGGGTTGTTCCTAACCCAATTTTTGGGTTGTGCAATTCAGCACTCCCTGTAGTTTAACACAGAGGCAGTTAGGACCCAGAAGTGACACAGATTTTGCTGTTCACAATAACCGGCTTTATTGAACAGACACAGGAACAACTGTGGAGAGCAGGAATCGAACCCATGATCCTTGGAACACGAGGCAGTGACGTAGTTCACTCAGCCACACAGGTGCCACACACTCATACCGCAACTCAGAGTCTTTAAGGTGAAGCAGGTTAGGACTCACTTTGTCTTTCATAGCAGGAAACGGTTCTGATTGCCAGAGATCAGGCTGCCACCACTGATTCGGGCTCATAGACAGGTACTTGGCAGGTAGGTGCAGGACGGAAGCGGGTTGGTACCTTGTAGTCTAAATCAGCCGATAAAGGCGAAAACAGGAACAGAACAGGTTGGCAACGGGTGATCAGTCCGGATAGCAGGTCTGGAGTTCTTGGTATGAGAGCGAGACGATCCGAGGCCGAGCGAGTGTGGAGCTGGTTGTGAGATAGTTGGGTTAAAATAATAGCCCTATAACCCAGAAAATGGGTTACTCTTTATAAAAATAACCCAAAAATTTAACTCAACACCAGCAACACATAAATTGGATTACCCAAATAACTCAACATTTTTTAGTGTGTTTGAGGCCCGAGTATGTACAGTACTTCCTGCTGCATCAGCATGACACCACTTGCACAGTTATATTCTAATAAAAAAAACATGGTGATAGATTTTTTTTTCTTTTCATGCATCAGTTAAGTTCATAACATAAGTATACAGTTACATGGACACAGCTGAGGCAGAAACACGTAATATCACTTATTAGTGCTGAGATGTTGTATTTTTGTAGGCCAGCCCTGAAGATAGCATCCTCCTGGTGTGTTGGACAAAAAGCTTGCAGGTGAAAACAGACTGTGTAGAAAAAAAGCATGTGAAAATGGTCTTTGTTCATTATGACAATCTTTATACAACTTTAGAACTGTTAACATAGTCAGCGAGGTTATAAGATAATCTGGCTGTTATACTACACAACTGTGGAAAGACTGTTATGCTTTTTTCAGGTGTTATATGCTCTTGTGTTTGTTTTCTCTGCCTGAAAGAGTATTCCCCTCCTCAAGACAAAATGTTTGCAGCATCAGCATTCCCCCAACTCCTCGATGAACAGTACTGGTAGCTGCCTGAACAGCTTGCTCAAACTGTCCCTCTAACTAACATACCAGTGTTACATCCAGCCATAGTTTTGTCAGCCGCTAAACTAACTAATTACTACAAAGCAAACCAGTCAGCAAGTCAAAAACGCAAAGTTCCTTCTTGGGAAAGGGAGAATGCAAGTAGTTCATGGGGTACTCAGGTGTAAAACTGGCAGTTTTTTTGGACAGTAGTGGTACTGAATACACTCACATCAAACACAAAACCTCAAGTTAAATCTAAAGATGGGCTCCATAACAGTGCCACTGCTAAAATTTCTACTTACTAACAATCTCCAGAGTCCAAGGAAGTAGTTTATTAGCAACCACCCTATGTTAACAAACCTTTGTCATTTAGTGGAACTATTCCAGACCGATTTTTTCTTTTTGCTGTAGAGAGTAATGTCAATATGTCCTATTTTTTCCACAACATACCTACTTACTTTGGGCATTTATTCAGAAAGAACAAAAGCATTCATTCTCATGGATCAAGGATGGAGTGCCACAGCTTCCTGAGGAGAATAAAACATCAAAAAGCCATTTGTAAGTCCCACAATTTTTGAGATAAGTGAACCACTCGTGCTGAAATGTAGACTTAAGCAGTAAGTTTACATGCTGCAGCAGTCAACAAGTTTGAATAAATGAACATGAGTTAAAACAAACTTTAGGTCCCTTAAAACTCATAAATGGAGCCATTCCAGGTGTTTTTTTGGATAACCAAAAAAAGTGAAATATTTTAGGCTTGCATTCACCATGCATCTTCTTAATTGGGCAATTATACAACAATTACATAACGACCTATTCAAAAAGCTCACAGACTATTAATTGATGTCCTAAAATGCTAACTAACTTTTTTGTTTTGGGACTCACTATTACAGCACTCTCCAGGTCATTAACCATAACATGTCCACCTGGGGTAGAAGCCAGCATTTTGGAATTTCATAACTGTGTAAAGGTACAATTTATTAACCTCAAATGACCTCTAAAATTCATAAGCACCTAACAAACTACCTGATGATTTTTTGTTGGTCATTTAGTTTTCAGCTCTGTGACTGAGTTCAGAGAATCCAGACTTTGCTTTTCTAACATAACACTTTGAAATTGGATGCTAGACCACGTTTTTTGAGTGAATGAAGATAGTATTGTTGAAATAGTTGATAAGCTAATTTTAACATTTAGAAGCCTTAAACTTAAGAAATATAAGACAGTTATGTATTTCTGTCCTCATACCTGGAAGTTAATTTCCTTCCTATCTTGTCAAAACCTCTGCATTAAAAGCTATATTTAATATTTGGAGTCAAACAGGTTCACCAGTGACAATGATTCTGTCATAACAACTGCAGAACATCCTGAGAAAATTACCCACTTAACATCATGAAAGCAGAATTCATCTGTCATTGACATATATGTTGATATTCAGGTTAGTTTTTTACTTTATGCATGCCAAAAGTCTCAAGTGAAAATTTCTGCTGATGAATCTTTAACTAAAACCTCTGTATTTATTAACACCTGTCCCAGTGCCTAATGCCGGACTCCTTAGTTCCTGATTTTGGAGATTTCTCTGTTTTAACCCACACAGAATTTGAATGATCAAATACCAGAGAGAATTTGTGTTCTCTGTATTTTACAAAAATTCCCATCTTTCCTAACAAAAATTTGATTCCACAGTCAGAGCAGGTCATCGCAGCTGATGCAAACCAAAGAAATATCTCTGACCACAACAGCAGGTTTCCACAGTCAGTCAGTCAAGTTCACACATCTATTACCAACTTACCATCTTAACAGTCCTCTAACCTGCATTAAAACTTGCTGACATAATTCAGAAATGGCAGCTGGCTGACTGTAGAGAGCCAACATAAAAATATCTGTTTCCATATTTGTTTGGCATGTGCAGGTCACAGTTCTACCCTTTAAACTTCAGTCCAGACATATGACCTGCTTACTGCACACCAGCTTTATCATAGCATGTGCGCCTCTTTAGGCATTGTAATACATAACTTTTTATCTATATATATATACTATATATAGAAAACATATATAAAACATATATATGACCTGTTGAGATGTGGCATCTCATTTTCAAGAGGGTCCTCGTGTCTTCATGGCTGTAGGTTTTTATAATGGAGGTATAGAAATAATAAAAACAACCACACATAAAGAGGTCATTCTAATACCAACAATAACATGTATAATGATTAATAACTGGGGAGGAATGATGCTGATTAATGTGGTTCCTAAATTAACCAAAAGTACTGCTTTACAAGGAGAAAGTCCAGAGATGCTTTTAAGTAAGTTTGATACAACATTTCAAGCAAAGGGCTTTTTATTAGTAATTGCCTGAGGTACCTCACATTGTTTGTCTTGACAGGAGACGTCTATCTGTTCAATAAATATAGGAGGGAGGAAACTGAGAGAAAAAAACTTTTGTTTTGTTGAAACACTGAGAAATCCTACACTCTGTGAATAATTATTTTACTATTTGCATACAACTGAATTCTACTGAGTAAGACTCTATGATCAGGTATATTCATCTTGAAAGGCTTAAAGCTGTTCCCATTCAGAAAATTATAGGACCAATCAGTGTAGCTTCAGGGGGAGAGACATGATTTAGTTTTCCCAAAATAATTACATGACAGTAAATCTATATCCTATTGATCTGATAGGTCTGTAGTGGCCTGTAATGAATGTGTTGTGCGTAATGTTTGTTCAGTCATCTTCAGAGAATCTTTATCTCAGGCTCTGTCCTTCAAATACACCATACAGGAGCTGTTAGCAAGAACAATACATGCCATGTACAAAACCCAAAACCAGTGAAGTTGGCACATTAACTTATATTCAATTGAATACACAGCAAAGACAAGATACTTAACGTTCAAACTGAGAAACTTTATTTTCTTTTGAAAATAATTATCAACTTAGAATTTAATGGCAGCAACACATTGTAAAAAAGTTGGCACAGGGTCATTTTTACCACTGTGTTACATCGCCTTTCCTTTTAACAACACTCAGCAAATGTTTGGGAACTGAGGAGACCAATTTTTGAAGCTTTTCAGGTGGAATTCTTTCTCATTCTTGCTTGATGTACAGCTCAAGTTGTTCAACAGTCCGGGGTCTTCATTGTTGTATTTTACGCTTCATAATATGCCACACATTTTCAATGGGGGACAGGTCTGGACTACAGGCAGGCCAGTCTAGTACCTGCACTCTTTTACTACGAAGCCACGCTGTTGTAACATGTGCAGAATGTGGCTTGGCATTGTCTTGCTGAAATAAGCAGGGGCGTCCATGAAAAAGACGTTGCTTGGATGGCAACATATGTTGCTCCAAAACCTGTATGTACCTTTCAGCATTAATGGTGCCTTCACAGATGTGTAAGCTACCCATGCCTTGGGCACTAATACACCCCCAAACCATCACAGATGCTGGCTTTTGAACTTTAACTATAACAGTCCGGATGGTTCTTTTCCTCTTTGGTCCGGAGGACACGATGACCACAGTTTCCAAAAACAGTTTGAAATGTGGACTGGTCAGACCACAGAACACTTTTCCACTTTGCATCAGTCCATCTTAGATGAGCTCGGGCCCAGCGAAGCCGGCGGCGTGTCTGGGTGTTGTTGATAAATGGCTTTGGCTTTGCATAGTAGAGTTTTAACTTGCACTTACAGATGTAGACGGACTGTAGTTACTGACAGTGGTTTTCTGAAGTGTTCCTGAGCCCATGTGGTGATATCCTTTACACAGTGATGCCGGTTTTTGATGCAGTACCGCCTGAGGGATCGAAGGTCACAGAATTCAATGTTGGTTTTCGGCCTTGCCGCTTTCGTGCAGTAATTTCTCCAGATTCTCTGAACCTTTTGATGATATTACGGACCGTAGATGATGAAATCCCTAAATTCCTTGCAATAGCTGGTTGAGAAATGTTGTTCTTAAACTGTTGGACAATTTGCTCACGCATTTGTTCACAAAGTGGTGACCCTCGCCCCATCCTTGTTTGTGAATGACTGAGCATTTCAGGGAAGCTGCTTTTATACCCAATCATGGCACCCACCTGTTCCCAATTAGCCTGTTCACCTGTAAGATGTTCCAAATAAGTGTTTGATGAGCATTCCTCAACTTTCTCAGTCTTTTTTAACACTTGTGCCAGCTTTTTGAAACATGTTGCAGGCATATATAATATTTGCAAAAAATAACACAGTTTACCAGTTTGAACGTTAAGTATCTTGTCTTTGCTGTGTATTCGATTGAAAATAGGTTGAAAGGGATTTGCAAATCATTGTATTCTGTTTTTATTTACAATTTACACGACGTGCCAACTTCATTTGTTTTGGGTTTGTAGTTTAAGGATGCACGTTTTCAGCACAAAGCCAGGCCCAAGATGTGTGAATTTTGAAATGTGAACTATTAATAACATTAATACTCAAAAAGTGTTGTATATGTTCATTTGAAAGGATTCTTAAAGAGGAACCTGTTGAAAAGTCATTTTTTAAGCATTTAGACTTAATAATGACAAATACTAGGTAGAGTATTTTATTTTGACCTGAAAAGAGGTGCAAAATAATTTACCCAAAAGGTATTTTCTGTAACATTTATTGACAATAAAGCAAAAAAGACAAGGTGGCCATTTATATTCATAGTTCAAGAGTTAAAATTTATTTAAAAAAAAGGCTGTACTGGACCGCTAACTATATTCCAACGTACCTAAAATATTGAGCATGACGCAACACATGCTAATGAGGGTCCTCATTTGGGTTTTCAGAATATGGCACCTTAATGTCACCTGACAAGCCAGATGGACAGCTCAGTATATCTGCCACAGAAATATTTCACTAGTCCATCTGGGTAGGAGCCCTTTCAATTTGTTTTCAGGGGCAGAGCGTTAAAAAAAAAACACAAGCTTGTGATTGGACAATCATTTGGCTTGTCACATTGATCACAGACCAATCCACATCAAGCAGGGCTGCCTTCTATAATGTAGCATACATAGCGGCTAATGTAGCAGCTAATAGCTAACAACAGACAACAACAGTTCATAGATGTTAGCCATAGCGGCTAACTTAGTTGCTTACAACTAACGGCCTTTTACTATCGTCTTACACTAAATTGTACCACACAGATGGTTCATTTAACACTTATGCTGCGTTCACACCACAAGCGACCCAGCTACCAAAATCGCGTCGCCCACTGACGTAGCGTCGCGTGTCCATAAATACCTAATTTTGGTAACCGCTGCCGTCATTCGGTGACGTCACGTCCACTTGAGTTTCACCGCGATCATTTCATATATCATATAATAGGATGTATAAGCGGACATTATTCCAGCTGTATCCTTTTCATTCACTTATCAACCACAAAACACTGCAGCTGATGCCCTGCAGCAGCAGCATCTGTGAGTTTACCGCGGTCCGTCTAGGCAGAACTAATGTCAGTGAGGACATTAGTTCTGCCTAGACAGTTATTCATCCGCCCTGTAGTCCGGATGAATAACTGTCTGTCTCGGGTACCGTCACACATACACATACCTCTGATTGGCCGCACAGCCACACACGACATCGCCTGAATAGATCAACTTTTTTTAACTTTGACATCGCGCGACGAGTGAAGTGATCGTCTTGTATGCGACTGTCGCATCGTGGGAGGGTTTGCCCTGCCCCATCGCGGCTGTACATTGACTATGAATGGAGAGTGATCGCCGAGGTAGTACAAGTAGCGTCCGGTGTGAACGCAGCTTTATACGTGACGTGAACCTCATCAAATATAATTCCTACAAGTAAACTTATGAGGAGGGCAGATTTCACCAAGTTTTACTAGGTAGCCATGTGGACAATATCCATTGGCATGTCCGTTCTCAACTTCCGGTTCTCAACTTCCGGTTGTCGTCACGCTCGCATTCTGTAGCTCCCGCCTCTCTTCCCTGATTGGGCCATTAAGAGTGAGTTCGTTGGACAACGGAGACTGGCAAGACGGACCTGCAGGATTTCAGAATCAGGCAGATCTGTCTGCTCTGCAAGGCTAACCTTAATGTACATAAAGCAATTAATCTTCTGTGAACTGTTCATCCATGTGGCAGGTTAGCGCAACGATAAAAAAAAAAAATCACAGGAGAAGCAAAAATTATACTTAAAAGAATGCATCATTCTGAAAGAAAGCACCACTTCTGTTTAACAATAACTGAAGACAATAGTCAGAAACATTGCAGGACCTGCCTGTCAGTTTCTCAACACCCAACAAAGGCCTGTTGGACCTCTGAGGGTAGCCTGGCACGATGACAGAAATCTGTGCTTCTGAGTGCCAATCAGAGTCTCAGGAGACACCTGATCCCTCCAATCCTTCCTTCCTCTCTTCTTGTCTTTGCTTTTTCTCTTTGTCAGAAGGAAGTGAGAGCTCAGGGCTACACGTGTTTAGAAGATGTGAAGGAATTGGAGAGAACATCAAGGTTAAGAAGAAAGGAGCTCGGAGAACCTCAGGCATCTCCGCTACCTGTGTAAGTATTTATGTCTGAGAGTCTCACAGGGGGATCCATTTATTTACATATCCAGGTGTGGAGTCAGAGAACGGGGTTTTAATGGTGTGTTTGTGTGAGAGTGATCTGCATATCCTTGTGCATCTATCCTGGGAATCATGCAGCAATTGTGCTGTTATTGTAATCCCATTTTATTATTCACAGTGCGCTTATTTGTTGAATAAATGTAAATAAATTAACCGGAAGCTTCAGTGACCAGTAGCCTATACCTATTGCTCTGTTGTTATCTGAGTCCAGTCATTTTTAAGTCTTTTTTATGTTTGTATACATATTAACATGTTGCACATCAGTAAATATGATGGAAAATGTAACACATTCACGATGCTTGCTTTATGTATAGGTATTAAATATCACTCTCCAAATGTTTAATTAGGTCACTATGGAAATCCCTGCACATAGAGCCATGAGGCCTCCATTATGACAGACTTTAATATTACAGGATGTTGAGTTAGGGCGCCATAAGATTCATACATTATCCATCCATGCAAGCTGTGTGAAGTCTGCCTGCCTGCCAACAGCACTGTGTGTTCATGTTTCATGAGGATGATGATATGATGATACAACAGCTGTGTTCAGCGCTATAATTTTTTACCAGCTTCCAAACTTTCCCTGCTGAGCTGAGAAAACCTTTGAAGTCTCAGTGGGTGCAGGAGGTGTTGAGACGCATGAGGCTGCTGGATGTTCCCTTGTTCTGCGTCCGCCTCATACATCTTTTATTGACTTTTTCTGTCAAGTTTTACATTTTTAAAACACACTCACTGGCCATTTTCTGAGGTACACCTTGCTAGTATTGAGTTGGACCCTTTTTTGACAATAGAACTTCCTCAGTTTTTGTGGCATAGATTCAGCAAGGTACTGGAAACATTCCTCAGGCATGATGGTTGTTACAACCTTGGTGTTATTTTGTTTTGTTAGTTTGGCTGTGTTGGGAGGGCTCTTCCGTGCGCTTGATGTGACTGTATGTTTTAGGTGTGCTTGCTTTAATTAATTTGGTGTGCTCGACCCAGCCTACTTTTGGACTGAGTTAAAGGATAAGTTCGGTTTCTACAACTTTCACATTGTTTATAGAATGAAGTAGAACAATATACTCAACTAGAGGGCTTTCCTGATCCAAACAGTGCTTTGGGAGATATTTAGATCCAAAATCTGTTTATAAGGCTGTTATGGTCCTATGGTCCTATCTACACAGTATAAAGACCAAAAAGAACGAAAAAAATCCATTCAGTATATCCGCTGCAAAGCTGCATGCTAGCTGACCAATCAAGCCTAGAAGCCTGTAAGGTTCAATTGGTCCGTGAGTTGGTCCGTGAGTCCATCCAATCCCCCGTCTCCCTCACTACGCAGCGTCATGCGTAGTGCGTCATGGTCCTGCCTCCTCCCCTCTACCTCCGGTGAGCAGCTAGCAGCGTTAGCTACTGAACTATCATGGAGCCGGAAAAGCCTAGCGCCGAAACCAGGAAGCTGCCTACCTCTCCCGCGGGGCCCAACGGAGCTCTGCCCATGGGTTGAGGCCTTTTAGCGGGCTAACGGCTAACGAATGGCCTCAGTCGGCCATCAGACCTTCAGCATTGGCCGTTTCGCCCCTGGTTGATCAGGTAATGGCTTTGTTTACTACAGTGTGAGATGTCTGCTGAATAACTCTGGTTAGTCCATGCCTGTCCTGGCTAATGACTTGTAGCGGAGCGGGTTAGCCTGTTGGCCGCTAATCATTAGCACTGTAAGCTGAGCTGGGGAGGACAGGCTGAGAAAGATAAATCCTCCCCCACAATCGGCTCCGCTCTGGCGGCGCCAGACCCGCATTACCGGTGGTCCAATTGAAATGGCTACTGCTGTGTGTTACAAAGGGGATGTCTGTCGTGTTTGATACTTTCAGTTGAGCTGAGCTGTTTTTGATTGAGTTTGCTGCTGATATATTATGCTAGTCGCTCGTAGCTCTGTCCGAGGGGGCTTGTTGGTATATGAGGCGACACGAGCTGGGGGCGGGATCTTGGAACACGGAGGGGAGAGGTGAGGGAAGGGGGGCAGGCTGCGGTTTCAAATCGTAGACCCCAGCTTTAATTGTATTGATTGGTTAAGTATGGCCAGTGTGTTGGCTGGTAAATAAAGTTAAACTAGAAAAGCGTTCAAGGAGCACAGTGTGAGGACTGCTCGCTAGTCCTCCAGTTTTTGCTCCTCTCTCCCTCCCCTCTCGGGTTGTCTCCTCTTTTCCTGTCCTGCACTTCGCCTGTTCACCTGTGTGGAGTTGTCGCTGTGGAGCTGTCTTCCCTCTCTCACCTCCTTGTGGACAGCCGGAATGGGCGGCGCCCATGGAGCTGCTCTCCTCTGCCTTCACCACCTGTTCCTGGTTTCCTGATTAGGATCTCCCTACTTAAGCCGGTGGCTGACTTCTCTCTTCGCCGGCTGATTGCCTTAAGTTTGTGGTTCGTACTCTCACAGTCTGTGCTGGCTTCAGTTCTCTCTCTCATTTTTATGAGTGATCTTTTTCCTAGTTTTTTGTATGGGATGTGTGTTGGACGGTTTGGGTTTTGCCTGAAGACTAATCAGTGCTCTCTCCTCTGTTTTTTCTTCCAGGTCTCCACGAGCTCCTGCCACTGCCACCCTTTTTGTATATATCATGTTTTTGAATCCCTTGTAAATAAACCCTGGTGTTTTGCAACTTTGATCTGATCTCTGCCTCTGCTCTGGGTCCATCACACGCTCTGAAATCAACACCTAACACACAGGCCTCCGCCAGCACCACAGTCCTCTCCCATATTGTGATTTTTACCATAAATATTAGTCCTACCTTTATTTCATGTAAATATTTAGACAAACAGACTCTCCCGAAAAACGTAACCTCCTGGTGGAGGTAAATATTAATCATCAAGTGATCTATGCCCAGTACCAATCTGTGGCCCAGTGGTTTTTGCTTTAGACTGTCAATAAAGAACTTGTGCATCTGCATCATCTGTATTTTCATTTTAATTGCTGATGCTCAGTTTGGTACACTTTATCAAAAGACTTCTGAAAAACTTTATCAAAGCAGGGTTGTAAAAGGAAAATGGTGACAAAAATTGTTCTAATTGGTGTCACATTTTAGCAGTGAAGTGAGAGAAAACATCATAGCACATGAAAAAAAAAAGTTCCTTTAAAAGAAGCTTGAATTTCAGGGCTGAAGTGCTTGTTACTCACTTCCTGTTTGACAGATTGTCAACAAATGTCAATATCCATCGAAAAAAATCTATCATTGTTGCACCTAAAGCATGTTCAAAGGTGTTTTCTGATCCATCTGCCAAACACAGCAGGTGACAGCAGGAAGTGTTCAGTGTGTGTGAGAGAGTTTGCATTCATAGATTTTTGGAAAGTTCTAAATGAGACAAGCAAAGATTCGTCCAAGCAAAATGAATTATCAGATATGTTAAGGTGGGTCAGATCAGTTGAGTGTCACTGGTCACAGGTTAAGATCACAGAGGCTGTACGTCATTTTAAGCTTACGAACATAAATCGCAAAAATGCTGGAAGGGATTTTCATCAAACTGGACACAGATATCCCCTCTGATTCAAAAATAATGTTATTAGATAATGGAAATGTTAGGATAAAAGGCAACATCATAAAACCTCATGTGTACCCACTTGATAAAAAAATTAAGATATGCAGGTTTGATCCATTATCTTAATGGTTCAGTGATTTCTCTAATGGGTTTATCAATTAAATATGCCCAAATCTATCATAATCACAAATCACTTGGTTGTGACCTCAAACTAATTATTAAGGATTAAGGACATAGAGTCATGGTGAATACAATTTGTGCATTGTATGCAACATTCTGGGTTCAAAAGCAAATCATAGGTCAAAGAACAAGGTTTGAGATTTTTCTGGTCATCCTTTGCTTGCAAACATAACACCTCTTGAGAGTTGACAGGCATTTCTGTCAATGTTTGCACAATTGTAACCTCGATGACCTGATTATATTGAATGATATAGGTCAGGGGTAAATGTTAATGATCACTTTCCGCTTGTGAACATATCTCATCACCACTCGCCAGGATTTTCTTCAAAATATGCACTCTTGTCCACATTGACAAGGACAAACTGCTAATATTTTGGGTGGACAAGGCCAAATGTTCAGAGCCCTCACGATCCTTCTCTGCTTGACTTCTTTGAGGGGCATCTGTTAAACTTTACGCCATTATCTTCTCTATAATAATAATAATAATAATAATAATAATAATAATAATAATAATGATTTTACCTACATAGCACTTTTAAAAATATAGTTTACAAAGTGCTTTGACAAGCGTTCAGCACAAAATAATAAAACACAAACAAACAATGAGCACAATGAAGTAAAAACAAAAAGCACAGCTTAAATCAAGACTAACAGAAAGACACAAAGGTAAAAAGACACGAGGTGAAAAGACAGAGGGGCGACGGTTGGTACTGTTAACACTCCAGATTTCTTACTGAAGGCCCTTTTCATACTTTACAGGGACCCAGACAATACAAGAACCATGCAGCAGAAAAAGAGACCATGAGGACCAAACATAAAAACATAAAATCAGCAACAATAGGAAACGCAATAAAAAAGAGGATGAAAGCAGAAATCAGATCAGAAAATATAAAAGATGAAATGAACAACAATGATAAAATTACAAAATAATAAAAATAAGTGGCGATGATAAAATACAGTAATAAACATGAGCAAGAGATAAGATAATTAAAAAGGTCTAAAAATTATCTATAAAAGGGTGTAAAAAGGTGAATCATTAATAAGATAAAATCATAATTAATAGCACATAACGGTATTAATAAATTAACAAAAAGGAGTAAAAGAAGGTAAAGCAAAACAAACAGTAAAGCCAAACTAAGATAGAGATATCTGAGATACAGATATTCTCTAAATAATGATCTGATTTAATTTATGAGGTCTAAAATCAGAGTCCAACAGGCCTACTACTGTACTTTCACTGGCAACCCAATGGAGACATAAAACTGTCATAAAGTAGTTCTTACTTCTTATAGTGATACAGGAATGAGTCCAAAACCAAAGAAGAGATTTAGCATATAGCACGTCCCGGTTCTCAAGCTCAAAATTATATGAAGAACTAGAAGAGCACACGGAGAGCGCAGACCTCCGCCAGCACCATAGTCCTCACCCATATTGTGATTTTGACCATAAATATTAGTCCTACCTTTATTTCATGTAAATATTTAGATTCCTTGACCATGAAAACGTAACATAACATTAGCAATTGGATTCATTTTAGTTCAGTAGTTATTCACAAAAATCACATTTTTCGTCATGGTGGCCAGACGCTCATCCAGATCAACACCAAAATCGTATCAGTTCTTTCTTTTCTCATGCTGAACATTTCCTGAAAATTTCATCAAAATCCATCCATTACTTTTTGAGTTATTTTGTTCACAGACAGACAAACTCTCCCGAAAACATAACCTCCTTGGCGGAGGTAATTAGAACACTGGTTTTGATTGAATGTCTGAAAAAAACATCCATGTTGAGCACACACACATTTAAATGGTTTATCTGACACAATGAAATGCTTCCTGCTTTTTGAATCTTAAACCAATGTTGTGTGATTGAAACGCTAATAAACTGATAGCAGTGACCACAAAAATGGCCAGGAACCTAATCACAAGCATTTGTGATCATTTTTAGTCATCAGTAATTCATTAACTGTTGCCACAGCCATGAGGACCAACTTGATCAGGCCACTCAATAAAAAGTGATTGTTAAACAAAAGATCATAATAGGAAGTTAAACATTAAAAATATTGTAACTATTAAATTAAGAAGCTGTGCTGTAGTTCTGTAGTAACTTAATAATACTGTCATACTTTCAACATCACTCCAATCATTAAAGTGTAAAAAATAAAAAACAATATTAGTTTCTCAAGATTCTCGTAACATGTAAGTTTGATAATTGTTTGTGTTGATAAAAACTGAAAAAACCCACAAGCATTTATTAGACTTGCATACAAAGTAGGCAGCATGATGCTTACTTCTGCTTTGGTCTGCACTAATTTTTTATACCTACACCATTTTTTTTGCTTTAGCATGCACACAAAGACCCACTAAATACACACAAATTTTACCACACACATGTTGAATGTACTCTATACACAGGAGACTCAAAACACACAGAGATGAGCAATATTCTTCAATAATTTAAAGCACTCATATCATTACATATATCTAAACACACACTTCATCTGATGGCAAACATCCCAGGCACACACACTGGAAAAGCTAGCATGGCTCTGGTTCCTAGTGCAGCATGATAAAGATATCAATTACAGCAGCAACATGAAATATTCAAAATTCCTCCAGTGTCTGCAGTGAATATGGTTTACCAAATGATATTCATATCTGAGCCACGTGACACTGGAATTCTCTTCTTTTTCCCTCTTTGGAACAAAAAGACTATATCAGCCAAGGAGCCCAACTTCTGCTGCCAGATGGACTCAAAGCATGCACGGTCCCAGCTGTCACTCTGCAGCCATGCGTAACAGAGACAAACAAACAAGCCGGGGCTGCTGTGTCTCTGAACGCAACTCATCGATCATAACACAGCAGCGCACATTTCCTGGAAGAGGGAGTCAAGATGATGCAGAGAACAGTGGAGCCAGAGCTTGTGTGTGTATGTGTGTATGTATGAGCAGATACAATAGAGGGCTGGAAGACATTCCAGGCACAAAGACGTGCTCTTAGGTACCATTCAGACATCTGCCACCTCCCAGACGCTCTCCTGACGCTTCCTCCAGCCTGTGGTCAGAATTCTTGTTCCTGCGCCCACCATATCCGGGAGAGTGGTGCGGCAGTGGTGGAGATGGATTATAATAGGAGAGGGAGGCCCATGGAGGCAGGGGGGAGAACCAGGAAGTAAAGAAGTCAACAGGGAATAAAGGGAGGAGATCAGCCATTCAAGTCCCAGCTTTACTGTAACTTAACCCTTTCATGATGTCCACCGTAGATGTATATTTGGAATTAATTTTGTACAGTTCCATGTCAAACTACCAGTGTTGTGTGTAACGCATTACAGTAACATAACTACCTTTTCAGGTAAAAAGTAAAGTCACAGACTACTACTGAAAATTCTGTCACCGAAACTGCCTTCTCAGCTGCTCACATAGACACGGGCAGCATTGCCAAGTTTGCTCATTATAAGCTTCTAAGGGCCATAAATCTCATGAGTCACGGCCACGGGTCGCGTTTTTTTGGGCTTGTTTCTAAACGTGAGGTTGCTTCTTGGGGCTCTTCTGTCTCTGTGAATCCCCCTGATTATCTTCCAGCTCCTAACAATAAAGCAAAGCACGACTGCGGTAGGCAGTTTGTCCACTTCCTCATTTCCTAGTTATCATGCACGCCCCCAAACCCACTCACGTACATGGCACATGTCCAGAGCCAAAGTTGCCAGGTCTGCTTATTATAAGCACCGTTCTTTTCTTGAATAGATACCTAGCGCTGTGATATTGAAATGTAAAGTTGACGAAAATTAACACACTTTATGTAGACTTCTCTTTTAAAAAGTAATATATCACATTAAGAAAAGAAATAGCTGGAGGTTGCCTATTTTGGGCTTGTTTTTATAGACCTGGTTGCTTATTTCAGAAGCAAAATGTGCAAACACTGGGCAGGAGCTCTCATTCCACAGGGTATGTGACATGATTTTGTAAAATAAAGAGCACAAAAGAAATAATTTAGGAACAGATATAGGGTTCTGTCCAAGATCGAGCAATGTAAAAGTAATGTCAAAGTAACGAGTAATGTGAAAAGTTACTTTTCATAGAGGATAACTAAGTAAAGTAACAAGTTACTTTTTTTAAAAAGTAATGAGTAACAGGCAAACACTACTTTTAAAAAGTAACTTCCCCAACACTGCCAACTACCAGGTGGCAAATTCCTAAACCCTTGTCTTAAGTTTCATAAAAATATTTTCTTTGAACTTTATTTTTTTAATGAATATTATAGTTATGTATTTGTGAGTAGAACTTTTTATCTAACTTTATTACATTTTAATTTAATGTTCTATCATCTGTTTTTTATTCCATTTGTAATTTTTTCTCATATATTTTGATAAAGCTGTTTATCTTTCTTACACCTTATCATTTAACATGTTTTTATTTATTTGTTTTAGATACATTTTTAGCATTTTATTTATATGTCTGATACTTCTGGGTTTTATTGCTTTGCTTTTTCTCATATCCGTTCTCATAATTTTTTATTTAACTGTAGCATCTGTGGTGTGCATTATTATCCAAATCCTTTTGAAATCCTACCAACCATCATTAAAACTTCATTGGAATACTACTCTCTTTGCTGAGTGTTTATTTGCTGAGTGGTTGAAAGAAGGTGATTGACAATTTCCAGCCTCCAATTGTTACAGAATTCAGCCGCACGAGTGCTGACGAGGACCAGAGGGCGGGAACATATTACTCCAGTTTTAAAATCGCTGCATTGGCTCCCCGTGCGTTTCAGGATCAATTTTAAGGTTCTTTTACTGGTTTATAAATGTTTTTCTGGCCTCGGGCCTTCTTATTTATCTGACCTGTTTTTACCTTATCAGCCCTCGCGGACCCTGAGGTCCTCTGGCACTGGCCTTTTAACCATACCAAAAGTTAGAACTAAGACACACGGGGAGGCGGCTTTTAGTTATTATGGCCCCCGATTGTGGAACAGCCTGCCAGAGAATCTCAGGGCTGCAGAGTCTGTTGATACTTTTAAAAAGAGGCTTAAAACCCACCTTTTTAATCAAGCTTTTAATTGATTTAATCAAGCTATTTATTCTTTTATTTGTTGTTTTATTGTATTACTGTATATCTTATTTATTCTTCTAGTCAAAATATTTATCATATTTAACTCTTAATTGTTTGTTATTTTAGTGATCCATTTTATGTTATTCTATCTCTCTTTTTTATGTCCCCCATTTCTTATATGTTTTATTTGTGTCTTACTATGATGGTTTTTAGCTCCAGTGTTTCCTCATGGGGGCTCTCCACGCTGGGGGCTGCTCCTGGTCCATTGGTGGGGCTGCTGCCGTGGGACGCTCCACCTGCTTGGCCGGAGGCACCTGCGCTGTTGTGTGGGGTCTCGTGTCAGCGCAGGTTGGGGAAGTCTCTGGCTGCGCTCCTCATGGGCTGGGAGCCCTCCTCAGTGTTGATGGCCCCCAAAGGTAGCTTATTCCTTACCTCAGTCCTCGGTGCACAGCCATGTCTCTCTCTCTTTTTTATGACAGCTCGTATGAATGTCTGTGTGTGTGTGTGTGTGTGCATGCTGATATTTGCAAGTGCGTGTCTGTTTATGTCTCTGTATTGAGTGTGGGATAGGGGGGTGGGGGGTGGGGGGCGATGCTGGGTTCTCTGTTTTTATGTTGTTTTTAGCCTCTGTGAGGCACTTTGTGTTGCTTTTAAGTATGAAAAGTGCCCTATAAATAAAGTTTGATTTGATTTGATTTGATTGTCATGATTTATGTTTGTGTATATGCATGCACATATACTGTATGTTAAGATATATATGCATGCACATATACTGTATGTTTAGGTATGTATATGCCTGTATGTATGCATGCATATATATGTGTGTATATTCCCTTATGTGTGTATGTGTATATATGTGTGTGTTTGTGAATCTTTACTTAGTTCCACTAAATTACTATTGATACATTGATGCATGGTGTCCACTGTAGTGTACAGATGCATAACACCCTCGAAATATGACACTGAAAAAATGAACATGGTTTTTAACTTGTTTGTAAGTAAAAATAAACATTTTAAGAAGTATTCATTTGTGATTTAATAATTGATGCATGAAAGGGTTATACCATACTTTGAGTCACCAAATCTTGTCGATGAATAGACTAAGCTTGTATCAAACTCATCCATTTGGGTGCAGCATGTTACACTGAGAAAAAAAACATAATTGGTTATTTTTATTAACATGAAGATTTACAGTCTCCCTCCAATCAGGTAATGAGAAATGTCAAAACAAGCCCTTGTGTATTGATTCAGTCCAGCAATACTTTTTGACCTGAAAAGGCATCTTCTACTTTACATACCAGAATTTTGAAACATTTTTGATTCAGGAACATCACACAGATGAGATATTTCAAGTTGGCTGGATCAGAACCACAATGTTCATTTTTCCTTCAATATTAAAATCTCTTTTTTAAGTGCATTCAATGCAGAAGAACTGCATTAAAGCTCAGTTTGGGCAGTTTCACACTGGGTGCATTTTATTTGTGTTGCAGCTGTGGGCCAAATCATATATTGATTCAATAATGTTCACTGGAAGCAATGTAGATCCTCAACTGATGTTGTAGAAATGTTCAGGGCTGTAATGTCAAACAAAGCCAAAATGTTGCTGCAAATGGTATCATGTCTCTGAGGTTACACACATTCAGGTAAAAGTGAATATGAAAGACAAGACTAAGAGCACAAAATGTAATGTTTTCATGCTTTAAGTCTACATAGAACCCATGCAAGACCAATTACAAAGCTGGTTTTACAGGAAACAGTTTTAATTCAGAGTTAGTCAAGTATATAACCAGTTCAAGTAACACTTTAGAAATTAACCAAAAGCAATGTCAATATGTTGGTACACCTTCTTATTTTGGAAAAAATCACACAAATACAGGGTTGTGGTAATTATTGGACTTCATCCTGTAGCTTAGGGAAATAAATGCTTCAGCATTAATGCAACCTTACTATACAAATGTTTCATTTAGTGATTTAAAAAACTTGTAAAAGCCTAGAATCTATAATTCAGATGCTGTACCTCATCAAAAATAATTAGGCCTGCTGATAATTGAAATGCAGCACATTTCAGGTGAAAAAAAGCTTTCTCCTGTTCCTTCCCACTGATTCATGTCTGAAGAAGCTGGTCTATGACATCAACACAGGCTGTTATCCTAATTTGAAGTTTTGCACTCTTTATATTATCACACTATCATCAGTATTTAACAATAAACTGCCTGGTGAATAGTTAGGGATAAGTGGTTGTGAAAATATTTTATTAAAACAGATATTCTTTGTTAATTCTGCCAACAAAAGACAAAAATGAAGAAAATAAACCGTAGCATTTTAAAGATAGATAATTAAAGGGAGTTAACAGAGCAAGAGAAGGAGGGGAACAGTGGGATTAGAATTCCTGGGATGAACCTTTTCTTCTCCATATCCAGGGGCTATCTTCACTCCCTCTGCCTCTTACCAGCCTCCCCTCTTCCTCACCAAAGTGCCTTCAGGCCGTCTTTACTCTCATCAGCCCGCCCTCCTCAGACCTGGAGAAAAGTTCAATCTTTGCATTTTCATTGTGGTTGCCCACATCAACACTGCACCTCATGAAAGTTTCATCTCCCTCTCCTCCCTTCCCTTATGCCCCCCTCCCCCTCTCTCTTTCTCTGTTTCCCTATCTTTCTCAGCCTCTCGTCACCATGCACCCACAGATGGATCCAGCTCCCCAGGTGAGGAATGATGATGAGAAAATGCGAGGCAACCAGCAGAGATTTGCCATGCTGAGCTGTATGCGGCTCTGCCTGGGGGTGAGAGAAAACAGCCTGCATGCCTTCATATCTATGCCACATAGCCTGCAGCAAAGGATGCAGCTGGACTGATTCGAAGCCTTTTTGCTTCACTAGTATGAAGATCTTGAGGGAAAAGGCCTTGAGTGGACAGCACACAATAAATCTGATGTATCATGGAGAGACATGGCTAAAATAGCTGAACTGACTCCACAGACACAAACTCTCCTTCTTTAAACCTCAGCTGCAGAGACACCTGTGAAAATGTGCACAACTTATTTATGCTCACATTATCACAAAACCAACACTGACAGGCCAAGAACAGGCCCAGGTTGTGGGTTGCTAGAGAGGCTATGAACAGCAACCTGCAAACATGGCAGGAGTTCACAACAAAAAATGGGTTACATAAAAGATAATTCAAACTGAATGATCATCAGTTTGCCAGACAAAAAAGTGGATTCATTCAGCTTTTACTTGGATGACATTTTATTCCAGTTCTTGCATGTAAATTCAATTACAGTAAAAAGCAAGTCCACACTGATCTCCCTGCTACAATTTCTTAAGCCAGTGGTTATCAAGCTTCATAAGAGGAATGTGGAAACCTCACGGACATATCTGGCAGAAAAACTGGCATGCTGTGTGTTTTTGAGAGCAGCACTCTTCTAACAATGAAGCAAAGAAAAATAAGCATCTCACAACCAAAAAGAGTCCCACCCAAAGTAAACCCAAAGCTTCCAAGAGCCATCGTGTTCTGCAGAGACTTGCCCCTAAATTAAGCACAATTTGCTGATGTTACAAAATAGCTGCACAGGAAGGACAGAGAGGAAATGTGGATTATTCTCATCAAATTGGACTGATTTGCTTTCATATAGTAGCTTAAAATCAACACAATCTGCAGCTTTGCTGAAGATCACAGCAGCAGCAACCTCTGTTGCTGAAAAATGGAGCCAATAAGAAGGGGTCAAAACAGCAGGTCCTGGAGTATCAGTTTAAAAGCAGCTGAAAAAAAATCAAAAGTTTCTTAACTTCATGGGCAAAGACTAGTTCGACAGCCATATATTATATTCTGTCTTATTAAAGAGCCCATATAACATGGTCTCATGATTTTCAAACCCCGAAGTGGGTTTAAAACATTGACTCTGACAATCAATTGTATAAAATATCCCTTGTGGACTGTTAGAGGTGAAAACAGCCACTTTGAGTAAAATTTTCTCAGTTATTTGACCATAACTTTTCTTGTATTGCAGCAAATAGAATGAATTTTGGGCAGGAAGCTTATTTTTACATACATTATGTAAATATAATTTAAAATTTTTCAAAGAGTCAATAGGTCACTGTGGACAAATTTACTATACACTAGTACTGTTATGGCTGTTTTCAGCCACTATACTTTTAACTACTCTAAAAACATAACAAATCAATTTTTTTTCTTTACTTTGTCGCTCATAGGCTATATCTTTATTCACTTCTGCCCAGCTCAAAACTACCAAGCATTGGAAAATGAATAAAACATTTAACCTCTTAATGGCCATTTAAAGAAATATGGGATGGATTATGGGAAGGGTACAGCATCAAATGACCTATTTTTCAATATAAAACATGATGAGAGACAGAAGATTTTTTACGTGTTTTACCCTCCCATAATCAGTGGCGTTCTCTATTTTCAATTGCCCTTAAGGTGTTAAGATTTGTTCTTTATTTTTCAATGCTTGGTAGTTTTGAGCAGAAAAGAAGTGGATTTAGAGATTTAAAAATGTAGAAAAAAATATTGATCTGATATATTTTTAGAGTAGTCAAAAAAGTTAGTGGCTGAAAACAGCCATAACAGTAACAGTGTATAATATACTTGAAAAGTCCACAAGGGATATATTAGAAAACACTGTGAGAGCACAGACCTCCACGAAGCAGCTCACTTCCACCCATAAATTGTGATTCCCACCCGACATTATAGTCCTATCTTTATTGAATACTCACACTGTGGAATGAAAGAAATTAATCAGCATGATATGTGTTTATTGTTGATATAAGCAGTTTGTAATGGGTCTTACAGCTTGTTGACTGAATCAATTTTCTGCTGCTTGTACAGATGTTGGTGTTGTGCATGCCTCGATGCTTCCAGATGGTGATGTCGGGAGCCTGTCAGTGGGAGAAAAACCTTGGTGCTTCAGTGAGCAGTGCATCTGCTTTATGTCGGATTTGGGGATAGGTTTTTACACTCACACTCAGACTTCTGTTATGACGGACCATTTCTGTACTGATATCAGCAGCCTTGTTTCGAGTGATTAACAGACACGTCTGGAGGGACTGCAAGAGGGCAGAGCTGCCGCATATGTTTCTGTAACGTTACTGGGCTCATCGCAATGTTACTAGTATTGTGACTTGTAGAGGACTGGGATGTTTATTACAGTTTCAGGAGAGGTGAGACGGCTGCCTTAATTTATCTTGGAAACCAGGCTTTCTCCATTATCAAAACTTTTCCTCATCTCCGCTTTGTCTGTGAGCAGATCTGCCTGCACAGCTTTCAGTGCTGATTGGCTGTTCGCTGTGCAGCCCTGCATGTTAGCAGAGCATGTAACCAAACGGATGGTGCTGTGGGTGGGACAAAATTACAACCCAGTGTTAAATTACAGGATTTTTTAGAACATTTTGGAAGCATTTTGCATCCAGACAAATATGTGGATCGCTACCATCAGTTGTGTGCTTGTTTTTATACCCCCTAAAAAAATATAAAAAAAAGGGACATTCAGGAGCCCTGACTCAGTTTTCAATCAACTTCTTAAGTTGCCTGTAAGTCAACTGTAAAACACAATTACTAATCCAACTGCTGCACTTTTTAAGCATGCTGAAAAATGCTGAAATAATGGTGTTCACACAATGTTGATGCTATGTTTTATACATCTGTCATAAGTCTGAGCTGATCTAATGCTTTTATTAACAATTGATTGGTGTTTTATTAGTTCTTTCCTCTGCATTAGAAATATTTGACTAAAGGTAAAATAAAAACTGGGCATTTTTAGTTTGAAATAGCATGGTCACATGTTGGAGGTGAATAATAAAAAAAAGAACAATAATATTTGTATTATTATGTTTCATCATTAACAGCAACTAACAGCATCTGACTATTAATAAGTTCAACAGGATGGCCACTGACCTGAGATCAAAACTTGTGAGCCCTTTAGTGGTGACAGAGATACAGAGCCTCACTAAAGGCTCTGTAAAGGCTCACTGGCTGAATCTTCTCCAAACCATTGCCATTTCAGGATCATAGATTGTTCATCCAAAGCCTCCTGTCAGAACAAGAACCAAGAACGGCAGAACAATTGTCCGCTCTGTCTGGCTGTGTTTTGAGTCCCTTGAAATTGTCGTGTAGCATAGCTGCCAGTGGGACCTGATGTCACTTCGAATCAAACAGCCGAGTGAGCGGACCGAGTTATCCCTCTAACGTAGAAATACATCCACAAGGACTTTATCATGCCTGTTCACTGGAGCTCCTTTTAGTAAACCAGAATGCAAATCTATAGCCATTATCCAGAGAAAGAGGAAGAAGGAGAGGGAGAGCAGGAAAACATCACTTACTAAATACCAAATTACCGTGGGCCGTCAGAATTTAGGTGCAAACACTGCTATCATATATCAGAGTGACAGCTGGGTTTCTCCGTGTTGAAACATGCGCCGCTGCTCATAATGAATCCTAAATGCCAATGCCTACTGGCGATACTGCCGTCACTCCTGCCTGCCTCTCTCTGTCTGAGTTCCCTCTTGTTCAAATCCTTTTCTTGCTCTTTCCCACTTTCTCCCATAATTTCTGAGTCCAGCAGCTTTGTCAAATATAATGTATATCAGCCTAACACAGTCAGCTCCCTTTTCTGACATTTTCTTTCCATTCTTTTTACCTCAGTCGTTGTTAAATATTTTATTCTTGTCTCATCAGTGAGATTTTATAAGATACAACTTTTTATTTATAGAACTTTTCTGTACAGCTCTTTACACTTCCTCTCACCACAGACTTAAATGTAAATCTTCCTCAACAGAGTGATAGGAAATTAGTGCAAAATTATACTCCACCATTTTGTGAACCATTAATGTGAAGAAGACTGATTATTTCTCACTTATAACTGTGTTTTTTTGTTTTGTTTTTTGCTGCACACACTTTGAAATTAGTGATTGAGCTGTAAAAACACCAGCTTTCCCCAGAAGAACAGGGCTGTCTAACATAAGAGAAGTGAAAAAACAAAACAAAAAAATAAAGCAAAAGAACAACAAGAAACATATTTGGGTGAGCAAAAGCATTATATGTCTGCTCCATGTCTTCCTCCTACAGAAACCCTTACAGGTTGCAAGCATTTTTAAGGGACAAAATTACAATTTAATGTCCAGGTTGAAATAATAGCAGTTAATAGTTAAAAGTCACAGCAACTTTACAGTAAATTATTGCCAATAACTGCATGGATTTCTGAATAAAGTAATGCAAGATGTTCAGAGTAAAATATATGAACTTAGACTAAATTGTGTGAGGACTGCACACTAGTCCTCCAGTTTTTGCTCCTCTCTCCCCCTCCTCTCGGGTTGTCTCCTATCTCATCTGTTCCTGCACTTTCCCTGAGCACCTGTGTGGAGTTGGCGCTGTGGAGCAGATTCCCCTCTCTCACCTCTCCTGGGCAACCAGAGTGGGCGGCGCCGTGGAGCTGCTCTCCGGAGGAGTCCCTCACCTGTTCCTGATTGCCCTGATGATCTTCGCCTTATTTAAGCCGGTGGCTCATTCTTCTCCTCGCCGGCTGATTGCATAGTTTGTGGTTCGTTTCTCCTCACAGTCTGTGCTGGCCTTAAGCTCTCTTTCTCCTCCTTTTGAGGAATTTCTTCATCGTGTATTTTTTGATGCTGCTTGGATGTTTGGTGAACTCAACCTGAAGACTAATCAGCTTTTTCTCTTCTGTTTCTTCCAGGTCTCCACGAGATCTTGCCACCGCCACTTTTGTACATATCACCTTTTGTCACCTTTTTGTAAATAAACCTTGGTGTTCACCTTTTTGATCTGATCTCTGCCTCTGCTCTGGGTCCATCTTTATAACCAACACATAACAAATTGTGTTTTCACAGCAACCCCGACACAAAAATACCATACAACTAGAACAGCACTCGGAGAGCGCAGACTTCCGCCAGCACCACGGTCCTTGTGATTTTTTTTTTTTTAATGTGTTTTTTGGGGCATTTTGTGCCTTTATTGATAGGAGAGAGACAGTAGATAGGCTTGTGAAAGGGGGAGAGAGAGTAGGGGAAGACACTCTGCAAACTGGTCACAGGCGAAATTCGAACCTGGACCGGCAGAAGCAAGTACATGGGGTGCCTGGTTGCTAACCACTCCACCAAACCAGCACCCCAGTCCCTGTGATTTTTACCATAAATATAAGTCCTACCTTTATTTCATGTAAACATTCAGATTCCTTGACCATGAAAACATACCATTAGCAATTGGTTTCATAATGATACCTATTTTAGTTCAGTAGTTATTCACGAAAATTACATTTTTCGTCATAGCGGATCCAGACGCTGATCCAGATCAACACCAAAATAGAATCACTTCTCCCTTTTCCCATGCTGACCATTTCCTGAAAATTTCATCAAAATCCATCCATAACTTTTTGAGTTATTTCGTTCACAGACAGACAAACAGACAGACAGACAAACTCTCCTGAAAACATAACCTCCTTGGCAGAGGTAATTACAGTACAGTGTTGTAAAACACACATTAATTTATTTAGAATTCATAGTAATATGAAAGCATGTATAATACTGTGATTTTACAATACTTAACTTTAGTTTGTCAGTGTATTAGACAAAATACTGACATGAAGTGTTAAAATGTCAGTGTATCACAAAGTACTGTGAATTCACGATCTTACAGCACTTACTAAAATCACAGTGTTAAACTGTAAAATTACGGCATGATGTTATAGTTCTCACAGTAGTCCCTTGTACATTTAACATCCTGTAACATCACCACAATTCAGTAGCCAATAAAGTCCTGTAAGTCTACAGTATGCATGACACAAAATCCTGTCATCCCACAAATATTTCCCATCATGTATAAAACTTTACTATGATAATTTACTATCAAAACTCTAAAAGACAGGACAACGCTGTATGATTCAGACTTCACAATCACAACTCTGTTGATGCCTATAAAGTATATGGAGGAATGCATCACCATGCAGACCATGAACTTAGTTAGGGTGGAGTAAACAGGACAGTTGATTTTAGAAAAGCTTAAATCAAACTACTGCTCAGCAATGCGGTAAATGTGTCCTCTTCTCTACAAGTTTGATGACTGTGATAAAAAGCTACAGAAAGTTGTTGTTGTCTGTCTAAAGCTCTGACACTGGCTATGTGCAGGTTTGACTTGATCCAGTGCTACAGCCATTTATAACTCCATTACAAGAGCTTATGTGTTTTTATTTATTTTTATTTTACCTTTATTTAAGGAAGTTCCATTGGCATTAAAAATCTCTTCTCACAGGAGAGACCTGGCCAAGTTAGCAGCCTGTGTGTTTGAAGAGGTCATACTCAAGAGGAGGTCGTAAGGTGGGTTTGTCAGTTTGATTTTCTATGACAGCTCAATATTGTTCACAATAACTCTCATATGCAGAATACCCCTGGTTGACACTTTAAGGCCATCCTCTCCATACAGACCCAATTTGGGTCAGTTTATTGGTCTTTGTGGTAGCTGGTAAGTTCAGTACCGTTTCAAAGGCTCTGCGTTGTTTTTTTTTACAGTATATGTTCTTGCTACCTTGAGCCAGTGGTCTTCAGCTACTGGAGCCACAGTGGTGGGGCATTACCCCGTAAGGACTATTTGAGCCCAGGGGAATCAGCTGTTACAAGGAGCTCAGAAGTTACTATGCACATAACTTGTTGTTTGGGCACAGAAGTACTCTTGTCATGTGTACTTCAATGAGATATGTGAACACCTAGAAGGGCATAAAATGCTCAAAAAGCACAATGTGGCCTCTGTTTGTTAGAGTAACAGTACAACAATATTTCTCCACATTTTGATATAATGATTTTCCTCCTTCATTATTGTTATTATTATTATTATTATTACCTACATTATTACCTATATTATTACTGTTATTGTGGTTGATCAATTATTTTAATACCTAAATCTGACACTAATTACATAAATCCCTTAAATGTAAAACTCTTACCACTCTGGGGAGTTATAAAGACAATGTATTTCAAATTTGAGCTCCACATGCTCAAAAATAAGATTTTGCCAACCCCTGGACCCAAAGACTCATTTATTTTTCTCTGTCTTTAACTCTGAAGTCCACACTGATTGGCAAGACTCTTTTCATATTCTTAGCAAAGATGGCCAGAAGAATTAAACCGGACTTGAAGGATCAGTGTTTTTTTTTTTTTTTTTGACAAGCTAAATAAAAAAACAATCTTCAAATTTGGTCTGCATGTTTTCCTGAGCAACAAAGCATTAAAGTGTTGAAATGCAACTCTGGACAGGATTAATTCTTGCATTTTTATTTCTACCAATATGATTACTGATTCTGCTTATCAATCAGATTATTGAGCATCAATTTCTGCTGCACATTGCTTTACTGTGGCAACATTGTCAAACGCACAACGCCTCTGATAGTCAGTGCCACGGTGCATGGACAGATGTTCCTTGTGTTTTTGTAATGTTTTGCAGTTAGCATCTTTGGTTGAAAATAGAGGCACAATTGTGACCACCTCTGCCCAATGCCTACTGTGAATACATATTTGACATCTTTGATATGATTAAGACTTCCTTGAGCCAGTTGTTGTCTATTTTAAACTGGAATTGATTACAGATTCCCGTCCCATTTCTGCACCCCTCATTCCTCTTGAGCATTCAGATTTTCAATCTCATGTGGCTGCAGCATTGTCTGATTTATTTCAGAATATTTTATCGTAATTCAGGGTTGGATAAATACAAAATATGACCTTCAATAAACAGCTTTGGTCTCGCCACTGAGCATATATGAACTAAACAGGTCTATCTGAAAATCATAACCCAGCTGTATTTTTAGCACCCAATTTTCTTTGCCATGAATATTTTGACGTCTGAAATGATGTATGATTGTTTGGTTTGTTTTATCATAACTTGATAGGTCAACATAAACACAAATGAAGCTGGGGAGGGTCTTCTTCTCATGAAAAACTGTCTAAAACCTGTCCTCTTATCCAAAACCATTTGAATCTGCCTTTCACAGAGAGTACAAGCATCTGGGTAATGTTTATGCCAACTTAAATGATACAGATAGACACAAACATCAGCGAAACGGCTTTTGCTTATGATGTCGTTTAAGGCTTCTGATTTAATTGTTCCATTAAATCATCATTAGTAAATGCAATTTCCAAGATTCACTGTATTCTGCTCTGCTGAAATGATGTCTGCTGACTCAATCTGCTGCTCACACTTGTTCCTCTGTGATAATCTTAGAGGTGTGTTGCATCAGATGACTTCACTTCCATATGGCTAGTATGGAGACGGAGATATTTTCAGACATTCTTGAGCAGCTCAAGAAGCTCTTTGTAATCAAATGCTGAAGCCTGAGGCAAAAGGAGGGGGAGGCAAATCAAAACATCTCCTATTCCCGATCATTTCAGCCCTCATTGAGAACGGATATTGATAGGCAATGATGTGTGTGTCAGTTTGACTGGTGCTCAGTCTCCCTGTGGCCAGACCAGGAGGCACCCACAGCAAGGAAGTGGAGGAAGGAGAGGGGGATTGGAATGAGGCATGTAGACAGAAGGTTTTAGGAGATGGATCAGGATACAGTGAAAAATGCAGCAGCAGGAAAATGGATGAGCGCAGGGATACAGGAAAACTAAAACTTCATGAGACGTGGAAGGAGAAACAGAGGGAGAGGAGGTAAAATGTGTTTGAGCTACAGAATGGGTGAGCCGGGGAGAAATAGAGAGAAGGGAGATAGCCTGGGTGAGGTGAGATGAGTCTGTCTGGGCCGGGAAAGATGGATTAGTGTGTCTGCTGCTACCTGTGCGGGGGTCAGTGTTAAACGGCCGGGGCCTCAGATAAGGGCTTGGCAATAGCTTGAGTGTGGGAAAGCATTGACTGGTTAGCCCATTGATTTAGCTGGGAGTGAGAACAGAGCGATGAGCAGAGTTCAGACCTGTACAGCTGTTCATCAATGTGTCAGGGCCAACAGCACCCATCCCACCCTGCTTCTATGACTGCATGGGACGCTGAGGCGACACCAGGGATGTGGTGGGACAAAATTTTATTCCAGGATGTTTAGATAGAGGTCTAAATAACAATATGCCTGCTTTCAGTGTGACAGCGTTCATATATATACATTTATAATTATAAGATTGCCTACCCAGCCGCTCACATTGCACTTATACTTCTCAGTGTTTTTCTCTGGTTCCTGCTCTGTTGTCCTCCTCCTGCCCCTGACATTAATCAGTCCTGTAACACCTCCAAAAAGCACAATTACCTTAAACCAACACTACGTAGTTTTTCCACCCTAATATAATATTTCTAGAGTCATTATGATGCTACATCACTTTACAACAGGTTGAATGACACCGCTGTCATGGTCTGAGGGTCTGTATCACCTTCACTGGCACTATGTAACTTCAGTGTGGATGGTAGGAACACTTCACACTAAAAAACATTACATACAGCACTCATACAGCACTCCCCCCTCGAGGCAAAAGCTAGACATTGGGAAAAGGTGAATATAAAGCAGTTTTTGAATTTTTAACCAGACTCAATGAATAGAATTTAGTTTAAAGTAAATATGCTCTTATTTTTCTAATGGAAATAGGGACCTCTGTCTCACACTCCTGCATTTTATGTGGCGGTAATGCTCCTCTGACGCTGGATACCACCTGCCATTAAACAACAAGAAGAAAGCTAAATGTAGAGTTGTTATCATGGCAGAATCAGCGAAAAAAAAAAAACCTGAAGAAAAGAAAAGTTTTAGCGGAGTTGAAGACAAAAGGAAAGCTGGAGAGTAACAAGCTAAATGCCTGAATGCCAGCGTTCACTCGCTGGCGTGAGCTGAAAGGCGAGGTCGGATGTCCGACCGATGCTGGTTTAGCTTTGTTATTGTTGGACTTGTAAGTACATGATGATTTATTCAAACAGAAACATGATCAGACCTTATCAGTCCACCTGGTTTACTTGTCTCTCTGGACGTCCTGTTGGTTTCTCCTCCCTCTGTATATCAACAAATGCTTGTTGGTGTACAACAGTGCAGTTTCACTCAATGGCCACAGAGGCCCCTAGAGAGCTGAAGCTGGAATCTTACTTGGTGCTGCTTTAATGCCTATAAAGTAATATTGATAATAATTATTATAATAAACAACTGCTTTGTTGAACACATATTTAAAACACACAGTACAGCTAGAAAGGCCAAAACATGCAAAAGAACATCCATGTAAGGACTGTTAGTATTTGCTGCATATTTTGCCTTATTGTGCATATAGTTTTTTAATGCAGCATAATAAAGGCATTAAGAAGAGCTGGTTGAACTATATTCTTTTTATTCACACAAATTGAGTGCATGTAGGTTTGTCTGCAAACCTTGTCCTTGTATTAAGAGCCTGTACATTTCCTTTAAAGCTGAATATATATATTTAGGATGTGTAATATGTTCAAAGTGGAATCATTTTCTCTCAACAGCCTGCCTCTGTTGTTGAATTATTAATGCTCAATAGTAAAAACAGAGAAGCTGCTGTTACAGTCATATTCATAATATTCTGTATTTTGTGCAGCAGTGGGTTGAAAGTGTCATCAGGGTGTCTGATTGAAGTGTATGGACTGATTTGATAAGAATGCTGAGAGAGCTGTTAAGCAGTTAATCATTTTAATTTGCATACTTTTTCAGTCATGTTTTTAATACTTAAATGTGATTATTTTTATATTCACACTGGGATCAGCACATTATGCCCAGCCTCATCATCAGTGTTCTTACTTCTGACCACAGACACATCAGCCTCCCAAACACATAAAAAATCTGTCACTTTGACTTTTTGTACTTTGACTTTTGGAAAATATCCTTCAATTAATACCTTAATATCCTCTCTTGTTTTTCATTTTTTACTCAGCTTCTAACCTTCAAATTTGTTTCTGTTCATGCCAAATTTTTGGTGACATTGTAAGCCTGTATACAGACTATGTTGGAAATACAGGTCTAGACATTAGACACTCACTCTATCATCAGGAGTTTTATACATAGACATAGATTTACTCCTTGAATCACGATATAGATACTATAACACAACAGACCATTAAAACAGTAGAAAAAATCATTGGTTGCCCCCTGCCCACTCTGACAGACATTGCTGACATTCTCTTAAGAGCCAAAAACATCATTAAGGACACTAGACATCCCCGTCATCATCTTTTTGAGCTGTTACCCTCCGGCAGGCGCTACAGGTCCTTCAAATCCAGAACCTCCAGACTCACAGTTTTTTCCACGTTTTTTCCATTAAACAAACACTGACCATAACCGCCCTCCCTACCTGCTGTCCTCTTGCACATGATCACCTGGATGCCTTACACTTTAAACTGGATATTGCACTTTAAACTGTGTATATTATGTTGTAGTAATTTTTTGACTGTGTAATTCTTATCTCTTTTACTTATCTTTGTTACTTTGTGTGTACCAAATGGATTAGCACTCTGAATTACATTCTACTGCAAAGTACAATGACAATAAAAGCCTTCAATTCAATTCAGTTCAGTACAAATACAGATTTAAGCTGCTCTGTCAGTTTGTTCTGATTTAAACAGCTTGAGTACTTGCTTGAAAATCCTTTAAGTATCCAAAAGAACAATCAAAAAAATCCAGAATTTATTAGTTCATTCACTTATGTCAGTCAATCAGTATTCATTTGTATGTTAATCCATAATAAGGGTTATCTCGAGACACTTTCCAATAGATAAGCCTGAAGCCATGTTCTCCATTTTATACACATACATATGCATACATACACATATATGCATGGATACATACATAGAATATGTAGGTAGATAAACATGTAGATATATGTACATGCCAATATGGAAGTAGGTCAACAAAGCAAAGTCTCTTTTTAGGAATAGAAGGAGATAATATGTAGAAAATAAAAGATCATTTACAGTTGCTGAAGAGTGTGTCTGATGAGTGTAGGCAAAGGCAGGATAGCATATACTCCCAGTGTCAGAGCTCAGCTAATTTCTGGTGGGTGAGCTTTGGCCGTCTCTGCCTTGTTACTAGACACAGTTGAAAGAATGGTGTCTATTGTTTGTCATGAACTCAGCCGTGAGGTAGGACGTGAAAACAACAAAAACGTTGGAGTGTTCCTTTAAAGACAATTTGAAGCTTTATATCTGAGGTGAACTAGTGTGGTAGATTTACATTAATTTTCTTTCTGTCATTTGTTTTCCTTTCTAGACAACTGTACAGAGGCTGAATGTGTATTCAACTAAAATATCTTAAGATTATAGATGACAGTTATTCTAAGTTTAGGTGGTTTTTGAAAGCTAAAGTAATAGACAGTTGACGTATTCTGCAGTTAATTTATTGTACAGCCATTCAGATCATTGTTGCATCAGTCATTCTTCAGTTATTCAGATAGTGCTATGTTGTTTATATGTTAGCACTTATTAATAGTTACCAGTCACTGGGCTCAGTAAACATCCTACGGATACATTAGTGTATGCAACCTCTCTCCATCATCAGATAAACCCCCTTGTGTATGTAAATCACAGTTGACATTAAAAACAAGCATGGCTATGACCACAACATCAGACCCAAGTATTCCAAACAATAGCCTATAAAACACTTGGTGACAACATGATGGCTATGTTTACACTGTTTAACCGTGACAGCTTATTTTAGGATTCATGTCCATGTGCTGTCTGAACACAAACTTAAAACTGTCAAGCTTTTACTTTGAATACACAGGGTGTGCCGGTATTTAGAAATTCAACCTTAACAGGTGTAGCAAATCCATTCAGTAGCTCACAAAGAGCCATGACACTCAATTGGAATGTAAGTTTAAGAAATGGAGATCTAAACTCCTAATGTCTTTGGAAATAATCACTTCCTCCAGTGTGACGCTGATGTTCTGCTCTTGAGTTGAAAAATATGAGCAGTCATTTTATTGTTCATTAAAAGTCTGTGAATGCCTGATAAACATGTTCATTCATCTAACAACACTGATAAAGAGTAATACATTCTAAGCAAAACAATTCAAAATTGCAATGACTACATGCTAATGCGACATGCCAAACTTCGTGACTCTGATAAAAATGCCATGAAAAATGATATAATCCAAGGATTTTTGAAGAAGACACGGCATTCACTAAACTATTAGCCATACTGCTGGAGATCAGCACTGTTTCTATTTGGAAAAAGCCAGCACAGATGCTTGGCCTTTATATCGCTGCAGATGGGGTCAACAAGTTTGCACAGTCTAAAGAATTTAGGAGCAAAAAGCCACGAAAGCCGCACGCATTTTTCAATGCCTCCAAAATGAAAATCCCAAACTATCCCTTTAACAACACCTGAGCTCCACATATTGTCAGTATTTATAAAGATGTTTTCTTGGTTGATCCAATTTTTTGAGAAATATCATTGATATTTTTATCATCAAATGTATTTCCTTCAATGAAATCATGCTTGTTAGAGGTTCTGGAGGAATGTGAAATGATGTTTTCTTACTCTGATGTATGCCCCGGTTAGATTTCTGAGGACCTACTCAGCAATGACTCACTTCCAATTTTTGCTAGTTTTAAAACAACTATATTCAGGGTGCTGGTTTGGCAGAGTGGTTAGCATCCATGCACGTCCCATATACATTTTTTTGCCGGTCCGGGCTCGAATCCAGCCTGTGACCAGTTTGCAGAGTGTCTTCCCCTACTCTATCGCCCCCTTTCACAAGCCTCCACTGTCTCTCTCCTGTTAATAAAAACACACAATGCCCCAAATAATGCATTTAAAAACAAACAATTGTATTCATGTACAGCAGCACCAGCCAGTGGATGCACATTGGTGTTACAAACACTATTCAGAGAGGTGAATCAGGAAAAATAAAAGTTTTAATACATTGCTAAGGCAGCAAAAAGTCAACCACATAGTAACAATGCCAGTCAAAGGTTTAAACACATTTATTTGTGGGCACCTTTCACAGCACCCAGGGTCACCATAAAAGGTAGAGTTAATGCTACATGCCAAACTTTATTACTCTGGTAAAATACCTTAAAATGTTAAGGTTACGGGAAGAGATAATTTAGAATTTTTGAAGTAGGACTGTATGAAACATGCATTCACTTAAAAAGAATCAGTATGCCAGTTATAAAAAAAAAGGGTTTTATTTCAGATTTAAAGACACAGAAAGAGCCAACACTTCAAATAATTGGTGGAAGGGACATCCAGAGACGTACAGCAGCTGAAGGCTCCACATCCCACAGTGGACACGCAAGCAGGTGGTACGGTGAGTGGGATAGAAGACGACCTGAAGGAACAGGAGAGGGAGTTGATGTGCGATAGTTCAGGTACAGTGAAAAGAGGTGAAATTGTACACAGCCTTGACGGGGAGGAGCTAGATCCTAAAGTCAATGTGGTAATTATTTAAAAGCCAAGGAAGCTGCTGAAGAACAGAAGTGATGTGATTCCTAGTTCTGGTGATGAAAAAGCTACAGGTTTCTGGACAAGTTGAAGTTTATGGAAGATTTCTGAGGGAGATTAGAAAAAAGGGAGTCAGATTAATTGAACAATGATATAAATATATAAAGTATACAGATAGTGTGACATTATTAGTATGGGCCTGAAAAGACAGTCGTTCATTCAGCTGAATCCAAAAACAGCATTTTGTCGTAATTAACCATCTGTCCAGGAGACATGATGAGAAATATTCCTGGATAATGATAATGATCACCTAACCCTGTTATAATCAAGTTTACAATTTCACTGTAATGCAACCAAAACACCTGCAAATAAGTGTGTTTACTCGAAACCTACCTTTTTAGTCTAGCTTTTACCTGAATTACCTTTTAGTGTTTTTATTTATTCTAATTACAGCCCACTTTTTTATTATTTTATTTTAAATTTTTCATCTTTTCTATCTTTTCTTATTTTATTTTCTATTTTTTTAACTTCATTTTTATTTATTAGTTATTTTTATTATTTTTTAATTCTTTTTTAAATTGTATTTATGATACATTTAATTTTACACTTAACCTTACCTCCAGTGTTTTCTCATTTTTAAACCTTTAAAGGGGACATATCATGCTTGTTTCTCCTTTTCACTATGCCAGACTAGGATGCCTGTAAAGCATTTCTGCCCTCAGTACAAGTCATTTAGTTCCTTCATTGCCCCACAATAGCGTTCTCAAAATCCTCATTTTAGGTCATTATCAAGCTCTCGTTGAAACACTCGGATCTCAGGATGACCTAAAGTTACCTCGCAACGTCACAGCCCTTTGTGCTCTGATTGGTCAATTCTGTCAGAGCTGCCAAGAGGGTAGAGCCAGCCTGTCCTTCTTCTTCTACTGTATTTTCCAGCAGGCTCAAAGCAGCAACCGCGTATTGAGTCCCTCTACAGGCCAGAGCTGGTAATGAGTGAATGTGAGCTAGGGATCTATATACCTCTGCTGGTGGATGTGTTCCTCGGTGATGGCTTTGTGGCTAACGGACATCACAGTGGAGGAAGTGTTTTATCAGATTACTCCAATAAAAAGAAAGGTACCTCGTGATGTCACGACGTTTGAAATCTCGCAGACATCTCGCAATGACCTATTTTCAGAGGCATCAAATCTCGTTGTAGGATATCAGAAAAAATACAATATCTCATTTTTTGAAAATTAAGGAGGGGTAAGGTCTTGTTTTCAAATTTATTATATTATATGTAAGTATTAAATCATGCATCAGCATGATATGTCTCCTTTAAGATGCCATTTCCTCAGTATGTACTGGGTACATCAGTGTGCTTTATTATTGTCTTTTATTTATGCTGCTTTTATCAACACTATGTATGGATTGCAGTGTGGGCGGGTTCAAGGGCTGGGTGGAGTGCGTTTGGGTCATAAATCCTTCATTTTAATTCATCTGTCTGTTTGTAAAGCACGTTCTGCTACATTTGTGTATGAAAAGTGCTATATAAATAAAGTTTGATTGATTGATTAAAGTTTATTCAACCAAAAGCAGCTGTAAGATATTTACGGATGGGTGAGCTAGGGACCAATAGAGAGCCAACAACCCTTTATTTATTTATTTATTTAACCACAGTCCTCCTGAAACACTTTGTAATGTTGTGTTAATGTGATTGGACCAAATTCTAAAGACTGATAGAAACACATAAATGGGGTCCTGGCTTTAAATAATTGAATGAAGAGAAACAAACAAACAAAGCAAAGTGTGGGCTTGCTCACCACTGAGAAATCTTTTATTTCTTGTTCCCTTTGTTTCAGGTCCAATGCTGTTCTGACATTTGTTTTGAGGGTGGTGATGTTGGTGCGGGGCAGGTGGTGGGAGGTGGATGCTGGGAGAGGAACAGCCCAGGGTAGGATGTCTATAATTACATATTGATTTCTCTCGGGCTGCTGTTCAGCCAACGCTGTGAATGTGTGGAATAAATCACTCGGCCTCTATGATAGCTGAGTATTTATTCTTTTAATTCTGTTTATGGTGATCTTGATTCATTCCCTCTAACCCTGGTCACGCCTCAGTGCCGCTGCCCCCTTCATGTCAGAGGGAGGTCACGGTACATGGCTTTTTGTGTGTGTGGGTAAAAGTGTGTTTTCAGATTCACAAAGGGGTGTACTCACGTGACAGTAAGTATAATGGCATTTAAAATAAGGGAGATTCAGAGAGTTGAGGTAAAAGGGGACAATGTGATTGTCATGTGAAATATAAGTTCATGTTTGGTCTTAGTGTCTGAGAAAATGGCTTTTAACAGGGCCCAGAAAAGAAGGACAATGAGAAACATGGAAGCAGTGTGACTCATGCACTTCCTAAAAAATGTTTAACACTACATAATTAAGAACAAATGGAAAGTTGGTACTGTACAATGTCTTTTATTTTCTTATCTTTTCTCTTTTCGATGACCCATTTGGGTAATTTAATGTGCAACATGCCCTTGATAAGACACTTGCAATCCAACTGGTGTCATATGTGTATGAATGTGATCAGCTAATAGTGATGAACTTCTCACTTACAACAGCCTCCATCATCAGAGTGTGAATGAGTGACCTACAAATGACAGCTACTTTGAAAGGATGGTTCAGGTTTTTTAGGGGGGTGGTGTACTGTACATGGAGTGAGCCTGAACGAAAAGGAAATACATTTATAGAAATATGAACATTATAATATCATGGTATACTAATTTAAAATGTAAATATTAGAGCTAGGGTTGGTTATTTTGGAAAACTAGCATGACTTTGAATGTAGCATCTCCTCAGGGCTCCGTCTAGCCCCTCCCACCCCTCCTCCAAAATGACCCCCTGTTCACTCCAATTCAACTCCAAACCTCAGCACAACGTTTTTGTTTTACACTACACCAAGTCATGTGTCAGTCAGCAGTAAGAAAACACCAAAACATTATCATAGTAAAGTTTAAAAAACAAACATGTAAAGTTAGTTAGTGCTCACAGTCGATGTTGATCGGGGTATAGGTAGTTCCTCTGCCATTCTCTGCATAGCTGTCAAGTCTCCCGATTTGACCATGAAACTACCATATTTTACGTATTTTATCCTCTTTCCCGCCATCCTCCTGTATCAGTATTCTCCCATAAATCTCCCATGTGATGATATAAGGATAAAAAAATTCCTCTGTCTCTCCAAACTGAACTCTGTCTCTAGCCTGAATGGGGCGGTAATGCTCCAAAATGATGGATGCCAACCGCTGTAAAACGGAGGAAGAAGAAAAAGCCTCGAGAGAATGTCCACCTGCAGTAGCCTGGGTGGCAGCTGTCGTGAGATTAGAGCAGCAGAACAAACCAAGAAAAACAAAGAGTTTATTTTTGACTTCTTGTCCACCTTTCTTACAATGTGAGGGATACTGGAGCTTGGTTGGGGTTCTGGGACGGCTTGTAGCGGGCTTTCCTTATTTTCAAAGACAAAACTTGACAGGTAAACATTCTCTCGCGGACTCTGATCCCTCTCAACTCGGCTACACGCACTGAGTCCGTGCACACCGGCAAAATGTACGCGCAGGAGGTGGGCAGAGCAGTGATGTGAAGTGATTGGTTTAAAATGTGGGCTACAAAGATGTGATTGGTTGGTGTTTTCCCTGTTTTACTCCTGCTGTAGATAGCAGATATTTTTCGCTCTAGTTTAAGAACACATTATGAATTGATTGCCATCGGGTCATACAGATAAATATAACCAGTATTACAAAAGGTGTATCTAAATCAGATTACCAACCCTAACTTTAAGTATTTGATATATATTTAATGAAAATTGATTTAAGAAATAGATAGTTATTTTACCTGATGATTAACCTTTTTTAAAGAGCTTTTGACCTCATTTATTTACTTATGTATTAATCTTTTTAATTACTTACATGAACTGACATTGTATTGAAGTGCTAGGTCAGAATCCACCCAAAAAAAGAAAAGAAAAGGAATCAGAGAAAATCCAAAATAAACCTAAAGAAATAAACACCCTGTTGAAAAAAAAATACAAAAAAATGTAGTTATCTTAAGTTATAGCAAACCTATTCCGATGTCATTAACTTATTCAGCTCTTGATTAATTTTTAATTAAATTGGGTGGGACAAGATAAGCCTAGCCTTTTCCTACTCCATTTTGTACATCAAACAGCACTACTACTTTCATTTATAATTTCTGTAATTTTTTTTCTTTTTTTTGTTTTTGTTGTATGTTTTTTAACTTTAATATTTTATTATTCCTATGTTCAACATCAAGATTTATCCAATCCAATCCAATTTATTAAATTACATTAATGACCAATGTATTGAAGAATATTTAATGTAAATTCCATACTGCACACTTTTAAAATATAATTTCAGATCAAATATCCTTTGACATATAGTTAAAAACAGCCCTGTATTCTATTCATTTTGTAATCTCATTATATTGTGTCATATTATATTGTATCATAACATATCAAATTTTAAAATTAATGTGCAGAGCCACTGAGACCTAAGCGCAATACCACATATAAATTACAATATCCAGTATTTTTCGGTAAGCTGGCCCCTGTTGTTTACGTGATCCAAAAAATTATTGACTATCTTTGTTACCTCAGTCCTTCTGCCTGAGATGATGAGAACACAAAATTGTGTGTTTAGAATTTCTTTAGACAATTTTTTGGTTGAAAACGAGCAATCACAGGCTGCAAGAAGAAATAACTGAGAAGTAATGAATATATTAAAGTCATTACAAAACAAACATCACTGTTGCTGAAAAAAGAAAGGAAGACAGCTGAAAACTATTGTGATCTTTATGGGCTGTTAATGAGATGATTTGCCATCCAACAAAGTGTTGGTGCTTCCATTAACTCTGTTGTGGTTTCATACCACCTTGAAATGCCATAGGTTCCTTGTTTACAGACATTCAATTTCTCATTCACACAGCCAACAACACAGAAGCAACTCAATGCATCTGGGCATGCAGACCTCGTCAAGCAACCTGCTGAAGCTCCAAATGATATAAAATGGGGTGGATAGAGAATTACACTGACTTTGAACATGGTGTGGTTGTTGTATCAGAGTATTTTCAAACTGCTGATTTTAACACACAGTTATCTCGAGGGGTTTTCATATCATGGTTTAAGGGAGAAAACAATCAGTAAATGGCCAGTTTGACGAAGATTAGTCGTCTGATCTCATGAGGTGTGCCCCTCCTGTTGAGTTTTTCCACATTTTTCGGGCTCCACAGATAATTTCGGAAGTAATTATCATAATACTTTTTCATCCTAAATACTGCACACAAAGTAAGTGTATGTGCTCTCCAATTCTGCATGGGGAGCTGTTTAAAGAGATTCTTTTTAGATGTTCTTGATATTACATGGCAGCATCCAGTTTGGAGAAATGGCCTCCATATGTTGTTGATCGGCTTGAACATGGGTTCTTGTAATGGTAGTTGTGGGGGACGTTTTTACTGCTTCTATGTTGTTGTAGCACATAAATAAATAAGATGAGATGGGTTGTATTGATCCCTAAGGGAGGATACTGCAGAAAGAACATAACACAGATAAAAAAACACAACATACACCATATTTACAGATCATATTAAAGATTAATAACATGTGGCCTTTAAAGGATTTCCAGTCAAAGTAACATTATACAGATTGAGCTGCAGATATTTTACAGTGGGCTGCAGCAGCGTGTGCTGTGTGCAGATGTGTATCTCACTGTTGAAGCTTTGCTGCTGTCTCTGTGAAGACAGCCGTGCAGGAGGCTGAAGGATGAGGTGGAGGTGAACAACTGCTTCTTTGCTTCTTGACTGGTTGCATATTGACAATTTCATTTTAGCAGATTGCAACACCAAAGTTAAAGCAGAAGACTTTCAGGCAGTTGTCTGTAAGAAAACAGCTCAAAGATCAATGTGAATTTTATTTTTGTGTGGATGGTTTGCTTTTCTACGGAGCCCCGGAGGTGTCAGGGTGCAGAGGGAACGCCTTCTATAGTGTGCGTTATTAAAGCATTACCTCACTATAATAAAGTGAGGGAATGGGATAAATTTGCGTTACAACGGCGTTACTGTAACTGACAGTGAAATGCAGCGCGTTACTTTGCACCGATGTCAAGCAGCTGTTACCAGACCTGCCTCACCTCCAAATTCCAAGGCCCTCGGAAGCGCCGTGCCGCGGTCTTGCTCTGACAAACAAACCCACTGAGGCAGCCTGTAAGGGGAGGGTGGATCCCCAGAGAGCCACAGGCTCTCATGAGAATAGCGATGTCAAACGCTCATAAAGCATGTTATAGACTGAGAAAAGAAATAAACAACACCTTACTTAGCTTCTCTCCGGTCCCAACCACACAACTTCGTGATTTATTCAACTTCTATCTACCTGTGTCCTTGTAGAAAAGATGTTTGGTGTCATGTATACAATGTTCCGTACCTCTACGATTCACTTTTTTTCGTCCATGCCGTCGTGTTGTCTCTGGGACCCTCTGACAGTCTGCTGACCCGATGCTTGTGCCTCCGGTTTGACACAGTGACAACAAATGAGCAAATTTACGTTCAACAGTCAGTCATTTTGTTTTATTTTGAACCTTCTGGATACTCCACACATTGACTTCCGGTCTGGTGCTTTCTTAACAACAGTGAATTTACGAGGTTTGGAAGCGGCTGCGCAGAAAATCGCCGGCGCTCCACCAACGCAGCACTGCACGGTGCAGCGTCCTTGAAACGTACTGCGGAAAACTTCGCTCCCATTTGAGTCTATCAGGCAAATTCCCCTGCACGTGTAGTGGCGTGTTTGCGCCATGTTGGAGAACTGATGATGTCAGAGCTGCTGCAGCAGGTAACAAGGAAGGACACAAAGACGGAGACACACAGTTTAAACAGAAAAAAGCTTTTTCAAAAACGTAACGCATCAATCACTTTACCTGGTAACTAATTACATTTATGAAGGAGCAATTCCATGAATAATTCACTTACTTTTTTGGAAAAGTAACTAGTAACTATAATTACTTTTTAAAATGACGTGCCCAACACTGTCCCTCACTCTATTATTGCGAGGGAACGCATTATTTATTCCTGTTCCCTCACTTTATTATAGTGAGGTAACGCTTTAATAACGCGTGCCCACACTATAGAAGTGTTCCCTCGCCTTAATAAAATATTCTGCACCCTGACACCTCTGGGGCTCAGTACTTTTCAAACTCCACTTACCTATTAAGTTTGCTATGACTGTACATGAACCAAAATAAAAGTATCAAGCACCTCTGCAGTTCCCACATTTTTACAGAACATTAGATGGTCTTCCAGCTTTTTGCTTTGGTTTTAATGTTAACTTCAACATTGCGCAGTGTAAGAAACTGTCTTGAAAAGAAAGCATTTGAGTTTACCTCAGTGCTACCCTCTGAATACCAAATAGATAACTATCTAGAAAACAAACACACAAATTCACTCACTTATTCATTCATTCTTATATTTGATTTGGCTATGGAAACCCATGTGACACAAAATTGATGTTTCCCTAAAGCTGAATTTACCAGTGCTGTGTAAAAGTTGTACAATGAGTTTATGCAGTTTTTCATTTTTACTTCATAAATACATATTACATTTGGAAATACTTTACAGTAGGGTTGACAGAAACTGCCTTAGATATTTGGTAATTAAACTGCATTAACAGCATACCTGTTGATGCTGTTTGCACAGAATTATCTTTTCACCTCTCTCTGACACTTTGGTTCACTCAGATTACCTATGAACAGAGAAAATCAGGGGGAAGGACATCACTCAGGTAAAATCTGATTAAAAAATACAATGTCTGTTTACGTTCATAGATATGGCTCATCAAGGTTGAGTTTGATTAATTTCAGTGTTTTTCTGCAACTGTAAATGGATTTGAAAAATGACATGACTGTAGCTTTATCCACCGGTTTTAATTTCCTGTTTGTTTTTCAAATTTGGCATTTCTTTTGTGTGCCTGTAGAGTATATAAGGCACACATATTAACTTAAAACTTTCTCAAACCTCATTTTTTGAAAGCAGTGATTACTACCGGGGGTTATAGTCAGTGCTTGTAGCCCTCCTTTTCACATCATCCTCTACTGAGCTTGACAGAGTTGTTTAGGGGATGAAATGTTGTCAATCAATCAATCAATCAATCGATCAATCAATCAATCAATATTTGTGTATTGTGCATTATTGTGTATTATTATTTGTGTATATATATGTATATATATATATATACATATATATGTATATATATATGTATATATATATGTGCGTATATATATATATATCTATCTATATATATATATATATATATATATATATATACATATATATATATATATATATATATATATATATATATATATACATATATATATATATATGTATGTATGTATGTATGTATGTATGTATGTATATATGAATATACATATGTAAATATGTACATATATACATATACATACAGTGATGTTTCCATCCAGGCAGAGACAAAAGGACTAAAAAAATAATTTACAATTTGGACAAGCTCATGAAAACCCAGATCATAAATAGAATAGAAGCTTTATTGTCATTGTATTAACTCTATTCTATTTCTGATCTGTGTGTCCATCAGTTTATTCTCATCATATTTATCCCCGCAGAAAAGAGATTTCTTCATGGTTAGCCCTTTAATGGGTATTTAGAAGTATAATGAATAACAATCATGAGTAGAGAGATCGAAAGGCATATTTGATTTTTAATGCTTACATCTTCTCTTGGAATCTTTCCCTTCTCTCTGTTCTCTCTTTTTCAATGAGATTAATAAAGTATCTATCTATCTATCTATCTATCTATCTATCTATCTATCTATCTATCTATCTGTCTATCTATCTATCTATCTATCTATCTATCTATCTCTAGTACATTTAACTCCATCATTGATGATTCAGTGAAAAACATAGTTATAGTGTGCGTTATCATCAAATGTAATGTTTTTTACTGCCTGTCTTATCATGCAGTTTGGCTTAAAACTTCAGTTAACGGGTGAAGACAGTTAATTTCCAGCCTATATGACAAAGGGAGGATGCAAAATGTCAAACATTATAGGGCTATAAAAGTATTTAATCCAGCCATGAAGACCAGTGTTTCCTCAGAGATGTGGTATTAGTTAATCCCCAGTGACAAATTTGTGTTTTAGGGATTATTTATTATATCTGTGTGGTAAAATAAATAAATTAAACACTGCATTGCTGTTTCTATCCTCACCTTTAAGCCAAGAAGAGAGTAAAGCTTGACACCCAATTAGACGTGTCCAGCTTCTTCTCTTTGTTCTCTCACGGTGGATTTTGAAGTGCCTGAAATGAGAGGGTGAATACTTATCATCAGGGAAAAGACATTTTTAGATGTAGCAAGTTGCACCAGAGCGGTGCACAATTGTTCCATCTTGGTGTTCAGCTTGAATCATATTGTGCTGTTCATCGCCTTTGGCCACTTTGTTTGTTGCTAATGTTTTTTTTTTTCTCCAGAGCGCACACAGAACAGACGCTCAGTGGACTGTGAGGAGATGTTTGCTGAGCTTGACAAAAAGTCCACTGGATTATAATTTCACTCCCCCTCCCACTCCTGTGCTGTAACCCTGCTGCCACTGTGGTTATGTAGAGAGATCTGACAGCATACACACTCATAAAACTACCAACATGTCCCTGTGACTCCTCGACATTATTCCTCTTTCTCTGACAGCCCCGGCTGCACTCCGGGCAGGGTGCTGTCATTTTTTAGAGTCTGAATTTGATCAAGATGGAGGCACAATGAGAGGCACTATTAATGTGATTTATAGTTGCCATCACAGTTGCTGTGGCAACTGAACTTTCAATACTCTATATTCTCAATACCTCTGTGGAAACAGTTTGGATCCCTGCTGCCTGTCCACAAAGGCACAACGTGGTCTCCACATTTACAGTATATAGGTGGAAAAAAGCTACAGCACATGCACAAACACACACACACGAACACACAGGGCTGCTCAGTGAAACAACACAGTACTCCCAAGGCCAAGGAGCTTGTGTAACACACTCCATTTGACATATTCACTGTGCAGTTTGAGCTAAAAGCATTGCACTCAAAAATGAACTGAATTAATTTGCAGTAGAAAAAGAGAACAAAAACAATTCAATAACCCGCTGAAACGACTCTCGTTTTCTCCTCTTGTCTGCTGCGGCTGCTGTTGCTGCACAGGCAGAATGACTTATAGCTGAGAGGAAAAAAAGGAGACAAATCCAATCCAGCAGAGCTGTCATTGTGCCTGATGAGTATAATAGCACCTAAACTCATCCCTCAAACTCTCACTTGCTGTTTGTCGGCTGAGCCGCAGCGACTCATTGCTGTTTGCTGCTGCAGTGACCCATCAACGTCAGGCTGAGCTTTCACTCATGTCTGCTAGTCCTCAGACGTAGATTTACCAGTCATCGGCGATGGTGCTTATCAACCACATCACTACAACACAGTGAAGTCCAAAACAGCAGCAACAACAACACGTCGCAGATGAAGGGTGGCGGATCATATCAAATGTCATCATATGTTGGAAGACATACAAGCTTCTAAAGTGGAGGTAAACACGCTCAGGTAAACTATCAAACAGATTAATAAAAGCTTTAGCAAGCTCCTTTAAAATGGTCATTTAGGAATCCCTTTGGTTCACAGGTATTGTAAATCAGTCAATCAATCAAAAAAAAAAACAAACCCATATGCTCATTGAGCGTGCTTCGATTAAAATCTTAAAAAAAAAAAATCAATTTTGGTTAACATTTCCCAGCTAAATCATGAGTAAAGGTAAATTTTCTACCACATGTATGGTGGATTCTGATAAAAAATCATGAATGATTTCTAGGGGTGCAACAATACATGTATCTGTATTGAACTGTTCAATACAGTGGCCTCGGTTCAGTACACCCTATGAACTGAACAATACGCAACTTTGTATTTATTTATTTGATCAACTTCTGATGAGGTGCTATGCGCTGAAAGTTCAGTGAATCTGCGTTCGACTACTCCGGGCTGCATTGTCGAGCATAGATCCGCTGCACGCACAGCTCCTCCCCTTTCATTCAGCCAAGCTGCTGAGACAGAAGAAGCTACATACCCTAGGGCGCTGCAACATGGCGAGTGCATTACCTTCAGCTGAAATTGAAGACCATCCACTATCATTCAGATCTGCCGTTTGGGACTACTTTGGCTTCTGTGTTAGGTATGACCCTGATGGTAAGCGTGTCGTGGACAAAAACACAAACAGTATGTCGGAAGTGCAACACGATGCTAAACTACATCAGTGGAAATACAACAAACATGACAACACATCTGCGCCGGCATCACCCCGGTGTTAAAACAAGTGGAACCAGACAGAAACAACAAGCAGCACACATGCTACAGACTTTACCTGAGTCATTCAGACTGTCTTTTAAATCATTTAAAATGCACTCTGAGTTGAAACAAATGTTGGTTATTTTAATAAACCACAAGTTAAAAAAGGCATTAAAATTGCTCATAGTTTGTATCGAAAAAGCATCGAACTGTGACAGAAACATGTCAAACCGAACCGTGAATTATTTGTATCGTTGCAACCCTAATGATTTCATAATGTCACATAAATATTTCAGTTAGATCATTTGTCATCTTTTAGGTGGAGTGAGTGATGAGATGGTGGAGGGCCAAAAGTAAAAGTGCAGTATAGATGCAGGGAGGAGCTGGCAGAGACAATGCAGAGACAAAGGCAAGAAGCGTTGCTACTTCTTTGGACAACCAATTGGTGGAATGTTTAATAGGTGACTGAAAATACACAGCAAGTATGAAATCAATGCAGTTCCATTTGTCTGCCTGAACTGGCCTACAAGTATCACTCCACAATATACCACACATAATGAACATGCAAATTACAACATGATGACAGGTATTTATGAAACATAAGCAGATAAAACGCATAGTGAGTTTTGCATATTATCAAAATGTATGAAAATGTTTCACAACACATGCATGTAATCATTACATTTTGAGCACTGATTATGATTTGGGAAAAAGCTAATACTTTGATATTTTAAAACTTTGTAAATGTTTTACTGAAAATATACTTTCATTATATAGATCTCTAAGGGGAATGATTTCTTTGTTGGTTAAAAAATCTAAATGGTTCTGCAAGGCAAAAGAAATGCCATGATAGAGATAAGTATAACTATGTGCAACTAATGTGCAATCCTCAATCCTCTAACAATGTGCAATTACAGTGGGGAAGTACACCCATGTACACTCACTTATCCCACATGCAATTACTCAGGCCGTATTCGAATTCACCAACTACATGCTGCGTATGAAAGTAGTATGTCGTAGGCACTGCAAACTGCCTAATACACTTGAATGAAGTATGTCTGTTCTGTTAGGTTTATTGTGTAGTATGCTACGCTCTTTTCCAGTTTGAGCAAAGCGGAAGTAGGCTACAGCTTATTTATTTCCCAAACTTAATTTTAATTGTACAAAACAAACAAACCATGTGTACATGTTGACATTTCAGTTATTAAACTGCAAAGATGTTGTTGCCAGAAGCAGAATTTTATATGAAACAGTCAATGGTGGGGAATACGTATTATTTCGGAGAGGAATTATTTTATATATTTTTGTGATGTGTAAGATGGCACATTAGGACCACTTAAAAGAAAAACAGTTCAAGAATGACATCACACGCACAAAACAGTATTAAGAATGAGGAGAAGCAGGAACATTTAGGATGGTGGAAATACAGAGGAGGAATACAGAACGTAACGGTAAAATGTCAGGCTTGTCAGTGGTAAACGCTAATAATGCCGCAGGTATAGGATGGACGTAACACCACCATCTGGCCGTTACGAACTGTCAACTGTCAAACTGTCAACAAAAACAACATGCCTTTTTACAACTTATTACACACTATTACCTGTTGAAAAGGTAAAGATGATAAATAGTGGCTCATATATTTATTTTCGTGTGCTGTTCCGGTTGTTGAAGTTTCGCTTCAGCCGCTTTGAATTGTGGGTAACAGTAGGCGAAGCAGGCTGGTCCAATGCATACTGTGAATTTTTTCCCGAATCAGTACGTCATCCGGGTATTTTTTGCATACTGCAACTTTGCATTTGTTTGCATACTGTATACTGCATACTACATTCTGGTCGAATCGGTAAGCTAGTATAGTAGGCGAATTCGAAAACAGCCTCAGTAAATGTGGATTTGCTTTTAGTTTTGTTTCCAAGCCCTTTGTATATTTTTATATTTTATATTTTTTATATTTTATGTCTTATATAGGTAGAGTAATGTACATGCTGCTATTTTTTATATTGAAGTCTATTTTTTTATTCTATTAATGCTGTCCACTTTGCTGCTGTAACACTGTAAATTTCCCTGCATGGGACGAATAAAGGTTTATTCTATTTTATTCTATTCTATTCTAAGTAAAGCTTGTATATCGCACTGGAATAAAAAAGGAATCAGAATAAGACTTGAAAATATCCACATATTGGAAGATGTTTAACTCTTTCATTACAAATTGAGGAATGGCAGCAACTTATTTTAAGCCAGTCTTCAGCTGGAAGGTTAGTAATCATCCTTGTTGGTATTCATCAACCTTGTCACCACAACACAGCGCAGTCAACAACACAACAACTCACACATGAAGAATAGAGAGATCCAAAGTGGATCGAATGTGTAATCTGCAGGAGGGGAGGAGGCTGTCTTCAGTGTCTGGCTGAGGAATGAAGAACTATCAGACTTTATGAAGGATATCCTGTCAGAGAGAAAGCAGAGCTGCCAGCTGCTCAGAGGCATTACATGTTCCATCTAAACTGATGCTTGATCGACACCACAGTAAACAAAAGGACTTTTCCCCAGATAAGTTGCCCTCAGTGACTGTCAAGCTCCAGTTTTTATGATTTCTTTCAAACTTTTTAATACAGAAAAAAAACCCTTTCTGCCAGAGAAGTCAAATGCGAGACAACTTTTAAGGTGAAGCAAAAAGTTTATCCCAACATCAGCAAAGTCAATGTGTTTTGTCACGGTTGCCCTATCCCCAAGAAATCCAATTAAAACTGTGTATCCAAAACACTATTACAGTTTATTGTTACTTTACAGCAGTAAACACTTGAAAATGAACTCATCCGTGACCTCCTGCATTTAACTGCACGGGTCAGCTTTTTGCTCAAAGGACCAGAGTGCTTTTTCTCATTTTATGCATCAGAGCAGTGATTCTGTATGTTGCACTGCAGCAACGTTAACCTAAGTAATGTTGTCTGAAGTAATGAAACATGACAGAATACAAATGTTGAATTGATTTAGCGATTTTCATGTCTGCTGGTACAGTAAGTAATTTGAACATCATACTAATCAAAGGTAGCTTAATAACTGCACTTGGCGGCTGCGGTTTTGAACTTCATTTACTCAGACTGACAGTGTGTGCCTGCTGTCTGATTTCCTACTGGGAAGGAGGGAATCATTGTGTTACCCTTTCCAGTATTGAACAGTGCTGGGCTTTCAAGCATGTCCTAGTTAGAGTGACTGTCATATGATTACTTTTTAAGCTGAATTCTGGGCATAACAATGTCAATTCAAGCTGACAGATCACAGTCTCTAATGCAATTACTATTTTGTACCTTTGGCTTTATCTGTGGAACAGTGGACCTGCTTCCTGTGAAACATGGGAGTTTGCTTTCAAGTCTTCATGTGGTTTTTGGACCAGGACAAACATGTTCCTATGGGAATGTTATTGGGAAACAGTAGAAGTTTGGAAGAACTGATGGAACAAATAAAAGAAATTGAGAAGTTAAAGGGACTGTGAGGAGTTTCTAAGTAATTACAAAAAAGTCTCACTTTTAGATATATGCCTGATCGAAATACACACTTTAAGATGAGTTTTATAGCATCAAAATAGGTTATCTATACATGCTATTCCTTAGCCTTCCGGTCTGGTGGGACAGGGCTGGACTGGCCTAGATACTCAACTTCGAGAACAAGACAATTAAAACTGGAGCAAATTTATATTATTTTATTATTTATATTACACGTCTTACTGTACGTTCACACCAGAAATGGTATGAGCGTCAGTGGCGTCCAGCTGCCATTCATTTTCTATGATCCCCGGTGTCGTGATCGTTGGCGATCACAAGCGGCGCATTGCAAGCGTCACGAGCGGGGTGGAGTGGCTCGATGGAAGCACTGCAAGCGATGAGCTGAAGTTGGGAGAAGCTCAACTTTATGCAAATAAGCAGCAGCGCGAACGAGGCGTCAGCCAATTACAGGCTGATCTGGATTCCAATGCGGAAGACTTTGAGAGGGAGGACAGGAAAACAAGGGAGGAAAAGCTTATTATTGCTGTCTCCAGCCCCCCAAGTGTGATCCACGGTGAAAGAGGGAACCAAAGTCCCATGTGCATCACATATACACGTTCCAACCATGGATGTATTATAAGAACTGGATAGCGTGGCTCCGCCTTCTACCATGTGACGGATTTGAAGCCAAAATATCCCCCGTCAGGGTGCCGCCATTGTGCAACCAGTAGAGAATTTGGGCCATAATCCGGACGCAGCTGTCGTAAACAGTCGCAACACTCCGCAGCATACGCCGTACACAATCATTGTGAAGCTGCCGTAAACCGCGGTTATTTTTAAAGTCTAATAACTAATAAAAAAGAAACTTTTCAGAAAAAAGAAGACTTGGAAAACACGCAGCCCAATAATACTTTCATATCCCCACAGCATACAGATGGGAGAAATATTTGTACGGGGTGAAATAATTTTTTTAAGTTTCACTTCGGCCCGTCCAGATGAATGGCGGAGACGGAAATTTGACCTATACTGCAGCCAGTCACCAGGGGGAGCAGTTTTCGTGGAGGCTTCAATTTGAGCCTAGCGACATGGCGTCCATGTTTTTTTACAGTCTATGGTTCCAACTCCCCATATAACCTCCCGCTTTGTGCAAATGTTTCATAAAAAGGGGGGTAAAGTCATAACAATGAAACAAGCTGTAGTTTAAGGGTCACAAGACTGTGCGTATGTCCGGTTTACTTGTCTTATTTTAGTTCAATCTTTATATATTTACATATAAGTGTGAAAACGAGTGACAGGAGATGGTGATGCAGAACACATCTGCACCTCAGCTTTGTAAGCCCCGCCCCTCCGGCCGCTCACATCGAGTCCCCTGCCTGCGTGCTTCTGTGTGTTTTCAACTGCCAAGCAGCGCGGTGAGAGCGGCCAGAGCATCGACAAGCGATTTTGACGCTTTTGGTGTGAACGTACAGTTAGAGCACCGGGCTGTAAGTAGCGATATACAGCCGGCTACAAAACTAAGATACTGTGTTTTCCAAAAATTGCTTGTTGTCACACATCAAAAACTACCGCTATGTAACTAGAAAGAGATACATTACCTCGTCACTTTGCATCCTGTAAGTTGTTGAAAAAAGAAGTTGTAAAGCAATGCAGAGTTCTGTGGAAGGTCCTAGCTGCATTTATTAGCATCACAACAAACACACGCTTTGGCTTGGCTCACGTCTTTTGGTGCGTTCCAGTAGTACCCAGTAGTCAGAAGTAGGATTTTCAGAGCCCCGAGTAGGAAACTGCAACTGGATCGCCCCCTGAAGTCAGAATTTCCTATTGGGAACTCACTGAAACCTCGCCACACCTGAGTTGACAATTGAAGATGGATGCCCCCAGTGTGAACAGTTATTTAGCTCCTGTAATAATCAATTTATTTGCACTTCTGACTGGGGTGTGTCGCTCCAGATCAGCTGTATACATAGTATTGTTAGACTTATATTTACAAAAATGCTGCCATAGTGATAATCACATTCTTCATGTGATATTTGTGAACAACAACGCAGGGCGTGCTAACAACAGCTAACAATAGCCTGGTAGATCGGCATGTTTTTTTTCCGACTTCAACTGGAACCCCGATAAGTCGGAGATGATGTCACTCACAGTTCCGAGGTTACTGGAACGCAGCATTACAACAGTCGACATGCGTGCTCATGGGTAGCAGAGTCTTTATGTCGCTGGTAATAGATTCTCCTCATAGCACCTTTAATGTATAAAATCAGAGGGAAAATATTGTGGATAAAATGGGAAAACTATGTGGATAATAGAGAGGCAAACAATGTAAACTATTGAAAATAATACTAACAATAGTAGTATCAGTACCTCTCTTGAACTCACAAAAAGAAGGAAAAAGAAAAAGGAAGAAAAAAAAAAAGTAACTTTAACCATGCATAAAGTGAATGTAAATACCTAACACTGGTAAAGGAAATCAGTCAACAACTAAAAGGGGGAGCACTTGTTTTTTTTGAATGGATTTATGTAACTATGCTTTTCAACTTTACTTGATTTTGGACTATGTATCAATGGCAATCTATCTTACTATGTTTGTGGTTATTTATTGTATCTATATATGTAATATATGTATTTTTTTAATTTACTATGTAAAAAGTCTATCAATTGCTAAGGTTTAACTAATTTGCATAGGTATTTATGCTAATATAGTCTTATTTATTATTATTTTTTGTTCTGATTGCTATTATTCATCTAAATATTTGTGGGTTCTCTTGTTTTATTTTAGTTTTTTACTATATTATCATGGTAATTCTCTTGATTTGTTGTATAAACGAGGCATTTCTCAGGATTTTGTGTACAAATTATGCATCACAGTGGTGTTGCACAATTGGGAAAAAATAAAGGGGAAAAAAAAGAAGTTTGGGAAACCCTGGCCTTTGTTGAGAGCTATCCGATCACTGTATGTCCAAAAGAAGAATTATAGCCAGTCTGGCCTGATATTCTGTCTTCCTAGAAGACTTCTCTCTTTGTTGTGTTGTGTGTTGAATGGACGGATAAGATCCATGGCTCTTACCAAGTGGAGAAGGATGTTTTTACTCAGCCAGTCAGTGCACAAAATAATTATAATAATTTTAAATTTTTAGAATCTATTCGACTGGGTTTCTGCATGCATACTTATGGTGTGTGTAGTTCACTAAACACCCATACAAGCTTCATAAAGTCATAAAAAAGGATGATACTTTTAAATATTCTTAGTGTGTGTTGAATTTCCATATTGACAATAACGGGCTGTAAAGTTGTTTTTTACTCAAACTTTTAGCATAAAACATACACCATATGGCCAAAAGTATATGCTCACCCATCCAAATAATCAGAATCAGGTGTTCCAGTCACTTCGTTGTCCACAGGTGTATAAAATCAAGCACCTAGGCATGCAGACTGCCTTTACAAACATTTGAGAAAGAATGGGTCGCTCTCAGGAGCTCCAATGTGGAACTGTGATAGGATGCCACCTGTGCAACAAATCTAGTTTGTGAAATTTCGTCGCTCCTAAATATTTCACAGTCAACTGTCAGCTGGATTATAAGAACGTGGAAGTGTTTGGGAACGACAGCAACTCAGCCACCAAGTGGTAGGTCATGTAAACTGACGGAGGGGTGTCAGTGGATGCTGAGGCACATAGTGAGAAGAGGTCGCCAACTTTCTGCAGTCAATCACTACAGACCTCCAAACTTCATGTGGCCTTCAGATTAGCTCAAGAACAGTGCAGAGAGCTTCATGGATGGGTTTCCATGGCCGAGCAGCTGCATCCAAGCCTCACATCACCAAGTGCAATGCAAAGTGTTGATGCAGTGGTGTAAAGCACATCGCCACTGGACTCTAGAGCAGGGGAGATGCATTCTCTGGAGTGATGAATCCTGTTTCTCTGACAATCTGATGGACCAGTCTGGGTTTGGCGGTTGCAAGGAGAATGATACTTGAGGGACTGCATTGTGCCAAGTGTAAAGTTTTGTGGAAGAGGGATTATGGTGTGGGGGTGTTTTTCAGGAGCTGGGCTTGGCCCCTTAGTTCCAGTCAAAGGAACTCTGAATGCTTCAGCACACCAAGACACTTTGGACAATTCCATGCTCCAACTTTGTGGGAACAGTTTGGAGCTGGCCCCTTCCTCTTCCAACATGACTGTGCACCAGAGCACAAAGCAGGTCCATAAAGACATGGATGACAGAGTCTGCTGTGGATGAACTTAACTGGCCTGCACAGAGTCCTGACCTCAACCCCGATAGAACACCTTTGGGATGAATTAGAGAGGAGACTAAGAGCCAGACCTTCTCGTCCAACATCAGTGTGTGACCTCACAAATGTGCTTCTGAAAGAATGTTCAAAAATTCCCATAACACTCCTAAACCTTGTGGACAGCCTTCATAGAAGAGTTTAAGCTGTTATAGCTGCAAAGGGTGGACCAACGTCATATTGAACCCTATGGATTAGGAATGGGATGACACTTAAATTCATTTGCAAGTCAAGGTAGGTGAGCGAATACTTTTGGCAGTATAGTGTATAATTACGCCCATATAGGTAATAAAAACCACATTCATCTTCTTATTTTTTTACCCATTATATCGGTCATGGACTGTTTTTTTTTTCATTCTTTTGGGCAATTATGTCCTTTCTTTTATTGTCTTATGGCTGTAACAAGTGGGATGCTTATGCTAATAGGAAAACAAGAGAATGTGGTATACTGTATCTGGGTGACCAAACGTTATTATCACCTGCAGTTTAAAAGCACTTTGATTTTATACTTTATTGTGTCAGTTGGTGTCATTAATACATTGATACATGTCTTAATGTTTCAAACAATATTGACACAATTTTTTCCCTTTCATTTTTTAGGTTCATCACCATGCTGACAGAATATAATACATACAAAAAACAACTAATAATCATAGTATCATAATATCATAATAATGGATAAATAATAAAATTGCAAATGCATTATACATACATGGCAGTGCAGCAACTTTCCATATATATCCTTAAATTGGATTTACATTCAAGACATATATTTTCATTATTTATGCATCACTGAAATAAAGTATATCACAATAATTCAATTAACAAATAAAAAAAAGACAATTATATATGGGCTACAAAAAAGAAAAGTAAAAGAGGAAAAAATCTAAAATAAAATAAATAGATACAAATAAATAAGTAGACTGGCTTTCTATATCATGCAGTTAATTCATATTTAAGCTATACATGAAACATAAGAAACTCACTTCATCTGATTTTATTCCACATTTACATTGTCAATTTTAGACTTCATATGAAAGGAGGCCCATCTTTTTTCAGCCTTCCTTTCCTATTTATCTTATGGGTTATTTTTTCCATTCTATAAAAGTTGTACTGTTTCTTACCACTTTTTCAAGTTAGGAGGTTCAGTCTTTTTCCAGTTTCTTGTGATTTGCTTTAGTGCTGTTATTCTTAGGATCCAATAAAGGTCCAGTTCGTTTTTCAAAATTCTGGGACTTATTCCTATTAGAAGAGTCTGTCTTTCTATGCATCCAACTTTACCTAACATTTGTTCAATTTCATTTAGGACATCTGACCAAAACGTTTGTAATTTTTTTTACATGTAAGGAAAATATGTAGTTAGTCTGCATTATCTTCCCCACATTGTCTCTAGCAGCTAGCATTATTCTGTTGTACTTGGACAAACCAGTTGGAGTCCTGAAATACCTTACAATTATCTTCCAAGCATATTCCTGCCAGTATGGTGACTTTTTGTATCTGTAGATGTATTTGAAACTTGATTCCACCCATTGTCATTCAATATTATATATTAAGAGCACTTTGTGTAGTCAAAAAGACCATAAAAGAACTATACAAACTTCTGTGTTCACACCTTGCCACCTATCCAGATACCTCCTATACCAGGGGTCTGCAACATTTTCAATAAAAGGAGCTTTCATAATGTCAGCTGTGCCTCCCACTCATCCCCAGTTCCTAGTTGTTTTCCCCTCACTTGTGTGTGTGTCAGGCTTCCAGTCACAATTCTGCTGCCAATCTGACTGCACACCTGAGTCTGATACTCTCATCAAGCCCCTGAAGTAAATACTTGGCTCTTCACTCCAGGCTTCATCTGGTTGTTCAGTCATCTCAGCGGTGACACAGACTTCTTAAACTTTTGGATTTTTTGTTATTGTTTTCTGGTCTGAGTTCTAATTGACGCTCTCATTGTTGTAGGATCAGCATTCCTTGGAATTTTGTGTATTGTCCCTACCCTAACTGCCATGCTTTCTGCTTGGGATGTAACGGTGTAAAGATTTTCATACCAGTTATTTTGACCAAAATTAGCACGGTTATCATTAACATCCTGGTAATGGCCATGGTATGAGAGTGATCTCAGGCCTCATCCACACGAAGACAAAACGCTGAACAGTTTCCAAAACAAAGTCATAAAGACGTAGGCTTCTCAGAAAATGTGTGCGTCTACATGAATACACTCGATACGCATCAAAGCGCTGTAAAACACATGCCAGCACACTTGGGGCGCTGTAACGATTTGATGGACACAAGTAGAAACACAGTGGGCATGCGCGCTTGCAGCAAAAGTTGTAAACCAAGATTGTGATAAAGTGATCATAAAGTGGCGTAATGTGTCCTCGATAATTGTTTGTTCAACTCGGTGGTGATTGAGAAGAAGATTTTGCTGGAACAGGGATAGTAGGGTCACTCGCTTCATCAGCACATATGCTTCACATACGCCGCCATTGTCGTTGCCGCGTGTGGCGCATGCATGTCAATGAAGATATGAAACTATGACGTAAGCGTATCTGAAAACTTGCGGAGAGCCAGTAATCACGGAGCTGCGTATATGGCATTTCAAATCTTTCCACTCTGGAACCTGGTTTCAAAATGGTCGTTTACAAACCCCCAAAACGCCGTCTTCGTATGGATGATACGCAGTTTCGGCAAAAAACGTATGTGTTTAGACCTCAGTTTGTCTTCATGTGGATGGGGCCTCAGAGTACTCATGACTTTGTTGAACTGTTTGCTTTAGGCAGTCGGTACTAAAACACACACTTCCAGACTCAGAGACAGTTTTATCACACAGCAGTCAGCACACTGAACAAACAGAACATCTTTTGATGTGCCAGCCACAATGGCACTTTTTGGCAGGCACATCATCTTTTAATATATAATTGTGCTTCAAATGAAGACAAGTATTTCTTTACATCTTATTCTTGTTTAAAAAAACATTTACATATTATAAAAGTTATGGAGAGTTATGAATGGTGACCTTATGGCGTTAAAGGTGACATTATGAAAAATCTGGTTGCACCAATTTTAGTGCTGGTGCACCTGAAAAAAATATTTAGGTGCACAGTTATAACTAATGCATAAAGTTAGTCTGGAGCCCTGCATGTAGAAGTGGTTCTGTTTTTGGGCCCCTACTATACCGAACAGGACAATCAGACAAAGAGTTTGACCCAACAGATCAGGACTTGGGATCTCTACAGACGGCTACTGTCAAACAAGAGAAACCTCTGGGCCTCCAGACAATAATCAAGCACTGGAAAATGAAATTGCAGAATTAACTCATCAAGTTGCCATGTTGACCTCCTATTTAACCCAAACAGTTCCAGCTGCACAGCCCAGCCAATCTGCCCTTCTTACACCTCCAGCACTGCCTTCTCAGCCCATGGGATCCTATGTGCTGACCCAGAACTACTCACAGAAGGTCTTTGTAAATGCAGAGATTTTCTTCTTCAGTGCTCCTCGGTGATTGAACAGCAGCCTCAGACCTTCCAATCTGATCAATTCAAGGTACATTACATCTTGGGATTATTGAGGACGGGCTTGGGCAGAAGCAGTTAACTCTAATCGATCAGTAGTTAATCTCTCCATTGAAGATTTCATTGCTGTGATGTGAAATGTGTTTGACCACTGTGGAAGTGCAGCTAAACGGTTATTAAATCTACACCAGGGACTAAGAAGCTGGGAAAATTCTTCTGTGAAGTTCAGAACGCTGGCTGCTGATTTGAAACACAATGACAAAAGCTTTATATGGAGTGTTTGGAAAGGATCTCAATTAAAATCTAAGGGATGAGCTAGCTTCTCACCGTGTGGTTTCTGACCTTGACTCTCTTGTCTTTCTGGCAATAAGGCTACCACAGACATACTCTTTATTTCAGTCTTAAGGTGCTTACACACCAGACGCTATTTGTACTGCCTCGGTGATCACTCTCATGCAAAGTCAATATACAGCCGCGATGGGGCGGGGCTAACTCTCCCGTGATGTGTTTGCCGTGCACAGGACGATCACTTCACTCGTTGCGCGATGTTAAAGTTAAAAAAAAGTTGATCTTTTCAGGCGATGTCGTGTGTGGCTGCGCGGTAACAGCCAATCAGCGGTGTGTGCGTGTGTGACGATACCCGTGACAGACAGTTTTTCATCCGGACTACAGAGGAACAATTTATGTCCATGTGGGAAACATTAGTCAGTGTGGACATTAGTTCCGCCTAGACGGACTGAGGGAAACTCACAGATGATGCTACTGCAGGGCATCAGCTGCAGTGTTTTGTGTTTGATAAGTAAGTGATAAGCGTACATCTGGAATAATGTCCGCTTATACATCCTACTGTATGATATATAATATGACCGCGGTAAAACTCAAGCAGACGTGACGTCACAGAGCGACGGCCGACGGCAATGGTGACCAATATGAGGTATTTATGGACGCGTGACAGTACTTTATGCCTAAGTCACACATTCCTGTTTCTCATAGCGACTGTGCACGACTGTACACGATTGAGGAGGCTGGTGTGATCGCTAGAATACGGGATTAAATGACTGTCTCACCCCTGGACACACCCCGTAAATACACCGTCAATGGCGCTGCTACAGCACTTCAGGCTGCGTTTGTCCCGCTCCAGTTAGGTTAATACAGCGATATGAGGAAGATTCCATCCCGCTGACAGGACGTCAGCTCCGCTCGAGCTCAGTTCGCGTCACATAAGCCCCGACTGAGCCCCGTCGCTTGCGCCGTCTTAAACGGGACACAGTCGGGGCTCAAACGGATACATCCTTGTCAGTCGTCCTCATAAAGCTTTCAGGATTGAGCCACGATTGGGCCACGTTCAGCCTGACTGAGCTCCGTACATGCCACGCTAATACCGCTCGCATTAGGTCTGCATTAGGCTTCCACCCCGCTACACTGAGAGTGCCGATTCTCCACGACAGTTTTGAACAGTTCAAAACTGTCGGGACCCTTCCACGTTCCCCGCCGTTCATCCACGACTATACAACGCTGATCCAGACCAAGTAGCGCATGCACTGCGACCAAAGCACGCTTTATCAGGATTATGACAATCGTGCACAATTGCCATGAGAAACGGGAGTATATGACTGGGGCTTTAGTGAGTGACGCGATTTTGATCGCAGAGTCGCTTGCAATGTGAACGCAGCTTTAGTGTGATTGTTCAGTCATCTCAGCAATAAAGTGCGGTGGCATAAACTCATTCTTAAACTTTAAGATTTTTTTGTGATTATTCTCTGGCATGTATTGAAATTGCTGCTTTTCCTGTTGTAAGATAAGCATTCCTTGGACTTATGTGTCTGGTCACCTCTCCCTTACGGTGTACATTTTAGGACATCCTCAGTCTCAGTAAAACCTCTGTCATTTCTCTGACCAAACTGCATCAGAACTTCCTCCCTCAGACCAAACGGCCTCAGACCAAACGGCATCAGAAAAACCTCTGCCAGATTATACGGCCTCAGGCTTCAAAATAAAAGTCATCAGACAAAACGGCGTCAATTTAAACTGCCTCAACCAAAACGACGTCAGATAAAACGGCCTCAGAATGAAAGCCATCAGACAAAGTACTGGAAAAACAGACTCAAATAAATATACTTTAAACTACATATAAGTATAATTAGCGTACCAACGTTGACACTGTAGTACACTACTAAGTTTCCCATGATGCATTTCAAACCTCAGACGACAAAAACCGGAAGCACACCAGACTATCAAATATCTCTGTTGATTCGCCACATTTGAAAGTTCAAAGAGCATTTTAGGCGAGAAAGTCACCACTTTGGATACCAAAATGTGGTCATTTGAGCCATAAAATGCACTGAAACAAATTTCGTTTCAACATTTCGGACATTTTGTTATGCGCGCCATTATACTATCGAAGACACTTCCGGTCGGCTCCAAAACAAGAGCCCAATTTACAAAAGCATCAAAGAACTAAAAGGAGACAATCATCAATGCTTTTATCTTGACAACCGTAAGTTTGCTAGTGGCTGATTTTTAGTTGAATGCCGTCTCAAAACAATTTAACATTTTTTTATATTACGATTATTATGATATTGTTACGACCTGACGCTGTTTTTTTATTTGAGTCCGTTTTTCCAGTATTTTGTCTGATGCCGTTCGGTCTGATGCCGTTTTGTCTGATGCCGTTTGGTCTGATGCCGTTTGGTCTGATGCCGTTTGGTCTGAGGCCGTTTTGTCTGATGCCGTTTTGTCTGAGGGAGGAAGTTCTGATGCCCTTTGGTCTGAGGCCGTTTGGTCTGAGAAATGACAGAGGTTTTCCTGAGACTGAGGATGTCCTAAAATGTACACCGTACTCCCTGTTGTGCTCTCCGCCTCTTCCTCACCACATTGATTCCAGCTGTCTCCTTTGAATAACGGAGTAATCTGGTGCTGTTTTTGGGTAACCTTACTCAAGAGCCATTTTTGCTCTACATCATTATGACAGAACAATCAACAATTTCTTATACCACCTGACATGATTGCACTCTAAAGGGTTGTGTTATATTTGTTATACTAACCTGGCATCCATTTTATGACAATGTACTGCATTCATTAATTTAGAACTAAAATGAAAACAATGGTGTTGACACAGTGGTTACAGTAAAGTTCAAACTGGTGCAGCTCTGGATCAGATTGATCTGCATCAGTATATTCCAGCATGCAGTCTGTGTCAATGCGTAAAAATGGACAATGGTGCACTTACAGAGCAGGGGTACACACTGAGACCACCCACACTGTTTAAGAGGTGGGTGCTGCGTATAATTGCATTTTTACATAAAGGACATTTATTGTCTATTCCAGTTTTGACACGAGTTCCCTGTCTCCTTGTTCTTGTTTTTTTGGCTTGTCTTCATGTTTCCTGTTTTATTTTGAAAATCAGATGTCTCTCCTTGTTCTCTCAGGTTTTGCTTCCTGTCCAGCATTAACACACCTGCTCCCTGACTGTGCTTCCCCAAGTGTGTCTCTTCAACCCCAAAATACCTCGAGTATCTAACCAGCGTGTCTTCTCTTTGTCTTATGGCCAGATTTGTTGTACATCCATGTCACTCCCTAGTGCTTATTTCATAGTCATAGTTCTGATCACGACTTCCTTTGGTTAGACCTCATCTTTTGTCTTGTGCTTTTTTTTTTATATCCCTGCCTGGTTTTTGCCTGCCTATTGTGTACCGAACTCTTCCTAGTCTGACCACCCCCTTTGTGTATCAAACCTGGACTGTAATAAAGTCCCTGTGTTTGTCTCTTGGACACTGGTTGTCATGCTTTAGAGCAGGGCTATTCAATTAGAAATTCATTTTCAGACTTAGGGCATGAGCTGGGCTGGACATTTTTGGCAGACAGTGAGCAACGTTAAGCACTTAAAAGAAACACAAATAGATAACACACACACACTGGATGTTTGTCAATTTATTGCCTCATCCAAAAAGGCACAAACTCAATAAAGAGCAGTACTTAAACTAAACTTCTGCTGAAATTCTGTTACTTTAAATTTCACACTTCAAACAGATAAATTCAACACATTATTATAAATATAAGCACATATTAAGATGTGTATGAACATAAATTGCAGATTAAAAACACAATTTTTTGGTCACATTTAAAAGTGCTTTAAAAGTAACTTGCTAAACAGGAACTTTCAGAAGGTGTTGCACTTGATGTTTGTAATAATGTTGGAATATTGTAATGTTTGTAAAAGTTTTTTCCATTTTTTTTAAAATTGATTTCGGGCCACTTGAGGGTTGCTTTCGGGCCGCACGTGGCCCACGGGCCACTAATTGAATAGGGCTGCTTTAGAGTGTTTTGTGTCTGTTGTTCATTTCAAGTTTATTACAAAAGCCCTAATGTGTTCACTTTATTTTTACTGATGATCCTTCTTATCCGTCAAATATTTATCTATAATATATAGTGTTTTTGTTGTTATGATTATTATTGCTGTTCAGTGTTCTTCAACAAATTAATGTTACAACTGCAGTGGGAAAATCATAAACATTCAGTTTACATCAACAGGTAGGAGGGGGTCAGAGGGTCTCTACCTGGCATTTTTTAATTCATATAATTTCCTTCCTACATTCTGAAAGCTTTTTATACACAATTTTTATAATCATGTCGTAGCCTTGTGATATTTGAGGTACATTATCAGTGATCTTGAGGATCATGTTCATTTATACTCTTTTTTTCTATTTTAAAACATGTAGCTCATAGTTCTGATATTGTTATGCAGTTAAGAAGTATAAATGTAATTACATTCATCTTTTAAAATTTTTCAGATCTACATTTAACAAGCAGGCCATGTGAACTCACACAGTGTTTAGTCTACTGAATAAGAAAGAGAGAGGGGGGGAGAGACTGACAGCTATTAATATCACATCTCGCACTGCAGGCTTGATAGTAAAAAAAAAAAACACATTCACCCGATATCTTTGTGTAAAACAGTGCCCACTTACAAAACAAAATCACAGTTATTGTGATACTGTATATGAACTCCACATTGTCTCTTACAAAGCTCAACGACCAACATGACTTTGTTGCAAAAAGTTTGGCTTTCCGTGCTGTGGTTACTGAAGTCAGAGGGTGCATTAAGACTTTGGCTAAAATAGCAGCACAAAATGTTTTAAAACAGCAACACAGTAAGAGCTCTCCTTCCCCTAACTCTTGGCTAAAAGATCTTATGTCATTCCCACACTGAGAAAAAAATAAAATTTTGTATCAGGGTCAAATTCACCTGACAGTTTTTATAAAACTTGGAATCCTTTTCTTAACTTAACTAACTCCACGCCCTTCTTAGGTGATTAGGAAAGATGGATCTAATTAAGATAAACTGATGTCATTTTTTATATCACTTTATTTTTTTCTACTATCCAGACTGGGTGCTGAAGTGGACCAGTTATTTAAAGAGGCGAGACACAGCATATGCAATGTACTATTGTCAATCTTTGTTTTTGTGCTTTTAACCACTTTGATTTACTCCTCTAAAAGTCCCTTTTGTTTTATTTTATTTTTTTATTTTATTTTATTATTATTATTTTATTTTATTTATTTTTTTGCTGTGTTTATTGTTCACTCCTCCTGTTCTTTTTCATTAAGGAGGAGAGAGAGTTGTATTTGCTTATAGTCAACACTTGTTTCTATTTGGCTTCTGCATTTAATTGTGAATGTGACTCTCTAGTTGGGGGGAGGAGGGGGGTTGTTAGCCTTTTAAAATGGGGGGGGGGGGGTTGAAATGTATCCTTACTAATTGTACATGTACTTTATCTTGACAACCCAATAAAGATATGGGAAAAAAAACAGCAACACTAAGCTCACAGCCTTTCATTCAAGAAGCTATAGTTCATTGAGAGGTTGCACAAGGCACATACACATGGTGCAAGATCAAGTTGACAAGGTATAAAACTAAGAACATAAACCTTTGATGAAAAAAAGGAAGCTGTTAATTCTAAAACAAGTGGAAATAACATAGATAAATAATGAAGGAATAAAGAACTTCTTGATTTTTTTCCTCCAAGTCTGGAGAGCCACTAGGGAGGGGCCAAAAAGCAGTTGTGTTTTCTATTTGACTTACATAAACAAGTTGGCTAGACATTACAATGTGCTAAATGCTACTAAAACGATGATGGATAGAAACTGATAAGGACATACCCCAAAATACCAAATAGTAGCCGAGGCGTTTATTTGCTTCAATTACTGAGCAGACCAGGCGTTTATTTGGGACCAGGCGACTAGTTGGGACAGGCGTTTAATTCCTTTTGCACAAAAATTTTACTTAGCAAAAAATGAAAAATATGGTAAATACAGTATAATCAGATTATTTATTTACACTAGAATGAATAACACCTGTACATTTTCAAGGCAAGATTACAGTACTGTTGTTACACACTTGTCTGGTCATACTGGTCATGACTGACTGGTATTTAAGTTAATGTCATACTTCTTTTTTTTTTTTTCACTGCACCAGAGTGATGGAGATAAGCAGCAACATACCGCTAACTGACGTTACCGGTCTTCTGACGTTAGTTAAGGGCAAAAAACAAACAGCGGCAGTGGCAACGTCTTCTTTGTTAAATTTTCAAAGCCCTACTCTGTAAGATTCAGGCTTTCTGCTCTCTAGTGCCCTCTATGGACGTAGAGTGCAGCTGCACTGTTGTGAAACAGAGCGCCTCACACCAACATGCATTTGTTGACATACAGAGGGAGGAGAAGCGAGCCGACAGGACATCCAGAGAGACAAATAACTGTAAAGGTTCAGTCTGATCATGATTCTTTTCAAGTGTCAGATGTCAGTTGTGAGCTTAGCATTTGCATGTGTGTTCTGTAAACCTTGACCCGTAGCTTGTACGCTGCGCTGAATAAATTACACGAGGCGTTTATTTGGAACGGGCGTCTATTTGTCAAAATGTACTGCTGCACCCAGTGTTTATTTGGGACCGGGCGTTTATTTGGGATTTTACGGTAAATTAGCAAGTTAAATGTTTCCTGTATAAACATTAATCATTCTATTTGCAACTGCAAATAAAAGATGCTTCATAGTTTCATTTTTAAGTGGCACTGCAGGAGATGCTGCTTCGAACAATTATACTGATTGTGACACTCAAAGCTGTAATCTGACAGAGTGTCACCGTATGGACTTCATTCTGATTAACCTGCACACACTGAGAGTCTGGCCAGTAACATATATATGTTCTAATAACCTGAGAGCTATTGTACTGGTTCTTATGGTTCAACATGCTGTGCCTTTATCTTGATTTCTAAAAATAGCCCTCTGATTAGCTCCAATAGTCTATCATCATGTCTTACAGGGCCTTTACCTATAGGCATGGGGAACTTGATACCCTATTTCAAGATTATAGTTATTTAGAACTGTAAAGTAAGTCTCCCATCAGTAATCTTTACATGTCAACCTCTGATTGACTGCTTTAAACTCCAGCTAAGTGTGTTGTACTAAGAATATCTGGACAAACTGGAATCTGCTGCTTTTAGTCTGTTTCAAAGCAGCAGATTAATATGAAAGCTGTGTTACAATGTTAGACAAAATCTCTTTCCCATTTGAAACATACTGCCTGACCAAAAAAAATTGCTACCAAAAAAAAGTTGGACCACCTTTTGCTTTCATTACAGCACGCTTACACTGTGGCATTGTTTCAATAAGCTTCTGCAGTGTTACAAGATTTATTTCAGTCCAGTACTGCATTAATTTTTCATCAGTATCTTGTATTGGTGATGGAAGAGTCTGACCATTGCACAAAGCCTTCTTTGGGGTTCAGGTCTGGACTCTGTGTGGTGGCCAATCATGTGTAAAACTGTTATATCATGCTCCCCGAACCACTCTTTCACAAGTTGAGCCCCACGAATCCTGGCATTGTCACCTTGGAATATGGCCAAGCCATTTGGGAAGAGAAATCCACTGATGGAAGAACCTGGTTATTCAGTATATTCAGGTAGTCAGCTGAGCTCATTCTTTGGACCATAATGTTGCTGAACCTCAACCTGACCAACTGAAACAGCCCCAGATCATAGCACTGCCCCCACTGGCTTGTACAGAAGGAACAAGTGTTGTGTTACTCAAGACCAGTCTTTACTCAGTCTTGTCTCGGTCACCGGCTGGCCGGACTCTGGATTTTCCGTCAAGACCAGTCAAGACAAATCAAGACCGACCAAGACCAGCACTGATCTGTTGTTCTTCAACTTCATTAATATCAATAAGGAGGAACACTTGGTAAAACAACAAAAAGCTTCAATTTATGTGTTATTTCGCCCTACGATGACTGCAGCATTCCCATTGTTATGACTGAGGGACACCCCACTTAACTGTTCAACCTTGTGATTTTTAAGATTGATTTTGATGGTCTTGGTCTTGTCTCGGTCTCGGCTTGTCTTGGTCTTGGTCTCGACTCGGTCTTGACCCCTAAAAGTCTTGGTCTTGACTTGATCTTGTTGCATTCTAGTCTCAGGCAAGTCGTGATCTTGGATATTGGAGTCTTGAGCACAAAACTAGTAGGCACTAGGCATGATGGGTGCATCACTTCACCTGCCTCTCTTCTTACCCTGATGCTCCCATCACTCTGGAACAGGGTCAATCTGGACTCATCAGACCACATGACCTTCTTTCAATCCTCCGCAGTCCAATCTTTATTCTCCCTAGCAAACTGAAGCCTTTTTTTCTGGTTAGCCTTACTGATTAGTGTTTTTCTCAAGGCAACACAGCTGTTCAGTCCCAATCCCTTGAGTTCCCTTCACATTGTGAAAGGGAATCATGATTTAATTTTGATCTCTCAGAGGCACATAGAGACAGACAACCATTCACACACTCATCCACTCTTCAGGGCAATGTAGAGATACCAGTATACAGTACAGGCCAAAGGTTTGGACACACCTTCTCATTCAGTGTGTTTTCTTTATTTTCATCACTATTTACATTGTAGATTCTCACTGAAGGTCTCAAAACTGTGAATGAACAAATGTGGAATTATGTACTTAACAAAAAAGTGTGAAATAAATGAAAACATGTCTTATATTCTAGGTCTTCAAAGTATCCACCCTTTGCTCTGATTACTGCTTTGCAGACTCTTGGCATTCTCTTTATGAGCTTCAAGAGGTAGTCACCAGAAATGGTTTTCACTTCTCAGGTGTGTCTTTCCAGGGTTAATTAATGGAAATTCTTGCCTTATTATTAATTATCTGACTCCGTGGAGCAGGCACAGGAACTCTTGAACAGAGTGGAGGTGAAATGCGCTAAGGTTGGCCCCAAACTAAATGCAAAGGAGACTGATGTAATGACCTATAACATCCACATGGACCATCTGCCTATTACAACATCAGACGGCAACGCTCTGCAAGAGGTCAATGACTTCAAGTACTTGGGTTCCTGGGTAAACTCCACAGAACAGGACCTTAAGATCAGCATGGAGGGCCCTGAACGGTATGTCAAGAGTGTGGTGCTCAAATCTCCCTCGACGCATAAAGCTGGGTCTATTCCATGCCACTGTAGAGTCTGTCCTCCTGTATGGCTGTGAAAGCTGGACCCTGACACCCATCCTGCAGAAGTCCCTGGATGGGTGCCACACCAGAATGCTTCGAGCTGTTATGAATGTGGACCAGAACATCCACATTTCCAACAAGGACCTGTACGGGCAACTGCCGAGGCTCAGCGAGAAGGTAGCAGGTAGGAGGATGAGGCTGGCCGGCCACTGCCACAGACATCGGGAGCTCCCGGCCAGCAGGCTGGTCCTGTGGGAACCAACGCCTGGGCATCAATCGTGCTATACGTGCAATACGTGCTAACGTATGTGGACGTCCTGAAGAGGGATGCAGGAAATGAAAGCTCCTCAGAGCTGGCTGGGTGTATGGAGAACCGGAAGGATTGGAGACTCCGATGGAAGCTCGTCTGAGGACGACTGAGAGATGGGTTTGGGACCATCATTTGTGTTGTTCAGAAGTCAGGCTGATGCCCAGCTCACAGCCCTATTAGACAACTGTTAGAATTAATATTATGGCAAGAACCAATCAGCTAAGTTAAGAGAATCGAGTGTCCATCATTACTTCAGTGAGAATCTACAATGTAATTAGTGATGAAGATAAAGAAAATGTATTGAATGAGAAGGCGTCTCCAAACTTTTGGCCTGTACTGTCTAACAAGCCATGTTTTTTGGTCTGTGGGAGGAAGCCTAGGGATGCAGACTCCACACAGAGAGGCCTTGACCAACACAGGGTGTTGAACCAGCAACCTTCTTGCCATGAGGCACGTGCACTGTTTTGACTTCAAACAACTTTTGCCCAACAGTTGTACTTGCTGTGGTATTTGGGTGAGGTGGTATTGCTTTTGTAGAGCTAACTTTCTTTAAGGGCAGCTCAGAGTTTAATATTCCTGTAGCAACATTGTATCTGCTGAGTGATCCATTTTATCTAAATGAGTCAACGCTAATGTGAAGATTATTCACTGACACAGGCCCCGTGGGTATACCTGACCTGTCATCACTCTCCCTCTGCTCTCTGAAGTACGCTCCATCCATCTCACCTCGGCCCTCCCTGTCTCCTCCTCCCACTGGATTTACTCTCATCCCCTGTCCAAATGTCAAGCACTGGCCTCTATACAGTCATATTTGAAAGCTACTGTACTTCAGCTTTTGCAGAACAAGTGGACAATCTGCACAAAAATAGATCAAAACACACAGATATTTTGCAGGGGGATTAAAGTACAGTATTCATTTTAATATATGTGTCATGACATGCGAAGGTTGAGCGTGGGTGATGGACGACAGCCATCTCTGCCTTTTCTCCTTTTCTGGCCTCTCTCCATATTGGCTTCTTCTCTTTTGTTTTTTAGCCAGCAAAGTGATTTCACCTCAGCTCACAACTTTATTTACATCTCCCTTAAGTCCCTCAGCGGTAAAGGCCACAGCTCAAGGCAGCTGCAAGGACAAGCCGCTGAGTGGGCCCGGCTTTATTTGAGCATGTGTTTATGAATGCCTGTGTGGTATGTTTGTGTGTTGTGGATTTAAACAAAAGAAAGAAAAACAGTGTTTGCTTGATATTTGAAAGTGCTGAATTTTTCACACAGGGATGTCATTAGAGATGCCCACAAATAGTAAATGCCCTTCTTGTTATAAAAAAAAAAGAACAGGAACCACTGAGAATAAGGGACTACGCATAACTTCATTTAAGATGACAACACATGAAATAATCAATTTTGAATATTTAGAAACAAATTTTTGAAAACCATGCCCCCAGTCAAAAAGTTAGCTTTAAAGTGTGCCATACTCTGACATGTCAGAGCTACTTAGCATCACAGTTATGGCCTCTACCCTGCTGCTGTAATGTACCAATCTCTTCTTGTAAACGACAGTGAATATAATGCATCAGAGGTGTCTTTAGAGCTGAAAATTGCAGATTAAGTTGTTTGAAGGTTGTGTCAGGTCATATTAATCTATCACAACTTGGTCATAAAGCAGTGAGTTATCACATCCAGCAGAGCATGTGGATGTTAGATGCCAGGCATATTAAGAATCAGGACTTCCTCAGTGGGAAAAGGCAGCAGGTGCTCCTGTGAGATCACAGTTTGTAGGTTTTGTAGGAGAAAACAAGGCTAACAGTATTTGTGAAACAGGGCGATGGATCTACTCATCCACAGTTCTTGAGTGTCACAACAATGCCTCTTATTGGTGAGGATGTGCTTCCATGATTTGCTGCTGCAGTTGAAATCAGTGTTTGTTTTATGCTGACTCCAGAGATTTTTAATGGGGAACTTTTTTTTATATTGTACTGCAGTGCAGGTTGCTAAGGAACTTTAAATAATGCAAATAGCAAATAGGACCGGATTACACCTGGATGATACATTACAGATGAGAACAAAATTGCTGGTACCCTTCCTTCCTTGAAGAAAGAAAAACACACATCACTGAAATAACTTGAAACTGACAAAAGTAATAACAAATAAAAAAATTACTTAAAATCAACTAATGAAAATCAGACATTGCTTTTGAATTGTGGTTCAACAGAACTGTTTTAAAAATATAAAATAATTAAACTTGCCTCGACAAAAATGATGATACTCCAAGAAAAGATTGAAAATGATTTGACCACAGGTGCTCAGGTGTGTCCTGTTATAAGTATCACAGGTGTCTCCAAGCTTGTAATCAGTCATTCTGTCTAATTAAAGGGTGAACAGTCGTCGCTGTGTTGTTTGGTATCATGGTGTGTACCACACTGAACATGGACCACAGAAAGCTAAGGAGAGAGTTGTCTCAGGAGATTAGACAGAAAATTATAGATAAGCATGTTAAAGGTAAAGGCTGTAAGACCATCTCCAAGCAGCTTGATGTTCCTGTGACTACAGCTGCACATATTATTCAGAAGTTTAAGGTCCACAGGACTGTAGCCAACCTCCCTGGACATGGCTGCAGGAGGAAATTTGACATTAGATTTAAGAGCTGAATAATACGAATGGTAAACAAAGAGACCAGAACAACTTCCAAAGAGATTAGATGTGAGCTCCAAGGTCAAGGGACATCAGAATCAGATCACACCATCTGTCATGATTTAAGCCAAAGTAGACTTAATGGAGGACATCACTGTTGAAAGCAAAGTATCAAAAAGCAAGACTGGAATTTGCCAAAATGCATATTGACAAGCCACAAAGCTTCTAGGAGAATGTCCTTTGGACAGTTGAGACAAAACTGGAACTTTTTGGTAAGTCACATCAGCTCTATGTTCACAGACACAAAAATGAAGCATACAAAGAAAAGAACATGGTACATACTGTAAAATATGGAGGAGGCTCAGTTATGTTCTGGGCTGCTTTGCTGCATCTGGAACAAGGTGTCTTGAATATGTGCAGGTGAAATGAAATATCAAGACTACCAAGGCATTCTGGAGAAAAATGTGCTACCCAGTGTCAGAAAACTTGGTCTTAGCTGTGTGTCATTGGTCCTTCCTGAAGTGAAGTGAAGTTCCATGAGCCCTGATCTAAACCATATTACATATGTACATATGTGAAAGGAGATAAAATATGCAGTCTGGAAAAGACACCCTTCAAACCCGAGACAGCTGGTGCAGTTTGCTCATGACTGTGGGCCAAAATACCTGTGGACAGGTGCAGAGGTCTCATTGAGAGTTGCAGGAATCGCCTGATTATTGCCTGAAAAGGTTGTGCAACAAAGTATTGATCATTTTTGTCCAGGCCAGTTTAATGTCTTTGTTTTTAAAACAATTCTGTTGAACCATAGTTCAAAAGCAAGGTCTGATTTTCATTAGTGTATTATCATTAAATTTTTATTTATTATTACTTTTGTCAGTTTCAAGTTATTTCAGTGATCACTCGTGTTTTTCTTTCTTCAACAGAAGGGTACTAGCAATTTTGTCCATGTCTGTATGTGATACATAGGCCATGAAACAGAGAAAAATAAATTTATCACAGGAATATCTTGTAATAGCATGTAAAATGTAGGCTAGTGATCTAAGTTACTATTTACTTGAAAGAAAACGAGCTTTACTTCACTAAAACTACAGCCTGGTGAAAGAGGCAAGCCAAGTTATGGCAAGACGACAAAAGTAACTTATTACTGTACATGCTAGAAGTTTGATCAATTGTGTAGATATATGCATAATTATATTTAAATAAAAACTATTATTATTATGATTTTGAATATGATTATTATGATTATCAAAACTATATTAACTATTGTTGTTATTATAATAATAATAATTATTATTATTATTATTTTGTGGTTCATTATATACAACCAAAGCTTTTTTGCATTTTTGTTAGACCATTTTTTTGTTTTACCTGTTTGTATCAGCTTTCTTTTTTCTGTTTCATCTCTTTAATTTGCCTTTTCAAATGTTTATACTTCTTTGCAGTTCTGCTCCTGCAAGGTTCTGTTTAAGAAGCCTGATTTATTTCAATCAATCAATCAATCAATCAATCAATCAATCTTTATTTGTATTGTGCCAATTCATAACAAGTGTTATCTCAAGACACTTTACATAGAGCATAAAGCTCTTCATTTTATGGATACACATATATGCATAGATACATATATACATGTAAAATACACTTGTATCTATATCTATCTATCTATCTATCTATCTATCTATCTATCTATCTATCTATCTATCTATCTATCTATCTATATATATATATATATATATATATATATATATATATATATATATACATCCAACACCCAACATGAATCCATATAGCCAACCATGAATCCCTCCATCATGGCAGCAAGAAAAAACCTTCTGTTAAGCAGCAGGAAATCTTGAATGTTGATCCCAGTCTCATGATGAACAGCAAATGCTGTGTTGGGTGTGTGGGTGAAGGAAGGGAGGTAAGAGGAGACAAGTGGACTACAGTAAGAACTAAAGTTAGTGACAGATCCATGAACCATAGACCTGTCTGATTTATTAGAGGTTAGCCTCTTGAGATGCTACACCTTGTTTTCAGGAGAGTCCCCATGTCTGAATGGTCGAAGTGATAATTTTTGGAGTATAATCGATGATATTCTCACTTAAAATAAGAATTTATGGTAGTGACGAACTCATGGATGCCCAGACCACAAGTGCACCCCTACCATATTTGTCTCCGTTAAATATAAATGTGTTAAAGGCCTCTTGAGATGTGACATCCCATTTTCAGAGGGACCTCATGACTATGTGGTGCTGAATATAGATACTATAGATGTATCAACCATGGATAGGGAGATCATGCTAATATCTACATTAACAGCTATAATGATATTAATTTATGTAATTACTGACATCCATTTTGAAAAAGAAAAGAATTGCAATCTAATACACCAACCAACCTTATTCCCTTGTGATGGATGTAATTAAACAAACCTCACTGTCCCAAATTATGTGGGAATGCTTGTCACTTGATAAAGGCCTATTGAGATGTTTTTTAATAACTGAATTTATGGTTTTGTTAGGCAAACAGCCGGATAGGCATGCTTGCACTGTTAAATAGACAAAAACCAAACTAATAAAGTTACGTGATAATAACGTGTACCTCATTAGTTCACCATATTCCCATCTCCCCTAATCTGAAATCAACTTCTGTTTTGTTTTCTAATGGGTTATGCTCTTCTTCTCTCCTTTATTAATTAACGATTGAATGAATGCCAGCTGATCTTTCCAGATTACACTGGTGAATGTAAACTCAATACTTGTTTGTTTTATGATTAATTTTGTTTTACTTGTGAGCATGTCCCCACTCTTCTGTCCCCAGTGTTTCCGGCTAATGAGCTTGGCTGCAGCATGGACACTGGAGGTATAAAGGATTAAAAAGCTGCGCCACCGTCTTGCAGAAACACATCGTCCACTACAACTACGCGCCCATGAGTCTGCTCACATCATTTACTCTTCCTTTAAAGTGTTTTGGACTGTGACAGAGATCTCTGCTGCTGCTTTGATGAAGGAAAAGTGTAGCTTGTTATTATTTATACTTGTTATTAAGGGGGTGTCTGATGCTCTTGTGATGAAGTTGTCCTACTTCAGACTTTGGATGAGTGGAGCTGCCGTTCTCTCCACCTATGCAGATGAAAATATATTCTTACAGTAGTTGTTTTTAATGATGGTGGAGATATTAAGCTATTGAATCTTGATTGTAGATGAGCTCACATTGTGTTAATGGCACGAATGACCAAAGAACAGAGAGGGGAGCTGCAGCCCATGTGGGTTAGTTGACCTGGATATGTCAGTCTTTGCACCATAATGTTGAAACCCAAAATGTCCAATTAAAATGTGTATATTACTCAAATGCTGAGATGTCGACACCAGATTGAGCATTCAATGGATTTCACCAGACAATCTGGACAAGAGCCCATAAAAAGTGTTTGGAAATGGGCAGAACCAATTTAAAGTTTTTGTCTTCTGTTTAATTCATTATGCATGCATATGTATATATATATATATATATATATATATATATATATATATATATATATATATATATATATATATATATATATATATATATATATATATATATATATATATATATATATATATATATATATATATATATATATATATATATATATATATATATATATATATATATATATATATATATATATATATGTTACATCACCCCTCTGTGTAAATAGATAGAGGGAGAGAAAAAAAATTGAAAAATTAAAGATGAAATAGAAAGTAAAATAAAATATTTATAGAAATGTGTTATATTGCACAGGATGATTGAATATTCACAGAATAAATATACAGATGGTGATTGGGCTGTGCTGCTTTGGGCCACACACAGTTATTGTAGACTGGAGCCTCGTAAGATGGATCTGTTTGATTATAGACATTGAATCAGGCAGATCCAGCTGCACTGCAATGTTACAAATAGGTTAACTGCTGAGAAAAGTTGTTTTTTGGCTAAGTTAATCTTCAACCAATGCATTGAAAGTCCTCCCTGTGTAGATCTTTAGCTGTTCAGTCCATCTGGTGTTCCCTTGAGCCTCATCTCCAGGTCAATGCCTTCCAGAGGGCTGATCAGAACTTTACAATTAGTTGATTGAACCCTCCTCCTGCGAGCCATCTGCCTGAGCACGTAGTGGAACTGATGTCCTCACCTGCCAGAGGCAATTAACTATAAATACGACTTTCCCACTCATACAGCACGATCCTCCTCCCAGCTGAGAATAAAAGGCTGAACTATGTCGAAGTTGAGGAGGGGGTGTGAAACCTGCCCGTGGCCCCCAGAAGGTGATGGGTAATTACTTCCGTCAGATTTATACTGGCAGTCAAGCGTAATGGTGGACCACTGTCTTCGACCCTCGTAAGGTGGGAGGTTTTTTGGGCTGCTGCAGGTTGGAAGAGAAAAGTGGGAAGTTGAAGGGGTGATGGTAAAGCTGTGTGATTAATTGAAAGAGCAGCTCAGGGTTAGCCTTCATTGTTGGGGCGATGGGTCAAACGAGCGCGGCATTAGATGCGTCCTCTACTGCATGGCTGCCCCCCTGTACTCTGCTATATGATGTAGGTCAGACTGTGAAAAGTGAGAAAGAGGGAGAAACAGAGAGAATGAGTTGAAGACACCTATGAAAAAACACATTTTGTGGAGCCACAGACCCTTTCTTTTCGACTGACATTTCAATTAAATTGCTATCACAAGTGCCAAGAGTATTGTTGACTTCATATCTGGCTCCGATATTTTTTTTTTCTCTCTGATGGATTTGAATTACTTGAAAAGTGTAGGAAATGTCCTCAACTAAGGCGGCAGAGGATAGAAGTGCCAAAGATAGTCTCAAGCTTCAATAACAGTAAATAGATGTCTGCTATTAGAAAAGAATAGTCCACACAAAAGAAAGATAAGAGCAGCAAGGGGATTTAACACTCACAAAAACATCTAAAACGCAAATTAATGCAATTCACCTTCACCACTCTACATTCAGACACTGACATCCTTATTCTTTATCTATTATAAAATCCTCAGGGTGTGTGATGTGAATGTCACAGCCGCACCGATCCACAGCTCAGCCATTAAAGTCGTCCTGAACATGACAGATCTTTGAAGCCGCACCCCCACTCTTTCCCCACACTGATCCTCTCCTTCCAACCTAAAAATGAGGGTGTTCTCTTATCAAACCTGTTGTTTCGACATTGTTAACAGTGGCATATGATTTTCTTATTCCCTTTTCATTTCTTGCGATATTTCTCCTCCTACTGTTTCAATTATTCATAAAATGCCATTTTATTTGCCATCGTTTCCCACTGATGCCCTTGAAGTACAACAGTGAAGATCTCCAGAATGCTTGGAAGCACATGGGCGTATCGTTGATAGCAGCAGTGAGCTATCAATCAGCGAAACAGATGGCCTATCAGCTTCCTGGCTTTGTTTAGACATGTCTACACTGCACAGAGGTGACCTATCAGAGATAATGCTTCTACGATCCAGCATGACTAATCCACCTGACTTTTATTTAAATAAGAAACAATGTATCTGTCTCACTTTGATAATTTTGATCATCATTGTTGCAGCAGATAATATGCATTATTTTATATATTTTCATGCCCTATTTTCCCAGAGGCTAATGAAAGCTGGGATGAAAAGTGAAATAAACGACGAGCCGCTCATTGTTCCAGCAGCACGTCCGGCTTATCATCAGCTCCATGTTGGCTTTCACAGCACAAGAAAGAGCAGCCATGTCAATCCTCATTAATTCTCCCCATGAATTAGAAGCAAAGTAGATGATAGGAAATTAATGTCTGCAAGGAGATACTTAAATTATTCAACAGTAACAGGATTATGATGAAAGATCACCACACTGGCCTGTTTCTCTCTGTCCCCATCCATTATTCTTCCCTTGTACCTCCCTCTCCTTCTTTTTGTCACTTTTTTGTCGCTCTTTTTTGTTACTTCTGTCACATGTTCCCAGGACACATTAATATTTTTAAACCTTTCCTTTTTCCCATGTTATCCCCATTATTAGTGTGAGTGTTGTGCATACATAAACTTATCCTGCATTAAGTCATAAACTTGAGATTTTATTTATGAATTCTCATCTTTTCAGCATCAGTTATGATTTTTTATGTATTTCATGTCTCCACTGTCAAATAGATAAAAGTACATTAAGATATTTACAACCTGTTTTTCATGTATGAGGGATAAGCATAAAAAGTGAAAAGCTTAAATGGAGTTGATAGAAAAAGTTTTTGAGTTTGGTTTATGGCCCAGATTTGGATTTAGGTTACTTTTACAACTAACAAAGTGGTAAATTTCTTTGGAAACTTTGTTTTACTACAGGTGGTATAAGCCCACACAAACTCTGGTCCACTTAAAGGTGCTATGAGGAGAATCTATTACCGGCGACATAAAGACTCTGCTACCCATGAGCACATGCGGCAACTGTTGTAATGCTGCATTTCAGTAACCTCGGAACTGGGAGTGACATCATCTGCGTCTTATCGGCGTTCCAGTTGAAGTCGGAAAAAAACAAACCGATCTACCAGGCTATTGTTAGCTGTTGTTGGCACGCCCTGTGTTGTTGTATGGAGAATATGATTATCATATGGCAGCATTTTTATAAGTATAAGTCTAACAATACAATGGTTACAGCTGATCTAGGGTGACACACCCCAGTCAGAAGTGCAAATAAATAGATTATTACAGGAGCTAAATAACTGTTCACACTGGGGGCATCCTTCTTCGATTGTCAACTCGGAGGTGGCGAGGTTTCACCGAGTTCCCAGTAGGAAATTCCAACTTCGGGGGACGTTCCAGTTGCAGTTTCCTACTTGAAACTCAGAAATTCCTACTTCTGACTACAACTGGAATGCAGCAAAAGACGTGACCCAAGCCAAAGCGTGTGTTTGTTGTGATGCTAATGAATGCAGCTCAGACCTTCCTCAGAACTCTGCATTGCTTTACAACTTCTTTTTTCAACAACTTACAGGAAGCAAAGGGACGAGGTAATGTATCTCTTTCTAGTTACGTAGCGGTAGTTTTTGATGTGTGACAACAAGCAATTTTTGTAAAACTTAGTATCGTAGTTTTGTAGCCGGCTATATATCGCTACTTACAGCCCGGTGCTCTAAGACGTGATGAATAATATAAATTTGCTCCAGTTTTAATTGTCTTGTTCCCGAAGTTGAGTATCCAGGCCAGTCCAGCCCTGTCCGACCTGACCACGAAGCTAAGGAATAGCATTTATAGATAACCTATTTTGATGCTATAAAACTCATCTTAAAGTGTGTATTTCGATCAGGCATATATCTATAAGTGAGACTTTTTTGTAATTACTTAGAAACTCCTCACAGTCCCTTTAAACAATGGATTTTACAAAGTTCAGTTCCAGGCAGATGACAGCATTGGCGTAACCAGCCATAATCCTGTGCACATTGAATGTATGTTCACCTCCACCAAGGTTTTGTTTTTGCCAGGGTCTGTCTGTTTATTTGTTTGTCTGTTTGCATGACTATGCAAAAACTACTGGATGGATTTATTTTACCAGAGTTGTGGTTTGAAGGCATCAAGGTGGCACAGCAGGTAGTGCGGACAGGGGCCTTTCTGTGTGAAGTTTGCATGTTCTTCCCGTACATGCATAGGTTCCCTCCAGGCACCCCGGCTTCCTCCACAGACCAAAAACATGCTCAGTAGGTTAACTGGTGACCAGGCTCCAGCCCCGTCCAGACCTCGAATGGGACAAAGGAGTATAGAAAATGAATGTATGAAATGAAGGAGTTGTGGTTTGGTCCAAGGAAGAAACCATTGAGTTTTGGTGGCTATCCAATCCAGACTGATGTCACAAAAGACACTGAGGTTTATATTGGCAAATCCCATTCATTTAGGTAATCATGGGAATTGTAGTTTATTTGCAAAAGCCACTGCTGTAACTGAGCTGCTTGGTGGAGGTCTGTGCTCCCAGAGCGCTTTTCTAGTTCTGAAGTGGTACTGGCTTATAGGCCATCAAATTATGTTATCTATTCTTTCTGTAAAGGATGAGGAAAAATTGTAATGCATGAGCTCAGCTCTTTCTTTTAACTCAGACATGTAGGTATGTCAAGGTATGTGAAAAACCTACATGTCTGAGTTTAAAGAAAGAGAAATATATATTCCTGACAACTTGTCTGTACTCCCAACAATGTTAACCCTACTTCATTCATAGGTATTCATGAGTGAGGAAGTTTAGGGGCTCAAGGGTATCCAACTATTTCATGTGATTCACCAAAAATGATGCAATAGAGTCCACGGTCGTGCTCAGATGTCATGTAATATTCCAGAGTTGATCAGCTAGTAATTCAGAAACAGGACGATTAGCTCTTCCTCAGGTGAGTCCAGCCAAAACAATACTCAGAATCATTGAGTCACAGAGGCTCTGTAATGTAATGAAACCACATGAGGAAAATATTTAACTCAAGCTCGAGTTTGAATCTTTGAGTTTGTTGGAGAAGGTGGAAGTATGGTGGGATATTATCATCTCTCTAAGTGCTGGTAAAACCACCAAATTCATGACAGACGGGATGTCAAAGACTACATTGCTAGCAATTAGCATTGTGAAGACAGCACAAGTTTCAAAGTGGAAGTAATCTACAGAGTGCATCAAACAATGGAAGTTAACGTCACTGCGTTAACTGACAGCCTACAGGTACCCCAATGAGCAGCCAAGGGGACAGGTGGAGGACAGCACATGTCTACAGAGCTGGATTATAACATTTATTACATGTGGACCCTCTGCCCTGGTGAGTAAAGCCATTCTTAATTTTCTGACCATGTTGAGCTTGTATGACTTCTTCATTCTGCCGGACTGATAGATTCACTGTACATAGTGACCAATGTGTCTCTTTATCTGGGAGGTCGTTGTCATAAGAAGGCTCTGCATATCTAAATAGGTGTTTGTGTGGGTTGTTGTGGCCTTCAGTGGTTTGAGCTCTGCTGCTGTTGTTTCATGGTCTATGAGGATAACGTATTGCATTTATAATTAATGTGGAAAAACAGTACAAACAGTGGACAAAGCCTCTATTCCCCTCCATTTTCATATTTTTGTATATGTTTGCAGTTCATGCTTTAGCAAGACACTTTGTGGGTCCCCTCAGAGTGTAAACAAAATGTCCTCCGTCTTTCTTGGTAGCTACAGACCAGCAGCTGATGGCTTATTCTGTAGGTGCATACAATTAAAGCATTCTAAAATTTTGTAACATCTTTATGTTTACTTATAGGTCACCATAAGAAAAATGTGCAAACCTATCTGAAAGCCTGAAACTATTATATCCAATACTATTGAGAAGATGATGAAGTATTTACAATTGTAGCAAACTCTATTTCAATGTCTCTGCTTATTGGGCCAATAAAATACTAACACATTCAGCTGAGGAGGAGGAGGAGTGGATCTGTTACCTGTGAGTGTGTGTGTATATTCTATTCTATTCTATTCTATTCTATCTATCTATCTATCTATCTATCTATGGAATGCTAGAATTAAGGTATCCGACACTGGCTCTCATACAAACATTACAATTCCCATTATCCCATTGGCATCCCTGGATCAGAGCTCTGTTTGCTGTGGGTGTGATTAAAAAATGCAGAAATTGTACATTGTACAACTTTTCCCAGTTTTATGAAGAAAAGGGAAAAAACTTTTTTTTTTTAAATCTATGTTTTTTTTTTAATTAACATATTCATCCATTTTCTATTGCAGTGTTTTGCAAAGTGTGAGGCAGGCCTCCCACAGTGGGTGAAAGACAATTTCAAGGGAGGCACAGGATGAGAAAACAAACCAGATTAATGTGTTCTGCACAGCCAATCTGTACTGAATATGGAGCAATTAATGTTTCAGTAATACAAACAAAGAGGAAACAGTTTCTGGAGTGCACAGAGAAAAAAAGGCAACATGGTAAATTGAAGTTTGGGCATTTGGTAATGATTATGGTTGAGGTCTTAAACAGACTTCTTAGCAATGTTATAACAATGGGATTATTTTTAAAAGACTAATTAAATATTCAAAGAAAATTCATATATAATATCTGTAAGAATCAGAAAACAGAAAAATCCTGTGGGGTTGGGGCATCATCAGGGGAGGCCCACTCTCCCACACTTTGATAACCCCTGACCTGTACTGCTTTATCCTTCTGTGTTAGGGGCTGAAGTCTAATCCAGGTAACTGGTCACCAGCCAATCATAGGGCATAAAGGCAAATATATAACCATTTACACTCACACTTACAGGCAATTTAGGGTCACTTATGCAATTAATTAGCGTGTTATTCATCTGTGGGTGGAGTCCGGGGAAACCTGATCCTAATGTATACTGGGAGAACATGAAAACTCCATTCAAGAAGGGGAGTCGAACCATCAACCTAATGGAGAGGCACCAGTGCTGACTGCAGCACCGTTGTCCATTTATCCTGCCGTCTGTTGTGGGGTTGCAGGGGGCCGACATTGGGCTAGTGGTGGGATACACATTAGGCTAGTTTTCAGCCGTTCACAGGGCATACGCGCAGAGAAGGGACAACCTTTTAACCCTTTTATGCATGAATTAAGTCTCACGGACATATTTCTTTAAATTTTCATTTTTACTTTCAAGTTAAAAATCATGATAATTTTTTAATGTTATTTTTGTGGGAGTTAAACATCTGTCCATTACAGTAGTAATTTAGTGGAACTTGATGAGGATCCACAAATAAGTCTTTGATGAACATCTACTAACTGTATATAAAAGAAAAATAAATCTGAAGTATATATATTTTTGCTGTGATCAATATTTACCTGTGACTTAGACCAGAATGTAAAACAAAAATACAAATGAATCATGTGAAATCAGAATACAGGCATGATACCCAGTTTGCCCTTTGTTGGTTGTTTTGGATTTATGATGCAATTTTGCAATATGGTGAAAAATATGCAAAGATGATATTTTTTTAAATTTGAGACACAGGTTTTAGAATTTTCCGCCTGGTCGTTGGACATGGTACTGCAACCTAATGGGCATACAGTTTATTCCACATATCTGTCTACTGTAGTGAACACCCTGCATGTAAGGGTTAAACGCACACTCACTAGATGTTCTGACTGAATGTGGTCATTCAGTGTCACACGCCTGCCGTCCACACTCCATCTATTAGCGAGTAAATCCATGTTTCCTCTTGTAAACAGCACATATGGTGATTTTAGCTGCACGTATGTAGAAAGAGATATGTATGATGTATTTGTATTGATGATAATTGGGCTTGGGTTATAAATAAACAACTCTGTGACCCAAACAAAGCTTTGAAAGTTAAAGTAAATAATTTCACTCTCAATAATAGATGATGCTCCTCTCTCTTTGCTCTCTCTTAAACAATTAACAAGCCATGCTAAATGAGAAAAGCCAAGAAAACCAAGAAAATCCCTCCATCTCCTAGATTAGTGTTGGGGTAAAATCATGCACTGCATTGCTTTCTGGCAGTTAGGACACTCATGATACCATGTAATAGGCTTGATGTTGTAGCTGATTGTGACTTGCGTCGCATCCAGTTAGGACATGTTGTAAGGGTGTTTTTAGTAGGGGTGTGCATTGGTCCTGCTCTTACAATTCAATTCAATTCGATTCGGCAAGGTCACGATTCGACTCAATTCGATTCTACGATGCATTGCGATGCATCTAATTCTATATTACTGCAAACAACATGGTTCATTTTTTATCAGTCATGAGTAAATACAAGTAGTCAGATATACTTAACAAAGTTTATTAATAGCTAGCCTCTGTGGAAAGGAAGCCACTTAAAGTGAGGAATCAGGGCAGAGTATGGAAGAAGGAAGAATTCTCCCCTTCAGTGTATTGTTGCTGTGAAATACACTTACAAGACAGTTAAATCAGCTGCAAACAGCAAAACATCAATTTGTAATAAAATGAATTATTCATTGTAGACCAAAAATAAAAGGTGTAGGCCTAGCCTACTACCATTTCCCACACAAAACTTTTCTCCTGTAAGGAAAGGAAGCCTCTACTGAGGACCTTTGAACTATTGTTATTATTATTATTATTCTCTGCACACACCGCGTGAGCTTTGTCCAGTTTCCCATCGACTTCGTAGAATCTAAAATGTTGCAAGATGTCTGCTTTCAAAGTTTTGGGGGCGTCTTTTAGCACTCGGCTTCCCAACTCCTCCTCTTTGGCCATCTCTCGTGCTGTTCTGCTGCTATTTTTAGCACTGCTGCGGGACGCGGCTGCTTATCATGGAGCCGAAGCCAGAGCTCCGGAGCACAATGGGCTGCGTGCTTACGTCATCGTAACGTTACTCCGGAGAAGCCCCCAGATGTAATTGAAAGTTTACAACTTTATTAACATGGAAGGGCAGAAAAAAACGACACATATGATCGATTATGTGACGTTGCCGCATCGATGTTGAATCATGCAAGCCCCGCATCGCGATGCATTGCTGAATCGATTATCGTTGGCGGGCCTAGTTTTTAGAGTCACCAATCAACCTTCACTCCAAAAATGCAGGTCTAGGCAAGTGTGCTTGTCTATTGTCAATTCAGAAATATCTTAAAGACTTATCCTGATCCAAATTAGCAGAACAAGTCCAGATAAGTATCTTACTTCAAGAAATGAAAGGCAAAAAAAAGGCACTGAATTGCTAATGAAGGTTGAATATCTGGAGAAAACTAACTGCTAACTACTAACTGCCAAATGCTTCTGACTATTCAAAGTAACTTTACACTGCAGGTCACACCTACCCATTCACACCCAGTGGCATTCCTCAGCAACTTGGCACCCTAGGCAGGATTTCTGGTAGTGCCCCCCCATTACAAATAGTAAAAAATGTAAACTTGGAATAGTGCAAATAATTAGTGCAATAATAAACAGGGCCATAAACAAAATACCCACAACCTCAATCAAGCCCACAACATCTAGCCAACAACAACAAAATGGCTCAGAAAACAGCAGCATTGTCAAGGAAACAAGTGGCATATATCATCCGTTGAATAATGTAAAAGTGTTGCTGACAAAGAGTAAGCTACAGGACTAGAACTCATTGATTCATCAAACTCATGATCAATATATTTAGCCTCCAAGACAAGCTTTCAATATCATTCTGAGGCCAAACTACAATTAAAAAGTAATGTTAATCAACTACTTTTTTTCCCTTTTACCTTCACCGTCGTCGTCTACATCCTCCTCTGAGTAGCCGCTATGACTCGCCGGTCGCCATGAGAAAGTTTGGACCAAACTATTTTGAAGGAAGGGGGGTTGTGATCTTTAACAACTGAAATTGCCAGACAGTGTGTTTTTAAGAAGCCGTTACTAGTATTGTACCGTCAAAACACGTTACTGTACTACTAGAAAAATGTTATTTAAGCAAGATTTTTTGGGGGGACAACTTTGTGGAAGGGGGGGACACGTCCCCTGCGCCCCCGGATTAGCACCCATGCTATTTCTAGTGCAGGGGTTGGCAATTAAGTTTGGCCTGGGGCCAAAATTTTTCTGAACAGCTGAATGGTGGGCCAAAACATCACATCAATCAGAAACATGTTTTCTTTCTCTCTCTCTCTCTCTCTCTCTCTTTTTTCCTCCCAAAAAAAGTTTTCCCCTTATCTATAGGCTACTTGTGTATCGTGTGAATACAAAATGTAGTCTAATTTAAGAAATTATTTGTTTTAAATAAAGTAACTTTATTTCTCAGACTGTTAGTGTGTTATTACTGCTTTAGCTCCACTGTGGCTGCCTTATAAAACTGCTTATAACAGTAACTTGGTGATAATAAAGCTGCTGTCTTTAATCAGTGACTTGTTACACAGACTGTCTTTTAAGTCATCATAAATGTGCCATAGCCAACTATATTTCCCCCCCCCACATTAAATAAAAATGTGAGTAATTCCATTTTGAAAATAAGTACTTCTTTGAGCCCAGCTAACGCATTTTTAATAAAGATTTTTAAAAAAAGATTTTAAGGATTGGGCTATGATTGTCAAGTGTTTTTACTGCGACATGGCTTCCCACAATTGATAAAGGAAGAACTGAACCAGACTTCAGGTTTTCGCTCAATCCCTTTTTTATTTTACATCAGGAATCAAGCAGGTAAAAAAAACCTACAAACACAAAGCAAATCAATGTTAAATATTTCAGCAATTATTGCTTTACAAATTATTAAATATTGTTCATTTTTGACCATTTGTTTGAAAAACATTTACTTTTTATTTTAGCCATTTTTACACTGATTTTAAACTGAAAACATCAACCTTATTTAAAGCTTTTAACAATAAACAATTTTTTAACTAACATGAAATCATTTTTTAAGTACCATGACATCAAGTTATCAAACCAGATTTGATAGGTTTTAATACTTCTATTTAACAGAAACTATTTTGTACATTGAATATTTCCAGTTGCATTTAAATAAAGCAAAATTCGATATTTTAAATCAATACTTTTTTAAATTTGACTAACTCAGAAGAAACCAAACTTTAATCTTCTAAAAAAACACACTGAGATCACAAAACCCAATGCCAGAAATCCAACACAAAATTTCCCTTTTCAGCAGAGAAACCAGAGAGATGGCTTCTTGCCCCTTTTGGTTTGAAACGTCCACTTTCCATGCGCTTCCAAACTTTTGCGTCCTCTGCTTCGCTCCTCACAAGCCAAATGACTGATAGTCGGCATCCATTATCTCTAGAACTCGGCACACGCCGCTGATTTGACAAACTCCATTCACCTGTGCTGCAGGTGAGCGTGCAGCCGAGGAGCGCGCAGCAGCCGAGGAGCGTGCAGTTACGGAGTGCGCCGTTGAGCAGCGCGCAGCCGAGTGCTGCAGAGCGCGAATGGAGCAGGGGAGCATAATGATTGATTTTAGGAGGCACAGCCGCACTTCCAGACGAACGAACTCAAGCCACCGCGCTGCGGCCGCCGGCCGTCTAATGTTGTCAGCTGCGCGGCCGTGATGTTCGTGATCGCGGTGGTTTGTGTTTAAAAAAAAAAAAATTGGAGTTTGTGAAATCAGCAGCGTGTGCCGAGTTCTAGAGACAATAGATGCCGAGTATCAGTCATTTGGCTTGTGAGGGGCGAAGCAGAGGACGCAATTTTTAAAAAAATCTTTTTTATTATTATTATTTTGTGTTTTAAAAAACAAAAATCTCCACTCCTTGGCGCCCTTCTGCTCGCTGGCGCCCCTAGCATTCGCCTAATCCGCTTAATGACAGGAACGCCCCTGTTCACACCCATTCATTCTCACATTCACTCACTGATGGTTGAGGTTTTTATTTGTTCAACAGTATCAGTGCCACTCTCATACCCTTTCATTTACATTTCCATGCCAAGGACGCAGAAGTGGAAGCAGCTCTAGGGTAAGTGTCTTGCCCAAGGACACATCACCATGTGACCGACAGAGCTAGGATCGAACCCACAACTTTCTACTTACTGACCAAGTGCACCCTCAGACTATGCCCATCCGCCCACCAGCACTTCCACTTTAATTTAAAAAAAATAATAATTTCAGACACCCTCAAAAAATTGGCTTTTTTCAGTGGCAGATTATTGTACTTATTACAAGTAGCTCTGGCCTTATTTTAGTTGGTCTTCAAATAAGATGTTGATGCAGACGTGCCTGGAAAATGTGCTTAAAAAATACTCTCACCTAGATCGAAGTGTTTGCAGTGTATCAAGCAACGGGGATTTGACACACCAATCTCCTAAAGCCCCGCCACACATTCCTGTTTCTCATTGTGATTGTGCACAATTGTCATAAATCTGATGAACTGTACCTTGGTCGTGGTGCAGGTGCTACTTGATGTGGATCAGCGTTGTATAGTCTTGATCAAATGCCAGGGAACGGGGAAGGGTCCCGACAGTTTTGAACTGTTCAATACTGTCGTGGTGAATCACCATTCTCAGTATAGCAGGGTTGAAGCCTAATGCAGATCTAACTGTACGTTCACACCAAAAGCGTCAAAATCGCTTGTCGACGCTCTGCTCGCTCTCATCACACTGCTTGGCAGTTGAAAACACACATGAGCATGCAGGCAGGGGACTCGATGTGAGCGGCCGGAGGGGCGGGGCTTACAAGCTGCGATACTTGCATCACCATCTCCTTTCACTCTCGTTTTCACACTTATATGTTTATATATAAAGATTGAACTAAAATAAGACAAGTAAACAGACATACGCACAGTCTTGTGACCCTTAAACAACAGCTTATTTGATTGTTATGACTTTACCCCCCCTTTTATGAAACATTTGCACAAAGTTGAAGGCTAAATAGGGGTTGGAACGTGTATGTGTGATGCACATGGGACTTCTGTTTCCTCTTTCACTGTGGATCACACTTAGGGGGCTGAAGACAGCAATGATAAGTTTTTCCTCCCTTGTTTTCTCATCCTCCCTCTCAAAGTCTTCCGCATTGGAATCCAGATCGGCCTAAAATTGGCTGACGCCCCGTTCGCGCTGCTGCTCATTTGCGTAAAGTTGAGCTTCTACCAACTTCAGCTCATCGCTCGCAATGCTTCCACCGCGCCGCTCCATGCTGCTCGTGATCACCGCCGCCTCGGTTGCCCCTCGACGCCGGCGATCATAGAAAATGAATGGCAGCTGGACACCACTGACGCTCAGGCCGCTTCTGGTGTGAATGTACAGTAAGGCAAATGGTATTTGTGTGGCATGTATGAGGCTCAACCGGGTCAATCATGGCTCAATCATGAAAGCTTTATGAGGACGACTGACAAGGACATATCCATTTGTGCCCCGACTGTGTCCTGTTCAAGGCAGCACAAGCAGCTCAGTCGTGGCTTACATGACACAAACTGGGCTTGAACAGGGCTGACGTATCAGAGGGATAGAAATTTATAGAATCCTCATCAAATCATTGTATTCACCTACAGTAAATGAAGCAGGACAAACAACCCTGAAGTGCTGTTGAAGAGCTTCTGACTGTGTATTTATGGGGTGTGTCCAGGGGAGAGACAGTCATTTCTCCTGTATCATGGCAATCAAACCAGTCGTGCACAATCGCCATGAGAAACAGGAATGTGTGACTGGGCTATTACTGTGAGGCACCAGGACTGACTACTACATACAACCCCTAATTTTGTCTAATTTGAAAGGTTTATTTTAAATAGGCTAAGGCATAAGTCCTCTTTTGCCTGGACGTGTCCTCCTTTTTGATCATAAAATTATACCCCGAGAGATTTCATAAAATTCCCTAAAATGACTGCGTTTTGCTCGGCTTGTCTTAAAGACGAAGCTGCTGCCAGTGACAGAAAAAGACAAGCATGATTCAAACTACTATGGAAAAGTACTACTAACTACCTGCACTACCCAAATAATTCCAACGGATCCTGAAAGCTGAGAAGTAGGCGGACCTTTCCACTGATACACAGTACGTTACAGAGAAGGCTGGAATACCTAAGGGGGAGATACAGGGAGTGAGCTAACTGAGCCGGAGAGCAGAGAGAAGATTCAGAGACCAACATGTGAGTCATTAATTGGTATTTCCTGCTTAATAATGTTAAAATATTGTAAATATTGACAGAAGTATCATTCTGGAGTGTTTCCTTGCCATTTTTTGGCCATATTTTCACCTAGTTCATCTTTTTTGTCATTGTCACATGGTTCTTGTTTTATAGATTTCATAAAAAGTAAAATGTGACAGCAAAAACAGTATTATTAATTGTATAAAAAAGTTGAGTTTGTATTGTATAAGCTTATTTCAAATGTTTATAAAGAAGAACCTGTTGAAACTTTATTTTCTCTTTTTTATTACACTGTTTTAAGCATTTCCAACTTCATAAGACAATTACTTGCTACAATGCTACAAAATGGTGCAAAAAAATTACTGAAATGGCATTGTTTCTGACACATTTACAAAAAGGCAAAAAAAGGAGACCAAGCAGCCATTTATATTCATAGTAGTAAAAAGGCTGATATTCAAAATAAAGCGCTGGACCACTAGCATTATTACAACATACCTATCTGTCAAGATGTTGAGCGTGATGACACCACAGATACCACACATACATACGGTCCTCTTTTTGGTTTTTTTATAATATGATCACCCTATTTTAAATCTGTGTAGCAAGTTTTCACAAGTAAGGACCACATCATCGACAGGATAAATTTAACAATTATTTATTGTGCACAGTGGATAACAAGCAACATAGTAGGTACATAAAGCATAAAACGATTTTGGGAAACTTCATGGGGTATTGGCTGTAGCTCCTAGGCGCGATGAACCCCCTCTATAAGGCCCTGAGGAAAGAAGGAAGAAGAAGTTTTAAGAAAGAGGACGGAGGGTGGGGAGCGTCAAGTGTGCGAAGCAAAAGTAGGGAAATGGTCGGTTAGAATTTATAGGAACACAGGAAGAGGCGTGGTTGAGATATGGTCCTGCTCCCGAAATTCTGATTAAAGCTCCACTAAATAGGAGCTCTTTTAATCTGTTAAAAATATTAACTATTTTGAAAGTGTTACTTTAACTGTAGAAAGTGTTAAAATCCAACCTGTATGGCTACGGCCACACTGGACGCGAATTGGCGTATTTAAACGCGCGTAATGCCTGTGACACGCCGTGCGTAATGCCCAAGGCTGGACGCTGGACCATTTTGACAAGGTGAGGGGCGACGCGCGTCACTGCGCAGGCGGAGCAGAGAGCCGGAGCCAGTCGGACTCAGCGATGACCCGTGCAGGCAAATCAAGCTGTAAACGAATATTTACAGAACTTACCTTCAAAACCTGTCTCCTGGGCGACTTTCACCCAAGCCTGCTCCTCTTTGTTCCGGTCTCTGTAGAGTACACACGTCGAATCGTATAGCTCCGGATGATGGCAAACAGCGCAGATCAACCTCTCCTCCATCTTTCGGCGGGGTTTGAGCAGGAGCAGGTGGCCGGAGCGTCACATATCATCAAATCAATGACGTTGGGGGGGAATGTCATTGCTGATTTGCTGCCGCGGCACAGCCCCAAACACGTCCAATCCGCCGCCAGGGGTGCATCTGCATCCAAACGCGTCTTTGCATTGACTTTGTATGTAATCTCAACGCACGTCTTTGCGAATTCGCGTCCGGTGTGGCTGTAGCATAAGAGTTTAGTTATTACTGGACTCTTTGCTGTTTCCTTCTTGCTGCTGACATCTTTTTTTCCCTCTACATAGAAAACTCTTCCACATTTAGTATCTTCAGTTCAGCAACCGATATGTCTGAAAGTGACTTAGCATGGTATATAAAATATTTGTTGATAAACAATTTGTCTAAAACATAAATGCCTGTTTTAACCTAAAATGACCAAATTGTGATTTTGTCACAACATGTCATAGGTAGTGAATTTGTCTGTGTTGTATTGTGCTGTATTCTATGGGATGATATTGGACTTTATTGTAATGTATCAAATCACACTGACTTAAGCTTAACCTTGCAGGACCGTGTTACTTCCTTACTCCTCTCTGCTAAAGATGTTTCCTGTAGTTTGGATGTATGAGAATTATCATAATGAACATTTTGCTTCTTGAACCAAAGCCCAATAACTCTTTTGCAGAATTCACCAAGAAGGAAAGAACAAGCTGGGACCCCAGGCGGAGTGACAGACTGCGGAGGCATTTGAGGATAATTTACAACCATGGCAACAAGGAGTAAGAACACTGGATGTGTTGCAGTGAATAGAGACATGTACTTCTCTTTATGTAACTGTGAGGACAACTGACAAAGATCATCTTGTCTTATTCACTGATGAAAGCTGAAGCAACACATTGGCACATATCACAACAAACCATCAAGTTAAAGAGTAACACAACAGCTTGGCTTACAAAGTGAGTTAATATTATGCAAGACACTTCAATAAAAAAGGAATACATGAAAAAAAATGATTTATGTTTATGTAGTCTGCTGCTGTTCAGGTTCATGTTTTTACTCAAAGTCAATTTTTTAGCAAAATGACTTATTGCTGCAAAGCTAAAAATAAAGACACTACGGTCTTTTCATGCCTCCGACTCCTTACCCTACATCTTTACAGGTCAGTTCTTGTGAGTGTGTTTCATGCCGAGATCATCGGTTTAAGCTCAAGCTCATGGAGTCTTGTGTCATCATACCCTTCTTTGAGGTGAGAGTTTGCATTAAGTTACAAAGAAACGACAGCTCAGCCGATCTGTTGCTCTTAAAAAGTCTCCGTAGATAGCCCATCTACACTGTCTCTCTTTTCCGTAAATCAAATTTTCATGAAAAAAAAATAAATAAAAAAAATAAGGAAGGAATTTATTTAAATTATAAGTTATTCATTGGTCCTATTCCTTTTTTTCCTTTAGAAAAAACAAGATCAGATTTTGTTGTTTGCAAAAACAAACAAATTTTGCAGATAAATTTGAATATGACTGATTCAATGTCTGTAAACACTTTGGGGTTTTAGGTTTTTCTCACTTTTCTTAACTTGTTTCGTTTAGTGTTTAGGTTTATAATGCCATTTCTGTTTGTTTATGAGGGTTCTTTGACACAAATTGTGCTTTATGTTACTTCCTTTACGCTTAAGCTCTTGTATTTTATCATTTGAATGTTTAGAGCAAGAGGAGGTGAAAACTATGAGTGAGACAACATCAGGAAGAGATTTGCACAGCTGCTGACTCCTCAGTAGCAGTTTATCAGCTCTGAACAACAATTCTTTATTAAATGAAGAAAACAAATAACAACACTGGAAGCATTTCTTGTTAGGAAGGATATTTTTGGCCCAAAATCCAACATGTTTTGGTGAGTTGGTTCTGCAAAGTAACTTTCATTTTCTATTTTGCACCACAGCAGTACCGTCCACCTTCCACACTACTGACTTGTATACGTTTTTTTCAATTCCCAAACACTGTCTACAGAATGTTGTCTAATGGACAAGATTTTAAACAGTCTAGTGTGTTAGCTAAGGCGGCCAGCTCTTAAAACCTATCAATTGATACATACATTTAGGAATTATTAATAGTCTAAATGACTAACCGTCTCTACATACAAATAAGGCTGAATGTTCCAAGAAATCATTTTTAGAGAAATGTTCAAGCAGAATCTTTTAAAACGTTGAAATGATCACTGGTGAGATGTAGAAAATGGTTACAGCTTAGGTTATAGGCTGGCCAATCCAAAGTAATCATTTTGACTCATTAACTTGAATTATAATTTTGATTGGATGTTGGATGCATTTACCGTAACTGACTTGTCATCCCTAATATAAAATTACTGCTGATTTTGTGCCATTTTCTTATGTAAAAGAATACATCAAAACCTACCCTTGTTACAAACCATAAATTGTAAAAAAAAACATGGACGCCATGTCGCTGGGCTTTTGTGAAGCCGCCACAGAAACTGCTCCCCCTGGTGACTGTCTGCAGTATAGGTCAAATCTCCATCTCCCCCATTCATCTGAACGGGCCGTAGTGAAACTTCAAAAAATTAAAACACCTTGTAGAAATATTTCTCCCATTTGATGCTGTGGTGATATGAAAGTATTATTGGGCTGCGTTTTTTCCAAGTCCCCTTTTTTCTGAAAAGTTTCTTTTTCATCAGTTATTAGACTTTAAAAATAGTCACGGTTTACGACAGTTCCACAATGATTGTGTACGCGGTATGCTGTGGAGTTTTGCGACCGTTTACGACAGCTGCGTCCAAATATGGTCCAGATTCTCTACTGGCTGCACAATGGCGGCACCCTGACGGGGGGATATTATGGCTTCAAAACCGTTACATGGTAGAAGGCGGAGCCACGCTATCCAGTTCTTATAATACATCCATGTTACGAACTGGCACTAAGAACATAAACCTGGGAAACAGGTTTAATCAGATTAAAAATAAATCCCCTGCCATTTTCTGTCCGACTTTTCAGTTTCTGTTTAAGAGCAAAGAGGCAGTGGAGAAAAGTGTGGCTGAAAGTGAGAAGTGGATAGATAGATGTGGAGGATCTGTGTGAGATATAATCCCACAGATATGTGAAACAGTCCAAGCTGAGTATTGGTATCGATTGATACTAGCATGATGGGATCGATACTGCAGTTTCTCTCATGTCATCTTTACTTTACTTTCCTCCGCTCCGACCACCGCTTCTAAACGGCACCTCTCTCCCTCTATGTCAACATGTTACTGTTCCTGAACAAAAAACTATAAATCTGTTGACAATATGGAAACAGAGCCAAAAGGGCAACCCAAGAGAGGGCTTTGTGAGCAGAAAGCCAAAGGTTAAGGTTAACTGTAGTTTACACTTTATTTCTGCAATGGAAGGTATTTTTTGTTGTGTTTTTTGACATTGTTATATTTATATATTTTTTTTAAATTGCTGCTTTTTTTGTTATTTTGCACATGTGATTTTTTTTCTTAAATGTGGAATAATTTATTACTTTTATACAGTTGAAATTTTGTTCTATTGTTCTGGTTCATTAATAAAAAGCATTTTTATTGCCTAAAATCTTTGTGCTGTGTTTTACAATAATCATAATCAACCAACTTAAGGCAAAATTACATAATTATTCAATGATCATTACATTTTATGTAAAAAGTATCGGTATCGGTATCAGTATCGGCGATACTAGCCCTGTATTTACTTGGTATCGGATCGATACCAAAATTCCCAGTATCGCCCACCCCTAGTGGAGGATCTGTGTGAGATATAATCCCACAGATACGTGAAACAGTCCATATGAGCCAGGTTACTGAAGAGGGACCTTAAGGTGCTTGTGACTTTATATTTACATCCGAATGACCACTTAACACAAGGTCTTGGGCCTGGAGCAGGGCTATTCAATTAGAAATTCAGTAGGGTCACATTTTCACACTTAGGACATGAGCTGAGACAGACGTGTTTGGCAGACAGTGAGCAACATTAAGCACTTAAAAGAAACACAAATAGATAACACACACACACTGGATGTTTATTAATTTATTGCCACATCCAAAAGGACATAAACTCAATAAAGAGCAGTACTTAAACTAAACTTTTGCTTACATTATGACAGGTAATAAAAGCACAGATTAAGGTGCGTATGAACATAAAAAGTGCAGATTAAAAACACTTTTTTTGGTCACTTTTAAAAGTGCATTAAAAGTAACTTGCTTAACAGCAACTTTTCAGAAGGGGTTGCATTCGTTGTTTGTAATAATGCTGGAATTTTTGTAATGTTTGTAGAAGTTTTTTTTTTAGTTTTTTTGAGGCCACTTGAGGGTTGCTTTCGGGCCACATGTAGCCCACGGGTTGCTAATTAAATAGTGCTGGTCTAGAATATCAAATCGAGAAAGCACTCTGGTCACTAGGCACATGTCAGTGAACGTCTATCTCCAAAGTGTTTCTTTCTGTGTTATTGTTCACTCAAATCAGATTGAATGAAGTGACATTTTCTTTGTTAAGAATTAGTTCAATAAAACATTTTACGCAGAAGGCTGGGATCAGAAGTTTCAGTTAACATTACCCAACCAACTAATATTATAGAGTATATATGGACTTTTCTGAACAGCACTGCAGGGACAACCAGAGGAGTTCTTAGTCCTTCCAGTGTTTGATCTCACCTTCTGGGGCTGGAACAATTACTCCATGGCCCCAGTAGACCCAGGCTCCTTTTATCAAGATACAGAGTTTCTCACAATGTTCCAAGTTCCTGGGAAAATTCCTGCAGTTAGAAAGCACCTTAAATGTCCACAGAGGCAAATCATACTGCTCTTAACCTGGTCTTTTCTGTCACAGAGGAGTCCTTTAGGAGAAATTGAAGAAATGTGGTCACAGACTGCGGCCTTGTCCTCAGCTGGCACTACAGGATGTCTGCAGAGGAGAAACCTCAGGCTGGGGATGTACAATGGCTGTGCTCTCATTATCAGCTGCTTCAGTTAATGGGTTATTAATTAGTCATCTATCTTGGGTTAAAGACACACGACACCAATTTTTTAACAAGTGGTTGATGAGTTTAACCTCAGATTCTTTATGGATGAGAGTAGCAATGGTAGGAATTTATTGGTTTAATATTCATGTGCTCAGCTCTGCTCTAAAGCGGTTACTTGGTAATTCAAGTTTTCCTTTAGTTTGAGAATCAAAGTACATTTTCATTTTACCCCAGGCAACCCCAAAAAATGTAATATCATCTTGAGTAATAGGGCTTCAAAACATAGTTAAGATTTGATGTGAATAACTGGGAGAACAAAAACAAAAGGTTCTCTTAATGTTAGTGCGCCTGGGGACGGGGTAAATGTAGAGAATTTGATGAATTAGCTTCTAATAGTTTAAAAAAGAGGCGAACAAAGAGATGCTGAGAAGTTTTCTTTCTTGGTCTTCTTTTCCTGAGGTTAGAGAAGGAAGATGGAGGAAGAGAGCGGATGTTCAATGGGAAGAGTAATTAGACTGTGAGAGAGGGGAATATTTTACAGCACAGTGAGCATGCATCAAACCCCTGCTTCATCTCTGAGATATCCTTTTTTTATTGAAGTGTTTTAAGGGAGGAAGTTATGAAGGCCAGAGAGACGAGATATTTTTTAGGCTGCGTGGTACAAGAACCAGGACATGGGGGAGCAGGGACTCTCTGCCTCATCCAACAGTGAATAATACATTTTGATGTCTTATCTGGTAGGCCTATGTTTGATACAGCAGACTACAACCAGGGTATCACATTTGGATTCTTGTAAAAACAGTCTTTGCTCATACAAAATTGCAGAATTTAGGGGTGTCTTCATACTTGCATCATTTGGTCCGACACAAGAGGCTGTTACCCATTTGGCTTGGACATACTGTAAGTGAATACACCATTAGAACTCTGTTATTTAGTTTGCAGTGACTGAGTGGCAAAAAAGACTGAGAAAGTTGAGGAATGCTCATCAAACACTTATTTGGAACATCCCACAGGTGAACAGGCTAATTGGGAACAGGTGGGTGCCATGATTGGGTATAAAAGCAGCTTCCCTGAAATGCTCAGTCATTCACAAACAGGGATGGGGCGAGGGTCACCACTTTGTGAACAAATGTGTGAGCAAATTGTCCAACAGTAGGAACAACATTTCTCAACCAGCTATTGCAAGGAATTTAAGGATTTCATCATCTACGGTCCGTAATATCATCAAAAGGTTCAGAGAATCTGGAGAAATTACTGCACGTAAGCGGCAAGGCCGAAAACCAACATTGACTGCCCGTGACCTTCCATCCCTCAGGCGGTACTGCATCAAAAAACGGCATCACTGTGTAAAGGATATCACCACATGGGCTCAGGAACACTTCAGAAAACCACTGTCACTAACTACAGTTCATCTACATCTGTAAGTGCAAGTTAAAACTCTACTATGCAAAACCAAAGCCATTTATCAACAACACCCAGAAACGCCGCCGGCTTCGCTGGGCCCGAGCTCATCTAAGATGGACTGATGCACAGTAGAAAAGTGTTCTAGGCACAAAGTTCAAAAGCCAGCATCTGTGATGGTATGCGGGTGTGTATTAGTGCCCAAGGCATGGGTAACTTCCACATTTGTGAAGGCAACATTAATGCTGAAAGGTACATACAGGTTTTGGAGCAACATATGTTGCCATCCAAGCAACGTCTTTTTCATGGACACCCCTGCTTATTTCAGCAAGACAATGCCAAGCCACATTCTGCACGTGTTACAACAGCGTGGCTTCGTAGTAAAAGAGTGCAGGTACTAGACTGGCCTGCCTGTAGTCCAGACCTGTCCCCCATTGAAAATGTGTGGCGCATTATGAAGCGTAAAATACAACAACTGAGACTCCGAACTGTTGAACAACTTAAGCTGTACATCAAGCAAGAATGGGAAAGAATTCCACCTGAAAAGCTTCAAAAATTGGTCTCCTCAGTTCCCAAACGTTTACTGAGTGTTGTTAAAAGGAAAGGTGATGTAACACAGTGGTAAAAATGCCCCTGTGACAAATTTTGCAACGTGTTGCTGCCATTAAATTCAAAGTTGATGATTATTTGCAAAAGAAAATAAAGTTTCCCAGTTCAAATATTAAGTATCTTGTCTTTGCAGTGTATTCAATTGAATATAAGTTGAAAAGGATTTGCAAATCATTGTATTCTGTTTTTATATACGATTTACACAGCGTGCCAACTTCACTGGTTTTGGGTAGATTCTCCTCACAGTCCCTTTAAAAGCATTGGCAGTTGTGGTAATAAAGTAATATTTTATAAAACCAAAATACTAAAGATATTCCAAATTATAACATTTATCAATCTAAGGCCAGTAGAAGCCTGGACTGATTGAATATTCAAGCATAACATTAAAAAAACTAGCAACAGGTTGTAGAGTGGTGCAGGGATGATGTATTTTTATAGGCATGCGTTTAAGTCAGCGATGTGCTGGTTCTCTCAAGTGAAAGCTTACTAAACACCTATGGGATTTTCCACTGTTTTTTGGATCATTGCTGAGAGAAAGCTCTGTTGGGAAACAAAAAAAACATGACACTTATATGTTCTATTCTTCATTCTAGTCTTAACAAAAAAAACTATTCACCATGCTTTAAGCTCAAACATAATCAGCAAGAGTGCAAAGCTATTAGTTAGCTACTGTGGACCTCCAACATGGTGGCTCAACTTTGGGGCAACAACAACCTTTCAAAACATCTTATTATGACCTCATGTTTGAGGGTGACCTGAACAAGTTGACCCTCATGGCTATGGCAGAAGTGTATGAATAATTGAAAGTGAAAAAAAGTAATTACAAATGCCTGTGTTCAGGTCCTTGGCCGTCTTTGTAGTCCTTGTTAGCTAGGGTCAGTAATTTGGGAAAACTAGCATGAATTTGAATGTAGCATCTCCTCAGGGCTCCCTCTAGCCCCTCCCACCCCTCCTCCAAAATGACGCCCCCGCTCACATGCACAAGTGCGGCTGATTCACAACCAGAAGACAGATTCAACTCCAAACCCTCAGCACAATGTTTATGTTTTACACTACACCAAGTCATGTCTCAGTCAGCGGTAAGAAAACAGCAAAACATTATCATAGTAAAGATAAAAAAACAAACATGTAAAGTTAGTTAGTACTCACAGTCCGATGTTGATCGGGGTATAGGTAGTTCTGCCATACTCTACATAACTGTCAAGTCTCACATTTTGGCCATGAAACTACTTATTTTACGCATTTTATCCTCTTTCTCGAGATCCTCTCGTATTAGTATTCTCCCGTAAATCTCCTGTGTGATGATATAATAATAAAAACATTCCTCTGCCTCTCCAAACTGAGCTCCGTCTCTAGCCTGAATGGGGCGGTAATGCTCCAAAATGATGGAGGCCAACCGTCGTAAAACCGAAGAAGAAGAAGAAAAAGCCTGGTGAGAACGTCCACCTGCAGTAGCCTGGATGGCAGCTGTCAGGAGATTAGATCCAACAGCAGAACAAACCAAAAAAAAAACAAAGTGTTTATTTTAGATTTCTTGTACATCTGTCTTAAAATGTGAGGGACACTGGAGCTTGGTTGGTGTGGGACGGCTCGTAGCGGGCTTCCCTTATTTTCAAAGCCAAAACTTGACAGGTAAACATTCTCCCGCGGACTTGGATCCCTCTCAGCTCGGCTACATTGAATCAGAGCCAGTGCATGCCAGTGAAATGTACATCCAAGATGCAGGCAAAAGGTGATGTGATTTGATTGGTTTAAAAATGTGTGCAACAAAGATGTGATAGGTTGTTGTTTTCCCAGGTTTATTCCTGCTGTTGATAGTGGATATTTTTCGCTCTATTTTAAGAACACATTTTGAATTGATTACCATCGGGTCATAAAGACAATTTTAACCAGTATTACAAGAAGTGTATCTAAATCAGATTACCAACCCTAGCTTTAATAACTGTCCTGACAAACACGATGCATTAAAAATTCAAAAAGCAAGCAATATCATATGCATTATAACATTTCCCATTACATATAAAAAATCTTGTATGCAAATGTTTATCATGAACCGTGTTTCAGTAAGTTGTTTGAAACCATTATTCTAAATCACATTTTCTCTGGGAGGGTTGGAAACAATGAATGTTATTTCACTTCTGCACTTTTGGACTCTTTCTGCACCACACTATTTTATCTTGCATCTTTTCAGAACATCATCACAGGATTCAATAATAAAAACAGGTTCAATTACTAGTGTCAACACTTGAAAGCGTAAAAAGCCCCACATTAAGCACTGTCTTCATTTACTTTTTATTATGAGTTTTATTAAACAATGATTAAAATGCTTAGGGTCCTTGGCTAAGACAGTATTGACAAATGCAAGGGGCACTGGCTGTCCATGAAGCTGTACCATCAGCCAGGCCCTCCAGTATATTACAATATGCAAATTCAGCCACTTTTCTTCTTCCAAGTTTCTAAAAATAGCTTCCTGATGTCTTACACAAAATCAAGAGCAAATCATTTTACATTATGTGCATTTTATGGTGCAATTTGAATGACTTACATAACTTGTCATACTTAGTTGTTGGTGGAGCATGACCCTCTATCACTCTAAAAGACAGACATCATCATATGGACTGTATCATTGTTATTTGTTTACTCTTGTTTTTTTCCAGCAGATCATTGATGCCATTGTTACATTTTACTTCCTGTGTAATGTGTCTTCTTTGTTGCAGTCTTTCCACAAAGGGAGTGTTTCTATTTTGATCTTTATTTAAAAAATGGTTCACATAATCAAACTGCTACACCCATAATATCCCTGATGATTTGGCAAGACAGAGGCTTTTCACACTTATAGATAGATAGATAGATAGATAGATAGACAGATAGATAGATAGATAGATAGACATATGTACCTTAGTTGATCCCAAGCTGGGAAATTATGTTAATTACAGCAGCTTTTTCATAGATTATAATAAAATATAGGAACTAAAACGTCTAAGGATATAACAAATTAACTAAGGATTTTAACAAAAATTATAACATACAATATATACTAAAAACCCTAAAAAAAACAAATAAATATATAAATACATAATGTAATAGTAGTCCACTGTTGATTAACTGAGTCACACAGGGCAGAGTAAAGGCAATTTGGAGTCACCAATCAAACTAATTAGCAAGTTTTTGAATTTATAATGCCATTTAGGTAATTATTTTGATGTTATTATTAAAACAAATATTAATGAGAGAGACCACACGATTAGAATAATTAGAATAATCAACGTTTTTTGTGTTTGTTTTTAGTTTTGTTTCGTTTGTGATTGATGTTACTTTGATTTACACTGACATGTGTCACATGTGTTTTTGTTTTTATGATTATTGTATGTTGTTTATGCTATGATATTTTATGTGGACCCCAGGAAGATTAGCAGCCACGATAGTGGAAGCTGTTGGGGATCCGAATAAGAATAAAGAATTACAACATAGGCACAATGCTCATTTTTGTATCTCTACTGATTCACAGATTCACAAATATAAAAACACATCCTCTGCCAGCTTTTTGCCAAATTTAACCAATTGTGCACCCTGCACATCTGCACAATTCAAAAGCCTTCACTAAATAGACCCTGCAGACTGGCCACCTATTTTACTGGCAATAACAACAGAGTTTTAATTTCTGATCAGTATTTATGAAACATTCATTTTTAAATAAAGAATATTTTCCACACAGCTGTGTTCTCTTTTTCTTTGAGCTCTTTTCAGTGATGGTATAGTGCAACAGGCTGCACTATGGGGCACCAGCAAAAACTGTGCCTTGTGCACCAATTCAGCCTCTGCACTGCTGTACAAAACCTCATGAGGAGTTTGACCTCGAAGTTTAACATCTCATGCTATCTTAGTAACTCACTAACCTTCCATACTGCAGACAAGAGTGCAGAGCATAATCATGCAGTGGTAGAGTGAAGATGAACATGACTGGTATCAGAATAATAATCAGCCAAACTGACTCAGGTGATCAGAAAACCTGTTATTAAAAATGCTCATAAAATAGATCAGAGCTGCCCAGTGAAACACAATACACTACTGCTTTTTGTGAGGAATATAAATGTTTCTCCGAAATTGTCTGCACTATTGTGCCTTAACAGAAACACCCCAGGCCTTGTAAAAGCATTTCATAAAGGTCACATGTCTGCTTATCAATATCAACACATTACACCTTCAATGGAAATGCACCATTTGAGAAGCAGCTCTCTTCCTCAGACATTGTTCAGGCAGATGTCTATCCCCTTAAAGAAAAGACAGAATGGACACCATACCGAGCCGACATCTATTTAAAAGCAGCAGATTGAGTGAGCCAGATGTCAGATGTGTTTTCATATTAGTCACAGCTCGCTGGCAAGGAGGATAAAGTTGGCTACATCAACAGGACATGCTGGCAAACAGCCAGAGCTGTCCAGGCGTACACAGACGACAGCCCATCACCTGAATGACAAAGCTAGGTGGCTATGATAATGTGATGTTATTCATTGACATTGCGTTTTCCCACTGAGCCATTCAAAGTGTCATCTACATAAAATACCAAACAGGAATATTAAGTAGAGCAGAGATAAAGCTCTTTGCCGGTGTCACTTTATATTGATGTTCAGCTGCTTGTATCAGCACTACTCTGGATCTCTTCTCCCTTCAAACACAGGATCTCAGTTGTATAAAGAAAGGAAAAAGCAGCATCACTTCTATTTCAAGCTGAAACCTCAAGTGGCTTCCTTGATTTCTGCCAAGACTACATCATATGTAATTTCTGATCTCACCTTTTTCAACATGAGAGGCTTTGAAGAAAAGTGACAGAGAGAGTGTGGGGAATAACCCGACGGAGGCCTCAGGGCCTACATGGTAAACTGTCTTAGTTTTTCTGTAAAGGCGTGCAGATCTCTCTTTGTGTTATTTTTGACGTGAATGTGCGCCTGGAGTGACATGGAAGTGCACTTTTAAAAAGAATAATTCCATAGAAAACAATTCAGATTTGATTGGAAGTGTTTCCTGTGCACAAATATACATTTTTGATGCTGCAGAATGACGGTCTATATGGCGGCTAATGCATACAAGCCGTGATCGAAGCTTGAGGCTTCATCTGCACACTTCGCAGCAAAATGGAGTAATACCTTGTCAGAATTCCCCGCTGGACCTCCTGTTGTGAATTTGATTATTTTCTGTCACTTTACTATACATACCTCTTGACTGCATTGGAGGCATTGAGATTCATGTATGGTTGGAAGTAGGAATGAAGAATTTAAGGAAGGATACACAAAGCAGGATTTTTTCTCCTTCAATAACAAACCCTGTCTTTTAACATGCAACTATTTAAACTGGATCCTTAAACTCCTCTTTCTATAAAGCATTTTGTTCTTGCTTTTTTCACTGCACCCTCTTGAAAATCCCTTAATGCAGAGCTTCCCTTTGGCATAGACAGTATGGGCAAATAATAGGGGCACCACCCAATTCATGATGCAACTCTGAACCATCAAATTTGTTAAGAAGACAGACTGTAGATTACAAGAATAGAAGAAAAAATAAAACTGACTATCCAAGAATGTCACATTACAGATCCAAACACTTTAATTTCCCCCTCTCTGCCAACTGCCTGCCAACTTCCAGACAGTTACCAGCCAAATACCAGTGAACAGAGGCCCCCCATGTTCTGGAATAATGCTTAAACTTCACTGGTAACACATCCAATCATGTATGGTGTATCCATGAGATGTTGTTCGAGTAGCTGCCGAATAAACAGAGAGCAAGCCCTAATTCACACTGAGTGACAGTGCCTTGGAGAAAGCCTCAGAATGGGACCCATTTGGTCTATCAGATTTTTGCTGAAACAAGTGAAGAGAGGACCAAAAACATTTTTTCCATCAAGAGAAGCTTTCACTTATATTCTGAGTTTATTAATGTAGTCATATTTGACCACTGCCATTAATCAGTCCATGCTGATTTCCACGAGCCCTTTCCACGGTCATTCATGGAAAAGCACCACTACAAAGTCTGTCATAATTATACCTTGAGACATTGACATTAATTCCTCAAGAACATGATATTAATGTCAATTCATAGTGTCATGCAGGTGTAGATACAGTATGTGTGAGAGAACAGGGCATGGTGCGTGCTCCACATACACACAAAGACAAGAGGCATACAATCTGAGCATTCCTGTCCCCTGCTGAGTTTTCACGTCCACCTGTCGCAGATATCACACCTCTGATACTACCTCTGGAGACATATGTAGTTGCTTTCCCCATTTTGTCTCCATGGCAACCAGAGTGGCAAAGCACCACAGGAGTGCAGTTTGTAATGCCAGCATGAATAGAGCTAGTGTTTCTGTAGTTATTTTCACATCTAAACCGTATCTCAAAGAAAGTCTGGTGATTTTCTGACTTGAAACGTGTATAAACATGTTTAAGATTAAGCTGGCATACACTGTGTGATACTTTAAATTGTTTGATTCAGCTCCATTTCAAACTAGATCGATGAGTTCAAAAGTTTGCAGTACACGAATCATGTTCTGACACCATACGACCTGATGCTCTGATGCGATTTCAGTGCACATGCTATGCGTCCATATACCACACGCTGGACTCTGTATCCTTCCTGGTGTTTGGGAGCTGGACTATTGTATCCAGAACTGCAACGTCAAAAAGAGGTGGGAGGAGAAGAGGAACCCAGAAGTCGGAGACGCATACCGAACATGCGCTACAAACAAAACGCGTTGCCTTGGCAATTTGTGCCATTCTTTGTGGGGAAACAACAACAACAAAAAAAAAAGAAGAAGAAGAAGACATGTTTGGACGAGGAATTGGCTGGGCAGACGTGGGCAATGAGGTCTCTCAACTCTTTTGAATTGGAGAATTGGAGGTAAGCAGCACTTTTATTTAGACCAATACAACCGACACAACTTTTGACACTCATCACTTCAGAGATCAGCTTGCTCTGAGCGATACGTTGCGGCAAGTTGGCTCATGGCACTGCTTCTACTGTGCCATACAGGATTTATAACACGTTTGATTTTCTTGCGATCAATGATCTTGTGATCGGGAGCAGGTCGTGAGGCGAGATCTGTTCTCGTTACCCCACGTATACTGCACAAAGCACGACACACAATTGAGCGGAAATTAGGCCCGATTCCAAAAAAAGACACACAAGTGGCAAATCGGCTCAAAACGACCTGAAAATTGCACAGTGTACCTATGCCCAGCCTTTACAGGATAGATCTCCTGATGACAGATGTGACGTCTGGCAAAGTCAATGTCTTTGCAAGATTGTCAATACAGGTGGCATCAGTTGAAGTTTTGCCTCGTGTACCAAACTGAATCAGGTGAGCTTGCATTTGACCCAATTTGTTTATGTTATTTCTGTATGTTTTAACACTATCCTCAACCAAAGTGCACTTTTTCATCAAATGATTATTTCTTTGTATCCAACATTATTGTCGACTTTAACGTGCGCATGTGTGCTCCTCCCATGACCTCTGAATGACCTGCAGCAGTTCAGAGGGAGAGTCGGACTCTGCTGCATTTTTAGCTGTGAGCTCACCTGTGACATCACTTCAAACAGTTTTTGGAGCTTATCCAGCTGATGTTTTGATGAACTCTCTTACTTTTAAAACGTCTGCTGCTGCTGTGAAGGGGTGGAGAGTCGAACTTTTAAAACAGAGATGTGTTAGCGATAAAGCGTCATCAAAGAAGAGAAATTGGAGGGAGAACTGAGACCTGATTTTTGAGGAGGGGGGATATCAGGAGGATGTTTTTAATGACCATGACTGCGATGATGTGACATCTGTCAGTTTCTTTCCTCCTAACTCTCTCTCTAATTCAGTAACTACAAACTCAGGTGTGTTTGAGTAAGTTCTGTGTTCATCTGACGTTTTTTTAAAGATTTCAAGATTGGCATGAAACTAAAAATGGATGAATTTAAGTAGGGTAAGCTTAAAAACACTGATAGGATTTCAAAAAAACACCTCAAAGATCAAAAGACTACCTCATAAACATGATGAAATTGTGCATTATAAGTGTTCACAATGCAGGAAGGAATGAATTAAGTTCAGAAATGTCCATGGAAGATCATCTGACTGCCATCTCACCTAATGATGTTTAATAAACATGTATGATTTCCTCACTGCAGGTAAAACGTGATCCTGTGAAAATGCAAAGAACAACAAAGACAATAGCAACTGTTAGAAAACATGCTAATATTAATCGACTGTTGTTTTGTTGATGAGCCCTATTATCAGGGTAAACACACCATTGCTGTCATTTTAGATCTGTTTAATTAATGCAGTATGATATGATATGGTATGGTAACACTAATGCCAAGTTACAGCAACAAAAAAACAAGAACTGTTCACATACTGTTGTTAAAAGTAGTGCAATAAAAAATTAAGATGATTCTCTAACATGATGAATAATTGTGATTAATAATCATGATTACCTCCGCCAAGGAGGTTATGTTTTCTGGAGAGTTTGTTAGTCTGTCTGTCCATCCATCTGTCAACAAAATAACTCAAAAAGTAATGGATGGATTTGGATGAAATTTTCAGGAAATGTTCAGCATGGGAAAAGGAAGAACTGATTCAATTTAGGTGTTGGTCTGGATCAGCGTCTGGCTGCCGTGACGAAAAATGTGATTTTTGTGAATAACTACTGAATTAAAATAGATACCATTATAAATCCAATTGCTAATGGTATGTTTTCATGGTCAAGGAATCTAAATATTTAGATGAAATAAAAGTAGGACTAATATTTAGGGTGAAAATCACAATATGGGTGGGGACTGTGGCGCTGGCAGAGGTGTGCGCTCTCTGAGTGCTTTTCTAGATACAATATTGATCAAAATAATCAAGATTATCATTTTGGCAGCCCTGTATTTAAGAGCAGTTGAAGTTACTTTCTTCCAGGAGGTTAGAAAATAACCATTTGAAAGATATAGATCTTAGCAGGTCAGCTTAGCAGTTAGTAAACAGTTGACAGATGTTTGGTTTTAGCTGTGTGCCAGGATCTCCAACCGCAGGCTGGCTTGTGATCTTGTGAAGAAGAATCAAAACCAAGGGTCTTGCTTGCATAAAAATAAAATGGACAGCTCAATATTTTTGAAGTGGGGTTGTTTGAGGTGCATAGCATTAGCCTGCACATTACACACAGTGATGGAGATCAGTTCTGCTTCTGCAGAGAAAGGGCCGATATGAAAGCTACAGATTTAAACAGTCTTAGTGGAAACCCAGCCACAAAACAGCATATTTTTCACACTATGCTATACTGAACACATTTACAGCAGCTTACATGTCTATTACCAAGTCACAACCTGAAACTTCCCAACAGGCAAGGTGAAAGTAGTCAGTATTATGAGCAATCATCTCTGGACTGTTTCTTTAGCTTGTTCTAGCCTCAATCCAGTAAGATATGCACATTGTTTCCCCATCCACAGTAATGTATGGGCTTACTTTAGTGCCTGTTCTATCGAACACCGCTTTCACTGCCAGCAGACAAGGGTCGAGTCGGCAGCAGAAGAGCTGCACAGCTGTTTTTTCTCCTCTGGTGCATCAAGCTGATGTCAACACATTGGTGACGTCATCAGCACGTTAAAACACGACCATGTAAGCAATAGAAAGGAGCAGTGTGGACATGGACAACTTTTCTTTATGTTGTACTTTTGAACCTCTTTAAAAATGTGCCAACGGCGCAAACTGAATGACTTTCGAGCACTGATGATATAGAGGTGGATGGAATTTGTTGCTGAGATGGCAAAGAGTCACATAAGTTACAGATGAGGGGACGGACGGGGTGTTATGTCATTGGTATGTTATGTCGACATCATGACATAAATAAGCGGGTTGTCTTGGGGGTGATGTTCCCACTGAAGCCGATTGGAGGCGAGCCAATAAAAATCCATATCACTTGTAGGGTCAGTCAACCTGGGTCGAAATGCCGATTAGACCCTTTCAAACTGTTGCCAGGAGCCAACTGTTAAAGGTTTTTTGGACAGCCTGAAAGGGGTATAACAGGGTCAGAGCAGATTAAAATGACTGTGGCTAATATTTTTATTATTTAAACCAAGCTCATTCAATCTTGCTTCAGAAATACTGAGCTGTCCCTTTAACAAAAATGCCACATTAGTGACAAGACCTACAAGATCTAGTCTTTAATCTAAATCCTTTTTTCCAGTTTAGTTTTACAGCAATGTAATTAAATTACTTTGGTTCATAAATCACTGTTTTAATGCAGTTTACTGGTACTCTATTGGCCATAGCTCTAGGGAATAGATGCCATGTAAGGAACAAGTCCCTGACCTCACCTCTGGGGGTTGAGGTCTTATTATGTCACAACCCAAGAAACTAGAGTAGACAGAAATTTCTTCCATGTGAAAAATCTTTTCCCCAATCTGCTCTAAAATCCTGCTCAGCACACATCAATACTTTTCAATACTTATAAATATTATTGATTAGTACCTTCAGAAGGGTCTGATTTCTGTATTTATGTGTAGATGTCAGTGATCTGATAGAAACAAGTGAAGTTGAATAGTCAGTGAGTCCAACAGTGAAAAAGAAAGCAGAACAGATACAGGAAGTGCAGGTAGAAAATGAAACTGTAAAGCTCTGACTCTGATGTGGGCCTGAGAGAGATTTTTCCTGCACCAGTCTGACAGAGAAAAAAAACACAGTGACATGAAACAAAAGCACAGTGGTGAAACAGTAGGACAGAGAAAAACAAATTACGAAAGCACAGGCGGTCAAAGGTCTGCATTTCTGCTAGAGGACAAATTTGGCTTGAAGGCAGAAAAAGAGTGAGGTAAGGATGAAGGTCAGCTCTCTGGTTAACAGGGTCACAGGAAGGCCGACCCGACAGTGCAGCCAATCCACAGCCAGACATGCACTCCACTGCAATAAAAGATGCCTGTCCAAAGGTCAGAGCAGTGGCTGGGGAAATTGTCAGAGTGACGTTGTAGAGTTTCTATCACAGAATCACATCCACACATGAGGAAGACAAATCAACAAACATGTTATTTGGTCTTCAGCTTTTCTTCATTAGAGAGCTTGATTGCAGGGTTGAATATGCTGATTGTGAGTTGCTGATTAAACTGTTGTCTACACAGGACAACGTTTGAGAGCAGATTCCTCAACTTGTGCTCATCCGCTCTGTTGTTGATCAAGTTTAAAGGATACTTTTTTGAAGTGAGGTTATGTGATGTACATGGCATACGTCATAGGAGTGTGCCACAGTGTCCCAGCTCAGGTCTTTGTGTGTGCCAAAATAGTGCCTAATCCAAGCAGCTTAATGGTGGGAAATTGAGGCCCCATCCACACGAAGACAAAGGTCTAAATGCATACGTTTTTTGCCGAATCTGCGTATCACCCATACAAAGACAGCATTTTGGGGGTCTGTAAACAATCATTTTTGAAACCAGGTTCGAGAGTGGAAAGATTTTGAAATGCCATATAAGCAGCTCCAAGATTACTGGATCTCCACAAGTTTTCAAATACGCTTACGTCATAGTTTTATATCTTCATTGACACGCATGCGCCACACACAGCAATGACAACAACAATGACGGCGTACGTGGAGCATATGTGCTGATGAAGCTAGTGACCCTACTATTCCTGTTCCAGCAAAATCTCCTTCTCAGTCACCACCAAGTTGAACAAACAATTATCAAGGACACATAACGGCACTTTATGATCACATTATCACAATCTCTGTTTACAACTTTTGCCGCAAGTGCGCATGTCCACTGTTTTTTCGTCTGTTTCCGCTTGTTTCCGTCATATCGTTACAGCGCCCCTAGAGGTCTGGCATCTGTTTACAGCGATTTCATGCGTATCGAGTGCATTCATGTAGACGCTCACATTTTCTGAGACGCCTTCGTCTTCATGACGGTCGTTTTTGAAACTGTTAAGCGTTTTGTCTTCATCTGGATGGGACCTAAGTGGATGTGGACAAACTGGTTGAAGCATGTGATGACACCGCTCTGTTTTTGTAGCTTGTTTGCTCTCACAATTATTTTGAGAGTTTGGCACCATGCACAGCAATGTATATAGCATTCACATCTGACCTGTCTGAGATTCTGAGCAGAGAGAGAAGTGAGCTGTGGCACATGCTTAGGCTCATGCCATCAGCCTCACACAACCCCACTCCAAAAAAAACAGAGCTATACCTTTAAGGCCTTTACATACCAGGGGTGATATGAATAAATGTCATGAAACTGAGCTTTTTGGAGGCAAACTTGATGAGACTTTCTTTTCAGATTTGGAGAAATGCAAATGTTTAAATGAATTATTTATGTTTTATTGAATCATGCAACATTAGTAATAATACTCATCATTAACTGGCATTGACCAGAGGCATATTTTAATTATATTCAAACTCAATAAGTTAAACAGATTCCAAAGAGAAAAGGAGAGCATAGGAGAACTATGCTACAAAATTATGTGAACTCTTGAGCATAAAATCATCAGTTAGATACAGACTCACACTCTATGATCTCTGTTATATGTAAGTGTATTAGTGTGGGCTTTAGATTAGTAAAAGATACTTTTTAATGCTCTGTGTGTAACCTTCATAGGAGCAGCTACATGTTTTTGTACTGATGATAAAGCTCTCTGCCTGTTTAACCTGTGTCTTAAGTGTGTTCCTCTCATCTTACTCCCTTTTTAAGTTAAAACTGTTGTGTTACTTCGCCGCTGCTGCAAACGCCTCTATGTCCTGCTGCTTCAATTTTCTCATCTCAAAAACCCTCTGGTAAATTAACACCAGGAGACTTTTATTGTGGATAATGTTCTGAAGATTAAAGTATTCTTCTGCTTAGTAATGTAGGTAAATTATTAACAGGGGATTAAGGGAATACAGTATGGGCTAAGAGTTTGCTCTGCCTTTTCATGTCAGACAGAAAAATAAACATTCAATTAATCCAACACAGCCACAGAAAAGGCCAAATAATTTCAATGATAGGGTAAAAGCTTAAATGTCTTTAAACGCTGTATCTATAATACATAAGTGCACATCATGAAACAATCAGTCAGAGAACACAAGAAATCGTAGAAAAATTAGCAGCTTATCGATTAATAGGAACCTCCTCCATAAAATATATGCCTCTTTCTTTTGTAAAACATTTGAGATTCAGAATAAAGTAAGTCATGGTCTCCGATCAGATGGACAAGGTTTTGATAAAAGCTCTAGACACTGACCCTACAGACTGATCTTAGACAGCCAGAGATGTACTTGTTTTATTTATACTTTATACTTCAGTAAATTGAGCTTCTGTAGCCTTGAATTTGTCATCATTAGTTCTTCTTACCTGCAGAGCTGAGAGAGAGGACTGCTGTGTAACAGGCTCAAAAGTTTCCACTTCAATCCAAACATCAGAAAAGACAGATATAATCCTTTCCCCAAGATTACAGCTCGGTTTCATCCCACAAAATGTCCTGCTTTGCACAAGAGTTTGGAATTATAAACAGCATGGCAACTTCAAAAATAGAGACAGTTAGCTGTAATCTGACACGCCAGATCAACAGCTCCATATATCCACCACGGCAATATTTCACTAATCCATCTGAAAAAGAGCTGTTCGAAAATGTTTTCAGATGCAGGACCTTCAAAAACAACAGCGGCTTGTGATTGGACGATTGTTTGGCTTGCCACACTCATCACAGACCAATCAATACAAGCAATGCTGCTACGTATGGCGTGGCAAACATAGCGCTATACGTAGCATAAAGTACCTATATTAGGCAGGTCCGTTTGCTCTTGTGCACGCCTGCCATCTTGCCTACCATAGTGCCTTTACCTTACGACAATCACTGCTGCCATGATTACCAAAGAGTCCTGGCATGACAGCCCTTATATAGGCTCTGCTCCACAGTTACCACCAACTCAGTGAAATTTCCAATCATTTTAAGGGAGAGAGAGGGAGTGAGAGAGAAAGAAAGAGAAATTGCGCGGATTTCATACACGGGTCTCACTGGCATTCAATAGCACCGCTTTACTGCCCGTGGAAATTAGCGCTGGTCTTTGTGGATTAGGTGGTATTTGCAATGAGGCTCATTTGCATAAGAAGGGGGCAATTTTGCACTGGATTTATTAATTTTCCCTGCTTGCTACATGCATGCATATTTTACTAACACAGCTTGGAGAGCCAGTGCAGTTTATGTTCAGTTTGCATGCATTTCACCCTTTGCGTATGCTTTGTGGATTGCTCACTGTTTTTTTGTGAGATTTAGCAGTCCCAAAAGCAGTGCAATCCTTTTGAGGGTCTGGCCCTGTGTGTGGAAGAGAACTGGAAAGAGAATTAATAAAATGAAAACCTTGTACTTGCAGCTAAAACACAAAATCTGCTGTAAAAGAATATTTAGTATCTTCCAAAAATGTTATTTTCATGCTCATATTTTGTTCTTTTGAAGGTCAGGTTTTCTGGACTGATGCAACTGTTTTGTACTTCGACTCAGTAGACCTTGCTTCACAAAGTTTGATGGCTGATATTGTGTGCTTATATGAAACATTTATTCTTGTTTTTAAATTCTATTCAGTTAATTTTATTCCTGGAGTTTTGTACAAACAGTATCAGTTAACTTTAAGAATGCAGAACAGAATGCTACATGTAATATGCAAAGTAAACTTACAAGTATGCCTAAAAAATAACCACAGGTAGAATTTTTTTTTGTTCATTAAAGTCTACCGAAAGTATACTTCAATAGAATAAAAAGTGGACTTGAGGTATATGATAAGGACAATTAGATAAGATTAGATTAGATTAGATTAGATTAGAAATAACTTCGGAAGATTCCCTCAGGGAAATTAGGAGTCCAGGAGCAGTTTTTTTTCATTTAAACAAAAACTTAAAAGATGGATATAAACTAAATAGAAATAAATGTTAATATCAATTAAGAAAAACAGAAAAACAGTCCTGGTCAAAATCTTAAGAGCAGTTGAAAAATTGCTAGAATATGCATTTGGCACATTTGGACCTTAATGAGGCTTTAAATAGAGCTACAATACGCAAAAGCAAGAAGAGGGAGTGTGACAAAAAGCACTTTGAAAAAGTAATTTATTGAAAACAAGTTAACTGAAATAGGCTGTTTATCAGCTGATCAAAAGTTCAAGACCATTGCTCAAAAAATTACATTAAACTCTCCAAACCAGAACAAAAATGTTTCTCAGTAGGACTCAGTAAGGAGTAGCTCCACCGTTCTTGTTAATCACTTCAAAAATTTGTTTGGGCATGCTTGAGTGTTTCCAGGAAGCTTTTGGGAACATTGTTCCAAGTGGTGAAGATGGCTTCATGAAGGGCATCAACTGTCTGGAACTGATGGCCATTTTTATAAACTTCCCTTGCCATCCATCCCCAAATGTTCTCTATGGGATTTAAATCAGGGGAACATGCGGGATGGTCCAAAAGAGTGATGTTATTCTCCCTGAAGAAGTCCTTGGTCAAGCGAGCATTGTGAACTGCAGCGTTGTCCTGTTGAAAAACCCAGCTGTTACCACACGAGGACCCTCAGTCATGAGGGATGCCCGCTGCAACATCTGCACGTAACCATCCGCCGTTTGACGACCCTGCACCACCTGAAGCTCCAGTGTTCCACTGAATGAAAAAACAGCCCAGATCATGATGGAACCCCCCCTCCACTGTGCCGGGTAGAAAACATCTCAGGTGGGATCTCCTTGTCATGCCAGTAACGTTGAAGCCATCTGGACCGTCAAGGTTACATTTTTTCTCATCAGAGAATAAAACTTTTTCCCACCTTTCAATGTACCATGTTTGATGCACCCTGGCAAAGTCTAAACGGGCAGCTTTTTGGTGTTGAAGGGGACAAGATCTTTCAATTTTTTTTTTGTTTTTGAAACCCTTTTCTTGCAGATGCTGTCTGATGGTTATTGCGCTGCAGTCGGCACCAATAAGGGCCTTAATTTGGGTCGAGGACCGCTGATCCTCTGTCTTGACAGACAGTCATTCAGATCCTCCGGCTCAGCACAGGTGTAATTTTTCGGGTCTACCACTTGACTTTTTTGTTCCTTAATGCTCCAAATGTGCAAAATGCATATTCTAGCAATTTTTCAACTGGTCTTAAGATTTTGATCAGGTCTGTATGTCTATAAGCTTGTGTTTTATAGAAGGTACTTGTGGTATACTTTCAGATATACTTTGATAAACTAAAATGTGAACTGGAATATAACTAGTACAATTGCAATATATAGAGGAGGGTACTTGTGGCAAATTGGTGGTGCAGTTGGAAAGTGTGCTTGGTCAGTAATTGGAAGGTTGAAGGTTGACACATGGGGATGTGTCCCTGGGCGAGATACTTAACTGCCACTGCTGCACCAGTGGCATGTAAATGGGAACGAAAAGATATGAATGTGTTGATAACAGTAAGCTCATACCTGAGAGTGCACTTTTGTAAACTTAAAATGACCTTTTAAAGTAAATGTTCCCATTTAGTCTGAAGAATTCTTTAGTTGGCATACTTTCTAGTACGGTACAAGTACAAGTTCATATACTACATTTTGCTACGGGGTGTCTGTTGAGAAAATAACTGTCAGGTTTACAAATGTTAATGATGATCCTGCCCTAAAGAAGTGCTTTACACTCAACCACACACTGCTTGTTTATCATTCACATGCATGCATGCAGAGGATGTCACAGTCCTCTAATAGCCTCTGTGTTTCAAGTATAAACCAATAGAAAGAATCACACTAATAGCTACACTGATGTAAGCAGTGTAAATATTTTCATAAATGTTGCAGAAACACATTTAAAAAAGCAAGCAGTGTTCATCACAACACCTGTCCTCCACTGATTTGCAGCCAATGGATGTCCAGCTTCTGCTCAGAATGGCACCATCACACTCTGGGAATAAAGAAAAGATGAGTCACTAGAGTGGAGGAGGAAAGAGAGCTTTTCAGTTTTGTTCACAGCAAAGCAAACCCAATGTGTGATGCATAATGTAAAGACGAGTGGTGACAGCCACTGAATACGAGTGTCTGAATCAGTGAGATGAGAGATACTGAATCACAGAGATGAAGACTCCCTTGTCCTTGAAGCACAAGTGTGCGCAAGAGGGTGGCACTGAAAAACACACATTTCTGCTGTTTTGGGTGCTTGGATCACACACACACACGCTGTCCTCTAAACACTCATATCCTTTATGATTTATTGCTCTGGTATTGCCTTATCTTCATATCCATGACACTGGTCGAGTCTGCCGTAAATAACCTTGTGTCCCCTCATTAGTAGGACGACCGTGTCTCCTCTGGCCTCACTGGTACATACCCACACACAAATACTCACGCACAGCCCCCTTGAGACCAGGCCGGCCATCACCATCATAAATCCACGGGGCACACGGTCTGGCAGCGAGGGCCGAGCGGCTAATTATCCAGACAAGTAGAGCCTGGCATGGAGGTGACCCAGACACACAGGCAGCGAAACCCACAGATATCCAGAGCTGTGGTAAAGCATGAGGTGGTCTACCCGCTCTTTCTTCATCAGTGAAGATTAATTGACTGAATAGCTTTATCCACTTGTTGCTCATTGGAGAAATTAAGGGTTTAAACTTTCACATCAGCAAAAAAATGGCTCATAGGGAGTGTTTGCTTTATCAAACGAGGCTTATAAGGCTTATGGGTCGCACTCTGCAAGTGTAAATAAATTCAGTGCACGAAGACGAAGGACTTTCATGGTCAATCCAAACTGTACCCCTTAAGCCCTTGTTTTACCCCTTAACCCTTGGTTTAATGTCTAGCGAAGGTATTATCCAATTCTCCATCAGATAAAGGGAAGGGCTATACAGCTCCTGAAACAAAGACAGACTGGGACCTCCCTTGTAAAAAAAGGGGTATGAGAAATTTCCCATAATACACCACACCTGACAAGATGGCAGAGCAGAGACAGAAGAAAGTGCATAATTGTAAGTAACGATATATCATGATATAAATATTCACACGTTCTTAATTTTTGGTTGTGTTTCAAAAGTGTTTGATATAACATGCTAGCTATTGCAGCTTTAGCCACAGCTATTGTCCCATCTGCCTACAACACAGTTAGCGAGCAGCTCTGGGTGATGATGAGGTGGTAATCGAGTGCCGTATTGTATCTTAGGGGTGTGCTTTCATAACCTGACAAGCCAGATGGACAGCTCCATATATCTGCCACAGAAATATTTCACTAGTCCATCTGGGTAGGAGCCCTTTAAATTTGTTTTCAGGGGCAGAACGTTAAAAAAAACCCCACAAGCTTGTGATTGGACAATTGTTTGTCTCGTCATCACAGACCAATCCACATCAAGCAGGGTTGCCTCCTATAATGTAGCATACATAGCGGCTAATGTGGAGGCTAATGGCTAACAACAGTTAAAAACAGTTCATGGACATTAACAGCTAACAACAGTTAATGACCGTTAGCCGCTAACTTAGCCACTAACAGCTAACAACAGTTCTCAACTTCCGGTTTTTCGTCATGTCTGCATTCTACTGCTCCTGCCTCTCTTCCCTGATTGGGCCGTTAAGAATTCCGCCGAGTAAATTCAATGGACAACGGAGGCTGGCAAGACGGACCTGCAGGATTTCAGAATCAGGCAGGTCTGTCTGCTCTGCAAGGCTAGCGTTTTCACCCCTTCCTCTTGAATCTCAAAAAAGAGGACCAAGGGGATGGGGTAGATAAAGGGTAAGACAAAGGAGGAGGGCTAAGAGGTACTATTGGGATTGACCCTTTACGTTCCCTGGTGGTAGCAGACCATTTAGGACACCTGATAGCATGGAACCGTCAGCAATGTGAAAAGTAGAGAGCAGCTTTCAAAAAAAATTAAGGCTACCAGTAAATTTTCCTACTTGAATGAGCTATGAATCTTAATGAGTCTTTGGATCATCCAAATTTGTTGAATTGTGTGATGATCTGCTCTAGAGATGGTAATATGCTTATACTCTCATTTTGAACAGACAAGAAAGTTTTAGTTTGTACCTTTGCATGTTTCGCCATAGATCTTCTGTCTTTGTCAGAAGTGTCACCAGATGTTTCTTCATCTGATCTTACAGTAACCAGCAGTCAGGTAACCTGCACTGAGAGCAATAGACTCCAAAGCTGGATGATGGAAGCAATTGAAATCAGGAAGTAGGATGATGAACCAGGATGAGGGGTCACACAGCTGTCTCACACCTGGAGCACCCTCCTGGAGGTGCTACCAGCAGGAGGCATGGTCGGTCTGTCAAATCTGGCAGGACGATCCCTCCTCCGTACGGCCCACTGATATGAATACATGAATACATGCATACATTAATTATTATTTCATTTATAATTATTGCATTAGCAAGTAAAAAATATTTTACAATTTAAGAAACTGTGAATATGTTTTTGCCTTTATGGTCCATGGTTAAAATCGACAGAAAAGCCACAACATGTCAGAAATAGCTCCAAAAGTTCCTGTTGTGGAGGAAGGAAAAGCAAGCTGCACCCGCTGAGTTGAAATGTGTAAAATTCCTCAGAGCAAACTGAAGGGATGCGAAAACACTGAACCTTCCAAATAATAACAATACTGATGGATGGAAATTTCAGAGTCAGAAGGCAAACAGCCACAAGAGATTGTATTTCTTTTAATGTTCTGCTGTTTGGATGAAAAATGATTGATTATCAAAGGAACTTCACACTGTGCTCTGAAAGCTGCCTATATCAAGCCTGTCTGATGTATAAATGAGTGACTGCCCACACACACAAAATCAGCTCTTAATTTTATGTTTTACAAATACAATTTAGATGCAAATTTCTAGACATACAGTTTTTCTCATGAACTCTGGGTATGAAATTACAATCACACATTATATCTACTGGGAGATAAGTATAAGACTTGAGTCAAAATCAGTATTACAGTAGGTAGTGTTACATTAAAATGAGATGTAAAAAAATTGTGATATCAAAAGCTAAAACCCATCTGCTTATCATGTCTTCGTTTGGTTATAAACAGGGATACCAGGAGAAGTTTGGTGGCCCGATGAAAAGATATTATAGGGTCCCCACTCGCACAGTCCAAACTATCCCTGCACAATTGCTGAAACACCCTCATTATAAAACTTAAATGTGATATGAGTTTGATTAACTATCATTTTTACCTCCACCAAGGAGGTTATGTTTTCTCCAGGGTCTGTCAGTTTGTTTCCAAGAACTACTACATAGATTTACATGAACATTTTACCAGACGTGTGGTTTGTTCCAAGGAAGAAACCAATACATTTTGGTGCTGATCTGGATTGACGTCACAAAAAAAAACATTTATGTTTATAACAGTAAATCCCGTTCATTTGTGGCATTATGGAAGTTGTAGTTTATTTGCAAACTGACATCTAGTTGATCAAGCTTATTTCACTTTATCTTCCAGCTTCACTTACATTGCCAAGGAGAAGTTCTCCACGCTGCTCCTCTGCTGTCTCACAGTACGTAGAATAGCCAATCAGCACTGAAAGCTGTGCATGCAGTTCTCCTCACCAACACAACAGCGAGGAGGAAGAAATTCTAGAAAGGTTTCTAAGACAACTCTTTAAATTAATGTGCGATTTTATGTGCAATCCTCAATCGTCTAACCATGTGCAATTACAGTGTGGAAGTCCACCCATGTGTGTAAATGTGTATCTAATCTTTATAGGATTTACTTTTAGTTTTGTTTCCAAGCCCTTTGTATATCTAGTTATTTTTATATTTTATGTCTTATATAGGTAGAGTAATGTACATGCTGCTGTTTTTTATACTTAAGTCTATTTTTTATTCTATTAATGCTGTCCACTTTGTTGCTGTAACACTGTAAATTTCTCCGTGTGGGACAAATAAAGATTTATTCTATTCTATTCTATTCTAACTTATAACTACCAACAACATTACTGAGAGCCTATTTACATCATAGAAACAAATGTGGCAGCTCTGATCACTTACAGCCCTTCAAACTGTGCTTCTTAATCACTGGAAACAAGGCTGCTGATAATGTCAACATGGAAATAGCCAATCATAGCAGAAGTCTGTGTGTATTTGAGTGTAAAAACCTAGCCCCCCCCAAAAGCCACAAAAAGCAAATGCGCTGTGCACCAAAGCACTGTGGTTTTGGACAGATTGGCTGGCGACATCACCCACAAGAAGCGCCAACATCTGTACAAGCAGCAGAAAATTGGTCCAGTCAGCAAGTTACAAGACCCACTGCTGACTAGGTCACCCGATTGTACGATATTTATATAAAAAATTATCACACTTCTTGCAGATGTATATGTTTTAATGTACATATAAAATAAATATAGCACTATATTATTGGGTGGAAATCACAATTTATGGGTCGAACTGCGCTGCTAGGCTGAGGTCTGCGCTCTGGGAATGCTTTTTTCCATGTTGTAAAATACAACTTATTGGTTAAGTTCTATCTCAAGAAACTTCATAAAAAAGCAGGCCAAAGCTATACTCTTCATTTTAAAAACACACATATTATAACTAAAATAAAAATTTATTGCAATGACAAACAAATCAACAACCAGACCATATTTTTCCTTTCAGTATAGCTCTGTGCTGAATATAAATTGAATTAAAGGTAGCCTATTGAGATGGGACATCTTGTATTCAAGAGGGTTCCCCTCTCTCTGTTTGTAAAGTTATGTATTATAGAAATAAAATCAACAACAGCCATGGGGGTTGTTCTTAACACTAAAGACTATAGTAATTATAAGTTGAAGAGGACTGATAATGATTAATATTGCAGCATGTAGTTGAATTGCCTTTTAAATTGGGTTAATGTTTTCTTGGAAAAGGCCTGTTTTGCATGACACATGGCATTGGTCTATGGTCTATGGCCTCTTGACCCAACTGAAAGGTCCTTTTCCCGACAATGGGGCCTTGGATGAATAATAAAATAATTTTAGGATTTTCTGACCTGGGACCATTCTGTGAAATCTATTTTCTTTTTTCCTTACGGGTGATAAAGATTATGACAGTCAGTCTTTGATGACTGCGACAGGTGAAACATGGTAATGAGTTTCTGTTAACAAGTGATCTTTGTGATCACTGCTGTAAGTGTAAGCTGACATGAGCCTCAAAATCTCAAGAAATGGACGAAATTAGAAACTGAAAGTTACAAAATGGCATAGATGAACTCTCTGAAACTTTAGGGGTAACCTTTGAAAAAAAATGGGAGAAATGGACAGAGAGTAAATGAGGAAGGAACCATGGACTTAAAATGACTTTGTCTTTTTTTATGTTTATTTTCCCTTCTGTCCAGAGTGCCCACTGCCAAATGTTCATTTTTGTTTCAGTCTGTTTTTTCTTTTTTCAATTTATTTGTAATGAAGAAAATTGAAAAAAAAGGATAACAAAAAATCACCAAAACACAAATATTGTCATGATTATTTGGTTTTCCTTACCTTTGAGTGTATGTAAGGTTATTTTTGTGAGCTAACAAAGTGTCAGTTGTGTGTATCTTGCTGAGAGCAATCATCAATGACATTTGTTTATCTTTGCTGTATGAAAATTAGACTTTGATTTAATTCTATGAGGGCAGCCCTGCTTTTGTTAGTGCTTTGGCTCACTCTGTAAGGTTTCAAAGAGAACACAAATGCAGTAACATAAAATGGTTTGAAGTAAGCCAAACAGAAGAGTGCTTTAATATGTTAGATCATAAAACATAAATCAGACATTAAACATATCAAAAAACTGCTGTAAAGAGGACAGATTAATGCAAAACTTAAAATAGACCAAAATCCATTGAATGTCAACTAGGAATGAGTCAGAACACTTCTTTTCAGAGTTGGCGCTACACACTGGTCTCCCACCTGGTGCGTCCACACTTGAGCGGGGGGTTAGAGTAGCGCAGTGTGCCAGCCTCAGCCTGGCTGTTGGTAGAGTAATACTACAATATCACTGCTGCTGCTTCTTGGGTCATGTTTTGGGGGGGTGCTGAAAGACAGCCTATGGCATCCTGTTGTGCTGCAAGGTGCACAGAAACGGTGAAGTGCATGGATATGGGTGCATGAGTGTTTATGTGTGTGTAAAGGGAAGTTGATGTACAGACTGTGAGTAGGCTGTGTGAAGTCTCAGCAATCCTCAGCACAGAGGGGGCGAGAACAGGAGGGGAGGGAGAGAGGCTGATAAGGTGTTGGGGGTGGTGAGACTGAGCCAAAAATCAGCCGAATGACGCAAAGTGCCTCAATGACAAGGCTTCATTTATACAGCTCCCATATAGCATTACTTGACATTTGAAAAATACTTTGACACCCACACTTCTGGTGTAACAGAACAAAAAGTACCACAGATCCAGTTCTCAAAAAATGTAATATAAGATTCTGCCATCACAGACTGAGTGTTAGCATGGCACTACATGTACAGGATGTACACTCACAATCAAAACCTAAAGACCAGTTGAAAAATTGCAAAAATTTGCTTTTTGCTTGGTTTGATATCAAGAAAGTTCTATGTAAAAATTCAACATGCAAAAACAAAAAAAGAGACCAAAAGGACAAAAAATTTGTTCAGATTTTTTGCTGAAAACTGCATTTAAATTCAAGCATATTTTTGTCAGCTGATCAAAAGGTTAAGAACACAGCCTTAAAAAAACTAAATGTGGGTTCAATATGACCTCTGATGATAAAGGCATAACAGCTTTCTGCCTATACGTGGTAGGGTTGATGAGCTGTGTAAGCAAGGCCTCTCACAACACATTATCTCTCCTGAGGTTAGACACAGTAAGACTTAGGGCCCTAGTTTCGTGTCGTACCCCGCGCAGTGTTAATTTCATCCGGGGCACCACTGTGCACGGCGAATTTGGCAATTTGGTAGACCGGCTGCTCCAAGATGGGTGTGACGGCGCACCAGGGGGAGGTGCCAACAGATTCAGGATAGCGCAGAAAAAGACGCACTGAAAACTTGCCAGCTCCAACCTGGTCTATTCTCAGCGCAGGCAAAGCGCACCCTCCGCAGCTGTAATTTGGTGACAGGTGCCCAGTGCGCACACGTCACCAAACCCTCAGAGGCAAGTATCCACGGTGTCAGTGACACATTTCAATGCAATATATAGTCACATCAATTACTATTTAATGTAACAGTCTGAACCAGTATAAACATTTGTATCTATGTTAATTGTCCCGTCACATCTGAGGTTAGATTGAAGTTGTTTGTCATAATATAAACTTAACCTGACAGCAGCTGGAAGTTTAATGCACATCTCACAAGTCAACAACAATCTGCCTCATCATGTGATATATAAATGTATGTCATTCTGTGTCTTAATTATTTCCCTGTGATTTCCCATATTTCTCTGTTTTAGTCTGTATTTTTAACGTGATCCAAAAAGATGGAGTACATTATTGCAAGGAGGATGAGGAGGAGATACCGGGAGAGTATACAGTATATTCCACTAAAGGCTCTACTATTTGGCGATGACAGACCAGGAATGCAGGTGGATCACAAGCATGATGAATGGATTAGCCTGCTGCTGTGTTGACACGTAACTGTTACGCTCTCCCAGTTGCTGCAAAAATGACAGCTGCTCTGACCATCTCTGCTACCGGGTCTTTCCAGCACTGTGGCCGCAGTGGCGGAGATGCATCCGACCAATCAGTCGCTGCGCCTCGCCCGCAGCGCCTCGCCCACAGTGCATTTAAAGGCAAGGATATGTGTTCATTTGATTGGTGAAGACAAAACTCGGCTATGTTAAACCCATTTACGCCTTTTCTTCTCCCTCTCTAAAAATTGCGGGGTGGAGCAGGGGCAGAGGCATGGATGCGCTTCGGTGTGCCATGCAGGAAACTTGCAAAGTGTGCTGGACACACCCTGTCAACGCGGCGCAGGGCAGGTGCGCTGTGCTGCATCTGCGCTTGGTCTACGAAATCAGAGCCCTTCGTTTGAATCTCAGAAAAGATTCTGAGGGTTGTTGAACAAAAAAACAAGTGGTAAACCTGAAAAATGTCACCTGCATTGAGCCAAAGGATCTGATTGGCTGTCTGTCAAGACTGTCTCAACCCAGATTTAGGTTGTTAGTGCTGACCTCCATCCAATAACCATCGCTGAAAATGTATACCATATAGATGCTAAAATAGCTATGTGTGGAGAGAAGCCAGAGAAAGCAGAGAATGGCAGGGGTCAAAAATACACCCATTCAAAAAGACATCATGGATATAGCAATTCTTCTACATCTTTTAATAATCAAATCAAGATTAATAGAGTTCAGCATTCAATTGTACTTTGATCTTTTTTTCTTTGTTTCTTTTTTATGGAGTTTATTGAGTGAAAAAGAACTATGAAGCTACCTCCTATTTCAAAATCTGTGTTTCAGACCATAATTATGTTGCTTTGGAGTCTGAGCTTGATAAAAAAATCAACAAAATAAATAAATAAATAAATAGACTGTACAAAATATTTCTTAGCATTGGTTTGTGACAGGAGATAACCATTCATGGTGACAAACTCATACTGGCAACCAACTTTGAGTCACCATACATATATATATATATATATATATATATATATATATATGTGTGTGTGTATATATATATATATGTATGTATATATATATATATATATATATATATATATATATATATGCACATATGTGTGTGTATATATATATGTATATATATATATATATATATATATATATATATATATATATATATACACACATACATATATATATCTATATATATATATATATGTATATCTATATATCTATATATCTATATATATATATATATATATATATATATATATATATATATATATATATATATATATATATATATATATATATATACATATGTATATTACCATCTTAGGCCTCTATGGATGCATCATATTACAGTTTTTAGGCTTATTTATATGCATTTTTGAGTAAAAAAAATCTCAGAATAACAATCCCAAACATTTTAATTCAGAAAGGAAGTACTACATTTATATTTTAAACACTTTTTTTAAATTAAATTTGGTGCTTTTTCGACAAAATACAGATATTTTTGACCTTTGGTTCAATATGCACTGTTTTTCAAAATCCTCCCCTGACCATATTGTTATGAAAACCTCTCTAATTTTACTCTGCATCACTTTATAACAACAGTCCTTTGCAGAATTGGTATAAAATATTTTATTATTCAATTTTAGAGTTTTACAGTCACTCTAGCATCATTTCCAAGAGATATTCACACTAAGAATTTGCTGTTTTTTTCAGGCAAGGATGAAATTGTCAAATTATTCTGACTTCTATCTTCATTTTCTCTGCCCTAGCAACACAAACCTTTCCAGTGTTAGTTTTATTATGACACCAAAATAATTCAATTAGACCTTGTGGTTGCAGATACACCCTTTTATTTATGAGTATGTCATTTTCAAGCAAAAGGCTTAAAAGGGGGCTGGGACTATAGAGGTTAATATTGAGTTAACCATTAAAAGTTGGAGATTAATCATGAATAAAATGTTTACTCAACAGATGTACAGTGCTTAATTAATTCTCCATATATATCAGATTGTTGGTATCTGGTATGGACTCAGTTGGACATTGAGCATGAGGCGAAAATTCAGGCAGTAGAGAGAAATCCAGTAATCAGAGCTGCAGAGGGGTGAATTAAAGACAGGGGTACCTAACAAAATATAACAAGCTGTCCATACCTGAAGCACTGGAAACTCTCAAGCAAAAATTCCAGGCCTTGGTAACTTGTCTGAAGAGTTACACTAGAAATGCCAAGGTGAAGAGAATAAACAGGATGTTCATCACTAAAGTGCACTCTCAGTGGCAGGGGAATGACATGAGGGCTGACCCACCGAGGCCTGTGGCTGAACAGGACTGTAAGAGCAAAGAGAGGCATCACATAACACAGGTCCCCAGAGACTGGTAACATAAGAGCAGACCACAGCAGATTCACTAAACTAGATTCATTAATGATCACACTGGCAAACATCCAAGAGTAGACGATCAAAAAAGAAGCTGGAAAGCAACAGGCCTATTGGCTACAGGCATGATCTATGTATGCCTATGGACTAAATTGAACTCCATGAATGAATAGCAGCACAAATGAACCAGCTGCTGTTGGAGTCAGACTCTGCACATGATGCAACAGTGTGGCTTTGTAGTAAAAGAGTGAAGAAAGACCAAGCCAAGGTCCTTTGGAACGTCAAGACAGTCTGACAAATGCATAAGACATCGTTATGGTGGACAATACAGCAGCAGAAAGCAGAGGTGGTAGACATAACAACTCCAAGTGACAGCAACATCCAGAAAAGGAGCATGAGAAGCTGTGGAGATAACACCGGCTGAAAGAGCAACTGGAGAGAAGGTGGTAAGTCAAGGCCACAGTGGTCCATGTTGGAGTAAAGGAGCTTGGAGCTGTTACTTAAAAACTTGTCCAGAAGAGCACAGTCCCAGGAACAGAAAGGACACATGATAAAGAACAAATTTATGGTCTAGGCCTCCATCAATGTATCCCTATCCTGTATTCTCATTTTAGTCCCTTTGTCTCCTTTAATTTCTGCATTTCTCCTTATAAATAAGTAAATAATTAGAATGAACTAAATACAATCAAAGAAAAGATATGTACAGAACTACATGAAATTGGCATAAAATAAAATTAATAAAAATGATGATAAAAGATAAGAGTATGGCTTTGACCTACCCATTTGTAAAACATCTTGGGATAATATCTCTTGGAATTTGGTGCTATGTAAATAAAAATTGATCAATTGATGGATGGGTGAATGGATGGATTTATTAATTACAGAATGACTGATTAATTCCTTCATTCATTGATATTGCACAAAAACCTTAAGCTACCAGGCCTTATAGCGATGCACATTGTCATTGGTCTAACATCAATATCTGATATGATTTGCCTTTTACAAACACCGAAAATAAAAAGACAAGGTAGGCACACATCCCTGGTTGGATTCGGATTTTGGGATTGTTAGACTTTTACACAAGGTCAGAAATGTTTTCATGAATGCACATGAGGAAAAGTACTGATTTTGTGTAAGAAGCAAGCCATAAAAATAAGAAGAAAAACAGTAAGCAGTGGTGGCTGCTTCCTACCTTATCACTTTGTGCTTAGAGCTGCCTTTGGAAAGTTGAGTACTATCAAGGTTAAAATAAACTTGTTTTGAGCCAGTTTATACATTTTAAAAGCAACATGTTAATCTTTTTCACAATTAATATCCTTAAAAATTTAGATGGGGGAGGGGGAGTAGGAGGTTGTGTAGCGTGCGCAGTTAGCGTAAGAGAGAGATACAATTGGTGCAGTAGCAATGGCTGAAAAACAGCTCAAAAGAAAAAGGTCAGAGGAGTGAAAAGTGGAAAAGAAGGGCTATGACCATGAAAGAGCAAAGACCCGGGTCAACATTGGTGTTGCTTTCCGACGGTGGAGGGAACTCCACAAATTTAAAGACCTGAAAATGGACGCGGATGTCGCCGTCTTTCTGCTGGATAGGTAAGCAACATTAGCTTTGTGGTGCTTCACATAACAGTAACAGCCGTCGGGCATTCATCTTAATGTCTAATCTGCCAGAATGTACTGATGTTGTGATGTCATCAATATCAGTTGAGCTGTCTGATGAGTCGGGGTTACCTTAGCTACGTTGGTCAGCTATGGCTGTTTCCATGACGATGCACGTCCATCAGCTTTTGGGGGTGGAGCCAGGGGTGAGGTATGAAGGAAGAGGCGGGTCTAAATTCGTTTATAAACAACCTCTCCACTCTTTTCTTCCACATCACAGACTACACCTTTAATATATGTGTATCCATGAAATGGAGAGTGTTATGCTCTATTCTAAAGTGTCTTGAGATAACACTTGTTATGAATTGATGCTACAGAAATAAAGATTGATTGATTGTGTGGATTTTTCATGTTCTCCCTGTGCATGCATGGGTTCTCTCTGGGCACTCTGGTTTTCTCCAACAGACCAAAAACATGCTCATTTGGTTAACTGGCGACTCTAAATTGCCCTTAGGTATAAGTGTGAGCGTGAATGGTTGTCTGTCCCTCTATGTAGCCCTGTGATTGGCTGACCACTGGTTGAGGATGAAACCTGCCTCTCGCCTAATGTCAGCTGGGATAGGCTCCAGCTCTCTGTGACCCTGAAAGGATAAGAGGTATAGATGGACTGATGGACTGATGGAAATGGCTATCAGTGTGCACTCATTCTTTTTTCTTAAAGGAAGCTTTACAGGACACACAAGTATGGGCAGCCTTATTGTTTTTAATGAAATGTTGCCTCAGCCTCAGTTAAATAAATGACTGGTCTCAGTCAGCTTGTATTTGGCAAAAACAGGTCACAGATGATGGTGCTTCTAGAGACAAGATCCTAATGATCAAATCATCTGTAAATGCAAAACTTTTTATCTTTATCAAAACTGTGACAATAAATCAGATTTGATTGAGAGAGCACGCTCTGGTTTTCCTTCTGAAGTCCTTTGGGGCTAAACAACTTCTACCTGCAGCTTTATGTCCCTCAGCAGCTCAGTTAGCCCTGCTAATGCAGCCAGTTGTCCCTCTGGTGGATACTGAACTCTGAAACATCAGGAGTGGAGTTTTCCTGGCAGAGGCAGAGCACATGAGGGGCTGGAGGAAAGTGGTGCCAAAACTGGGCTCAGCAGTCAACCACAGATCAGAAAAACAGAGTTCTGGTTGTTGTCCTTTGTCATCCATGACATTTTCAAACTAACAGAAAAAAGGAAAATTGAGAGATAAGAGGAGTTGGAATAGTAAAACAACAGAAAACACAGAAGTGCCAACACTACTGAGCTGATTTAGGGAAGGAATAAGTGAGCTCAACTTTCATTTGAAGTCAGTCAAATCAGTCTTACAGCAAAAAGCCCACTGTTTAGTGTGGAGCTTTATAGAGAGGCTCGAATTATGCATTATCATCAGTCAGATGCCTCCTCACCTTAATGTTGACAGCGTATAAATGAATAGAGTCATGGTGGTAGATGTACTTGTAGCTGGAAATTGACATAGGGGACCAGTGTTTGTATTGAGGAAATACAGGTGGAAGTTTACAAAACATGTGTGTTTCTAGTGTTTGATTCACAAACTGTACAAAAAAGAAATTAAATCACAGTCATCAAGTAAACACTCACTTTGGCAGCCCATGGGTGGGAGATACCATGTTGTAAATGATATTTCAAACTGGGGATATGGTAAGCCCAATATGGGGCTTTCCCATACGTGTTATTGGCTCAACCAAGTTTGACTCAATTCATTTTGTTATCAGTCACTTCATCCATCCATTATAGTATTTATACACATTAAACCTCTTCAATGGGGTTTTCATGACTTGACAAAATGATACTGCACTACACTCACTGAGTTGGCAGTGTTGTTGGCTCTTGATTTAAAGCTGGGGTCTGTAATTTTGGAAAACTAGCATGAATTTGAATGTAGCATCTCCATCTCAGCACAGCTGATATATCTAGAAGACTGATTCAACTTCAAACCCTCAGCACAACGTTTTTGTTTTACACTACAGTCTCAGTCAGTGGTAAGAAAACACCAAAACATTATCATAGTAAGGTAAAAAAAAAAACAAACACATAAAGTTAGTTAGTGCTCACAGCCCGATGTTGATCGGGGTATAGGAAGTTCCTCTGCCATTCTCCACATAACTGTCAATTCTCCCGTTTCGACCATTAAACCACCGTATTTTACTTATTTTATCCTCTTTCCAGACACCCTCCTGTATTAGCATTCTCCCGTAAATCTCCCGTGTGAGGATATAATAGTAAACATTCCTCTGCCTCTCCAAACTGAACTCTGTCTCTAGCCTGAATGGGACGGTAATACTCCAAAATGATGGATGCCAACCACCGTAAAACCAAAGAAGAAAAAGTCTTGTGAGAACGTCCACCTGCAGTCGTGAGATTAGATCCAACAGCAGAGCAAACCAGGAAAAATAAAGTGTTTATTTTAGATTTCTTGTACATCTATCTTAAAATGTGAGGGATACTGGAGCTTGGTTGGGGTTGTGGGACGGCTTGCAGCCGGCTTCCCTTATTTTCAAAGACAAAACTTGACAGGTAAGCATTCTCCCGTGGACTCTGATCTCTCTCAGCTCGGCTTCATGCACTGAGTCTGTGCATGCCGGCAAAATGTACACGCAGCAGGCGGGCAGAATGGCGAAGAGATTTGATTGGTTTAAAAACTGGTGATAGGACATTTTTATTGGTTGGTGCTTTCCCTGTTTAACTCCTGCTGTAGATAGCGGAAATTTTTCGCTCTATTTTAAGAACACATTATGAATTGATTGCCATCGGGTCATAAAGACCATTTTAACCAGTATTACAAAAATTTACTAACCTCAGCTTTAAGTCCCAAAGATGCTGCATGCAGGAAGACAAAGTACTATTAAAAAGTTCTGGAGAGTCACAGCAGTGCAGAGTGAGTTTAGTGTTTGTGTTGCACATCCCATTTGTAACTCTCCAAGGAACAATACAGTTTTTAATTGTTCTGAGGTGTCTTGACATTTATTTTGCACCGCTAAATTTGAACATAGTTAAACAGGATATCAACAAAGGAGAAGAAAAAAAAAGGTATAAAGAAAAACAGACAAAGTTACTTGTAACTCTAAGAAAGAATTGGCCTATCATTATGTTTTTTTGTCTGACAAACAACACATAATGATGCAATAACTGACAATGGTAGCTGTTAATATCCTAAAGATGTTGAAGGATGCTGTGCAGAATTTTTATAGGACAGAAAACCTTATTTCACACAGAAGCCATCCAAAAGTTCTTCACCAAGGATACATCCAGAATTTGAAGGTAGAAGTGAAGATGGAGACCAAGTTTGAGGCAAGAGTTTGCAGTTCCCATTGCAAGAAAGCAGAGAAAGGAGGAGGGGGGGGGGGGGGGGCTTTGTGTTTTTTCATCGGTGATGGAAATGCTTAATCACAGGAAAATGTAAAAGTACCAAAGATATCATTTGTGTCATCACAAATTATCTCAAGTTTGAGAAACAGCATACAGAGACTCTATTCTCTCGCCTCTAAGGCCTCGTTTACATGGGTTGTTTTCCTCAATCTTATTGAAATCGATCAGATTAAGTGAATCTGATTTAATCTGTATACATGAACTTTGAGTAAAGTGATCCACGTTCAATCCGCGTTTGCATGGCCCCAGCTGAATCCAATTGTATCGGTTTTTTTGACATGCGCAGAAGGTCACTCTGTCACTACCTGCAATGTGTAAGAGAAGAAGAGGTGCACTTCTACTTCCTGTTTACCTCTAGAAAGACGGATCCACGTCGTGTTTTGTTGGGGACGCTTATTGTGTTATGGTTACGTTTATTTGAGGCTCTGCAGTCACAGCAGTTAATCGTCCTTTCCTCCACTGTCCAGTTCTTCTGTTTGTTCGCCATGTTTGTTTGGGCACGCTCTGCGTACGTCACTACGTGCCTCTTACGTACTACGGAGTGCATGTGCAGACCGAACAATCCTCTCTATCAACCCAATCTGCTCCACTCAGCCGTTTACATGAAGCATGGAGCGGATTATCAATCGGCGTAGACTACCTCTTACAATCTAATCCCAAATACAATCAGATCCAGGTGAATCCGATTGGCTAAGGTGTTTACATGAGACATTTCTAATCTGATTGACCTTTCAATCTGACTCTAAATAGGATTTTTTGACCCATGGACATGGGGCCACTCTGACCTAAAATGCAAAGGTTTTCCCTTTGCGTATTCAAACTCGATTCACATTCAGACAGACACACTAGAAGTGAATAAACCACTGTAGTGTGCGTGGCAGTCCAGTAGATGTGATGTAGGTTTTAGAGAAACAGAGTTGCTTCAACAAATGTACACAGAAGAAAAACTGTTCAGCAACAACAATGGCGAGTGGACAGTACTTTGTTGCACCAAATTCATCATCAACTCATTCATGATGCTAATCTCCTATTCCAGATGTCCTTTAGTGGATTGAGATCTGGTGACTGTGGAACCCAATTTCGTGTAGAATAAACAAGTTTCAGATAATCTGAGCTTTGTGATATAGTGCACTAACCTGCTGGAAGTGACCATCTGAAAATGGGTGCACTGTGGCCATAAATGGAAGAGGAGATGGACAAGAGAGGGAAAGGTCAAAACAAATTACCTAATGGGATAACTACCAAAGAAAATACAAAAATCAAAGAAAACAAGCAAAAAACTTTGTGCATCCATCAGTGGAGAAACAAAATGCAGATATTTTCTTGGTAAAACGTGGGCGTGCGAGCCATATACAGAGTAAGAGCATGGACCTCCTTAGGTTTTTCTCGCCTCCCAATCCACCCAACCCCCTCTACTTCTGTCAGCAAAGGGACCCTGTGCAATCAGGCCTGTGTTCTGCATGTCACACAGCAGCTGGCTTCATTCTGACAACCCAATCAACAGCTCCAGCAGGACACCAGCAGCAGCTAGCCAGTCTGAACATGGAATCGCAGTCCACTCTATGTCACCTTTCATCGAGCTCCCCAAAACATGGTTAGGAGACAGCACCTTGTCCTGTGTCCTGTTATTTCTCACAGATTTCTCTGTACTATTATTAATAACAAGTGAGCAGTGGATCTTTATCATGCAAGTCTTCATTAGCCGCAATTGTTATTATAAGACACAGTGCAGAGTAAAAACACTGTTTATCAAGCAGAAACTCAGACTAGCTGCACACAAGGGGATGCTTTGTCACTTTTTTTTTGCTATGATTTGCCTTTGCTCAGTAAAGCCCAGTTAAGTATTTGTGTTGATCTCTTGAATGTGGACTAATCACTCTAATGGTGTGTTCACACCGGACACGAATTCGCACAGACGCGTGTCGAGATTACATACAAAGTCAATGCAAAGGCGCGTCTTGACGCAGATTCGCCCCGGGCGGCGCATTGGACGCGTTTGGCACGGCACATTTGGAGCGTCCGGCACATTTGAGGCGTCGAGCGTCGAGGCGTTTCACGCCTTCGACACCTCGACGCTCGAGTTGAAAATATTGAACTTTTGACGCCAGTTCGCTTGACGCTGTGGTGCGGCAGCCAATCAGCGATGACACCCCCCCCCCCCGATGTCATTGATTTCATGACGTATGACGCTACATCCCCCTGCTCCCGCTCAAAGCCTTCTGTAAGATGGAGGAGAGGTTTATCTGCGCTGTTTGCTATCATCCGGAGCTATACTATTCGGTGTGTGTACTCTACAGAGACCGGAACAAAAAGGAGCAGGCTTGGGTGAAAGTCACCGAGGAGACAGGTTTGATTTGATGACGTGTGACGCCCCGGTCTCCTGCTCCTGCTCAAACCCCCTCTCAAAGATGGAGAAGCGGTTTATCTGTGCTGTTTGCTATCATCCGGAGCTATACTACTCGACGTGTGCACTCTACAGAGACTGGAACAAAAGGAGCAGGCTTGGGTGAAAGTCGCTGAGGAGACAGGTTTTGAAGGTAAGTTCTGTAAATATTCGTTTCCAGCTGGATTTGCCTGCACAGGTCATCACTGAGTCCGACAAGCTCCGGCTTTCTACTGCGCCTGCGCCCGGACGCGCGTCGTCCCTCAGCTTGTCAAAATGTCCAGCGTCCAGCCTCGGGCGTTAAGCGCGGCGCGTCACAGGCGTTAAGCGCGTCAATTCGCATCCGGTGTGAATGCAGCATAATGCATCTTCATCACAGCAGAGACACTCTGTGCCACAGACTTTATACTTAAGACCTGGTATAAGGACGTTTAAGGTGTAGTTGTTTTCTGCTTGCTCAAGTTAGGAACACACCAGATTTGCACCTACCTGCTCTTCATTTTCAGACAAATACACTAGAGCAGTGGTTCCCAAACTGGGGTACGCGAAGTGATGTAGGGAGTACGTGAAAAACTGTCAGGTCTAAACAGTTGTTTCAGTAGTTCAAGTTCAAACTGATAAATGTTTGTATTGTGAGCTTTGATAAAGTGTTGGCAGAGAGGCTGAGGCATCTTGGAGAGGGAAATCTGTCCTAAATTATCTAAGATTCTTAAAATAACATACAGTTAGTTCAGTCAGACAGCCTTTTAATTAAAGCTTTAAGTTCATTAATAAAAATGTTTCAGAAATGTACATTTCTTTTTCAAAAGTGGACTGGTGTTGCCCACTGACATTGCTGGTAAATCAATCTATTTAGCCAGAAATAATTCACTTTAATAGATTTTATTCGTATGTTATGCATGTAAAATGTGAGAGGTCGGAGTGCGGCAGGCTTAAACATTTATTTTTCTCTGTGTTATAAGTGCATGAGAGTTGGGGGTACGTGGCTGGAGGTCAAGTGTCAGAAGGGGTACAGGCTGTGAAAAGTTTGGGAACCACTGCACTAGAGGATGACATTTTTCGGGAATTCCCGTGGGTCACGTGATTCTCGCGGGAATTTCACGGGATGGGAGTCATTTTTTAATTAATCCCGCGATCGGGACAGGAAAAAGAAGCAACGGGAGTTGGCAGGAACGGGAACGACATTAATACATGATAATTCATCGGAATTGAAAAGCAACTCGGAGCAGCTGCCGGCCACACATATAGCAAAACAACATGGATAGAGATGACGACACGTCGAACAAGAGAGCTGCAGCACAAAGAAAAGAAAAACTTAAAGGTAATGCCTTTTATATGCAAAATAAAAAACGCAACATTTTTTCAACATGTTTGGCTTTATTCAAACGGGAACGGGACAGGAGTGGGAGTCATTCTACAAGAGTGGGACAGAACAGGATTCATTTTTTTACTCCCGGACAAATTTCAGCAACATGGGGTAAAAATGGCACGTGCATCAGGCAGAAGGGAAGGCACCAGCGCTTGTGCAAACACTTTGCACTGGGCCCTGGATCTACTGCACCACAGTTCTAGCTTAAATTTTGTTCTTCAAAGTGTAATGGTATATGATGATTTTTGAGAAAATATTGAATTTGAACTCTACTCTCACTTCATGTTAAAGCTACAGTATTAGCCCAAATATAATAAGTTGTACTTCTAACAAATGTTTTGTTTTGTTCTCTGTTCAGCTTGAATATGTAGATGTGATAGGTTTAATTTTATTTTAAAATGCAGTCAGATAAAAAATAGCCTGATAGTAATTAAAAAATGTTGTAATGACACAAGAATATGACTTCATTGTAAAAGGGCCAGAAAAAGCAATCGTAAATTCATGTAAGGTCAGAAACACGGTTAAAGGAACTTAACTGTTAAAATCAGAATCCTTCATAAAAGTTGAAAATAGTAGTACATAGTAAAATAGTTAAGTAGTTTATCTGTGGTCTACCTGCTAAGCCTTTTTGAGACATACTACCTGTGATTGATTAGTCATGCCTGCTTAGGTCAGAAAGGGGAGCTCCCGGCCATGATGCCTCATTCACATTGAAGCTATTTGAATCGAAGCATCGTGTCAAAGCATCTTCATTCATACGATCTTTTCTCAGGTCAAAGCAGAATGTTTCCTTGTGTTTGTTCGTAAAATAAGGTTTTTAAAGATGTTATGTTGCATATGAAAGTGTTTTCTGCAGAAGTTGAAGGGTTTTAGCCAAGTGATCTTCAGTTTATGGTTATGATTTGAGACTGTTTCAAGCTCGTTAGCTTCGCTCTATCTGAGGATCACGCAGTGCCACCGAAGGTCAGTGATGGTAAAACAACTGAATTCGCTGGTATATGTGGTTCATACAGATAAGTAAGATATGCAGCAAGACAGAGAAAGAGACTGTTTTTGCTTTGTTTCATGTACAATATACAGTGTTTAATTAAAGTAAAATAACTTATGCTTTAATCTTTACCTAAAAACAAGAACATAAGAAACAGGAAGTATAGAAATGTAGGAAAGACACAAAAGAAGCTGTTTAACAGAATGCTTTTACTTATTAATCTTTTTAATTTTATATGCTTGTAAAAAGGAAAGTAAAACTGAAGTGAATACTTTTTTTTACAACAATCCAGTGGTGACGGAAAATGCTATAAATTCAAAAGAACTGATCCGTCTAACAAATTTTGTATCATAATTAAATTCATATTTAAGCTATTTGAATATTTCATCTTGTCGGAGCATCTTCATTCATACGTTCTTTTCTCATCCTTTTGTAGACAGTGACTTATGGCCCTTTTCCGTTAGCACACCTTGGCCCTACTCTACTCGGCCCTACTCGATTTGCAGCGTGTTTCCACTAGCCTGTTACCTCCTAAAACAAGCTAGTTTTAGTACCTACTTCGCTCTGGTTCCAAGGGAGCTAAGTCTATGCTAAAGTTTGACAATGTCGTCATCGATGAGTCATGAGCGTGACGACCTAGCATGCTAGCAGTAGCTAGCATTAGCTTACCGTCATACGTCTTTTCTTTGCAGCTCGATTGCACTCGTCCTCCACTTCATTCTGTTGTATAGCTTCTAAAACTCTCCTGTGCTTCTCAAGGGGTATTTCTTCTTGCCACCTGTAGCCTTCTTCTGCTTTCCTTTTAAAAGCCGCAGATTGTTGTCTCGCACTCAAAATGACGTCACTGCAGTGCCGCTCAGCTGTTTACAGCGACACTGCACTGGAAAAGCAGCACAAGGCGAGTAGAGTAGAGCCAGGTAGAGTTGAGTAGAGTAGAGTAGGGCTAATGGAAAAGGGCCAATAGTCAATGCAGGTACTGCACGTGCTGTCTGCCTGTACTGTGATTGCCTGTGTATCAAAAGGGAGAAAACTAAACCCCAAAATAGCACCCAAATAGCTTTGAAGAATTTTCTTTGCTCTGTAAAATAGTAACACCTCAGATTGTCAATCCACTTAAGATAAAGCCCAAACAAAAGCTTCATGTAAAATATATTTACTCAGTAGTCTGTGGGGTGGCAGTGAGTGGATGGAAAATGGAAGTCTGACTCCTGCTATCACAGCACTCATCCGACAAAACCATTTCAGTGACATTGTGCTGTGGATGAATCTGCTAACTGCCAACCTCCCACCTTCAACACCAATCACAGAGGAGAAACCGCCTCATTATTCAGGACAATTAGCCAATGGGTTGGGTGTCTGCAAGTGTTACTCATGGCTCATTTGGTCTCAGTTAGATGACGGTGCCATGTCCACTCAGGCTGTGTGTCACTCAGGGGGGGGTGACACACAAAGACCAGAGAGCGGCAGTCAGCTTAAGACCTCAAATGTCAAGAATAAAGGCTTTTAAGCTCAAATGCTAGCATATATAAGCATATATATACCGTATGATACATGCTGATGGAGACAACCCTGAAAGAGGAGGCAAGATATGAGAATAAGAGAGAACATCACTGAGAGAGGAGGAAAATATTTTGCAGCTTTTATTAAACATGAAGCCTCTATATGTGGCAGCCTCACAGCTCAGCGGGATGAGCTGATGTGGTGACAGCTCGTGACGCTTCAGGCAGCAGTCATGGTTGTGTACGAATACACACACACACAGACGGAGCGATGAAACTGTGCATGCATGACTTATCTTTGAAAAACTCCTCCCCCACCAGTCTGGTGTTAGAGAGTTGTCCAGTAACCAACAGTGTGTTTGTTCATCAGCATGTGTGTTTGTGATCTTGGCCATTTACAACAGAGAGAATCTCCAGTTGGGTCCCTGTCAACCCGTGGTGATTTATGGGAACAACTTGCTCGAGTGTGATGTGGGCAAATAAAATGTGTGATTTTATTGCACACAAAGCAGTCCCATGACAACAGCTTTGTGTAAACGTTTGACAATGATTATCAACCATGGATGTTACACTATCTACTGACCCAGTCTTAAGTTTTTTGTGTTGGTTGGTTTTGTTTTAGTTTTTTTATTCTATTTGTTTAGAAGGCAGAGAAGGGCAAATGATCAAAACAGCAGAATGAAACACAGATATACAAAAGGCTGTGGGACCACAAGAAACCTCAGAGGGCTTGTAAAAAACCTACCAAACAGAAACACATACTTGAGAAATACTAATAATGTCTTGATCATTTAAAATTTTAGCTGATTTTCCATGTCTATATGTCAATTGTTGATTAATCCATTATTAATTATGTACATGAAATGTCAGAAAATTAGCCTTGTTATGTCCACTACGTAGAGAATCACAAAAATACATTTAGAAAATGCAGTATCCACATTTGAGAACCTAGTGAGCCTGTTTTTAGTCTGGAGGAAGCAGGAGTGTCTGGAGGGAACCCACGCATGCATGGTGAAACTGAAAAACAGCTTCTTCCTGAGAGCCATCACCACTCTAAACTCGGATATAGGACGACTCCGGTCATTAGCATAATGCAAAATGTGCAATATTTATATCACTGCAACTGCAGTTGCTGCTACTTTTTAGCACTACCTCGACACTTGTATTTATTTATTTATTTAACAACCTCATGTGCACAATTATATGTGACATTTGTATAGACCATCCACCATTTGCACTAAAATCAATACACATTCTACTGTGCAATACAAGTAATACATATTCTAGTATCCGTCCAATACATATCTACGTCTCGTGTGGAGTCTGTTGCTTCTTTTAGGTCACCTTTAAAAAACATATTTTTACAGAATAGCTTTTATGTAATGTCGTCTTTTTAGTTGTCTTTTTAGTCTTTTATTTTCCTTCCTTCTTTGCGTTTTATTCTCTTTTTCTTTTATTTGTGTTTTAGTCTTTTTTTTAACCATGTATTTTTTAGGCATTGCTCAAATAATTTTGGCTTCTTCATCTTTTATTGACTTCTTATTTGTTATCTTAGCAGACCGGTGTCTTTATTTACTTTTATTCAGATTGTTTATCTTTGCTTCATCTTCCGTCATTCTTTTAATCTTTTTATTGAAGACTTTTAAGCTAATTATGTTACTGTTCTGTCTTATCTATATTCTACTGTTTTATTACTGTCTTTTATTTTTATTCATTTATAAATGTATTTTATTAATTTTATTTATTTATCTTTACTTCGGTCCTCATGGTCTCATTTTAGCAGCAGTGTTCCTGTATTGTCTGGGTTCCTATGACATATGGAGGGGGCCCTTTGATTCATGGGGCTGGAGTCACTGGACCCGTCCATGTTAGGTAGCACCATCAGGGTGCAGTTGCACTTGGGTTCTGCTGTATCCTGGGGTGTCTCCAGCCCTGTGAGGTCAGGGCCTCTTCTGTGTCCATGTTTAGTGACTGGGCCTGGTCTGTTGTGCCCACTTGTGGGGTTTAAGTTCTTATGTGTTATGATCTCTCTCAATTTCATTTTGTCTTTTGTGTTTGTCTTAAAGCTGGGGTAGGCGATTTTGGAAAACTAGCATGAATTTGAAAGTAGCATCTCCTCAGGGCTCCGCCTAGCCCCACCCCCCGCTCACATGCACGCGCGCAGCCGCTATATCCAGAAGACTGATTCAACTCCAAACCCTCAGCACAACGTGTTTGTTTCACACTACACCAAGTCATGTCTCAGTCAGCACGAAGAAAACACCAAACAAACATGTAAAGTTAGTTAGTGCTCACAGCCGATGTTGATCAGGGTATAGGTAGTTCCTCTGACATTCTCCACATAGCTGTCAAATCTCCTGTTTTGGCCATGAAACTACTGTATTTTCTCCTCTTTTCTCCCGTCCTCCTGTATCAGTATTCCCCTGTAAATCTCAATTGTGACGATATAATAATAAAAGCATTCCTCTGCCTCTCCAAACTGAACTCTGTCTCTAGCCTGAATGGGGCGGTAATGCTCCAAAATGATGGATGCCAACCACCGAAGTAGAAGAAGTCTCGCGAGAACTGCCACCTGCAGTAGCATGGATGGCAGTTCTCGCGAGATTAGAGCCAACAGCGGAACAAACTGAGAAAAATAAAGAGTTTATTTTAGATTTCTGTACACCGGTCTTAAAATGTGAGGGATACTGGAGCTTGGTTGTGGTTGTGGGACAGCTCACAGCGGACTTCCCTTATTTTCAAAGACAAAACTTGAAAGGTAAGCATTCTCCAGCGGAGTCTGTTCCCTACACGCTACATGCTACACGCACTGTCTGTGCACACGGGAAAATGCACGCGCAGCAGGCACGCAGAATGGCGACGGGATTTGATTGGTGTAAAAAAAGGTATCCCTGCAAGATTATTGGTTGGTGTTTTCCCTGTTTTACTCCTGCTGTAGGTAGTGGATATTTTTCGCTCTGTTTTAAGAACACATTATGAGTTGATTACCATCGGGTCATAAAGACCATTTTAACCAGTATTACAAAAAGTGTATCTACATCAAATCGCCAACCCCAGCTTTAAATGTTCTTGATTTTAATTAACCTTTTTGTTAACCCATGTTTTTAAAAGTACTATATAAATAAAGTTTATTATTATTATATCATTGTGTAAACAACATAGAAATACTGAGAACTAGGAATTGGACTATTTTCATTCATTAATATTTGTCGTCTACCTCATATTGTACACTGAGCCTAAATTGTGCTGTGCACAAGTCTGCTTTTCATCTTGTCTATATCTTGTTTATTTAAAGCCTCCTTGCAACTCATTTTTTCTCTTTTACTTATACTAATTTTTGTATACTTTTTTAACTTAACTACCTATTGCACTGAAAGGAGCTCTCTGATCTTGTTGTACATTCTGTATAATGACAATAAAGGCCATTCTGATTCTGATTCTGGAAACATGCAAGGTCCACACAGAAAAACCACGACCAACCCAGGAATTGGACCAACCTTCTTTATTCGGGGCACACGCACGACCTGCTGCACCACTGTGCTGCTGTAGGGATAATACAAAACAATAATTCAATTATAAAAAAGCATTGTAAAAAACACATTTTACCAATTTTATTAAAATATAATAACTTTATCCATCTGCTTCATATCCATAAAAACCAAGCAAAAAGTAATCTTACATGAAGTGTAAAAGGGCAGCATGTCCTATCAGAATCCCTTCTTAGTGATTAGTTTGCAGATACCAAATTCAAGCCATTGACCCTTACTCCATTTACACTGCTCAAGGTCTGTGCTTGATTATAGTGATGTGTTGTACATGCATGCCTCATCTCAGCGTATCTAGCGTGTGGCGAGGTGCTCTATGGTTCATCAGTAAAAAGAGTAATGCATGTTTAATCTTTTCTCACATGATGTCCTCTTGCTCTCTGTCAAAAGGTCAGGACTTGGCTGTGTGGAAAGGCATTTCATGATGCTGCTCCCTTTGTTTGAATCAGAAGCAAAGACTTCTAAAGTCCAATGACATGGTTTCTGCAAAGACTTTTAAGAGGGTGTTAAATGACTTTGTGGCAGAGGCATCTGACTGCATGTTTTTTGGTCATAGTCCATCCACTGTTGTTTTGTTTAAGTGTGTTTCAGGTGTTATGCATTTTATTATACATATGTTTGTCTTTGTAACTTTGTCAACTGTGCTGCTGCCTATCTTGGCAATGATGAAAAAATATGAAAGGCCAGATCAGGTTTACAGAGGAAGAAGGAATACAGCATCAACCAAGAAGAGGCGTGGTAGCAGAAAGGCTGACACAAGTGCTGGACTAAGTTGCACCCCTGGAACAACCCCGATCACTTTTGCTTTCCAGTGTTTACCATGGAAAACCCATAACTTTGCATCACACGCCGTCATCAATACAATGGAATTTGTCTGTAGATGGTTTAAGTGCTGGTGGTGGTGCTTTTATGGTCACATGTGTGCCATCAATACAACCCGGAACTTTGGAAAATTCCACACACACCTAAAGTGTGTGGAAGTTCCTGACCACTTTGCATGGTCTGTGGAGAAGAAAACGTCCTTACTCAAAGCCTACCACAGTGTCTAAAGCCCAAATTCCACTGCATGCGTATCCGGTCCGTCTCCGCTCCGCTGTGGCAGCGGAGCCGATCCGTTTCCATTATAAGCAATGCGTGTACTTCCACCAGCTGCGGCACGGCTCCGTCACGCCTGCGTATCTGCTCCGCCAGACGGAGCAGATACACAGAGCTTCTATTTTTGCCGGATGCCGACCACGGCACAGCAATTTAGCACACAGAATATCGTGCGGGACAGGAAGTTGAGCACAAATACAAAATAAAATATCTGTAAATGTTTCAAAATAAAATAAACCGTGTCAACAACGGAAAAGTATTGTACCTGGAAAAACGTCATTTAGGGCGGAGACCGACCTGGTGTCAAAAGTTCAGTCTCACCCCACTTCACCATGGATGAGGAGCTTTTGATTTTGGAGGTGCAAAACCACAAAATACTTTGTGAGCTCGTTGACCCGCTGCAAGGCGGAGCTGCAATGCTTCCGCAGACGGATCCAGTGGGAGTTGACGCGTGTCAGATGACGGAGCGGAGCGGAGAAGGACCGGATACGCATCCAGTGGAATCCCACAGTAAAACCTCAAAAAAGGACGACAGACATGGCTGTACATCCAGCTAGTTACTATAGGCAACACTTTGTTGACAATTACCCAAGGCAGGAACAAACTGAGTCTCTGCGTGTCTTTCTTTAAATGTGACAAGGCATAAATAAGTATAAATGATGAGTGAATTTGCAGTGTAACAAGATGTCAAACCAGTGGGATGAGGTATGAAAATATTCATGAAGACCCAGGTATGCAGAAGACCATGTCTTAATGCACAACACTTGGAATTCTAAGGCAGGACCAAACCGGGTGCTACAGGAAACCAAGGTTACAATTTGCATGAGCTCGATACAGAATCCGAGAGATGTTGCCTCGTCTGATGAGTCTGGATTTTTGCTGTTACATTCAGATGACGGGGTCAGAAAATGTCATAAATAACATGAGAGCATGAATCCATCATCCCGTCATAATGGTTCAAGATGGTGGTGCTGTTGTAATGATGTACCAGAGATGTTTTCAAGGCACTCTAGGGTTTCCCAGTACCATATATGTGGTACTTTTTGCATTGTTTAAAAGTCAAATTGAGTATCATTGCTGACATGTCCATTTCATTATGACCACAGTGTACCCATCTTCTGATTATAACTTTAAGGATAACGCACAATGTCACAAAAAAGACTCAAATCATCTCAAACTTGTTTTTTAAACATGACAATGGGTTTACTGTACCTGTGTGGCTGTGGAAGCAAATTTAAACCATAATTCAACAGAAATGATTTTTAATTTTTACAATGGAGCTGTAATTTTTTTTACTTATAATTGCAAACAGCATTTTCATTTTCTTCTCCAAGACTGCACATTCTGTTGCTTAATTAAGACAAAGAAAAGGAAATTTAAAATTTAACTTCAAAAGATGCCCTAGCAAATAGTTACAAAAACTCAACTTGAAATGCCAAATTTGAAAATTAAAATGCATCAGCAGAAAGCCTTTTTAGTTTCAAGGTCAAACGTGCATTATTTGACTCATTAATATAATTGTTGATAAATAATCCAAACTGTATTTTAATACACTACCCTTTTCTTCATCAAGACTGCCCTTTCTGTGATTTAAGTAAAAGAAAAAAAGGAATTTTGGTAACTATTTGCTGGGGCATCTTTTGACACTTAAATCTTGAACGCCCTTTTCTCTTTTTTTTTAAAGGAGACATATCATGCTGATGCATGATTTAATACTTACATATAATATAATAAATTTGAAAACAAGACCTTACACCCCCTTAATTTTCAAAAAATGAGATATTGTATTTTTTCTGATATCCTAGAACGAGATTTGATGCCTCTGAAAATAGGTCATTGCGAGATGTCCGCGAGATTGAAATCGTCGTGACGACATGAGGTACCTTTCTTTTTATTGGAGTAATCTGATAAAACACTTCCTCCTCTGTGATCTCCGTTAGCCACAAAACCGTCACCGAGGAACACATCCACTAGCAGGGGTATATAGATCCCTAGCTCACACTCACTCATTACCAGCTCTGGCCTTTAGGGGGACTCAATACGCGGTCGCTGCTTTGAGCCTGCCGGAAAATACAGTAGAAGAAGAAGGACAAGCTGGCTCTACCCCCGATAGAACTGACCAATCAGAGCACAAAGGGCTGTGACGTTGCGAGGTAACTGTAGATCATCCTGAGATCCTCGTGTTTCAACGGGAGCTTCATAGTGGCTTAAAATGAGGATATTGAGAACGCTATTGTGGGGCAATGAAGGAACTAAATGACTTGTACTGAGGGCAGAAATGCTTTACAGGCATCCTAGTCTGGCATAGTGAAAAGGAGAAACGAGCATGATATGTCCTCTTTAATAAAGTCAAAGACTGAGCAGTCTTGAAGAACAATATGAAAATGCAGTCCGGATGATTTGTTATTCATTTTATTTATGATTCAAAAAATGCAGCTCTATTATGAAAATGAAAAAACATTTCTGTTAATCCATTTTAATTTGGATCAGGGTCCATATTTGCGTTAATAGAGTGGTCTCCATAGTCGCCAGACCTCAATCCAATGGAGCACCTTTAGTCTCAAGTGGAACAAGAAATTTGGCATCTTGCATGTGCAGCCAACAAATCTGCAGCAATTGCATGATGTTGTTATGACATATGGACCAAAGTCTCAGTGGAGTTTTATCATCACCTTGTTAAATCTCTGTCAAACATTTTTGTCTATCTTTTCTTTTGTTGACCACAATGTCAGTTAATTTATTTTCATTTTTTTTTCTATGTACCCTTGTTTTTATTAGTTACTGTCTAGATTTCGTCAGGGAAAAAAGGTTGTTGAACTATGACAGAAATTATAGACAACAAAATTAACAGTTGAAGAGGCTGTTGAAATGCTTTTAAACATGTATCAATAACAGCAGGAAATAAATTGGGATCATAGCATAAAGCTCTGCTAATTCTTCCTCTGAACTCTGACTTCCACCACACAACCCTCAGCCCCCGTCACCACCTCTCCAGAGTGACCAATCAAGTCATGGACTTTCCTTTGCACACTACCTGAACATTGTCTTAATAATTTCAGGGTTGGATATTTAAAGGGCTCTAGTGTTGGTTGTATTTTCATTGTACTTTATATGAGCTGCTTACAAATAAAAGTGCTCCCTCTGCATGCTGATTTAATTCATGTGTCATCTAGCTGTTGCCTTTGTTGGTCAGGCTCCATAATTAACAAGTGTTTGGTTAGATGATTACTGAATGTATAATTTATGATTGAATGATTGAACATGGTTGGATCTTGGGTCATCAGATTGAGAAACACTTTTGTAATGAATTTATTACTTTAATAATTATGCCATAAGTCACTTTGATATCATCTAGAAACATTGTTGGTTTCAAAATAGATTCATTTTGACATTTTTTATTAATATTTACACCATTTTTACTTCTGCTAAGGAGGTTATACTTTTGCAAGTGTTTGTCAGTTAGTAAGACAACTTAAAAAGTTTTGAAGAGCTTTTGATGGAATGTTTGTCATGGTACAAGAAGGGAAACGGTTTTAGAGGTGATCTGAATTCAGATATGAGTCCAGGGTTTTCTTATAAGGATTTGTTAATATGGCAGTCTATCAATCAATCAATCAATCAAACAAACTTTATTTGTATGGCACTTTTCATACACAAAGTGCTTCACACAGAAATGAAGAAATAAAATAATAAAAGGTAAAAATTAAATACAATGAAAAATACAACCCCACCCACCCCCATCCCTCACCCCCACCTTCACAATCCACAGACAGCACACACACTCACTTACACACACATACAAAGACAAGAAGAAGAGATTCTGACAGAAAACAGAGTAAGAGGACTGAGGAAACGTCATCTTTCATTAAAAATGAGGGACCACTGGAGCTAAGACTAAAATATCAGTTAAAAAATAAATAAATAAATAAAATAAAATCTTGTTCAGAAATAAGATTAAAATAAACAAATATAAACATAAATAGGAAGATAAAATGTATTTTGAAGGGACTGTGAGGAGTTTCTAAGTAATTACAATAAAGTCTCACTTTTACATATATGCCTGATCGAAATACACACTTTAAGATGAGTTTTATAGCATCAAAATAGGTTATCTATAAATGCTGTTCCTTAGCTTCACGGTCGGGTCGGACAGGGATGGACTGGCCTGGATACTCAACTTCAGGAACAAGAAAATTAAAACTAGAGCAAATTTATATTATTCATACACGTCTTAGAGCACCGGGCTGTAGCGATATATAGCCGGCTACAAAACTACGATACTAAGTTTTCCAAAAATTGCTTGTTGTCACACATCAAAAACTACCACTACATAACTAGAAAGAGATTACCTCTCGTCACTTTGCATCCTGTAAGTTGTTGAAAAAAGAAGTTGTAAAGCAATGCAGAGTTCTTGGGTCACGTCTTGTGGTGCGTTCCAGTTGTAGTCAGAAGTAGGAATTTCCAAGTTCCGAGTAGGAAACTACAACTGGAACGTTCCCCGAAGTCTGAATTTCCTACTGGGAACTCGGTGAAACCTCGCCACCCCCGAGTTGACAATGGAAGATGGATGCCCCCAGTGGGAACAGTTATTTAGCTCCTGTAATTATCAATTTATTTGCCCTTCTGACTGGGGTGTGTCGCTCTAGATCAGCTGTATACATAGTATTGTTGGACTTATATTTACAAAAATGCTGCCATAGTGATAATCACATTCTTCATGTGATATTTGTGAACAACAACGCAGGGCGTGCTAACAACAGCTAACAATAGCCTGGTAGATCTGCAGGTTTTTTTTCCAACTTCAACTGGAACCCCGATAAGTCGGAGATGATGTCACTCCCAGTTCTGATGATACTGGAACGCAGCATTACGACAGTTGCCGCACGTGCTCATGGGTAGCAGAGTCTAAATGTTGCCGCAAATAGATTCTCCTCATAGCACCTTTCAATAGTAATATGGTAAAATGCGATAAAATGCACTGAAGAAGATACTGGAAGGAAAATTCCAAACAATAAATCTGAACTGAATTGAATAATTAAACATATTAAGGGGGGTTTAAATGAATATATAAATAAGATTAAATAATAATAATGCTAATAATCATAACAGTAATAATAATAAATATAATCAGCTAAAAGCTATACTAAAAAGGTAGGTCTTGAGTTGGCTTTTAAAAATATGAACAGTAGGTGCTGCTTTCAGGTCTTCAGGTGGACTGTTCCACAGACTGGGACGTAGTATTGAAATGAAGCTTCACCGTATGTTTTAGTTCTTACTTTGGGTACTATCAAAAGGCCACCTCCTGAAGACCTGATGGCTCTACTCGGTTCATAGGGTAAAAGCAGATTGGATAAATCAGGGATTTAAAAACTAGTAAAAGAACCGTAAAAATCAACCCTAAAAGATATCTCAATATCACATATTTGCTGATAACTTGGAGGGTAAGCATTTGTTGTTCACAGCATTTTATTGGTTGTTGTTTTATTACATGAATTATAAAATAAAGGCCTTAATTATCAAACTAGTGCTGAGACCACACATTCAGGTCAGAGCTCTTTGTAGAGAACTGAACGATTGTTTGATACATGTTTCTTTAAATTCACGGCATGCCAGAGAAGCATTGCATAACACTTTTGTTGTGCAGCTTCCAGTAGCCAGGTCTAATCTGGACGATTTATAAGCAGGTGAATATATTAAATGACTCCGGTTTCCATTAGGCATGTTGCACCAAATTGTTTATCGACCCATATCTCAGCACTGACACTCCTGATTAATGATGTTATTAAGCAGGGAGGGGTTGTGTTTGGGGGGAAAGATGACAGGCCAGTCCACATTTGTGTGATTGACCACAAATATGTGTGTGTGCTTTTGTGCAAGTTGTTTTGAGTGTGTCCATTCTGCTACATTTGTCCACTCTAAAAATTTACATTTTAATGTGAACTCATTCGTGTTCAGTGGTGCATTCAAGCTGGCAGTATGTCTATTGATGTCTATTAATGTGTTGCTACTGATTAGCTGTGTGTAAATTGGTATGAGGGATGGACATACATGTGTGTGGGGCGTGGACTGACAAACTTATCCAACCACAGTGTCACGTAGTCTGCGGTTATTTCACTGCTGTGGGCTAATTTCTCAGCCTAACACAGAATTCAGTCAATTTCTGCAGTGTATACTTATTCTGAATTCTGTATTGCTCTCTTTGCCAAATGGAGGTGTTTTCATTCAGCGTGACAAAGGCTCTTTCAGCCTGGTTAAGTGCTCAGCTGCTGTTTTGAACAGCATGCTAATAATGTGTCTATGTGCCAAAGTTTGTAAAATGGCAAGATATGATCCAAACTTAAGCTTTCATGCTCTTTTTCTGCAGGGATGTCTGTGATTGAACATAATAACTATTTTTCATCTTTGCTTTAATGACAGGGGAGGCTGGATGATGTTTAAGAATCAACAGTTAGCAGGATCTGAAGCTCCAGTGGCATCGCATATAGTAATCCTGTGCGCTTTGTGTGTACATATAACTGCCTGAATAATTTTTCCTCAAAAACTGTTAGAATCTTTTGCATGTGTCTCCTCTTTTCTCATTATTGAGTTAAAGTTTTTGGAGGTGACCAAACACTATCATCACCTACATGATGTAAAGGCGCTCAAAGGCATTTGGTAAAATGCAGCCTTTATTAAACTTAAAACTTGAACATTTTTTGGTGCCACAGAAACTTTCATTCAAACATAACATACAGCTCATAGTATTTACCACCTCCTTTAGTTTTCATAAACAGATTTCAGAATGAAGAGTGGCATCACGGCACAGCAGGTAGTGCATGTGCCTCACAGACAGAGGGTTGCTGGTTTGATCCCTGTGTCTGTTAGGGCCTTTCTTGAGTTGGCATGTTCTCCCTGTGCATGCTTGGGTTCCAGCTAATTTTGCTATTTCTGAGGTGCTAAAAACTGCAGTTCCCTGAGTGTCAGGGGTCGTTTACATGGCGCAGAAAACAGTCAAATCCGATAAGTTTTTATTGCGTTTTGGCCTTGCGTCTACATGGAAACTCGTTGAAAATGGAAACTTCTGAAAACAGGCTCCAGGGTGGAAAGTTTCCAAAACACCCTCCGTGCAGCCCGTGTAAACCCGCATTGGAGCGTTTCAGGTTGAAACGCCAGCGTCACCGCATGCAAAGTACTTTTTCAGATGAAGTCTGTGCGTGCATACCAGGAACAACAACAGCTTCGACCGTCCGCCTAGTAATGTGTGAGCGTCTTACCGTGCTCGGTTTGTCATCAAGTCAAAACCATCCAGACAGATTTGTTGTCTAAACTGATTTGTTGTCCAGAAAAAAAAACTCCTGCGTCTCTGTGTGTCTATTCGCCATTGTTGTTTATGAAAAATTCTTCTTCTTCGTACAAGTATTGTAGCAGTGCTGCCTCACTGCAGACCTACAGCGCCATCTACTGAACCAGCACGCATACTACAGCTGATTAACTCGTCTCCGTGTGTCGTCGTCTGAACGCAGAAGAATTCTAAAACACAAAGGAAAAATCTTTGCATCTTTAGGTCAGGAGTATCCATGTAAACGTAGCCTCAGTTTGATACTGGCTGCAGGGAACCTAAAAGTTACTTGACTGTGAGTGAAGTACCCTACTGTCTCGTACCGTCTTCTCCCGCTTACCCGTGGTCGGGTCGCAGGGGCAGCAGCCTAAGCAGGGAAGCCCAGACTTCCCTCTCCCCGGCCACCTCTTCCAGCTCTTCCCGGGGGATCCCGTGGTGTTCCCAGGCCAGCTGAGAGACATGGTTTCTCCAGTGTGTCCTGGGTTTCCCCCAACGTCACCTACCAGTGGGACGCCTCACCAGGGAGGCGTCCAGGAGGCATCCTGGCCAGATACCCGAGCCACCTCAGTTGGCTCCTCTCAACACGAAGGAGCAGCGGCTCTACTCCAAGCCCCTCCCAGATGATCGAACTTCTCACCCTATCTCTAAGGGAGAGCCCAGCCACCCTGTGAAGGAAGCTCATTTCGACCGCTTGTACTCGCAATCTTGTTTTTTCGGTCACAAGCTGTGGGTCGTGACCGTATATGAGGATATGGGTGACGATCAACTGGTAAATCGTCATCACAGACCAAACCATGTCAAGCAACACCGCTACATATGACATAGCAGCTTGCACTGTTGTTAGCCGTTAGCTTAAACTACCTTGGACTATCACATTAAATTATACCACACAGATGTATCATTTAACACTTATGTGACATGAATCTTGTCAAGGACAATCCCCACCAAGTTTTCCTGGTAAACTTCTGAGGAGAGAAGATGTCGCCACATATTGCTAGCATAGACTAATTAGCATGTTGGTGGAGGATTTCTGCTTCTCTCCCAGTTTCTCAGCACTGTTCCCTGGTCAGGAGCAAACACATGTACATAGTAAGACAAGCTTCAATAGCTGTTCTTTCCTCCTCTTTTAAAGAATAAATTGAGTCCATTTAATTAGTTTATTTTTCAAACACAGATATTGAGACTGCTTCAGAAGCCGCCATTGTTTTCTAACATACAGTTGTCACATCCACAGCTCCCGCCTCTCTTCTCTGATTGGGCTGCGAAGCATTTTGACAGACAAGCAGGATTTCTGAATCAGGCATGTCTGTGTGCTCTGCAAGGTGAAGTCCCATATGCACACCACTAAGGCATACTGTTTTCTGCCAAAAGTTTGACAGGCTTACGTGCATAGTTACGGTTGCTAACGTAGGATAGCATAGGATTCAATAACCATTGTGGGAGGGGCTTAGTGAAGGGTCAAATGAGAGGGATGTACATATGGCTGAGTCATTAGCCATTAGGATTAGCATCAACAATTTTCCAAAGCTCTAGTAATCAAATAGATGGTTTCATATTGTTTTTCAGATTCTTCTACTCCCTGAACTGGTTGCCAGCCAAACAAGAGGCTAACACGTAGAGACAAACTAGCAGTCATTGGTACACTAGCAACATCTCCAGTAAGGCCAAAGTAAGTGCTAGCAAAGCAAACCATACCTCAGGAACACTGTGGAAAGTTTTTGTGTTTTACCCTCTGGATGTTCTCTTAAGGTTTCCTGTCAGCCTCGACCACTGGCTGTGAGCCCAGCCTAACAAAGACACTGTAGCTCTCAGTGACCTTTGAGCCATTGCAGCGTGTAAGTCATCTGACACCTGTCTCAATCACATCTGCTTCAAGACCCATGGGTCGCTGATTTGAGAGTATGTGAGCCCCGTCTCACATGGTGTGGGTGTAAGTGAGACAGAGTGAGCGAGGGCGAGGGGAGCGGCCTTGCCTCACTACACCTATGACACTTCAGTCAGGGGGAGGAGAAAAATGAACTAATCAGCCTCTCCAGTGGTGGAATCTCTCCCAATTTATTTCTCAGCTAACAGGCGTTGGTTAATGAGCTGAAGCAAAGCGTCCTCTCTCTTCCTTCTCTCTCCTCTCCTCCTGTCCTCTGCTGTTCCGCTGGTAATTCTGCAGACCACACCAATTACTTCTGAGGGCATTCATTCATATGCGCACACACTCACATTTGTGTGACCGGGACCATATTCACATTCAGCTCAGAAATCAGGAAGAAATACACACATCCGGATCAAAAACAGACAGTGACTCACCCACAGATGCAGACAGACAACCAGTCATCCTGCTGCATGCACTCTGTTTGGTCTGCCAATTACTAAAGTTTGTGAAAAGGTTAAAGTCATGGTATTAAAAAGAAGTGAACCCAGACAAGAACATTTCCCAAAGATTGTGCCAGACAAAATATCTTTGGGTCAAATTTTAATAACACCTTTACTGAAGGCCAAGGATGCAGCACAGACAGCCCTGTCACTGAAATGAGAAAAAAAAAGGTTTCTGTGGATGTTTTGGTAAAAATCTCACAAAATCTCTTCAGCAGAAATATTTGATTTGAGCTTGTTGGATTGAAAATGCTGCATGTTGTTCTCACTTTTCAAACCCCTAAACTTCTCTGCATGTTGAGTTTTACTGTCAGTTTTTTTGGTAACCCAATTTATGTGTTGCTTGTGTTGAGTTAAATTTTTGGGTTATTGCTATAAAGAGTAACCCATTTTCTGGGTTATAGGGCTATCATTTTAACCCAACTATATCACGACCAGCTCCACACTCACTCGGCGTCAGATCGTCTCGCTCTCATGCCAAGAACTCCAGACCTGCTATCCGGACTGATCACCCATTGCCGACCTGTTCTGTTCCTGTTTCCGCCTTTATCGGCTGATCCTCGGCTAGACTACAAGGTACCGACCCGTTTCTGTCCTGCACCTACCTGCCTGCCTGATCCCCAGTTGCTGACTTTGCCTTCTGTTCCTGACGCCGAGTACCTGTTCGTGAATCTTGATCTGTGGTGGCCATCAGTTCTCCGGTATCTGACCCCTCTGCCTGTGTGTGACGCCGAGTACCTGTCTATGAGCCCGAATCAGTGGTGGCAGCCTGATCTCTGGCAATCAAAACCGTTTCCTGCTCTGAAAGACAAAGTGAGACCTAACCTGCTTCACCTTAAAGACTCTGAGTTGCCACTTGAGTGTGTAGCTCCTGCGTGGCTGAGTGGACTACGTCACTGCCTTGTGTTCCAAGGATCGTGGGGTTCGATCCCCCCTCTCTACAATTGTTCCTGTGTCTGTTCAATAAAGCTGGTTATTGTGAAAAATGCAACCTGCATGTATTCACAAGTTCAAATGGTACGTATTTATTGATGCATTTTTTTTTTTAACTCAGTTGTCCTGAGCCACACACGCGTTGTGGCCTTCTCCAGCCATGATCAAGTGTTGTCACTGCTTCTTCAATCACCATCTTCTTCCTGTTCCCCAAACCAAGAAGCTAAATATCCCAGAAAAGTTGATCCATAACATCCTTTCAAAACTGCACTTGGAGAGTTTCACTATCTCATTAAATCAACTTAGTCAAAAACACACAAGTACAACCTGCTAGCAGTTGTGATAACTACTGGCTGACTTTGTTCACAGTACAGCCCATTAAAGTGTTAAATGGATGAGAGATGAACTTACCAGATGCTCAAAACTATAACTCCCATTTTCCCTACTCCATGGTTCAATCTCTGAGCACTTAGAGAACCATGTAGGGGCTTTGTTAACTTCCTCCCTTGTCTGTGATGTCATGTTCATCACCTTTTACTCTCAATGCCTCATGGCAGTCTCACCGCCACCACAAAAGCTGTGTATTTCAACATGAGTGAACTGAGCAAAGAGGCGTAACTGACTACACCTTACTATTTTTCACCATGGACCTTTTTATCCAAGAACACTGAAAAATTCCATGTTTTTCATCGATGGAACAAATGCAATGCCAACTTCAATGTTGGCCGAGTATACATCCTTAAAGGAACACTACACCCAAACAACGATTTGGCCTCATTTTCTACTCACACTCATGCTGAACAACACTGTGGAGTAGTTTTGGAACATCTAGGATGCAGCCAGAGATCTGGGGGTATACTCGCTGTCCACTGACATTGATATCATGACTTAGATAAGAGCCCGAACGAACAGTGTCCTTAAAAGTCCACAAAAAGTCCACAAAAAGTCGGCAGTATTCCTCCATACTGCTTGTGCACTGTAATCCAAGTGTCCTGAGCGGGTAACGTCCACCATTTACTCGAAACGACATCATTTAGCACATGTTTATAGCCTAAACAGCACTACTTCGCATTTCTATGATACACTTACGGGTGCCTACGGGAGCCGCGGCTGACCAAACCAAAGGAACGCGCACTCTGCAATAACTAGGAGCGTAGAACAAGAAACAAGAACACAAGAAATCCCACATTCTGCTGACCCCTCTTGTGTCTGTCCACGGCTCCGTCGCTCACAGCAGAATGTGGCACCCGTAAGTGTATCATAGAAATGCCAAGTAGTGCTGTTTAGCCTATAAACATGTGCTAAATGATGTGCATAAATAATTACCTGGATGTCATGCACGAAAAAATATTGCAGACTGTATGACATGCTCGATACTGTCATGATATCAATATTAAGCATTTCTAGTGCATACTGTTTCCCACAAAGCATAGTAGTGAGAATTTAATTACTGGATGGCCACAGCATATATAGAATTTCACTCTTAAGATTCTAAATGGTAATTTGACAGCCATTAACTGAGCTACAGTATATTTTTGTTTTAAGGACCAGAATCAGAAATCATCTACACTGTTTGATTGTGGAGAGAAAACACTCAACCTTGTTAAAAAAATTATATAAACTGTATAATGTTTATGTGTTGAGTATAGTTTTGTGTTTTTGAATAAGAAAACAAAAAAAGAAGAAGAAGAATCCAAGACAAATATTCTGCAAAGATATCATTTGTTTGTTAGTCAAACTACACGTTCATTCTAAATACAGAAAGCGGCAAATACGACTTGAGTTCATCAGTAGTTTGTAATTTCCAAAAGACCACTGTTTGGCTTTTAGCTGTTCAAAAGCGAGACCACCATTTTCCAGCAGAGTTCAGCTCTTTGGTCCGCACCTAAGTTTGTGTGAGCTTTCACCCCCCCTTAGTTTTCTAATAAAGTTAATTTTGTCTATAACAAACATTAGATGTGAAAATGACCTAAGTCAAACTATGGTCAGAACATGCTAAGCTCATGCTTCTGTCTCCACATTTCAAAGCGCTTGCAGAAACTGGAGTGTACTGTTATTGAGGGATAAAACAAAGTCCTGCAACACATGAGGAATTTTGTCATTAAAAATATAATACCCTTGCTGCAAAGACCATAAAGTAGTTCTAAAGGCATGACAGCACTGCAGTATTTTTGGTCATGGTATGGAGTTTGAGCTAAGCAGCTTTAAATTGCCACACAGTCGTGATCCTGTTCCTCACCGATCAATAGTCATAATACTTAAGCTCTCAGCTCACCTATAAGGTTCCAATACTATTGAACATATCGGTGAGAAAGCACACCTCGAAAAGCCATATAACTGAAAAGCAAAAGGCTTAGGTGACCTTTTGAGAAAATGCCAGTGGAACCTCCCAGCAAAATCCCACATTCCTGGAACAGCAGTCCTGACATTATGGAGGGGATTTGTTCAATCTGTGGCAGTAAAAAGTGCTCCAGCCTGGTTTCCAATGAGGGCAGTTAGCTGACCGAAAAGCCATGGAGGAATTTAACTGCCTCCTGAAGTCCCCCAAACTTCTTTTATATGGAGCTGATAGACTTATGACTGGTTTGAGAAGAAGAAAGATAAAAGAAAGTGGTGAGAGTGACAGCAGAGAGGAGGCTGCTCTTAATACTGTCACATATAAAGTATTACACAGTGTGAAAATGTTCTTTGATTTTCATTAAGCTTGAGCATTTGCATCAAGATGGTGGCATTGTAAGACTTTGACTCTGATGAATGTTAATGAAAATCGATAATACGTTCTATTAAAAGAACAAACTAAGGATTTTAGTTAAGACTCTTATAAACTTAATGCACAAGAACAATTCAAAGTGACAGCAATTTACTGCTGGTGAAAAGAAAGTTGTCAAAATGTGCATTTCTGAAAGTGTTCATTAGAAATAACCACATGCTCTGTAGGACATGGGGCTAACATGGTCAACAGGAATTTGTTGTCACTAAGAAGTTAATGTGTCATCTCTTATAAATCATTTTATGATTTGGATATACCTGCAGAAATGTTTAGAGGGTTTACAAATTAAATGAATGCTATTTTCCATTTGAAGGATGAGTTGTACTTAAAGGGACTGTGAGGAGAATCTATTACCGGCCACGTAAAGACTCTGCGACCCATGAGCACGCGTGGCGACTGTCGTAATGCTGTGTTCCAGTAACCTATGAACTGGGAGTGACATCATCTCCGACTTATCGGAGTTCCAGTTGAAGTCTGAAAAAACATGCCGATCTACCAGGCTATTGTTAGCTGTTGTTAGCACGCCCTGCGTTGTTGTTCACAAATATCACATGAAGAATGTGATTATCACTATGGCAGCATTTTTGTAAATATAAGTCTAATAAAACTATGTATACAGCTGATCTAGAGCAACACGCCCCAGTCAGAAGTGCAAATAAATTGATTATTACAGGAGCTAAATAACTGTTCACACTGGGGGCATCCATCTTTGATTGTCAACTCGGGGGTGGTGAGGTTTCACCGAGTTCCCAGTAGGAAATTCCGACTTCGGGGGGCGATCCAGTTGCAGCTTTCTACTCGGAACTCAAAATTCCTACTTCTGTAAACAACTGGAATGCACCAAAAGACATGTGCAATCCAAAGCGTGTGTTTGTTGTATGTATCTCTTTCTAGTTACGTAGCGGTAGTTTTTTGATGTGTGACAACAAGCAATTTTTGGAAAACTTAGTATCGTAATTTTGTAGCTGGCTATATATCACTACTTACAGCCCGGTGCTCTAAGATGTGTCAGAATAATATAAATTTGCTCTAGTTTTAATTGCCCTGTTCCTGAAGTTGAGTATCCAGGCCAGTCCAGCCCTGTCCGACCCGACCGGAAGGCTAAGTAATAGCATTTATAGATAACTTATTTTGAGGCTATAAAACTCATCTTAAAGTGTGTATTTCGATCAGGCATATATCTAAAAGTGAGACTTTTTTGTAATTACTTAGAAACTCCTCACAGTCCCTTTAAGGTAGATTCATAATGGGTTTTGGATGCATATATGTGTATTTGTATGTAAATGTGGATTTTATATGTATGGATCATATATGTGTGTATCCATACTCTATTGTTAAAGGAAAAGTTCGGTTTCTACAGCTTTCACATTGTTTATAGAATGAAGTAGAACAATATACTCACCCAGGAGGCTTTCCTGATCCAAACAGTGCTTCAGGAGATATTTAGATCCAAAATCGAGCGGCGGACATCCATATAATGGTAGCACACGGGGCATGTTAGCGCCGCTCCTAAAACTGCATTAATCATCCAAAAACTCATTAGATTTCACCAATATTTCATCGTGGTCCGCTCGCGCTACTCCTCCACGACAGTCTGTGTCACTCCAGACATGTTTTGTGTCTGTGCTGACCTCTGAACTAAAGAAGAAGAATGTTTGCCTCCGGGTATGCGCAGTAGGGCTCACTGATTCAGGGGAAGACTGCTGGCTACACAACGACTTTCTTCTTCCAGTTTTGTGCAAAATGGACAAATGTCTATCGAATGAAGATGTTGTGGAGGAGAACTTTGAATATGATGGGTGTCCTTACAGTTTCGAGCCAGAGTTTACAGATGAGGAGCTCATCAAATGGAGGACGCGGAGCCAGTGCTCCAGAGAGTACTGCGCAGGCGCAGAGCAAGCGCTCTTCTTCTTCAGTTCAGAGGTCAGCACAGTCACACAAGATGTCTGGAGTGACACAGACTGTCTTGGAGGAGTAGCTTGAGCGGACCATGATGGGATATTGGTGAAACTAATGAGTTTTTGGATGATTAATGCAGTTTTAGGAGCGGCGCTGTATGCCCTATGTGCTACCATTATACGGATGTCCGCCGCTCAATTTTGGATCTAAATATCTCCTGAAGCACTGTTTGGATCAAGAAAGCCTTCTGGGTGAGTATATTGTTCTACTTCATTCTATAAACAATATGAAAGCTGCAGAAACCAAACTTATCCTTTAAGTGACTTGAAATAACACTTGTTATGAATTGGCACTATAAAAAAATTAAAGACTGACATTGAAATTCTCAAAGAAATGACAAACTTTAAGCACAGCATTTCCTTTGATTATTAGTAGTGCAGGGCTCTCAAGTTTTGATCTCAGGTCAGAGTGAGATTTTGCTGCATGCCTTTGGGTATTACAGTTTATAAAGGATTCACATTTCAAATTAGCCATCAAACACAAATCCATCTTATCCTATTTTAAAATTAAAATTGGGTTAATTGGTACTCAGGTGCTTTGTTTGCCCCCAAAATTACCTAATGGGTCTTATTGTAACATTGTGATGTTAATATATTGTATCAAGTAATTATGCAACAAAATGATACAAATTATTCATTTTTTCATTTTTTATTAATTACCTCAAACTGTTGACTGTGTTCATTCAAACTAATGTGATGCCTGGTAAGTTTGTATGTCAATGTGATTAGACTCTGCTTTATTTCTTAATAGTAGGTGTGGGGGAAGAATAAGAATAAGCTCTCATTGTTTTCATTTTGTACAAAAAGTTATTGCCATTAATCAGTAGGCTACAAAATTACATAATTAGATAACTTACTGTACTCATGTGATGAGGCTCTCTCATTATGCGTGTGCATCCTTTACTGTCAGATCAATCGTACCTTACCTGGATACAGCAGTACTATTTTCTGATTGGCCGATATGTACCTCCATGTCATTTTTTGATTGGCTGATGGGTAGTTGATCATACAGACTGAGTCGCTTAAAGCTTCCATTTAGCTCTATGATGTTCAAAACTCAAGAAACCTTGTTCAGATCCCAACAACTTGAGTAATATTTGCCCCATTTTGCATTTACCTTTCATTTCCAAAATTCTTGAAAAAATAGTCACTAGCCAACTTACCCACAATAATCTTTACGAGCCATCCTCATCCTCCTTGACCTGAGTGCAATCTTTGACAGCATTTCTCACCCATCCTCCTGAGTCGACTCTCCTCTATTTGTATCACCCACACCCCCTCAGTTGGTTTCACTCATACCTCACAAGCCGCACTCAGTTCATTCAGCTACACTCTTTCCATTCAGACCTCTCTCCAGTCACTACAGGTGTGCCCCAGGGCTCCATCCTGGGGCCACTCCTTTTCATTACTTACCTCCTCCCACTTGGCCAGATTTTTCGTAAATTCAGTATTCAATTCCACTGCTTTGCGGATGACACCTAGCTCTACCTCTCCTGCAAACAGACCTCCACACTCCCAGCCCCCTCCCATGAATCAAGTCCTGGTTCTGCTCCAATTTCCTCAAACTAAACTGTGATAAAACCAAGCTCCTTCATATTGGCACCAAATCCACACTTTCTAAAGTTTACAGCTTCTCCCTCTCCATCAGCAACTCCCCAGTTTCCCCACCCCCTCAGGTTGAAAGTCTGGGTGTCATCCTGGACAGCAAACTCTCTTTTCAGTCTTACATCAAATGTATCACCCGGTCTGCAACATCAACCGTCTCCAGACAACACCTCTATTCTTGTCCAAGGCCTCGTCACCTCCTGTTTAGAATAATGCAACTCTCTCCTCTTTGGTCTGCCCCAAAAGTCCCTCCATAAACTCCAACTGGTTCAGAACTCATCACTAAGACCCCTTCGCACGATCGCTTCACCTCCATTCTTTAGCACATCCACTGGCTACTGGTCAGGCATAGAATAGAGTTCAATATCCTTTTGTACACTTTCAAAGCCATCAACAACCTCACCCCTTCCCCATATCTGTCTGACCTCCTCCACATGGGGAGCAGGGCCTTCAGTCGCTCTGCCCCCCAGCTCTGGAACTCTCTCCCCCCAAACCTTTGAAAACTGAACTCCCTGTCTCTTTTCAAATCCAGACTCATAACCCACCTGTTCAGGACTGCATCCCCACTTGCCAATAACTTACCTCCTCTTCCCCATACATGTCATTATCTGCTGTGCTTTGCTATTGTTGATTTTATCATTAATGTTGATTTTATTTTTATTGTTGATTTTATTGTTGTTATTCTAATCTTTGAGTGTCTTGAAAGACACCGTTAAATAAAATGCTTTACTATTAGTATTATTATTATCTTGCTTCATGTTCCAATACATACAAAGTGGTGTGGCTCGGTGTGCGTTACAAAATAAATTTTCATGCCTGAGAAATAGCAGATGTGGCATGTGAGAGTGTGAAAAGGGTCAAATGCCTGTGTCACACCCTGAATGTGTGAGACTTGAGAGCCCTGGTAGTGTTTCCTCACTTTCAATTTCTTTAAATTATAGAAAAGTAACTTTGGATTGCCCAAGGACACATCGCCATGTGACAGCTGTAGCTGGGCTCAAATCTGCAACTTTCCAATGACTGACTAAGCGGCACAATCAGACTGGGCGACCGACAGTAGAGAGTCCCCTTGTGGTGGCCTTTTAGATTATGTCTGTTAATTTTTATAATTTGCGTCAGTCCACAGCCAAAGAAAAAGTGGCCATAGTTCAATTACACCAAGACATTTACCACAAAGCCACACAATCACAACCTTATTAAAACAGAACTATTGAAATTTATTCATGTAATTAGTTGAAACACCTTTCTGTGGTCCCTAATGTGTATGAAATGGTTAAGATGTTTTAAAAACCATCCACTGTGTGCAGCCAGCCTTCACCTGACATCGCTCATCAGGCTGATCAGCTCTTGTCTGCTCATTTGATGCAGAGCCACTGTGGGATAGGTCACCAGTTCAAGCCTACAGGCAGAGACACAATCAGTGTGTAGCGCTGGGCACCTGCCCATCATGTTCTCGTGATAAGAGACTTTTTCCTCAGCAGAGAAGGGATCTAGGCGCCCCTCTGGGTACACAGAAACAGAAAGTCAGAGGGAGGGCAGTCTGAGCTGACTCAAGCTGAAAACTCAATATTCCATCTGAGCTCGGAGGATCAATAAAGACACAACATCGTTTAACACATGTGCTATCTGACTACACAAGCAAAGCCTCTCATTGTCTTTTTTCTGTCTCCGAATTTGACACAAATCTAGGAAATACCTCAATCGATGGTTGATTTTGATTGTATTTCATATTTTGTTCTCTGTTCCTGTATAAAGGCTGTCCACATGGAGACAAAAAGCTTATTTTTTAGAGAGAAAGAAATGGCAGCAGTTAAAAGGCGAGTGGTTTTAACATTCCCGGCGTATCTCTAAATGCTGCTTGGCTGGTAATTAAGTCCTCAAGAGTGTTGCAGCCATTAGAGCTCCAAGCACCAAATGAGGACACGCCCAGCCCAGTGTGACCGGATTAAAAGAAGACAAATCAGCCCCTTGCTGCTCCCAAATGGCCACCATAGCTCCGAGCAGTCCATCAGTGCACAATATACGACTTGAATCTCCCTTGGATCCGTGTGAAAGTGACATAAACCTCCCAGCTGCCTTCTTAACAACAATATTTACAACAAACTAAAATAAAAAATGTGCTCCAAGCTGTTTTAGGGAGGATCTTGTGGGAAGCACATGCTTTATGTAATAATGAATCAGCTATAAAAAACAAAGTCATTAAAACAGCAGTTTACTTTTGTTCTGAGAAGTTTTTCCTAGACCCTGATGAAAACTTGTTAGTGCTAATAATGTGACCTATGGCCCTCTTCATTCAGCTGGTGAACACTGAAAAACACCTGCCCTGTGACCCCCTAAGTGGCCCTCAACATGACCAGCATACACAAATCCAACAGAAAATATTTGGATGGCATTCAGTGCATACAAGAACCATCCTGGTTGAAACCTGTGCACGCGCATTGTCAATCAGTACTAAAGATCACAGTAACAGTCAGGAGCTGGCTCTTTTACAGCCCTGAAGTTTCAAAGTTAGATCAGCCCACTTGAATCTGAAACCTTCAAATGGATATTCAACTTTAGCATCACTAGCACAGTACATTACAGTGACACAATCACACTGATATAAGCCTGAAACAGTGCCATGTTATCTTAAACCTTGCTTTTTTATGTATTTCATCCATCCATCCATTAACTACGCCACTTATCCTTTCAGGGTTGTGTGGGTCTGGAGCCTCTCCCAGCTGAAATTGGGCAAGAGGCATGGTAGACCCTGAATGGGTCACCAATCAATCACAGGGCAACACAGAGAGACAGGCAACCATTCACTCACACTCATACCTGAGGAGAGTTTGGAGTCACCAATATTGTGCCTGAGAAAAAAAAAAGTATTTACATATATATATATATATATATATATATATATATATATATATATATATATATATATATATATATATATATATATATATATATATATATATATATATATATATATATATTAGGGGTGCAACAATCCATGTATCTGTATTGAACCGTTTGATACAGTGGCCTCGGTTCGGTACACCCTATGAACCGAACTATATGCAATTTTGTTTTTATTTATTGATCAACTTCTGTCGAGGTGCTATGCGCTGAAAGTTCAGTGAATCTGTGTTTGACTACTCCGGGCTGCATTGTCGAGCACAGATCCGCTGAGCTGCACGGAGCACCTCCCCTTTCATTCGACCAAGCTGCTGAGACAGAAGAAGCTTCTTACGCTAGGGCGCTGCAACATGGCGAGTGCTTTATCTTCAGCTGAAACTGAAAACCCTCCACTATCATTCAGATCCGGCGTTTGGGACTACTTTGGCTTCCGTGTTAAGTATGACCCTGATGGTAAGCGTGTTGTAAACAAAAACACAACATTATGTCAGAAGTGCCACACGATGCTGAACTACGTCGGGGGAAATACAACAAATGTTGACATCATCCCGGTGTTAAAACAAGCTAAATCAGACAGAAACAACAAGCAGCACACATGCTACAGACTTCACCTGGGTCATTTAGACAGCCATTTAAATCATTTAAAATGTACTCTGAGTTTAAACAAATTTTGGTTATTTTAATAAACCACAAGTAAAAAAGGCATTAAAATTACTCATATTATGTATCTAAAAAGTATTGAACCGTGACAGAAACATGTCAAACCAAACCAAACCGAATCGAACCATGAATTATGTGTTTCTTTGCACCCCTAATATACTGTGTATATATATATATATATATATATATATATATATGTATATATATATATATATGTGTGTGTATATATATATGTGTGTATATATATATGTGTATATATATATATATATATATATATGTATGTATATATATATATATATATATATATATATATATATATATATATATATATATATATATATATATATATATACACTCAACAAAATATATAAAACACTTTTGTTGTTTTTTGCTCCATTTTTTTTTGAGATGGACTCAAAAATCTAAAATTCATTCCAGATACACAATATTACCATTTCTTTCAAATGTTGTTCACAAATCTGTCTAAATGTTTGATAGTGAGCACTTCTGCTTTGCTGAGATAATCCATCCCACCTCACAGGTGTGCCACATCAAGATGCTGATCAGACATCATGATTAGTGCACAGGTGTACCTTATACTGCCCACAATAAAAGGCCACTCTGAAATGTGCAGTTTTGTCTCACAGCAAAATGCCACAGATGGCGCAAGCATCGAGGGAGCGTGCAATTGGCATGCTGACAGCAGGAATGTCAACCAGATCTGTTGCTCGTGCATTGAATGTTCATTTCTCCACCATAAGCCGTCTCCAAAGGCGTTTCAGAGAATATGGCAGTACATCCAACCGGCCTCACAACCGCAGACCACGTGTAACCACACCAGCCCAGGACCTCCACATCCAGCAGGTTCACCTCCAAGATCGTCTGAGACCAGCCACTCAGACAGCTGCTGAAACAATTGGTTTGCATAACCAAAGAATTACTGCACAAACTGTCAGAAACTGTCTCAGGGAAGCTCAACTGCATGCTCGTCGTCCTCATCGGGGTCTTAACCTGACTCCAGATCGTCGCTGTGGCAGACTTGAGTGGGCAAATGCTCACATTTGATGGCGTCTGGCACGTTGGAGAGGTGTTCTCTTCATGGATGAATCTCGGTTTACATTGTTCAGGGCAGATGGCAGACAGTGTGTGTGGCGTCGTGTGGGTGAGCGCTTTGCTGATGTCAATGTTGTGGATCGAGTGGCCCATGGTGGTGGTGGGGTTAAGGTATGGGCAGGCATCTCTTATGGACGAAGAACACAGGTGCATTATATTGATGGCATTTTGAATGCACATAGATACCATGATGAGATCCTGAGGCCCATTGTTGTGCCATACATCCATGAACATCACCTCATGTTTCAGCAAGATAATGCACGGCCCCATGTTACAAGGATCTGTACACAATTCTTGGAAGCTGAAAATGTCCCAGTTCTTGCATGGCCAGCATACTCACCGGACATGTCACCCATTGAGCATGTTTGGGATGTGCTTGACCGGCATATACGACAGCGTGTACCAGTTCCCACTAATATCCAGCAACTTCGCACAGCCATTGAAGAGGAGTGGACCAACACTCCACAGGCCACAAATGACAATCTGATGAACTCTATGAGAAGAAGATGTGTTGCGCTGCATGAGGCAAATGGTGGTCACACCAGATACTGACTGGTTCTGAGTCCCCAGACCTCCAATAAAGCAAAAAAAATGCACATTTCAGGGTGGCCTTTTATTGTGGACAGTCTAAGGCACACCTGTGCACTAATCATGGTGTCTGATGAGCATCTTGATGTGGCACACCTGTGAGGTGGGATGGATTATCTCAGCAAAGCAGAAGTGCTCACTATCACACATTTAGACAGATTTGTGAACAATGTTTGAGAGAAATGGTAATATTGTATATCTGGAATGAATTTTAGATCTTTGAGTCCATCTCATTAAAAAAATGGGAGCAAAAACAAAAGTGTTGCGTTTATATTTTTGTTGCGTGTGTGTGTATATATATATATATATGTATATATGTATATATATGTATATATATGTGTATATATATATATATATATATATATATATATATATACACATATATATATATACACACACACACATATATATATATATATATATATATATATATATATATATATAAATATATACATATATACATATATAAAAGTAGTGATTTGATGACTGATACTAAGAAAAAGCTCTGCACATACAATCCTTTATCCTTTTCTTCCTTCTATACACGCTGCTGTCTCACCTAAACAGTTTTGCTTCCTTTTGGTTGAAACATAATCACACATAGACTGATTTGTTGTAAGATTTTCAGCCCCTAAAAGTGCTTTGTTGACTAGTTAAACAAGGTAATACAGTGATGAAAATTATTACACTAATATCTTTATATCAATATACAAATCAATTGGTTCCTCTTTATTTTTATAGCACCAAACTGTACTGTTTTTCTTTTTCATTTAATTTGTATTGATAGAACTGTGTTCATCAACTATGCCTGTGGCAGGTAGACCATATGCCTCACAGCAAGAAGGTTGCTGGTTCAAATCATGTATTAGTCAAGGCCTTTCTCCCTTGGCATGTGTGGGTTCTCACCAGACACTGTGGCTTCCTCCTGCAGACCAAAAACATGCTCATGTTGATGACTCTAAAGTGCCTTTGGGTATCAGTGTGATTGGCTGGTGACCAGCTCAGGGCGTACCCCGCCTCTTGCCCAGTCAGCTGGGCTATGCTCCAGCCCCCATGTCCCCAAAAGGGATAAGGGGTATAGATAATGGATTAATCTTTGGATGAGGAGTGCACGGATCATTTAAACAGTAAAATACTGGATTAGTGAACTGTTTTTAATTGGTCTAAAAACGAGTTTGTATTAAACCCACTCATATAGTCTCTGTTTGCACAACATGGCAGCTGCAGTCATCAATCCAGCGAGAAGCCCTGACAGTAAGCTAACACGATAAGCCTGCCTTTGTCGGTATCTGTCTAAATTTAATTTACACTGTTCGAAACCTACTTGAAATGATGTGTGATTAATGGCCACCTTTATCACCACTACCATATGTGCTGAAAATTACAGAGAAGTGTTGCAGCAGCAGAATATCATCATTTGTTTTCATAACCTTGTTTATTGAACAAGCGTCTCATCTTAAACTGATTACAGGGAATGTACCATACAAGCATAGTCTACTGCATCAGCCCAATGCAGTCCCATTCTTTCAATTTGTCTTCCACCTCTAGACCCACTGAAGAAATATGACACAGGTCCACTTGGGGGGAAGCAAGGAAAACCCTTTCATTATCCCCCGTGTCTGCGGTGTGGGAGAAATCAATAGAGGTGTCCATGCTGGATTCATCTATATTCTACTGCGTGAACCTAATACCCTCACACGGGGAAAGGAAGATGAGTGGGTGGTTTGAGGGGAAGAGGTGAGGGAGTTTCAGGAGCAGGGCGAGGCACACTGGAGGGGAAAAGGAAGTAACAGATGAAGAGGTGAAAGGGTTATTTATACACAAAGTTTTTGGTGCATCACTCAGGTTAGAGTAACTTTGGGGAAGTCAGAAGTGTTCGGATTTATATGCTGGTGGTGGAATAAAATGGCGGCACAAATATCCCTCTAAACTGAGCTCCACAGCAAAGGAAACATTCTGATCTCTGATGTCTGATCTCAAAACAGAGACAAAAGTGCCGGAGATTTTCCTGAGATACAAATCAAAGACATACATAAGTCCACCAAGACGCTCCATAGAATAAGAAACTCATTTGTGAGAGTCATGCTAACGAGACTCCAGGAAAATCCACACCCACACACACGTACATTCTCACCCACACAATCTAACAAGCACATCAGCTGTCAGCGGGAGGCTCATTAAGCTGACAGGCGCTGGCCTCTCAGGGCAGGCCAGGACGTCAGAGCCCTCTCCTTCCTGTCATGACATGATGGATCTCTCCACCACTGGCTGCCAAGCTGCCACTCAAGGCCACCTTCCTGTGGGCGTCCATCAGGAAGCACTCGCTAAGCATCTTGTTGATCTTATTTGTACATATCGGGCATCGCCACTCATGTCTACATCTGACTTCAGGTCCTGGAGAAGATCAAGCTCAGCTGAAACGGCATGTTCCCCCCGTCCTGTCACTCAGTGTCAGCATGCTAATGATAAATGTTCATGTTTTAACAATGACAAACTTTATATGGATGATAGATCACTGAAACAAGGCTCAACCTTGAAATGTGGCTCACTGTCAGTGAGATCTCAAATGTGGTGGGTGAGGAAGGAACCAGCAGGACTGAAGTCTTTTAACTGAGCTTCACTTCTCTGTTTCTGAGCAAACACTGTGTGGGAAGTCTGCTGTGTTTCATGAAGGCATCTTCTGGTGGGCCGGCTTCCTGCACACATGCACTCGCACATTGTAATCACTGTGTTTAATACTGTAATATTAAAATGTATTTGAAACATTAACATAATCACTGGATTATGTAGTTATTTTTGGCAATTGATTAAATAATATGATAGCACTCAAACTTAAAAATAACAATACCTTTTATCAATAAAACTATTATAAATATATATCAAATGAAAAGGAAATAAAATAAATTAATAGTAAATAAAGATACAGTTTGAAGTTGCAATTTTATACACGCTGTAAAAAAGTAATTCAAACTACTATACCTAAAATAAGGTAATTATATATTAAATAGCCTATTCTAAATAAAAACTAAAACAAACAACTATTGTATTATACATTTACAAGTTAAGATTCTATGCAGTATGTATGTTTGTGTGGGATGTACATTTTATATATATATATATATATATATATATATATATATATATATATATATATATATATATATATATATATGTATATATATGTGGTATCGGTATATATATGTGGTATATGTGGTATATCGTCAACTGGTCCTAGTCAATCACAAGGCAACATATAGAGAGAGAACCACTCACTACTCATCATACTACTCATACAAAGGACAAAGTCACCAATCAAATCAATGTATGTGTTTGTTTTTGCTCTGTGGAAGCCAGAGTGCCCAGAAAGAACCCACGCATGTGAAAAAGAAAAAATATATCTCTATCTCTATCTATCTATCTATCTATCTATCTATCTATCTATCTATCTATCTATCTATCTATCTATCTATCTATATGTATATATAAATATATATATATATACATACATATATAAAATCAATTAAATATATATAAAAAATATCTATATATTTATATAATTTATTTTATATATATTTGTATGTATGTGTGTTTTTATATATATATATATATATATATCTATATATATATATATATCTATATATATATCTATGTATATATATATATATATATATATATATATATATATATATATATATATATATACATATACATATATATATATATATATACACAGGTACATCTCAAAAAATTAGAATATCATGAAAAAGTTCAATAGTTTTCGTCATTCATTTCAGAATGTGAAACCCATATATTATGTAGATTCATTACAGATATAGTGAAACATTTCAAAAATTTAATGCTTGAAATTTTGGTAATTCTGAAATGAGTGATAAAAACTATTGAACTTTTTCATGCTATTCTAATTTTTTGAGATGTACCTGTATATATATATTTACCCTGCAGATGGAAACTTTTTGATTGTTGTAAAAGCTATTTTTTTTTAACATCACAAGACCTTTGAAAACACATCAGACACCTTTTAACTTCACAATTAGAATAAAAAAAAAAACCTAAGCTATAAATATGCATTTTGATTATTTAAGCGTCCTTTCTGATTTCATTATTTAAAGACATCTAAGGCAATAAGTGCTTTTAATAAATGTTTTTCTCAAAGTATAAAATTACATTCAGAATGCAGCATTGTGTCTTACAAGTGGTTTAGATGGATCCTTTTCAGCCGAAAGCATTTCGATCGAGTGTTGATTTAAAAAGTTTGTCAGTGTAGCTTTGAAGCTTGTTAGGACCAAAAAGCTCCAGAAACAACTTTTCAGAAATGAGCTGCTCATTCTGTATTCTTTTTGTACATTTTACAGCAGGGAGCTCCATTGTTTCTGCTCCACAAAATTCTTGAAAAGCTTTTCTTTTGGGCGTTATGATTTATTAAATCTTCAGCCTGATGCCGTCTGTCAGCAGGAGAGTTTAAATAACACTTCAATCCAGTGGAGGAGAAGAAGATTTAGTGTGGATGGGAAAAACATTCAGCTCAGACTCAGCTCATCTTTAATGACAGCGCCTGCTTTGATGAATCCCCGCATGAGTTTTGGTATCTTAAGGTCTTTGAAGAGAACCAATAAAATGTCAGAACCAGTGATTGAGCCTGATTGGACAGCTGTCAGACGGGCAGAGCTGCATACAGATGGACTCTGGAGTTTTCTACCATTATATTTGGCAAATTGCTTGGTGGTCACATCTTTGGTAAGAGGGATCCTCATGAACAAAAATGTTGAAGACACTTTGTCATTAGGGACACAAAAAAGTGTTGTTACAAATGTGGGAACAAATGTCTCATTAACAGCTGAAAGTTTACCATACCTGCAGACAGTGACCAACTTCCTGATAGGTGAGTATTCAAGAAGAGTGCAAGGCAAGGCACTACAACATGTGTAACAAATGAATTTTTCTCATTTTCTCCTATTTTTCTCCTCTTTAAAATGCTAATAACTCTACCTATTTAAAAGTCTCAAAGGTATGAAAATAAATAAAAGGTACGAAATAAAACAAAATTTATGACAGATTATTATTTTATGTGCACATGCACAAACATAGAATCAAAAGACAGGGATGACACTGAACAACACTTATTTAGCCCTCTTTTCCTCTCATCTTTCATGTTGTTGAGCTAGTCACTGCACATACTGGTAAATCTTAAACGGACAGTTCAGTTTTTTTGAAGTGGAGTCTTCACAGTCTGTGACCGTCAGTGACGAAGAAAATACGCAAACGGGAAAGTACCGTACCAAATTTAAAGGCTATTTTCTCCGCCTACAAGGACTCAAATCAAAATGTAATACCACAGTTTAAGAGTACGCTACATATGAATTTTTTTAAGTGCATTAACCTTTCGGAATATAAAGTTTATCTGGACCTAGGTAAATGTGACCTGAGGTGGAAAAGCCCTTTGGGTGTTCACATGCATGTTACAGTCAACAGTTTAAAGGAGACATATAATGCTGATGCATGATTTAATACTTACATATAATATAATAAATTTGAAAACAAGACCTTACACCCCCTTAATTTTCAAAACATGAGATATTGTATTTTTTCTGATATCCTAGAACGAGATTTGATGCCTCTGAAAATAGGTCATTGCGAGATGTCCCGAGATTTCAAACGTCGTGACATCACGAGGTACCTTTCTTTTTATTGGAGTAATCTGATAAAACTCTTCCTCCTCTGTGATGTCTGTTAGCCACAAAACCCTCACCGAGGAACACATCCGTCCAGCAGGGGTTTATAGATCCCTTGCTCACACTTACTCATTACCAGCTCTGGCCTGTAGGGGGACTCAATACGCGCTCGCTGCTTTGAGCCTGCTGGAAAATACAATAGAAGAAGAGGACAGGCTGGCTCAGCCCCCGATAGAACTGACCAATCAGAGCACAAAGGGCTGTGACGTTGCGAGGTAACTAGGTCATCCTCAGATCCGAGCATTTCAACGAGACCTTGTTAATGGCCTAAAATGAGGATTTTGAGAACGCTATTGTGGGGCAATGAAGGAACTAAATGACTTGTACTGAGGGCAGAAATGCTTTACAGGCATCCTAGTCTGGCATAGTGAAAAGGAGAAACAAGCATGATATGTCCTCTTTAATTCATAGAACACGCCAAAGCCATGATTCCATGCCTTCAAATTAAGGAAGGAATGTCAGTTCTTGTTAACAAGGTTTAACTCGATTATTTCTTAGAAAACTATGACCTATCAATGAACTTCATGCTTCATTTGCTGTGACTTTATACTGCAGCTTGAATCAATTGCACTAAATTGACCAGCGACTACTCTAGTAAGGATTAATGAAGGCAGTTGTTGTGTGTGCTAATGTCATTTGTGCCAGCTGAATAAAGAAGTTTAACTACCAAGTGTGAAACACCCAGAAGAAAATTATGTTGTCTCCACAAACACAGACAGAGAGGTAAGACTGCATTTTGTGTTAAAAAAAAAAAAATCGGCACAAAGAGAGAAGCTGAGTTTTTCTGTGACCTGCAGCATTTGTCAATTTTAACCTGTTTGAGTAAAGATCACTATATTAATCACTGCATGGCTCTAAATAAAAGCATCAAATAATGTTGGACTGTTGCTAAGTCATTCATTCTAGGCTAACCTAGCATAATGCAGTAAATGTGATCAGAAAGGAATATGGGTTATGAAAATGGGCAGAAGCGTCCTGAAATTGTGCATGGGCCCCCTGGATTTTTAAACAGCTACTTTATGTGCAAATGCAAAATTTGGCATTGTGATTGGCTACTTTCCATGTATGTGGTGTAAAAATCAATGTGAACTTCATTGCAAAAGTGTAATGTTAACCTTTTTGGTTAATGTTGTGTTATTTGGAAATGTTTAATTTAATTTGTTCGAATCTGAATTTATGGATCTCGATTGAAAATTTTCATTTGAGTTTTGAAAGAAACAATATATGAGTTGTTGCTTCGTTGTTTTTATCTTTTAAAGGTCGAGTGAAGGTATATTATGTGTGTACAGGCAGCTAAAACAGATGATTATTGTGTTTGCATGATAAAAATACAAAAAGCTGGTATTTAAAATCACAGTTGTGGACATTAAATTTAACCCTTTCGTGCATGAATTACTAAATCGCAAAGGAATACTTTCTAAATTGATGTTTTTACTTTCAAACACGTAAAAAATGATAGTCATTTTATTCAATGTTATATTTTGAGAGAGTTAAGCATCTGCGCACAACAGTGGATACCACACATCAGCAGTATAAAAAGTAGATATATTTCTCTTTTAACTCAGACATGTAGGTTTTTTACATACCTTGACATGTTTCGGCGGAAACTTCCGCCTTCCTCAGAAGTGTCACCAGATGATAGGTGTGACATGTTAAATCAGCTGGTGTTACGGAGGTGTGACCCTCCTGTCATATTTTCTGACAGGAGGGTCACACCTCCTGCTGTCTGCTCGCCTCTGCAGGACGCTGCTCCAGGTGTGTGAGAGCATGTATGCCCCCTCGTCCCTGTTCATCGTCCCTGGGCCTCGTTTCCTGATTTCTATGGCTTCCCTTATCCAATGCTGATGTTTATTGTCCTCAGTGCGGATGACTCTGGCCTTGTCCCAGTCCATAAGATGGTTTTCTCTTTTGCACTGGTCCGTTATGGCAGATTTGTAGTTTTCCTGTTGTGCTTTTTCTTTTATTGATCTTGTTTGTCTTGTTCCTGTTTCTTTTTCACACTCCTTCTGATGTTCTCTCCTTTGTGTGCTGAAACTCCTCCCTGTCTCCCTGATGTATGTTTTATTGCAGGATTGGCTTGGTATTTCATATACGACATTACATTTATTTATAATATATCTATGTAACTTAAAGACGTAATGAACACCATACAACTAGTATAAAAAGTAATTTATTGGAACTCAATAAAGATCCACAAGCAAATGTCTTTGAGAAACATTAATTAAAAACCCCAAATTAAACAAGGTAAGGAGCATTTAGTTTGTTTGGTTATTTTCCACATTTTTTGCTCTGTCTTTGAAATCTGTATACAGGCATAATGTCCAATCTGTCCTTTGCTGGCTTTTCTGGATTTATGATGGAATATCTTAATATGGTAAAAATATGAAAACACAATATTTTTATGAAACTTAAAGCAAGGATTTGAGAATTTACCACCTGGGTGTACTCTGCTCAAAGACAGCTGGGACAGGCGTCAGTCCACCACGACACTGAAAGAGATAATGGTAAGGATCATGGGCAGATGGAGTATTCAGTCATGTAACATCATTTCCTCCCTAGCTCAGGCTTTATTGTTTTATTTGTGAAAAAATCACCTCTGCTAATGTCCTAAGTTTACTTCTCTTCAGTGTTTTGTAACTTCCCAATTTCCAGTCCATAACATTTCTGTTTAGTTTCATTCTCACTGCTCTTATCTACCTCATTTCCAGCAGCAGGCCTGTGTTTTCAGTAAAAACTCTCCGATAAACCGATTGTACTCTCAGCGCAATCCCAGCAGACATACAGACAAAGATAGCAACTGGCTGGTGAACACAGAGGAGCTTGTAGAAGCTAAAGCGCTCAACATTTCCCTCAGGAGCCAGTAGAGACCAAAACAGAGCTGAAAGGAGAGTGAACATTGGACTTTAGCAAAGTCATCATGCTGAAAGGCCCATACAAACTCTACTGTTTTAATGTTGTCTGCAGAATGTACACACCACAGCTTGCTAATGTGTAATAAGGGAAATAAACTTTGGATGCTAATAACGTGGAGAGGCACAGCTTGTTTTGCTGAAACCAATAAGCAGAAAAATGTGCTCCAGATCAGTGGTTCCCAACAGGTGGGTTGGGACCTTAAGAAAAGGTTGCAGAGCCATTTTCTGTGGGTCATGGGAGCTGTGTTGCAAAAGTGCATCTTATGGATAATTGTTACAGGACAGTGGGTATGCAACAACTGACAGGGTCATTTCAAAAGCAGGGTGTCCTGTGAGCCTCCAGCACTCCTGTGCTTACTGAGAAACAGTCAGCAACAAAATCAGCATAATCCTATTGTTTTCTGTTGCAGTGTCCAACAGCATGCAAACAATGCAACACTAACCTTGCAGTGCAGCTGGATCTGCCTGTTGTATTGTTTGTGTTCAGACAGATCCAATCTACAAAGCTCAATCCAGAACAAGAGAGCTTGGTCTGCAGAGGCATAGATCAGTCAGTAAGGAGCGGGAGCAACAAGTGTGGCACGAGAGACAAGCATCCGACTGCCTGTCTGTCTGTCTGTCTGTCATTCAGCTATTTTTCCATCTCTCCAACTGTCTGTATTATTTTCGCCATCTATTATTTATCTGTCTGTCTGTCTGTCTGTAAGTCTATCTATGTATGTATCTATCAGTCAATCAATCAATCTGTCTATCTATCTGTCTATTAGGGGTGCAACGATACACATAATTCATGGTTCGGTTTGATACTTTTTTGATACAAAATATGAGAAACTTCAATCCCTTTTTTACCTGTGGTTTATGAAAATAACCAAAATTTGTTTCAACTCAGAGTATATTTTCATTAAATTGAATTAAATGTAACTCTTGCAGCTAAACCAGGCACATTCTTCGGTGCATACTTAGAATCATAAAAACAAAAACATCACTTAGACTTTACTTCCTTTATTGTCATTACGCAAATTACACAGCAGTGCACTTGGAATGAAATTTTGTTGCATTGGCTTCCTGGATTGTAACAACACACAGTGATATTGTTAATGAATAAGTGTATAAAAATATGAATGCTATTAGGGCCAGAATAAATAATATAAAAAATAAATATGAATACAAGGGCTTTGCAAGAAATATCGATTAACACTGTCAGTTAAAAGTGACCTATATCTATTGACTAAATATTTACATATTTAAAGTAAAAATTAAATTTATCTAATGGAGATCTAACCTGTCTTATGTGGTGCATTCTTAGCAGCAGAGTATATTTTACAAGAACTAGCTATAAGTGTATCAAGTGTATGTACCGTGTCCTGAAACCCGGCGTTATCCACAACAGAAAAGGGTCTCATGTTGACAGCAATAATAGTAGCTATCGCCCAGTCGATTTCCTTTGCCCTCTTTGAATCATGTGCTAATGGCTGTCTAAATGACCCAGGTAAATGTAGCTTCGTCTGTCTCAGCAGCTTGGCTGAATGAAAGGGGAGAAGTTGTGCAGGCAGCTCAGCAGATCTATGCCCGACAATGCAGCCCGGAGTAGTCGAGCGCAGATTCACTGAACTTTCAGCACATAGCGCCTCGTCAGAAGTTGATCAAATAAATAAAAACAAAATTGTGTATTGTTCGGTCATAGGGTGTACCAAACAACTGTATCGAACGGTTCAATACAGACACGTGCATTGTTGCACCCCTTCTATGTATCTATCTATCTATCTATCTATCTATCTATCTATCTATCTATCTATCTATCTATCTATCTATCTATCTATCTATCTATCTATCTATCTATCTATCTATCTATCTATCTATCTGCCACTGAAGAGGCACAGTGTGAACCTCCATCTGTATCATTGGATCTGTGAACATAAAAAATGATATTTTGAGACTTTTTTTAAACCTTTTTTTCCCCCTGAAACATATTCAGACACCATACAAAGAGGAAATACACGGGCATTATCATCTTTGGTGATAACAACCTCAGACACCTTCCCCCTCTTGAATCATATCTCTCCATCCAGCTGTCATGTGTGTGTGTCTGTCTCTCTGGTTGTATCATCAAAGAGCAGCTGGTGGCAGGCGGTGCCCTGTTGAGTGTGTGTCTGTCCAGCAGAGCTGTTTGACGGCAGACAGACACTGAAGCATACAGAGACCTGGCCAGCTTGTTCTAATTTAATGCTGGCTGCTCTCATATGAGAGTCCCAGCAGTGACCTTGTGACCCCAGCGCCACAGAGCAGCCGACTGTTAACAGCTCTGTAGACATAGGTAATGAGGTTATCAATTAGAGGCAGACGAGAGCTCATTTGTCCCCGTTATGATGTCATGTTTTCAAAAGGGCTGCTGGGGGAGAGGAGCTGGTTGTGAATTTGTAATTGTCATTTCATAAAAAGATGCCGTAGCTGGTGCTCCATTATGATCTGTTTTGTTGTGAGCAGATGTTTCTAATGCAAAGAAGGTTTCAGGAATTGCACAATAAATTACCCAGACAAGACTACAAGTGATGATGGCCCATTATCCTGAGAAAGATAAACTGAGTCTGAACCACACAGCGGTTAATGAAGTTCATACACTTCATTAGCATTCTGGTCTCACTCTCAAACACATGCAGAACATAAAGGTTTGCATACGTGCCTCAGCACCTGGATGTCTATAAATGTGTGACTGTGCTGTAAGAGGCCACTCGGTATTCCTCTCCACAGCTGGCCAGACGCTGCGGGGCGTATGGGTCCCAGGAGGTGAGCAGGCTGAAAAAAAGCAGCCCAGGCCAGAGATCTTATTCTCTTGCAACATCCGAAGCCTCAGAGGCCATGCATTATTCACAAAGAAAGACAAGGAACCTCAGCATGAGGGATGGGCTGAGGATAAAGAGTGAGAAAGTGACAGCAGGTGAAAAGATGTGAAGATGCCAGCACAGAGATGTGGGTGAAAGAGATAAACTGATGGACGGACAGATAGACTTGCAGCAAGAGATCAAACAGGAGATGAAGGTGGTTTTGTACCAGGGCAAACGCTGCTAAGAGTTCTGTGGCTGCAACAAATCTTCAAATGTTTCATTCAGCACACTGTAACTTCAGACAGGTTCTCAGCTGGTGGGACTAAATGTGTGTCATGGAGCTGGTTTCAGTGAGTCACAACAGTGAACCTGTAAAAGGTCTGATGTGCTCAAGTCTTAGCTGGGCAAACATTTTATTTCATTCTCCATATTTGTTGTCACGGTGGCAAGCAAACCTGGGGGCTTTTTCTCTAGATCTAAGCTCACTTATGTCCTTATCCTAAGATCATAAAGCTTTCCAGTGCAGTGGAAAACTAAAGCCCCAGTCACACATTCCCGTTTGTCATGGCGATTGTGCACGATTGTCATAATCCTGATAAAATGTGGTTTGGTCGTGGTGCAGGCGCTACTTGGTCTGGATGAGCCTTGTATAGTCGTGGATGAACGGCGGGGAACGTGGAAGGGTCCTGACAGTTTTGAACTGTTCAAAACTGTTGTGGAGAATCGCCGCTCTCAGTATAGCGGGATGGAAGCCTAATGCAGTCCTAAAGCGAACGGTATTAGCGTGGCATGTACGGAGCTCAGTCGGGCTGATCGTGGCTCAATCCTGAAAGCTTTCTGAGGACGACTGACAAGGATGTATCCGTTTGTGCCCCGACTGTGTCCCGTTCAAGACGGCAGAAGCGACGGGGCTCAGTCGGGGCTTACGTGACGTGAACTGAGCTCAAGCGGGGCTGACGTAGTGTTAGCGAGATGAAAATTCAAGGAGTCCTCCTCATATCCCTATATTAACCTAGCTGGAGCAGGACAAATGTCCCCAAAGCGCTGTAGAAGCTCTGCTGATGGTGTATTCAACGAATGTGTGACTTAGGCATAACCTGACATGCCAGACAGACAGCTTCATATATACGCCACGGAAATATTTCACTAGTCCATCTAGAGTAGAGCCATAGAAAATAGTTTCAGAGGCGTAATCTTCGGAAACAACTGCAGCTGATGATCAGATGATCAGTCTTCCAGTCACACTCTTCACAGACCAATCATATCAAGCCACAGCATGACATAGCAGCTAGACCCTATTGTTAGCCGTTAGCTTAAACAAAGTTTCAGTCCTTCCACTATGAACCTTGTCAACAACAATCCATAATTGATGATTTTTGCAAGACACCATAATGAAGAGAATTAAGTAGTCTGATAATATTACATGGTTATCATTAAGAAAATAATGATGGTATGAGAATTCTGTATATCTGTGTGAAACTATAATTACTTTTGTGGATGGCAGTTTTCTGTTGCAATGTCCAAACATGAAATAAGGGTGCATAGACTTTTTTTCACAGTTTTCTTGTTCCCGAAGTTGAGTATCCAGGCCCGTCCAGCCCTGTCTGACCCAACTGAGGAATAGCACTTAAAGATAACCTATTTTGATGCGAGAAAAAATCATCTTAAAGTGTGTATTTCGATCCTGTATATATCTAAAAGTGAGACTTTTTTGTAATTACTTAGAAACTCCTCACAGTACCTTTAATGAAATGAAATTAATGGGGAGATAGAGCTGACAGCATACACACACTTGTTTCTGGTATGAAAGCCAAAGTGACTTGAACTAAAGCTGGCACACATGACACACACACACCTCTAGCGTCTGTCGGTCTAGTCAAGGACACAGTGACATGTGATTGTTGGGTAGCTCAAACCTTCTACCCTTCGATTAATGGTGGTGCAAACTCTCAAATTTTTACCAGCACCTCTGCTTTCTGTTAATAGTTCAAGCTGGTAGTGGTGGTGTAATAGTGTGGAGGTTAATTTCTTGGCACACTTTTGGTGCCTTGATACCACCTGAGTACTGTTTGAAGGCCATGGGCTACTTCAGTATTACTGCTGACCATGTCCATACCTTCATGACCACATGAATGAATCTTCTGATGGTGACTTCCAGAAGGATAACTTTCCGTGTTACAAATCTCAAATCATCCTAACATAATGTCTTGGATATGACCATAAGTTGTAGTGCAATTGGCCACCAAAGTAACCAGATCTCAATGCAATAGAACACCTTGTATGTAATGGGATGGGAGCTGAATGTGCAGCCAAAAAAGCTGCAGCATTTTTGTGATGCTTTCATGTCAGTATGGAGAAGGATCTCTGCACCTTGTTGAATTTGTGTCATAAAGAGCTAGAGCAGTTCTGAAGGCAAGAGGGTTCAAAATGGTACTGAGAACAGCAGAGGTGAGCAGTGAGAGCATGTACTGTATTATTCTTCTTTCTGATTGCAGCTTCAGTTTTTGGCTCTCTTCATCAAGCTTTTAGCATCTTAGCACAGCAGGAAGCTGTTTATTTGCAAAATTGTTGTGAACACCCACCACACACTTGCTCAATGCCAAATGGCAAAGTTACTTGTAAGCACAGCAGCAGCTTCAGATCCAAACATTCCTAAAGACTCCGTGGAAATCAGCACAAGTTTAGATGTACTGGAATTAATGTGAGTGGAAAAAATGTTACTAAATAGTACTTCTTTGTGGGGAAACTTTTTATTGTTGCTCAATTACATTTAAAATAAAAATTTCATACTTTTGACGATCATTCATTTTTACCTCTGCTAAGGAACTTATGTTATGTCTGTTTGTTTTTTTGTTGTTGTTTGTTTGTTTGTTTCTCTGTGAGCAGCATAACTCAAAAGTTAGGGATGCATTTCGATGGAATTTTCAGGAAATGTCCGGATTGGGACAAGGAACAAATGATTAGATTTTGGGAGTGATCTGGATCACTGTCTGGATCCAGGACTTTTAAAGGATTCTTTAACAATGCAAGATAGGACCATTTTCTGCATTGTGCATATTACACCACAAAAAATGGTCAGGGATAAAAATACAGGACAAGTTCCCAACAGGTTCTACAAGATATCAAAGACTGATCTGGATCCTGGCAAAAATTCCAGATTCTCTGATCCAGAACAAGAAAAATGTGGATATCCTTGGAGTTTTCGTCATAGCAAGGGAACAGATAAAGGCATAGACTTGCAACAAATGCCAAAAATTAGCCAAGATACTGTGGAATCTAAAGTGTTCAATTACATTTGTTGTATCTTCAAAAACTTTGGGGCTAGATCCAGAAGAAAACCTCCATGACGAAAAATGTGATTTTCATGAATAACTACTGAACTAAAATATATATCATTATGAACCAATATGTTTTCATGGTCAAGGAATCTAAATATTTTTGGTGAAAATCACAATATGGGTGAGGACTGTGGCACTGGCGGAGGTCTCTGAGTGCTTTTCTAGTTTTTATCAATTCGATTGTTGCACCCTGCTGTTACTTTCTAATCTTGTGGTGCCGTAGAGCTGGCTGGTTTTACGTCTGTGATCAGGCAGATCCATCTTGCAGAGCTTCAAGGTGGAACGATTGAGCTCCATCTGCAAAGACCCTGTCCAATCAGTCCCTTGACTTGCAAGAAGAAGGAGCTACGAAGAAGGATGGGTGATCCCAAACATTCAGTAAAAACCTAAATGGATAGACAGAGCCTTTTGGTTCTAATGATAACTGTCTCTGTGGCCAACACAAAACCAGTTACAATAAATCAAATGATATTGATATCTACCTATGTGCAATGATGGAAATATTTTTGAACTTTTGAGTTTGTTGTTGATGTTGTTTCTTGTTAGGAAATGACCCTCTAGATGTTTTAGTTGGACCCAAAAGCTCAAAGATGAAACAGGTTGAGTTTTCAACAGTTTTAATGAGGCAGTGACAAAAAACAGGTAGTGGCAAAAAAGTGAACAGGAGTGGTGACGAGGGCTCAGTGGAGGCCTGAAACAAAGGGAGCAGAGAAAAAGGTTAATATAATGTCCACCAAGCAGACCATAAAGAGATATAGATAAATCTCCGAGAGGGGGGAACAGGCTTAGAGCGAGAGTTATCAGATAAACTCATGCAGAGAGCACAAACCAGGGTTGTAAGTGCAATACACCCGCGCTGCAGTCATCTGGAGACGGGTTGAAATAGGTGTAGGTGATTGCAGGAGATGAGTGTCAGGTGTGTCTGCGGCAGCGCGCCTGGAGCCACGCCTCCGTAGGAGAGAGATGAGGGAAGGAGGTGAAGGAGGGGGAGAGAGAGGGCTGAGGAGCAGAGTGAGATCCTCACAGCTTCTGCTGTTTTATGTTTTTTTTTTTCTCTGGGTCATATCCCCCTTTTTATTTATTGTTTATTTTTTAATGTTGTTTTTATCCATGGTTATTTCTTTTTGATACATTTTTTGCCTTTACTGCTGTACAGATGCTAATTTCCATATTGTGGATCAAATGTATAATATTCTATTTCTAGGCTGAAATAATATCATACATAGACACTTAGATAATTGAATTAGCTAATGCACATTTAGTTATAAAAGGATCCCCTACATCTGTGTCCAGACTTGATGCACAGACTGTATGTTTACTGTTTAAGTGCTGTAGCATTGATTTCGTACTATTATGCTAAGCTAACTCTGTATCTCGACAGATGCACTGCACTATGTTTCTTTTCTTTCAACTTGTATTCATCCTACACTTCGGATACTTTCTGCCATTTCTTCTGCAGTCTCTTCTTCCTTCTCTTCCTGAATGATTTTACAATTCACACCTCACATCTGTGTTACAGTGGCGGGTCAGCAGCAGAAACAGCATGCATGTTACGCAACAGAAATGACCATCCGTGTCAAACACAGTGCATTGTATAGTGGTTTGGATTAAAGCAAAGTCTTGGGGCATACAATTTGCCTTGAGGCTTTGTTTCAGCCTCACTCCAAACCCATTCAATGGGCCTATGGCCAGGTAAACTTGTGAAATACATCCTAAATAAGTGAACTGTCAGTCTGGCATTTCAGGATTTGTAGGTACTTGAAGTCACCTGGTATTTTTGTTTCTTGCCGGAAATCATATCCAAAGAATAAAAAGGTTGTGTTTTTATGAGGTGCTAATACTGATGCAGAGAAAAGAAAAAGCACAGACAGCTCAGCAGCACTAGGAATAAATCATGCTGCAGGGTTACACAGGTTCAGGGGTTTTGCAGCCACTAAAATGGCTCTTTAAACACTGCAAATGTTTGTTCACCGCCTCAAGCCTGGCTCACATTTTCCCTTCTGCTAATACTGCCTGTGCTTATTTCTAATTTTTACAATCCAGTTGTAAATACGGGTAAAACTTCAAGATAACTGAATGCTATCAAAGGTGACACATGTCAAGAAAACAGCATTTTTAGTATTTTTAACATGTTTACCCCTTCAAAATGAAGGACTGAATGGGGAAAAGAGCTTTCGCCTCTGCTGACCTCTTTCAGGAACTCTTTCCCCTCTCACTGCTCCAGTTAGTCCTCTTTTAAATCCCTTCAAAAGACTCACACTTTTAAAGAAACTTTGATTTTTTTGACTATACCAAGTGTGTTTGTGTTTTTCTTTTAGTGATTGTGTTATGATTTTGTGATCTTCAATGCTGCAATTTGATCTTTTCCTATCCAGTGTATGAGATTTGAGTGTTTTGAAAAGCACTTTATACATAAAATGCATAATTTATACTTTGTGGACATCCTGAGAATTAATAAAAGAGAATTGTATATATAAATGAATTTAAAGAAAATGAAAACAAACATAAACATCTTCTATGATTTGTCTTTTGTTTTTTTTAAATAACTTTTGATTATGAATGTAAAAGATGTTAAGACACTGTAGATAGTCAATACAGTTTGCAGTTTTTTCCTGTGGGACTCTTTATACATCCTTAAGTATACTGTTAAATGTGTTATTAATTATACTTAACAATTTGTCAAAATCAGTCTTTATTGTTTAAAGAGATCAGGAATGGGCATTTGCAGTGGTGTGTAAAAATGTTAAGTGTAGGCCTATAATAAATTTCATGACAGCTTTGTTTTGATTACATTTGCTAAATTATAGATTATTATGCTTGTTTAACCTAGAGAAGCCTTCAATGTGTATAAAGTTAGCCCTCTGGCCTTGGGGGTAAAAGTCATCTGGTCCTTTAAGTGATCCTATTATAATCATTTAAGCTCATCCTTGGTCAAACATATTGATTTTTAATTGTACCTTATTCAACATGACAGTGGCAAAAGAAAATCATGTTATTTATTTTATAGAATTATTCATCTTTTTGATAGTTCTGGGAAAGATACTCAGAATTTTGGTGAGTGGGGTTACACAGGGGTTATGTGTCCTTCTGTCAGCAACGTGCTGCTGTCCTCTCCCCAGCTGTTCAGGTCATCGGTCTCCAGAAGGAACAACAAACACTAACTTTACTTAAACTGAACTGAAAGTGATCAGCTTTGACTGAAGTGATGATGGCATGCCATCAGTTGTATGTTAGGATATCTTTACAAAGGGGAGTATGCAGAGGCAGAACTTTTGCAGATAGTCAGGAGTAGAAATAGGGGTGGGAAAAAGTGTTGTGGAAACTGAGGAGTAGGGATGTATATTGTTATGATTTTATCTATACCCATACAGATACTGATAATCCTTATCAGTATCGGTTATCGATACTACAACACGTAGTTTTGTGTAAAAAATAAAGACTTTACAAGATATTAAAAGATTCAACCTTTTTTACGACCACAAGGTTATAATAAAGCTTCAAAAGAATAGAAGTAATGCATTACAAATGCCATTCAGAGGCAAAAAGGAAGCTAAGGAGATGGCAAAACCTCTTCATGCCGCCCAACAGACTGCATGTACAGACAGACCCATACATCAAACAGAACAGAGCAAACAGTGTAGAGGAGGCACATCTCCTGCTAAAATCGATGGCTCTAACGATAACTACAAACTAGACAAAAAAACTTACCCTGACTGAGGGCTGAATGATTTATCATTTTCAGATTGAAATCGCAATTTTAGACAATGCAATTTTGTGATCGCCAAAGCAGCAATTTTTTGCAGCACTCCTGACTGACTCAGGATCTGTTGTGTCAAGTATTATACACATACTGTTTTACAAATTTGTAAACAATCTATATGTTAATGGTGCTGGTAAGCAGGTCAACAACACAAAGCCTCTGTTTAGGAGTAGAAGTTAATGAAAACAGATTATTTATCATCACTATTGAAGGTGAATAATGTGTTAAGTGTTTTTCATCATTTATTTCCTTACTGTTGTCTGTACTGTAAACAAAGGGAATTTTGCACTGAAGTTTGATTTGAAAAAAAATCGTGAATTGCAATATCTGCCAGAAAATTCGAATTAGACCTTTTCCTAAAATCGTTCAGCCCTACATGTGAATATGCCAAAGCTTGATTTGAAGAAAATCGTGAATCGAATTGAAATCGCAATATCTACCAGAAAAATCGCAATTCAATCTTTTCCTAAAATTGTTCAGCCCTACCCTGACTTGACATAGCAGAAACAAAACCGGGTGCCACCGCGATGGTGCTACAGCATTCGGTGTTAGCCGGGCTGCTAACTTTACTCGTGTTGCTACAGCAATCAAACAGCCCGCACTCCTTTAGCTTTATACTATGCGCACGCTACAAGTGTGATGTTGCTAATATTTCCCCCCTTGGACACAACTTCTCTCTGACAAAGATTGCATCAGGCCGAGCTTTCACTAACCTTGCTAAAGTGAGTCCAAACCTTTGAGCGCTTAGCCCTCACCGACATGCTTGAGCCAGCATCATCACCTGTTGACGGCGGTAGTGTCATAACTACGTGACAGTTTAAGAGACGTTCAAGTACCGATAACAGTACAGTTTTTTAAGATTCTTAACGGTATTCGATTGCCGACCCAATTGGGGACCAATACATTAAAGTACCGGTCCGCGGTATACAGAACACAGTAAATAAATAAACGCAACAAGCACACAGGACCATTTAGACCAGGCAGAGACAGACTAACATTGCCCATATACTCCCAGTGTTTGAGCTAAGCTACCTAGCGGGTGACAATCTTTGCCCGTCTCTTCCTTGTTACTGGATGCTCAGTCTAAAGAATGGTGTTTACCTACTTATCATGGGCTCAGGAGTGAGGCCAGACACTTAAAAGAAAAAGTTGGAGTGTACTATAAGAACCTTAGTATAGCGCCCATTTGAGCCAATGTATTTTTTTATGTATGTTTTCCCATCAAAGTTGGATAATAAAGCAGTTTTTGATGGCAACATTTACTGCTTTGTATCATCTAGCATCTGCACTGGCTATCTCCCCACAAGGGCAGGTGGTGACACAGTTGCTTGATTCGAAATTTTACCTACCAATGAGAAAAAACGGGTTGTTTTCTATTATTGAAACTATCCCTTTAGGTTGGATGTCAGCATATTTTGCCTCATGACAACAGTGCTGCCCTCTTCTTGTACCCCGGTTAGTGTTAATATTGTTTTAGTATGTCAAATATGTCTACATTTCATCATGGGTGCATACAATGAAAATGGGCTCTTCCAGTGTTTATAACATGAGACAAATTCAGTGATGATTTTGAGTAAAGGCCTCACCTCTAACCTCTGTGAAAATACTGACATCTTTTACGAGACATGTTCCTATCTTGCGCAAGAACATATCACCATGTGAGAGTCGGATCTGGGCTTAAACCTGCAACTTTGCGACTACCGACAGAGCGCACTAACAGACTGCTAGAGGTGGGAGAAAGTCCCTGTTTTGCAAGTCTCAAGTAAGTCTCAAGTCTTTAAACCCAAGTTTCAAGTCAAGTCTCAAGTAAAGACGTGCAAGTCCAAGTCGAGTCTAATGTAAAGACAAGACAAGTCAAGTCTGAAGTCATAGGCTTAAAATTTTCAAGTCCCTCCAAGTCATAAGCACCGTTGACCAAATAAAAAAAAACAATAAAAACCAGGACAGTTTCGTCACTTTATAAAAAACAACCAGGACAGTCAGGGCAGGACATGAAAACAGGACACTTGGTCACCCTGGGCCTTAACTTTACAATTATTTTCAGCTAACTTCAGTCTCAGTTTTTAGCCACGGCGAGTTTACAAGCGATACCGTTGTTGCATATAATGGATGCTAAGCTAAAGTTACCCAAAAGGATCTCACAACAGGTACCAGACCAACTTACCTTTCTTTGTGCAGCTTCAGGTGCGGAACAAAGTTCAACGTCATCGCCTCTCCATCTGTTATTCTCACGCTGCAGGTTTTGCAAACAGCAATTTGTTTATGACATCGTAGTTTGTGAATGCAAATGAAATTATCCTCAGTAGCATGTTTCCGCATCTCTGGGATGTTCTTGCACTCCTGCAGTCTTGCGCTCAGGGAAGTAATTGTGTAATCCAAACCCTCTTTGTTTGTTCTTCTAAACCCTGATTGGATGTTAATAAATTCATTCAATGGGGCAGATCCTGTGGGAAAAATATTGTCTTGCTGGAAATGACAAAAATCAGTCACTTAGTCAAATACTTTGAATTGGAGCACATTTTATTCAACAGTCTTACTGAAAATTTCAAATATTTTCAAGTCATCAGACTAAAGTCAGAGTCAAGTCCCGAGTCACTGATGTCAAAGTCCAAGTTGACTTGCAAGTCTTTGATGATATTGTCAAGTCGAGTTCAAAGTCATCAAAATTGTGACTTGAGTCCGACTCGAGTCTAAGTCACAACTCGAGTCCACACCTCTGCAGACTGCACCATGGGAACCCCAGGAAAGGTGTGTCATGCAGTGTAAAAGTGCTTTGACTCATCAAAAAGACTAAAAAAACAGGTTACAACTCAAGTCACCACATTTTACCATCTGCAAAACAGAGAAAACATTCAGAGGTCTCCTGGACACCCCCTCCCCCGAGCAAGCACTAATAACTCAGAGACTAAGAATTACTTTCTTTTGTAAATATAATATCATTACTGTCTTGGAAATTGTAATTCTTTATACTATTAGTCATTCAAAGGATTAACATCACAGTAAGGGGTGCTGAGAATTCATTAGGAGGGTTTTCAGCACTCTTTAAAATGTGTCTAAAGTTATTTATTGACCATGAGTATCCTTTTTTTCTTAGGACATTATTTGTATTTTTTTGTCACAGTTATAACTTCCAGACATTTCTAACTGATTCATCTCATTTAAAATTCTGTTGACATGTTTCTCCATCCTGCTATCTGTAATTTCAAGCTACTGTAAAAGTCGTAAACTCTTTTCCCACATGATGCAGCATGTCATTTCTCTCTGTATCAAAGGGGATTTGAGCTCAGTGGGACTTTATTTCAAATGCTGCTCAAAGATACTAGCTCTTGTTTCAGCTTGATTGTTCACACTCGTTGCGTTAATGTCTCTAAATTAATGTGATAATGAATTTTTGATGGTAAAAGCTGCACAAAGCACATTTAAATTCTGACTGTGTTCCATCCATGTATCTTCCCTCCTGCACCAGAGACCGCCCACGCTAGCTTACCCATTCCCACAGTGTCATCTCTTCATCCTCAGGCTAACCAACAGTGGAGGTCAGTGAGGATTTCACTCTCCTCTCACACACACAGACACACTTTAAACCTCTTTTTTTATCACTCAGTGCCTCTAACAGCCTCACTGCTGCACACCCATGACTTCACTGCCTTCTAATCATATGCAACGCACACCTATCAAATTAAATTTGCACACAAAACACTCTTTGCTATCACTTGGCTGACTGTTCGCCCACTTAATTAATCCAATTAATCAGACAAGGTATATCCAGCTAATCACAACATGTGTGTCATATCTGGCAGCATCATCAGTATCCTCCCCTGCTCAGCAACGTGTGAAGGGTGACACAAGGAGACTGTGTAACATTCAGATGTTTCCAAAAGCACCTAAAGTCAAAGTCGGTCCAGGAAAAGTAAAACTAGAAATTGGATCAATTTGGTTTATACAGGGATGATGTGTGTGTGAATGAACTGCTCCAGGTCGAGCATTGCTGTGCTTAATTTTTTTTTATTGTGGGGTGTATCTGTGCTGTGAGGCAAGACTAAAACAAGAGATGAACCAAAGCAATGCTGGTATCAGATATCACTTCCATCCAGACTGAGAAAGCTTGACTGGGCATAAAGACAGCGGGGCAGTCTTACAGCTAACTTCTGTGCTATTCTGTGTTCACAACTGTGTCTGCCCATCTGGGCTGGTATTGTCCTTTGTTTATTAAAATCAAATATAAAGTCATTTGAGTTTCTCTCTTGGGTTCACTGTTGCCAACTGACCTACTTTTTGCTGTATTTATCAACTTTTTACATCTTCCGTCATTCTTTTAATCTTTTTATTGAAGACTTTTAAGCTAACTGTGTTACTGTTGTGTCTCTTTTATTATCTATATTCTACTATTTTATTATTGTCTTTTATTATTATTTTTATTCATTTATTAATACATTTTACAGCTTACTTTGGTCTCATTTTATGCAGCAGTGTTCCTGTATTGTCTGAGTTCCTATGACATATGGAGGGGGCCCTTTGATTCATGGAGCTGGAGTCACTGGACATGGACCCGTCCATGTTAGCTAACACCATTAGGGTAAAGTTGCACTTGTGTGTTGCTGTATCCTGGTGTGTTGTGTCTCCAGCCCTGTGGGGTCGGGGCCTCCTCTGTGTCCATGTTTAGTGACTGGGTCTGGACTGTTGTGACCACTTCTGGGGTTTACGTTCTTTATGTGTTATGATCTCCTTCAATTTCATTTTGCCTTTTGTGTTTGTCTTAAATGTTCTTGATTTTAATTAACCTTCTTCGGTTTTTCTTTTTTCCTTTGATGTGAAACTTTTGTGCTTTGTTGTCTTATGTTCCTGCTGGCTGTCAAAGCACTTTGTAAACCCATGTTTTTAAAAGTGCCATATAAATAAAGTTCATTATTATTATTATAGTGACTCCACTGAAAAGCATCTACTGTAGCAACTAATTTAGCAACCCTTTCTGGTCTTATTGAAGACTTTTGGAGACTCTGATGTGAGAGCTAGCATCCACCTGCTGCGTACTCCTCTCAAGGAACAGTGGGTGCTGCTGCTGGACCCTCACTGTCCCAAAGCACTCAAAGGTGACCCAGTCCTCCTGCAGCAGTCCCTCCCAGATGAAGCCAGAGGGTGCCCACTACACTTCTCTGTGGATGTTGCAACTCTAAGCATCTCCCTTAGCATTCAAAAGCTTAAGAAGGAGAGAGGTGTTTTTCAAGTTCTAGTAGTTGATTGATAATACACCTTATGTAGTGCAGCTCTTGTTAATAAAGTCTCCTTGAAGGGATAGTTTAGTATTTTTGAAGTGGGGTTGTATGAGAGGAGTTATTCAGCAGCTCGCAGCAGCAGGGATACACGACACGAGTTAGCTTAGGTCCAGATAAACTTTATATTTCCGAAATGTTAATGCCCTTAAAGGGACTGTGAGAAGTTTCTAAGTAATTGCAAAAAAGTCTCACTTTTAGATGTATGCCTGATCAAAATACACACTTTAAGATGAATTTTGTAGCATCAAAGTAGGCTATCTATAAATGCTATTCCTTAGCTTCGCGGTCAGGTCGGACAGGGCTGGACTGGCCTGGATACTCAACTTCGGGAACAAGACAATTAAAGCTACAGCAAATTTATATTATTCTGACACGTCTTGGAGCACCGGGCTGTAAGTAGCGATATATAGCCGGCTACTAAACTACGATACTAAGTTTTCCAAAAATTGCTTGTTGTCACACATCAAAAACTACCGCTACGTAACTAGAAAGAGATACATTACCTTGTCACTTTGCATTTTGTAAGTTGTTGAAAAAAGAAGTTGTAAAGCAATGCAGAGTTCTGAGGAAGGTCTGAGCTACAACACAACAAACACACGCTTTGGCTTCGGTAAAGTCTTGTGGTGCATTCCAGTTGTAGTCAGAAGTAGGAATTTCGGAGTTCCGAGTAGGAAACTGCAGCCGGAACGCCCCCGGAAGTCGGAATTTCCTACTGGGAACTCAGTGAAACCTCGCCACCCCGAGATGACAATCGAAGATGGATACCCCCAGTGTGAACAGTTATTTAGCTCCTGTAATAATCAATTTATTTGCACTTCTGACTGGGGTGTGTTGCTCTAGATCAGCTGTATACATAGTATTGTTATACCTATATTTACAAAAGTGCTGCCATAGTGATAATCGCATTCTTCATGTGATATTTGTGAACAACAACGCAGGGCGTGCTAACAACAGCTAACAACAGCCTGATAGATCGGCATGTTTTTGTCAGACTTCAACTGGAACGCAGGTAAGTCATAGATGATGTCACTCCCAGTTCTGAGGTTACTGGAACGCAGCATTACGACAGTCGCCGAGCGTGCTCATGGGTAGCAGAGTCTTTATGTCGCCGGAAATAGATTCTCCTCACAGTCCCTTTAAAGCACTCATATATAGCGTACTCTTAAACTGTGGTATTATTTTTTGGTTTGAGTTCTTGTAGGTGGAGAAAATGCGCTTTGTTCTTGGTACGGTACTTTCCTGTTAGTGGGTACTTCTTCGTCACAGACTCTCACAGTCCGTGGCTTACTGAGGGAGAGGAGAGAACTTTCTACTTCATCTAATGTACTTAGTGACCATATGGAGTTCATATGACCCACTTCAAAGATACTGAACTATCCCTTTAGGTCAAATACAACAGTAAGCTGAAAGGCAATTGGACCTGAGTGGCATGGCATGTCCACAGAGTAGTGTAGGAGGCATATATCCAGGGCAGGGTATGTTCAAACCTCCATGTTCAGACTGCAAAAAATCATGTCATGAAGCTGCGACTGGCTGATCCGACCTGACACTTGACTAGTATTTGAATTATTGTCGGACTGGTTGCTATCATTTCTCATTGACAGTTCTTTCTGGTGTCTCGTTTTGTTTTGTATATATTGTTGATGTGGTTTGTATACAAAAACAAATGTCCATTTTGGGCTTCTGGTTTTGAGTGGCAAGCAACCAAGCCAGAACTTAAGAAACAAATTAAAAACAAACGAAATAAGCTAACAAAGCAGCTCAGAAACTCATCTCTTCTGGGCGACTTTTACTGTTCCTAGAATGGCATAAATAAGAAGGGTTGGACCTGTGACATCAAATCTTAGAATTCAGTGTCCTGGCCATAAACACATTTGTACAAAATAGTTTGCCCAGATGAGTTTGTGAATTCTGTCACTGAGTTTCTACACAAACTGGTTGAAAATGTCAGTTTAGTTGGATTGTTGACCTACAGACCAATACAGTGTAGCTAGAAATCCTTAAAATATTGGGGCTTTTCACAGTATGCCAACTGGATTTTGCTGCCAGACTAGGGTGACCATATTCAAAAAACTCAAAAAGAGGACCTACAGCAGCATGTGATAAGTCATGATGCATGCAGCATGCTCTTTCAACATCTTGACAAACATTGGAATAATTCCAGTGGTCCAGAGCAGCGCTTCATTATAGTAATTTTTACTGCTATAATTGTAAATGGCCACCTGGTTTTTTTTTTGCCCTTTTTCTATAAATGTGTCAGAAAGTACCCTTTGAGTTAATTATGTTGCACTTTTTACAGGTAAAAATAAAAAATATTCCAGCAAGTATTTGCCATTATTAAGTTGTAAATGCGTAAATACAAAAAAAGAGGTTTCTTTCAACAGGTTCCTCTTTAAAAACTGTTCTAAATGAACATGTACTACACTTTTGAGAAAACAAATCCGAAACTTAACCTATTTTAGATTGTTTGTTCTTATTTATAATATTGTATTTTACTAATTGAGAACACAAACTTAGATGAAGGCAATGAAAAAAAGATGAATTAGGTGAAAATACAGCAAACAAATGGCAAGAAAACACTCTCGAGTTATACTAATGTCATTAATGTCAATATTTTCACCGTATTTACACAGGACACACTGATAAATGACTCACATGTTTGCCTCTGAATCCTCTTTCTGCTCTCTGGCTCAGTCAGCTCACTTCCCGTACCTCCCCCTCAGACCATCCTGCCTTTACCGTAATGTAATATGTCACTGGAAAGCTCTGTTTCTCAGCTTTCAGAATCTGTTAGAATTATTTGGATACAGTGGATACTCAAGGAGTTACAGTAGTTTGAATCATGCATGTCTTTCTGTCACTGGTGACAGCTTTGTCAAAAAAATGTCCGGAAACAGAGGATGTATGGTTATCAGATGAAATCACTGGAGGGAGCTAGTCCAGAGCTTAGTTCTGTGAACTGGCCACATCATACTACTTTCTTATTTTCTGCTATGATAAGGCTGCACTCACAGAATACGCCATCACATTGTAAATAAAAGGGAAAAGCCTATTGGAGCTAAATAAGTTTGATCGGTCCATCCATTACAAACAGTTTATTAAAATTACTTTGTAAAACACGAATAGTTGGTACTTCACAAGACCCTCTTGGAAATATATGCAATATATGTTGCACGTTAGAATATAATTTCACTCATGAATTGAGCAGAACTTAAATTTCAACCCAACTTTTCAACAAAAACTGCTCACAGTGCTGTGTTTGAATTAAGTCAGGCCCACGCCTGCTCTGCAAATGCAGCTTTAATGACTGTCCGGGCATTAATCGATACTTGAAGTGCTGCAAGCTGATGGTAAATATTTAACATTCAAAGCTCATCCCACTGATGCGCTGAGGAAAGGTCTCAGTACGTGGAGGCCTTTTGGACGAGTCTTCCTCCAGGGTGTCAGCAGCCATGCCCTCCTCTGCTGTCCTCCTCCACAACGTGACTTTGCTCAAGGACTTTTCCAACTCCAGTCTGATCAACTTCTTCCTCGTGTACACACACCAGACGTCCCTCTGTCTCTTTTTCGCCCCCTCTGTCTCACTTCTCCGCCCCTTTCGTCAGGCTCCATTGACTGTACAGATGACAGTATAGACTACGGCAGCAGTGTATCGGAACCAAGAGCTGAGGAGAGCGATGAGGGAAGGGAGAGCAGATAGAAGACAAAATGAGATGGATGGAGTACGGGGGAGAGGGAAAGAGAGAGAGTCCGCTCCAGAGCCGTTTTATTACCATAACGTCTGTGCTTTTATCACCTAGCCCACCAACAAAACTCTCCTATAACCAACGGGTCGGCAGCTATGGAGACCTTGCTGGATGGCAAGCTTAAAAAAATTCTTGCCTGATCTGTGAGGCATTTGAGCATTTCAGGAAAGGCACAGCGAAACCTCAGACGGGTCAGACGGAGCTGGAGGGAGGAGAGTCCACTGTGCTGACCCCACAGAAGATGGAGGGGAGGGTAGGGGATGTAGTGTGGAGGACAGCCGGTGGCCGAGGTCAGGGTCACACACGTTTGAGCAGAGATTTGTGGACAGGCAGAGGATTAGGACATGGTCTTATGCAGGCCACTGAGAACTGCAGGAAAACAGGAATCCAGGCAAAGGAGTCATTTTTTATGATGCTTACACCAGTCTGACATAACAGTACTATATACTTATTTGTTTAGTTTTTATTTTCAAATACTCCATCATTCATCGTCTGTTAATTTCTCCATGTTTCATTCATAAAAACCATTCAGTGCTTGACTGATGGATTGCTAAGTATTTCAGTATTTGTTAAGCATTAGGAAATAATGGCATCAATAGAAACAAATTAATATTTGTATTCAGAAATACAGTTATACATGCCTTTTGATAATCAAGACTATTAGCCTACCCTTATCCATATCAATCAATCAATCAATCAATCTTTATTTGTATAGCGCCAATTCATAACAGGGGTTATCTCAAGACACTTTACAATAGAGCATAAAGCTCTTCATTTTATGGATACACATATATGCATAGATACATATATACATATAGAATACACATATACATATATATACAAATATATACATCCAACACCCAACATGAATCCATATAGCCAATCATGGATCCCTCCATCATGGCGGCAAGAAAAACCTTCTGTTAAGCAGCAGGAAATCTTGAATGTGGATCCCAGTCTCATGATGAACAGCAAATCCACACGATGCTGTGATGGGTGTGAGGGCAAAGGAAGGGAAGTAAGAGGAGACAAGTGGACGATGTAAGAACTAAAGTTAGGGACAGGTCCATGTATCATCGGCCTGTCGTCTGATTCCTTAGAGGTTAGCCTCTTGAGATGCTACATCTCATTTCTGGAGGGTCCTCATGTCTGAATGGTTGTGGTGATCATTTTCTAGAAGTATAATCTTAGATATTCAAACTGAAAATAAGAACTTATGGTAGTGACGAACTCATGGGTGCCCAGACCACAAGTGCATCCCAACCATATTTGTCTCCGTTAAGTATAAATGTGTTAAAGGCCTCTTGAGATGTGACATCCCATTTTCAAGAGGGACTTCATGACTATGTGGTAATAAAAAATAGATACTGTAGGTGTAACGATCATGGATATGGAGATCATGCTAATAACTACATGAACAGCTATAATGATAATGAGAATGGAGTGTTCCTAATAAAATGGCCAAATATGTGTGTCATGTTTATAGCTGTAGTTTTGAGGCTTCATGACTCCACAGCAGCAGGCAGTCTCCACCAAGGATCCCAGGCCACCTACAAGACAACAGAAACACAGAGATCAGAGACTATTAGCCTACCCTTATCCATATCCATATTCTTAATCCCAAACTATTTTTACATCATTAAAGCTAGGGTCTGCGATTTGATTTAGAGACACTTTTTTAATTCTCGTTAAAATGGTCTTTATGACCCGATGGTAATCAACTCATAATGTGTTCTTAAAACAGAGCGAAAAATATCTGTCTATCTACAGCAGGAGTAAAACAGGGAAAACCCCAACCAATAACAATGCCGGGACACCTGTTTTTAACCCAATCAAATCCCGTCGCCATTCTGCCCGCCTACTGCGCGTGCATTTTCCCAGCGTGCACAGACTCGGTGCGAGTAGCCGAGCTCATACGTATCAGAGTCCGCCGGAGAATGCTTACCTTTCAAGTTTTGTCTTTGAAAATAAGGGAAGCCCGCTGTGAGCCGTCCCACAACCCCAACCAAGCTCCAGTATCCCTCACATTTTAAGACAGATTTACAAGAAATCTAAAATAAACTCTTTGTTTTTCTAAGTTTGTTCTGCTGCTCTAATCTCACGATAGCTGCCACCCAGGCTACTGCAGGTGGACGCTCTCGCGAGGCTTTTTCCTTCTTCTTTGGTTTTACGACGGTTGGCATCCATCATTTTGGAACATTACCGCCCCCTTCAGGCTAGAGACAGGGTTCAGTTCAGAGTGTGGAGGAATGTTTTTATTATTATATCGTCAAACGGGAGATTTACAGGAGAATATTGATACAGGAGGACGTCGCCGACCCCAGCTTTAAAACTTTAATAACATTGTTAAAATAGCATGAAGGTAAATAACAATACCCAACGCTTGATATGATACATCGGTAACACTTTACTTTACAGGTCCGCAAATTTCATCGCACTTAGATAATGACCAGACAAAGTTTTTTCTTATTTCTTTGAAATTACACCCAAAATTTCATGAGAATTTGGAGAAAATTAGCAAAAAAACTTCTTTACAATAATAATATTTTGCATGTGATCTCAATTATGCATATCAACAAACTTGGCACTAAAGAACTTAGTGAAATTAAATAACAAATAGCTAACTATCAACTGCTTATTGGGAAATTGAATTATTCACTTAACACTTCAAAGGTAATTATCACAGGAAACAATGAACCTAACTTCTGTATTCAAGAACCAAGCAGATATTTATCACCTGCTTCTCTGGAAACAGCAGAAATGTTGGGATACTTCTAACACATTTTGTGGTGGGTTGTGATTTAATTTCAAAAAAGTTATTTGCTTATCGTCACTTTCTTACCTATCAATTCGGAGTATATTTCAAAGAAACTGGAAAAAACAGTAACCTACCAGTTGTGACTTGCGACAATGAATTTGAACATTATTTTAGAGAAGTTATGTGCTAATTTTCACCAAATTCTCATGAAATGTCAAAGAAAAAGGAAAAAGCTTTGTCTAATTATTACCTAAGTGCAATGAAATTTGCGGACCTCTAAAGTAAAGTGTTACTGTTGATTTTAATGAGGATATTATCTCCATTTCACAATGTAAAATTAGCTTATACTGATTGAATAGTGTAGTTGCAGGTTGAAATACTCAGAGTTGAAGCTAACATTGATCCCAAAAACCAGACAGTGTATCTCTGCATGTGATGGGTGATGACTTGGACATTGGTTTGGTCTGATGAGAGAGGGACAGAGACGTAAATCAAAAACACTGATTTTTTTGTTTTAATTATCTTTCTGTCAAATTAGATTAACTACCACACTTTCCTTGGTGCTTTCAGAATCAAACCTGAACAAGGTGAATCAGATCTTATGTGTTCATGTTGCACAGATGTTGAATGAGGGCTAAATGTTTACTGCAGCTTAACATTAAATCAGAGAAAACCCATCTTTAAGCACAGGCCATTGTCTTTACCATTCAGTTTCACCTGCTTCTTGATGGTTTGTATTTTATTTTTGCTTTTCTTCTCTATGTTGTTTATTATTATGTTATTATGCACCCTTTAAAACACTATGCACTATGTATTTGAGTATTTGCGATTTGGGACACACTTTAAGTTTTCCAAAAATTGCTTGTTGCCACACGTCAAAAACTACCACTATGTAACTAGAAAGAGATAGATTAGGCAGTGCTGCTTACATCCTGTAAGTTGTTGAACAAAGAAGTGGATGTAAAAGCAATGCAGAGTTCTGAGGACGGTCAGAGCTGCATTCATTAGCATCACAACAAACACTGAGGCAGTGCTGCTTCACCAGTGAACAAAACAATGTCAGAAATCTATAACAGAAGAAGATGGATGGACGGATGGATCTAACAGGTTCCCAACTGGTGGATCAGGGCCCAAAAAAAGGCCTTGAAGCTGTTTTCAGTGGGTCAATGATGTGTTTCGGAATAAAAAAATAAAAAAATAAAGTCCCTGGTGTATGGCAATCCTAGTTTAAATGTTCTTTTTTTGCTGTTATGAAAAGACAATTGTGGTCGATGTCTTGAGATTTCAACTAATTTTTCTTAATCTTGTGGTTTTAAAGATAGTTATCCCATAATAATGCTTACATTCTCAAAATCACCCTGATAATGTGACATGATATCACAAGAAATGAACTAAGACAACATATTCATTTCTTTCTGGGCTTCTGTGATAATGTGTTTTTAAAACACTGATGTTTTTAACTGGCTTACATTCTACAAGATCAAGTCAATAAAACAAAAAAATGGGATTTGGTTTATTATTGAGTAGATTCTGACGGTTTCTGAAGGGGAGACCTGTTGGACGAGTGGTTGTATGAAGTTACAGAGCTCTTCACTGTCAATAAAATGAATGACATGTTCTCTCCATGTTTGCACAGATGATTAGGAGAATCTACTCCTATCATCTGAAATTTTATCAATCTCAATTTTAGGTCCAACTCTTTTTAATCTATACATGCTACCCCTTGGGGACATCATCAGGAGGCACGGCATCAGCTTCCATAGCTATGCTGATGACAAGCAACTGTATATTGCCGTGTCTCCTGATGACACTGGGCCAATTGACGCCCTTTTAAACTGCATTTTAGACATCAAGTCATGGATGGCAGCAAACTTCCTACAGCTCAACCAGGGCAAAACAGAGGTTTTAGTTATTGGTCCTGAAGACCTGAGAGAGAAACTTTTACCTAAGTTACTGGATTTTAAATCTTCAAAATCTGTAAAAAATCTGGGCGTGATTTTAGATTCTGAGCCAACTTTTATTCCCCACATTAAAAACATTACAAAGATAGATTTTTACCATCTTAAGAATATAGCCAGAGTCCGCCCGTTTCTCTCTCAGGCCAGCACGGAGGTGCTGCTGCATGCTTTTATCTCCTGTTGCTTAGACTATTGTAATGCCCTGCTCTCTGGTCTTCCCAAAAAGAACATGCACAATTTACAATTACTGCAACACTCAGCGCCGCAGCGTGCTGACGAGGACCAGAGGGCGGGAGCACATTACGCCTGTTTTAAAATCGCTGCATTGGCTCCCCGTGTGTTTCAGGATCGATTTTAAGGTTCTTTTGTTAGTTTTTTAAGTGTCTTAACGGTGTTGGGCCATCTTATCTATCCGAAATACTTTTACCCGATCAACCCTCGCGGACCCTGAGGTCCGCCGGTGCCGGCCTTTTAACAACACCACAAGTTAGAACTAAAACTCACGGGGAGGCGGCATTCAGTTATTATGGTCCCCGATTGTGGAACAGCCTTCCGGAGAGTCTCAGGGGCGCAGAGAATGTTGATATTTTTAAAAAGAGGCTCAAGACCCATCTTTTTAATCAGGCTTTTAACTGACTAATTTAACTCCTCCTAATCCTTTTATGCTTACCCATATTTTTATACTTTTTATCATTACTTTATTTATATTAGTATCATTATTATTATTATTATTATTATTTTATTTACTTATTTAGCTTGGTCTATCCTTTTATATTATGTTATTGTTTTATTTTGATGTTTTAGATTTAATTTATTTCACATTATCTATTTAATCTATCTTAAGAATACTGTTTTGTTCCCTCAGTTTTAGCTTCTATACCTTTTATCACATTTTACTATTTTAGCCCCTCGGTTTCCAAGTGTTTCCTCCTGGGGGCCTGTCACACCGGGAGCTGGTTCTGGTCCACTGATTGGGGCGCTGTCTCGTGGATGGCTCCGGCCCTGGTGGCTACAGAGCTCTACACCTTGGTGTGGAGCCTCCTGTCTCCCTGGGCTGGGGTGGTCCCTGTGGTGGCGCCCCCTTCGGCCATGGACCATGGCTCCTCCCGGTCTGCACGGCCCCCAAAGGCGGCTTTTTCCTCACCTCAGATCTTGGTGCCCAGCCATGTCTCAGCAACAGCAACAGCCTGTGTATGTGTGTGGGTGTGTGTATGTGTGTGTGTGTGGGTATGTATATGTGCGCGTATGTCTATGTATGTGTACGAGTGTATATATTTGTGGGGGTGGGAGGTTTGGGGTTTTTATGGTATTTGCCTTTTGTTTTGTTTTTGTTTTGCTTTTGTTCTTATCCTCTGTGAGGCACTTTGTGTTGCTAAACGCATGAAAAAGTGCCATATAAATGAAATAAAGTTGAAGTTGAAGTTGAAAACATGTTCAGAAGAAATGAAAAGTGACACAATGATATGACATGTATCCCCATCTTGGAGCTGGAGACCTTTTGACACTAACTGGCAGTAAATATTCCTGTCAAAGTTCATCAAATTGAATCCAAAGTATCTCACAAATTTGTTTTGCCTCTCAGAGAAAACATGACGCTTGTGATAATATGTTTGTGATAGACTGACACTGAAACATTGCTGTGATAAAGCTTAATATGACTAAGCCCCAAGAGTGCTGCATTATTAAAATGCTGAGTCATGGTGTAATAAATGCTGGGACACATGTAATGCCTTCTGTGCCCCCATCATCTCTCTGATTGTGTTAATGAAGACACAGCAACCCAGACACAAACAGAGAGAATTAAGCTCTTTCTACATCTACCCCATTGTAGAAGGGCTTTAGCTTATATAGAAGGATGACATGTCTTCTGATAAAAAAATGACTGCTTGGCTCAAACAATCAATCACTCAATCAATCATTGAATCAGTCTTTATTAATAAAGTGCCAATTCATAGCACGTGTTATCTCGAGGCACTTAACAAAAGAGCAGTCTGAAGCCATACTCTTCTCTTATACTCTCTCTATATCAATATATGAATATGTATGAACATATTCACACATCCAGAGATGTGTCCTGGCAGGCAGAGACAAAGGGACTAAAAATAAGAAGGTATTATATATCTACAACCCATGGAGATATTTGTCTCAGCTGAATATAGGTTTAATCAATCAATTAGGGATGTAACAGTATGAAACTTTCATATCACGGTTATTGTGACCAAAATGATCACATTATCATTATCATCGTGGTATTGTTGCAGTGTGCTCAAAATGTTCAAAAAGTACTTTAACACAGTCTTGAAATCATTTAACCCCTTTAATATCATAATTTTAACAGTTCCTTTGTCTTTTTTTTGTCAATAACTGTCAGTAAATGTCCTATATGTAAATTTGTTTAAACTTTTTTCATTAGGAGTAGAAGTAAGTTTCTGGAAAGTACTTAATCACGTTATAAATGCTTAAACTGTGTGTTACAAGAAAAAAAACAGATTTGTACTTCAAACAGGTTTCTCATCATAAACAACTGTAAATGAACATGTTCAAAGTTTTGAGACAGCCAAAAATACATGTAACCTATTTTACATACACTCACACATTTAAGTTTGCCCGCAGCATCAGTGTCCATGTTACAGTTCATTATTTTAGACCATGTTCAGGCCTTTTTTATTTATTTTTAGTTTTACTAATAACAGTCCCTGAAGCCGTTAGCCCCCTTCACGACTCTCCTCTGGTCTCCCCTATCCATGGCAGATCTCCTCCACATCTCCTTCTTTAATATTTCCAAATTACAATTGACTAAATCCATAAAACACGAACGATGAAGGAAAAAGACGATCATTTACGATGAAATACGGCGAAACATGGTGAATGAACGGTGAAAGAACGGCAGGAACACACTCCACTCCAAAAAGAGCAAACAAAAAGGGGCAAAGAGATATAAAGACAGAGTATTAGACAGAGGCTGTGTTTACGAAAATGCAGAAAATGGTCAAATCCAATAAGTTTTCATCGCATTTTGGCCTTACGTTTACACTGAAACGCTTTGCGTTTTGTCTGAAAACGGTAACTTTTGAAAACGGTTTCCAAAACACTCTCCATGCAGCCGTGTAAACCCACATCAGAGCATTTCAGGGTGAACGCTGACGTCACCACGTGCGTATTACTCTTTCACATGAAGGCTGCGTGCGTATACCAGGAACAACAACAGCTTCAGCCGTCTGCTGAGTAACGTGTGAGCGTCTTACCGTGCTCAGTTTGTTATCCAGACAAAACTATCCAGACAGATTTGTTGTCCGAACTGATTTGTTGGCCAGACAGGAAACTCCTGCCTCTCTGTGCGTCTATTCGCCATTGTTGTTTGTGAAAAGTCGCAGCGCTGCCTCTCTGCAGACCTACACCGCCATCTACTGAAACGGCATGCATACTACAGTGGGTCCATACATCTCCAGCGTCGTCGTCTGAACACAGAAGAATTTGAAAATGTAAAGGAAAATTCTTTGTGTTTTAAAGTCAGAAGTGTTCATGTAAACGTGGCCAGAGAGATGGAGAGGAAGGAGTGGTCTAAACCTACTGCAGCTTAGCTATGAGCTGGTCCAGGCCTGAGCCAGCCCTAACTGAAAGCTTTATCAGAGAGGAATGTTTGAAGTCTAACTCTGAAGGTAAAGAGGGTGTCTGCCCCCCGAACTGTGGTCGCTAAATGATTTCAAAGAAGAGGAGCCTGATCACTGAAGGCTGTACCTCTCACTACACACACACATTCACACATGCTCACAGCCAGCAGGTACTATTACTCATCATTCTCTTCACTCCCCGTTTCGTTATCATCCCAAATGAATATTCAATCCTTTGCTTCCTCTTTAGCCCTCATCAACCGTCTGCTGGTATAATGGGCCACAGACAGTGTGCTGCCCCCCTCCTCCAACACCACAGTGACTCGTGTCCTAGCCAATGCATTATGACTGGTAGGGGTGACTCAGCCTGGGCAGCGAGCCACCAGAGTGTGGGGTGACATGAATTGAGAGGGGTGACGTTGGGTTACACACTGATGCTAACACAGCAAGGGCTAATGATGGGGAAAGGATTTAGAGAAAAGCATCTAATAGATTTTAGAAGAGGACAAAAATCTAGTGAGGATTAACATGAGTTATTGTAGGTGTGACAACAAAATCATAAAAAAAGGCACTGAGACCGACAATAAGAGAGGCAAAAACTGTTTTAGGATGAAATATCTTTTATAAATGAACTGTATAATGTATCTCTGACCAAAAATCCCATACTATGTACAGTTGCAAGACAAAGTATGTGAACCCTTTAGGATTACTTGGATTTCTGCATGAACTGGTAATAAAATATGTTCTGATATATTTATGTAAGTGACATCACGAGACAAACACAGTCTGCTTAAACTAATACAGCACAAAAAATTATAAGTTTAAATGTTTTTATCCAACACAATATGTAAACAGCCGCAGTGCAGGGTGGAAAAAGTATGTAAACCTTAGGATTTAGTAACTGGTTGACCCTCCTTTGGCAGCAACAACCTCAACCAAACATTTCCTGTAGTTGTAGATCAGACCTGCACAACAGTCAGGAGGAATTCTGGACCATTCTTCTGTATGAAACTGTTTCAGTTCAGCAATATTCCTTGGATGTCCGGTGTGAATCGCTCTTTTGAGGTCATGCCACAGCATCTCAATTGGGTTGAGGTCAGGACTCTGACTGGGCCACTCCAGAAGCCGTATTTTCTGTATTTTCTTCGGAAGCCGTTCCATTGTTGATTTACTTCTATACTTTGGGTCGTTGTCCTGTTGCATCACCCCTCCTCTGTCGCTTCAGTTGGCGAACAGATGGTCTTAAGTTTTCCTGCAATGTTTGACAAACTTGGGAATTCATTTTCTGTCGATGACACCAATCCGTCCAGGCCCTGAGGCAGCAAAGCAGCCCCAAACCATAATGCTCCCTGCACCATATTTCACGGCTGGGATGAGGTTTTGATGTTGGTGTGCTGTGATTCTATTACTCCACACATAGCGTTGTGTGTTCCTTCCGAACAACTCAAATTTTGGTTTCATCTGTTCACAGAATATTTTGCCAATAGTGCTGTGGAACATCCAGGTGCTCTTTTGCAGACTCTTACAAATTTGCAGCAATGTTTTTTTTGGACAGTGATAACTTCCTTGGCGGTGTCCTTCCTTGAAATCCATTCTTGTGTAATGTTTTATGTACTGTAGATTTGTCAACAACAACGTTAGCATGTGCCAGGGATTTCTGTAAGTCTTCAGCTGATACTCTAGGGTTCTTCTTCACCTCATTGAGCATTCTGCACTGTGCTCTCACAGTCATCTTTACAGGACGACCACACCTTGGCAGAGTAGCAACAGTGCTTAAAGCTAGGGTTGGCGATCTGATTTAGATACACTTTTTGTAATACTGGTTAAAATGGTCTTTATGACCCGATGGTAATCAACTCATAATGTGTTCTTAAAACAGAGCGAAAAGTATCCGCTATCTACAGCAGGAGTAAAACAGGGAAAACACCAACCAGTAATCTTGCAGGGATACCTTTTTATACACCAATCAGATCCATTGTTAAATCCATTCTGCGTGCCTGCTGCGCGTGCATTTTCCCGGCATGCACAGACAGTGCGTGTAGCATGTAGCATGTAGCATGTAGCATGTAGCGTGTAGGGAATAGACTCTGCTGGAGAATGCTTACCTTTCAAGTTTTGTCTTTGAAAATAAGGGAAGTCCGCTGTGAGCTGTCCCACAACTCCAACCAAGCTCCAGTATCCCTCACATTTTAAGACAGATGTACAAAAAATCTAAAATAAACTCTTTATTTTTCTAAGTTTGTTCCGCTGTTGGCTCTAATCTTGCGAGAACTGCCATCCATGCTACTGCAGGTGGCAGTTCTCGCGAGACTTCTTCTTCTTCGGTGGTTGGCATCCATCATTCTGGAGCATTACCGCACCATTCAGGCTAGAGATGGAGCTCAGTTTGGAGAGGCAGAGGAATGTTTTTATTATTATATCATCACACGGGAGATTTACGGGGGAATACTGATACAGGAGGACAGCGGAAAAGAGGAGAAAATACGGAAAATACGGTAGTTTCATGGCCAAAACGGGACATTTGACAGCTATGTGGAGAATGTCAGAGGAACTACCTATACCCCGATCAACATCGGCTGTGAGTACTAACTAACTTTACATGTTTGTTTGGTGTTTTCTTCGTGCTGACTGAGGCATGACTTGGTGTAGTGTGAAACAAACACGTTGTGCTGAGGGTTTGGAGTTGAATCTGTCTTCTGGATATAGCGGCTGCGCGTGTGCATGTGAGCGGGGGGTGGGGCTAGGCGGAGCCCTGAGGAGATGCTACTTTCAAATTCATGCTAGTTTTCCAAAATCGCCAACCCCAGCTTTAACGTTCTCCATTTGTAGACAGTCAGTCTTACCGTGGACACATGGACATCAGTGCTTTTAGAGATACTTTTGTAACCCTTTCCAGCTTCATGCAAATCAACAATTCTTAATCGTAGATCTTCTGAGAGCTCTTCTGTGCAAGGCATGGTTCACATCAGGGATCTGCCTCTTGAGAACAGCAAGTTCACACAACTGGTGTGTGTTTTTTATAGGGCAGGGCAGCTTTAACCAACACATCCTATCTAATCACATTGATTGGTCTCCAGGTTGGCTGACTCCTGGTGCCAATTAGCTCTTAGAGAAGTAATTAGCCTTGGGGTTTACATACTTTTTGCACTCTGTACTGTGACTCTTTACATATTGTGTTGAATAGAAACATGTAAACTTATATTTTTTTTGCAGTATTAGTTTAGGCAGACTTTGTCTAATGATGTGACTTAGATGAGGATCAGAACATATTTCATGTCCTATTTAAGCAGAAATCCAAGTAATCCCAAAGGGTTCACATACTTTTTCATGCAACTTTATATTAAAAATTATTCCTTGTAAATTTAAGAAGTGTTATCTGAAAAAAATGTGGTGCCAACCAGCTATTTTAACGGGATACAGAGTTATTGTGAGACAGTGGAGAACAACTTCACCTTCATCTTTTAAAAACTGGATTGAAGTAATGACAAACATAATACTACACTGCAATAAAACTGGCATTGCTGCTAAATCACAAATAAGCAGCTGTTGTTCAATAGCCCACACCATGTTTTTTCAAGTTCTGCATGACCCTGTATGTGCTTTACATGCCTTCTCCACATGAAAGAGTACTTCTATGCACAAGTCAAGACCAATCAGAGCTCATGTGTCAAAAGAGAGCCCAAAAGAGACAGAAGTTTCCAACAAAGCATCTCAGACAGAGTGAGAATACAGCTGGATCAGAGCTACTCAGCATGGAAAGACTAGTAATTGTGAGGATACAAACAACACTCTTGCTGCAGTTTTCACGACGAGGTCTTGTCCATTTGTGAGAGGCAGGGAGATGATTGGCTCTACATGTGTCTCTAACAGGTTCAGAGTGCAAAGTGAAATGTCCAGAGTTAAAACGTGTCCTGCAGTGACAACCATGGATTTGATTTACTGAGGTATCAGCTTTATACTTGTGTTTGACACCAACTGATAATACACTTTAGGGATTTGACTTCATCCAGAGCATTATCAACTCTGCTGAAATTTTGCCAGCACCAAAAATTTGACTCTTCTCAATTCAGTGTAAACTGTGATTATGCAAAAAAAAATAAATCCTTGCAAAATGAATATGTCAAGAGGTGTAATGATGATGGAGCCTCATTAAACTGTGAAAAGGGCTTAAGTTACTGTTAATTGCGAATCATTCATAATAGGGCTGCCACAACAACTAATTCAGTAGTCGACGTCGACGTTGGTTTTGCAGGCATTTTCTCTCATAACTGCTGCTGCGCCTTCCGCTGTCTTGTCTGCCTTTCTGTACATTACCCACATGCGCAGTAGTGGTAATCTGGATCGATGTCACCGGCAAAGTATTATGGCCTGCCGGCAATGGAGCTCGAAAGCTTGGGGGCTTTTTGCCAAAACAAGAGAATAATATGCATTACAAATCTTCAAGGCAGAACTTGCCTGGCATACATGGCAGTACGACAGCGATGTATAAGCATCTGAAAAGGCTGATTCAGTTTCTGATGAAGAGGGACAGTTGTCTCGATCAGCTAATTGTCTCGTTAGCTGCTAACATTAGTGTCAACAGTATGGTGTGCAGATGCCCCTGTATCTGTGGACAGTTCCTGTTTTGGATGACCTGTAGCCGGTTAAAGCTGCTCGACATGTGTCAATATCAGTGTTTTACTCTTGCACGCTTACTAGAAACAAAGGTTATTACTATAGTCACGTCTGAAGCTGAAAGGATGCGGGAGCAGGCTGAGCACAGACTAATAACATCTATTGTGTTGCCAAGTCTGCTCATTATAAGCGACTTTGGGCTTGCCTTTCCGTCTGTATGAATCCCCCATTATTATAACACGACTATGCAGGAGTTATAGTTGCCAGGTCCGCTTTATTATCAGTGATTTGGGCTTCTTTGGTGGAAACGTTTTCAACTAAATAAAGCTATATAGGATCAACATAAAACTGCGATAAAAGCCTGACTATGTCTGTTTGGTTACAAAAATCAAGGTTACACAGACTGTCTAGTGATAACAGAGTTATAAATAACAGTAGCCCCTCCCTTCACTTCTGTTTAAGGAAAAATTCTGTTCCACCTCCAAACGAAAGGATGTTAAATAAGTAAATTAAGGGGAAAAAAAGAAAATGTGTCACTGTGAAATTGAAATGTAATGTAGACTGAAATCAAAATACGCTTTAAATAGATGTGATAAAGATATAACTGTAACTGTCCCAGTTTCTTGATTTGATCTTGTTAACTTTAAATTAATTTTTGAAAATGTCCCCGGATTTCATTGCAGAAATCTGTCTACCTCAGTCAACAGTGAACATTAACATTAACAATGATGATTTCATTAGCCTTAGAACACGTTATGTGTTTGCTACAATGTTATAGCTGTAAAGTTAATTAAAAGTTAAATGAACTGCCATCTTAATTGTCTTTATTTTTAGTTAGTACACCTTAAAACACTTCAAGCTGGAAGCTAATGATGGTTATACAAGAGCAGCTGCATGCTGGTGGGGCAAGCTGCAATTCATGCATGATGTGATTAGCTGACTAACCGCAAAAGATAGTTGTTGACTAGTTGACTATAAAAATAGTCATTTGAGGCAGCCCTAATTCATAATGTTCCCATTTTTTGGCTTTTAACTTCATCTTTGCAGCCCAACTTGATTTGGCTCAGTTATTTTGTCTTACATTAGGGATTGTACTCATTCTATCTGGCACTATTTTCGGGCAGCGAGCTGAACCATGATTAAAATTTGACATGTCGACACTGCTGTCCACTGAATATCAGAGGATTGCCACATTATAACAGTGATGTCTGACCATAGACTGTAAAAAACATGGACGCCATGATGCTAGGCTAAAATTGAAGCCGCCATGAAAACTGCTCCCCCTGGTGACTGGCTGCAGTATAGGTCAAAAATCTGTCTCCCCCATTCATCTGAATGGGCCGTAGTGAAACTTCAAAAAATTATTACACCTCGTAGAAATATTTCTCCCATCCGTATGCTGTGGTGACATTTAAGTATTATTGGGCTGCGTGTTTTCCAAGTCCTCTTTTTTTCTGAGAAGTTTCTTTCTTATTAGTTGTTAGAGTTTAAAAATGACCGCGGTTTACGGCAGCTTCACAATGATTGTGTACGGTGTATGCTGTGGAGTGTTGCGACCGTTTACGACAGCTGCGTCCGGATTATGGCCCAAATTCTGTACTGGTTGCACAATGGCGGCGCCCTGACGGGGGATATTTTGGCTTCGAATCCGTTACATGGCGGAAGGCGGAGCCACGCTATCCAGTTCTTATAATACATCCATGTGTCTAACACTGAATGAAATGCCCGCCTTTGCTGCCTCTGCAATGCTGTCTAAATTCTCAAACTCTCCTTAGCCATTTTTTTGGTTTGTTTTTGTTTTTTGCTGCTTATAGCTGTCACTGGAACAAAACGTTGTCTCTTTACTGTGACAAAAAGCAACAAACTGAGGGCCAGTTTAGCTATCGCCTCTATTTCTTCCTTTGTTGTTGTTAAGATATCATAGTGGAATTGCCCAGCTATACTATGATAACCCAATCAATCAAAGAGGCAATCAAAGATTATACTGTAATGGAAAATGACAAAGGTAGTTCCCATATAGTGTGGAGAGGAGCCTGGTTGAAATGACACCACAAATGGAAAGAACCATTTGTACCCTCCTTTGCAAAGTGGATCATTACACTAAGTGATTCCCTATTTGTGGCTCATTCATTCCCTGGATGGTTAGCTGTTAAATCCTCATTCAATACTTTATCGATATGCCAGGTTTTATGTACATTAATTTCAGCTGGTTAGCCTTGTATTCCCTGGTTTATTAACAATGGGTTACTTATTTGCTACTAGCTAGTTGGTACAGTCTCATCCTAAAAGCCCCAGCTTATTTCACTTTTTGATGGAGTCTTGTCACAAGCCCTCAGGTTCCTTAAAATACATAATGTGATCTACTTAGAAGCTTTGTAAGATAGACAGTGCTTTGAGAGTGACGGTAATGACAGTGAATGATAGCTGTCGTGAAACAGCCGTCTGCACAAAATCATACTTGAATGTGAGCAAATTGTATCATTATAACTGCTGCAGGGAAAATGTCCACAACAGAGAAAATACACTTTGCCTAAGAAATGCAAAACTGTGAAAGTATGATTCATTTTTACAGCAGGCCGCTGTGTGCTGTGAACTCCAGGGAATGCATTAAAAATGAACCTCTGACCCTTTAATGAGTGTTGTTGCTTTTTGTCCATCAGCTTGTTCAAATAGTGTGGCTCACACTAACAGGCTGTATGTCATCAAAACAGAGTGACATAAGATGGATGCAGTGCAGTCTCTTAGGTACTCCAAAAGGCTGTGTTAAGCGACAACTTCTCAGACTTATGGCTTTCCTTACAGGAGTAGACAAGGTGAGGGGAGAAAGCTATTAAAGGATAAAGACCCCATAGAAGCTATCCTCAACTATCCCCTCTGTGTTCAAGCTGGAAAAAGGAAAACACGTGCTGTTTACACACCAAAAAGGTCAGGAGAGAGACAGGACCTATAATGACTGATAAACCAGTGAACTTTGAAAATGCTAAACAAGGAAACAATAGATACAAGTGAGTCAGATGGAAAAGGCCTAAAAAAGGAACAATTTCCTCTTTAAATTCTCAATGACAATTACTTAAAGAGTCTATTTTGCCTTAACCTGGGTTAATATGTTTGATTTTGATGAATGCTACAATACATTAAGCCTTTAGCTTTCACCACACTGAGGTTATTTCTACTTGTAGATGTGTAGTTTTGAAAACTGAGGTTTTCCTCCTCCATTAAAAAATAATACCTCGCCACATGACAATGCAAAAATACATAAATGAACTGTTAAATGTATATCCTCAATATGCACCTTTTCCTGCTATTTTTATTCAAACGCTGTTGTATTTTTATTTCCTTTCTTACCACCATGTCCAACTGGTGCTATGGTTTAACTTGTGGTCATGTTAACCTGTGATAGTAATTAAATTGAATATATATGTTTTGTTTAAATTTTGATTTCAGACATATCTGATTATCTTGAGCCACCTGTTTTATTAAAAAGTTGCATGGGTACTCTTATTGTGATTAATAGCTGTTATAACCAGACAATTGGGCTCGAGTCATAGGGACTCTGACCCGAGTCGACTTGAGCCGCTAAAACGTGCTTTGGTCGTGGTGCATGCGCTACTTGGTCTGGATCAGCCTTGTATAGTCGTGGATGAACGGCGGGGAACGTGGAAGGGTCCCGACAGTTTTGAACTGTTCAAAACTGTCGTGGAGAATCGCTGCTCTCAGTGTAGCGGGATGGAAGTCTAATGCAGTCCTAATGCTAACGGTATTAGCGTGGCATGTACGGAGCTCAGTCGGGCTGACCGTGGCTCAATCCTGAAAGCTTTATGGGGACGACTGACAAGGATGTATCCGTTTGTGCCCCGACTATGTCCCGTTCAAGATGCCGCAAGTGACGAGGCTCAGTTGGGGCTTACGTGATGTGAACTGAGCTCAAGCGGGGCTGACGTAGTGTTAGCAGGATGAAAATTCAAGGAGTCCTCGTCATATCGCTGTATTGACCTAACTGGAGCAGGACGAATGCCCCCGAAGCGCTGTAGAAGCTCTACTGATGGTGTATTTATGGGGTGTGTCCAGGGGTGAGACAGTAATTTCATCCCGTATCATAGCGATCACACCAGCCTCGTCAATCGTGTACAGTCGTGCACAATCGCCATGAGAAACGGGAATGTGTGACTTAGGCATAATGAGATGACTTGCAACTCGACTCGGACTCGAGAGGTAAAAACTTGAAACCCGACCTGACATGAGACAACATGATTCGGAAAATTGCACGCACTCAGGCTTTATATGAAGAGCCAGACAGGAGATATACACCGCTCTTTCCTTTTAGGTTCACTTCATTGATGCTCCATTCACCCTTGTCTGTCACCTATTATTGTCCTGCACACGACACAGTACTACACACATACGTTCCTACCACACACCCGCTTCTGCTACAGTGATGATCAGTGGGCAGGGTGCGCATGACATGAGTTTCAAATTGGCAACCCCTATGTCTTCTGTGCCCAAAGTTATTTTCATTGCATACAAAGAATTTCAATCAGATTGAAAATGAAGACACGCCAAGTGCACGACCTGCAACGCTTCAATAAGCAAAAAAGAGGCACAACATCAAACTTTATCTGCCACCTGAGGACACATGAGGCCAAGTAAGTGAAACCTGCAAATGTTAGCCAGGTAGATAACGTTTCTGCCATAGGTCAATATGGCAGGAACGTTAGCCCGACCTGTGGTTAGTATGAAGCTAGCAAAGCTGACATTAATAAAGAGGCGGTTCGTGTGTTGTATGTGTAAGGTTTCTCTCTTCAAGATAAAAAATCTGAGAGGCTTTTGGGTGGACTGGGGAACAACGATGAGGGACTCGACCCATCATAACCTGGGACTTGACTCGACTCGACCTGCCCACAACAGAAAAAACTTGGGACTTGCTTGAGACTTGGATCGGAGGGACTTGGGCAATTGTCTGGTTATAACCACAGCAACCACAGGGCAAGCAGTCATAGCTCACCAATCAGCACAGTCACTTCTGAAGCAACAACACCAGGACTGCCCAAAATGTTGGCAGTGTTTGAATGGTCAAAGTGTTTTTAAAGAGCTTTATATATATAATGCATGTTAATTAATTAATTATTAACACTTTAAACAGCAACCACCACTGCAACACCATGTAAACAATAGTGAGAATGTTGCATGGGCACCAATGCTAACCACTGTAAAACAAGAAGAAGGACACTGTAGACTGACTTCCCCCTACAGAAAGATTAGTACAGATTGTAATTTTTGTAATGCTGCTTGTAGCATCTCGTTTTTGCTTATGTGTGTAACTGGTGTTTGTAAAAGCTTAAATATCAAGCTGTTACCTTAGGGGCTGGAAAGTGAAGCCAGTACAGAAGTGCTGGAAACCACTGTTTCTTGATTATCCATTTGATGCTCCTTTCACACTGAGAGCTTTTTGTTAGCTCTGTTATGCATGTCAGCTCTGGCAAGTGCTGCTACAGCTATCACAGAGACCTAAAATAATTTATGATCGCAACAAACCCATGGACGACCAGATCATAAATCTGTCATCATAATTGTCTCTGCTGGTTATAGATTTATTTGACGTTAGTCCCATGAGATGTGACATCTCGTTTTTAAAGAGGGTCCTCCTCTATATGGTTATGAAGGTAGTTTTTATGGAGGTGTAAACATTAACAACTAGAGATAGAGAGTTCATTCTAACATTAACATTAATATCTTCAAAGATTACATGTGATATGAAGCTAACATGTTCTGCTCTTTGTGATATTCTCTCCTCATTTTCACAATCCTCTAAGCTTAAACGCAATCAGCAAGGATCAAAACCTATTATTACTACAGAACTACAGCATGACAATTTGACTAAGAAGCATCTACAGTATCTCTAATGTGAAATGTCTTTTGTTAAACCTCTTGTTTGAGAATGACCTCTGAATCAAATACTGATCAATGCTGTGGCTGTAATGTATCAAATGTTGGTGTCTTAAAAAAGATGAGTAATGCTTGTCGTGCCGTCCTCTGTCATTTTGTAGTCATTTTTTAGCAGCATGTTAGCAACTGTCTTTTTAAGCAACCAGTAACTTTTAAAAACAGAATAGCAGGCAATATAAGATGCATTTTACTGCATCAAAGTAACATTGACATCTTGTGTGCTTGTGTTAATTGCTAACCTTTTAAACTTGAGGGCTTAAGAAACAGGAAGTACTTAATGCTAACCCACTTCTTTGTTTTCTCATACCTACACTGCACTATGACAGCAGCAATAAGGCAGTAAGAATAAAATTAATATCATGTAGGCATGATAATTTATCGTCGTGGGTACCTGGCTGTGGTGTCTACAGGATCACAGTGCTTTGACGAGTCAAATAACAAGACATGTACAAAGCTCAAGTCTATAATCATATCCCACACTTAATTTTGCGCCATGAGGAGGCAGAGCAGTAAAACTTTTAGAAACTTACCACAAGCTGGCCAAGTACACAGGTAACATTGGGGTGACTATATTCTGAAAACACAAAAAGAGGACCCTCGGCAGCATGTGTAGCATCATGGCACATGTGGCATGCACTCTCATTGCTTGATAGGTAGCTACATTGGAATAAAGCCATGTCCAGTTCAACGCTTTATAATAAATATTAGCCCTTTTACGACTATGAACATAAATGGCTGCCTGGTCTTTTTTGTCAATACATGTGTGAGTAAATAATTTTGCACTTTAAAACATTCTAGGAATATTTGTCATTTTTAAATTGTAAATTCTTCAAACAGTGTGTAATTACAAGAAAAGTAAAAAGAGGTTTCTTTTAATAGGTTCCTCTTTATGTGCAATTTTAAATGAACATGTACTGTTAGAATTATGTACAAGCTAATGCCAACATTTGTCTAAAGATGTCATTTTATGCTAACAGTTATTCAAACATATTATGTTAGGGTAGATCAGTTCAAACATGTTTGTTCAACAGGTCAGACGTTTGGCAAGTCATATAGGTGCCATTGCGGTTAGACAGAACCGTGGTTTCGGTTAAGGTCTGAGGGGGGCCAGGTTCCCCATTTCACATCCTGTAGTTGGTCCTGTGTTTTTTTTCTAAACTGCGAGAACTTTTGTTGAACTCTTGGTTGAACTTCTGCCTCAAGTCTGACCTTTATCCAGACATTATGTTTATCTTCTTGACAGACATACGTAGCTTATAAAACCAGACATGATCTTAACACGTGACAAGTTGGTACTTCCCTAATTCTGATGTGTATAAGATCTTGTGTATGCTACTGTTCAAGGCTCTTTTCCTGTACATCCCTGGTGAGGTGCAGAACTGAGCCCTCAGCTGAGTATTTTTATTATTCTATGTATGGTCTCACATATTGTCAATAAATGGTTGGCTAACCGATCTAATCTGGACTTGTGCCTTCTTCCAAACAGAACAGAATCTTAACAGTACAACCCTTTTAAGAAGAAAAAATAAAACAATCAATGGTATGCCATTTTAAAATTATTATTATTATTGTTTAATATTTCTATTATTATATCATGAAACTATTCCCAAAATAAGTAAAACATGAATTAAAATGAAAAAGACAGCAAAAAAGATGTACTAGGTAAAAATATGGCGAAAGAACAGCAAGAAATCACCCCAGACTGATACTAATGTCATTGTTTAAAAATATTTTTACATATTTACATAGAAAATACTGATAAACCACCAATAAATAACCCACATGTTTGTTTCCGAATCCTCTCTTTGCTCTTCAGCTCAGTCAGTTCACTTCCCGAACCTCCCCTCAGTCAATTCAGCCTTTACCGTAATGTGCTGTATATTACTGGAAAGCGTGGATACTTGAGGAGTTACTCATGCACGTCTTCTTTCTGTCACCGGCAACAACTTTGTCTTTTGAAAAAGTTTTGTAAAAAATATTATAAAATACCCCCAGATAATCTTTTATGACCAAAAAGAGGACATATGGTCACCCTCGGTAATATCCAGAGACAACAACACTGGGAGTTTGCCGACCTACATTGTATTAGTTCAAGATTAGCATGGCGTATTTGTTTTTTGATGGATGGTGCGACTGTGCACATGCAGGGAGCAGGTTTTTCTTTTTCCAACTCTTAAATAATGGGTGAAGTACATTTACATTTTAGATGCAGAAATCATAAAGACATACAGCTCATTGATTGAAGCATTAATCTGAATGTTGATGTCCAGATTTCCATCGGCTTTTCAGAATTTGTAACTTTAACAATACTAAAAACCCCAAAACTTCTTTGTGGGCTCACACAACCAATTTCAAATCTCCAACCTGCACAAACAAATGAGTGTTGCTGTTAAAGCACCAGATTAATGCCCGGCTCTACAGTAATTTCCTGTGGTCATACTGTTGATAAATGATGTTTCGGCATGATGGCGGAGACTAGCCAGGAAATTGGATTTTTTTTGTTTAATAAAATAAGCCAGCACTTCTAATTTTTCAATTCAAATTCAATTTAAGAATTATTGACAGTGACATTGATATTACAAGAACGTTGCCAAAGCGTCATATAATTCTATGTTTAAAGAAAATCAATACAACACTTTCTTAAGGCTTAATACAATTCAGATCGAAAAAAAAAATGTCTAAAAGATTCAGCCAAGGATGATAATTTACCCAAACTTTGGTAAGGCTGAGCGATTCTGAAATAGTATTTCCAGTAGACAGTGGAAGAAAGATTTCTGAGCTTTTTCATCGAACTAGAGTCGTCACAGACTTCATTTTGTTCTCTGCTGTCTGACACTTTTTTACATCAAGATGACAGTACTGACAGGAGGCAAATTCTCATGAGAGTGAAAATGAACTCCTTTGGAAATACGTAGAACACACATTTAGATGTAATTTAATTTCAAATAAACCCTTCATATATGACATGTTGACCTGCTGGATTAACACACATTTTCATGTATACTGTTTAGGGTGCGTTTGATTACGTTTCTTTGTCCAACCTACATCCTTTGCCTGCCAATGCTCCTTGTGTTCAAGCACCTTCCAAAAAGGAGCTGAAAGAGAGATGATAAGGGGGACACACAAGGACAATCTGTCTCAGCTGTTTTTCAAACCTACAGCTCAGTTGCTTTGTTCCACTTCAGTTGAAAACTAAAGGTCCCACAGCAGTATTTTAAAGCAGGCTGAGCCCCACAAAAGGCCTTAGCACCTCCTTACATCTATAGTCACAGCCAGAAGACGTGTGGACTCGAGTCATGTGACTTAGACTCGAGTCAGACTCAAGTCACAATTTTGATGACCTTGGACTCGACTTGACAATATCATCAAAGACTTGCAACTCGACTTGGACTTTGACATTAATGACTCGGGACTTTACTCTGACTTTAGTCTGATGACTTGAAAATACTTGAAATTTTCAGTAAGACTGTTGAATAAAATGTGCTCCCATTCAAAGTATTCGACTAAGTGACTGATTTTTGTCATTTCCAGCAAGACAATAGTTTTTCCCACAGGATCTGCCCCATTGAATGCATCTATTAACATCCAATCACAGTTTAGAAGAATGAACAAAGAGGTTGTGGATTACACGGTTACTTCCCTGAGCGCAAGACTGCAGGAGTGCAGGAACAATCCAGAAATGCGGAACCATGCTACCGAGGATAATTTCATTTGCATTCACAAACTACGATGTCAAAAACAAAAAAAATAAATTTCTGTTTGCAAAACCTGCAGCGTGAGAATAACAGACAGAGAGGCGACGACGTCAAACATTGTTGGTCACCTGAAGCTGCACAAAGAAAGGTAAGTTGGTCTGGTACCTGTTGTGAGATCCTTTTGGGTAACTTTAGCTTAGCATCCATGAGATGCAACAAAGGTATATGTTCGCTCGTAAACTCACCGTGGCTAAAAACTGAGACTGACGTTAGCTGAAAATAATTGTAAAGTTTAGGCCCAGGGTGACCAAGTGTCCTGTTTTCATGTCCTGCCCTGACTGTCCTGGTTGTTTTTTATAAAATGATGAAACTGTCCTGGTTTTTATTGTTTTTTTTTTATTTAATTTGGTCAACAGTGCTTATGACTTGGAAGAACTTGAAAATTTTAAGCCTATGACTTCAGACTTGACTTGTCATGTCTTTACTTGAGACTTGACTCGAGACTTGGGTTTAAAGACTTGAGACTTGCAAAACAGTGACTTTCTCCCACCTCTGACAGCCAGTGTTGCTATGACTACAAGGCAGGCTTTGCATTATGGGAAAAAAGCTAGCAGGCTAAGCTAAACATAAAACAACTTCCTGATTAATCATGGAGAATAAACATCCAAAGGGCTGCAGTGTGCCAGAGCAGGTAGTGCAGGTACCTGACAGCAAGAAGTTTGCTGGTTCGATCCTGAACCAGTAAACGCCTTTCTGTTTGGAGTTTACATGTTCTCCCGTGCATGTGTGGGTTGCCTGAAGGGATGGCAGCTTCCTCCCACAGACCAAAAACAAACTCATTAGGTCAACTGGTGACTCTACATTACCTTTTTAGGTATAAAGCCCTGTTTACACGAAGCCAGATCTGAAGAGTTTTCATTGTGTTTTGGCCTTCAGTTTGCATGGGAATGGTGCCTGGAGTGCATGAATCTGCAAACTTTGAAACCAGAATCCAGGCTGGAAAGAGGACTGTTAAGAAATTGATTGAGAGAACAATTTTCCAATCACCTGCTGGCAAGAAAATACTTACCATTAGAAAAACACAGGTAATTACCTGGAGCCCCAGGGGCCCCCAAACATAAAAAAAAAATTGATACATTTTTTTTGGTTCAAAGAAATTATTGTTTGGGTCTTAATTCACCTGCTTAAAAACACATTAAAATGGTTAATCTATCATGATTGTTTCGCCTTTCGCGTATTCCATGTTACTGTAGGCTATGTGCTGACTTGATTCGGGAGGATGTAGCAAAACAAACATGTTGGCGTGGTTTTGGAAAAAAATGAACAAGAGTCACCTCAATGGAGCAGAGAAGAGAAGAAGGTGAAAAGTAAACAGTTGTTATCATAACTACCAAAGGTGCCAACCTTTTTACAGTGGCCACGGTTACATGATGTTTTTAATTAAGTATTCATAATTAAATAAATCAGAATTAAAGTATTCTCCTTCGTGTTTACATGGAAATTGTAATTTTGTATTGAGGCTTATATGGAAACACGTTTATTTGTCTTTATTTAATTCTGCTTAAGGTTTGGGGAGTGAGGATGGCTCTGATTGGACAGGGGTCGGACATGACGTATTTATGTCTACTGGAAGAAAACAAACTCCAGTCCAACATCTCTGTCAGGGAAAAATCTTCCACTTTGGAGCTCTACAACTTTAAAAAGCTCTGCATTTTTATGCTTATGTCCATCCACTCTTGTCATTATACCCAAATCTTCCAAAGCACTAATTAAATAAATTGGCTCAGCTCAAGTCCAACCCTTACTTCAAGCAGCCATCCTGTTCTTGTCAGCGTGAAATATGAACCAGAATTAATTTTATACATGATCAAGGAAAAATTTAATTCAAATTTAAAAATCAGAATAAACCAACCAACTTTTTCAGAATTAAGTTTAATTCAGAATTATCATTTTCATTTAGAATTAGGTGTAAACAAAGTCATTTTTAATCTTTAAAAGAGGATATAGGTTTTATTCTGAATTTAAAAGGAATTTAAGCTCTAATGTAAATGTGATAAATGACACCAAGTGTTACTCAACAGTGAGAGCAAGACTGTCTGTCTGTGTCGGCAGAGGAGGTAGAACTACAGATGAAGTGGAGAGTGACAAAAGTGACTCTTTTCATCACAAATATGTGAGGAGTAAAGCAGTTGAAATGGTAAACTATGTTAAATATTGATTTATGTTCTTATTAATTACAGCAAAAACATTGTGATGACTTGGTTGTTAGATAATAATCCTCAAGAAGTATTTTAAGGACTTAATCTAGCTCAGGAAATAGGAGAATTTCCTCAATTAACACTTTTGGGTTGATAATAAACAATCAATTCAAATATTTCTTGGTGATAAATATTCACTGGAACAGGGGGTTCATGTAAACATGGTTATGTAACTAGTAACTTGAGCTGTCAGATAACCAAAGCAGATTTCAAAAGCAGGAAAAGTGGCCTAAATGACATACTCACCTTCTGTCAAGATTGAACTTAAGTACAGATATGCATTCTGTTTCGTTATGTTACTGTGTACAAGGTTAAATTAATGATAAATATTTTGTGAGTGCAGTACTGATGGGGTTTGCCTTGCGCCCCCAAATGATTAAATACGCCCGCCTGCAGAATTTGCCCTGCAGGCATTGCTCAGATGAGTGAGTAAAAAGTATTAAATGGTCTGTGAAACACATTTCTACAAAGAACTGGGTTCTTGTTTATACTACCCTAAAGTGTATCTTTTATATATAAATCTATAAAACTCCCCGAAGTCAAAATAGTTTTCACACCTTTTCTTAAAAAATAGTTGTTGTAAAGTTTGTGTTTTTTAAGTGTTTTAAAGGTTTTGGTCTGTGACAAAGCTGAACACAAGATACACGCAAACTCAAGACACATCTGCCTTTGCCCCTTTTGTTTGCTCCTGTACTCGTCTCTGGCTCTTGTCTTGTAGGTGGCCTGGGATCCTTGGTGGAGACTGCCTGCTGCTGTGGAGTCACAAACCCTCAAAACTGCAATTACAGACATGACATATATTTGGCCATTTCATTAGGAACATTCCATTCCCATTATCATTATAGCTGTTAATGTAGATATTAGTATGTTCTCTCTATGGATGGTTGATACATCTATAGCATCTACATTTAGCACCACATAGACTTGAGATCCCTCTGAAAATGGGATGTCACATCTGACGACGTCTAACTTTAATACATTTATACTTAACAGAGACAAATATGGTTGGGATGCACTCGTGGTCTGGGCACCCGTGAGTTCATCACTACCATAAATTCTTTTTTTCAGTAAGAATATCATTGATTATTTTTCTATAAAATGATCACCACAACCATTCAGACATGAGGACCCTCCTGATAACAAGATGTAGCATCTCAAGAGGCTAACCTTTAATAAATCAGACGACAGGTCTATGGTTCATGGATCTGTCTCTAACTTTAGTCCACTTGTCTCCTCTTACCTCCCTTCCCTTCAAGATTTCCTGCTGCTTAACAGAAGGTTTTTTCTTGCCGCCATGATGGAGGGATTCATGATTGGCTACACGGATTCATATTGGGTTTTCTTTGTATATATTTGCATATATATGTATATGTGTATTTATATATGCATATATGTGTATCCATAAATGAAGAGTTTTATGCTCTATTGTAAAGTGTCTTGAGATAACACTTGCTTTGAATTGGCGCTACACAAATAAGATTGATTGATTGAAGACATGCTAATGCCCACTTCAAGTGCATGCCATAGGACACTGATTAGAGGTTTTAGAAATTAAAGACACTTTCAAACTCTGATTCCCTGGCAGGTTTCCCACGTTTTTCTAGAAATCATTTTCCAGAACTTTTTCCAGTGTCACATAACCAACTGAAGTTACATTGTTGCTGTGGGCAGTTTTCAATTCTAGTTAGCCTTCTAAAAAACAAGATTAGAGTTTTAAGAACTATATCTCTAGCTATTTATCATATTGATCTTAGAATTTCTTTGTTTCTAACCCTCCAGCACGAACATTGTTAGCTATCTGCTCAGTCTAGCTTTTATGTGTCCTACTATTATAAATTTATGGTTATATATATTTATGAATATTTATTTACTCTGCTTTTTTATGAATAAATTTTGTTAATTTAGCCTAAATTTTATGTAGTCATTTTTTTATAATTTCTTTTTGTCCCCACTGTTTTGAGTTTTTACATTTTATGCCTTAACTTGCATTATCTTACGTAATCACATTTTCTGGCCGTGTGTACATTAGTAAACAAGTACATTTTTGTACTTCATTTCCTATGTGCCAAGCTAGAGGGAAGACAAATCATTTTCCAGGACAATTTAAGCTTTTCCAGGACATTTCACTTTTTCCCTCATTTTCCATATGTTTTCCATGACTTGAAAATTGGGCAATCATTTTCCAGGTTTTCCAGGACGCGTGGGAACCCTGCCTGAGTTCAGGGTATCACCATGACTGTTCAACAACCCTAAAATTATCTTTCTAAGAGCTCTGAGGCATTTTGTACAACATGCTGTCTACTGAAGTAGATATGTCATTAAGATATGTATGTCCATCTGTATTTTTCTGTCAATAAATACCATTTTAAGCTTTGTATATAAAAGGATGGAGTTCACAAGTTTACCTCATGGCATGAAAACACTCAAGTCTAAAGTTACACTGCCCCCTAGAGACCAGAACACACATCAGTCAAGATTATTTCCTCTCAAACTTTATTCATCATCATCAAAAAAAGAAAAAAAAACAAAACAAAACAGAATCTGACCAACAATAAATCCCCACCCTAATCCCCCCCTCCCTCCCAAACCTCAAAAACTAATCAAGTCCCTCTAATTATGCTCTAATTGGAATATCATTCAGCCCAGTAAATAGACAGTGGCCTCTCTCAGCCAAAAGTCAGCCACAGCTGAGCAGATGAATTAATCATGGAGAAAGAAAATAATTGAGGTCCAATTTTTTTCAGTGCATTACACAACTTAACAATGAGACAATGAGCTCTGGAATTAACAGCTCTGCTTTGTCTCTTATGAAGTTTATTTTAAAGTTTGAGTCTTATTTCTTTTCACATATTTACTCGTGGCCTTTGTTTACTTTGCTACTCACTTCATTTGACAGAACATCATTCAAAAAGCAACCACACATCTGAACATACAAGCTACATTATTATTCACATCTGATTTAAACATGTTAATAAATTAATCATCCATCAGTTACCCCAGGTCCCCTGTCCCATCCCACCCGTCTGCGTCACCCCAAACAGAAAATTCTACCCTCACAGTATCAAAACCCACATTTTCAGCACCCACTCCACCACGTCATTCCTGAGCTGAAGGAGAAAGTGACATCAAGTCAACCTTGTTTCACATAGAACAGCTATTAAAACACCAGCAGAAGTGGAGTGCATTACAGAGACTCGTGGGTGTTTTACATTTAAGTGGATGACATGGCTGACAAGGAAACAAAGCATTTATTAGCTTGTCAGTGTCTTTGGCAGTTTTTCATCAAAGCCTGCAGGAAAAGAATTAATCAAGTTGTTACATGCTGGAGTCAGTTTGGCTGTGGGCTGATTTTGTTTAGCATCAAGAACAACAGATCAAGTAAAAAAAACATGATTTTGTTATGTAGAAAAGATATGCAGCTAACGGAGTCTTCTAAAATGTGTGGATTTTGCATAAAGTTTCATAAAACTCTGAAAAATAGATCGCCTCTGTGGACATCTGACTCCTAACTCTGTGTAAAAAGCAGCTTGATGTTTGCAGATTTGGGAAAAATATGAAGATACTCTGTACTCTGAATTTTAAGTATTCTGATTAGTGTTGTCTGGGAATAAGTGAACTTAATTTCCTAACTGGAAGAAAACATTTTGTGTGTGTTGGCATTAGTCTAACAAGAATAAGAGCTCCATACTGCTTAGATAGTAAATGAAAGGAGTCTTCAGAAAGAAATGAAACACTTAAATGAGGGCTTGTACAGCAGGTAGCTTAAACCTTTCATGCATGAATTATAAAATCACAATGAAATTCTTTTGAAAATGTTTGTTTTTACTTTGAAAGTTAAATTTAAATGGAAAAATCAGGTTAATATTTTTAATGTTATATTTTGAGGGAGTTGTGTATCTGTCCACGACTACACTACTGCATCATTGGTATTTATAGTAAAATAAGTCTTTGACAAAAATTTGTTTAGAGCAAAGCAAATAAAAACCAACATTTTCAGTATATGCATTATTGCTGTTTAGTCAAGCTATTCACTTGTAATTAACACCAGAATTTAAAATAAAAATGCTAAATTCAGTGAAATTTGAATACAGGCATATTACCCAATTTGACCTTTGTCGGCTATTTTGGATTCACGATGCAATATCTTGCTATGGTAATATTTTTTATGAAACTTAAGACAATAGTTTGGGATTTTACCACCTGGTTGTTGGACATACTGCAACCTAAAGGGAATAAAATGTATTCAGAATATCTGTCTACTGTAGTGGACACCATGCTTGAAAGGGTTAATCAAACTCTCCGGGTTGGACAGGAACATTGTGTGGAGTTTGCATGTTTTCTCTGCACATGCCTGGGCACTTGCGTTTCTTCCCACAGACTAAAATCACGCTCGTCAGGTTAACTGTTGACTCTAAACTGCTCTTATGTATGAGCATGTCTGTGAATGGTTGTCTGTCGCTTGTCCAGAGACTGCTCGGATGCTGTAATGCACCTAAATCACCATAAAAACGAATGATTTATAGAATTTTAAAAAAGTAATGTGTTGTTTTCAGACCTTAATCTCATTATAATCAATATGTTCAAGCTGACAGCCCAAAATTTAGTCCATTAGTGTGTTTGTGAAGCATAGATGGTAGAAATACTTCTGTTGTATTTGGACATCTTCTGTTTTTTTCAACTGCAAATCTTTTCTTTACACTCACAAATTTCTGTAAGATTTAAATGTCTGCTTGACACTCCCTAGTTCACCCAACTTGTAACCCAAATTTCACTATGAATATAAGAACCCTAAGTTAAGACTGTTAATTTGGTTATTACATCCAATCATTTCAGGTTTACTTTCTGGGGATGTTTTCATTTGTTAGGTGTGTGAAGGACCATAGTTCCTGGTACACACTATTATTAAGGATGCCTCACAGCCCGTGAAGTTTTTAGGACTAATCGTAAAGTACTTCTACAATTCGAGCAGAATATAATTCACTGCCCGAGAAAAATTACTAATGTATAAAATGGCTTATAACCTATCACAAATTAAAGTTTCCTTTGACAATGAGTGCTTTGTTAAAACAAAAAAATCCTCCAGCAACATCCCTCAGATGGTCAGCTGTGAGTCCAGAGAATCTGATTGGCTGATGAGGACATGGTGATGAAAGCTGAGTGGTTCATGTTGGGCTCCACTTTGGGGCCAAATCCCATCTCGGTGAGCTAAACAGTTCAATGTGAGCAAACCTGCAGTAACAGAGGCTGTCGCCTTTGGTGCAGGTGCTCTATTTAGTGAAGCTGCGGTCCGAGTAAGCTGCTGGGGTCTCCTCATGTGCGCCTGGCCTTCTGTCTCTTGACCTGACGTTTGGCTTCGTCCAGAGCAGCGCTGTCTCCGCTGGCCTGGGCCATACTCCTCACACCCTGGATACGGTTCACAACTTGTAACAGGAGAGGGATCACCTAACAAAGAGGTCAAAAAGATGCTTTAAAGAGAGTTTTTTAGATTTAGAGTTTGTCATTTATCAGTCATTTACTGCACTAAGAACAGAGTTTAAGATCCAAAATACCGACTTCTTCAAATACTTACAAATACAACATTCTGTTCTCGCACTTATGAAAAGAAAACCTGTTGAGTTTTGAAGCATCTAAAATAAAAAATGCTATAGTGTCATCAACAATGATTAAAGGTAAAACTGCCGAATTTTATAAATTATGAGCACAAGGACGTCATTCATCATGTGGTAAAAACTTGGGAAATGGATTTAGGGATGAAATTCAATGAAAATTCATGGCAATACATTTTTGAGAATTCAGATTTTCCATTTACAAGCAACAAAATTAAAGAGGCAAACTTTAAATTAATTTCTTGTTTTTATGTAACCCCATTAAGGATGCATAAAATATCCAAAAATATCCCTCCAAAGTGTCCAAGATGTAAAGTTAAAGAAGGAACATTTATGCACCTCTTTTGGCGTTGTGATACTTTTAAACGCTTTTGGAATTCAATTCATTATTTCACAAAAAAGCTTTAAAAACAGAAACTGATCGAATAACCAGTGTGTATCTATTAAATAAAAAAACAGATTTTCAGTTTGATCAGAAAAAATGCAGATTATCAATAATAATAACACATTTTGCTAAGAAGTGCTTTCTTTTATTTTGGAAAAATGAATTCCCCCGATATTTAAGATGTTCCTTGAGCAGATTTCTGAGTTTCTACCTAGGGCTGGGCGATATAGCCTAGAAATATAATCCCCTATTTTTTTCCACAACACTCGATTTACGATTTTAATCGATTTTTCCCTCACTAAAAGAAACAAAACTCCCACTGACATGTTGGCTAAATGTTTCCCTCTTAAAGCCAATGTCTGGGTCATTAAAGGTTTGTCTACATAAACACTAAAAGGCTGAGGTATTTTACAGTATTAGCCTGAAACTCTCTGATCAATATTTAATCTACTTAAATAACAAATACAAGCCTATAAAAGTGCTTGTGCAAACCCGACAAGGCCGACCATCATGAAAATGATATATTTTTTAAAACTGCAACTTCTTATTATTGGACTAAGGCAAGAAAAAAAATCTTGATTTTAATTTTTTTTTTAATCTTCTGCAGAAAATAATTTGAATAAATCGATTTTATCGATTTTTTGCCCAGCTCTCTTTCTACCTTTAGAGAGAATGACTTTAGAAAAGAATAACAGGGGCTACATTTTTGAAGACCCTTAGTAACATCCTTGGAAAATTCCCCAACACGTCCCTGGGGGATGTACTGAAGGGACAAACAAAACAAAACAGGAAACCTGTGGCAAAAGTGAAGCTTAAAATAATCAGAAACTGCGGTTACACTCCTCCATGAATTTATCCCTGGTTTAGCAGTGGTTGTTATTTTATGACAAATCTATTTTTGCTTACTCTTGCATGCACAACTGTGTTTTATGAATTTATATGTTTTTGTTTGAAATGTTTAATTTTTATGTTTTTTTTGGTAAAGTTGATAGTTGTGGTATGAATTTGTATTTAATTAACTTTTTCAAAGAAAGTTTTGGTGTATGTGGGAGGGATCTGGGCGGGAGTCTGGTAGTGTACGGCTTTATCTGTTTATATTTCTGTTATATTCCAGCTGATGATGTACACATGGTGAAAATGCTAATACAAAAAAAAAAAAAGATTTTCAGTTTGACACTTTCTACTTTGTGATAGTTATTAAAGACATGTGACCAAAATGAGCAGAAAGTTAAATAAAAAAGAATCAATAGACGGTACAAGGAGGTTGTTTGGAGGGTCTTGAGATGGTAATGCAGGGTAACAGCGTCTCCCCCTCTGGGTTATTCCCAATCAAGTTAGTAAAATTAACTCAACTTCATTTACATGGTAACCTTGCAGTACAGATGGACCTGCCTGATTCACTGTCTGAAATAATGCAGACCCATCTTTCCAAGCTCCAGTCTCCTACGACTTCACAGCCAAAAGCTGGACAGGCCAATCAGGGAAGAGAGGCAGAAACTGAAGACGTGACGACAGCCAGAAGAGACGGTGAGTTTGAAAACAATGGCCGCTTCTGAAGCGGTCTCAGTGGATGTGGCAGTATCTGCAGTCTTATAAGAAATGGACTCAATTTGTTCTTTTAGTGAGAATAAAAGTATGACACTAAAGCTTTACTTTGGGGAAATCACGTTTTTTGTTTTGAACGATAAAATCTGAGAAGCTGAGGATCACTGCTGGGAAACTGGGAGAGATGTGGAAATCCTCCGTGAACATTGTGGGTTAGTCTAGTGGGCAGTGAAATACACTCTCCTCAAAAGTTTATAAGGAGAACTTGGAGGGGATGGTGTTAACAAGGTTCATGTCACATATAAGTGGTAAATGATACATCTGTGTGGTATAATTTAATGTAAGAAGATAGTCTAAGGACTGAAACATAGATGAGCTAACGGCTAATAACAGGGTCAAGCTGCTACGTCATATTGCTTGATTATGACATACGCTTGATTTGATTGGTCTGTGAAGAGTGTGACTGGCAGACCGATCATCCAATCACCAGCTGCTGTTGTTTTTTTTTATTGTGATCAAATATTTATTAAATTTTGATCACGCACAAAGAAGAACAGCATATGACCAGTGCGATACAGAAAACAAGATAAAAATAGGCAGTGAACAGTATTCACAATAACGACAAAAATAATAATAACAATAAAAATAACTTTCTTGCCATTGACACCCATATATTCATCTTGGATTCCTCAATGCTAATCACACGAGCAGTAGACAGCTCCAGGTAAATTATACCCAGAAAAGTAAGAATCTATTTGATCACTGAGAGCTTATCAGGATGCTTCCACCTCACAGCTGCTAATTTCTTGGCAGCAGTAAACCCAGCAAGACTAAGGCTGTGTCCGAAATGACATACTAACATACTACATACTACATGTGTATATACTGTATACTACATACTATATGTATGATTAGGATGCCAACTGTTCACACTGTAGTATGCTACTAAACTTCCCATGATGCATTTCAAACCTCTGACGACAAAAATCAGAAGCACACCAGGCTATCAAATATCTCTGTTGATTCGCCACATTTGAAAGTTCAGACAGCATTTCAGGTGAGAAAGTCACCACGTAGAATACCAAAATGTGGTCATTTGAGCCATAAAACGCACGGATACAAATTTAATTTCGGCCTTTCGGAAATTCCGTTATGAGCGCCATTATGCAATTGAAGAAACTTCTGGTCGGCTCCAAAACAAGAGCCTATTTACAAAAGCGTTAAAGAACTAAAAGGAGATCATAAAAGCTGCTTTTATTTTGAAAACGAGAAGTTTGCTAGTGGCTGATTTTTAGCTGAAAGCCAGTCTCAAGACGATTTAACATTTATGATGTTAATATTATAATCAGTAACTTCCCAAATACAATAAAATTGTTAACTGCTCGCAGACACCGAAGATGATCTGTCCATCGCCTTTGGCACTTGATTAATACGTACCTATGTATCGCAATGCATTATGGGGCGTTTGAGTGTGACTCGTATGCCCACCTTGCATACTGAAATTTTTTTCCAATATAGTATACATCCAGGTATTTCTAGCACACTCAATCTTTTCATACTTTCTAATGTCAATGCACTACATACTCATTTTGACATCACACTTTATATGAGTAGGACGTTAGTATGCCATTTCAGACACAGCCATAGTCTCCTCTGGTGCCAAGGCAATGGCAGCTGAGATAAATCGTTCAATAGTGGAGTTGTTACTGACACAGGGATAGTCAAAAAAAAATAAAAATCTGACAATTGAGCAGATGTCCCGTTCCAAAAACAAGCCACAGGTGGGCATTTCTAGAACATGTGCAGGAGTGTGCCAGGTAGCTGCAGTTGTTTTCAAGGTTCTGCCTCTGAAAACATTTTTGGAACTGTCCGTCTGGCTCAATTTATACAGAAAAACAACATACTCCAACCAAACAGAATTAGAAGATCAACAGAGGAATTTGAAAAGATAATTTATGATTGAACATTTCCTTACCTTCTCATGGTTGTAGGCTGCTAACAGGAGCAGAAGAGTGAGGGGCAGAGCGATGTAGGAGCCCTGGGCAACATCCTGGTCAGGCACTTTACGCTGTGGGACAACACACACATTTACACACACACCCTAAGAAAAGCATCCCTGTCTGTAATCCTAGACTGCAGTTAATATTTTCTTAAGGTTGAATAAAACGCTTACAGTGGGGTTGAAGGTGAGAGTGATGTGCTTGTGGTATTCAGTGGAGGTGAAGGAGATCTGAGGCAGAGTGAAGTCATACTGGGAGCGGGACAGCGTGGAGTGCAGCATCAGCACGTAGCTCTGAAGGAGGGAAGAAAACTGGCTTTAGATCCAACACCAGAACCCTCAGACTAGGTTTGAGTCTAACAATCCTGTTAAAACATGTCATCATAATGGCTTCAGTGAGAACTTCTTAATGGATGATGAAACAGACCTACACTAACACTAATGATGCAACAGTTTTTCTATCGAACCCCCCATTTGGATATAAACAGTTCCTGCCCCCTCAACCAACTTGGCTGCAGTCGAAAAGTCATTTTTGCTTAGGAGGGCTCCTAACTGAGTGAAATGATCCAGAGGTAGTTCATGATTAGAGCTGTTCAAAGACTTTGAATGCTAAGGAAAGGTGGCTCAATGCTTCCTTTAGCATCTCCTTTAGCACAGGAGAATATTCTGTCCCACAATTCTCCATAACAACAGCATTTATAAACAGCATGTTATCAGGCTGCTTCTGAATTCAACTGAATAATGACAACAAATCACACAGACCATGTGAGTTACCACTGCTGTACAATCCTTTCTAAAGTTTACCAAAACCTGCCTTAACTTTCCAGTAGTCTGATTCTCTGAAGAGAGCAGGATATGAGACATTTGATGTTCATTATGTTTGAAACTTGGTTCAATATTAATAAGTTAATAAGTTGATAAGGAGTAGCGAAATTTATTTGAATCCTCACTTCAAACAACGGATATGCAGATGTAATTTTTACTAGGTTATTATTTTCAAGGAACAACATTGTCATGATAAATGAGCACTACACAAGATGTGCCTTTTGTAGTCCATCTTCAGGAAATTGTAGTTTCATGGCAGCAGTAACATCCGCCGTCACATGATGACGTAGTGTAGTGAAAGTGTAGTTGGACTCTCTCGGCACAGCAGTTTTCCTTTCCTAAGTCCTTCTGAATTCTCCGTTCTTCTTTCCTTAACCTCATGACGTTTTCCATCAGGATTAAGGAAAAGTAGTTAGGAAAGGGCTCAAGAGGTGACTCTTGACTGTAGCCCTAGTTTTCAAATATCTACGTGTGACCGCATGAATAAATATTTCCTTATTGTTTGCATTTCCATAAATAAAATCTACTTTAAACACTGAAACTAAAGGGATAATTTTGGGGTAGCGTGAGGCTCATTTTAACAGTATATATACATTCACTGCAGTGATTTTGATCAGCTCTGCCTCTGTAAGGAACAAACTGACACAGGTGGTGGGCTACACATTGACCCAGATGGGGCCAGAAGCTAATCACCTGACCTTCAGGACAAACTAAAGAAACAGCACTGCGCTGACCGTGCACTGCACTGTACAAATCTGCTATGCTTAACTCAATGCTAACAGGCTCTTTTGTTTAGTTTTTCTTCACTTATTTTAGGACTTTACTTCGTTCTGTCATTAAAAAAATCATTCAATACAAACAAAAATCTCAAAAATGTGAAGGAAAAGGAGAAGAATGAAGCAAATTCTTATAGTCTGCCCCTCTCTCACAAGATATTAATTAAATAAACTCATAATGCAAACTAACTGGTAGGCCTGTCACGAAATCAATTAACCGCACGATAAAAAAAACGTCCTTTGTAAGTTTGCCGGCCTTGATAAGTTGACATGTGCATGCGTATTTGTTTTCCTCTTCTCTTTCTACCAAACAGGCTGGATGAGAAGATGGTTCACACTGTGCAACTTTCTCAACACCTGGACGTGTTTTTTTTATAGTGGATTTATAGTGGAGTCAGCATTTGTCATTCATTCAATCTTTGTGGGGGAGTCGGGGCAGCTCGAGTGTACACACATACACAGACCTGAAGTGAGCATCTTGAGGAGTAACAGGGAAACAAACGAATACGAATGAAGGCACGACAGCTACGGTTCTTAAGCCGGCTGCCACAGCCCCAGTGTGGGAATATTTTGGTTTTAAACAGAATGAACAAGGTCACGAACACTGACGAGCCAATATGTCGTATTATTTTGAAAGTAGTGGCGACGAAGAAGGGGAGGTGCAGCGGAGACCTCATCCTGACCGTCAGTGCTTACTGTGGTGTTTGGTTGGCAAAGTAAATATAAACTAGAGAATTTGCATTTCCATGCAGGAAATGCGTTGAAATGCTGAGTGTGACTGCTGAAACAGTGAAATGAAAGTGTTCAAAGTAATGCAAAGAAAGTTGAAATTGTGACATGAATAGTTGTAAGCAGTAAATCAGGGCTGAAAATGTGTGAAATGTGCAATAAAAATGTTTTCAGAACATTATAGATACTGGAGCTCAGGTGTGCGTCGTGACCACGCTCTAACTTCAAAGAAATGTGCAAAAGTTGATGCTGCTTCAACAGTCATATCTCAGAAACTGTAGCAGACAGTGAAAAGTACATCAAAACTGTTTGCAGATGTGAAAGAAAGCAGAAAATGAATGACTGTTTTGTAACATGGTTAAATGTGTTGATATTTGTAGATGCACCTAATAAAGTGGCCAGTCAGTGTAATACGTCTAAAGTAAGGTTGAGAGTATAAAGACAAGCATGATTACGCCATTATAAAGAAGGATCTGTATTAGCTGGAGAAGAAAAGTACCTCTACCAGGAATTGAACCCTGGTTTCCCGCTCCGCAACCCGCTGCGGAATCTATTTATCCATGGGGTTAAATATGCCGAGTCACGGAGAGCAGGCTATTTCTCCTGACCACAGCAGCTCAGCACTGATAACGCTTCCGGGTAAACGAACGCTCGCTGTCTAAATCGGGATAGATATCAGGAAAAGGATTTCACCTTGAGCGTCCCAACAACCTGCTGAAATGTTTAATAAAATTCTCATGTCTGTACTGCTTAAAATGTTAACACAGTGGCGAATTAAAAACGCGCTTCACTCAGCTGTCCGGGTCTTCAGTTGACGCGCTCTAACATGAAGGATTTCCTCAAAAGTTGGTGTTGCTGTTGTAGACGCCAGCAAAAAGCTGAAGATATGTAAAAATAGCTGAGATTCAGTGCAGCTTTTAAAGTACGAATGAAGTCTGTAGGTGAAAGCATGTCCAATCTGTGGAGCTTCAAATTTGCAGAAGTTTTCAGCAGAGCTGCGGAAACGTCCCATTGATTTCAATGTAAAAATACTTGCAGAAATTATTTTTTACTGTAAAAAGTATAACTGTCAAATCTGTAAAAAATACAAGCGCACTTCTCATGAACATGCTGCATATGTCCATTTTTTTCTGTGAAAATCTGTGCAAATTTGAAGCCTGTGAAAGGGGGCAAAATCTCAGTGATGAGAAAAAGAAGAAGAAAAAGAACAAATTGGAGGTTAGGGAGAACAATATGTTGAAATGCTGACTCAGCATTTCAACATAATAAAACAGAGCAAAATGGTGCGCGCTCACAAACAGTATTGTTTGCTACACTGCAAAAGAAATACAACCTTTCAATGCGGTTGAAAAGCCAGCAATGTTACGAACGTTTGACAGACAGTACAAATTGATTGGGAGAAAGTCCATGTCACAAACAATTCCCGAACTGCATAAACTCCACTTTATTTATTGTTTTTATTGTTGTGTGTGTTTTATTGGAGTTTTTTTTCTTTACAGAGACAGGGTATATTTTTTATTGTTTTTGATTATTATAATGATTTTACTTACATGCAATTTAAGAGAGTCCATTTCATTTTCATTGGCTTTTTTTTCTTTTTTTTGCTAAATTTATTACATTGTTTGCTTATCTTATTTTAATAAAAAGCTCTTGACCTTCCAATTACAGATAAATACTCTTAAGAAATTAAAGTTTATTGCTTTTGATAAGGTGTACTCACTTTATTATGACATATATTATAATTACATTAATGAAAAAAATGATGTTTCAAAACAATATTGACAATAACATCATTTATCGATGACAATTTTTTGGACAATTATTGTTCAGCAAAATTTGTTATCGCAACAGGCCTACTACAAGATGCAAACCAACATGTCTTTTTAGATTTCATCATTTCTTATATCCAAAAACAACCAGTAAAAAACCCCAAAACAACCACATTAATTCACATTTTCCCCTCTAATTACTTAACATACTGGCAAAATCAATTCAAATATAAAGTTTACTTTGACGTGTAAGTAGTAGGGCTGCTTTATTAAGGCATAAATTATAATTGATATCATTTCAATAGATTTTGAGATCATGATTATGACACAAGATTAATCAATGACTTTAAAACATACACCAAATGCTTTCATTAAATGTATATGCTTCTGAAACTATTATAATTAATGAATGAATGACATAAATAAACATTTAGGCAAACAATTACCTCAAAATAATGCTAATTATAATAATAAAGGAAACAGAAGTTTAGCATGTGGCACAGTTATCTAATCGATCACTGTGTTCTCTAATTGAGGAAGGCAGTGATTGTAAAGTCGATCTAAAATCTATTAACTGCCTAGCTCCAGCATGTAGCCAAGCAAAGTGTTTCATTTTGGCCTTTTGGTGTCAAATAGAGGAGAGGCACCTTCTTTTATTAGTGTGGAAAATAGACATGACCATAAAACAGAAAACTTTTCACTGCCTGTAACTATGTCGAGCAGGTTAGTGCAGTGGACGTGTCTTTGTTACAGTTTCTACAGCGAAGAGTCATTTGAGTTACATTTTTAATGGACGGACAGCAGAGTGAGCCTGCAGAAAATGTTGAGGAAAAGATCAGAGACGAGTGCTAAACTGACTATTTTGTCCACAGGGTTCTCACCAGAGCTTTAAAAACTTGTAACCACTTTTATTCTTAACACTTTCTACGGTATCCTTTCTGCTTGAGGACTAAGATTAAGAAAAGACTTTGTAGTGGCAGCTGTGCGGCACTGATTCAAAGCTAAAAGCAGAAGTTAAAGTAGATACCTCTCCGTCTCGCTCCAGAGGAGGGAAATGGAAGAAGAGGGACTGTCCCAGAGAGACGCTGTTGATTGGGTTGTCCAGATTGTCACTCGTGTAGAGCTTCACCTGACAAAGAGAGAAGACCCAATCAAGCTTTGTAGAGGAGAAAATCCTGAAAAGGGGAAAAGAGTTGGTTTAAGATAAGGAAATAGCCTTACTGATAATGTAGGGAGATGTTCTGGGGACGTTTGGATGTTTCCACTCAGGTCAAACTGATTGATTTGCCTAAAGGCGATGATGTTGACCCCATCAATGTCGCTGCTGCCGACCTGTGAAGAAACACAAAGCTTAAACATACTGACACAACCCTGGACTCGGAAAGAAAAAGCAAAAAGTGAACTGTGGATAAGCTTTGTACCAGTCACACGGTGTGATAATAACAGAGAATTAAGTGGAATTAAGGCATTTCAAGCCCTGCCGAGAGATTAGGAGGGCTGTTCTTCTCAGACAACTAAAATTATGAAGTGAGAGTTTGAACTTCCTATGGGATTATCGCTGCTTTTGTTCTGAGAATAGAAAAGACTCATGTGATAAAGCTGCTGATAAGTCATAATCACAGGGTTCCCACAGTTATTTTTACATTTCAATTACAAAACTTTTCTAAACCACTCTCTGTCTACTTTGCAAAAAGCAAACTTTTAAATCACTCTGACTCTGAAGCGTTATATCAGCTGGTCTTACCTCTATGGCTCTGTGCTGTGGTAAGGCACGTTCTATGTGGTCGTTTCCTTCTTTTCGAAGCTGAATCAGATATTTACAGCCAGGCTGGAAGGAAGCATCACATTCATCAGAATCAGAATCAGAATCAGCTTTATTGGTCAAGGACGTTCACAGCATACAAAGTATTTAGGTTTCAGCAGGTGGAATAAACAACAGCAAATCTAAACATTAATAACAGAAAAAAAATAAAAATAAAAATAAAAAATAAATAAATAAATAAATAAATAAATAAATAAATAAATAAATAATAATAATGATAATAATAATAAATAAATAATAATAATAATGATAATAATATATTAGTGCTGTCTGACAATTAAAAAAATTAATCTAATTAATTACCGGATTTATAATTAATCAATCTAATTAATCACATTTAATCTCATATCTGCTTAAAGTACCCAAATAAAGAATTTGAATTCTAGGATATTATAAAATTGTAGTGCAGGACTAATCAAATGAATACACCAAGAAGTGAAGATTTGTAAATCCACATTTTTATTGGTGACTAAATCAAACCAAAGTCAGGACAACTTGTCCAGAAAATTCTAAGCTCAATCAGGCAACTCAAATTACACTTTAAGTGTGTTTCATAAATCAAATTCAAAATAAGAAAAAGGTTGAGGACATCCAGCAAACCAATTAGGCCTGATGCATTATTAAAGAATGTAGTACAAATATAGATAAATAAATTCAAAAATAAAATAAGACTAAGTCTTAAATAGGCCATTCCTGTTGTCACCTGGGCTTTGTTTGGTTTGACTAAAGACGCATGTGTGAAGTGATATGTATATATATATATGAATATATATACACAAACCCATAACCAGTGAAGTTGGCACGTTGTGTAAATCGTAAATAAAAACAGAATATAATGATTTGCAAATCCTTTTTAACTTCTGTTCAATTGAATACACAGCAAAGACAAGATATTTAATGTTCGAAGTGAGAAACTTTATTTTCTTTTGCAAATAATCATCAACTTAGAATTTAATGGCAGCAACACATTGTAAAAATGTTGGCACAGGGGCATTTTTACCACTGTGTTACATCACCTTTCCTTTTAACAACACTCAGTAAACATTTGGGAACTGAGGAGACCAATTTTTGAAGCTTTTCAGGTGGAATTCTTTCCCATTCTTGCCTGATGTACAGCTTAAGTTGTTCAACAGTCCGGGGTCTCCGTTGTTGTATTTTACGCTTCATAATGCGCCACACATTTTCAATGGGGGACAGGTCTGGACTACAGGCAGGCCAGTCTAGTACCCTCACTCTTTTACTCAAAGCCACGCTGATGTAACACATGCAGAATGTGGCTTGGCATTGTCTTGCTGAAATAAGCAGGGGCGTCCATGAAAAAGACGTTGCTTGGATGGCAACATATGTTGCTCCAAAACCTGTATGTACCTTTCAGCATTAATGGTGCCTTCACAGATGTGTAAGTTACCCATGCCTTGGGCACTAATACACCCCCATACCATCACAGGTGCTGGCTTTTGAACTTTGAGCCTATAACAGTCCGGATGGTTCTTGTCCTCTTTGGTCCGGAGGACACGACGACCACAGTTTCCAAAAACAATTTGAAATGTGGACTCGTCAGACCACAGAACACTTTTCCACTTTGCATCAGTCCATCTTAGATGAGCTCGGGCCCAGTGAAGCCGGTGGTGTTTCTGGGTGTTGTCGATAAATGGCTTTGGCTTTGCATAGTAGAGTTTTAACTTGCACTTACAGATGTAGATGAACTGTAGTTACTGACAGTGGTTTTCTGAAGTGTTCCTGAGCCCATGTGGTGATATCCTTTACACAGTGATGTTTTTGATGCAGTACCGCCTGAGGGATCGAAGGTCACGGGCATTCAATGTTGGTTTTGGGCCTTGCTGCTTACGTGCAGTAATTTCTCCAGATTCTCTGAACCTTTTGATGATATTACGGACCGTAGATGATGAAATCCCTAAATTCCTTGCAGTAGCTCGTTGAGAAATGTTGTTCTTAAACTGTTGGACAATTTGCTCACGCATTTGTTCACAAAGTGGTGACCCTCGCTCCATGCTTGTTTGTGAATGACTGAGCATTTCAGGGAAGCTGCTTTAATACCCAATCATGGCGCCCACCTGTTCCCAATTAGCCTGTTCACCTGTGGGATGTTCCAAATAAGTGTTTGATGAGCATTCCTCAACTTTCTCAGTCTTTTTTGCCACTTGTGCCAGCTTTTTTGAAACATGTTGGAGGCATCAAATTCCAAATGAGCTAATATTTGCAAAAAATAACAAGGTTAACCAGTTTGAACATTAAATATCTTGTCTTTGCTGTGTATTCAATTGAATATAAGTTGAAAAGGATTTACAAATCATTGTATTCTGCTTTTATATATGATTTACACAACGTGCCAACTTCACTGGTTTTGGGTTTGTATATATATATATATACATACAAATACAAACACAACTAATAGAAAAATATCTATTTATAAATATACCCTAGAAGAGATATATACATCTAAAAGAAAAAATTGTAAACACTTAATACAGAAATAAATACATACTCACTTGGTCATTTTTGATTGTACAATTATCTTAACATAAACTAAGGCATTCTTCTTAAATATAGTTATTGACAAAAGCCTCTAATGTTTATATTTGTCTACCAGATTGTGCTACTTTTTCTCCATTCAAGGCATGCAGCAAATTTTCCCACTTTTTATCGTTTTCTGCAAGGGTGCCTACAAAAAACAGCAGCAAATCAAAATCAGTGTTGCTGCAAATCCCTGCCCCATCTCAATAATAATCAAATACTCTTTGAAATCTATTTTTATCTATTTATGGTTTTTCAATAAAAAAGTGTGGAGTTGTGTTCACATACAGGCCTTTAAAAGGCTAACCTCATACAGCAGCTGGACCTGCCTGATGTTGTACTGGGAAGTTTCTGAGTGGGAAATTTCAACTGGAAAGCCCTCTGAGGACAAGATTTACTGGAAGTCAACGGATTCTCACCACCCCTGAGCTGACAATCAAAGATGGCTGCCCCTGGTATAAACAGTTATCAAGCTCCTGTAATATTCCGTTTATTAGCACTTTTGACTAGTTTGTCACACTAAATTAGCCATATAAATAGTATTTTTTGACATGTTTGTATGGAAATGCTGCTATAGTGTTATTTACATTCTTCATATGTTATTTGCAAATTACAACGCAGGGCATCCTAAAAACGGAGATCAATAAACTGGTAGACTGTCAGGTTTTCTCAGAATTTGTGACTAGAACGCTGATAACTCAGATATGACGTCATTACTACTCACCAGCAGACCTCTGAGTCTGAAGCGGCCGTCCTCATCAGTGACGGTGTCCTCGCTGTAGAGACTGCACTCCCCCTGTCCCACAGCCTCCACAGCTACATCCCTCTCTGCATCCCCGCTCAGACTCTGCACTGCTCCGTAGCAGCTGAAAACAAACAGGACGATAACATGGCTCTGATTACACTCTGACCATCCTGAAACAACAACAGAGAGAGGTAAACAAAGCCGAGGTGAGGGTGTAAACCTGTAAGCAGTCTTAATGCCAGTGATGTCGATGCTGAGGTTTTGACCCTCCTCTACGGTGATCATCTGAGATGCCGGCTCGAAGCGGAACTCCTTCATCATGGGCTTGAAGTAGTACTGACCAGGACTCTGAGAGAGAGAGTCAGCAGAATAAACTCCTTAGCTTCAGCAAAACACAAGGCAGAGAATTTCTCCTGATAACCAACAGCTGGGCAGACATGCTAATTCCTTAAAGCACAGACAAAATGACAATTAAGACAGAAATAAACCACTGACTGCCCACCAGGTTATTGAAGGTGAGGAGGCCGGTGTCCTGGGTCAACAAGTTGGAGCGAAACTGTCCCCCGCTCAGAGACAGGAGGACCCCCGACAGTGGATGGCCTTCCTCTGATTTGATCTGCAGCAGCACACAGAAGAAAGAGCAGACCAGGTCATCATCACATGTCAGTTCACTAAAGAGTGATTCAAGCTGCAGCCATGTTGGCCGTACATGCTCTATCATATGTTCGTTTTCACGAACATATGATAGATATTTTATTGAGTTTTAGTTAGATATATTTCTAACTAAAACTAAAAAGATGGATAGATAGATAGATAGATAGATAGATAGATAGATAGATAGATAGATAGATAGATAGATAGATAGATAGATAGATAGATAGATAGATAGATAGATAGATAGATAGATAGATAGATGCAGGACATTTGTCTGCAGTGCTACTTGCTAAAGGCACAATATACATAAAAACCACTAGATGACAAAAAAAGTTACAAAAGAGGTCAGTGACAAGCATGTGAGTAGTTATTGCAAAACATGATTTAAGTACAGTGCTCATTACAATAAACAGTGATAATAAGTAGCATCAACTTAACATGGTTGAATGACTTTGATAAAAAAACAATAGATAAAAGCAGGATAACAACAACAGATGAGAGACTAAGGGCAGTTTAATAAGCTAAAAAAATCAATAAAATATTTTATAACGATTGCAGGAAAATGATTAGTCAGACTGTCTGTTGAGAGGAGATATAGATGTTGGGGAAAAAAGAGCTTATAGTGGTTTTGTTTTGTCTTCGCTTGCTCTGCATCATCTCCCAGAAGGCAGAAGTTCATATTTTAAAGATAGAATGTGAAAAGGATCATTAAGAAAGAAGGATCTGTAGTACAGTTGCACTGTTCTATTATGTACAATATTTTTAATATTGCTTCACTAATTCAATCAGCTTTTGCCTTTTCTGTCTACATTTAATAAAAGCCTCTCATGGCCAGGTGTTACAAATTACCCTTTAGCTAAAAATACTTAAAGCATCTGAGACATGTGCATGACTCAATGCCGCAGCGCCAATGTAGCTGTATGCACATTGTTAAATACATGAATAAGTAAAATAAAAATAAATATAACGAATGGAGTCACACATCTTTTAATGACACACTCTTAATAGTTTATTCAGCAGTGACTAAGCATGGCTAGTTTATTTGACATATGATTAAGGCATGCTGCTCTCAAAATAAAGACATAATGCCTCAATTTGCCTGCACTATCGTTTATATTGTATTTTTGTTATTATAGTAGGTTTATTGGTGTATCTAATTAGACAGCAGTGAAATAGAAACAGCTCCTGGTTCATGAACCCCGATAAGCTGTGCTCAGGCTGATATCAATGAAAGAAAGATAAATAAATATTTTTAGCTCTCTCAGTCTGAAAACTCTGACGTGCCGCCAGAATGAAACAGGCACACACTGCTGCCCTCATGCAAGTAAAACTCATCCATTGTGTAACAGCTCTTTAGTGTAAAAGTGGTTACAAATTTAAAAGCTCCTGTAAGAACCCTGACAAATGAGTTTTTTTAATTATCTATTTTCATTTCATGACATGTTTTTGCATAGTCCCACTCTGCTGTCTTCCGTCTGTCAAACATGTAACCTACCATGACTGTTTAGAGGGGAAAGTGGAAGTTAACACCTCCCCTGGTGAAAGTTAACTCATTAACTCATCCCTCTCTGCCTCATTAACAAAACTCCTCATGGATCCATCAGCTTTTGAAAGACTACTGGAGATTGGGGGCAGGAAGACAACATTCTGACAACAACTCAAAGTAACCCATGTTCTCTGTGTTCTTCATTCTGAAGACTCTAAGACCATTCTCCCTGAAATCTAAAGGATGCTACATTATGATATAAAGTCAAGCACAAATCTAAGTTTGACTTGATGACATATGTACAAGAGGTACTGGTGCTCAGGCTAGGAAGGCAAAACAGAAACATACAGTAGATCCAGATCAGAACTGGATTTTTCCCAATTAGTCCTCCATTTATTTTTGAAAAGTGTGTGGGATGAAGTACATAATTTATCTAGTCCTACACTTTTTTTTTTTCCCAAAAATGAACTCGAAAAGTTCTAGTCTTAGGCATCAAAGAAACACTTTGTATAATAGATTTCAGATTTGTATAATAGTTTATGAAAACACTGACAAAATAGTTCTACACAATGACACCATGCAACACTGTAAAAATATGAAATGTGTGGAAGTGACTGTTGTCTCATTTACCTTGAAGGTGACTCCAGCCAGAGCGAATGCTTTGAAATCTCCCTGCGTTCCCTCCACAGGACTCAGGACAAAACCTTCTTTACTCGCACTGATGTCGTACAGTCGATCACTGTGGAGCGGGCCCACGCTGAGAAGGACAGGAACACAGAAATGTGAGGAGGGCATATGTTTAGGATTTGCATTTTTATTCTGGTGTCAGGTGATAATGAAGGGTGACAGAAATTTAATGACCTTTTATCAAACTTAATCAGATCATTAATGACTTTATAGATCACATTCAGCAGTGGCCTTCAAAAAAAGAGCATTTTTCTCCATTCACTGTATAATGTTGATACAAGAATTTGACTCTGAAATTTTAAACTCAACCCATGATGACTTCTGTCATGTTTTTCATGTTTGTTTTTGCTAATTTGTTTTTCAAAAATCAGCTGAAATTTTTGACAGAGCAGACACCTCCAAAGGAGAAGAAACATTTGATGTGTAAACAAATGATGTTAAGAAGAAATGAAAAATAGTCTGCAAGAAATCAGAAATACATCAAGAAGTGGTGGCATTGATCTGGAGCATTCACATGTCCTTTCTTTACCTTTTTGTATGAAGAAAATGATCGTATTTTGAGGGTTTTTTTTTTAATTACATCTGTTCCTGTCATTATTCATGGTTCAATTGTGAACAACAACACTATCATGGATTCAATAGCTTCTGCAATGAAGTACTCCTCCAAACATAAAGACAAACTCATTTAAATGTCTTTAACGCTGCCATTAACCTCGGAACTGGAAAGAGGAAAGTGGGAGTGATGTCATCTCCAAGTTATGAGCGTTCTAGGTACAAAGTTGGAAAAAACTTGCTGATCTACCAGGCTATTGTTAGCCATTATTGGCTGTTGTTAGCATACCCTGCTGTGGAGTACACAAATCCCACATGAAGAATGTAAATAGCACTATGGCAGCATTTCCATAAATACAAGTTCAACAATACAGTGCATATGGCTGAATTTGTGCCATAAATACTAGTCTGATGTGCAAATAAATAGAATATTTCAGGAGCTAGATAACAGTTTTCACTGCGGGCAACCAGAAATTCCAGTTGAAATTTCCCACTCGAAACTCAGAAATCCTAACTTCCCAGCACCACTGCACCACAGCATTAAACACAGTCTTTTGTAGGGCTGGGATGACACGCTTGTCCCCAATTCGATTTTTTACGATATTTTTAGGTGCTGATTCAATTTAGATTGCGATTCTACAATATAGCCGTTTTTTACGATCTTTAGTTAGCTTTTTTAACACCAGTGAAAAAGATGAACAATGATGGTGACTGCAGACTATATCAGGAAAAATACACATCACATGTGAGTCCGCTGTTAGGACTTATTCAGCAATATATTTTAACCAGCTGTTTGTACTCTCTCTTCAAAAGTCTGGACTGCATTTAAAAGTGGTTTATTAACACAGACTAAAATAAAGCATTTAAATTTGGAAAAAAAATAGATTTTTGAACAAAAAAATCGATTCTTGAACAACAAGAAAAAGAATCGATTTAAAAATCGTCCAACAAAAAACCCAGATGCTTATGTGAATCGATTGTTTCTCCCAAATCAGTCTTTTGTCTGTCATGTGTGGGGCGGGACTCTCGTACCTGTATGCTCCCATCTCATTGGTGGCCACTGTAACGAGCGGTGCAGCAGCTCCTTTCTCACTGATGGAGATCTCCACCCCCTGCAGCTCTGGAGATACTTTGCCCTCCAAGAAGAGACCTGCACGGCCTGTGATGTCCACCAGGCGGCCCGGGCATGACTCTGAGGAGAAATAAGGTTTAAGTGAACTTTTTACAGTGATGAATTTCAAGTGCTCATCATTTTCAATCAAGTTCAAGTATTCAATTTCAGTGACAGCAAGTTCACCAATGCTAGTGTTCACAAGACCAGCTCGTTCTCACATCCTAAGTACCCCTAAACCTCAGCTCTCTCAGTCCGAAATGCTGTCTTGTCCTGTTGAGGCTTCTTTCCTAATAATGGCCCTCACATCCACTCACTGGTGGTTGGAGTTTCAATGTAAACTGACCATCAGTCTCAACTAAGACATTGATGCCCTTTCAAGCCCTTTGCATGCCACTGATGCAGCAATGGGAGCTACTTGGGGTTCAAGGAACACTCAGTATTTTCGTTTTTTTGTGTTTTGAAAGACATATTTACGAAACTAATCTGCAGGACACAAACCACCATGGAAGTGCTTCTCTTCTGGTAAACAAAACAAAGAGAAGAAGACTGGTACTAAGGATTATGGCCAACTTTAGAGGCAGGAGTTACCCAAATACTCCCAGTGTTGGAGCTAAGCTAACTAGGGCGAGCTTTGTCCATCTCTTCCTCGTTACTGGATGCACAGTCATGGTGTCTACCTGTTTATCATGGACTCGGGAGTGAGGTAAGACATGAAAACAACAAAAATGTTGGAATGTTCCTTTAAGTGTTTTGCCCATTGCCATGAGACAGCAGGAGCTAGACTTGAGCCTGCATCCTTCCGATTACCAACTAAGCACATCAGACTGCACCAGATGTCCCAGTTTAGGATGGTTTCATTTTCAATGGCCCTGCACTCTGGGTCTATGCTCTGCAAAAGGCTTCAACTAATGATGGGATGATGGTATGATGTCACAGTGATGGATTCAGGAGGGCAGGGATCAACAGTTTCAGGCAGATGCTAGTATTGCTATAAAGTAGTGTTTATGCTGAAACACATGTAACACACATTGAAGGCCATAAAAGATAGTACAGCCTCTTTAAATGTGTAAAACCCTCAACAATGACAATGCCTGCTATTGGAAGAAGCTTGAACAGGTCAGACATGTTGCTTATTAGATGACCGTGTGTGTGAAGACTTACCCCCTGTGATAGTGGCCTCAACCTCAGGCGGGTAGAACAGCAGCTCTTTAGAGGAGGGGGTCACCGTGATCTTTTCCCCAGCCCTGTATGGTCACAGAGAAAAGATTTACTCAGTACATCAAACTTATAACCTGACGCATCAGATGCACCTGTCCATAGACAGCCCATACAAAGTGTTTGGGAATGGGCAGAGCCTTTTAAGAGCAAATCATGCAGGTGATTGGATGATTGTTCCGTCAATGAAGTAGGTGGGTGATACTGCAGTGGTGTAAAGCACAAAACGTTGCTGACTTGGTAGAAGAACTCTGACCAAAAAAAGTTAGAACAGAGTGAAAATATCCTGTCTATTGAGAAATGCTTTTAGTGTCATTTGTTTTTCATTTAATAAATGTGGTCCAGATCTTATAAATCTGCCACTGAAGCTGTTAGCATTGATGCTACTCTCTGTGCGAGCAGTCACTTGATGCTGTTGTTGAGCTTGTGCCTCCCACCTCTTGCTGCTTTAGTTAATTCTGACTATGCCATGATGTTTTGGGCTAAGTACAGGATTGGAGCTTGGAAGGATCTATCCGTCTGATTACAGACATTAAATCAGGCAGATCCAGCTGCACTGCAAGGTTAGAGAAATCCAAAACAGACATGTTGCGACCATCTTGCTCACCAGACAGTGAGAATCCTATGAACAATGCCTGTGCTTTTAATTATAGCTGTCCTGAAAAATTACTGCTCATCCATTGTCAAGTTGTTGTTTTTGATATATTTATTGGATGTAATTTATTGCCCTTGTAAATGAGATCCTGATCTCAATGGGATTTACCTGGTTGAATAAAGGTTAAATAAAAATAAATGTTCTCTTCAAGCCTTTTCTATTGATCAAGGCTCACAAAGCTCACATTTAACAGTCAAGTGCAGTCTCTGAGAAATACAGTCAGATAAACTTCAGTGACTTTGGCTTCTTAGCAATATGCCGCCGTCTTCCACTTTAGTTCAAGGTTATTAAAGAAGATTTTAAACTTTAAGGCTTGGACTTTCCTGTTTATGCTAAACAGGAAAACTGGGACTAAAAAAAGTTCCTTAATAAAAAGTTACATGACATTACAGTTATCAAGGGAGCTCCCTATTGCCAAGCTTCCCCCTGGTTAATCTCTGTTGTTGTGAAAAACAATGTGCAGGTGAAAATTAATAAAAGCAGAGTTATGCTCAGAGGGAGAGGCTCCGGAATTTCTTAGTCCAGCAGCCCCCAAAATAACAGTACAGTCAAGTAGGGGAAAAAGCATACAGAAAAAGAACAATCAAAATGTATTAAACACGATTTACAAGTCATCAAAAGGAGGTTAAAGAGCAAGGGAGCACACTGCAAATGGGCTTCTGGCAGGCATTGACACCTGAGCCAGCCAAAGCACATGTGGGACATGCCAATCTGCCAAACGGCACAACACAGAGCAAAATTCAACACTTGATTCATATTTTTAACAAACACGACTACAAACGAGGCTTTGAGGATTCTACCACAGTTTCTGTAACCCTGCATTCAGACCAAAAGTGATCCTGACGTCTAGCAGTCATTCATTTTAAATGATCACCAGCATCAACGGACAATTGGGTCAATGGCAAGCAAAAACAAACAATTAGCCCTTTTGCACTAGCCCTACTCTACTCGACTCTACCCGGCTCTGCTCTACCCGCCTTGTGCTGCTTTTCCAGTAGCCCCAGTCGCCTGCCCAACAGGGTGCAGTGTCACTGGAAACAGCTGAGCGGCACTGCAGTGACGTCATTTTGAGCTCAACACAACAATCTGTGGCTTTTTGTCACAAACCAAGTAAAAAAGGAAAGCAGAAGAAGGCTGCAGGTGGCAAGAAGAAATACTCCTTGAGAAGCACAGGAGAGTTTTGGAAGCTATACAACAGAATGAAGCCGAGGACAAGAGCAATCGAGCTGCAAAGAAAAGACGTATGAGGGTAAGCTAATGGTAGCTACCGCTAGCATGCTAGGTCATCGCGCTCATGACTCATCGATGACGACATTGTCTTACCAATCAGTAGCCGGCAGTCGTGACGTTATCTTTTAGTATCGACTCAGCGCGCTTGGAACCAGAGCGGAGTACTAAAACTAGCTTGTTTTGGGAGGAACCAGGCTAGTGGAAACACGCTGCAAATCGAATAGGGCCGAGTAGAGTAGGGCCAAGGTGTGCTAGTGGAAAAGGGCCAAATAAGTGAAAACAGTTTGACACTGAGGCCCTTGTTTACACGAAGACACTGCCATCTAAAACGCAAAGGTTTTTCCTTTGCGTATTCAAACTCTATCCTTGTTCAGATGGAGACACAAGACAAGGTTGAAGTTGCTGTAGTGTGCATGCCAGTCCAGTAGATGGCGATCTAGGTTTGTAGAGAAACAGCGCTGCTACAACACCAGTACAAAGAAGAAAAACTTTTCACAAACAACAATGGTGAGCAGACACACACAAAAACACGGCAAGTTTCTTGTCTGGATAAAAAATCTGTCTGGACAGTTTTGTCTCAATAAAAAACCCAGCGAGGCAGCACATGTTACTCGGTAGACAGCAAAAGCTGTTGTTGTTCCTGGTATGCGCGCAGCCTCCATGTGTGCACATGGGGCCATCAGCGTTTCACCCTGAAATGCTCTGTATCTGGTCTACACGGAGCTGAAACAAATCCATTTTCAAAACTTTCCACTCTGGATCCTGGTTTCAAAAGTTTGCGGATTCCGGTACTCCAGGCACCGTTCTCATGTAAACACAATGAAAACTGTCTGTTTTAGGAGCTGTGTGGAAACCATCTGAGTTTCAGTATCTGCAGCTGTTGTCTTCACGCCACATCACTACACTGCTCACTTTCAGAGGTCACCTTAACTCACCTTGCCCAGTAGGAGAACTCGTAGTGGAAGGGTCCCGTCAGTTCATCAGCCTTCTCTTGGATTGGCGGGCTATCATCCCTGGCTCCTCCATCCTCCTCCGCAGCACGACGCTCCCGTTCCTGTCGACGCAGCTGAATTTCCATCAGCTGCTGCTCGAGCCTCACCTCCTCCTGGCTCCGCAGAGGACCCAGCACCAGCGCTGGCTCACTCTCAATGGATGATCTGACCAAAATGAAGGACAATTAAAAGTCTATGCAGAAACTTTCAAGGTGGATCAGCAGCAGTAAAGTTAAAAAAAAGATTTGTCATACTTGATGGTGACTGTGACGTCAAGGATCTTGTCTGTGGTGATGAGTCCGGTCATGTGATGGCGCACTGCAGTCAGGGTGAGGATACTCGGGGCTGAGCTGTGGGAGAAAGGATTTTATTGTCACTGCTGTTTGGAAAAAGCCAAAGAAACAAAAGGACACAGATGTTGTTACATACGTATCATAGTTGTAGAAGTCCTGCTCAAACTGGTGGCAGGAGCGAGGGGTGACTTTGTAAACACCTGGACACGAAGCATTTTGAGTTATGAGTTTGGTTTGGTGGTATATTTAGACAAACATGACACAGACCTTTTGGCCTCAAACCCTGTACTCTGGCTATGCAGAAGGGAACAGTTGGTGCTCATTTTTCTCTTTGTTAGGTATGCTAATTTGCACTATGCTTAGCTAATGAGAGGTCAAAGAAATGAACTGTACCGGGCTTGGAGAGGCAGAAGCGGTTGACTCCCTTGGAGAGATTGTACACGCCGACATTCTCAGGTTTACTGCCGTCTTGGAAGAACTCCTGAGCAGAAAAAAGGCATAATATAGAATTCAAGAAATAGTTGTGGATATGGCACCATCTGCTACAGCACAGCAGTTCAAAGAGTGAGGGATTAAGTGAAAACAGACCAGAGTGATGGCATGGGAGAGAGAGCAGCGTAGGATGTAGCCAATCTGTCTGAATTCCACCCCCAAGACGTCAGTGTCCAGGACCTCTACCTCCATGGATTTATGTTTCCAGCACCACTCCTCATGAGAAATACTCACTGGCAGGAGAGAAGAATAGCAAGAAGCCAATAAGCAGATGACACAATACAAAGAAACAGAGGTAGACTGTTGAATAGAAAGTTTTTATTAATTCCTAAGAATCGCAGAGGAAGTGATTATGTTGCAAAGGCTTGATAATAACACCGGCTTTTAACTGAAATCACAATATATTGATCGTCCCATTATCACGAGCCCAATTCCCGGTGTTGTCTTCAGGTGTAATAATTACATCCCTGTGACATTTCGTCTTCACTGTGGCACTGTGGAGACAAACAAATATTTCCCTCGTTTGTTCTGTCTGCAGTAAAGGAGGCATGAGGACTCGGTGGAAGACAGGAGTGCTGCGAGTGTCTCTTCGTGTGTATGATGGGGTATAAACTGTCATGTGCACCAAAGTCGTATTACGGATGCATCAGCAGAGATGTTAAGATGTCACAGAGTTAATGTAAAGATCTTGTGAATGTTCAGTTGGTATATGAACCCACATTGGGCCATGGTCTAATACATATGTTTGGCATTGCATCACCTATTACCTGGCATTTTAAGAGAATAAAAAGTTTTCTTCCAAAAATGAGACATTTCTCAATGGTTGAATTTCTACTGAGTGGCACAGTGGCGCAGCAGGTAGTGCACGTGCCTCACAGCAAAATGGTTCTTGGTTTGATCTCAAGGTAGGACAGGGGCCTTTCTGTGTGAAGTTTGCATGTTCTTCCCGTGCATGAGTGGGTTCTCTCCGGGCACTCCGGCTTCCTCCCACAGACCAAAAACATGCTCGTTAGGTTAATTAGTGACTCTAAATTGCCCTTAGGTATGAGTGTGAGCGGGAATGGTTGTGTGTCTCTCTATGTGGCCCTGTGATCGACTGCCGATCCGTTCAGGGTGTACCCCGCCTCTCGACAACGATTTACACTAACACCTAAAGGCAATTTGAGTCACCAGTTCACCTAATGAGCATGTTTTAGTCTGTGGGAGGAAGTTGCAGCGCTCACAGAGAAGTCATGCATGCACAGGAATCAGAAACAGAAACGAGAACATGTAAACTGAGCACAGACTACCAAATCAATGAAGGATTTAAAAAAGTAATATTTTGATATAAAACAAGTCCCAATACAAATAAACATTAAAAGATGCTATGAGGAGAATCTATTTCCGGGGACATAAAGACTCTGCTACCCATGAGCAAACGCAGCGACTGTCGTAATGCTGCGTTCCAGTAACCTCGGAAATGGGAGTGACATCATCTCCGACTTATCGGTGTTCCAGTTGAAGTCGGAAAAAAAACATGCCGATCTACCAGGCTATTGTTAGCTGTTGTTAGCACGCCCTGCGTTGTTGTTCACAAATATCACATGAAGAATGTGATTATCACTATGGCAGCATTTTTGTAAATATAAGTCTAACAATACTATGTATACAGCTGATCTAGAGTGACACACCCCAGTCAGAAGTGCAAATAAATTGATTATTACAGGAGCTAAATAACTGTTCACACTGGGGGCATCCATCTTCGATTGTCAACTTGGGGGTGGCGAGGTTTCACCCAGTTCCCAGTAGGAAATTCCGACTTCGGGGGACGTTCCAGTTGCAGTTTCCTAATCGGAACCCAGAAATTCCTACTTCTGACTACAACTGGAATGCACCAAAAGACGTGACCCATGCCAAAGCGTGCGTTTGTTGTGATGCTAATTAGGGATGTGCGCGACTAGTCGTTTAATCGGTTCACCGCCTACTTATTTATTAATCGTTTAGTATTTTACTAGTCGGTTAAACGCTACATTAAGCATCATGCATCTTGTTCTTCACGCCTCTGCGCATAGCTGTCAAGTCTCCCGTTTTGGCCGGGAAACTACCGTATTTTATCCCTCTTTCCCGCCGTCCTCCCCTATTAATATTTTCCCGTAATTCTCCCGTATTTAAAAAAAAACATTCCTCTCCCTCTGCTACAAACTGAGCACTGTCACTTTCGTCTGGCGAAATGCTACCTGCAGTAGCCTGCATGTTTGTTTTCCTCCTCTTTTACTACCAAAGAGGCTAAATGACAAGATGGCTCACTCGTCTATCTTTCTTAACACGGGGTGCATCGGTTCTATAAGCGCATTTAAGCGGATTTATAGGTGAGCATCTGTCAAACATGCGATCTTTGGGGTGAAGACGGGGCAGCTCGCGCGGACACACGGAGAGAGCTGAAGTGATCGTCCTGAAGAGTTATGAGGAAACAAACGCTAATATGAATGATGGCACAAAAGATACGGTTCTTAAGCCGGCTGCCACAGTGTGAGAATATGTTGGTTTTCAACAGGATGAACAAGGTGTGAGCTCATGAACACCTCTGAGCTGATATGTCGCATTTGTTTGAAAGTAGTGGCGGCGAAGATGTGCAGGTGCAGCGGAGCCTTTGTCCTGACAGTCAACACTTACTGAGGCAAAGAACATATAGATAAAAGCCCAAAATGAAGCGCTCACAGACAGTGTAGGTTAAGCTACATTGCAAAAAAAGTGCAGCCCTTCAATACGGCTGAAAAGCCAGCAGTTACAAGCGTTTGACCGATAGTACGAATTGACTGGGATGCAAAGCAACGAGGTAATGGATCTCTTTCTAGTTACCTAGCGGTTTTTGATGTGTGATGTGTGACACAATTTTTTGAATATAATTATTTTTTATTTACATGCAATTTTGCTAAAAGATAGGCCATTTCATTTTCATTGCTTTTTTTTCTCTTTTTTGTTTGTTAAATTTACAATATTTTTTGTTCAATTTATTTTATTTAAAATATCCTGACCTTCCAATTACAGTTAATTATTCTTAAGAAATGAAAGTTTCTTGGATCGTGCACTAGTCTTAAGTGCCAGAGATTTCAGGGAATTATATTCTAGGCTACTATGTTGTACGTTTGGAATTGTCATGCTGCTGCATCTAAGTTTCATACCAAAGCAGTATTTATAATAAATGGCATGCATTGCATTGGCAAACGTATCAGAAATGTATTTCTCTTTAAATTGTTCAGCTTTATTCAGTCAGTTGTTGTTACATCAATAGAATTTAACAGTTTGTCCTGAATGTTTGGGCTAAAATAGTTTCTAACTACACATTTGCATTTTAAACTTTTAAACTTTTAACTGAATATGTGTATTAAATTGTGAGTTTTCTTGCTTATAGACTAGTCGACTAGTCGCAAATAAAATTTGAGACTAGTCGGCGGGGAAATTAGTCGAAATTCCCATCCCTAATGCTAATGAATGCGGCTCGGACCTTCCTCAGAACTCTGCATTGCTTTACAACTTCTTTTTTCAACAACTTACAGGATGCAAAGCAACGAGGTAATGTATCTCTTTCTAGTTACCTAGCGGTAGTTTTTGATGTGTGACATCACGCAATTTTTGGAAAACTTATCATAGTTTTGTAGCCGGCTGTCCGACCCAGCCAGTTTGCTCAGGAATAGCATTTATAGATAACCTATTTTGATGCTATAAAACTCATCTTAAAGTGTGTATTTCGATCAGGCATATATGTAAAAATGAGACTTTTTTGTAATTACTTAGAAACTCCTCATTGCATCTTTAAATAAATAACAAATCAAAGATGTTGTTGCACCCTTGAGTTATGGTCAATGTATTTCTGCCAGAGATCATGAAATAACCTTTTTTTTCAAACAATGTTTCTTTTTTTTTCACAGTAGCATATGTTGTCATTTTCAGAAAGGGTCCCCTGAGGTTAATCTACTTTAGATGGTTACAACATTATGGCTAAAGAAGTCTGGTTTTGTCTGATGGGTACAGCACAAAGAAGTAAATGAGGATATCTGCTCTTCTTCCTAAAATTGAAAAATCAATGGTGATAAATAATTCATAACTCAATATTGATAAAACCACAACAGTCATTCTGGCCGGACTTAAGCAGCCCTACATGAGGTTACAGCTTCCTAAGAAGAAAAAAACTGATCCTGTCCCAAAAAAAAAAAAAAAAAAAAAAAAAAATGGCACCACAATGATTATGGCACCACTCAGGCCTGTCTTCCTTTTGCTGCAGAGAGAATGACTTCTGAAGAGATATATTCCAGGCACAGAGAGAGGAGAGAGTGTTGAGGTGTCACGAGAGAGAGAGAGACCCTGACAGCACTGGAGGTGCAGGGCTGGCAGACTGCTTGGTGTGTAAATACCAATTATGATCAAAAGCTGGTAATTACCAATTGATCTCACAACAATCATTAGAAAGTAATTAGAGTTATTTGTGAAAATAAATGCACAGAGGACGGGGGCCTTGGTTTGGATTCATTTGTTGGCTTTAGTTGTTTCAGTCTAAAATTGCATGCTGACTTTGCTTCTGTGCTCTCCTTCATTTGACACAACTTAAGCTAACAGCATTTCCTTTGTTTCACTAAGAAGAAAAATACTTCTTATTACTTCCCATGACTGGAAAACTGCAAAGAATGAGAGGGCATGCACCACAATGATTATGAGTGTCAGCTTTTGCATGCAGAGAATGACTTCTGACCTTTGTATTTCCCCGGCAAAACATCATCAAAAGAGAAGTTGAGGGTGTCACCGCTGCCGGAGAGAGCCACTGACCGCCGCTCCCCCTGCCGACTCACTGGCTGAAGGGTCACTGACAGGTCATCACAGGATGCTGGAGGTCGAGCAGAGGACACAGGATCAGAATAATGAGTAAGGATAATCTAAATATAATACACCCACAGACTGAATGTCAAACTCTTACCTAAACAATAGACTTTTCCAGAGACAGAAGCCATGAACTGGGTGAAGAGAAGGTCTGTGAGGGGCCGGTCCACGAGGGAGACCTCGAGGGCTTGAGGCTGCAGAGCGAGGCCGGCTTTCACCTCCATGTCAGGAAGCAGCACCTGTGAACGCAAAGACAAAACAACAAAACAAAGCTTTTAATCAAACAAACATCCCCCAAAAATTAACTTTGCTGGCAAAGATGTGAATAAAAAAACTTCACATGAGCAAAAGCAGTTAACCAGCAAAATGATAAAGTGTATTTTAGTATTAGCATATGCTGATTACATGTATTATTGTTTGCCATTATATTTTAACTTATTTTAACCCTCTTTTTCTGTTCTATTTCTACATTTCAGTTCAGATGTTTTTTTTTTTTAATTTTACTAGTTAAATACTTTTCTTTTAATTTATTATGCACCTGATGTTAGGCTTCCTCTTTTTACCATAATATTTATTTAAATCTTATTTTATATTGTTATTATATTGTTCTATTTATTTACGGAGTTACTTACTTTACCCTATAGTATTTCAATCTTATGTCTTACCCATTTTTTTTTTACTATCATTTAGGACTGTCACGATAACAAATTTTGCTGATAAATTTTGCCAGTAAATGATATTATTGTCAATGTTATTTTGAAAGATCATTTTTTTCATTAATGTAATTATATGTCGTAATAAAGTGAGTACACCATGTCAAAAGCAATGAACTTTAATTTCTTAAGAGTATTTAACTGTAATTGGAAGGTTAAGAGTTTCTAAATAAAATAAATTGAACAATATAATAAATTAAACAAAAAAGAGGGAAAAAACAATGAAAATGAAATGGACTCTCTTTTTGGGAAAAACTTCATGTAAAAAAAATCATAATAACCAAAAACAACCAAAAAATAGACTCTGTAAAGAAAAAAAAACAAACTTCAATAAAAACACACACAATAAAAACAAATAAAATGTAGTTTATACAGTTTCAGAATTGTTTGTGACATGTACTTTCTCCCGTCAATTTCTACTGTCTGTGAAACGTTTGTAACATTTCCTGAACTGCTGATTTTCAACCAAATTGAATGGTTGCATTTCTTTTGCAATGTTGTGAATGACACCGTCTGTGAGTGCATGTCCCCTTCTTCGTGGCCACTGCTTTCAAATAAATTCAACATATCGGCTTGTCGGTGTTCATGAGCTCACACCTTTATTATTTTGTATAAGACCAAAATATTCCCACACTGGGGCTGTGGCATCCGACTTCGGAACCGTCGCTTTCATGCCATCATTCATATTTGTGTTTGTTTCCTTGTTACTCCTCATGACACTCGCTTCAGCTCTCTGTGTGTACGCGCAAGCGGCCCCGCCTCCCCCTCAAAGATTGAATGAATGACAGATGGATCACTAACCCAAACCCCGCTCATAGAGAACCAACGCACCCAGGCATTGAGAAAGATGGACGGAGTGACCCATCTTCTCATCCAGCCTGTTTGGTAGAAAGAGAGGAGGAAAGCAAATACGCATGCACGTCAATTTAAGGAGGGTGGCAAACTTACCGAGGACGTTTTTATTTATGGTTTGGTTAATTGATTTATTGATTATTGTGACAGGCCTAGTATCATTTTAGTTTTAGCTCCTGTGTTTCCTCATTTTTAATTCATGATAGCATTTCCTCAGTCTCTAATTCTAGTTCTGTTTTCTGTCAGAATTTCAATTTCATGTCTTTGTGTGTTTGAGTAAGTCAGTGTGTACTGAATGTGGATGGGGGGGGTCTTACATTTTCATTTTATGCAATGATGCAATTTTCTACTTAATATTTCACTTATTTTATTTTTCGTCCCATGTAAAGTAGTGCATTTCAAAGTTCTGTATGAAAAGTGCTACTCAAATGAAGTTTGACTGATAAGTGCATTTCATTTAGCCAGAGGATGAAATCCCACAGATTTGAATTTTTCAGATCAGGAAATGACATAAATAAAATTTGAATCGATAAAATCTCTGCCTTTAGCGACTTGTTCCTTTTAGAATAGATGCTATGGTACATTTAATGTTTTTTAAATCCCTCAATGGCCTTGCTCTTTCTTATTTATGATTTGTTTTTACTCTTATGAGTCCAGTAGAGCCCTCAGTGGTGTTCCAATAGTTCCCAAATTAAGAGGCAATCATATGGTGAAGCATCACTGCACTATTACAGCCCCCGTCTGTGTCTAGTCTACCTGAGGCCTTGAGAAAAGCTCCTACCGTTCATATTTCTAAAGCAAACTTAAGACCTGCCTTTTCAGTTTGGCTATAAGCTGATTCATTTTATAGTCTTAATCTGTTCTGTCTTTCTAAACTACATTATAGTTTCAGGGTTATTGTTTTGTGTTTAATTGCCTCGTTCATTTTCTTATTATCCCATCTTAGCATTTTTTTTAATCACAGTCAACTTTAAGTATTTGTTATTTCTGTACTTTTTATCCATCCATTATCTATTCTGCTTTTCTCTTTCAGGTTCATAGCTGGAGTCTATCCCAGCTGTCATCGGGTGAGAGGCAGGGTACACCCTGAACTGGTCGCCAGCCAATCGCAGGGCCACATAGAGAGACAGACAATCATTCATACTCATACTTAAGGGCAATTTGGAGTCACTAATTAACCTACTGAGCATGTTTTTGATCTGTGGGGGGACTTGAGAGAACCTACACATGCACAGGGAGAAAATGCAAACTCCACACAGAAAGGCCTGACTGACCCCAGGATCGAACCGGCAACCTTGCACGTGCACTACCGGCTGTGGCACCATGCCGTCTCTGCAGTTTTTATCTTATTTTATATTTGGTATTATAGGGTTGTATTTTGTCTGTTCCTTTTTCATTACGGTTTTATTTATCAGTATGGATTTTATCATTTCAGTTTTTGCTCCTGTGTTTCCTCATCCTCAATTTAAGACGGCATTTCCTCAGTCGTCTTGGCCTGTCTTTAGTGTCCCCACTACTTTTGAACCCACCCACCCAAGTCTGAGTGAGTGTATGCTGAATATGGACTGGGACAATTCGGTTCTATAATTTTAGCTTTTATTATTATACATTTCACCGATTTCTTTCTCACTTCTCTTTTTGTGTGTTGGCCTTTTTTTATGGAGAGCATTTTGTGCTAAATCAAATTAAATGAAAGGTGCTATAAAAGTTGGATAGATTGATAGTTGTTTTTGCCCATAAATGCAGACAGTATTTTATTGATTCCCTTAACAATTCCTGTCATGACAAATTCAGCTTTTACATCTAATGCTGTGTTCTATATGAAAAATGCTTAAGCACTCTGCCAGTGTTTACACTCTTGCATGAGGAGAATCTATTTCCAGCGACATACAGACTCTGTTACCCATGAGCACATGTGGTGACTGTTGTAAAGACGTGACCCAAGCCAAAGCATGTGTTTGTTGTGATGCTAATAAATGCAGCTCGGACCTTCCTCAGAACTCTGCATTGCTTTACAACTTCTTTTTTCAACAACTTACAGGTTGCAAAGCGACAAGGTAATTTATCTCTGTCTAGTTACGTAGCGGTAGTTTTTGATGTGTGACAACAAGCAAATTTTGGAAAACTTAGTATCGTAGTTTTGTAGCCGGCTATATATCCCTACTTACAGCCCAGTGCTCTTAGACGTGTCTGAATAATATAAATTTGCTCTAGTTTTAATTGTCTTGTTCCTGAAGTTGAGTATCCAGTCCAGCCCTGTCTGACCCGACCGTGAAGCTAAGGAATAGCATTTATAGATAACCTATTTTGATGCTATAAAACTCATCTTAAAGTGTGTATTTTGATCAGGCATATATCTAAAAGTCAGACATTTTTGTAATTACTTAGAAACTCCTCATAGCATCTTTAAAACTACAAATAGCTTTTTTTGTCAGATTAAGCCACAATTTTGAACACTTCTGTCTCCTTTCTTCATGAATCCTTCTTTGACTACTTTGTTGTTGTTTTTGCTGACTGCCTCTGAAAGTTGGACTTTCTTGATTTGCAAGGCATGCAAAATAAAGTGGAAAAAGCTGCTGAGGGGATTGTTAGGTATAAAGACAAACCAAAATTTTTATTGGTTTCCAAGTAAAGTTGCTTTTCTATCTCCATCTCTACTTTAGACTCATTAACAACGTTAAAAGTAGAAATCATAGATCTGTTACTGTACTATTAAGTTGATTAACACTGCAAATACCAGGATTTTGTCTGTTTAGCTTGCCGAATGTGTAACATAAATGGAAGATTTATCCATCCTAAGGATCAGCAACTTTGGTTGCAGAAAGGAACATATCAAGATAATCCAAACTACAAGAGGGCCAAGTTGTAATGAACTGCAAAATATTTTTAATCCTTACATTTAGTTTATTTATCAAAGACTAACATCATCATTCTTTACAACAGTATTAAATCAGACCAGATATCTAAAAACCAAACCCAAACTTTTGGGGTATTCTTAAATCATTTTGCTCAGAGGAGGACACAGAGCAGCAGCATAAGCAGACGAGGTAATGGGACTCATGGGGCACAAAGCTTAAGTGATTGTGCTGATGACTTCAGGCATTAATACCAATCAGCTTGTTATTACCTCCCCACAGGAGGTTCTGTTTTTGCCAGCGTTCGTCTGACCGTCTGTTTAAGTACAAGATTACTCAAAGAGCTACCAGCAGACTCTGATGTAATTTTCTGGGAGTGTTGGTCATGGTACAAGGAAGAAGTGTTAAGAAGAGCAAACAGTCGTTCACATGCAACAGACAGTCAGGAAAATCAAAGATCTATCATCTTACGTGGACACTGTAGTCTCCTGGTTTGGCCTGGAAGCAGAAAGCCCCCTGAGGGTCTGAGTCGATGGTTTTGCTGGCGATCTTGTCCTGGTCTCGGTGTGTGAGGGTGACCTTGTAGCGGCCCTGCTGCTTCATCCCCTCGGGCAGGCGGCTGATGGAGATCTGGCCACATACACTGAACCTGTGTGAGACCAGCATCAGGGTACAGAGTTAACTTAGAGTCATTTAGTTAGAAATATAATATACTCATTGGCTACACTCTGCTTCAATATACAGTGCATAACAAATGTATTAGACCACCACCCAATATAATGTTTAGGTCACCGTTACCTAAGTTACCACTACCACTAACTTAACAGCATTGGCAATTACCAAAAACATTTTTATGTTTCTGTAATGGCTGATACACCATTATGTAGAAACTCTTTAATCAAAATTATATTTTTAATGCAAAAACATAATTATTATTGTAATCTACACTTTCAGTATTTTACAAAAAAAACCCTGGAAAAACAGTCAAGCACATTTTCATTTCTTTTTTAAAATGTCAAATCATAGTTATTTACTCGCAGTACTGAAGAAAAACATTGGTTTTAGTAGTTGCGTGTCCATGCTTGATTCATTTCTGACTTCTTTGAGAATTCAGCCCAAATTTGGATGTAAGAAGGAGAATTCAGTTTGAAATTCCTCAGTCCTGTTTGTCTGCTTATATTTTTAGTTTCAAGTTTTTGAAAGATTTCTTCAACATTTATGCTTTCTCATTTTAATGGCAGGTGGTCTAACAAATTTGTTTAGCACTGTTTGTGGGACTATTAAGTGTAACTCTTCATTCATATATCAACCAGGACACAAAGAAAATAAAGGTTAACCCCCGAAAAGCAGGGACGAAATTTAGCGTTGAGTGTGTATTTCCACAACACTCATCATCCCCCACTTACTTTAAGGCTTAACAAAAAAAGCAAACAGCAATACTGCACAAGAGGACTCGAATGGTCTCAGTCCAGCATTTAAAGCTGCAATATGCAGTTTATTTTTGTGTCACTGGCCCAAAATATATGATTACCTGTCAACGTCTAATTGCTGCAGCCACATGAGAGATTATTAAATATCTGTGCCCCCTCCTGGATCTGTGTTAAGCCTTTTAAGAATCTAGCAAGGGACACCCACTTCTCAGCCAATCAGGGCTCAGTACAGAAGCAGTGTCCGTATTAGATCCTCTACTTAGGTGCATGTGCTAGTTATATCTAAATGCTTTATCATGTTGTTTAGAAGGCTGCAATAACATTACATCAACCTTGCAGTGCAGATGGATCCACCTGATTCAGTCCCTGTAATCAGGCAGATCCATCTTGCCAAGCTCAAATATACAATGACTGTGAGCAGCCTAAAGTGGGACGGCCCAATCATAGTCTGTCAAAGCAGGAAGAGGTGGGAGATACAAGTGTGAAGACAGCAGGAAAAAGTGACTATTCAGACACAGATTAGCGCTGATGTTAACAGCTTCAGTAGCACTTTTTATGCTGGACCACATTATTTTTAATAAATAAAAACCTAATAACACCACAAACATCTCAGCAGTAAAGATATTTTTGATTCACTTCCGACATGTTTTGAGGAGAGTTTGTTTATGAAGAGGCTCGTTCTGTAGCGCAATAGTGCCTGCCTATTAGATTATCTGATTGGCCTGTAGCAAAAGTGATTGACAGAACAATCATCCAATCACCTGTCAGATATACTTCTGAAAGGCTCTACCCTCCCAAAACACTTTCTATGGCCTAACCCTTTCCCTGAACAGTTCATCCAGTGTCCCAGGTTAATTGTAAAAACAAATAACAAAACAACACATTTTTTCGATAGAGAGTAAATTCTTCTCCACTTCCGACATGTTTTGTTAAGAGTTCTTTTTACAAAGTGTCTCATGTTCTGTCTCTTACATTGCGACACAGCAACCACAACATTATCTGATTGGCCCATAATGAATGTGACTGACAGAACGATCGTCCAATCACCTGCCAGATGTGCTATTAAAGGTTCTGCCCACTCTCAAACACTTTCTATGAGCACTTTCCCAGACAGACTAGTGAAATATACTGAAAGGTACTTTTGGTATGTCAGGTTAGCAGTACCTTTATATAATTTAATGGCAGTTAAAGTTACAATAACACGGTGAAACTTAAGCTCACTGCTACTGAGTCATTGCTAGGAGCACAACTATGGACAGGAGGAGAGAGTAAAAATGCATACACAGTAATCCCAACCAAGAAACACCCGAGCTTTAAATGAAACAAGTTTTAACTGTGGAGTAAGTAAGTGGTGCACAACACAAATTTTTATGAAAAGACACCTCAGTTAAGGACAACAACCTGAACCTGAACTTCAAACCGTCACTGCAGTTTGAGAGCTTAACTACCATAATGCATCTAAAGCTAAAAACCACAAGGTAAAAGTAGATGTTACTAAAAGCGCAAAACAGCTGCAAAGAGACTTCACATAATAGTGATCAGCAGTCATTGCAGGGAAACAGTTGGGAGACTGCTATCAACAAACAGACTAAAATGATATTGCATCTTACATTCAATATCATACAAGGTTTCGTTCAGCAAACTTCTCATTTAAAACTTTTATCTGGTTTCCCTTCTTATTTAAATTAAGGCTACATTTCTACAGTAATGCTTCTCTGTTCAATCTTCATTGCATCTAAATCTTTAGCTCTGTTTTAATGTTTTTTTCTGTTTCTGTCTAAAAATACTTTGCATTACTGCATTAGTTTGCCGAGTGCATTTGACACTTTCTGCAGGAGGTGGCAAGATGAATCACAATAATGAGGCTGAATGTCAAAACCATGGTGGCCAAAGACTTCAGCACAGACCTGCACAGCTTTAATCTTTGTCATAATTGATGAATGTGACGGGACAAGCCAAACATACCCTGCTGTGATGATGTCAGGAAGCTGAGGCGTGTTGGGAGCAATCTTCACTGTGATTGGCTCAAAGAACATGAGCTCCTTGTTGACGCGGATGGTGTATGTTCCAGCTGTCATGTTCTCCAAGCGGAAAGAGCCATCCTCTTTACTGAGGACTGCAAAGGGAGAGCAGTGCAGTGTTAAATGTGTGGAAATGTGAACACTAATGCAAATAATGGTCCATCTGCAGGAAAAACAACATTTTGTTTTATAATGAATGTTACGTATTTGTAGAGGTGGGCCACTGTGGTGCATTTGTGCATTTTGCCAATAATGAAGCAGATGTGTGCACCCAAATGTCATCTATAAATAAATGTAGGTGGTAATTTTCTGTATTTGCTGATGTCAGCCTTCATCATGAGTATATATTAGGCATCACTAGATACATGATAATGAAAATCAGCTTTAGAGAAAGCAAAAACGCCCCGCATTAACACCTCAAGTCTGTTTTATGTCTACTTGTATGTTGTTGTTACTATCTGTCATGTCAGCTCTTGCTGTTGTTGTTTTGTTCCAGCTCCGGATGTTTAACTGCAAACTGCATCAGTAACATTAAATCAATATGCTGGTGCACATGGCACGTTACACGGCTGCCTAAATTCTGTTTAAAACGAATCTACTCTCGGGGTGCTGGTTTGGCGGAGTGGTTAGCAACCAGGTACCCCATATACTTGATTCTGCCGGTCTAGATTCAAATCCCGCCTGTGACCAGTTTGCAGAGTGTCTTATGTGTCTCTCCCCCTTTCACAAGCCTATCCACTGTCTCTCTCCTATCAATAAAGGCACAAAAATGCACAAAAAATACATTAAAAAATTAAAATAAAATAAATAAAATGAATCTACTCTTGTGTCCTGTCTGCCATGATTACTTCCCTGACTGTTGTTTATGCTGACTGCCTCTCAAGAGAGTGTGATGACATGGCCTGATCTCCCCATCCATGTTTGTACTGATTACACATCCATAGTAACTATCTTTATCACCATATGGACATGAGGTCCCTCTGGAATGAGACGCCACATTAATAACTTTCCATTCACTAAAGACAATATGATGAGGACAGATGTACAGTCTGGGCGTTCATACATTTGTTGCATCACACATTTAAATTTAATACCATAAATTCTTATTTTTAGTCCTCTTGTCTCTGTTGTCTGTTATGTATTAGTGCTACACAAATAAGTAATGATTGACTGACTGACAAAACTGTTAATCAAATGTTTATACAATGTGGAATGTATTGATAGAAGAACTGGTAAACATGAAGCAAAATTTAATTAATCTTTCATTTTGAGTATGTTTGTTTTGATCTAATTTTTCAGTTACATGTTTTTTTTTATCCTGTATAAAGGGTAAATAGAGACATTTATCATTGAATTAATTCATCTGAGAATCATGGCATAAGATCTTGAGTTTTTCTGTGTGCTCACCTTTGATTTGGTTGTTGAGGGACACTGTAGCGTCCGGGACACCCTCCCCACCAACACTGTTGAGAACTCGGCCCGTCACTGAGAAGCCCATGACACGGAAGATTGGCTAGAAAAAGCAACAAGGGTGAAATTATTACAACAGGTATAAAATGTACTTGTACAAAAATCAAATCATAAGGTTTGAATTGAATTGAATTGAATTGAATTGAATTGAATTGAATTGAATAGAATTGAATTGATTTATTTATTTCGGTCACGTCAGCGCACTTATACAGCATCACACATTGTCAATAGTTGATCAAATGCACATGTCCGAAAGGGAAGACGGGAGAAGCAGAGCTTATCTAGTCCCATCCCCATTTTCTCAATATTTAGTCTCCTCTTTTCCACATATCATCAAATTATTATCAATTTTTATTCCATTTACAGAAGTATGACATAATTCTTGACTGTCTTTTAGTGTCCGTATTTGACCTATTATGACCAATCCTTTGTTCCACGTAAGGCATAATTCATGACTCTCTTTTTTTTTGTTGTTGTTGTTAGTCCTGGTTAGTGATGTTGGGGTGGTGTGTCCGTGTTGTTTTCTTTTTTTTCCAGGTTTCAAACATGTGTTAAACGTGTGACTCCTCGTCACTCTCCTCTTCACCCAGGCGTGCTCCTGCACTGTCGTCCCGGGCTGACTTACACCATCAGGTCATTCACTATCATTGTTTTGGTACATTTCGTCTTTCCTGTTGTCTTACAGACCAAACAACCCACATGTTTTGTTTCACCATCCTTCATGTCTTTATATATTTTAGATTATACACCCTTAAGTATAGTCATATATCATTTAATCATATATCGTATTCATATCCATCCACCATTTGAGCATTCTTTTCTGAAATTCTTTCATGGTACCGCTGCACCTGGTTTCTTCTTGTAAGCTGTTCCATTGATTGACTCCATTAACTGTGATAGTCATGGCTTTCAATGTGGTTCTTACTTTTGTCTTTTTGAAAATCATAACACCTCTTAAGTTCTGTTTTGTCTCTCTTTTTATGAACCTTGTTTGTAGGTTCCTCGGTAGCTGACCGTGTGCAGCTTTGTACAGTACCTGCACAGTCCTGTATTTTATTAGGTCATATAGTTTTAGGATCTTTGCTGTAATAAACAGCTGATTTGTGTGTGCTCCATAGCTTGCATGGTGAATAATTCTTACTGCTTTTTTCTGGAGTGTTAATATACTTTTAATATTCGTTTTGTAGGTATTTCCCCATATTTCACTGCAGTATTGTATGTGCGGTGCCACCAGGGCCCAGTAAACATTTAAAGTTGACTTACTTAATCTTGATTTTCTTCTTGTAAATATCAGACGATGTTAACTGTTTTGCAAAACAGCAACAAAAACGTAACGCCAAAACTCCCAATAAAGGGATCAAATCAAACACTGCAGACACACTAAAGTATACAAATCACTGACAACATTTCAGTGTACTGAGTTTTTAAAAGAATTCTTAACATTATCCTTAGCAAGTTCATATTATCTAAAAGGGACGATTAAAGAGATAAAAAAAGTACATAAACCTCTCATCTTCAGTCTAATTTTAACAAAAAGAAAAAAGAGCACCGTATAGGTCTGTGATGGGTAACTTTGCTGCAACATGGGCCACATTCATGTTCCCTGTTTTAAAGAGCCAAATGGAAATAAATTAAAATGATACTATTACAATAATCTAATTTACAAGTACTTTAACTTATTAAAATTTAGAATTTATTATAATAGTTAAAAATGTTTCAATCTCAAAACCAAACAATAAAAATAAATCTAATGAGCTGAACACAGATACTTTTTCAGAGGAGTAAGCAATACTCACTTTATTTAGATTATTAGATTGATGTTCAGTTTACCAGTAACTCTCACTGAAATCAAGATTTCTTTTCTATAAGTAACCTACCAAAGGCAGCAGCTGTACAATTTAATTATTGATGGGTATTTTAGTCAATTTGGCTTACTTTTAAACAAACAGCACATAACGTGAACAGAAAAGCAAATAATGTCTAAAAAGATTTTACAAGGAATGAAATAAAACCAGTTCACAAAGACTTTTTTGGAAATATTTTCCATTTTTCATGTTGCAATGTAGTTTTCCCATGCACAGTGCATTGTGCCACAGAGGAATTTGATTTTTTTTTCATCTTAATGGTCATCTTGTAAAGCTGAAAATGACTGGTGGTGTTTGACCACACCTTGTCTAAGTACTACAAACATGTTGGAGGTATAGATCTCCATAACACTTCCACCACTGACTGCTTAAAATTTCTTTTTTTCTTTTCCTGGTTCAAAACAAGCATTTTATGTTTCTTTCCTGAGAAGATAAATGCTCCTAAATAAAAAAATAATAATAACAACAATGATCTCCCTTTGAACTAAATATGTAGATTACATTATTTGGTCAACATGCAAATGACTGTTTGTGGTTTTATAGTCAGCTATCTTTCTGAGAAGTTTTAGGCCTGCCATGTTGTTGTTCCCCAATAACAATCATGATATAAGCCAATAAAGACATCAATCAAACCCCATTTTTATTCAAAAAATCTATTAATTCATCATACAAACTGAGTTTATAATAACGTACTGTCTAGCTCTAACTTAAAGGATAAGTTCGGTTAAGACAGCTTTCACATTGTTTATAGAATGAAGTAGAACAATATACTCACCCTGAAGGCTTTCCTGATCCAAACAGTGCTTCAGGAGATATTTAGATCCAAAGTCGAGCGGCGGATATCTGTACAAACGTAGCACAATAGGGCATGCATAGCGCCGCTCCTAAAACTGCATTAATCGTCCATAAACTCATTATTTCACCAATATTCCATCATGGTCCACTCGCTTTAATCCTACATTACAGTCTGTGTCACTCCAGACATATCTTTGAGCCTCTGCTGACCTCTGAACTGACGAAGAAGACCGGGTGCCTCCGCACATGCGCAGTACTCTCTGGAGCGCTGCCTCCACGTCCTCCTTTCTTTGAGCTCCTTATCTGTAAACTCTGGCTTGAAACTGTAAGGACACCCATCATATTCAAAGTTCTCCTCCACAACATCTTCATCCGACAGATGTTCGTCCATTTTGCACAAAACTGGAAGAAGAAAGTCGATTTGTAGCCGGCGTTTGCCCCTGGAACAAGGAGCCGTACTGCGCATGTGTGGAGGCACCCGGTCTTCTTCGTCAGCTCAGAGGTCAGCAGAGGCTCAAAGACATGTCTGGAGTGACACAGACTGTAATGGAGGAGTAACGCGAGTGGACCATGATGGAATATTGGTGAAATAATGAGTTTATGGACGATTAATGCAGTTTTAGGAGCGGCGCTATGCATACCCTATTGTGCTACGTTTATACGGATATCCGCCACTCGATTTTGGATCTAAATATCTCCCGAAGCACTGTTTGGATCAGGAAAGCCTTCTGGGTGAGTATGTTGTTCTACTTCATTCTATAAACAATGTGAAAGCTGTAGAAACCAAACTTACCCTTTAAGACGATATAATGAAATGATTGACGGTTTAGATAGAGTCTGAAAAGCTCATTACCTCTAGTTTCAAACTGTTGTGTTCCACCTTGAAGTTCATCCTTGAGGGGGCGACATCGAATGTGATCCGCTCTCCCCTGTAGAAAGGAATCTGAAACGAAGGATTAAAGAAGATGAGAGGCAGAAATTCACTCATTCTAAAAGTATTGTAAACGCTGTGGGCAGAAAAAGGTTGAATATCATGACTTTAATTAACCTGACCTTATCACAAGATGGCAGGTCCTGCGGCTCAGTTCTGTCATCCTGTTTCTGTAGCTATTCACTATTTAGACCGACTAACTCGTGCTGGACCACCATTACAGACTGGCATCTACGTAGTCCTCTGCAAAAACCACCCCTGTACCCCAAACTGATCTCAGGCCTTCTTCACAGACATAAACGTACCACTGTGTACTCGCCGCTGGCCAGTGAAGGAAAGGTGAAGGTCCCGTCTTCTCTGGAGAGAGCGCTGCAAAGGTACATCAGAGAGCTGTCACCTGAATCTGCTCCTTCAACCGGGGACAGGTTACATCCACTGACGTCCTGGAAACATTCAGGAAAATACATGAAACTGTTACTGAGTTTAATGGTTGAAACAAAGCTACATGATAATCCAGAAACAGTACAAATGGAGCGCAAATGAAAGATTCAAAAACAAAAGAGGAGTCTTAACCTGTTCGGCCCCAAAGTACCTGATTTTTGTTTACTCCAACAAAAATGTACGAAAAACTATTCATGTAGAAATATAGTCATGTTGCACATCAAATTAAACAGGAAGTTTTTAGCTATACAACCATATAAGCCATTTTTACACACCCCAAACACAACACCAAGCAAATGAATGATCAAATATCCAAATCTGTTTCACTTTGATTCAAACTTGGGTTGCTTTGTATGGATTTCATTGAATGGGAAAATGTAGAGAGTTCTGCATGATTTTTTCTTTCAAGAAACAAACAAAAAAAATATTCGTTTATTTTCTATTTATATTTTTTTCAAGAACACTCAAAAACTGCCAAGCAGAAGAAAATATAAACTGTTGTAATTGGGTGTAGTGAACACCAAAACTGACATAGAAGTGAAATATAAAGTTTGGTATATCAGAAATGTCAAATGGGACTAATGGGGCCAAACTGTGCCACTACTCCGCCTGACCACTCTGTAGTAAAACCTCTCTAACTTTGCTCTGCATCACTTTATCACACTCAAACTTGGCAGAAGTAATGTTCACATATTTTGTCATTCATTCATAGAGCTCTAAAGCTGCAGCTGCATCATTCCAAAGAGATATTAATAAAAAAATAGTTTTTTAGGCGAGGATGAAACCTTCAAATCATTCTGACTTCTATCTTCATTCACTCTGTCCCAGTAACACATGTACTGATAATTACACATGTGGACAAATCTCTTAAGTGTTACTTTCATTACGACACCAAATTAATTCACATAGATCTTGTGGTTGCAGAGATATACTCTTTTCTTTACGAGTATGTCATTTTCAGGCAGATGGTTAAAAAAAGGGCTGCAAAGGTTTACTAAACAGGCTGTAAAATAAGCATTTCATTTATCTCACCAGTGATGTTCACATGTTTTTTGGCAGAATCTGTTTGTTTGTTAGCAAGATAATGCAAAAACTACTGGATGGATTTTGCTGAAATTTTCTGGAGATGTTGGTGATGGCCCAATTTAGAAATGATTCAATTTTGGTGGATATACAGAAATTTGTCTGGATGCAAAAATTCCCAAAATATATAAAACCCCCTACAGTTAACATTGGTCAGAGATTTTAAAAAAACATAAGTCATTTTTTTAAGGGATTCCCTTCCAATTTCACAGGAAAATATGTAAAATTGTCTTTATCACCAAGTTAATGTCATCTGAAATTTATAATGGGACATTCCACTGATGACATTCTTTATTTCATATAAAATCTAAATATTAAGTGATGTTCCCAAAACTTTTTTTGTGTTCATACAGGAAAACAACCTCCATGTATGTGCTGAGTTTGGTCTGGATCCTGGCTCTACCCTAGATCTGGTGATCCAGGACTGTATCTTTTACAGGGGTTGTGGAAAAGCCACTGCCAGCCTTGAGCTGCTTGGCGGAGGTGTGTGCGCTCTGAGGGATTTCTGGTGTACCTCTCTTTTGACTGTGGCGGAGTACAGCAGGAAGGTGACCTCCTTCATGGGCTCTCCATCACTGCGGACCTCCCCAGAGACGTCGTAGCCTCCAACCACCAGATGGTCTGCGGCTGGGGCATTGGCATTGGAAACATGAACTGAGGTAGAGCTCTGAAATAAAAAGTTGGGGGTCATTAACAGTGAGGGCTGGTCCTGTCAGGATCAGAGTGGTTACTGTTAGAAACAATGAGCTACAACAGCTAACTAGACAGGAAACACCATCAGTTGAGCGAGGAAGTGGGCACACAGTTTCTGTTTCTGGTGACAACGTTGTCGTGTAAATGGGGCCTTAAAAAGCGACCTGAAACACCAAATATTCCCACATCTTGTTAACGTGTGGCTACGTCCAAACTGAATGTGGAGTTGAGTTACTGACCTTCTCCAAAGTCCAGGAGGGATGGGCTGCAGTGATTTCATAATTTCCTGGAAGTACTTTCAGAAAGGTGTATCTGTGTTATGAAGACATGAAGAACAGCTCTTTACTACGAATCTCAAAGACATGTGTGTCGACAACATGTGAGTGAGAAGTTAAATGAATGATCGCGTGTGAGCCACTCACTTTCCTCCAGGCTGTGTGACGACACTCTGGAGTTTCTCCTCTGTTCCTACTCGGCTCAGTCGAACTTCAACCCCAGCTGGACCAAGAAGATGGCCTTTACTCAGAACCTGAACAAACAGATACATGAATACGGTGATTACCAAATGTGTTACAGCACATGTCATAAAAATGAAAACAAAAATAAAACAAATATCTGAGAAATCTTTCTAAATATAAGAAAAATGCTATTTTCATTTATTTGGCAAATATAAAGAAGAAATAACAAGCTGAGTTTATCTTCCTATTCACAAATTTGAGCCGCTCACTGGGCTTTCTGAGAGGTCAGAAATCAATCAGGCAGAACATTCAACCACTTCGACGAATGTTTCTGTTCAGGACTGCAATTAAACAACTACATTTTGACATCTTAATCAATATATAATGACGTGGCATAATATTTTCTCTGTTTTTCTTTTTGTAAAACACTAAATTTGAACGTACATGGATAACAATAATATAATTTTAGCATTAAAACCATAATTGTGCTAAAGAGCTTCTACATTCTAACCATTACAGAAACATAAAAAATGATTTTCGTCATTACCAATGCTGTTACTTTAGGAAATGGATGGCATACACCTCATATTAGGTGGTGTTCTGACAAATTTGTGAAGCACGGAATAAATATACAGTATGTGTTACGTTGAAAAGTGATTCTAGATTGTTATTTCAAACAAATAGGCTGACTGAAGTCCAAAATCCTTTGCTTTCCTTAACTTCAGTCATTGACTGCAATGTAGAATTATAAAGAGAAAGACATTTTTTAACAGCTTTATAGAATGACTAATGTAATTAAACTTAAACTGTCATCAACTTCTCAACGGTGTAAAGCACAGGATTCCTATGTGTCACCATTCAAATAAAAGTTCATGAAATGCACAGACAAAAAGTGTAATTCATGGAGCATTTTTTGAGACAAAATACAATAACATCCTTTGAGAGATCGGACTTAGTCAGCAGTAACAGCCATGTTATTGACACTGTGAAAATCACTAATCAATCGTGCTGCTCCTTTCCATTCTTGCTGCCGTCATTAGTCCTCGTGGTTGCTTTTACTTCAGTTCAACAAATACCACCAGCTTGCTGAAACCTTCTCCTTCAACAAAACCTGATGTTTGCAATTTTTCAATCCCCATTTTTCTTATAATCCAGAGAAACCTTCTCTGCTCTGGCATTATCACTGTTGACTTCAGTGTATTCCTGTTTATTAAGCTCATGTGGTAAGGTGACATGAGAGTATTTCTACAATATAAACATCTCCAACATCTTTCTGTCCAAGTACTGGCAGACATCACTTCCCTGCTTAACATTCAGCATGTGTGGCAGTCATCTTTGTTTGCCTCTGGCATTTTGTGTCTCTTGGATTTGCAGCAATGAAAGCAGATGCTTTTGTTGCTTTTATTCAGCTATCAGTACAAATAAAGCCAGAGCTGTCAACTAAGAAGTGCCTTTAAATATCGTAGATCATTTTCTAATTTCTTATTCCTTAATCACAGTATTCAGTTTTGTCCAGAAAAAACAGTTACAAGTGCCAAATGAGCTGGATTGTCCAACCTTTAACAAAGCATGCACAGAGTTGAAATAATGAAATATTCAAAGACTTAAGATGCCCAAAAGTACTCAAGGACTTGACATCACTTCACTTTGCTGTTCATTTGAATACCTTAAAATATTAAAGTGAAAAAGTTTAAATCCCTGCCAAACTTTAAGGCTTTGACTCTTTGTATTGTCGGTTTACTTCTCGACATGTTTGAAATCCTCTGATGTTTTCCTTCACAGAACTCACCGTTCCTGAGACTGAAAAGCCGGTAAAAACGAAGTTGATGTCTTCCTCTTTAGTGCAGATATCACTCACTCCGTCCACATGGAGGTCAACACTAGTCGGCTCTGAAAAAGCAAAAAGAAAGACATGTGAATGCAGCTACATTCAAAATAAAGAGAAAATCATAACATCAAAACCTGCTCTGCACAGGGATTGATTAGCTTAAGAGAGTCGGTCTCACCAAAGCTCCATCCAAGAGGAGGCTCGATCTTTAAGACAAAGTCTCCCTGTGGGGAAAAATCAGTCATTAATATGCAATGATCATAACAGAATTTAAAAGGTTTAGATTCTCAAGGTCAGAAATTTCTTACCTTGTCATACAGAGGGATCATAAAGTAGCCATTGATCGGAGCACAGTCCGTTTGATATTTTAAGGATCCTTGTTTTGTGTAGAGTTTAATCTGTGAAAAAAAAGGGAGTCAGAATATTAATAATAACAACAAAGGCAGAAACCAAAATACTGAGTAACAGAACATTCTGACAAGTAATGTAAATGCTTCAAAGTTCATCAAACTGAGACTAGACAGTGTATCAAATTTTGAGGATAGTGAATTTTTTTTTAATACAAGGATTTATGTGCCAGCCTGGATTTTATAATAAAAACAAGAAAAACACTGACAGCGCAGACCTCCACCCATAATTCCACCCATAATTGTGATTTCCAATCAATATTATAGTCCTAAATTCATTTTATATGCATGTTGTGGAACAAAAGAAATCAATCTGTAAGAAGTGTGATAATTTTTGATATAAATATCATCCAATAGAGGGACCGAGTCAGTAGAGGGTCCTGTAACTTGTTGACTGAACTGATTTGCTGCTGCTTGTACAGATGTTGGTGTTGTGTGCGCTGCAGCGCATCCAGTGGCCAGTCTGTCGGTCAGAGCAAAACCACAGCACTTCTGTGTTGCTCTATGTGGAGTTTTACACACAGACTTCTGCTATGATGGACTATTTCTGTATTGACATTATCTGCAGAACAGCGCCAGGCTTTCTCCATTGGCAAAACTTCCTCCTCTCTGCTGTGTCTGTGAGCAGAACTCTGCATGCACAGCTTTCAGTGCTGATTGGCTGATTGGCGTGCTCTACATGTAACCAGAGCGTGTAACCAATCAGACGGTGGTGTGGGTGGGGCAGAGTAGAGACAGCAGCTGGAGTGGCGTGGAGAACTCTGCTGGCATAGCAAGGGAAGCTGGGAAATGTAGGGACACGGGTTTGAAAAACAAGACGGCAGTTTGCAAATAAACTACAACTCCCACAATGCCGGAAATGAACAGCATTTGCCGTTAAAAACCAGACTGCGTTCCAGTGTTGATTTGGGTCTGTGAATCACAACATCAAAGTTACGATTCATGACTTCATACTGTTCCAGGCATTCTTTCAGTGCAATAAACTAGTCTGAGCACCATTGAGTTCACGTGCATGAATTCACAGGTTTGACTATAGCACCGCCCACTTTTAGCTGGTAAATCACAGGTTACAGGTGGCTTGGAATGCACCCTAAAATGTTTTGTAGTGACGTCAATCTGGATCAGATCAGCAACAAAAAGTACTGGCTTCTGCCTTGGACCAAACCCAACTCTGGTAAAAAAATTTCATGTAAATCCATCCTTTAGCTTTTGCGTAATCTTGCTAACGGACAAACACACATATCCCAGTGAAAACATAACCTCCTTGGTGGAGGTAATAATCTGAAGTGATATATTTTGACTTAGGAAGAAGGATTAAGGAAAATGATGCTAAGTAAAAATATTAATTCAAGAATTACTGACAGCGGGGTGCTGGTTTGGCAGAGTGGTTAGTAACCATGCACATCCCATATACATACTTCTGACGGTCCAGGTTCGAATCCTGCCTGTGACCACTTTGCAGAGTGTCTTCCCTACTCTCTTGCCCTCTTTCACAAGTCACTGTCACTGTCTCTCTCCTTTCAATGAAAGGAGAGAGACAGTGACCCCCCCACCCCCCCACCACCACCACTGACAGTCTCTTCTTTGTAATAAGATGATCTACTTTAAATTAGGAGAGTGAGAAAGTGATGATAATACAGCATGTTAGTACATGTTCCAATGGAATACTGTTTATTAATACATTCTTGATGATTGTTTGTGTTGTAGTTATTGCAGCAGCAACTTGGCAGTAGGCATTCAGTAAGACTTATCATCTCTCTATTACATAAATTATTATTTTGGTCACTTGAATGTTATAAACTATTTTATGGGAATAATATTGAGCGTGCTCAAATAGACTGCTTTGTGAGATAAACTGTAAAATACCTCCCTAACCTTAGCATAGGGATGTATGATATGTAAGATTGTAATTTCAAGGGATAAGCTATAATATCAGTTTGATATCGTAATCGGCTGATGGCAGTCAAAAAGTTAAGTATTGGTATCAGCCAATAAGGATTGGAATAGATCAGATTTTATTGATATCAGTGCTATTAACAACCCTGCTAATCGATCCAATTCTTTAATGATTCCCTTGCTGATTCCTGCAGACTTCCATGTTGGCAAATGTTGGCCTGATAACATCGTAGATAACTGCCTCTGCAGTTATCTTTTGTAAAAAATTAAGCCACATTTCTGATGCCTCTGAACCCTGTTAGTGGAAGGAACTGATAAGGGAATTAAACAGCAAAAAGACTCATGATATCAATTCTCTGATGGAGCTGTTAACGATTCTCGACTGGAATTGGTTTTCATTCCCATCCGTATCTGCCAATATTAAAATTTTGGAATGTATTTACAGCTCATCTATCAACCACATATATCAGGCATATATCAGCTGGAATATCAGCAAATTACACAAATGTACAATATTGATGCACCTGCTCCAAACTGTATGGGTACATTTAAAAATTAAGGTTTTCATTTTTGCAAAGTAAAAGTACTTTTTTGAGTTAAATTTTTTTTTTTCTTGTATCACCTCTGTTTCTCACAAAAATATACAGTTATACTGAAAGAAATAAGTCCATATTTGTTAAGTACAGAGCTTGTGCTCTTGACCAGAAAAATCAGTATTGGGGATAATGAAGTAAAAAACATTGGCATGATGGATATCATCAAAAAGCCAATATTGTGCATCTCTATTTCTACCATTGCTACTTCACAGGAAATTAAAAAAACAACTACTAAATGAATGAATGAATATTGAATAATCCTGGTTACAAATGTTATTTAAGCTCTGTTATTTGGGTAAAAGATTGTATAACCCACCCACCATCATGGACTGTGACCTAATAGCACTGTTAAATAAAAATAATGTAATAAAAAAAGGAGATACAAGGTTTGTGTTCAACAGGGATGACACAATGGTAAATATCAGTGGTACATAACTTTACTGTCTGAGTTTACTTCTGTTGTTGACAGATTAAGTAGGTACAAACACATTTCACATTTTACTTAAAATAATTGAGATATATTTCTACCATGAACAACCAGAGTTTGTAGTATTTTAGATAGATTACACACAGGTTAGTATTAAAGCCACAAAGCTACAGTATATGGAGATATGATTTGAGTTTTCAGACATCGTCCAGCCTCAGTAAATGAAGAAACAATCTCATTGAGCTAATCCCACCAAATCTGTTAATGATCAGGATTAGCACTGAGGGCTGCACTTCCCCGTCTGGCTCCTAAACTCACAGGTTTGGGGTTAGCACTCAGCTAGCTCATGCTAATGATGACTGATCAGTTATAGAAACTGGATTCAAAGATTTCTATGAACCGAGATTACGTCAGTGCTTACAGAAAACAGAACCCTGACTTAATTTAAGATTATATTTATAAAGCCTCTGTCATCATAGTGAGAGAGTGAGAGCCAGCTTGTGTTGAAGCAGTCATTCAAACCAGCCTCCTCCTCCTCCTCCAGCAGCAGCAGCTAGCTGTTAGCTGTTAGCCGGACTCTCACCTCGATCAGGGAGTAGTTGATCTCCACGTCCGACTTCACAAACCCCCCGCAGGCCACCACGATGTCATCGGAGGACACGGTTAGAAACTGGGAGTAGGTGATGCAGAATAAAACCCAAATGGCTCCCACGTCTGCCCGGATTGTAATTCTCAACATTTTGACAGGGTCTCTGCTCTCCGGTTGAGCCGAGCGACAGCACGCTGCCTCCACTTCCGCACCAGCTGAGCTGCTGTCAGCGCGAGGGGAGAGCAGCAGCGGCCTCTGCCGGCGCGGAGGGGGGATCAACTGCAGAGTCATGCTGTCAGACCAGTGCCATTTGGGTCCGCATTGTTTGATGAAGTGTGCAAGGCACAAAACATGTGCCAAAGTATGTAGCCTAAGTAAATACTACATTTTGAAAGACTGACATACTATTTTAATCATTTTCACAAGTACATGGCCATTTTCACATGTCCATATTGACCAACATAATACTTTCATCCAAAATATCACCAAATAAATTAGACTTTAATCAAACCCGAATTATTTTCAGGAGTATAAGTGTAATACACTCCTGATCAAAATCTTAAGACCAGTTGAAAAATTCCTAGAATTTACCTTTTGCACTTTTGGATCTTAATGAGGCTTTAAATAGAGCAACAATATGCAAAAGCAAGAAGGGGGAGTGTGACAAAAGGCACTTTGAAAAAGTAATTTATTGAAAACAACAAGTAAACTGAAATAGGCTTTTTATCAGCTGATCAAAAGTTTAAGACCATCGTTCAAAAAATGACAAAAAACTCTCCAAACCAGAACAAAATATTTTCTCAGTAGGACTCAGTAATGATCAGCTCCACCGTTCTTGTTCATCACTTCAAAAATTCGTTTGGGCATGCTTGATGAGAGTGTTTCCAGGAAGCTTAGGGAACATTGCTCCAAGTGGTGAAGATGGCTTCATGAAGGGCATCAACTGTCTGGAACTGATGGCCATTTTTATAAACTTCCCTTGCCATCCATCCCCAAATGTTCTCTATGGGATTTAAATCAGGGGAACATGCGGGATGGTCCAAAAGAGTGATGTTATTCTCCCTGAAGAAGTCCTTGGTCAAGCGAGCATTGTGAACTGCAGCGTTGTCCTGTTGAAAAACCCAGCTGTTACCACACAGACGAGGGCCCTCAGTCATGAGGGATGCCCGCTGCAACATCTGCACGTAACCAGCCACCGTTTGACGACCCTGCACCACCTGAAGCTCCAGTGTTCCACTGAATGAAAAAGCACCCCAGATCATGATGGACCCCCCTCCACTGTGCTGGGGAGAAAACATCTCAGATGGGATCTCCTTGTCATGCCAGTAACGTTGAAGCCATCTGGACCATAAAGGTTACATTTTTTCTCATCAGAGAATAAAACTTTTTTCCACCTTTCAATGTTCCATGTTTGATGCTCCCTGGTAAAGTCTAAACGGGCAGTTTTGTGGGTTTGAAGGACACTAGTCTTTCAATTAGATTTTTTGTTTTTGAAACCCTTTTCCTGCAGATGCCGTCTGATGGTAATTGCTCTGCAGTCGTCAGCAGTAAGGGCCTTAATTTGGGTCGAGGACCACCCTGTGTCTTGACTGACAGCCAACTGGGTCCTCCGGCTCAGCGCAGGTGTAAATTTTTTGGGTCTACCACTTTTTTTCCATAATGCTCAGGATCTTCAAAAAGTTTAGAGTGACTGTCTTACTGCGTCCAACCTCAGCAGCAATGGCACACTGCGAGAGGCCTCGGTTATGCAGCTCGACGATCCGACCACGTTCAAGAGGAGAAAGCTTCTTAGCTTTAGCCATCAGGAGGGCATGACCGTGTGAATGCCTGACAGAAAATGAACATTTTGAGCAGATTTTGGCTCTAATAGCCTGTGGTCTTAAACTTTTGATCAGCTGATAAACAACCTCTTTCAGTTTACTTGTTGTTTTCAATAAATTACTTTTTCAAAGTTTTGTCACACTCCCCCTTCTTGCTTTAACATATTGTAGCTCTATTTAAAGCCTCATTAAGATCCAAAAGTGCAAAAGCTAAATTCTAGCAATTTTTCAACTGGTCTTAAGATTTTGGTCAGGAGCGTATGTCACTGATTCCATAAAACATATTTATTCAAAATAAAAACATTATTTATTGTAAAAAAAATGTATGATTTGTGTGCGTCCCTCAGTTTGTCTTACTCCCCCTTCACACTCACCGGTTTTGTATATGAATAACTGACTGTTGCTTTAAATAACATCTCAAAGAGGAAGTGATATAATTTAAACCTTTGGAGCAGTCAGGAACAAAAGCAGGCAAGTTCTGGCATTCTTTTTCATTGATTACTTGTTGTTTTTTCATGTTTAATGAGGTCTGTTGAGCTCAACCCATCCACCCCGTCACACAAAACCAACAGGGAAAACAGTTTTTTATGAAAAGTTTAACATTATTAATGTAAAGAAAATGATATTTTCAATTGAAAGTATACCACTTAGGTCAGAAACATGAGCACATGGTGAACAACAGCCATTTAAGATGAAATTTACCACCCTGTCACGTATTATATATACATCATTATATTCAGAGGTGGACAGTAACTAATTGCATTCCCTTGAGTACTGTACTTAAGTCCATTTTTAGAGTATTCATACTTTAATTGAGTGTTTTTTGGAAACGTTTGACTTTTACTCCACTACATTTTAAAGACAAATATTGTACTTTTAACTCCACTACTTTTCTATGAAGGGCCTTATTACCTTTTAAGTACAGCTTTGAAGTCAATGGATGAAATTTTTCTCCTCTAAAATGTGACCTACATGTAAAACAAGACTCAAGCTCGATACATCACACTGACTAAAAGCTCACAGCCGCTCTCCAAGACCAAACTCTTATTTTGAAGCAACTTGGACCCCTCCTCGTCTCAGAGCCCTACATCCAATGTCTTAAAAACCTTTGACTTTTGCCATTATCTCTTTCTTCCTTGTATTTTGTAACTTACCAGTTAGTAAGTTATTGTTGCTCTTATTTTTTCTTTATCAGTTGTTTTGTTTTGTTTTTCTTTCTATTTTTTCTTTAAATTATTATTATTTCCCTTCCATATCTATCCTCATTAGTCCATGTCAGCTTGTGCTCTAAAATATCACACATTTTATTCATTCACACACTCAAACAACAGTACTCTTTGTCATATGAAGACTTGTGACTGATGCCTCTCCTCTCCTATCTAATTTGTATTTTGGACGAGAGGCATGACACAGCCTGAAGTGGTCTTCACAGAGAGACAGATACTCATACCCTTGGGCAATTTGGAGTCACCATTTTACATAATAAGCATGTTTTGGGTCTGTGGGAGGAAGCTGGAGTGCCTGGAGAGAACCCACACATGCACACTAAAACTAATTAAGATGTAAGTGCACATGGGCAAACTGAAACTAAACTAACTGACATATTCCTCAACAAATAAAAAACTATACAAAAATGTTTGACAGAGACTTAATCCAGTTGGACTAATTTGGTCATGTAGGAAGTAGAGACAAGTTAGGAATGTATCCAATCACAGCTACTTTGGATGACTTAATAGGGGCATACAATCACAGCTGCCTTAGCTTGGTGGTGGTGGGATAAGTTGTGGAGCGATCCAATCAGAGCTGCTCTCTTTATGAATTGATATATTCATGTAGAGCAGGTTCACTGTTTGTTGTCAGCTCTGGTATTGTAACTGAGATGCTCTTCCAGGTAGACTAAATAAAGGTGACTGCATTTCACACAAAAGTTCTGTTAATTTAGACATTCAAACTTTACTAGCCTTCAGCAAAGGGTTATTAGATGGTTGATTTTATTTTAAGTGTAAAGCATGAGTTCAGAAATTCAGGGAAACATAAAAATGTCTTAAACTGTATATTTTAGTTGACTTAGTATACAGCAGATTTTGCCAACAAAATATTTTGAAATTTCATCAACCTAAACAAGACTAAAAAAAATAGATGACTAAATAACGATTAAAACAAAAAGATATTTTAGGCAAAAGGCTAAAACTAAATGAAAAAAGGCTGTCAAAATGAACACTGATGCCCAGGAAGATCATGCAACACCCCACACACAAAAGCCCTGTCCAACCCGAGGACTGACCTGGTGGCAAGAAACACAGAATGTTGACGATCATTCAAAAGTCAAGAATGATCCCCCAGGCCTAAAATATTTAAGGTGTAGGTGAAATCTCAAAATGAAAGTCTACAATGGTCAAGAGTATCTTTTAGAAGTGATTTGAAGGTTCTTTTGTTAATTTATAAATCTCTAAATGGTTTCCATCCAGTCTGATTGTGTTCATGTTGTTGTTAAAAAGGATGAAAAATGCATTGAGATGCTGCCATGCAATTGACTGATCAGCTATTTGCCTTAAAAAGCACAAGTTGAACAAGTATTACTGATGGATACATATGCAAACCAGTACTCCAGTGACTCACAGTTAAAGTAGGGATGGTTTAGTACAGCTATTAAAAAAGAACATTGAACAAAGCTTTTATCAGTTGACATTTTTAATATCAATAAATGTTACAAAGTTAAATATAAAAGGAATATAAAACATCTTAAAGATTCAAACAGCTTTTAAATATCATATTTCAATCTACAGACTATCAACCATACATAGAACTCCAGCAGAAGTTAGTCTCTTAAATTCTTCCCAGAGCACATACACGTTTTAAATATTGACATTTTGTAAGGTTTTTAATGTGTCCAATGTAAAGCTATATAATCTTATCCCTTAAACAATTTTACAGTACTTGAATGGAGACATAAAAAAAGAAGAAAGACATTTTATGACAAGACTCATTGAATTGACACAGATCTCTTTTTCACATTCTGATTTAAATTAGTCAACATGAATCCACACTTTAATTTGGATTTTTGTTACATCAGGATTGTAGTGGGTGTATGTTTGGTCAAACCAACTGCACACATTAACGTTATGGTAGGAAGTGTTAAGTAAAATTTAAAAATACATCACAGTATAAAAACACTTAGTGTACAGTTTCCTGAAATAAAACAGAAGCATTAATGTACATCCCAGTATGAAGAAAATGAAAATGAATTTTAGTCCCATGTAATATGAACACTTTTTAAATATTAAAGTCTGAAAAGAAAAAATGCAGGAATAAAGACATTTAAAGTGCAAAACAGAGAAAGTCCAGTGGTAATCAAGTCCTTCTCAGAAGGAAAGAGGCGGTACATTAAAGCTGCGGCTCCACCGAGCAAACCAGTCCAGTCGAATACAGCACACAATTACAGTTTTCTCCACTTTCAAATGAGGAGCAAAGGTGTCAAAAAAAACCAGCCTGTGCCATCACACTTTTTGGCACCCCCCTGAAAGGGTCCCAAGTGAAGCTAAATAAACCTAAAGGGTCAAGTAAGCCATTTAGAGCTTTTTCCATCTTTGTTCACACAAGGGCTGAACCATTTTAGAAAAAAATCTCATCGGGTTTTTCTGGCAGATTTTAATTTGATTCATGATTTTCTTTAAGGCTTCAGTGTAATATTCGCTTTGTTTACAGTGTAGACAACAGTAAGGAAATCAATGATTAGAAACACACTACACATTATTCATCATTTCATATTAATGATAAATGATCTGTTTTCATTATTTAACGGATACTGTACAATATTGAATTGTTCCCAATATCTGATATGCTGATATTTTTTTAATTTATTATCGCTGATACTGATATTTGTGGTCAAGATCTCAAGCTCTGTACTTCACAAAAATGGACTTGTTTCTTTCAGTGTTACAGTATGTTTTTGTGAGGTGTAAAACAAGAAAAACAGCATTTAACTCTTGCAAAAAGTAAACCCTTGATTTTTAAATGTACCCTTGTAGTGATGAGAAGGTGCATCAACATTGCACTTAAGTGTAATTTGCTGATATTCCAGCTGATATATCATCTGTAAATATCTGCAAAAATTTCAGCACCCTGCTACCGATACTTAACTTTTCAGGCTGATATCGACCAAAACCAATATCAAACTGATAATATTGTGCATCCCTAAACTGCAACATGTACTGCTAAACAGAAGTCTTGTACTGTTATTCTGTTAAGCACTCCCGTGAATGCAAATTACCTGCAAATTTGTTAAGAAGTTTGCGTAAAATAGTTGACACAACAGATCTCAGGTCAGTCAGGAGGCTGCAAGAAACTGAAGCTTTGGCAATCACATGATTGTGCTGTCTAAAATTGCAATTTCGATTTGAAACGATAAGTCTTTCAGCTCTAGTTTACAGTGTTGGTTTCCACATGAGGATGCTGTACACGGCTGATCAAACCCTCTCTTCTGTCTCTCATCCTAAACCTCAAGTAAAGCTACAGATGGCAGTGCAAACAGAAAAAAAGATCAGGGTTAACTGCTCCAAACTGTACTGAACTGTTCTGAACCAAACCAGACTGCTCTGACACAGTGGATATTGTTCTTTAAATAGTTTGATCATAATCAAAGTACCAACAGAGGAACACTGAAGGACAAAACATCTTAAAGCACCCAGGGTTAGAGTTCTCACAATAAAAGCTACACGGCAGATTCAAACGGTTTGATTTCAGTCCATCTCTGGTATACAGGCTCAGTCCCTCACACATGAGTGGAGGAGTCAGGAGGCGAGTGTGCGAGAAACACGCTTTCACTGTAATTATTAGCGAAGCTGGTTTCATAGCTGGGGCTGCGAGGCTGCGGTTTGGACACCGGGGATCTAACAGCAGAGGCCTTCTGAGCCTGGCACAGCTTTTGGATCAGAAAACGCTTGTCACGACCTTCCTACAAAACAAAAACAAGAACACACATGTATAATTGAGGGAAATGATGCAGCAATGAGGATGAAACAGAGAACATGAAGACACCAAACTGACCATGACGAGCTGCTCCCTCAGCTGGTTAATCACCCTCTTGTGAGCTCCAGCCAAAGCAATCACATAAAACATGGACAAACTGCAGGGAAAAATAACAGTTTTTCAGTAACATCCAAATAAAGACACGAGTTGTGGAATGAAAAGCCTGAAAAACACTGACCATGTAACAACAAAGAGAGAGACGGCAAAGGCCTCTGATGACAGAGCGATGAGAAGCTTTCTGACTCCATCGGGCAGCTGGGACACGGTCACTGGAAGAACCTCCCATGAGGTGCTGTAATTAACAAATGGTCCACAGGCCTGGGAGCAGCTTATTCTGTGGGATAAGACATGTATGAATACGCCTCAGCAGTGTTCATTTTGACAGCACTTTTTAAATTTAGTTTTAGTTTGAGTCTAGTTTTAGTTGATGAAATGTCACAACATTTTGGTCGACAAAACCTTGTGTAATTTCAGTAAAATATGAAGTGAAAAGTATGAGGAGTTTCCCTTAACTTCTGAAGTCACGTTTTACTCTTGGATCCTGCCACCATCAAGCTAAGACAGCTGTGACTGGATGTCCCTACTAACTCATCCAACTTTTCCAAACAACCAAAGTAGCTGTAATTGGATATATTCCTTACTATTTTCTACATGACCAAATATTTTAGTCTAGTTTTTATTTGTTGATGAACATGTTCAATTTAGTTTTAGTTTTTGTCCATGTGCACATGTTTTATTATACTCAACAAAAATATAAACGCAACACTTTTGTTTTTGCTCCCATTTTTCATGAGATGGACTCAAAGATCTAAAATTCATTCCAGATAAACAATATTACCATTTCTTTCAAATGTTGTTCACAAATCTGTCTAAATGTGTGATAGTGAGCACTTCTGCTTTGCTGAGATAATCCATCCCACCTCACAGGTGTGCCACATCAAGATGCTCATCAGACACCATGATTTGTGCACAGGTGTGCCTTAGACTGTCCACAATAAAAGGCCACCCTGAAATGTGCTTTTTTTTTTGCTTTATTGGGGGTCTGGGGACTCAGAACCAGTCAGTATCTGGTGTGACCACCATTTGCCTCATGCAGTTCAACACATCTTCATCGCATAGAGTTTATCAGATTGTCAATTGTGGCCTGTGGAATGTTGGTCTACTCCTCTTTAATGGCTGTGCGAAGTTGCTGGATATTGGTGGGTACTGGTACACGCTGTCGTATACGTCGGTCAAGCACATCCCGACGATCTGGACTCAGGTTAAGATCCCGATGAGGATGACAAGCATGCAGTTGAGCTTCCCTGAGACGGTTTCTGACAGTTTGTGCAGAAATTCTTTGGTTATGCAAACCAATTGTTTCAGCAGCTGTCTGAGTGGCTGGTCTCAGACAGTCTTGGAGGTGAACCTGCTGGATGTGGAGGTCCTGGGCTGGTGTGGTTACACCTGGTCTGTGGTTGTGAGGCCGGTTGGATGTACTGCCATGTTCTCTGAAACGCCTTTGGAGACGGCTTATGGTGGAGAAATGAACATTCAATGCACGAGCAACAGATCTGGTTGACATTCCTGCTATCAGCATGCCAACTGCATGCTCCCTCAATGCTTGCAACATCTGTGGCATTTTGCTGTGAGACAAAACTGCACATTTCAGGGTGGTCTTTTATTGTGGGCAGTATAAGGTACACCTGTGCACTAATCATGATGTCAGATCAGCATCTTGATGTGGCACACCTGTGAGGTGGGATGGATTATCTCAGCAAAGCAGAAGTGCTCACTATCACACATTTAGACAGATTTGTGAACAACATTTGAAAGAAATGGTAATATTGTTTATCTGGAATGAATTTTAGATCTTTAAGTCCATCTCATGAAAAATGGGAGCAAAAACAAAAGTGTTGCGTTTATATTTTTGTTGAGTATATATATTGTCTGATTTCCATCAGGGGAAAAAAGGTTGTTTGATGAAAACTCTGATAAAAATAGTCAGTCGACAAAATAACAGTCTCAAGAAACAGTTCATGTCAAATAATTTCTTCCAGTATCATTAATCCCAAAGTGGAGTTATAGAATCAGGTGATCGGATGTAACTGGGAGTCGTTTCCAAGCTCCACATCTCACGTTGTCCCGAACACCGAACACAGTATCATGTGGATTTCCTGTTCATTCATGATCAGCAAATGGGTGGTGCAGTTGGATAGTGCGCTTTGTCAGTGATCGGGAGGTTGCAGGTTCAAGCCCAGCTCCACACGGCACATGGAGATGTGTCCTTGTGCAAGACACTTAATCCCAAGTTGCTCCCTCTGCTGCATAAGTGGTGTGTAAATGGGTATGAAAGGGCGTGAATGTGTTAGAGATACTGATGGATAACTAACATAGAAACTCAGCACCATCAGAGTGTGAATGTGTAAGTGTGACCTGTGGTGTAAAGCACCTTTGAGTAGTCAAACACTAGAAAACCGCTATATAAGCTCAAGTCCATTTACCATATATGGATTCATGTCTGGTGTTGGATTTGTATATATATGTATATGTGAATCTTTATATGCATACATGTGTCTATGCATATATATGTATCCATAAAAAGAAGAGCTTTATGCTCTATTGTAAAGTGTCTTTAGATAACATTTGTTATTAATTGGTGCAAAGATTGATTGAATTACTGTTTTTATGTACTCTCGATGCCATTTGAAATGAGAGCACGCTCTCAATGGCATTTCAAGATGAAATCAAGAAATGAATGAATGTTCATCATGAGACTGGAATCCACATTCAAGATTTTCTGCTGCTTAACAGAAGGAAGGTTTTTTCTTGCCAACATGATGGAGGATTCATGATTGGCTGTATGGATTCATGTTGGGTGTCGGATGTATACATATACATCTATCTATCTATCTATCTATCTATCTATCTATCTATCTATCTATCTATCTATCTATCTATCTATCTATCTATCTATATCTATATATATATATATATGTATATATATATAGATATATATGTATATATACATAAATATATATATATATAAACATACATATACACATATATATATACATATACACACATATATATATATACATACATATACACACATATATATATATAAACATACATATACACATATATATATATACATACATATACACACATATATACATATGTATTCATACATATATACATACATATATACATATATACACACACATATATATATTTATAAATAAAATGAAGAGTTTTATGCTCTATTGTAAAGTGTCTTGAGATAACACTTGTTATGAATTTGCGCTATATACATAAAGACTGATTGTGAGAAATATCTATGAACATCTATGAACCTGAAATCTATGAAGTAGAAAGGTATGAAGTAGAACCTGCTCTGTAACATCAGTAAGCTTGTTGTTATGTCTGAAGGGAAGTCAGCCTTTTCCAAGTGGCTCCAAAGACTAAAATTTCAAACAATTAGTCTGCTGTTTCAGTAAAAGCAAGAGTGTATTTTCTGTTCATACCGTGGAAATGCTTGGTAACTCTGTCACAACCAAGTTTACATGCAATGAACTTAACTTCAAATGAAATCCTTGCGTTTAGTCTTTACTGGTGGTGTATGATTCAGGTATTCATCTAGAAGACATTATTTTCCATCTGATCAGGGGCTTTGTGGGGAGTTGAAAGGTGGCTTCATATAATAAAACTGTACTATGAGGTCATTCATGAGGATCTGGGGTAACATTTAAATGACACTTTTTTGAGGTTTGAGAATGTGGTCACCTTACAAAAGCAGCAGAAAAGCTGAGTGACAGAGTTTAATCAAGTAGAGCGGCCTTGCATTACTCACTGTGCTACGCTGACAGTGACAGGCAGACAGGCCAGAGCGAGGCCGATCAGCAGCACAGCCAGGAAGAAGAAGTTGGAGCTGGACGCTCTGAATGGACGTGTGGCTGGACGGCAGTTATTTATCAAAGAGACCTGAGGAGAGGGATCAAATGAATCAATCAAGTGCCCTGCTTCTGACTTTGAAGCATGTTAATAATCCAGCATCTGAGAAAAAAAGCAAGTCACCTTTTTGATGTAGAAGATGAAGAAGTATTTGATGGTGCAGATAGCAGGCAGCATGGGGCTGTAGAACGTGCCGATCCAGCAGATGGTCTGACCATAAACGATCTCTAAGACGTTCTGAGGAATGGCAAACTCCTGCTGGCCCCACCACTTAGCCAGGCCACATTCGCAGTGCCTCACTATCAGCCTGGAAATGAGGGATTAGATAAAGAAAAAGAAACACAGGGAACAGACAGATTATTAAACCTACTCCTACAGCCATATACCTTTAAAGCAGCACTAAGATTCCAGCTTTCCGCTCTCTAGTGGCCTCTGTGGTCGTTGAGTGTAAGTGCACTGTCGTACACCAACGTGCATTTGTTGACATACAGAGGGAGGAGAAGTGAACAGGACGTCCCGGGAGACAAATAAACGCTGTGGTCTGATAAGGTACAGTCTGATCATGTTTTTTTTTTTTAATAAATCATCATGTAGTTACAAGTCCAACAATAGCAGGGCTAAATCAGCATCGTCGGACGTCCCTCCTGGTCTTTCAGCTCACACCAGCGTGTGAACACCAGGTCAAAGTTTATCCCTGTCCGGGCATTTAGCTTGTTACTCTGCAGGTGATACAGAGCCCCTTAGACCATGACAGAGGTGTCACTCAACCTGTTGTAAGATGATATACCATCACAATGACTCTATAAATATATTAGGGTGAAAAAAGTACGTAGTGTTGGTTTAAAATCAGTAGTTAAAAACTTGGACAATAAAGAACACATCATGATAAAAAAAAAAATAACACTCTGATTTTTTTTTAGATTATATGAAAAGTATGTGCATGAAGCAGTTCCAGCTGCTGAGACTTAGTGAGTGTTATTATGTTTATATTAATGAATAATAATAAGAATGATAATATGGCTTTGTCCTGTGGTTTGATGGTCTATACCTCCCATGGCTAACACTGTACAAAAAGTAATACCTGAAATGGTGTACCTGTCTGTGAAGCAATTTACTCCTTCCCTGTCACACTACATGGTGCTTTCTGACACTCAGCAGCTGGAACTTTAGTAACATATTTCATAACATTAATACATATCCTCTACTAAGATGGTAGAGACGTTTTCTTTTTTGAACAACAAACACAAGACTTACTTTCTTGGAAACTCCACAAAGATGGTGACAGCAGCGATGATAATAAAGTCAAAGATGGTCAGTTTGTACATCTCCTGTCCCACACGGGTCTCCCAACACTGTGGATTGACAGGAAACAGACTTAAGTGGCAAACGTACTTAAAACAACATGGAAACATTGAAAAATATCCCAGAGTCTGACCCTGACTGAAATTCCTCTGATCTAATCGGATTTATTCTGATTTTTGTGCCACATTTACTCCAGGTGGCAGAGAGATAAAGACATGGGCAAATAACAGAGCAGACATATCCTTCAGAATATATTAGAGCTGGGTGATATGGCATTTTATTAATATCTCAATATCTTTTAGCCCATATCACAATACAAGATAAATATCTCAATATTTTGCCTTCGCCCTGTGAGACACTTTGACGCTACAATCAAACCACAATGTCAGCACTTAAAATATATATAGATATTTGTTCAATGACATAATTGGGGTTTCCCACAAAGCGTTCTAGCATGAAGTCCTAAGTAGTTTTGGATTTTTTTCAGAGGAAATTCCTTAAAATTTAACAAAGTCTAAGCCACGTGCCAAATGTCACACAGGCACCTTTAAGAACAGAGGCCACTCTGTGCAACACAAACATGAATAAAACATAGTGTTTTCATTTATGAAATAAATTCTCCAATAATAAAATAAAACAAATAATGTACCTTTTCTGCATGACAAAAATACATACAGTAATTAATTCAAAAATACACTGTTACAGTTAAGGATGCACTGAATATATGGTGATCGAATAAATTCGGCCGAATATTGCACAAAAAGCCATATTCTGCCTTCAGTGGAGGGAGGTAATAGCAAGGCCAAAAAGTACAGTGTGAGGCAATGAGGAAGTCAAATACGTCATTGCCTGAGACTGTGGCTAAGCAGACTGGGTCAAAAGGAGAATAATTCATTTGTTGCGTGTTTATGCACTTTAATGCACTTTAGCATTTTTTAATGCATGTTTTGTTTGTTTGAAGGCCTAATATGAATGAAAAACTTTGTTGTGCTTTTGTTGAAAAGCAAAGGTGACTAGAATATTAAAAAAATGTCATAATATTGAATAAACAATTACTTCCTTTTAAAAGCATATGAAAAAAATGCATTCTAAGCTATTTATGCACTATTAAAAAATATAGTGAGCTACTTAGCCTCCGCATTGGATATTCGGTATTCGATATTCGGCCAAGCGTTTATATTTTATCTGGCTTCAGCCACAAGTTTTCATTTTGGTTAATCCCTAGTTACAGTGTTAACAGTAAACAGACTTTTCCACTGAGGTTGACAGTTCTAAAAATCATGAAATATGTAAACGGAGACTGTGAGAAGTGCATCTGTTTGTGCAAATTTCAACAATCCTGTAAACTGGGGCTGCATGATATTACCGGTCTGATGTCAGTATTGGCCAATATCAGCCTAAAACGTTAAGTTTCAGTACTGGCAGATACTGAAATTTTTGCAAATATTTACAGTCGATGTATCAGCAAGACATATTGCCATATATCAGCTGGAATATCAGCAAATAATACAAATGTACAATACTGATGCTCCTTCTCATCACATGGGTACATCATGGGTACAGCAGTGGAGACTGTTGATTCCTACAAGTACTGTGTGTCAGAGATCAACAAAAACTTGCCACATGACCTCAATACATCAAGTTGCAAAGAGGGCCTACAAAGGTTATACTTTCTGTGCAGATTAAAATCTTTTAATGTTGATAAGACCTTGCTAGTTTTATTCTATAGATCTTTCTGCTTAACCCTTTCATGCATGGTTTCCACAACAACAGACAGATATTTGGGATATATATTATAACCTTTAGCTTGCAGCACCATGTCCAATAACCACGTGGGAAATTCCCAAACTCCTGTCATAGGTTTCATAAAAAATATATTTTCATTGTACATTTCAACCATCTCAAGATATTGCATCATAAATTCAAAATAGCCGACGGACAGCAAATTGGGTATTGTGCCTGTATTCAGATTTCACATAGCTGTTTATATTTTCCTTCAAGTTTTGGTGTAATTCACCATTAAATGGTTTGTTTAAACAACAAAAATGTATATACTTTAGATTTCACTTGTTCTTTTATTTACTTTTAAGTTTCACTAAATTACTATATATACCACCGATGCATGGCATCCAATGTATTGGACAGATGCATCACTCTCTCCAAATATAACATTGAAAAAAATGTTGATTTTTAACTTGTTTGAAAATAAAAAACATTTTTAAAAATGAGTCATTTTATCTAATAATCCATGCATGAAAGGGTTAATATCTTTTTATGGAAACCTGTCAGTTAAAAACAAAAATCGTCTGATGAAATCATCCAGGACGCCAGTAGATCATTGGCATACAGCAGCTCTCCCTCTCAGATCTTTAATGGACGAGTTTTTCAGAAGGTACAGTCAATCCTGTCCAGCTCTGATCACCCACTGTTGGAGGAGTTAATTTCTCTCCCCTCATGATGGAGAAACAATGTACCTATGGCACGTACAAATAGGTACAAATTTTCCTTTGTGCCACGAACAATTAATGCAGTCAACTTGCATAATTCTTAATTGCACTGCCCAACCTATTTAATCTTAGTTTAATACTGACAACAGGTTCCACCCATGTCCTCATTTCTTTTTATACTCTTTTAAACTCATTGATTACTTTGTACCTCATTGGGGTTGTTGATGTCAAGTTTGGCCGTGCTGTACACTGCAATGTTGTTTTGTGTCAGTGTTTATTTATTTGTTTGTAGTTATTGATTGTGCTGTTACTGCAGATAAAGTTTCCCCTGCAGGGACAATAAAAGCTCTGAACTGAAGTGAACTGAAGTTAGCAACACTAGAGTGGAGAGGCAGTGGGAGGGGGGGGCTGTTTGGTCACAAAGCATAGAGGCTGTGTATGTGAGACATGGACACAGGGAGAGGAGAGGACGGGAGAAGTAGGTGAAAACTTGTGTAACATGTGAAGAAATGTTCTTCTATTTTAATGCAAAATGAACTAAACTGATATAATGTTGGACAGTGTTTACCATGGAGCTATGCGATTTATCACAAACTGTGGATTTCTGACTCATCCCTGCACTTTATACTCTAAAGTCAGTTGGACTTCTTTAAGTGCACGTCAACTTGGGCACTGGTACGTGTTCATTTACAAAGCCATTGTTGATAAAATTCCTGACTATCTTTCCTCCTTATTTATCTTGAAGGATGGACTACATAACCTGAGATCAATGAGCTTTATACAGTTTGTTGTTCCCAGAGTCCAAACTGAATTGGGAAAGAAGGCTTTTAGGTTCTGTTCACCTTCTGCATGGAATAATCTGCAGACTGAATTTAAGCTGCAGAGCTTGGTGTCTCTGAATGTTTTTAAATCTGCAGTGAAAGCTCTGGAATACAGAAGTTCTGAATGTCACTGTTTTAACTGATGGCTTTTTGTTGTTTTCCTCACTCCTTTGTACTGTATTGAGTCTGTGTGGCTGTTGAAACTGTGTTTTGCTGCCATTCTTGGTCAGGTCTCCCTTTGAAAAGAGATCTGCTGATCTCAATGGGACTAACCTGATTACATAAAGGTTAAATAAAATAAAATAAAAGACACTGCTCTGTGTGACAATCACATATTGAAATAAATCAATATAAATTAAAATCTTGAAATATCACCCATGACTCGAAAATAATTTAACTATACATATCCTCAGCAGTTTCCTCTAGATAGCTTCAGTAAGATACTCAATATCTGAACGACAGGTATTACACATTACCAAAGACAAAGTGCCGCTGACAGCTGAGTCTGTTATGAAGAATGACTTGATTGTGATGAGACATATTCAATTTTCTTACCGAGTAAAGCTCGTGGTTATATCCACAGATGCAATCCTCATCACAGTTAGTAATCTGAGACCAGAGAGAGAAGAGCAAAACTCCAATACTGGTCAAACGCATGAAGACACACCTGTGAGGAGAGATGACAGGGAAAAGGAAAGATGGACAATGAGAGCGATGAAGAAAGAATTTCAGCCATGGTCTTTGATTTGAGTTCTGACAAAAACTGTTTGAGAAACTTTAACAACCTATATGAATCAGACTTCACCTGAAGCTGCTCCCACTGCTGCGTCAGTGTTGTGTGAACGGGCATGAACGAACATGAATGTGTGCTCACACTGATGAAGAACTGACAGAGAAACTCCGACCGGCAGTGAGTGAGTGTGAGAGTGAATGTGTAGATGTGACCTATGCTGCTTTGGGTAATCAAAAGACTAGAAAGGAGGTATACAAGCTCGAGTCCATGTATGATTCACAGTAGGGATGCACTGAAATGAAAATTTGTGGCCAAAGCCAAAGACGAATAAAATATAAACACTTGGTCGAATACCAAATATCCAATGCGGAGGCAAAGTAGTTCACTATATTTTTTAATAGTGCATTAATAGCTTAGAGTACATTTTTAGACATGTTTTTAAAAGAAAGTAATTGTTTATTGAATATTATGACATTTTTTTATATTCCAGTAGCCTTTGCTTTTCAAATTAAGCCCAACAAAGTTTTTTATTCATATTAAGCCTTCAAACAAAACAAAACATGCATTAAAAAAACTGAAGTGCATTGACGTGGATATAAACAAATAAACCAAGAATATCAACAAATAAATAATTGTCCTTTTGACACAAGACTGCTTTAAGGCTGTCACTTTATATTCGATATTTGAGTAACCGATCGAATATGGGAATGAATATCCGTAACCCAATAGTAAGTAAATATTTGAATGTAAAATATTGAGTGTGTGACACATCAGGGTGCCTGGAGCAGTGGACTGTTCTGTCCCACAGAGGGCGCTGTGAGTGCAGCTTGACCATCAGACACATCCGCTGCTCTCTTGACCTCAGTAAGCAAAGAGTTTCCACTCCAAGTGAACATTAACAGCTTTGAATGTTCTGAGGAGAGCTGTGTGGAAGTAGTTTTGGTTCTCCACCATTGATGGCAAACTTAAAATCAAAGACCAGGCTGTGTGTTCTGTGAAATACAGTTTAGTCACTCTTCCTCCACTTTTGCCGTCGGCTTTTCATCCAAGCTATACGGCCGAGTGCAGCGGCGCTTCGTCAAGAGTTTAACCCCGTGTGACTATGTTATGTCGGCAGGGTGGATAAGAGAGTCTCTGTCCCTTACTGGGGTGGGGAGGGAAATGAATAGCTTTGATATTTTGGGTGCATGTTTGAGTTTGATTTTTAGGAAAAGTGACAGCTTTAGTCTGCTTAGCCACAGTTACACACAATGATGTAATTGATTTCATCATTGTGGCGCACGGTACTATTCAGCCTTGCTATTATCTCACTTCACTGAAGGCAGAATATGGCTTTTTTTTGCAATAGTCGGACGAATATAGTAGGCCATCGAATATTCGGTGCATCCTTAATTCACAGTCAGCTCAGAAAACAGATCTTTCTGTAAACTATACAATAACAGCACCATGGACAATAACAAACTACAAACAGCAATGTCCCTGCCAGGACTTAAGAGAAATTCTCTTCCTCAAAGAAAATCTACAGATACATGAGGGTATTATTGACATGTTTGGATCAATAACTCTGTAGGTCAAGTAACAGATAGAAACAGCATCATTCAAGCACAGCTAAAAGAAAATGAGCCAACTTCAGCTTGTTGTTAGGAGACAGTATAAGGATAAACATCAGCCATTACTTTTTGAGACAGTGATAGTCTAATCAAGTAAACACAATCATTTATGACAAGTAGAAATCACTTTAGATTTCGGGTGCTCTAGACTGCCATCAGCAATCATGATCAATTTTCTTTTATTAAGACAATCAACTTCTCAATTATGTAAAGCAAACGAGAGGAGAGTTCACTTAGGGTGAGACGGGAGCTAAAAATAATTATTTTCTTGTTGGTTTTTTTTTTTGTCAAAATTTGCACGTAAACTCCTACTCATAGCTTAAATAGTCCAAAAACACCGGCAACATTGTCAGATTTCTCTTAACTTTAAAATGCCATGTTTTTAAAATGACATTTTTCTATATTTAAGTAATAGACTGTACCAAAACCAACAGAACAAGAGCGCTGACCAATGGCACTAGGATGATAGAAACACTTGAGGAAGAGGTTAAAACTAGCCAGGAGAGCAGGTTTCCCTCGAGTTCATCTGGATGTTCTGAAATATATATTTTACATATTTATTCCAGCAATCGAGGTAGTGTGCAGGTAATATGCTGTTAAGTCTTAGAAGAAAAGCAATAACCTCCTGGGGATTTCTGACTTATTTTTTCTCCCCATAACATCGAACCGTAGGAAGCACATTGATTCACGGGATCAAAAAAAAAATGAGTCACCTGATGATCTCGTTATAACGCAATTACTTAGTAATCAGTGATTAAGTACAAGACAAGACTTCATAATCACAACATCTTTTGTCATAATTACAAAATGAAGAAAGACACCACATTGGCCTCAGCCTCACTCAGAAGCACTAACTGCATATCCATGAAGAGGTAAATTTATATACGGACCTTTTCCAAAAAAATAGAATATCATTGAAAAGTTTATTTATTTATGCAATTCCATTCAGAAAGTGAAACTTCTGTGTATTATAGATTCAGAGCCCACAATTTAAATGATTTCAAGTATTGATTGGTTTATTTTTCAATAATTTGGGTTTCCAGCCCAAAAATCTTTTGAAATCCAGTTTTCGTGGGTTTTATGAGCTGGAAGCCCAGACTATGTAAACATGAACAAATAAATACTTGAAATAATTTAAACTGTGGGCCCTGAATCCACAATCTATGGAAGTTTAACTTTTTGAATGGAATTATGGAAATACACATTTCCATGATATTCTAATTTTTTGGGGAAGGTCTGTATAGGCTTATGAAGAAATTAAAAGCTTTGTTTTATTTTGTATTAGTAACTCTGTGTTAACGACACTGCTTTTGTTATGTTTAACCATATGACGTCGTTACCATGGCAACAGCAAGCTGACATAGCCGTTGCCTCAGCTGTGCTGCTTCAGGATCTAGGATTCTTAAGAGGTGAAGTAAAGTTCTCTGAGTCACTACCAAACTCGACTGAATGCATTTTAGATGCATGAATTTGTATCTGTGAAACATTCCATGTTGTTTCAGCTGCTCCTGCAGAAAGACAGCCACATCAGCACGTCAGTCTGAGAGACTCCAGATGCCTGTGCAGTGTTGACAAACCAATATTATCACCATCCTGATGTTTGAAAACATCAGGATTTCCCAGGGTCTAAAACTGAGAAGATGGTAACAGCAGATTAACTGTGGCAGCACCATCACTGCCACAGTGAGAGGATTTACACACGTTTCCTTTTCTTTATCTTTTCCCATTATTATGAAATCATGATCTCGTAATTACAAGATAAGGTGTCTCATTTTTTTTTTTATCCAGTGAATTCAATGTGCTTCCACAGAACCAAAATCAACACAATGTGATGTCTTTACTTATAACATACAGGCTTCTCGAAATAAAACAATAATTATCCATATAGCCTTTTCCATTTAAATTCATCAAATAGTTTAGTTTGTGGTGAAAAAGCACATTAGTCCTGGCAGCTCTTACTGCAAACACATTTTTTGCTGATCATTAAGGCTGGCAGCGATTCTGTCTCAACCAGTAACATCAATACAAGTTTATGATATATCTCTTGAAAATATTACATTAACCTTGGAAACCCAATTTCTGTCCAGCCCCACTCTGAATGAGAACAGTTTTCTGATTAACAGCATGGAGGAAAGAAATGTCCACTGTACCTCATGAGGGTGAAGCGGATCTCAAAGGCGGGGGAATAGTCCTCGTAATTGATGATGACAGAGAAGAGGAGCGGAGTGATGAAGTTGGCCAAGGTGATAACAATCGAGGGGAGATACTCGTAGATCAGGTCCACGACGAAGTTTTCCTGTAGTCAGAGCATATACATGTTTAATCTGATCATAAGTACAGATGTTAACAGGCTGATGCTGGGTTTACTTAGAAAAATCAGGGCATTTTCTAGTTTGAAAGTTTTTTATATTATTAAATGAAGTTGTATTTACAACCACAAAAGTATCATGTCATCACCTTAATTTTATTGAGCTGTGCCTCCTGAGAAACTGTGGTGGCCACATAAATGCTGTAAAAACAACCGGCCAGAACAGCGATGACAAAAAGGTTGAGGATGAGGCGGAGGAGGTAAATCCTGCACTTGTCTTTGCGTGTGCGATCCGCTATCTTCTGTTTGATCCTCTCCTCCTCCAAATCAGTCTGGGGATGAAACAACATGTTATTTGGATTAAGACAGGGAAATTTTCATTGATGCAATAAGAAAAAAACAAAAATGAGTAAATACAAAGAATAGAAAGAGATGAAAGACACGCTGTGACACCGCAAACAGAATCATAATGAAACATGAATAAAAAACATATAGAAAGTGTTTTGTAGATCATATCAGTTTGTTTTTAATTGATTGCACACATCCAACTGCTTCAACAGCACCTTAGGGGTGTTCATCCCACTTCAATTAGGTCGATACCACGATTTGGTCAAGTCCCAATTGAGCTTGTTATTGCGTTTTTGTCACATTCACTTACGGAGACACGTAGGAACAATGCTGTCAAATTTCCTTGAACGGGACACAGTCAGGGCACAATCAGATACGTCCTTGTCGGTCATCCTCAGAAAGCTTTCAGGATTGAGCCCTGTACATGCCACGCCAATACCGTTCGCCTTAGGACTTCATTAGGCTTCTACCTCACTATACTGAGAATGGTGATTCTCCACGACACTTTTGAACTGTTCAAAACTGTCAGGACCCTTTTCAGTTTCCTGCTGTTCATCCAGGACTATACAGCGCTGATCCAGACCAAGTAGCGCATGCACCAAGACCAAAGCTTGTTTCATCAGGATTATGACAATCGTGCACAATCACCATGAGAAACCAGAATGTGTGACTGGAGATTAATGAAAACATCTTTTAGAGCTGTTAGAACTGTGCATCTTCACTAGTCTCACTATTTAAATATAACTATTCAGGTAACAGTTCATTTCTATTGGATATCATGATGCATCAGGATCCAACACAGTGAGCAATATTACTGAATTTCAATATTACTGGACCGGGCTACTTATTGGATTTATAAAAAAATCACCAGTCAGATAAATAGAAACTCCTTTAAACCTCAGCCAAGGAGGTTATACACAAAAACTACTGGATGGATTTTGCTGAAAATTTTCAGGAGATGTTGGTAATGTCCCAACATAAAAATGATACGATTTTTGGTGATAATCCAGATAACAGCTGTTGCTCAACAACTGTCTAACTAAAAATTATGACTAACATGATGCTAAGAGCTAGGTGTGGGTTTTAGGGGTCAATGAATCATATTATGATGGTAAAGTCAGATTTTATATAAATAACGAACTCAAATTCCTCTTCGTCTGTCAGTTACTCTTTGTGTGTACACTTCTCTTATGATGTGTAGAGATGAACACACAAAAAAAGACAAAAAAAATCTCATGGAATTTTTAAAAGACATCATGGATTTTAGAAAGTATTAAACATTTTTCTAATTCCCCTTAAAATTAAGACCTAAGACAACCTTAGATTAAAAATGTCTTATTAAAGAGAGTAGTTCAGAAACATGTCATCAATATGATCATTTAGATATAAAGAACTAATAGTTACTCTGACCTTATTTTATCCTTTTTGTTTGATTGTTTTTGCTCAGTAACTGTCTAACTAATAATAATAATCAACATGATTCTGAGAGCTAGCTAGGCCTGGGCAAAAAATCAAATAAGAAAAAAAATCGAGCTGGCAAGTCAAATCGATTCGTTTTTCCTGAAACTCTTGTTGAACGATTTTATTTTTTTACTTCAACCCATTCATTTCACATTCCCGAGGACCGGGGCTTTCTGTAGTCTGTATGTCTCTCTCCTCCCCCGAGACGTCACGCGCATTAACAACATAGACAACATAGCGGCAGCGGCCGTAACCGCACCTACCGTACTTACTTTAAGTTACAGTATGCACTTCAGACATATAATTTTCATTTTCCAGCTGTCGCTGACACTTGAGTTGAGTTTTCTATTACAAACTGTGAGTTACCTGTAACCAGTGTGTTACCTGTTGAGTTTTGGTTACCTCAGGCATTTTGTTGCTCGCACTTTGAGGCACTGTTCTCATTACTTTGTACACTTTTACATTTTTTACGACAAGAGTTGAGTTTTCCATAAAGACTTTTATTTTTTTAAAATAAGTGTTACCTCAGGCATTTTGTTATCCCCTGGTTAATTCAAACAAGTGTATAAAAATACAGTGCACGGGCACTTTGTGTCGATTTCCTAGTTGATTTTTTGACCTGGAGGCACTTTAAATGTATATTTTAAGTATAAATAAATGTATATTTTGGAAATAAATTTACAGTGAGTAGATATTTCATTTTAAATGGGGCAGGGGCATTGAATCGAATCGTGAAAGTTTTTTGGAAAAAAAATTTGGAATTTTTTGGGGGGGAGGGGGCAATCGCCCAGGTCTAGTGCTGGGTTCGGGTTTTTAGGGTCAAGGAATCATATCTTGATCGTAACGTTTTCTCATAATAAATCTCACAGGTCACATCTTCCTTTACTTGTTCTTTTCCTTACATTAACAGCTCCAAAACTGCTTCAGTATCGCAGCAGCCTCTGCAGGGTTAAATGATTATTAACTAAATCTGCATCAATGCATCTTTATCTACATCTGCATCATGATGCATCGATTATAGGATTATTTTTGACACCCCTAACATCTAACACATGCATGCACAGAGAGAACAAGCAAGTTCCACACAGAAAGGCCTCGGGGGGAGTCGAACCAGCAGACCTCTTTGTGCCACAATGTTCCGTCTAAACTTATTTTGGAGGATGTTGCAGGCATCACTTTCACTGTGAATGTGTGTCTAACAAAACCTTAAGGTATCAGTTTAACATTTAATTTATTGTCATTGTGCCACATTCAGCTAAATATAATCAGCAAAGAATTCTCAAATGGCTGTTTTCTGTTTCTATTTAATTTTCCAACAAGCTCCAAACTATATTGAGGCTAAAATTGTATACTTCTTATATTTTCCCTGATATATCAGTCTGAAATTATGCAGATCCTCCAATACTCAGGAAAACAAATTAATCTCAAGAGAGTATGTAAGCAGGCTTAACCTTCTTCTACTGCTCCTGCTAAATTTAATCCAATAAATGTTCAACAGAAACTATCAGCCGACCTTGAGCTCATAGAGCAAACTGCTTCTCTTCAGCCTCGCAGCATTCTCATTGGTGATGCAGAAGTCCCAGCCAGCAAAAATCTTGTTGCAAAAGCTCTGAAAGCGATCCTCATCCTGCACCAAGTTCCGTTTGAATCCTGTGGCAGACCTTCAAGCAAATGGATCAAAAGTGAGAAAAAATTTCTGGGACATTTCTGCCAAACAGTTTCTCTGAAGGATGGTTGTAGTTTTCAGCACCTTTTAACAATCCAGATGAGACTGAGGAAGAGGTAGGCTATCGTGACCAACAGGTAGGCCAGGGGCAAATTGTAAGTGATATTTGGAAAGTGGATTTTGTCTGCCTTGTAATAGCCGTAGAAAAGATACGTCTGCTCCAGGAAGCCCTGCAGGTTGAGAATAAAATATGAGTGAAGAGACTGAACAGACGCCATTTTTCTCCAACAGAGACCATTAAGTGTAAATTATGAGACTTACTCCACCAGACAGCAGATCTGTGATGTGCTCATGAAAGATGACCAGACCGCGACGAGTAGTGCTCGGATACTTACTGCACACACTCCCTGCAGGCAAACAGAGGACTGAGCATGAGCCACAAAACCAGGATCAGTACTTTTAATGAGAACGACAAGGAGAATGATGGGGCTCTAGTTTTAATTTCAATATGCAATTCTACATTTAAGAATAAAAAAGACCGAAGATTGCATCGGGTAGTGTTTAGCTCATCTATGCCTGTAAAAAAAAAAGAATCAGAACCAGAATCACCTTTATTGATCGGGAATGTTAGACATGTAAGGAATTTGACGTCAGTTCACTTCACTCTCTAATGGCCCTTTTCCATTAGCCCTACTCTACTCTACTCTACTCGACTCTACCCTGCTCTACTCTACATCGCCTTGTGCTGCTTTTACATTAGCCCCAGTCGCCTGCCCAATGGAGTGCAGTGTCACTGAGCGGTCATTTTGAGCTCGACACAACAATCTGTGGCTTTTTGTCACAAACCGAGTAAAAAAGGAAAGCAGAAGAAGGCTGCAGGTGGCAAGTAGAAATACCCCTTGAGAAGCACAGGAGAGTTTTAGAAGCTATACAACAGAATGAAGCCGAGGACGAGAGCAATCCAGCTGCAAAGAAAAGACGTATGAGGGTAAGCTAACGGTAGCTACCGCTAGCATGCTAGGTCGTTGTGCTCATGACTCATCGATGACCACATTGTCTGACCAATCAGTAGCCGGCAGTCGGTGACGTCATCTTTCAGTATCCACTCAGCTCGCTTGGAACCAGAGCGGAGAAGGTACTAAAACTAGCTTGTTTTAGGAGGTACCATGCTAGTGGAAACACGCTACAAATCGAGTAGGGCCAAGTAGAGTAGGGCCAAGGCGTGCTAGTGGAAAAAGGCCATAACATTGTGAAGTTATGAACACAATAAAAAAATGACAAAAAATCTAATGCAGTTTTAAAAGACAACATAGATTTTAGAAAGTATTAAACACTTTCTAAATTCCCTTTAGAATTAAGATTAAGGCAACCTTAGATCTAACAAGTCTAACTGAAGAGTGTTTCAAGGAATAGCAGGGACAATGTAGCTTAGAAATATGTCATATATATGATCCTTTAGATACTAAGAATTGATAGTTACACTGACCTGGTGTTATACTTTTTGTTTGTTTTAATAAGTTTAAATCAAACAGCTCAGCTCACCATCATGGATGTTGTAGGTGATATTCCCTGAGGCACTGGGGGCGATGATGATGGGAAGCATGACGAAGCTGAACATGAGAAGAAAGATGATCAAGTTGAGCATCACCAGGAAGCGCAGGAAGGAGAAGTAAGACAGGATCCCTGTGCCAAACATTCCTGTAACACAGAGGAAAGGCAGGAATGGACTTTAGAGCAACAACACTCACTTTTTCTACAGAGCAGGAGTGAAGTTACTGATTTCTGCCAGAGCCAAAATCAATACATGTCTCTGGGGCTATACATGCAGTTTTGATCTCTCACCCTCAATCAGGTGGATGTCTCCCCTCCAGAGCTTCAGGGAGTTTACCCATTCTTCAGCATCCTCCCTCAGCCTCCTCAGGTGTCTGCGGGTGCTTTTCCTCAGGTGGCTGAAGCTGCTCAGGTCTTTGGCTTGCTCCATACGCTGCGTGCTGACAAAAAAAACAAAAATACATGTTAACACTGTGGGAAAACTTAAACACCAGCACCTTTAACTTGATTTTAGTCTTTTGCCTAAAATATATTTTAGTTTTAGTCATAATTCAGTCATTTAAAGAGTTTTAATCTTAGTCTAGTTTTAGTTGATGAAACTTCACATCATTTTAGTCAGAGACATTTACTGTAAGCTTAGTCGACTAAAATATGAAGTGTAAGGCTGTTTTTTGTTTCCTTGAATTTCTAGAGTCATGTTTTACACTTGGATAAAATCAAACATCTAATAACCCTTTATTGAATGATAGTGAAGTCTGAATGGATGAATGAACAGAAACAGAAACAGGTCAGCCGATCAGCTTCTCCAAAAGGTCCCTAAGACCAAGCGGAAGCTCAGAGGGGACTGTTGCAACCCCAAAACTTTGGAACGGGCTGCCTCAAAATATTAAACAGGCCTCGTCTCTGCCTGTTTTTAAATCCTTCCTAAAGACCCACCTTTTCTCCCTGGCTTATGATGCACGGTAGTTCGCGATTTAATTATTACTATTATTTTATTTTGATTGCTTCTTCTGCGTTTTTTATTCATTTTAATTTGTTTCATGTCTTTTAAATTGTTCCTTGTCTTTGAAAATTCATTTTACTCATGTTTTATGTCTATTCTTTTATCTCGTATTTTATTTATTCTCCTGTACAGCACTTTGTTTCAACTATGGTTGTTTTTTTAAAGCGCTTAACAAATAAAGTTGGATTGGATTGGATTGGACAGAAACAAATTAAAGTTTTGCAGACATCTTTATTTCGGCTACCTGGCAGAGCGTCTTAGTTTAGGGCTGAATGGTATGGACAAAATTCCATACTCAAATTCATGTCAGATATCTTGATATCAATACGATACGACATGACTACAGGTCCGATGAAAACAAAGGATTTTTAAGAAAAATAAAAACATAATACAAAAGAGTGTGGAAAGCGCAACTTTTATTAATAAGAAATCTGTATCGTTTATATTGTTTTACCGATATTAATTTCTTAAATGTTCAAATCTTAATTTAGATACAATAACGCTATATCGTTCATCCCTATCTCAGTTACAATACCAGATCTGACAACAGTGAACCTGCTCTACATGAATATATCAATTCATAAAGAGAGCAGCTCTGATTGGATCGCTCCACAACTTCTCCCACCACCACCAAGCTAAGGCAGCTGTGATTGGATGTATTCCTAACTTGTCTCTACTTTCTACATGACCAAATTAGGTCTGATTGGATTAAGTCTCTGTCCAACATTTTTGACTAGTTTTTATTCGGTGTTGAAAATGTCAGTTCATTAGTTTTTGTCCTTGTGCACTTGTTCTGTTAGTTACTGTCTTGTTTTCATCAGGGGAAAAAAGGCTGTTTGATGATTAAAATAATCAGCCAACAAATTTAACTTCTTAACTTAAATTTAACCTCTTCATGTGAAACAACATTTAAGATATATGAGGAACAAATGTGAATAGAAAAAGTTAAGACGTGTTTGTGTCTACTTGTCTCTGCGTTTCTCAGCCATGGACTTGGGCAGCTCCCTGATGGGTTTGTCCTCCGTCAGGGTCTTCTGTTTCTCTCCTCGTCGGCTGAACGTGGCGAGGCTCCATTTCCCGCTGCCAGAGGAGCCGAGTCGAGCTCTGGAGCTGCCTCTGCGCTTGGGGCCAGCATTCGACGACTTTCTGCGATACAGCAGGGACTGGTAGCTGGGCAGCTGGTCCAGCAGGGGGTTACTGGTGACTCTTCCACTCCGATCAGTGAAGAAGACTTGAAAAGGAAGGAGCAAATATTATTAGACTGTTTTAGGGATGTGTTTAATATTACAGTTTATGGTCTCTTTTTTCCTACTCTAGACTAAAAAAACACTTTATTCTGTATATGAAGTAAGTCCATTACTCCTCATAAACCATTTATTTATCTACATTGTAACAGAAATGAGTGTCAATATCAAACCATAAAACATGAAGGCTGCTGTGGGTTAAACATCAGACATGGGCATGTAGAAATTGCAGAATACATTGCTTTGGATTATAAACAAAGAATTATACAATACAGCAAAAAGAAAACACAAGGTTTGTACAGGTGCTCTGAAATCTTGGGAATTTCTTTACATTTTCATATTCCAATTATTTTTGTTATTGAATTTCATTTTTTTGACAATACTAACAAGAACTAATAAAACAAAGCAGAACTGAGACACAAGAAAAAGGCAAACAAAACAAAACAAACCCACCCCCAAATGGCACTGCATTGCATAAACAATTACATACAGACAAGTTATTATGACCTTTTTAAGTTTGGAAAGTCTAACTTACAAGACAGACAAAAAAGTGTTTTCATCAGTGATGTTTCAAACCTAAAGAGTTGTGACAACGTATAAAATGTAGACAGAATACTGTGATCTGCACATTGATTTAAACTACGCTGAGTCAAATACAGCATAATGAGACAGTATTTAATTATTTTAATATGAAAATTGTTTCTAAGGAAACATAAATTAATGGTTAATTTGCAGACTGTAACATGTTGGAAAAACACTAAGTACAAGAGCAGGAGTCTATCAAAGTGTAAAAATCATCTTTCTTCTTCAGCACTCATCAAGAATCTGTAGTTTTGTAACAAAAAATATAGAAAGTCATGGATGCATAATATTGGACTTCTTGCCGATATGCTGATATTTCTGAACTCATTATCGCTCAAACTGATATTTCCAATAAAGAGCACTGTCTTTCCTTCAAGAAAATGGACCTGATGCTTTTAATGTGATGGTAATTTTTTAAATGAACAAATTTAGAACAAGAAAAACAAAATGTAACTCTTGATAAAAGGAAATCTTAAACTTCAATATGCACCCACTAGGGCTGAAAGATTTATCTTTTCAGATTGAAATCCTGATTTCAGACAACAAAGGATTTCAGGAAAAGACCTAATTGGGGTTTTACTGGCAGACATTGTGATTTCAATTTGATTCTTCAAATCAATACAGTATCTACAATGTTTTCAGTATAGACAACAGTAAGGAAACCAATAATCAAAAGCACAACACATTGCTCATCATCTAACATTGATGATGAATAATGTGTTTACATATTTTAAGGGATACGTCCGTAAATGCTAATTGCCTTTAAATCTTTAAACTGGCGCTTCAGACGACACAACAGATCCTGGGTAAGTCAGCTTTGCCGATCACATGATTGTGTTGTCTGAACTTGCGATTTCGATCCCATAACTATAAATCTCTCAGCACAAGCTCTCAGGCTCAGAAAGGCTGGTGACCCCAGGTCTAACCCTAACATTGGGTGGTGGTCTGATACATTTGTTAAGCACAGTAAAAGTACAGAAAAGTGGGAACAATTCTTTATTTTCTTGAACTTATTGCCAGTTTTGGGATTTACTGAATAATAAATGTTTCTGATAATTATCAAGTCTTGCAGCCTTCACCCCTGTGCTTTGGAGATTAAACTCTAAAGTTCAAACATCTGAAAAACAAGTGTCAGACAGCTGATGGAAACAGGACTGATCTGCTGATGGCTGCTTTTGTTCCCCTTGTTGAGTTTCTGCAATGACACTCAGGCTAACTGAGAAGAAACTCAGACAGTAACAACTGCCCACAGTGGAGTTTCGACAGAGCAAACAAAGCCAAACAGCTCTTTTATTACGATATGTTATCTTCTCAAATAAAGACTTATTCTTATCAAATCATTAACAACAGTTCAGAGCAGTTAGCCGTGTGTGTCAGCCGTTAAAACTCGGGTTAGCAGAGCGAGCTAACAGGCTAAAGCTGGGTTAAAGTTTTCAAGGATGAGACTTTCACAATTCCACTTTACAGACAAAAATAAGCTGCTCACTGTACCTGAGTCGACCTCCATCGTTCCCCTTGACCGAAACGACTAAAATGAGTTAAGTATGAGTGAAAAAAACAAACGTGACAGACTTTTAGTCAGCAGGGAGTCGACTCTCTGCTGTCAGGAAGACGCTGAGCCTTTCCCAGGAACGACTTCCTGACTGCGGACACTGATCCTGGAGCAGGAGCAGCTCCGATACAGTACAGCCTACAGCTAAAGCAATAGAAACTTCACCTGAATAAAAAAGGTGATTTTTATTTGGATTTAATTTTTCAATTCAAGCACACGGAAGAGGGTCATTTTAAATGGAGAAACTAATTTTCAAAAGGTCGAGATTAAAGTTGAAATGAAGAGAATAAAGTCGAAATTTTGAGATAAAAGTGACGACATAAAAGCTGAAATGTCGACAATAAAGTTGAAATATAATTTGTGATAAAGTTAAAGGTAAAATCAATTCAAATTTATTTATAAAGCACTTTATAACACTCGGAGTTGACCAAAGTGCTTTCCAGATAAAAATAGATAACAAGATAGGATATAAAAGCAGATTAAAATAAAAGCAACAATGGATTAAAAAGTGTTCAACTTTAATCGCAACATTTCTGCTATTTTCCTCTAAATCTCGACTGTTTGACTCTAACACAAAGTTTCGACTTAATTCTTTTCATTTCAATATTGTTTCACTTTAATGTTGACTTCCCCGAAATTATTTTCTCCATCAAACATGCCTCTTATACTCTCCCCCTACAAACAGACACAAATGGACAAAATAATAAAAAAAAAAATAGGCTAAATAAAAATTAAAAATAAAGTTAAAATAAAGTTTTTCACATGGTGGTTACATTAAATTAAACACCCACACACACACACACACACACATATATATATATATATATATATATATATATATATATATATATATATATATATATATAGATATATAGATATATACATATATATATATACATATATGTATATATATATATATATATATATATATATATATATATATATATATATATATATTATATATTTCAATATAATTATTATTATTTCAAACTGTTCAAAAATGTAATAGGATGTCAAATATCTTGTCTGCCATGATGACCCTTTCTTTTCTTTGTTATTTATGTGTGTATGCATATGTATATGTGTATACGTGTATCTATACTGTATATCCTCATCACCATTACCAACTATCTTGTCAAAATAATTAACTACGACAATGTCCCAAAATGGAAAATTCTAATTTATATTGTGTTTTTATTTATATATTTGTCTGGTCTTGTTTAGTTTGCCCTTTAACTTCTGCTCTTGCTAACTGTATATCCAATCAGAGAATCTACCTGCCCAGTTGTGCCTTACATCAACCACAAACTACTGAAACCTTTCTTGTTTGTCTATACTCTGTAATTAATAATGATTATGTTATTTTATTTTTCTCTCTCCTTTGTCTCTCTTTTGTCACTGTCAATGTTACTATTTTCACTAATAAATTAAAAAAAGAAATTTCTCATAATAAATTGAGGATCCTTACAAATAAGAAAAGGAACCTCAATTCTAGTATAAAACTGGCCCCTGTCCTCTGGAGTTTTTTTTTTATTTATTTTTTTTTAACATGACCTGATTAATCTCTAAAGTTGACTTTGAAAAGTGTGAGCCTCTTTACTGCTATACTATAACTATATAGCACCTTTCATTCCAGTGCAGCCCAAAGTGCTTGACAAAATAAGTTTGTGGAAAATAGGGATAATTTAAACAAAAGTTAAACATGAATAAAGACAACAAGCAGCAGTAAAATAAATCAAATCAGTGATGTCCCTCAGTTTTGGGTCATTAAATTAAACGTTGCTTCTCTAGAGTTCTTGTGTGTTTCTTTTACTCCTCAAAAAAGATAACAGAAGAGCAAAAGGTTTCAAATGGTGAAGTATGAGGTAAAAAAAGACAATGATAAAACAAAGTTATATTTTAAGGACGTTTCAAGATTGTATGTATTCATTTGATCTTGTTGTTTTCAGCTCAGCTCCTACAGTCAGTCTCAAACACACCGTATGCAAACATTTCTGACAGTTGTTTGTTAAATGCAACGAATGTGCCATTGAAACCAAGACAAACTGAAATTTTTGATCTCTTCTTTTAAAGCAGAAGACAGGCTCTTTATTATATCTGTGTGTTAATCCAATTCTCCAGCAGATGGCGCCAAGTTATAAAGGTGAGTGTGAGTGTTTGACTCTTTACATTAGTTCACACAAATCAGTGTAACTGGCTGCTAATCATTGACATAACCTACATAACATATACTTTACATGTATTATACAGAATATAACACTTTGCTTTAGAGGTCTGCAAATTTCATAGCACTTAGGTAATAATTAGACAAAGTTTTTTCTTATTCTTTGAAAAAAAAAAAAAAGAAAAAAAAAAAAGAGTTGGGTCCAAAGAAAAATGTGCAGATTGTGTGAGTTCATGTTATTATGTTATCATGGCAAGATCCTCAAAAGGATTGCAATGTTTTTGTGACTGCTAAACCTGTTCAAATAATTATCAGCTATTAGGAAAATGAATTATTCACTGAACATTTCAAAGCTAATTATCACAGGAAACAATGAACCTAACTTCTGTATTCAAGACCTAAACAGCTATTTATCACCTACTACTCTGGAAATAGCAGAATAATTAATTTCGAATAAATAATTTCCTAATTGTCACCTTCTTACCTTGCAATTAAGAGTAAATTTGGAAGAAACAGGAAAAAACAGTAACCTATAAATTGTGACTTGCAACAATAAATTTGGACATTATTTTAAAGAAGTTATGTGCTAATTTTCACCTTATTCTCATGAAATTTTGGGGGTATTTCAAAGAAATAGGAAAAAACTTTGTCAAATTATTACCTGAGTGTGATGAAATTTGCGGACCTCTAAATTAAAGTATTACCTATGTTGCTATAATTTTCCCCATCTTACAGGGTTCCATTGTGGTACAATTGTAACATTTACAGGGTTAATCTTTAAAAATTAATGAATATTTAAGGAGTGTGATACTGACTAAAGCTATTTGATATATAATCAAGCCTTAAAAGTTGGAAAATGATATCAATATATCGGATCTCTACAGAGCTAGCTTGTAAAAAGTGCATTTTTCTGCACTTAGCAGTATGATTGTGATTAATACTAGAATGTTCTCTGGGTTTAAATCTACTTTAAAGAATATATACTTAATGTGTTCCCCACTTTTCACATAGGTGCATTTAACTCACTGGTTTTAGCTGTTACCCTGCTAATGTTTGTTAGATACCTAAATGAAATAAAAAATAAAAATAAATTATGACAATAGTTAACAGGACCATTAATACATAGGTAGGTGTGATTACAATAACACTTTGAGAATTTTAGATTTGAACAAAGAGGGACATGGATACACCTCTATAATGAGAACATACTCCAGAGCTATGATTTAGAGCATGAGGGTGTCAATATTTAATATAGCTGTTTTCTTAAAAAGCCGACAGGGACTTTAAAATCTTCAAAAGTATTTTTAAGTAGTGTAGTATCATCTGCTACCCACACTTTCATTAATGCAAACAAGAGAAACTCCTCCAAATTCATTTCTCTTTGTAAGCTCAGTTTAACCCTCTATTGCATGGAATATTACTTAACAATGGTAAAAAAAAATGTGTTGAATGCTTTTATCACTTAAAATGGCCTAAATAATAGATAAATGAAAAAAAATCTTGAAAAAAGTTTAAAGGGGGGGTCATTGATCAATTATATGCAATCATGGAAAGTACCATAAATCAACATTTTTTATCAAAAAGGCATTTTATTTAAAACAAGACTCAACATATTCATGTCATACTCATCGAAAAAGAATAAATAAACATTTATACAGTGAAAACATCGTACAATTTCAACAGTTATCTAAAACATCTGCTAATAAAAATCCCAAACCTGGCTCAATAAAGTGCAATCTATCATTCTTTATTTTCATTTCATTCAGTTTTTTTTTCTGTTTCATTTCAACTGATTTGATCTGATTTCATTTCATGCCTTGTGAAAGTCAGCAAAGCAGCTCCTCTCAACGTCTGCAAATAGAAACCCAAAACCTTGAACCTGTTTTAATTAGGGTCGATCTATCATTCTTATTTTTTATATTTCATTTAGTTGTTTTTTTCTGTTTTATTTCATTTGATTAATTTGATTTCAACTCATTTCAGTTGATTTTGATCTGATTCCTCCTCTAGTTTGACAGTTTATTTCTACCCTGCTCTCTTTCCCTCCCCTGTAGAAGTAGCTGGGATGCATCTTTGTATGGAGGAAATTGGATACTATGTTAACCCTATAAAGCTAATTGTATCATATTTGATACATACTTTTATAATACCTCTTTCTACTCAATATGATCAACAAATTACAAAAAAACCCATCTGAATAAAATCAGATAAATGATAAAAATGTCCTCAAATGGATTATCAGTTGCCAAAAACACCTAATGTATCAAATGAGATATGTAAAATCTATATGTTGAATTTTATGGACATTTTGATTTTTATGGATTTTAGCAGAAATTGAAACAAACATTTCAGCTCCAAAAAATTAGAATTTTCTGGCTATAATCTTCGGTCTTGGGCCTTAAAGGGTTAAAGATAGCCAGCAACATGCCTTAAATTACAAAATATAAAAAATATAAATGTTATTAGTTTTAAAACATAAGCCAAAGGTGTAAACCGTCTCAGGATAGTTTCATGCTATGTAAATGAACGGAACTCCATTAGGTTGAATACACTAGGAATTTTCCATATTTGCATATTGTTGCCATGTGGCAACAAATCTGTTTTGGCATATTACAAAAAATGTATAACGACAAAATTGAATTAAATGTAAAAAAAAAAAAAAAAATTACTTACCCCAGATAGCGATTTAATTTTTTATTTGGTGAAAATACTCCAACAATTCTAAATAAAAGACAAGCTTGGAGAGCCCCAGACTGTTATGTTTGGATGTCAAATGTCCATTAGCAAAAGGAGCTGGCAAACAAGATCTCCTGGTCGTGCGACCTCATAAATTCTATTTCCTGCAAAGTAAAAGCCCCCTTTTCAAACCGAAATGTAAAAACATACATTTAGTTTCAAAGCTTTTTAGAAAAATGAAGATAAAGTAATTGTTGCCATATGGCAACACTATGCAGTAGAGGGTTAATAGTTGTCCAGGAGTCTGTGGTTGTGAATCTAAATTAAATGGATTACACCACCATCCAGTGTAGTCCAATCCAATCCAGTACCAGTGCTGCGCTAAATTAACAGCATTGGTAAGTACCAAAATAATTTCCTTAATCAAACCTATTCATGTAATGTGAACATTATTTTTGGTGTCCATGAATTTCAAATTTATTGTTTAACAAAAAAAAAAAAAAAACAGGAAAATTCCAAAGTACCTCGTCATTTCTTTCTTTTTTATTGGAGTTTTTTTCTTTTCCAATTACAAACAGAAAAAGAACAAATCCAATACATTAATAAAAAACAACGAATGAGTAAATCAATAAAATACATATAAGTAAAAGCAAATGAAATACCACAATAACAACTGGAAAACAAACAAACAAAAAACACCAACAATAACATAACACAAACTGGAGTGTATCCAGTTTGTGTTATGTGATTTTTTAAATTTGGATTATCTTTGTTATAGTAGCCTAATCTATAAATGGATTCCATATTGAGCAAAACTTTTTAACCGTTCTTCTTAGAGTAAGTTTTATTGTTTTCTAACTGTAAATGTTTCATTACATCATTCATTAAAGCCTGATAAGCTGGAGGGTTTTTTTGTTTCCTGTTCAGCAGAGTTATTCTTCTTGTGTCATAAAGCAAACCACGTTCTTCAATTGATAAAGAGAGCTCCAAAGCAGCTGACCCAACTCCAAACATTACAAGACCTGGGTCTGTTGGACATGTTTCTGGAAAATCTCAGATAAACTTTGAAATATCCTGATCCAATAAGTGGTGATATTTGAACAAGTCCAGGACACATGAGCCAGACCACAACGATCACAGAGAGGATTTACAACAGGGAACATTTTTGAAAGTTTCAACTTTGATAAATGAAGCCTGTGCTGTACCTCGTCATTTCTTGATAGAAGTGTAAATTTCAGTTATTTATTTGCATTCTTGAACAGAAAAATAAGTTTTAGTGTTAAACCCTATCATGCCAATTGTATCATATTTGATTCATACTTTGATAAAACATCTTTCTACTCAATATGATCAACAAATTACAAAAAAAAACATCTGAATAAAATCAGATAAATGATAAAAATGTCCTCAAATGGATTATCAGTTGCCAAAAACACCTAATGTATCAAATGAGATACGTAAAATCTATATGTTGAATTTTATGGACATTTGATTTTTGTAGGATTTTAGCAGAAAGTGAAATAAAAATATCCAAAAAATTATAATTTTCTGGCTATAATCTTCGGTCTCGGGCCTTAAAGGGTTAAATGATGCTTCATTTATTAATATTTTGCATATATTTTTTAACAACAACATTTTTTTTTACATTTGTAAGACTTAAAAAATACTCTTATTTTCTTATTGTTACAGTGAGTGGTCTAAAAAAATTAGATAAGCAACACACAGACTAAAGAACAGCTTCTACCCAAGAGCTGTCGTTGCCCTGAACGCCGCAGACTCCACCAAACAACAAAAATAAGCCAAATCCTGTGAAATAAGGAACTTCTGTTTCATATCAAGTGCAATAATCCTTTGAACACAATATCCCGGTTGTTTTCTCATTTATATTCGCATTTTTCCCTATTCTATTTTTTCTATTCTAACTTAAATTACATTTGTTCTATTTTGTTATTTGTGTTATTATTGTACACCTTCTGCTTCTTTTGCACTGTCTGTGAGAGCGGCTATTTTTAATTTTGTTGCACCTTTTGATACAATGACAATGAAAGAAATCTGATTCTTCTGACAGAAAAAAGAATTTTTGAACTTGTTTGTCCATCATTACAAATGTTGTCTTTCACAGCTTTGTTGATTTTTTTATTAGAAAACAAAAAGCAAAATGCAATGCAAATTATCTTAACTGGGCAACTATATTTGTGACATTCAGAAAAATTGGTGGAACTGGCAGGAGTGTGGCCAACCAGCTCGTCCAAGGTTTTCACCTCTGAAATCATGAAGTTACTTTACTTTTAAACACTTTTTCTTTCACTTTTTCTTAAAAAAAAAAAAATCATGGTTGCTGAAAGTATTTTAAAACTCCGCTAATCCCAAGGATTGAAATGTAGCTGATGTTTGTGCACAGTTTTGACTTTGGACTGTATCAAACTGTTTCCAGTGGATCGTGTCTAAGTTTATAGTGTTATGACAACTGTTCGTTTCAACTTTGAGGTTGTTTCAAGCACATTTTGTTCATTTTTTTTGTGCATGCATGTGTGTTTATGTGTTCGGAGGTACAAGCCCTTATCCATCCATCCATCCATCCATCCAGTAAACCATCTACCTACCTACCTGTAACACCGCACATTCGTCAAACACATTCCATCACGTGTCACATGTATGAAAATTTTTAATGATTGTCATCACACCTCAAAGGATCATCATAAAGTTTTCTAAAGCTATCCAGGAGCAGTGGACTTTTGCCCTTATGGCTTCGCTCAGCACACGTTTCCTGGTAGCAGACAGTCCTTTTTTTATTATCTTAGTGTTCATGCTTCTCAGAATGAGTCAAAGACTAGCACCTGAGACTTGAGGACTGCTTTCAGAACAATAGAGGATTCATTTGTTGTTTGTCATTTTTACAAACCTACATCTTCTTGTCAGGAATGTTGTTTTTGGTCTTTCTCTAAAAATTACCATACAGCTACCAGGTGAGTCGGATTTTCTCAGTATGTTACGATTATGTGATGTTTTCATTTGTAAATCTATAACAGGCCTCTCGTTCATTTGTGAACTCACTGTATAATGTTTATCATATTTAGCACTACACTGTAAAAAGGCTAGTTGTTTTAACTTAAAAAGGTTAGTGTCAGGGCTGCCTTAAAGTTTTAAGTTTTCTGAATTTAGAAATTTAAGTTCAGTTGAATTAAGAACGATTCAGATCAAGTGAACTTCTTAAGTTCAATAAACTTGCTATTAAGTCAGATCTGCTTGAATTGTTTAGTTTAACAAACTTCTAAAAGCAATCCAATTTCAATAGTATTGTTTTATGCCAACAAAGTAATGAAACTTCTTTAAACTCCAGTTTTAAAGGTAAAACAACTTGATCTGAAGTTCAGCTCACTGATGATTTTGAGCTAAATTGACTTATTGCATTTGGATTTAACTTAATATTTCTCTTTAACCTCTACCCGTTTTGTTCTGATTTGACAAAAGTTTATAAAATCAAATTGGTAACACTTTACTTAAAGGTCTAGTTCATAATGCATTAGAGACACATGCATAATACATTATAATGCATGTATAATGCTTCATAAGTGTCATTATAATGGTGTATAACCATGTATAAGAACTTGTACCAAGGTTTATAAAGTAATACAAGTGTGGACATAATGTATTATAATCAAACCTTTATAATGTTTTATACCTGCATACTCTATGCAGGTATAAAACATTAAAAAGCCTATAGCCCTATAAAGCCTACATTATAAAGCCTTTATAAAACACTATAGAGGCTTGATTATAATACAGTACGCCCACACTTGTAATACTTTATAAACCTTGGTACAAGTTCTTTTACATGGTTATACACCATTATAATGACACTTATGAAGAATTATACATGCATTATAACGTCTTATGCATGTGCCTCTAATACATGTTAAACTAGACCTTTAAGTAAAGTGTTGCCATAAACTTAATATTTGCTTTAAGAAAAACAATCTTAAAAGCAGAAAAAAAGTCTAATATTTAAAGGGTATTATTGCCAGACAAAGCAAAACAACTTCTGTTCTTCATGATTTAATAACAACTGGCAATTTTTATCACATGTTCAATGTGGAAAGCAAAACAGCTCTGAACAGATTCAAGATACATTTGACACAAAAAAGTGCTTGTTTGTGGGAAAAATGCATCCTCATCCACAAATGTTCTTTAACTTTTACTAAAATTCGTCTGGCTTGCATGACGTCTCGTTTGGTGGAAAACGAGCTTATAGCTCACATCTTTAACTGTGTTATTTCTTTTTTCATATTTGTGGATGAGGATCAGTGAGCTGAACTTCAGATCAAGCTGTTTTACCTTTAAAACTGGAGTTTAAAGAAGTTTAATTACTCTGTTGGCATAAAACAATACTATTGGGATTGGATTGCTTTTAGAAGTTTGTTAAACTAAACAATTCAAGTAGAGCTGACAATAGCAAGTTTATTGAACTTAAGAAGTTCACTTGATCTGAATCATTCTTAATTCAGCTGAACTTAAATTTCTAAATTCAGCAAACTTAAAATTTTAAGGCAGCCCTGACACTAACTTTTTTAAGTTAAAACAACTAGCCTTTTTACAGTGTACATGGTTTTTTTTTTTTTTTAATTCCTTGTCATTCAGATTTTTAACTCTGCTATCCTTCAGTAACTCTGTGACACAACCATGCAGCAGGGGTACTACCTGCATTGAAACTGAACCTTTTGTATGAATTATTGATGAATAGATGAGGATGGACCAGGAGATTAAATTACACACGATTCCCTGTGTCAATGTAGCCGTCACTCAGAGACGCATGGTCAGAGCTTCAAAGTTTAGACAGCAACCTGAGACTAAATACATCATAGTATGGATACACATACCCTCAGCGCTCTCACAATGTTAGTGTTATTTTAACGTAACACACCTCATGTCTTCTTTCATCAGAGCAAGAGTCAGACTGACTGCAGCTGACTGAGCCACTCGTTTTCAGGGAAGAGTGAAATCTACATTTTGGAGGATCTGATGACAAGTTACGGCAGAGGGGGATTTTACAACCATGCCTACCATGACAGCGAGACCCTGGAGGTGGACAGAAGGTTGGTTATTACATAAGAATGACAAGTGTGTTGACAGAGTTTTATTCTGGGGAAACTTCCTTAGTATGATTCATCAGACATTTTATTAGAAGGAGATCTCTGTTGTTTGGATATTTAATCTAACTTCATGTTCAGTGTATTAAGATAAGATAAGGTGGAATTCCTACAGTAACAAATACAATATAATCCTGACTATTTGACACCACCTCTGAAATAAGACGTTTAAGCCCCCTTTCCAAAAATGTTCAAATACAGAAATCAGTTTTACCACTTTTTTTTAAGTTTCTGTTTGATGACAGATAACTGAAGAGGAATCTAAATATAGTATATCTGGATTTAATTAAAAGCTCATTCAGACAGCCTGTCTATACTTAAACAAACAGCAGTAAAAGATGCTGTAAAACAGCCCTATGTAGGAGCAAAGCTGACATTACAGTTTATTTAATGCAGATTTTTAAATTGCACTGGACTTTTTTTAGCTATTAAGTGTCCAAGTAAAGCTTTTATAATTTGCTTACTTGTTAAGAATGGCATAGAAGTGTGTAGTGAGGCTACTTTAGCATGTAAAGGTGGTCTTTTAACAAAAAATATGATTATCCAAGCCTTTGTTTCATTGATTATTTCAGCAAGTATGTAAAGTTTTTAATTACTGCTGATTAAAAATAAATGTTAATCAGACTTTGAACATGGCAAAATTGTTGGTCTAAGTATTTGAAGAGCTGCAGATTTTCTGTGATGTTTCACCATAAACATCAGAGACTGGTTATCCAGTTAATGGTTGGAGTACTTTGAGCTGATAAAAAAGTTACAAGCAAGGGCACAAGACGATTATGCTTACACATGTATCAAATTTTAATGCAGATGGGCTACAGCAGCAGAGAACCACTAGTCCCACTCCTGTCAGCCAAGAACAGAAACAAAAAGACAAAAATCTGAATGAGTTAACCAAAACTGAATTACAGAAGTTTGAAGGTATATTGCCTAAGAAAAGTTGCATTATGATGGTAAGAAGCACTGGATACAGGAAATCAAGGATTCCAACCTTTTATCTGTCGGACAGCCCTCTTGATGTGTGTGAGGACATTAAATATCTTGGTCATGTTTTGTCTAGTGACTGGATGGATGACAAAGACATCTATAGACAGCGTTGTAAATTATATGCTCAGGCGAACATGCTGATTAGGACATTTTCTCTGTGTTCTGTCTCTGTTAAGTGCTCACTTTTCAGGGCCTATACCCCACTGTACACTGCTCAGTTGTGGTCTGACTTCAAGACACTGAGTATGCAGCTGTTCAACTGAGGCTGCAGCTTCATGTCCCAAGGTGGCATAGTGCCAACGTGTGAGGCTCTTTTAAGAAAGATGATGTTCAACTTTATGTGTCAACTTGATCATTCTGAGAACAGCATAATAGAAGCTTTTGTCAGCCAAAAGAAAAGCTGCTATAGATTTACCTCCAAGCTGAGATGACATTGGTGTAATAGGCTACATAAACTCTAATACTTACAGCTCTGTACCTTATGTATTTCAGCTTCTTTTTATATACTGCCTATTTTTACAATTGTCTTTTCTGTTTTGTTTTTTATATGGACCTGTGTCTGCAATAAAGATTTATTATTGCCTGGTCTAATAAGCTATCTGCTGCAACATTCAGATATAGGATCAGGTTTAGGGCTAACAACATGAAAGCAAGGACCCTTCCTGCCTTGTACCAACGGTTGAGCTAGTGATGGTTGTGTCATGGTTTCTATTTGCACACTTTGGGTCCTTTAGCACATTTGGATTGTGATGGAGTGGGATATTTGCCCTCAAAATCCGCAGTAACTGTTTGATGCCATCATGCCAACATGGGCCTAAACCAGGAATGTTTCCATCACCTTGTTGAATCACTGCCATGAAGAATTAAGACAGTTCTGGAGACAAAAGGGGGCAAATAGGTTCTAGCAAGGTGTGCTTACTTACTTGACAAGCGTAAGTCCTCTTAGAGCACTGTGAACCTCTTTGTCACCATTTTTCAGGCTGTTTTCAGACTGAAAGCACCTCCAAAGTCCTTAATGGCCTCCACTCATAACTTAAGACCCAGTGTTGTAAGAGAGATTAATTTAGTTTATATGTATGGAAGCTTAAAGTTTAGAGACTTGAAAATGTTTGAAAAGCTTAACAGGGTCAACGGAGATAACTTTGGCCTGTTATTGTATTCTGACTTTCTCTGTGTGGTAAAATATTGAAGAGAAAAGCATAGATCCTTCTGTAGAACCTGAACGAAGAGACTAACAGCGTATTATAACAGATAATAGTGTTATCACCATGACCTGATTATTTACCCTCTTTATTAACTGTTGACCTCAGTAAGTGTGCCGATCATAAACATGAGCTGTCTGACCTCATTATTAAATGTTTTCTTTAGGTCTGCTAACAAAACCTACAATGCCAACCCATACCCCGGGGCAGAACCAAGGGTCAACACTCATTATACAGCAGCCGTAAAGCCAAACAGAAATGAGGAAGCAGGAAGATGGCAGGAGGAGGACTGGAGGGGGGTTGAGAGGATCCCCATGGAGCCGATGTCAACAGGGAGTTCTTCACAGGAGCAGGACCAGGGTGAGTTGACCTACAAGAGGTTAAAGACTGAAAAAAAGAAACAGCTTAAGACCTTATACACTGTTTGATTTCTGTATTATGTTTTGTTATTAAAAAGCAACAGTGCCTGTGGAAGTGGAAGCCTGTAGTAACATATTTAACTCAATCCAAATGTAAGGTCAACATGGCCCCTTTCCTTTTCTCTTCATGTTTCATCAGCTAAGTTTATTTTATATATCATTCTTATTGCCTATTTGTTTGTCTTCTAGCTGAAAATGAAACAACGCTATAACTTGTCAGTATTGTCAGAATGTTTGAGGTTCTGTCTGAGCTCAATGCCAGGGAACCTGTTCCAATAAATGTTTAAAAAAGCAGCAGTAACAGCAGAGAGACCATTTATTCACATGGACTTTCTGCTTGTTAGTATGCTAATGTACAAAATACAGGCTGCTTATTTGTCATAAATGTCATATTAGTATCTATATTCAACCATGAGCATGTTCTGTTAGTTTAAAGGGACTGTGAGGAGTTTCTAAGTAATTACAAAAAAGTCTCACTTTTATATGCCTGATCGATATACACACTTTAAGATGAGTTTTATAGCATCAAAATAGGTTATCTATAGATGCTGTTCCTTAGCTTTGCGGTTGGGTAGGACAGGGCTGGACTGGCCTGGATACTCAACTTCAGGAACAAGACAATTAAAACAAGAGCAAATTTATATTATTCAGACACGTCTTAGAGCACCGGGCTGTAAGTAGCGATATATAGCCGGCTACAAAACTACGATACTAAGTTTTCCAAAAATTGCTTGTTGTCACACATCAAGAACTACTGCTACGTAACTAGAAAGAGATACATTACCCTGTCGCTTTGCATCCTGTAAGTTGTTGAAAAAAGAAGTTGTAAAGCAATGCAGAGCTCTGAGGAAGGTCTGAGCTGCATTTTTATTAGCATCAAAACAAACGCACGCTTCGGCTTGGGTTGCGTCTTTAGGTGCGTTCCAGTTGTAGTCAGAAGAAGGAATTTCAGGGTTCCAAGTAGGAAACTGCAACTGGAACGCCCCCCGAAGTCGAAATTTCCTACTGGGAACTCAGTGAAACCTCGCCATCCCTCAGTTGACAATGGAAGATGGATGCCCCCAGTGTGAACAGTTATTTAGCTCCTGTAATAATCAATTTATTTGCACTTCTGACTGGGGTGTGTCGCTCTAGATCAGCTGTATACAGAGTATTGTTAGACTTATATTTACAAAAATGCTGCCATAGTGATAATCACATTCTACATACAACAACACAGGGCGTGCTAACTACAGCTAACAATAGCCTGGTAGATCGACATGTTATTTTCTGACTTTAACCGGTGCTCATGGGTAGCAGAGTCCTAATGTCGCCAGTAATAGATTCTCCTCGTAGCACCTTTAAGGGTACTGACCAGGAGTTTTTCCCCTGAAACTCTTCAATCAAGTGTAGTATTGAGCACTTCCTGGTTTCCAACCCCCCTTTCAGTAAATTGGATATAGAATAACGGTTTCAAATAAGTGCCTGGAAAAGGGGTTGTGCTGAACACATGAACATGAGATTTAAACATTAAATGGGAAATAAAATGCACATGATGTTGCCTGCTTTTAAACCCTTATGTGCTTAAAACAACATTTGCTCACTAACTGCTAACAATGAAGATAAAAGTGGCTGGAGATCTGATGGCAAGCATTTCAGATTGTGTTTTAATTATCAGTTATTCATTCCTTATTGTCACAGTCATGAGGACAAACTTGATCTATTATGAAAAAACTCAATCAGGAGGTCACAGTAAGATGTTAATCACTGAAAATGTTCTAAGTTAATCGCCATGATGTAGTTTCATAGTAGCTTACTAATAGCTTTTACTCTCCTCAGTTAGTTTTAAGATGAAAACATTATGAAAGGTTTGTTTGTTAATATTATTACTCCGAGCAGAACATGTACCATTCAAATTTTTTAGTTTGCTTTGGAGCTTGAGAGCAGCTATGATCCATGAAGTGAAAAAACCCATAGACCATTAGTGGGCTTACATTCGAGGGATCCATCGTGATGCTAACTCTCCTGTTGGGGAAGTTATACATCATACCTGCACAACAGTATTAGGAGCTAAATAACTGGAGCAAAATGACTTTACCAGGCTGACCGAAAGGTTTGCATGGCTGTGGTTTCCACTGCAGGATAATTCTGTGTTTTTTTCTTTCTTTCTTTTAAACACTGTGGTAAAAGAAAAAAGAAAGTTGATGAGCGTGCACATTTTTTTTCATGATGGAAGTGAATTATTTATATTATTTTTGATGCAAAATTGTTATTGGCAAGAGTGAAAAACTGACTCTGCCACTGAGCCGTAATTTTATTTCCCCCCTTGCCTTTTAAATGAAAGATTTACTTCTGACCAAGCTGGTGCTCATGGCTGTATCAACAATGTAAGCAAATATGCTGTTTGTAACCATAATTCTTCAAAACTTGCAAAAAGGGAAAACTCCAGATGTTTTATTTTGTACCAAAGACAAAAACAGAAATGCAATCATCTCCTTTGCTTGTGTTCATTGCAGACCATTGTCTGCAATGAACACAACCGCTGTCAAATTTATTGGTCTTCTCTCATCCAAGTAATCTATAAATCCCTCCAATAACTTTTACAACAGTTGATATGTAAATCCATCATTTATAAAGATTAAGAGTCATTGAAGATACAAAAATACATGGCTGCAGTAATCATGAATATATCTTTAAAAATTCAAAGACAGCATGTAAGAAGTATGAATTAACTAAGCGAGTTTTCAAAATGGTGTTTATAGTGTTTACTAATGCTATAGCTGTATCTTTCATGGCATTTACATTAATCAATAATACCTTCACATAGTAAGACAAGTCATTACCAAAGTGTACTTAACATTAACTGTAAACATTTAACATTTCTTCTTCTTTCTTTTATTCAGATCAAGACTCATACAGAATCTCTCCTTACGCTCAGTATTATCGATCACCTTCTTCTCCGCTCCCTTCTTCAATGTCAGGTAATTGTTTTCATTAATACTTTCATTATTACTAATATGCTGTTATACGGTCAAGGTTTTGACAGTTATTGCCTCTCCTAACACAGTTGCTATAGAAATCTATACAAACATGACACTAAATGCTTTGTAAAGTCAACTTTATACTTATTTAACACTGATGTTGACTTTCCACATTTAGCTATCAAGTTATTTAACACAATAGCTGGCTGATAATTAACAGAGGCCACAAAAAATAATAAATGAATAAGGAAATTCACAGACGGAAACAAAGAAGGAGAGTGTACTGTTCAGGACTTGGCACAATCAAACACAGGCTACATCTAGAGGTTAAATTGTTCTTAAAATAAAGGCATTAAAAAGACTGAGGCTTTTAAAATTAGGAATCCTTCCTGTTCTTCTTGCCACATGTCATCAGAGTGGTTTGGCCAGGGTCTTTTGAGCTGGTCAAAGTGCAGCATGGCAAATACAGGAACCGACATATGCATAAACTGTGTGAATGACCCTAATACATTTCTCAGTTGATGAGATATTACTACAAACATTTTCATTTTTTTCCCTTTTGGGTCCAGGTTTAACACTCTACCATCTAATAGAACATTTTGATTTAATGTGCTTGTTCAGATCAAATGTTCAATGAATTGTTAATCCTAAAAGGAGTCCTGAAAGTCTAATTATTGAGGACACAAAGGACAAATAATATACTACAAAAACATACAAAGAAGTTGGCTTGTCGTTTTGTGCAACATAGAAATTTTGTAAGCAAGGATAAACATGAGACAAGGGTGACCTTGGCTTTCTAACAATGACATTCAAAAGCCCATCAGTTGATCCTTTAGACAGGGAGGACTTTTTTTTGGCAAGAGTTGACAAAAATACCTAAAAGAGTTCTTTAACTCACTTTCATGTGTGGTGGATGAGCATAGGGCTTGTGGCCTTGGCTGTTGACCTCTGATATCTGATTAGATAATCAAAGTCAAATAAAATTTTAACATAAACTAGACTACCAGGCTAGACTACTGCAGCAGCAGGCTAGACTACTGCAACTCCCTCCTTAAAAAATCTCTTCCTCGCCTCCAACTGGTCCAGAATGCAGCAGCTAGGCTTTTAACTGGTTTTAACAGACGGCATCACATCACTCCAGTTTTAGCCCCCCGTCACTGGCTTCCTGTGTGTTTTAGAATTGATTTAAGATTTTACTGATTACTTTTAAAGCAATCATGGGGCTGGTCCTCAGTTATTTATCTGAGCTTTTAATACCATATGTGCCAGCCCGCAGCCTTAGATCCTCTGGTGAAGGCCGGCTGGTCGTTCCAAAGTCGAGACTCAAAACTAAGGGTGATAGAGCCTTCCCCATCCGAGCTCCTCGACTTTGGAATGACCTGCCGGAGGAGATAAGGCACGTGGAGTCAGTCAGCTCTTTTAAGTCGCTTTTAAAGTTAACTTTTATGTGATGCCGTCTATTACTGTCTTTTACTGTCTTTTACTGTCTTTTAATATCTTTTATCTCTATCTTATTTTGGCTTTACTGTTTGCTTTGCTTTACCTTCTTTTACTCTTTTTGTTAATTTATCAATACTATTATGTGCTATTAAATATGATTTCATCTTATTAATGATTCACCTTTTTACACTCTTTTATAGATAATTTTAGACCTTTTTAATTGTCTTATCTCTTGCTCATGTTTATTACTGTATTTTACCACCACCGATTTCTTCTTTCCCCCCTTCTTATTGCATTTCCTATTCTTGCTGATTTTATGCTTTTATGTTTGGTCCTCATGGTTTCTTTTTATGTTGCATGGTTCTTGTATTGTCTGGGTTCCTGTAAAGTATGAAACACAGTATTAACACAGCATCCACAGTCGCCCCTCTGTCTTTTCACCTCATGTCTATTTATCTTTGTGTCTTTCTGTTGGTCTTGATTTAAGCTGTGCCTTTTGTTTTTACTTCATTGTGCTCATTGTTTGTTTGTGTTTTATTATTTTGTACTGAATGCTTGTCACAGCACTTTGTAAACGATGTTTTTAAAGGTGCTATATAAATAAAATTATTATTTTTATTATTATTATTATTATAAACCCGTCACAGCACTTTTTTTCTTTTATGAGACACACTGCTCAGAAGTGAGGGCTAAATATGAGTCTGCATTACCACAACTTTAAACTTTTCAACCCAAACAGTTTGCCCTTGGGTCAGAGGGGACAGTTTTGTCCTATGTACAGTTGCATGAAAGAGTATGTGAACCCTTTGGGAAAACTTGGATTCTGCATAAATTGGTCATAAAATATGTTCTGATCTTCATCAAAGTCACATCACTAGTGAAACACAGTCTGCTTGAACTTACCACACAAAAAAGATAGATTTATATGGTTTTTTTTGACACAATATGAAACATTCACAGTGCAGGGTGGAAAAAGTATGTGAACCTTTGGATTTAATAACTTTGACCCTCCTTTGGCAGCAATAACCTCAACCATACGTTTCCTGCAGTTGTAGATCAGACCTGGACAACATTCAGGAGGAATTCTGGACCATTCTTCTGAATGCAACTGTTTCAGTTCAGCAACATTCCTGGGATGTCTGGTGTGAATCACTTTTTAGAGGTCATGCCACAGCATCTAAATTGAGTTGAGGTCAGGACTCTGACTGGGTCACTCCAAATGCTGTACTTTCTTCTGTTGAAGCCATTCCATTGTTGATTTACTTCTCTAGAAAATGAGATGCCACCTCAAGTGTCTTATTTTAATAAATATACATTCAACAATGACAAGCATGGTCCGATACATATAAAAATTTATTGATTGAATCAGTAATCAGTAAGAACTGAATTGAACTGGTCTTAAGTTTTCCTGCAAAATGTCATGATAAACTTGGGAATTCATTTTTCCGTTGATGACAGCAATCCGTCCTGGCCCTGAGGCAGCAAAGCAGCCCCAAACCATCATGCTCCCTCCACTATATTTCACAGTTGGGATGAGGTTTTCATGTTGGTGTGCTGTGCCTTTTTTTCTCCCCACATAGCATTGTGTGTTCCTTCCAAACAACTTAATTTTGGTTTCATCTGTCCACAAAATATTTTGCCAGTAGTGCTGTGGCACATCCAGGTGCTCTTTTGCAAACTTCAAACGGGCAGCAGTGGGGGGGTTTTTGGACAGCAATGGCTTCCTTGGTGGTGTCCTCCCATAAAATCCATTCTTGTGTAATGCTTTATGTGTTGTAGATTTATCAACAACAATATTAGCATGTGCCAGGGATTTCTGTAAGTCTTCAGCTGACACTCTAGGGTTCTTCTTCACCTCATTGAACATTCTGCACTGTGCTCTCACAGTCATCTTTACAGGACGACCACACCTTGGCAGAGTAGCAACAGTGCTGAACTTTCTCCATTTGTAGACAGTCTGTCTTACCGTGGACATATGGACATCAGGGCTTTTAGAGATACTTTTGTAATCCTTTCCAGCTTCATGCAAATCAACAATTGTTGATTGTAGATCTTCTGAGAGCTCTTCTGTGCAAGGCATGTTTCACATCAGGCAAAACCTCTTGAGAACAGCAAACTCACAACTGACGTGTTTTTTATGAGGCAGGGCAGCTTTGACCAACACATCCTATCTAACCACATTGATTGGAGTCCAGGTTGGCTGACTCCTGGCTCTAGTTAGCTCTTCGAAAAGTAATTAGCCCTTTAGGTTCACATACTTTTTCCAACATGCACTGTGACTGTTTACATAGTATGTCGATTAAAACATGAAACTTACATTTTTTGGTGCTAATTAGTTTAAGCAGACTGTGTTTGTCTAATGATGTGACTTAGATGAAGATCAGAACATATTTTATGACCAATTTAAGCAGAAATCCAAGTAACCCTGAAGGGTTCACATACTTTTTCATGCAACTGTATGGATATATGGTTTAATGTCCCTGACCTATAACCCAGGGCCTTAGACATTTAATTACTTTATTAAAGTAAACTTTAGATATGGTTACCTTTAATTTTCCACCTTTGACCTTCAGTTTATAGATGACAAGAGTGTCCTAACAGCATTATGATGTGGGCAAGCATCTCTTCACTGCAAAAACTCAGATCTAGGCCAGTGTGTTGGTCTATTTTCATGTCAAAAACATCAAAAAACATTGACATAATCCTCATTTACTAAAGCAGTCAAGATAAATATCTTACTTTATGGAATAAAATGCCAAAAGAAGGCATTGAATTGAGAGAAAATATCTGCCAATGAAACAAGGAAAGTTTGACTCAGTGAGGGTCTTAAAATAAGGTTTAATAGATGCCCAAGTTTAATCTGTTTTGTCTTATTGGCAGATTATTTCACTCATTATTACAAGCAACTCAGGCCTTATTTTTAGTTTTTATATCTTCAGATAAGATCTTAGTCCAGAAATGTCAGGATATTGTTGATTAGAATAAATCTAGTGAGATTTTTTTGTCTTAAAATAAGCCAAGTACTCTCACTTAGATCTGAGTTTTTTCAGTGTTAAAAATCATAGGCTATTTTAAATCATATTGCGTTCTTAGTGTCAGTCTCATAAGCATGAAGCTGTGCAATGTGCCAAACCCTGTAGGCAAACGATGAGGAAAGAGGGATTAACAGGGCTCTGGGCTTTAGTTTTGTTTGTCTTTTACATTCCTCACTCAGCAGAGCTTGCAAACTTATTTTACAGTGTGGAGACAGAGAAGTGCTATTCCATGTACAAGATTAAAAGTTTGGAAACCAACAGGCAAACTTCACAGTGAGACCTACATCGGCAAGCCTTTGAGTCATCACTTTTCAGCACAAAGCACGACATGTCAGCTTCTCTGTCTGTAGAATAAAAGCCATCCATGAACTGTTGACACGGAAAACACAGGGCGGAGAAACAAATATTGCAGTATGAACAGCAGGTGTATGACCCTGCATGAGGTGAAACAATGGCTTACACTCACAGTTAGTATGCTGTGAGTCTGTGTGGATATATTTGTCAAGTAAAGAAAATTCCTTAAAGAGTTTTGGAGATATATTCATATCTCTGTTTTTTTCTTCCTGTGAACTGTTTTTGCACCGCTGCTCCGGTGCTTAAGCTGCCGCTGTAAACTGTCAAACAATCAATCAATCAGTCATTAGTGCCAGTTCATAACAGGTCCTACCTCGATTAAATTCACAATAGACAAGGCCAAACTCTTTATTTAATAGATATACATACATGCACACATACAAATATAGAAATACAGGTTTGTATATACTTACACATATTGTATATGATATTGCCAAAAGTATTCGCTCGTCTATACAAATGATCAGAATCAGGTGTGCCATGCAGACTGCTTTTACAAACATTAGTGAAAGAATGGGTCGCTCTCAGGAGCTCAGTGAATTCCAGCGTGGAACTGTGATAGGATGCCACCTGTGCAACAAATCCAGACGTGAAATTTCCTCGCTCCTAAATATTCCACAGTCAACTATCAGCTGTATTTTAAGAATGTAGAAGAGTTTGGGAATGACAGCAACTCAGCGATGAAGTGGTAGGCCACGTATTGACGGTGTGGGGTCAGCAGATGCTGAGGCATATAGTATGAAGAGGTCGCAAACTTTCTGCAGAGTCAATCACTACAGACCTCCAAACTCCATGTGGCCTTCAGCTTAGTGTGCAGGGAGCTTCATGGATGGGTTTCCATGGCCGAGCAGCTGCATCCAAGCCTCACATCACCAAATGCAATGCAAAGCGTTGAATGCAGGGGTGTAAAGCACGCCGCCACTTGACTCCAGAGCAGTGGAGACGTGTTCTCTGGAGTGACAAATCACTCTTCTCCATCTGTGAAATCTGATGGACAATTCTGGGTTTGGAGGTTGCCAGGAGAACGATACTTGAGGGACTGCATTGTGCCAAGTGTAAAGTTTGGTGTGTGGGGGGGGGGATATGATGTGGGGGTGTTTACCAGAAGCTGGGCTTGGCCTCTTAGTTCCAGTCAAAAGAATTCTGAATGCTTCAGCATACCAAGACATTTTGGACAATTCCATGCTCACAACTTTGTGGGAACATTTTGGAGCTGACATGGATGACAGAGTCTGGTGTGGAGACCAGGCAGGTAAGCAGATACATTTGGCAATGTAGCATACATCCAGAAATGTATCCATCCAGGCACAGACAAAGGGACTAAAGACAAGAAATTATAACAGCAACAATCCCATTTCTTTGCAACATGAAACAGCAGACACTGAACTGTGAGTGAAATAATTGTCCTTGAAAGTGTGTCAAATAACAGCTCCAAGTGATATAGTTTAGTAGTTAAGTAGTTTACTTAAAATGCAGATAATATGTGGACATCATCACAGATTTATTGCAATACAATCAGCGGGGGTTTTAGTCACTGCAGTTAAACTCAGTAGTTGATTGAGAAATAAGTACAGAAAAGCAATGTGATTTTTATGTTTAGGGAACTTAATTGTTTTTTCTTGCTATCTCTTAACATGCTATTAGCACACTGATTGCTTATTGGTTACTATAAGGTGCTTATTAGTACCTTACTCTGCATGATCATGTTCTCAAGAGTGGTGCAGGAATGAGTCCAGAAAAGTAGAAGTTAGAATTTGACCACCTCCAATTCATGGCCCGTTTATAGGATTTTACTACAGCTTTATGGATATCCAAGACTACAGTGCTGCATATTATATTGTTTGTTCTTACAAAAGTAACAAACTGCTAACAAGCTTACATGCAATAGCTGGCAAATGAAACAAAAAAGCCTCTGATTACATTATGATGAACAATGATACACTATATTGCCAAAAGTATTCGCTCATCTGCCTTGACTCACATATGAACCTACTAAGTTACATCCCATTCTTAATCCGTATGGTTTAATATGATGTCTCTTCATCCTTTGTGGCTAAAACACAAGCATGGAATTGTCCAAAATGTCTTGGTGTGCTGAAGAATTCAGAGTTCCTTTCACTGGAACTAAGGGGCCAAGCCCAGCTCCTGGTAAACACCACCACACCATAATTCCCCCTCCACCAAACTTTACACTTGGCACAATGCAGTCCCTCAAGTATCGTTCTCCTGGCAACCTCCAAATCCAGACTCGTCCATCAAATTGCCAGATGGAGAAGAGTAATTCATCACTCCAGAGAATGCGTCTCCACTGCTCTAGAGTCAAGTGGTGGCGTGCTTTACATCACTGCATTTTGCACTTTGCATTGCACTTGGTGACGTGTGGCTTGACTGCAGCTGCTCAGCCATGGAAACCCATCCATGAAGCTCTCTGCACTGTCTCTGAACTAATCTGAAGGCCACATGGAGTTTGGAGGTCTGTAGCGATTGACTGCAGAAAGTTGGTGACCTCTTCGCACTATGCGCCTCAGCATCCGCTGACCCCGCACTGTCAGTTTACGTGGCCTACCACTTCATGCCTGATTTGCTGTCGTTCCCGAACACTTCCACATTCTTATAATCCAGCTGACAGTTGACTGTGGAATATTTAGGAGCGAGGAAATTTCACAACTGGATTTGTTGCACAGGTGGCATCCTATCACAGTTCCACGCTGGAATTCACTGAGCTCCTGAGAGCGACCCATTCTTTCACAAATGTTTGTAAAGGCAGTCTGCATGCCTAGGTGCTCGATTTTATACACCTGTGGCCATGGAAGTGATTGGAACACCTGATTCTGATTATTTGGATGGGTGAGCAGTACTTTTGGCAATATCGTATACGTACATTGTAGCCACATGCAACTTGCACCAACTTAAGTCTCAAGTCATGAGATAAATTCTCAATCATGAGATTACAAAATGACATTTTACCTTGTAAATGTGGTAGCAGCTTCCAAGTTGTACCTTCAAGTTTTAGTTCCTTAATGGTTTAATAATATCCTTTTACTCTTCATGATTATGTTTTAGCTTTAAACTGTGAAAGTTAAGTACAGTTGTGTTGAGCACGAAGACAAAAACATGTATGTTTTTTTCATTTTTGTTTGCCATGTGCCTTTTTAGCAATTATCCAAGACTACAGTGGAAAATCTTGAAGGTTTTTATACAAAAGTAAGATGGAACCAGCAATGCTTACATGCAATAGTGCAAAAAGAAACAAAAAAAGCCTACGACTCATTTCCTGCTTGTCCACTTGCAATATTTTGGACACCACTGATCTAAGAGGACAGTTTTCGTCACTTTTGAAAATTTAAACAGTGTCTTTCTCTCTTTTGCTCTTTTTTCAGATATCATATCAATGCGGAGGGGAGCAAGGAACAACACAGAGAAAGGTAGAGATTGAGACATGATGTAAACTGCTTTCAAGCCTATGTAAAAATAATGGAGAGGGTTTTTCCCATCTATTTGTGTGTGACAGAAAAAAAAAACCTGGTGAGGGAACTAGTTTCCAAGTCAACACGAGACCGAAGCAAAGCCATCAAGAACCTTCAGAAGAGCTTAAATGAGAAGAGAGAAATCAGGTAGGTTTTGACCATGGATTGCAAAAATTATTAGACAAAGTTTAAATGACTACAGACCTCTGGTCACTGACATGGAAGGTAGTGTTGTATTGAAAAATACAAAGACAAATAGGAGAACACAACAACTAATTAAAAAATGAAGCTTTGAATTAAAAAACATTAATGAAAAAACTGCAATTACAAAACAAAGAAAACAAAATGAAATTAGTCAAAACAACACATACAAGGAATCCAATACATGAAAAACAACCACAATCAAAATAAGAAAAAAAAACCAATAACAAATTAAAAACACAACAAAATATGGACAAAAAACACAACAAGAATAATTGAAATTGATTAAATGACACACTATATTCACAACAGCTTTTCAAAAACACTAAATACAACACTAAAAAACATCTTCTTTTGCTTTTTTATAAATTTTTGTTTTGTTTTGTTTTGTTTTGTTTAGTTTGTGACTTTTTGTTGTCCTTTTGCTGCTTTACTGAAATTCTTGATTTTAAAAAATGTGTTGGTAAGTTTTAAGGTTTTTTTTATCTGTTTCGGTTCTGCCATTGTGTTTCCATATTTGTTGTTACTGTGTTTTGCATTTAAGGCCTTTACATAGAGGGGCATTGCAAATAAATTGCATTAAAGGGACTGTGAGGAGTTTCTAAGTAATTACAAAAAATCTCACCTTTAGATATATGCCTGATCGAAATACACACTTTAAGATGAGTTTTATAGCATCAAAATAGGTTATCTATAAATGCTATTCCTTAGCTAAGTGGTCGGGTCGGACAGGGCTGGACTGGCCTGGATACTCAACTTTGGGAACAAGACAATTAAAACTAGAGCAAATTTATATGATTCAGACACATCTTAGAGCACCGTTGTAAGTAGAGATATACAGCCAGCAACAAAACTACAATAATAAGTTTTCCAAAAATTGCTTGTCACACATCAAAAACTACCACTACGTAACAAGAAAGAGATACATTACCTCTTCACTTTGCATCCTGTAAGTTGTTGAAAAAAGAAGTTGTAAAGCAATGCAGAGTTCTGAGGAAGGTTCGAGCTGCATTCATTAGCATCACAACAAACGCACGCTTTGGCTTGGTTAACGTCTTTTGGTGTGTTCCAGTTGTAGTCAGAAGTAGGAATTTCCGGTTTCCGAGTAGGAAACTGCAACTGGAACGTTACCTGAAGTCGAAATTTCCTACTGGGAACTCGGTGAAACCTCGCCACCCCCGAGTTGACAATCGAAGATGGATGCCCCCAGTGTGAACAGTTATTTAGCTCCTGTAATAATCAATTTATTTGCACTTCTGACTGGGGTGTGTCGCTCTAGATCAGCTGTATACATCGTATTGTTTGACTTATATTTACAAAAATGCTGCCATAGTGATAATCACATTCTTCAGGTGATATTTGTGAACAACAACACAGGGCGTGCTAACAACAGCTAACAATAGCCTGGTAGATCAGCATGTTTTTTTCCGACTTCAACTGGAACGCCGATAAGTCAGAGATGATGTCACTCCCAGTTCCAAGGTTACTGGAACGCAGCATTACGACAGTCGCCGCACGTGCTCATGGGTAGCAGAGTCTTTATATCGCTGGTAATAGATTCTCCTCATTGCACCTTTAAATGGCCAATATCAAAAAAATCCCTCATTGAAGCTCATAAAAGACTCAATGACGTTGGCTATGACCTCAAACAGACACTAAACAGGTACATATGATTATGGAGAAGAGAGGGATACTTGATAGAACATTGAGTGTACACACATCATTGTCAGACTGCAGCTCCAGTGCTACCATCCTCCATACATTTTATTTAATCTTGTGCTGTCAGACGATTAAAAAATTAATCTGATTGATTACCGGATTTAAAAGTAATTAATCTAATTAATCGCATTTTAATCTCAAATCTGCTTAAAGTACCCGAATAAAGAATTTGAATTCTAGGATATTATAAAATTGTACTGCAGGACTTATCAAATTAATACACAAAGAAGTGAAGATATGTAAATCCACAATTTAATTGGTGACAGAATAAAACCAAAGTCAGGGCAACTTGTCCAGAAAATTCTAAGCTCAATCAGGTAACTCAAATCACACTTTAAGGGCTCTAATTTCGTAGACCAGGCGCAAGCGCAAGATTTGCCTGTTTTTCCATGCCGCGTCAAGGACAGGGTGTGACTCATGACTTTGCAAGTTTCCTGCAGTGCCAAGAGAGGCGCACTCAAGGCACAGAGGGGCGCATCCACGCCCACGTCTCTGCCTCTCCGCGCAAATGTCAGAGTAGGAGGAGAATAGACGTGAGTGGGATTAACACAGCCGATTGCTGTCTTCACCGATCAAATGATTTCCTCGTCTCTAATTGCGCTGCGGCCGAGGCGCAGCGTCTGATTGGTCTGAATTATCCCCGCCACACCAAGACCCAGCAGTGGAGATGGTCAGAGTCGCTGTCCCTTCAGCAGGAGAATGGACAGCGGGGCGCGTCACTGTGTGGGCCAGCTCCCGGGACAGATGTAATCTGTTCCTTTGTCATTAATAGGAGTAAAAATAATAAGAGACAGTTTCATACCCGCTGGCTTATCCATTCATAATACTTGTGATCCACCTGCACTCCTGGTTTGTCATCACCAAATAGCAGAGCCTTTAGTGATATACTGTATACTCTCCCAGTGTCTCCTCCTCATCCTCCTTTATAATAGTGTACTCCGTCTTTTTAGATCACCTTAAAAAATAAAGACTAAAACAGAGGAATATGGGAAATCACGGGTAAATCCTGAGTGACAGACATTTATTTTCTCTCCTTTTTCTTCGTCTTTTTTCTCCCTCTTTTCTTTGAATTTAATGAAATGAGAGAAGCCAGATATATCCTCAGTATCAGATGTTAAGGCTGTTTATTGTTGCTGCCGTCAGGTTAAGTTTCCATGATGACAAACGGCTTTAATCCGACATCAGATGTGACGGGACAGTTAATATAGATACAAATGTATATGCTGGTTCAGACGGTTACATTAAATAGTGATTGTTTATTTTTGTGATTGTTTATTGCTTTAAAATGTGCCTGACACTCTGGAAACCTGCCTCTGAGGCGTGCGCACATTTGCGCTTGTCACCAAATTACAGCAGCGGAGGGTGCGCTCCGCCCTGCGCCGAAGATAGACCAGGTTGGAGCTGGCGAGCTTTCAGCGCACCTTCCGCACAGTTTTTTGGCACGAAATTGTCACTGCGCCACTCGAATCTGTCGATACCTCCCCCAGGTGCGCCTTCAACTCCCCCTGGTGCGCCGTCACACCCATCTCTGCGCAGACGGTCTACCAAATTGTCAAATTGGCAGCGCATGGCGGTGCGCCGCACGAAATTAACACTGCGCGGGGCGCGTAAGGCTTGCGCCCCCTGTGCTGCGCCACGAAATTAGAGCCCTAAGTGTGTTTCATAAATCAAATTCAAAATAAGAAAAAGGTCAAAGACATCCAGCAAACCAATTAGGCCTGATGCATTATTAAAGAATTCAGTAAATATAGATAAATAAATTCAAAAATGAAATAAGACTAAGTCTTAAATATGCCATTCCTGTTGTCACCTGGGCTTTGTTTTGTTTGACTAGAGACGCATGTGTGAAGTGGCGTGCTACTGCCATGTACGGGTCCTCCAGCTGGCCAATATTAAAATGTTTGTGTGCTATGATTAATCTTGCGATTAATTGTTATAACGCATTAATTTGCGGTTTAATTAATTCATCTAATTAATGCACTAAAGTGACAGCCCTAATTGAATCTAATTATTTGTACTTTTTTTTGTCAAATGAAACACTGTGCTCGAAAACAAACAATCAAATGGACAGCCATGTTAAATGACTGCCAAAGTTAAGAAAAATCAACAGGAGTCTGAAACTATAAAGATGACATCGTGTCACTGGTGTGTGAGCTTGTATTGACTGATAATAGGAAGACAGGAGGTGTTGTGCTTCTACATTGACCCCAGCTAGAGTGCTGTCTAACTCAAAAACTGAGCCCTTAAGCTAAAACCTCCCCATGTGTGACACTCATAATGTCAGTGTTACATAAGCTTCTCAGCATATGTACAGCTGCCATGTCTGCAGTGGTCAACATTCTTGATTATCCACGTCTTCCACACACTCCACACTTCAGTGTTTATTTTGACAGCACTTTTTAATTTAGTTTTACTCATAGTCTTTTGCCTGCATTATCTTTCAGTTTTCGTCTTAATTTACTCATCTAAATTGTTTTAATTTCAGTCTAGTTTTATTTGATGAAATTTCACAACACTTTGGTTGATGAAATCTATTGTAAAATTAGTCAACTAAAACATGAAGTATAGAGTGTAAGACTATTTTATGTTTCCTTGAATTACTTAAGTCATGTTTTACACTTGGATACAATCAAACATAATCTTTACTGAATGCTAGTAAAGTTTGAATGGATGAATGAGCAGACTGTTGATGCTCGGATTTACCATTTTCTCTGTATACCTATCAAATCATGAGCCATTATGCAATGTTAAATACTAAGAAATCTGTACTATTACATTCTATTTAGTCAGACTGTAAAAATGTTCAAATCTTATCTCAATCAGCCCCAGGTTTTTGGCTCTGTTTCTTTTTGGTTACTGCTTGGATTTTCCTTCTCCTGCATTTCGAGGTTAGGTTATGTGTCTGTCGGTGAGCGCTGAGTTAATCATTGCATTCTGCTGAAAGCTATAAAATGAAGAGTTACTCAGATATTCAAAGACAAGATGACACTGGTTTTGCAAAGGCACATTCCTGTGCCTTTTCCTCAGGAATGTGAGCGAATATAAATTCTCGTTTAAACCAACATTAAGCTGTTTTTCCACCCTAATACAGTATTTCTAGAGTTATTGTGATGGTACATCACTTTAAAACAGGTTGAGTGACAGCTCTGTCATGGTCTGAGGGTCTATATCACCTTCACTGGCACTGTGTAACTTCGGTGTGGATGGTAGGAACACTTCCACACTAAAAAGAATACAAATTTTTTACTGCTTTGACTGCTTTACAGCATATGTCACCCCCTCAAGGTGAAAGCTAATGTTGGGAAAAGGAGAAAGTAAAGCATTTTTTACATTTTTTAAACAGATATAATGAACAGAATTTAGTTTAAAGTAAATATGCTCTTATTTTCCTAATGGAAATAGGGACCTCTGGCTCACGCTCCTGCATAGGTGGCGGTAATGCTCCTCTGACGTTGGATGCACCTTCCATTAAACAAGAAGAAGAAAGCTATATGTAGAGTTGTCATCATGGTGGAAGCAGCGAAAAACTTGAAGAAAAGAAAAGTTTTTTTGGAGGAGACAAAAAAGAAAGCAGGAGAGTGACAAGCTAAATGCTCGGACAGGGATAAACATTGGCCCAGCATTCACTCACTGGCGTAGCTTAGAGATGAGGAGGGGCATCTGACCGATGCTGATTTAGCCCTGTTATTGTTGGACTTGTAAGTACATTATGATTTATTAAAACAGAAACATGATCACATTGTTTCATATCAGTCCACATGGTTAATTTTTCTCTTGGGACATCCTGACAGTGCAGTTACACTCAATGACCACAGGGGCCCCTAGAGAGCTGAAAGCTGGAAACTTACATAGTGTGGCTTTAAATGAACATTACCTATGAGACCCACAATGAAAGCAAGTCCAAAGGTTTTTTGTCAACATCAGCAGCCTGTAATTGTAGCTTCATGATCAGAAGTTGTAGCTGAAAGGCAACATTATTGTATTCTTATCACATCAAATGTTCTCCATAACTTCTGCAGGGACCGAGTTCTGCTTACTAAATCTACAGAAAAACGACGCAACTTTATAGGCTGGACGGAGTTCACTGAGAAGGTGTCACCGGTGAGTCTGCCATTGGTTATTAAACATCTTCATTTCCTATTTTTCCGTACTTGATGGGTAACAAACTACCCTCACAGTCTCTCCGCAGGTTTGGATATAATGTGAAATCAGCCAGACAAACCCTGGAGCTGTGGCGGGGGACCATGAAAGAGATTGGTGGCGAGTTTGGCACCAGCGTTCTCTCCTATTTTGTGTTCCTCAAGTGGCTGTTCATTTTCAACATTTTCTCCTTCATCATCACCTTTTGCTTTATCACCATCCCGCGCCTTGTTGATGATACCCCCATTGTACCACAAGTGAACTTCACAGGGCTGGAGCTGCTGACTGGAGGAGTAAGTCAAGTTTTTTTATTGATCTTTACTTCTTTAAGAGACAGCACTATCAAAATCATCCGAACAACAGATTGTATTTCCCAGTATTTGCCTCAGGCAAGATATATCTGTTAACAAGAACAGACTAACAACTGCAAGGGTTAACTAAGGACAAAATTAATGTTGATACAGCACACACTAAGATACAAACAAGTAAAACTGATTTGAAGCACTGGTAGATTTTTTCCTTTTAACAAATATGTTTTGACTTAGGGCTCTAATTTCGTAGACCAGGTGCAAGGGTGGTGCACCTGCCCTGTGCAGCTCCCAGGACAGATGTGATCTGTTCCTTTGTCATTAATAAGAGTACAAAATTAAGATACAATTACATTCATCTGATCCATTCATCATGCTTGTGATCCACCTTCATTCCTGGTGTGTTATCGCTAAATAGCAGAGCCTTTGGTGATATACTGTATATTTTCCTGGTGTCTTCTCCTTGCAACAATGTATTCCATCTTTTTAGATAACATTAAGAATAAAGACTAAAATAGAGAAATATGGGCAATCACAGGTAAATCCTTAAGACAGCGAGTGACACATATTTATTTTCTCTTTTTTCTCCGTCTTTTTTCTCCCTCTTTTCTTTGAATTTCATGAAATGAGAGAAGCCAGATATATAGCCTACTCAGTATCGGATGTTAAGGCTGTTTATTGTTGACTTGTAAGATGTGCATCAAACTTCCAGCTGCCGTCAGGTTAAGTTTCCATTATGACAAACGGCTTTAATCTGACATCAGATGTGATGGGACAGTTAATATAGATACAAATGTATATGCTGGTTCAGACGGTTACATTAGTTAGTGATTGCTGTGATTATTTATTGCATTAAAATATGCCACTCTGGAAACATGCCTCTGAGGGTTTGGTGATGTGTGCGCACATCATGTGTGCATACCCCTGTCATCAAATTGCAGCTGTGGAGGGTGCGCTTCGCCTGCGCCGAGAATAGACCAGGTTGGAGCTGGCCAGCTTTCAGCACACCTTCCACACAGTTTTTTGGCACGAAATTATCACTGTGACAACCTGAATCTGTCAGCACTTCCCCCTGGTGCGCCGTCACACCCATCTCGGCACAGCCTGTCTACCAAATTGCCAAATTGGCTGGGCACGGCTGTGCCCCTGGACGAAGTTAACACTGTGTGGGGTGCGCCAGGCTCTGCACACCCTGCTCCAACCTGCGATGTGCCACGAAATTAGGGCCCTTGAACTTAAAAATGACTCCACTACCCAGTTGATCAGAAAGGATACAGGCAGAGGTAACAAAATGGGCAGGTAAAGGCTAAATCAAAATACATCTATCTAGTTTAAAAATACAGACGAACATACAAAGGAAAATGTTGGAAAGCCATGACATTGTGGACAAATGGCCCTTTTCCATTAGCCCTACTCTACTCTACTTGACCCTACCCAACTCTACTCTACTTGCCTTGTGCTGCTTTTCCATTAGCCCCAGTCGCCTGCCCAATGGGGTGCGGTGTCGCTGTAAACAGCTGAGCGGCACTGCGGTGACGTCATTATGAGAGCGACACAACAATCTGTGGCTTTTTGTCACAAACCGAGTAGAAAAGGAAAGCAGAAGAAGGCTGCGGGTGGAAAGAGGAAATACCCCTTGAGAAGCACAAGAGAGTTTTGGAAGCTGTACAACAGAATGAAGCCGAGGACGAGAGCAATCGAGCTGCAAAGAAAAGACGTATGAGGGTAAGCTAATGGTAGCTACCGCTAGCATGCTAGGTCATCGCGCTCATGACTCATCAATGACAACATGGTCTGACCAATCAGTAGCAGGCAGTTGGTGATGTCATCTTTTAGTATCAACTCAGGAGTAGGTCCTAAAACTAGCTTGGTACCAGGCTAGTGGAAACACGCTGCAAATCGTAGGGCCGAGTAGAGTAGGGCCAAGGCGTGCTCGTGGAAAAGGGCCTAAAGACAATTTGGCAGAGAACTTGGGGGAAAGGGGCTCATATACACACAGTAGGTAATGACAAACAGGTGAAACAGAAGGAATCACAGGAGAAGGGAATCACAATCGAGGAGCAGCAGGGAAACCAACACAGAGGGGAGGGCAGGAAACACGACCTGAAACGACAAGTGTGAGTGATTTCAAAATAAAATGGGAAAGTCAAGACATGGCACAGGTTCTTTTTTAAACACAAAAGGTTAAAGTAAATGTTGTAAATGATGTCAGCTGGTCAGTCAACAGACCACAGAGGCAGTTATGCTGTATGTTCGGATACATTCTTGAACTGTATTGAAAAACAACAAAAACTCACGCAGCACACCACAGACCCTCATATTTTGCATCCTCAAATACAGACTCACAACAATGTGTCACTTGCTGTTTTTTTTTTTCCAATACTAACTCAATGTTCTACACAGATACAGATTATCAGCAATCATCTGCCTGTTGGTGTCTTCCTGTCTTAAAATGGTGCAGAGGCTTTGGGGGCTAAAACAGATGGAATAAATGTCTCCATTTAATAGAACGCAGAGCTTTGGCACTAGCTTCTTTTGATTTTCAATCTCCAAGTGACTCATATTTGCATCCTATGGCAACAGCAGACAAATAAAGATCTTACATTTGCCCTTACGTTTTAGGTGCTTTGGACACTCATACAGTTCCTTGGAAAGTATTCATTTCTCTCAAAAGACTCCAGTAGACCATCATCAAAACACTTATTTTAAGGTATAATCATAGACCTCCAGTATCTTCTGAAAGTTATTTAAAAGTTATTTTATTAGTTTATACAGTTTGTTTATCTGATTTAAAGTTACAATATGAGCCTGTGAGAGCCCTCAGATTTTTGGGTGTGGTTTTATAGTCATGCCAAAAGTCCAAACAAATACTAGAGGTGAGCAACATTTGGTTTTTATGGTCCATATCGGTGAAACCAAATCAGTACTTTATCAGCACAGGTCTACATTTTTTTTAATCTTTCTTTTAACTAACTTTGATCAAATTATACATTTTATTGTGTGTTTGTTTAAGCTTGATATTTTTTAAATTTATTTCTTTTCTATTTCAAGCTACTGTATGTATTTTTTAACTTTTATTTTTTACTGCAAATATCTTATTGAGCAATATTATGTTTTATTATTGCTCTCTTGTTTTAATTTATCTACTGGTTTATTTATATTGTCATTTTTTTGTCCTCTACTAACTTTTTTGTTTATTCTACCTATTTTCATGTTTTATCATAACTCCTAGTTTATGTCCAGTTTTTTTTTCTTTTTGGTTTGTTTGATTGTTTTTCTGTTAGCAACATAACTCAAAATGTGATGAACAGTTTTCGATAAAATTTCAGGAAATTTCTGGATTGGAACAAGGAACAAATTTTAGATTTTGGGAGTGATCCTGATCACCGTCTGGATTCAGGAATTATTTAAAGGATTCTTTAACATTGCGGGATAGAACAATTTTTGGCATTTGTGCATATTACTCCACCAAAATAGTCATGGCATTTGGAAAAAAATACAGGACAAGTATCCAACAGGTTCTACAAGATATCAAAGACTGATCTGGATCCCGGCAAAATTCTGGATTCTTTGATCCAGAACAAGAAAAATTTAGATTTCCTTGGAATTTTCATCATAGCAAGAGAACAAATAAAGGCATAGACTTGCAACAAAATATAGCCAAGATACTGTGGAATCTGGAGTGTTCAATCAGAGTTGTTGCATCTTCAAAACTTTGGAGCTAGATCCAGGAGAAGACCACCATGACAAAAAATGCAATTTTCGTGAATAACTACTGAACTAAAATATATATCATTATGAATCCAATTGCTAATGGTATGTTTTCATGGTCAACTAATCTAAATATTGAGATGAAATAAAGGTAGGACTTATGTCCGTGCCCCCACCCTGTGGAACAACCTCCCTGAGGAGATCAGATTAACTACCTCTTTGTCTTCCTTTAAATCTCTTTTAAAACACATCTTTATCGTTGTGCTTTTACAGGAGATATCACCTGAGCGTGCTTTTAATCTTTTTAATCATTTTAATCATTTTAATTATCTGACACAGCTTCTGTTTCTAGTCTTAAACAGTTTCACAGGCAGCATTTCTTATTTTAGTTTTATTCTCTCATGAGAATGCAATGTGTATGCATAGGTGTATGTATATGCATATGTGTATGTACATATATATGTGTATGTTGTGTATTTAGATGTGTCTGTATGTGTATGTATGTAGGTATATATGTATGTGTATATATATATATATATTGGTCTGTAAAGCACTTTGTAACCCTGTTTTGAAAAGTGCTATATAAATAAAGTTTATTATTATTATTATTATTATTATTATTATTATTATTATTATTATTATTATTATTATATTTATGGTGAAAATCACAATGTGGCCGAGGACTGTGGCACTGGCGGAGGTCTGCACTCTCCGAGTGCTTTATTAGTTTTATCTTATTTTTTTACATAATTATTAAAAACACATGAATTAGAGCTAACTTATTGACTGATTGATTTAAAACAAACTGCTGCAAGCACAGAGGTCTGGAAAATACAGATATTTTTGAGCTTTTAAGCATGTTTGGATGGATGATTCTAATCTAAGGAAGATCAAATATAATCAGGGCTTGCCTTCCTCAATTTGTGCATCCCCCCCAAAAAAATATATATATAACAGGTTATAACGCAATTGATATGTCAATGGCACATCCCTCTCTGTTTGTTAATGTGTTTTTATATCAGTGTTAAAGTACAGCTCCCTGCACTGCTCCCAAATCATCAAAACTAATACGATGTCTAAAACATACCTTTAATCCATTTTGAAATTTTCAGGGCTACTTCGGCGACACAGTGTTGTATTATGGCAGCTACATCAATGGCACTGTGTCAGGCCAGGAGGGGTATGACATGCAGTTAGCGTATTTCTTCACTATCACTATCTACATGCTGCTGTGTGGACTAATACTGATCTTCAGGTGAGTTTATATGTTTGCATGAGACACATGCTGATTTTATGTAAATCATAGATTTTTTTTTAGCTTATTTTACATTTGCTTGAATTTAACTTTACATTCTTTATATCCAGCATGACCAGCTCTTTCATGAGAAACTATGTGTTGGCAAACCCAACTTCAAACAGTGCATGGCCACTTCTGAGCAGCTGGGATTTCAATATAACTGATGATCGTGCAGTGATTAGGCACAAGAAAAACCTGAGAGACCAACTCGAGGTAACTGATATTCTCCTTTTTACATTTGAATGAAAACCGTCCTCCTTGGTCCAGATTTACAGTTTTTCTTCTTATCTATTCTGTATTTATAGACCTCCCCTCCTTTTGTCTAATCGGTAAACACAAATCCTATTTTTTAAACACTCTTCTCTGAACTTCTGACTCATCTGTATATGATTTTAAGCTACCAACATTCCTATTTTCATGAAATGCATTGAATTGAACTGATGGTCAGTATGGTTGTACAGCTTGTAGTGCACATGCCACACAGCACGAAAGTTGCTGGTTTAATCCCTGAGTCGGTTAGTCTGTCTGTGTGGGGTTTACATGTTCTCCCTGTGCATGTGTGGGTTCTCTCTGGGCACTCCAGCTTCCTTCCACAGACCAAAAACACGCTAATTAGGTTGATAGGTGAAAGTAAATTGCTACATGACGATGTGAAACCAATGTTCGTTCACACAGATCTTTGAGAATGACTGAAAATACTGTTGGCGTGCATGCCAGGCCAGTAGTTAGTGATGCAGGTTTGTAGAAACAGTGGGAGACAACATGCATATGCTTTTTGGTAAAACAAACTTCCATGGCTCGGAAGACAAATTTGAGATTCTCATCTCAGCCTCATTTCAGTTTCTGTTTTGTCTAAAGTGTTCACTATAGAAGAATTAAGTCCGACTGAATAATTTAGAGGCAGTCACACCTGAGACTTAATGGAGACGTCAGTTAAGTGTTTGTAATGGCTCCTTTATTTTGGCCTCGCAGCGCAGACGTACCTGCCTGATTCTGAAATCGTGCTTCTCCGTCTTGCCAGCCTTCATTGTCCAGCAGCTTCACTCGGCTAAATTCTTAACGGTCGATTCAGGGAAGAAAGGCAGGAGCTGTGGGAGGTGCAGGAGCAGTGGACAACAACAGCAACTTACTCAGTAGACCAGCCGCAGTCACAGGCGCACCTGCCTGGGGACTGCGCCTGGATGTACCCAGTTTCAGCTGGGATAGGCTCCAGCCAAGGATAATGTATATGCATGGATAGATGGAGGTGTTCAACTGAAATATTCCCTGAAATGTTGTAAAACATTACATTTTTGATTGCCACATGCAGATTTCAATGTGAAGCATTTTTTTTTTTTAGAAAAAAATCCATTAGCAGAGTTAGAGTTAGCACATTGCAGTATACCTATAATTGTTAGTGTATCTTTGACAATAACTTTCATCTCACTTGAACTTTCCAAAAATCTCGAACACTAGTGGTTTCATCAGGTCGGCAAGTACAGTGATGTCAGATTTGACCTGCAGGTGAAAAAGTGTAACTCCTGTGTTGTATACAGTTGTGCCTAAAAGTTTACACCCCCCAGCAGAATTTCGGATTTTTTGGCCTTTTCTCAGAAAATATGAATGGTAACACAAAAACCTTTCTGTCACTCATGGTTAGTGGTTGGGTGAAGACATTTATTGAAAAAAAAAAGTTTACTCTTTCTAAATCATAATGACAACAGAAACCTCAAAAATGACCCTGTTCAAAAGTTTACACCCCCTGGCAGTTTTGGCCTGATAACATGCACAAAATTTGACACAAATGGGTTTGAATGTCTACTATAGGTAACCATCCTCTCTGTGATCTATTAGCTCGTAAACTGTGTGTGTGTATAAAAGCTCAGTGAGTTTCTGAGCTTCTGACAGACACGTGCATCTTTCACTCAGTGCTGCGTTGAAGTTTCAGGTTTCTGCGTCATGGGGAAAGGAAAAGAATTGTCAAAGGATCTGCGAGAAAAGGTAATCCAACTGCACAAAACAGGAAAAGGATTTAAAAAGATATCTAAGGAACTGAGGATGCCAAGAAGCACTGTTAAAACTCTAATTAAGAAGGGGAGAGAGAGGGATTCTGTTGAAACCAAACCACGGTCAGGCAGACCAACAAAAATTTCAGCTCCAACTGCAAGGACAATTGTTAGAGATGCAAAGAAAAACCCTCAAATAACTTCAGCTGAAATACAGGACTCTCTGAAAGAAATTGGGGTGGATGTTTCAAGATCCACAATAAGGAGACACTTAAAGAAACATGGGCTGCATGGTCGGGTCGCCAGAAGAAAGCCATTTCTACGCAAATGCCACAAAATATAATACAATACGCCAAAGAGCACAGAGACAAGCCTCAACACTTTTGGAACAAAGTAATTTGGAGTGATGAAACCAAAATTGAACTTTTTGGCCACAATCACAAACGTTACATTTGGAGAGGAGTCAACAAGGCCCATGATGAAAGGTACACCATTCCTACTGTGAAACACGGAGGTGGATCACTGATGTTTTGGGGATGCGTGAGCTACAAAGGCACAGGAAAATTGGTCAAAATTGATGGAAGGATGAATGAAGCATGCTATCAGAAAATACTGGAGGAAAATTTACACTCATCGGCCCAGAAGCTGCGCATGGGACGTTCTTGGATGTTCCAACATGATAATGATCCAAAACACATGGCCAAATCAACCTGCAATAGGCTACAGCAGAATAAAGTGAAGGTTTTAAAGTGGCCATCTCAGTCTCCTGACCTCAATATCATTGAGCCACTTTGGGGAGATCTCAAATGTGCAGTTCATGCAAGACAGCCTAAGAATTTACAGGAGCTGGAGGCTTTTTGAGAAGAGGAATGGGCAGTTTTACCATCTGAGAAAATAAAGAACCTCATCCACAACAACCACAAAAGACTTCAAGCTGTTATTGATGTTAAAGGGGGAAATACAAAGTATTAAAAACTGGGGGATGTAAACTTTTGAACAGGGTCATTTTTGAGGTTTCACATTTGTTCTAAAGTAAGATGCTAACTACCATTAGCTAACCATTGCTCTGTGTACAAGGTAAGATAACATTAGGAAACAAAGGTGTCTCAATAGTTAATTACCTCTGTTAAACCTTGAGCCACTAATATTTGAGCAAAAGAAATACCATTGACAGAGACAAGTTCTGACATACTGATATCTTTTAGCGTTTTATGAAGGACGCCCTAGAAATGGGCAAACGCAATCAACATTTACTTCTGTTTAATATATAGATATTTACTTGATGCTTGAGATCAGAATTTGATTTGGTGAATGTATCACTCAAAAGCATACTGGAGACCTTTCTGTCAGCTTCTTTCCTATATCTGAAGTTTTCTACACAAGCTGTTTGAGTGCATACTTTCTGAAAGGTTAAGGTTTTGTTTCCAATGTCATGGGGTTGAAAACAGGTCACAGAAACACTAATGTATAAAAACCCCTAAAGTGTATTTTACATTACACCTTTATGCTTGCCTTAATAATTCTTTCCTTAACATTTTTTCCAGAAATTTTTGTCAGATGAGGAACAGAATAAGAAGAAGCAAACCATCTCTGAGAGACTGACACACTTTTGTGTCAGCTTGGGCTCCTGGTTCCTCTCCACCAGCTTGGCTGTTTGCTGTGCAGTAGGCATCTTTTATGTCTGCCAGTATGAAGTGCAGGTACACAAGGAAACTGAAAATAGGCCAGATGTCAACATTTTGATACATTTACACCTAATGACTCCTTATCAGCTGGTGTCATAACTTACAACTTCCTGGGTATCATTTGTCATTTACCGGCATGCAGGGTATGACTGTTTTATTGCACTTTTATCACCATCTGAATTCCATCTGTTATCTTTACAGCTTACTGCAGATAACACAAACTCGGATCTGCTTGACGAGGCAGAGACTCTCCTGGTTCCCTTTGTTGTTTCTCTGATCAATCTGGTTGTGCCACTCTTCTACTCTTTATTCAAGAAATTTGAGCTCCACTCCAGCCAGGGGACAGAGATCTACACTCTAGTTGCCAGGTTTGCAGAACCTTTGTTTTCTAAATGCTGGAAGTATTAGTGGTATGGTTCAATAGTTTTGAAGGTGGGCTAAAGGAGGTTCATTTCAATAGTATATACAGCAGTCATGCTGGTTCTGATTGTCCCTGCCCCTTTGAGGAAAGAAACAGCGTGGAAATTAGTCAAGACATTACTGCAAATGGGGCCAAGAGCTCTGAGTAGTTGACTACATTTTAGGTCGAAATAAACTATATTTGTATGCCATCTACAAGCTGGAAAGTCCTGTTGTTGTTTATTCATACACTGCATAGCCCACGTCCCTCCATATAGAGTGAAGCAGATTCAATCAACGCTCATTAGCATTAAGGTGAATCGTTGGATTGGTATCATCTAATCATGAGTGACTTATTCAGAGCGCTTGGCCCCATATAAAGTAACGTAAATGTCTGTGCCTTTTCCCCTTACAGGCGCCAGAGCTGGTCAAATCACAAAGAATAAATCCTGAAATTAACCTTACACAGCTGGACATCAAAAATTAAGGAAATACATGATTTAGGGAGAATAGTGTGACATTTTGACAAATGAAAAATAACATTTAGAAAGAGGGAAAGAAAAATAAAGCCACTCAAAAGTTTTTTTTAAAGGAGACATATCATGCTGATGCATGATTTAATACTTACATATAATATAATACATTTGAAAACAAGACCTTACACCCCCTTAATTTTCCAAAAATGAACTATTGTTTTTTTTCTGATATCCTAGTACGAGATTTGATGCCTCTGAAAATAGGTCATTGCGAGGTGTCCACGAGATTTAAATCGTCATGCCGACACGGGGTACATTTCTTTTTATTGGAGTAATCTGATAAAACACTTCCTCCTCTGTGATGTCCGTTAGCCACAAAACCGTTAGTCAGGAACACATCCACCCAGCAGCAGTATATAGCTCCCTAGCTCACACTCACTCATTACCAGCTCTGGCCTGTAGGGGGACTCAATACGCGGTCGCTGCTTTGAGCCTGCCGGAAAATAGAGTAGAAGAAGAAGGACAGGCTGGCTCAACCCCCGATAGAACTGACCAATCAGAGCACAAAAGGCTGTGACGTTGCGAGGTAACTGTAGGTCATCCTGAGACCCGAGCGTTTCAACGAGAGCTTCATAATGGCCTAAAATGAGGATTCTGAAAACGCTATGGTGGGGCAGTGAAGGAACTAAATGACTTGTACTGAGGGCAGAAATGCTTTACAGGCATCCTAGTCTGGCATAGTGAAAAGGACAAACAAGCATGATATGTCTCCTTTAATGAAATTACCAACAACGGCAGCTAGTTAGCCTAGCTTAGCTCGAATAGACTACTTATATATTTAAGTTTTTAGCATAAATCATTGACCATAGATTGACTTGAAAATGGTGAAGCAACATCGACCATTTGATTATCAATGGAGGCTTTGAATGTTTTGAAAGCCGGTCAGTGAATGCAGCCGTCCGGTAAACACTTTCATAACCTCATTTTGAGTCAACCTTCTTACAGACAAAGAGGTCGAATTGAGGCAAAACTAACTAATTAGGAAACTTCAACCATGTGAGTCACATCCTCAACTGTACATCAATGAAACTCATTATTTAAAGGCTATATAAATAAATTAAAAATGGATTTGATATAAAAGAAAATCCCCCTTTACAGTGAGAAGACAAACATACATTATCTACTCTACTTTGTAGCCACCATCCAGCAAACACTCAAAGAACTGAAGTTCTGCAGAGACTGCTGCTTAGTTCTCTATTGTTTAAACATGAAAATGATTCATTTATAACTTCATTTCAGAAGAAAAACTAATTGGAATTACACTTACAATACACAATACACACTCAATAAACACAAGGTCACATGAAACAACACACAACATTCAATCTACATCATATTTCCCTAAGATAAATTTGTCAAATCTGTAATGGCATGATGGATTTGCTTTGAGCCCGATGTGCAAATTTATGAATTATAGCTGAACAAATCTACATTCTTGTCTTTTTTTTGTTTTTACTCATTTGTGGCAGACACATGTTCCTGAAGATGTCCATTCTGGGAGTGTTGTGTTATTACTGGATCCATATATGGCCATATTTGTCTCTGGTATGTGAGATTATAGCTAATCATTCATCACCAACTTACAGAAAAAAAATCACTTTGTGGTAACTCAGTATATTCTCTGCAGTGTTGGGAGTCCATGGTGGGACAGGCTTTTTACCGTATGGTCATCGTTGATTTTATTTTTCAATTGTTGGGATCTTTCTTTGGGGAGTTCCTCAGCAAGTAAGTGATATTTCAAGGATTTGTATATGTCACTACCATATTTAGTCAACCTCTCATTTAATCAAGCTCATTATTTCTTTAATAGACAGATTGGGACAAGAGTAATTACAAGTCTGGGAGTTCCAGAGTTTGATGTAGCAAGAAATGTCCTTGAGCTGATCTACGCACAGACACTTGCCTGGTAAAACTGCAACATTTTAACAGAACTAAAGCCACTTATTTGATTTAATTTCCCATGTTATTGTTAAATAATCCACCATAACAGTGATAATTAGCTCATGGTCTGTTTTCTCTCCACAGGATTGGAATATACTTTTGTCCTTTGTTGCCGGTCATCCAGATTTTAAAATTTTTCATCCTGTTTTACGTAAAAAAGGTAAACCTATTTCCATAAAGTGCTTTGGCCTAACTTAAATCAAATAATAGCATCTTAAGTCTATACAACAGAGGTGTGGACTCGAGTCATGTGACTTAGACTCGAGTCAGACTCAAGTCACAATTTTGATGACTTTGGACTTGACTTGACAATATCATCAAAGACTTGCAACTCGACTTGGACTTTGACATTAATGACTCGGGACTTGACTCTGACTTTAGTCTGATGACTTGAAAATACTTGAAATTTTCAGTAAGACTGTTGAATAAAATGTGCTCCCATTCGAAGTATTTGACTAAGTGACTGATTTTTGTCATTTCCAGCAAGACAATATTTTTTCCCACGGGATCTGCCCCATTAAATGCATCTATTAATGTCCAATCAGGGTTTAGAAGAATAAACAAAGAGGGTTTGGATTACACAGTTACTTCCCTGAGCGCAAGACTGCAGGAGTGCGGGAACAACCCAGAGATGCGGGACCATGCTAACGAGGATAATTTAATTTACATTCACAAACTTCGATGCCAAAAACCAAAAACGAAATGCAGTTTGCAAAACCTGCAGCGTAAGAATAACAGACGGAGAGGCGACGATGTTGAACTTTGTTCGGCAGCTGAAGTTGCACAAAAAAAGGTAAGTTGGTCTGGTACCTGTTGTGAGATCCTTTTGGGTAACTTTAGCTGAGCATTCGTTACCGCAACAACGGTATACTCGTATACTCGCCATGGCTAAAAACTGAGACTGACGTTAGCTGAAAATAATTGTAAAGTAAAGGCCCAGGGTGACCAAGTGTCCTGTTTTCCCATGACATGTCCTGGTTTCATGTCCTGTCCTGACTGTCCTGGTTGTTTTTTTATAAAGTGACGAAACTGTCCTGGTTTTTATTTATTTATTTTTTTTGGTCAACGGTGCTTATGACTTGGAAGGAGTTGAAAATTTAAGCCTATGACTTCAGACTTGACATGACTTGTCTTGTCATTACTTGAGACTCGACTTGGACTTGCACGTCTTTACTTGAGACTTGACTCGAGACTTGGGTTTAAAGACTTGAGACTTGCAAAACAGGGACTTTCTCCCACCTCTGCTATACAATGCCATCTGCCTGAGCTGCTCAGTGCTGTTCCAGGCTCATGTTACTCTGCCTGTGTTCCTGATTCAATAATTGACCAGAGTGTTTTCACCATTCTGACCTCCTGCTTTGTTTTGAGTTATGGAAAAAACAGGCGGGTTTTGGATTTATGGCTGAACCTTTTGGTGAATTAAATAATGCAAAGCTTGTTAAAAGAGTAAAGGAGCTCACATGATTGGTTATATGAGCCAGGCTGTAGTTGAATGTTTAATGAAACTAATGAATGACCTTTGAAGCAGTGCTTTTTAAATCTTGATGATTGCAACATGCTCTTTCTTATTAAGTCAATACATTTGTACATCTGATGTTTACACGAATACAAAATCATGTTGTACAAGGTGCAGGAGTAATGAGTGGATGTGTCTGTCTCTCGTGTCCCTAAACGTATTATTTTTTATCCCCCTCATAGGCCAGCCTGACACAGAACTGCCAACCGCCCCGGCGATCAGGCAGAACAGCTCAGATGCAGACCATCTTCATCGCCCTCCTCTTCTTTCCTTGTTTTGCAGGAGCTATTTCCATTGTTGGGTACACCATCTGGAGGTGAGCATACAGTATGTTGAAAATTTAAATGGATCAATATGCACTCACTGGCCACTTCATTGGATACACCCGACTGCAACTCACTGCTTTTAGGCATGCAGACAAGCTAGAGATGACCCAGTACTAATGTTAAAACTGTGCTTCAGAGTGGAGAAAGAGAACATTTTTGGAGAGCAGCAGTGCCCTGAGACAAAATAACAATATTGACACCACAGGTCAGAGCTGGGTGATAGGAAGGTAGCAGTTACTCAAATGACCATAAGAGATAACCAAGATAGACAAAAGTCAATTTGACAATCCAAAACATCTCAAATCTGGATGCAGATGGGCGACAGCCACAGCCAGATGCCACACCTGTCAGCCAAGAGTAGGAAACTAGGCCTACATTTTGCACTCTCACTCAAGTTGGACAAAAGGCACCCTGTTTAGGGTTAGGAATCGATGTGAACAGAACAGCTTGGATTCATCCTGCCTTGTCTCAGCTGCTCAAGCTGGTGGTGTTGGTATAATGGTGTTGGGGATATCTTATGACACACTTCTGGCCCCTTTAATGTCAACTGAGCATTGTTTAAATATCACAGCCAAACTGAGTACTGAGGCTGACCATGTCCATCCCTTTAGGACCAGAGTGTACCCATTTTCTGATGGCTTCTTCCTTGTGGGCTTGTGTGATATGAAATTCAAAATCACTTCAAATCTGTTTCTTGAATGTGACAGTGAGTTTACTCTAGTGGCCTCCACACAGACAGATATAAATCCAACAGTGCAACATTGGGATGGGGTGGAACTGGGGATGTGTGGAATAATACTTTTACAGGTGTAGCCCACATCTTTGTAGGCCGAGCCTATGTATTACACCAAAATGAAAGAAGGGACAAGATGGGAAACCAATGTGTGGTTCAATCAGTTCTCTCAGTTTATTTTAGGTAGACACAAGCTTTTTATACAGTGGACAAACATTAAAGAGACTTCTGTCCTTCACCCTATCCTGACACGTGGCACATAAGACCAGATTTAAGTTGCATCACTTAGCAACGAGTTACTCAGAAAAACACAACATAAGACCACAGTTCAGCAGTTCTCCCTATCAATAAATCCTGAAACATACACAGAGTACAAGCCCAGAGTTTAGTAGTTTAACCTAAGAACAGTGTGGATTTTTTTGTTTCCTTATACCAGTGTGCAGCAAACAAATCTAAAGGCAATAGTGGGTCAAGTCAGTACCAGCAAGGTTATCTGATAAGGTGACACGTAAGAGTATTTGTTTATTTTGAACGTCAGTCAATCCAGATCATGAAATGTTTTAGACTTTTTAAGGAGAAAACTTCCTTCAAAACAAACCTCAGCCCCTTGTTGTGTATTTTTTTTTTTTTTCAGTCTCCCTCCATCAAAAGAGTGCGGGCCTTTCCATCAGCTCAAAAACGTCTTCAGTGTGGTGGAAAATTGGATGGATAACACCTATGAATTTAGCTGGGTCGTTTGGATCTATATAAATGTCATACGAAGTCAAATCTTCTACTTTTTACTCTCAGTTATAATCATGTAAGTCCAAAATTGAAGTGTTGTATTTGCAAGACCCATGATTGTTGTTGCGGAAAATATCAAGTTTTGAATCAGTCATTACAATGTCTTTACTTACATTCTGTTAAACTTAATAGAGTGGTGCAGTAACAAGGCCTTCAACATTGACTAGATACAAAATAGTACACTGATGGACTTAGTAAATTGAGTTGAGTTGAGCTAATAGTCACATGACTACAAAAGCACTTTAAAACTGAGATCAAACCTTCCAGGGACTGCGAGGAGTTTCTAAGTAATTACAAAAAGGTCTCACTTTCAGATATATATGCCTGATCGAAATACACACTTTAGGATGAGTTTTATAGCATCAAAATAGGTTATCTATAAATGCTATTCCTTAGCTTCGCGGTCGGGTCGGACAGGGCTGGACTGGCCTGGATACTCAACGTCGCGAACAAGACATTAAAACAAGAGCAAATTTATATTATTCAGACACTTCTCAGAGCACCGAGCTGTTAGTAGCCATATATAGCTGGCTACAAAACTACGATAATAAGTTTTCCAAAAATTGCTTGTTGTCACACATCAAAATCTACCGCTACATAACTAGAAAGAGATACATTACCTCGTCACTTTGCATCCTGTAAGTTGTTGAAAAAGAAGTTGTAAAGCAATGCAGAGATCTGATGAAGGTCAGAGCTGCATTCATTAGCAACAAAACAACAAACACACGCTTTGGCTTGGGTCACGTCTTTTGGTGTGTTCCAGTTGGAGTCAGAAGTAAGAATTTCCGAGTTTCGAGTAGGAAACTGCAACTGGAACGCCCCCCAAAGTCTGAATTTCCTACTGGGACCTGGTGAAACCTCTCCACTCTGAGTTGACAATCGAAGACAGATGCCCCCAGTGTGAACAGTTATTTAGCTCCTGAAATAATCAATTTATTTGCACTTCTGACTGGGGTATGTCACTCTAGATCCGCTGTATACATAGTATTGTTAGACTTATATTTACAAAAATGCTGCCATAGTGATGATCACATTCTTCATGTGATATTTGTGAACAACAACTCAGGGTGTGGTAACAACAGCTAACAATAGCCTGGTAGATCAGCCTGTTTTTTTCCGACTTCAACTGGAACGCCAATAAGTCGGAGATGATGTCACTCCCAGTTCCGAGGTTACTGGAATGCAGCATTACGACAGTCGCCATGCATGCTCATGGGTAGCAGAGTCCTAATGTCGCAGGTAATAGATTCTCCTCATAGTCCCTTTAAATGTGCGACACAAATAAAGTGGATTGGATTTATTGATTGGATTACCATCCACACTGAAGTTACATCGTGTCAGTGAAGGTGATACAGACCTCCTCAGACCATGACAGAGGTGTCAGTCAACCTCTTGTAAGGTGATGTGATTCTATTCTATTCTATTATTCTATTATTATATTAGGGTGGAAAAAACTTATTAGTGTTGGTTTAATGTTCTGATTGAATTTTGTACCTGACAATGGAATACAACAGTCTCCAACTTTGTATTTTTGAAAGTGCAGTCCAGTGCAAAGTGTTAGATTGACTGATAGGCCAGTAACACAGATCGTAGACCCATTTATTAGATAATAGCTGGTCCAATACAAGCAACAATGTCATTCATTGAGAAAGAAAATGACAAAAATCATTGAGGCAACTTTTGTTGTCCCAGTATCTTCCAAAGTGTATACCTGAGCAGACTGAGAAGGCCTTAAATGATATTTGAAGAGAGTGTGTGGTTGTGGATAAATTCAGTGTGTGTCTGTGTCTGCAGTCATACAAGACACACATAATCTTGTCTTCCTGTTTAGGGTCATCATATACGTCTTTGGGCAGATCACTCAAGGCCGCAAGAAGCTCATTAAATGGCTGAGACTGCAGATAAGTATTGTGAGTGTGCTTTCAAACTGTTTTCAACATTATACTCAAGGTTCACCTTGCTAATGCCGGGAAGGACCCTATTTTGCCCTTCGAACTGCCTTAATTCTCAAACTTTTTAAAGTTTTTCACAAGTTAAAAGTGACGTTATAGCTCTTCTCGACCTTTTAGCACTGCCCCTTACACTCTGAATGAAATGTCGATTCCATACTTGGTCAATATAAAGAATGGATCAAATGACAAACAACCTTTCTGACCCTGATTATACCAACAGGCTTATTCAGAACATGGCTTCAATGTGTATTGTTCAGTGCAAATGAGATGTTGTTGACCTTGTGTCTGCTCCCCACATGAAATCCTTTAGAATATTTTAATTCCCATTATATTGCAGTAATTTATTTAAACTTACATTCTGTCAGGCCTACTTTTGTCAAGAAAATAAACAAGAGCAGTTATTTGAATTAGCTACATTTGTATTTTTTAGCATATTATAAATTTGGCGGTATGGTTCTGATGGGGTCCTCCCTGCCTTTCCACACAGTGATAGTGGAAGCCCTGAGCAGGACCGGTACACAGGCCTGCCCTCCTTGCAGTCTGGAATATCCCTTTCAGACTGACTATAAAACCTGTTTAGACCCAGTACCAATCGGCTCCTGTCTGCTGTTTGTAAGGGCCAAATCGTCATTTCAACCCGGGTCGACTGACCCTGCAAGCAAGTTTTTTTTTTGGCTTTCCTCCGATTGGCTTCAGTGGTTACGTCACATCCCCCCAGTTGCCCCGTTAATTTATGTCATGAAGTAAATTACATCATGATGTCATAACATGCTGATGGGATAACATCATACCAGTCCCCTCTGTCTATGACTTACGTGACTCTTTGACGTCTCAGCAACAAATTTCATCCACCTCTGAATCATCAGCATCAACATTTTTAAAGAGGGACAAAAGCATAAAGTACAGAAAACAGCTGAACAACGTGTCCACGGCTTTAATGCTCCTTTCCATTGTTAACATTGACATGTTTTGGCACACCGATGATGTCATCAATGTGATGACATCAGTTTGACACAGCAGAGGAAGAAAAAAACAGCCACGCAGCTCATCTGCTGGCAATTAGACCCGGGGTCTGCTTGCAGTGGAAATGGCGTCACTTGCTGATTGTAAGCGAGTTAACCTGCGCTGAAAAAAACCTGTGTGAAAGCGGTAGAAGAGACGCATGAGGCAGGGAGAGATGCAGAAAGATCAATCAACGACAGAAAGACATTGCTTAAGTCAGAGAATAGCATACAGGAGTAGCTGGGGTGGAGGAGGGTTGTAAAGCAGCTAGCAGGAGGAGCAGCTAAGAGTAGTCAGGCCAGAGCAGTGTAAGTAAGGTGGTCTGAGTGCATTTTTGAAAATAGCAGCTCAGAGGTAGTCAGATGGCTGTCAGCAGTGGTGGACTAGCTTTGGATTGTTTATCTTAGATCATTTTACTGAAATAAAAATAAATAATTTAAAATTCAAATTTAGAAATGTTTAGTTTTTTTCCCCTTATCCGATTTTTATTTTCTGTTTCTTTTGCTTTCCCCAGGAAGGGAATGACAAGATTCTCTTGTTAGATCGGCTCAAGAGACTTACCACAAATAAACCCAAAACAAAGAAGGAACAAAAAAAGGTTTGTTGTGGGGATTCTTTCGTGCTTACCTCGCCCTCTTTCACAGATTTGTCATCAGCTTGAACACAAACTCTTCTCTGTCATTCAGCACACCAACCACGGTCATCCTGATGATGGCGTAAAGTCTGACACTCAGGTTCAGGCTCCACGTGCTCGCAAGAAGTTGGAAGAGGAGAAGCGGAGCAACAGTAGAAGAGTGCCTGCTCCATCCAACATCTCATCACCCAGCCCTGTGGTTCAGGTCCAGTTGCCCCGTCAGACTGCTGAGGAGAAAGAGAGGGACGAATACTACGGCTCAACGGGTCTCTCTGAGGGCCACATGCACACATCAAGTGCTGTCACACAAGTGATGCAGGCTAGACGCAGAGAACAGGAATATGGATTCGATGAGGTGGATGACCAGACATCCTCTGAGTCCAATGCCATGATGAAAGTCCAGCAGGCCAGGCAGAGAGCACTGGAGGAGGAGGACAGGCTTCAGTGGGCTCCATTCTCTCAACAAAACACAACTTCTGGAAGCTCCAGTGCTCTCATACAGGCCATGTTCGCCCGACAGCAGGCCCAAAATGAGTATGACGATGGTTACTGAGAGTGACTTTTTCTCAGTACCACTGAACTGGGGACAACATAAAAAATAACAGGACGTAAAGGATGTAGAGATTACAATCAATGATCATTTGGTTGAGCAAGCCATTTTGAGAGGCATGCCTTCAGTTTATAATAGTAGTTTTCTTCTTACCTGACACATTTTATGTGGCACTGGGAGCTTGGTCTGGCAGTTTGCTTCACCATAATCTTGAAGGTCGTGGTTTTGAGCCCAGCTCTAGCAGTGACATGTTAAAGTGTCCTTGGGTAAGATACTAAAGCCTGAGTTGCTGCCACTGCTGCATCATCGGCATGTAAATGGATTAAAGGGTGTAAATCTGTTAGCTAATACTGGTGGATAACTTGGATAGACACTTCATCAGTGAGTTAAAGAGTGAGTTTGACTTGCAGGGCCCGAATTTCGTGGCGCAGCGCAGTGGGCGCACTGCTGTGTGCTGCCAATTTGACAGTTTGGTAGACCATCTGCGCAGAGATGGGTATGACGGCGCACCAGGGGGAGGTGATGGCGCACCAGAGGGAGGTGCCAACAGGTTCACGTTGGCGCAGTGACAAAATCATGCCAAAAACACTGTGTGGAAGGTGCGCTGAAAGCTCTCCAGCTCCAACCTGGTCTATTCACGGCGCAGGCGAGGCGCAGCCTCCACAGGTTTCCAGAGTGTCAGGCACATTTTAATGCAATAAACGATCACAGCAATCACTATTCAATGTAGCTGTCTGAATCAGCATATACATTTGTATCTTTATTAATTGTCCCGTTACATCTGATGTTGGATTAAAGCGGTTTGTCATCATGGAAACTTAACCTGACGGCAGCTGGAGGTTTGATGCACATCTTTCAAGTCAACAATAAACACCCTTAACATCCAATACTGATGATCATAGAATGATGATACAGATTACATCTGTGCTTTGTGGCCTCCGATGCACACCCTGATGGCCAGTCCGTTCTCCCAGTTGCTGAAGGGACAGCGACCCTGACCGTCCTGACCGGGTCTTTCCAGCACACTGTTTCTGCGGTGGCAGGGATCAATCAGACCAATCGAATCTGCGCCTGACTCGCAGCGCATTTAAAGGCAAGGAGAGGCGTTCATTTGATTGGTTAAGACAACACTCTGCTGTGTTAAACCCACTCACGCCTTTTCTCCTCCCTCTCTGGAACTTGCGCAGAGGGGCAAGGACGGAGGTTTGGATGCACCTGTCTGCGCACTGCAGGAAACTTGCAAAGTGTGCTGGACACACCCTGTCGGCTAGGCGCAGACATGCGCAGGGCACGTGTGCGGCACCTGCGCCTGGTCTACGAAATTAGAGCCCACAGTGTTAAAACACTTTAAGTGATCAGAGATGGCTTTTACACCTACACCTGGTTTGCATTGTTGCATTCAGTTATAAAAATGCATATTTCCTTTGGATTGTTTCATGTTCATACAACACTGTTTTATACAAAATGAGAATGCTTGTCATTACACCACAGCCAGCATTTCTATGACTATGTGTGGCATTCTGCATCGTGGAAAGGAAGTTAGCAAGCTAAGCTAACAACAAAACAAGTTGTTGAGAGGAGGAGGTCCAACATGAATGTAAACAAAGTCAGTGGAACAAAGAAGAGAGGCTTTTAATGTTCACTGTTGTCTGTGGTAGATCACAGAGGACACTGACTAGCATGTTGATGTATTACACTTAAACACCTGTAGCAGTGTTTTCAGAGAAACTGTCAGTGACAGAAAAGTTGAGAGCAGCTTTAAAAATGATAAATTGCCCTTCTTGAACAAGTGGAACTATGCATTTTAGAGCAGTCAGTGTTGACTCCCAAGATCATCTCATGTAGACACAGCAAATAATGTTAACCTGCTGCTATTTTATGTATGTTGCGCAGAGGAAGTGACCTTGACATCCAAAACATTATTATTAAGTACTCTGTCATTGGTAGCTGCAATGAAATTGTTATTACTACTCCTGCTGCCTATTTTATAACAGCCATGTAAAGAGTTAGTTCTAAACCTGTGTGTGCTGGTTACAGGGTCAGCTGTGTGCTCACTGCTAACAAACCACTTAAAGACTTGATTAGGAAGCAAGTCCAGACCATTTCTTTTAGGCGAGCTTGGCAAAACTGTACATAAGACACCTTTTGTAGCAGAACAAGAGGGAAGGGCAGGCCCACCTCTGTATGCACTTTTATATTTAAATATTTTAAATGTATGTTTAATGATGGTGTTTACGAAATTTAAGATTAATCTAAAATAAGAATACTGAGCTATAGGCCCTTTTGTTTTAGTTTTCCTCTTGATCTTTTTTCTGTCAATAACTGACAATCACAAATGAAATCATGTTTGCAAAATATACTGTACTGTTTGTTACTCTTCTGTTAATCCTAAAAAAAAAAAACATGCATGGGTGCAGCAGCAGCAGCATAAACATGACAAAAAATACCCTTTGGACCTCATCACCCACACAGTATGTTTGCAGATATTTATGGCCCAAATTTCAACAGAGCAGATTGGCTACATATCCCATATCCATAATGCCTAAATGTTTAACCTCATCATCAATGAATGTCCACTTTAATAAAGCCAAGGTATAATTCGATGAAGTATAAAATGTTTGTCTTGCCTCACATCTGTTTCTAACCAAAGCAAACTGTCATGATGACAGACCAGCTCAATTTTGGTTAAGCCGAGGCTTACTTCTGTTGATGACAAATCAGTATCTGTTTCTGTGGCAGTGTTCAAAAATATCTGCATATTGGTTATCTGCAAATATCCATGATTGTGCATCCCTGGTTTTAGCTTGTGCTTATGATCTTTAAAAAGAGTGTTAAGTTGAGGTGAAGCTAGCATGGCACTTGTTGCATCAACTGTAACCACAATAAAAGTCTATAAGATCATTGTCTTTAATAAGCTTTGAACCAAACAAACATTTAAGAAACATATCTTTTCTGTTCTTTATGATAGTCTTAACAAACAAACCTGCTTTTCATGATAATTTGATTCAAAAATAATCAGTGTAAAAAGGCATTAGGAAGCTACTATGTAACTACCAGACTGGTTTGACATAATGATTGATGGAGTTGGTGTTTATGGCTGTGATAAGAGAGTATGAATCACTGATTGTTAAAAAACAAAAATGTTTGCAGTTGGTCTCCCTGGAAATGTTTGTTGTCCCTGTTAGCACTTTGTTGTCTCCAACACACGACAAAAAGCTTTAAAATTCAAAAACATAAAACAATCAGACGTTTTTTAGTATTTCCCCTAAAAAATGAAAATCTCGTGTATGTTCATCACAAACCTAATTTCAGGTTCTTATCTGAAAATGGTATTCTAAGTCTTATATAGCGTGGGGTTTGTGAATCAGAAAGTGCTAAATGCAAATTCACTTCTGTGTTTTTAGATTAGATTAGATAGTACTTTATTAATTCCTTTGGGAAAAACTCCCTCAGGGAAATTAAGAGACTCATTCCTGCACCACAACACTGACCAAGCAGCACTGACAGATTTATCTGACCTAGTAACAGTCGCTAAGAAAACAGAGGCTTGATAAAGAACCACTCTGTGTGGAGGCCAGGTCTTGGTGCCATTGAAGCGTCACAAGCATGTTTTGGATTGTGAAATGAATGGAGAAAACTCACGTATGTTTGAAAAGAAAAGCCAAACTCCACAATGAATGGCCCCTGAGAAGCAGATACCTTAGTGCCACTAGGTAACAGTGCTATTTCTGCTAAAATAGTTTACTTGAAGTTAATTTTATTAAACATGCTTGAGTATAAGTATAACAAGTATACCACTGACCATGTACTTGTGGTGCACTAGACTGCATATTAATTCAATACTTCTATGGACCAAACTGAACTGGAACAATTTTAAGTTTATAAAAATATACTTTAAGTATACTTTATAAGGTCATTTTAAGTTCACAAAGTACACTTTCAAGTATATAACAAGAACACTTACAGTTGCATGAAAAAGTATGTGAACCCTTTGGGATTACTTGGATTTCTGCTTAAATTGGTCATAAAATATGTTCTGATCTTCACCTAAGTCACATCACTAGACAAACACAGTCTGCCTAAACTAATGCTGCACAAAAAAATACAAGTTTTCATGTTTTTATTCAAAACACTATGTAAACAGTCACAGTGCAGGGTGGAAAAATTTGTGAACACCTAGGCTAATTACTTCTCCAAGAGCTAACTGGAGCCAGGAGTCAGCCAGCCTGGAGTCCAATCAATCTGATTAGATAGGATGTGTTGATTAAAGCTGCCCTGCCTCATAAAAACACACACCAGTTGTGAGTTTGCTGTTCTCAAGAGGTTTTGCCTGATGTGAAACATGCCTTGCACAGAAGAGCTCTCAGAAGATCTACGATCAACAATTGTTGATTGCATGAAGCTGGAAAGGGTTACAAAAGTATCTCTAAAAGCCCTGATGTCCATGTGTCCTCAGTAAGACTGACTGTCTACAAATGGAGAACGTTAAGCACTGTTGCTACTCTGCCAAGGTGTGGTTGTCCTGTAAAGATGACTGTGAGAGCACAGTGCAGAATGCTCAATGAGGTGAAGAAGAATCCTATAGATTGTCAGCCGAAGACTTACAGAAATCCCTGGCACATGCTAACATTATTGTTGAGAAATCTACAGTACGTAAAACATTACACAAGAATGGATTTCATGGGAGGACACCACCAAGGAAGCCATTGCTGTCCAAAAAACCATTGCTGCCCGTTTGAAGTTTGCCAAAGAGCACCTGGATGTTCCACAGCTCTACTGGCAAAATATTCTGAGGACAGATGAAACCAAAATTGAGTTGTTTGGAAGGAACACACAATGCTTTGTGTGGTGAGAAAAAGGCACAGCACACCAACATCAAAACCTCATCCCAACTGTGAAATATAGTGGAGGGAGCATGATGGTTTGGGGCTGCTTTGCTGCCTCAGGGTCAGGACGGATTGCTGTCATCAATAGAAAAATGAATTCCCAAGTTTATCAAACATTGCAGGAAAACTTAAGACCATCTGTTTGCCAACTGAAGCTCAACAGAGGATGGATGATGCAACAGGACAACGACCCAAAGCATAGGAGAAAAATAAACAATGGAATGGCTTCAACAGAAGAAAATACAGCTTCTGGAGTGGCCCAGTCAGAGTTCTGACCTCAACCCGATTGAGATGTTGTGACATGACCTCAAAACAGCGATTCACACCAGACATCCCAGGAATATTGCTGAACTGAAACAGTTTTGTACAGAAGAATGGTCCAAAACACTTCCTGGCCGTTGTGCAGGTCTGATCTACAACTACAGGAAACGTTTGGTTGAGGTCATTGCTGCCATAGGAGGGTCGACCAGTTATTAAATCCAAAGGTTCACATACTTTTTCCACCCTGCACTGTGAATGTTTACATGTTGTATTCAATAAAAACATGAAAACTTGTATATTTTTGTGCAATATTAGTTTAAGCAGACTGTGTTTGTCTAGTGATGTGACATTGTTGAAGATCAGAACATATTTTATGACCAATTTAAGCAGAAATCCAGGTAATCCCAAAGGGTTCACATACTTTTTCTGCGCCTGTATCTATAAACTATTAGTGTACTAGCTATATACTTCTAGTCCACATGTTAGTTTATTAAAGTATACTTAAAGTATAACCCAAACCCCTATGAAAGGGACTAGAGCTTGATCTAAAAAGTCAAGCCAAATGTTTCTGTTTATGTTTTAAGGTACATAAAGATAATGAGCACACATAGTATTTACTGTGATCTGTTCAACTCCAGCACTACATGATCTTGAACATAAGTATACAAATGTGTGTAGTAAAAAAAATATAAATATTCTGCCAAATTAAATGTACGCACAATGATGACCCTATTCTGTACCTGGATCAAGATATACTAAATATTAGTACTTAGTGGCAGAAGTACAAGCTTTGGTATTAACGTACTTAGTCTTCGACTTTTCTTTATACTTTTCAGTTTGAGCCAAGTGTACTTCACTATGCTATTCTTTGGTAGATCAAAAAAATTGGGTTATAAAATGGAAACTTCCAGTCTACTGCCTCAGTTTTAGTATAAATTAGTACACTCTTATTGGATTTTTGGTCTGTGGGAGGGAGCTAGAGTGTCCAGATAGAACCCACGCATGTATGGGAAGAACATGCAAACTTCACACTGAAAGGCCCTGACCACCCGAAAATCAAAGCACCGACCTTCTTGTTGTGAGGCAGGTGCACTACCTGCTGCTCCATCATGCTGCCCCTGTATGAGCAACAGCTTAGCACATACCTGTAAAACTGAAATAATAGCCAACTAGCAAATATCCCCAAAGAAAATAAACACAGTTAACATTTTGTCCACAGTATATTTCATTTATTTTCCACTTTTAAAGCATAAACATAAGTTTGAAAATTCAAGGTCTGCTTTTTACCACCACACTGTGCTTATCATTACTTTAATGCATTGAAAGGGTTGATATAAAGAAAGTTGTGTTTAAATTTCTCTGCATCTTGAAATGAATCAAATTAGCAGCACAAATGGTTTGTTTGAGTGCAAGTGGATTTCAAGACAATTACAGAAGATAAATTCTAACATCCAAAAGAAAACAAAAAACATTTCTTGACATTATTTACACTTGAGGCACAACATTTTCAGCTAAGTATTGGTGTCATTATTTCAAAATGAATGAAAAGAACCAGTGAAACCATTTTACTTTCATTGCATTGATCTTTTGATTGACTGTAACATGTCCAGTAAGGCTATTAGCATCCAAGAAACCAGCACTCTGTCTAAATAAGTGTAAAAACAGTCTGACTCCTTTTCTGTGGCAGCCTACTCAAATAAAGGAAAAAAAACTTCACCTCTGAGATCAGTCTGTGCCCACATTTTCCAATTATCAGCTGATTTAAAGCTCCTGTGTGACTTCAAACTCCTTAAAAACTGATGCCAACTGTCCAACCACAATTAAGGCAGTGTTAAAATGTACCAGATGGTGCTCAGGATGCAGCCTGGAATCCCGTGAGGAGTTCATCTTGGACTCAGCGCTGACAAACTTGGACAACAGCACCCTCTTCTGGCAAGTAGCAACACTGTACTGGAACATCTCAATCAGCACTGTTCTTCCCCCAAGGATCTCGCACAGTCTGCCAGATCCAGAGAGTCAGCAGGAATGGGGGTTTTCCTCCCACTCTTCGGGGTCTGGCTGGGATAGACCTCCACAGATTTGGAGATGGAGGGAACGGAGCGATCCCGGTAAAATCCAAAAGCCTCCCGTGCTTGTTCCTCTCGGAAACTTTGCTCGAAGGTTTTTCGTTTGTGTCTGAACTCAATGACGGTCTTAGTGTAGGAGTTGAGGGTGGTGACTGAAGCTCCCATGCAGCAGGTAAAGGATGCCCACGCGATGCTGAGATGGCACAAAAAGGATAAAAGAAGAAGAAAATCAGAGAAATAGCCTAGTGAACATGTGGTGATGTTTCCTAATGTAATGAAACATCAGTGTCAGAACACAATACAAATTGCATTTTGGCCTTTTTCCGCTAGTATTTTTGTTTGCTGGGATTAGTGTCAATCACTTTAAGTCCTTCTGCTCCCATAAAGCATGCTATGCCACAGAGGGATCAGACATTTAAATCTCTGCATCATGTACTTTTCCAGCAGGTTGGTAGATGCTTACAAACAGTCCAGAATTGTTTAGCCTCCAAAATGAAATCTCAGCATACTGCACATATTGTAAAAGAGTAAAATTATGATCCTCTTATGCAATTCCAATCGCGCCTGTATCGGGGCTTTAGACACCAAAGCCTAATCCGGCCATAACATGAGAGCTTTGGGCTTTTTTCATTAGAGACAGTGACGCTGTGGAGAGGTGAGAGCAGAGCCACGGCCGGCTATTTCTGTCTGCTACCAGCTGAATGGATTCCCTGATTTGGTCGTCTAGTGGGTAAGCTGACGTAACTTGATTTGTAAGGCAATGCGTCATATAATAATTTTTACAATATTTTTTTTTGACTGTGCCCTTCCGAGTCTGCTGTATAACATTGTGTGTTTAATGAGTATCTGGCCAAGAGACAGTATCACATTACGGGGGAGATGATCGATATATCAAACTAGTGCTGTCAGACGATTAAAAAAATTAATCAAATTAATTACCGGATTTATAATTAAATAATCTAATTAATCACATTTTAATCTCATATCTGTTTAAAGTACCCAAATAAACAATTTGAATTCTAGGATATTATAAAATTGTATTGCAGGACTGATCAAATGAATACACTAAGAAGTGAAGATTTGTAAATCCACATTTTTATTGGTGACTAAATAAAACCAAAGTCAGGGCAACTTGTCCAGAAAATTCTAAGCTCAATCAGGCAACTCAAATTACACTTTAAGTGTGTTTCATAAATCAAATTCAAAATAAGAAAAAGGTCGAGGACATCCAGCAAAACAATTAGGCCTGATGCATTATTAAAGAATGTAGTAAATATAGATAAATAAATTCAAATATAAAATAAGACTAAGTCTTAAATATGTCATTCCTGTTGTCACCTGGGCGTTGTTTGGTTTGACTAGAGACGCATGTGTGAAGTGACGTGCCACTGCCATGTACGGGTCCTCCAGCTGGATAATATCAAAATGTTTGTGTGCTTTAATCGCGATTAATTTTTTAACGCATTAATTTGCGGTGTAATTAATTAATCTAATTAATGCACTAAAGTGACAGCCCTAATCACAACACATCCCACTTTATAAGAAGGTCAATGTATTGCACATTTTTTCCCCTAACATCTCCTTGCATTTCTTTCAGAGATAAGAAACCACAATATTGTATGCACAGAAACACGGTCTAATTCATGTCGTTTGTGTAAAGCATGGTCCCTGCAACAAGGACACACTTAGGGCCAGATCCTCAAAAGGACTGCACAGCTTCTGCAACTGCTAAACCTGTGCAAATGGCAGAAAAAAAATAGCGTGCAATCCACAAAGCATAAGCAAAGGGCGAAATGCACGCATACTGAACGCAAACTGTAAATTAGGGAATATTCATAAATCCAGTGCAAAATTACCCCCCTCTTATTCAAATGAGCCTCATTGCAAAACCTCCTAATCCACAGTGACCAGTGCTAATTACCACAGGCAGTAAAGTGGTGCTATTTAATGCCAGTGAGACCCGGGTATAAAATCAGTGCAACATCTTTCTTTTTCTCTCTCTCACTCTCTCTCTCGCTCAAAATGATTGCAAATTGCCCTGAGTTGGTGGTACCTTTGGAGCAGAGCCTACATAAAGGGCTGCCATGCCAGGACTCTCCGGTAATCATGGCATCAGTGATTGTAGCCAGGCGAAGGCACCATGGCAGGCGAGATGGTAGGCAGCATGGCAGGTGAGATGGCAGGCGCTCACAAGAAAGGATTTATCGGAGGAGAGTATCACTTTTAATTTAAGTGACAATGAAATCATTGCAGATAGCGGTCGCCAGGCGGCGTGATCCTTGCGCTACTAGATGACATCAAGGATGACAGTAACATAGCCTACTGTGTTCATCTCTGTGACCATTCCACTGTTTTGAATAATTTGTAAACATGAATAATTTGTTGAAATACAGTCTGTTAAAAAAAACCCTAAGACCCCTTGACCACTTTTTGGTCATTTGAGTAGTATTTTCTGCATTTATTTTGCAATCAGAGATGCAAAGTGCGCCCAGCTGCCAAACTGTGTGGGAGTGATAGCACCGGCATATGATCAGAGCAAATTCATTTGAGTATAGGTGCTGAAACATGGTAGATTGTGTTTGCTAATTCTGCGCAAAGAAGGGCGCTATTAGCAGGAGCAATTTATTTTTTGTGGATCTGGCCCTTAGTTGTTTGTCCCAGTCACAAATGCAACACTAGCCTTGAAGGAGAGACAGGGTCAAAATGCTGAACATCTGCTGCCAATCACTGGCCAGAGGCCATCCAACAAAACACAAAATGTCTACAAACTGGGAAAAATAAAATATCACAACACTGCATAAAAATATCAATACAGTAGTGGCCCATAATATTGCTGTATATTGTTGTATCAGTATTTTATCACAGCCCAAAGACTGAAGTCTTACCAGAAGGACCAGCCGTAGTCCCAGTTGTAGGGCCTCCAGTCAGGCGGGCCAAAACTGACAGTGACGGTGAAGACTTGCGTGTACATCACGTGAGCCACCATGCCAAGAAGACCTGAAATGATGTGTTTCATTAGTAAGCTGGTTATTGAGTGCTACAGAAATTATATACGGTACCTGGACGGTAATGTCAAAAGAGTCCAATCCAAAAGGTTTAGATTCTTTCAAAGCGTTTTTTAGGATGTCGCCGTTAGGGTATCTTTTGTTTTTTCTCATATCAGTATAAAACTGTTATTTTTTTAAAGATACTGATACCTATAAATTTTCTGAATCAAAAGAGATCTTTAATTATGATTTTTTTCAGGCTGTATGACAAGGCTCCTGCTGCCTACAATATCCATTCCTTGAGCAGTTAAAGTGAGGTTTACATAGAGATTATTGGGCTGTTTTTTGCCTGTTTTTGTCCTATCCCAACCAACACAGCAAAAAATGGATTATTTTATACATTACAAGATTATTCTACAACATCATCCTGTGGTCTGAGGGGAGTTAAGAGTGAATTTGTCCAGGTAATCAGCTCTGAAATGGGTTGGGACTGACAATTGTAATAGTCAACTTGTTCAATATTTATGACCAAAAACTTTTGTGTGAGGAAAACCTGAGTCAGGACTCCATGAATTGTGATGTGGAGCAGAATGTAGCCAATCAGGAAGCGAGCTGACTGAGAAATGAGGAAGCAGGTGTAAATAAAAACAAGCATGGCCGACCTGAAACATAAACTTAAACTTCAGTGGACCTCAGAAACAGAGGACCAGCTCATGTGTTCACGCTCTCTCCAGGATGTTTTCCAGTCTTTTCTTTATTTATTTGTTTCCAAGTTTTCCATCAAAAATAGTCCCAAGCCCACCATCAATCCCTCTTGGTCTCCAATGTTGTATGTCTGGATTTCCAGTTGGTGCAAGAGATATTATTTATGGGTGCTATGTTTCTTCTTCTTTGATTTTGTTGATCATGTTTGATCACGAACAGCATTGTGTGTGTGGTGTGTTGTGTTGATTTTATCGAAACACATGAAACAGTACGATCAAAACTGTACAATGCCTAATTCTTTATCTTCATGTGTTTGGTCTCTAACAGATAAAAAACTCTACATTTTTATAAAATCCTTTTGTGTGTACCCCACTCTAGACAGAGAGGACAGACAGGGTTCAGCATCATTGTCTCTTACATTCAGTACATGGTGCAAAATAGTGGAACTCTGCAGTGCAGAAATCAGGCTGATGTGTTTCACAAAGCTTTAAGCTGGAGTGATTGAGCTTTATCTGTAAAAGCAGGAGTATTTGCTCGATGTTCAAACTGACTGGGATTTTAAACTTTAGCAGCAGCGCCTGAAGATCATGTGATTTGCAAGTATTTAATAAGACTGATTAAAACAATTGTCCTACTGCCTGTCACATATGTTTTTGAATAACTCACCTTATCTCAGACACTTTCTATGGCCTGTTGCCCAGAGGGACCAGAGAAATATATTCTCTATATGGGAACTTTCAATCTGGTATGTCAGGTCACAGGTATAGAACTAAAATCAGTGATTGGTTTAGATCAGAGCCAGATGTGGAACTCATCCCTATTTCAGTCAGACAAATCCTGCTTTAATTACTTTAAACATTTAATGCAGCAGTATTACATAATCGGATTGGTGTCTCAGCTCCAACCTCATCACTCTTTACACTCCTTACAATAATGAGATGGTGTTTTAAACCTCTTGCTGGAGCATACAGGTGGATGCTCGGGCAATAGAGGGTTGAAAGTGCGAGTGCAGTACTGCTGCAGGGCAGAGCTGGCAGAGACAGGAAAACAGGCAGCTCAAATAGCCTGCTTACTTGTAGGATGTTTTTAAGTGATTAAACAATACTGTATATCAGATGTAAAATCAGCACAACTTGAGCTGTCTGCCTGATCTAGCTTGTGAGTGCCACCCCAGTCAAGACACTCAAACATTTTATTTATCAAGATGATGTTTGTAAATAATAATGCTTTAATAATTTGTGGGGACAATGGAATTAATAGGTTTTGCTTTCACAAGCGGGGTACTTCCAAAGATATTTTTGATGGTATATGACTGGAATTAAGCACTAAAATGCTTCTTAATCTTTGTTTATTATAAAATATGCATACTTTCTATATTCGTCCAATCACATAGAAGCAATTCAATGCATACATTGTCTAAATGACCTACTAAAGTTCAAACAAAGCGTTGGCATGAGGAAGAAGGAGATTTAAGGGACTTTGAACTTGGCATAGTTGTGCCACACAGGCTGGTCCAAGTATTACAGAATATGTTGGTCTTCTGGGTTTTTAATTAACAACAACCTTCAAGGTTAACAGAGAATGGTCCACAAAGAGAGAGTATCAAGTTTGTTGATACTTAAGGTCAATGAAGAATGGCTAGGAGTGATGGGAGTGGCACTAGGGGTGGTCCTCTGCTGCTATAGTCCATCTGTTCAAGATTTAATGTGTTGTGACCTCAGGCATTTCTGCCCACAAAACTGCACTGGATCATTTCTCTTTTTAAGATCAGTCTCTATTACTAGATTCCTTTCTTCCCCACTCTGTTGCTCAGTTTAAACTTTCGCAGGTTGCTTTGACCATGCCTACATGATATGGCTAAATGCACTGAGTTGTTGCCAAATGATTGGCTGATTATCAGTTTGGGTCAACAAGCAGTTAAATTAGTGTAACTAAAGAGGAAGGCTTTCTTGCAGTGTTCACTTGATCTACTTGTCCTCACTGGCACAGAATAAATTTTATGCATTAATTCAAGATTATGAAATCTGTTATCTTTCTTACAGTAAATCACATGGACATTACTAGAAAGTTTAAAAAGTGTCTGAGTAAATTCAAAAATAAAAAAGCATGTACCTGAGAGCACGGTGAAGACAGCGGCAAAGGCGTTGAGCTTGAGTCCGTCGATGACGTTGTTGGAGTGGGTCAGATCTAAACACATGAGGCTGAAGCCCACCACCAGCAGAATGATGTAGAGCATCTCAGAGACCAAAGACAACCACAGTATCCCTGCAAAATAGATGTTAAATGGACTTGAGTTTATATAGCGCTTTTCTAGTCTAGACTACTCAAAGCTGCTTTACACTGCAGGTCACACCTACCCATTCACACCCATTCACTCACACATTTACTCACTGATGGTTCTGAGTTTCTACGTTAGTTATCCATCAGTATTTCTAACACAATCACGCCCTTTCATACGCCACTGACGCAGCAGTGGGAACAACTTAAGGTTAAGTGTCTTGCCCAAGGACACATCGCCATGTGTCGCCCAGAGCTGGGCTTGAACCTGCAACCTCCCGATCACTGACCAAGCGCACCATCCAACTGCGCCACCGATGCCCAAAAACAAGCACTTGATTAGAACTTTACACAGAAAGACCCTTTAGAGGTGAAGCGCAGGGCTGCATGTCCAAAAATATCCAACATCAGGTCAGACATGTATAGTTTATCTACTACAGTTGTTTGTTTTTTAAGTCACTTTTCAGTTCAAAAGCTGTTCAATGAATGAACAAAATAAAAAAAAATAATTATCTGAGGTTTACCCTGTCACTACAGGGGTGACACTAGGTGTGGTCCTGCTATAGTTTGCTGTTGAATGAGAGAAATGACCGGGATGTCATTAAACAGCTCTGTGGTTTCTCCAGCAGCTCGATACTGCTGAAAGTATTCTGATTATTCCTTTGGGAATTTTTATAAACTTACATTTATACTTCGATACACACAACAAACATATTTCTGTTTGAAGTTTCTGTGTTCTCATTTTCATGTCAATCTGCTCAACCTGTGACTTAAACTATCCTTCATAGTGAACACTGTCTACCATAGTACACAAAATAAACAGGTGGAAGACCTTTACATATTTTTGTAGGTGCAAGCTATCTTGCAGTAACTTTAACTATAACAATTATGAAACACAGCTCTGCTTAATGCTCTCACGCTGTTTATTTACCAGGGTAGAGCAAAAGGCTGAGAGTGAAATGAGTTCTGTCAGATTCAGTTTGGTCTGTAAAGTGCTCCATGCTGAAGGGCCAGCAAAACTCAACGCTCTTTCCTCCAGTTCAGATCTGACACCAGGAACAGAGCGACAGAGAACATCACAGGAGAGCAAGGCATAGCAACTTTTATTTCTTTGAAGAAAACTGCTGAAGAAGGAACTGAGGGTCAATCTCAATTGTACCCCTTAGTCCTTGTCTTACCCCTTAGCAGTGTTAATTTTGTAGACTAATTATTTTCTTCATAATTTTTGTCAGCTACTTTTTTTCCACTTACAAAAACTAGACAGTAACTAATAAAAACAAATACACATGGACAGAAATTAAAGCTAAATCAACTGAAATTTTAATCAGCAAATTATATTCAACTAAAATGTTTGACAGACTTAATCCAATCAGACCTTATTTGGTCATGTAGAAAGTAGAGATAAGTTAGGAATATATCCAATCACAGCTACTTTGGTTGTGTTAAAGGTTGGATGAGTTCAGAGGGACATCCAGTCACAGCTGCCTTAGCTTGGTGGTGGTGGGATAAGTTGTGGAGCGATCCAATCAGAGCTGCTCTCTTTATGAACTGATATATTCATGTAGAGCAGGTTCACTATTTGTTGTCAGTTCTGGTATTGTAACTGAGATGCTCTGCAGGGTAGTCTAAATAAAGGAGACTACATTTCACACAAAAGGAACATTTGTTTCTGCTCATTTATACATTCAAACTTCACCAGCATTCAATAAAGGGTTTTTAGATGTTTAGTTTTATCCAAGTGTAAAACATGACTTCAGAAATTCAAGGGACCATAACGTCTTACACTTTTTACTTCATATTTTAGTCGACTAAATTTAATCTAGATTTCATCGACTAAAATGTTATGTAACTTTATTGACTAAAACTCGACTAAAATTAAAACAATTCAGATGGCTAAATAATGAATAAAACTAAAATATTCATTTTAGGCAAAAGTCTGCACCTTAAACACAACTGCTGTCAGAACTAACACTGCCTCTTAGCCCTTGGTTTTGTGCATTCACGTCTACTGGAGGGGTGTCCCAATTCTCTGTAAGGTTAAGGGGAAGAGCGACACAGCCTGTGAAACAAAGACAAATGAGGACCCCTAATAAAAGGGAGTGGTATGAGAAATTCCCCATAATACACCGCGCCTGCTGACAAGATGGCAGAGCAGAGGTTGAAGGAATCACATAATTAAAAGTAAATATTAAATTATTAAGTAAATACTTATGTTTTGAATTGTTGGTTGTATTTTAAAATTTCTCATTATATTGTGCTGCTATAACTACAGCTATTGTCGCATCTGCCTACAACACAGCCAACGGACAGCTCTGGGTGATGATGTCGTGGGAATCGAGTGGCATCTCATGGGGGCGTCTTTCCACCCCTTCCTCTTGGCCCGCTGTTTTGAGGGCCGGGTAGACAAAGGGAGATGAGTAAGGGTACAATTGGGATTTATCCTAAGCCAAGAAGAGCCTCATGAATCAAGGTCAGCCAGTTTGTGTACCTGCGTACACTCGGAGTTGGCAGCTAGATTTAATATAAAGTACACAATGATGAGTGAGACGGCCATAACCTGTGACAAACCTCAGGGCACGGAGTTAAACAGTGTTCAAAGACTGAAGTCATTCAGATGAAGCTCTCATAAACAGCACACCACCGTAACCAGCTAAGGCAGAAAGGCTGCTGACATCAGCAGTTTCCTAGCCCTGAGGGAGGAGCAAGATTTATTTCTGTTATTACCTCCGCAAAGAAGGTTATGTTTTCGGGAGAGTTTGTCTGTCCGTCTGTCTGTGAACAAAATAACTCAAAAAGTTATGGATGGATTTTGATGAAATTTTTAGGAAATATTCAGCATGGGAAAAAGAAGAAGTGATTCGATTTTGGTGTTGATCCGGATCACCGTCTGGATCCGCCATGCTGAAAAATGTGATTTCTGTGAAAAACTACTGAACTAAAATAGATATCATTATGAAACCAATTGCTAATGGTATGTTTTCATGGTCAAGGAATCTAAATATTTACATGAAATAAAGGTAGGACTAATATTTATGGTAAAAATCACAATATGGGAGAGGACTGTGGTGCTGGCGGAGGTCTGCACTCTCCGAGTGCTTTTCTAGTTAAAACTGAGTTTCATTATGAGCAAAGAGACCAAACTCACAATATGTGATTAAATAGAAAGCTCATGATCAAGGGGATAAGCCAAGTATGTACAGCTAGATACGAGCTCTATTGGTTTTCCTCCTGGAGTTAAAATAGCTGAGATATTCCCTGATAACTCACTTGAATTAGAAGAAACTAGAAAAGCACTTGGAGAGCGCAGACCTCCGCCAAGCAGCACAGTTCCCACAAAGAATCCTTTGACCAATTCCTGGATCCAGACGGTGATCTGGATCAACACCAAAATTGAATCACTTCTTCCTTTTCCCATGCTGAACATTTTCTGAAGATTTCATCAAAATCCATCCATAACTTTTAGGGTTATTTTGTTCATAGACAGACAGACAGACAAACTCTCCTGAAAACATAACCTCCTTGGCAGAGGTAACCATGAGCTTTGTTTAGCTGTCTTTAAAAACACTTTTCATTTTTTTCAGATGAGACAGAACAAACTCAATACCTGAGAGAGAGAGGAGGAAGAACAGCAATAAATGATGGTATCATCTGTATAAGGGGGATACAAAGCATTTCAAACATTACTACACAGACTGTTGATGTAAACTAAAATAACATGGAAGTGGCAGGTTCTGATATGATGATATGTTGATGTTATGTAAATAAAAACTTCTCTTTCAGTCCTTCAAGTCTATCCCATCTTTTAACTCGTGACCAGTTAAAAACTGTTACTACATGTCTGAAGTCACTTTTTGAATTACTGAGTTGAAGTTATTTGTTCTTTTTGATCAGGTAATAGAGTGTGCACATGTGCAGACTGTTAACCCTGCAGCAGTTACACTTCTGTTGTTTACGTATATCAGTGTACCAAAGACAATTGTTTGTGAGCTCACTCTTTTGTTGATCCATGGGGGACTTCAGGTCAGATTCTTCTGTTTCAAAAAGCTTAATCCAGCCATGAAGTGCAGAAAAATTGCAGAGTTGCTGTTTTTTTTTTTTTTTTACCTTTATAGCACATGAAAAATATACAGAGCAACTATATGTGCCTTATTTCTTCCTCTCTTATTTTCTTGATGGAAATGTCCAATCAGGAACAGCCAATGATCAACAAGAGACAAAATAGTTCTTTATCAGTTCCCAAAAGAATAATAGTGAAAGTTTTTTTTAGGCTTGAAGGACCCATACTCAAATGTGAAAAGGTTTGTTTATCACTGGTCTGTATGTGATATGTTCATGTAATAATATGTCAATGTTTTTAAAAACAACTTAAAAGCTACCTCTTTAGTTGAGCTTCTGCCTGAATAACCTTTAAACGTTTTTATTTATTTTAATTACAGCCCACTTCTATTATTTTATGTTACCTTATTTAATAATTTATCTTTTCTATCTTTCCTTATTTTACTTTCTAATTTTTCTATTTTTATTTTTACTTCATTTCAACTAATTAATTATTATTATAATTATAAATTCTTTCTCCTTTTTTATTTTATGATATATTTAATTTTACACTTTAACCTAACCTCCAGTGTTTTCTCATTTTTAAACCTTTAAGATGGCGTTTCCTCAGTACGTACTGGGTACAGTTGTGTGCTTTATTATTGTCTTTTTTACGATGCTTTTCATCAACACTGTGTATGGACTGTGGTGTGGGTGGGTTCAGGGGCTGGGTGGAGCTGGGTTGTGCTACATTTTTTGTATGGAAAGTGTTTTATAAATAATGTTTGGTTGATTGATCGATACAGTTCAGCAAGAATTAAATCTTGTCTTAATTTTATATTTTGTCTCCATGGCCATAAAACTTAAAGTACATCAATCTGACATCATGACTGCATAGATCTTTGGACAGCCCAGTATGTCCTGGAAAAATTTTGTCTTTATCTTGTCTGATCGAAAGGCTCTACAAGCATTTTAAAAAAATCTCTAAAAATGTAGCAGAAAATGGCCTTAAAGGATAACTTCGGTTCCTGCAGCTTTTACATTGTTTATAGAATGAAGAACAACAATATACTCACCCAGAAGGCTTTCCTGATGCAAACGGTGCTTCGGGAGATATTTAGATCCAAAATCGAGCAGCGGACACCGATATAATGGTAGCCTGTAGGGCATGGATCGCCGCTACTAAAAACTGCATTAATCGTCCAAAAACTCATGTTTTTCACCAATATTCCATCATGATTCGCGCCGAATGGACGGCCATTGCAGCCTGTGTCTCTCCACACAGCGCTGTGTGGCTGAACCAACGAGTTTGTTTACATGCTCTTCGCGCATGCGCAGTGCGGCTCATTGTTTCAGGGCAGCTACAAATCGACTTTCTTCTTCCAGTTTTGTGCAAAATGGACGAATATCTATGGGATGAAGATGTTGTGGAGGAGGACTTTGAATATGATGGACGTCCTTACAGTTTGGAGCCAGATTATACAGATAAGGAGCTGATAGAAATGAGGAAGCGATCTCAACGCTCCAGAGAGTACTGCGCATGCGCGAAGGGCATTCAAACAGACTCGTCTGTTTAGAGGTTAGTTCAGCCACACAGCGCTGTGTGGAGAGACACAGGCTACAATGGCCGTCCATTCGGCGCCAATCATGATGGAATATTGGTGAAAAACATGAGTTTTTGGACGATTAATGCAGTTTTTAGGAGCGGCGATCTATGCCCTACAGGCTACATTATATCGGTGTCCGCTGCTCGATTTTGGATCTAAATATCTCCCGAAGCACCGTTTGCATCAGGAAAGCCTTCTGGGTGAGTATATTGTTGTTCTTCATTCTATAAACAATGTAAAAGCTGCAGGAACCGAAGTTATCCTTTAAGTTGCAAGAGTTAAAGAGCCCGTTTTGAATGGATCCAAATGATGTGCTCAGTAGGCCTGTGCTCAAAATATCGATACGGCAAAATATCGTATCGCACTCCTTCGGGATACGTGTATCAATACGGATTCTACAGAATTGATACGGCCTAAATATTTTAGTTGTTGTAAATACACTTTGGCTAATGTTAACAGTGGCACAGTTCAAGGTAGAAGACGAGCTACATAATGAAGCCCTTGTTCTAAATTTGGACTTAGGTCTACCATCTTTGAGAATCTGAATTTATGTCTCTCAAGTTGAAGAACCACTTAAAACTCATCCTTGTTTTTTTACTCTTATAAGAAAAAACTAAACTTGTCAAAAATTTGGCTTAAAACACAGTCAATGTTCACAATTTACGTGTATCGGGATACGTATCGTATCGTGGCCTTAGTATCGGGATACGTATCGTATCATGAAGTTGCTGGAAATACCCGGCCCTAGTGCTCAGAGATTTTGATTTGATCTCAGGTGTACCATGGGCAAAGCAAACTTGAAAACCATTGTTGGATCAGAAATTAAGACTATTTCCAGATTTTTCTGTTTCACGTTGATTTATCTCAGGCCTGAATTAAACACAGCTGCCTTTTTTTGTTTTCTAGTTGCTCCACCACTTGACAGGAATGGAGCAGTTTTCAGAGGACATCTTTAACACAGCTGCAAATCCTCAAAGTTACTCTGAAGGTGTGTGTGTCTCTATCTCTTTGGTCCAATTTAACAAGGTCATGATCAACATTAACAATTACACAGACGCTTACACAATACCCAAAGCTCTGTTTCTGGATAATGGTCTAAGCCAGTGCTTACCAAAATGTCTGCTGCCAGAAGTTATTTAGAATAGTTAATTGAGATCACATTTCAAATGATGATAAAATGCTGTACGAGATTTCAAAGTCCTTAAACTAACAAAATCAGAAAGGGAATCTAACGCACATGTGGATTTTGTAGCATTAATGTTGCCAGATAAACAGAATTGTGCTCACAGTTTAACTGAAGTTGAATTAGCTGAAGTTATTTATTAAATACCACACTGCATTGCCGAGCTTCTGACCTGATGTATTCATTCCAACTTTTAAAGGCATAAAAAGGTATCAGGACATAGTTTGCAGAGTCACAAAGTATGTTCACAAAGAGAATATGAGAACTAATTATAGCTGCAAAAATAAATATTCACTCTGAAATCTAAACTCAGAATAGACAGGGGAGTTGTGAACACTTTGAATCCCCAATTTTGGTCAGTTGAGTCTCATGTTTCAAAACAGGCAGTAGTTTGGGAAAGACTTGTCTTAAAGAATTTACAGGAAAGATAGTAACTCTTACCGAGAAACTGATCTGCTTCTGCCATTAAAATTTGGTGTTCATTCATTTATTTATTTTGATCCCAAGGAATCATGCAAATGCTCATTTTCAATGATTCTGGGAGCACGACATCAACAATTAACACACTAAAAGATTTGGGGTTTATTGCCCTTATTAGCAAGAAGGATGGTAAATAATGTCAGAAAGTTGGAAGAGAGAATGAGGTACAGCTTGCGGGAAAGAGCCAAGAAATCCATTTATAACTCATGCCACCCACATCGATGGCCTCTGTACATTTGACCAATGACATGAACACTTGAAGAGTAGCTGAAATGACTTACAAGAGCAAGTGCTTGTTTAAAAACCTGAACAAAGTGAGAGACTAAACTTTTTCCAACTTGAAGCATTTGCCTAAGAGGACTCTGAAAATCAGCCAGTCACTAGAACAAGTCAAAAGGTGATTAGAAAACTAATTAAATTAAGATGTATTCCACTGTGGCAAATTCCCTGACCCTTACCTTAACTCTTCCTCTAGGGTTTTATCAGTAAATTAAAATGGATGCCTTTTCATACAGCAGACAAAGGGCATTTATGGCCTTAGGTTATGTCTGCACACACTTATGTATGTACAGCTGACAGTCTTAAAGCAGGCAGGGAGGGTTCAAATTCCACTTCCCTTTTCTTTTGGCTCCCTGCCCTCTACCAGGTACCAACGGTTCGAAGACATAAAGGTGGCATTACATTTTTCTAGAAAAGAAGATACATCTTTAATTGTTGCACTTGTGATTTTTAAAGCACTATTGCATTTCACAAAGGACCTTTACACTCCTGTCGAACATCTTGATGAATAAAACTTCATGGAGGTCTTGCTTATTTGTAAAGACTATTACTATACGTGATGGTATTTGGATTTGGAGCAAAACGATTAAGAAGATGTCTACACTTAGAAATATGCAGTAGACTTGGATATTGTGCAAAATCTGACATAAGGTGCGATAGACTTCGGGAATGTTCAATACAGTTAGAGAATGTACAACAGTCAAAGAAAATGTGAAATAGATTTAGAAAATATTCCTAAAGAATGTGCAACAGTCTGGTAGAATGTGCAATACACTAAGAAAAAGTGCAATAGTCCTTAATAATGTGCAATAGACTTACAGAATGTACAATAAGCTAAAAGCAATAGAGTTAGAAAAGGTGCAGTGTGCTCAAATAATGTGCAACAGGCTTAGTGAATGTGTAATGGACTTTGAAAATGTGCAACACAAATAGAGAATGTGAAGTATGATGAAATTGTGCTGCAGATTAAGAGAATGTAATTAGACTTACAGAATATCTAATTTTAGACTTAGAGAAAGACTGATATTATTAAAGAATGTGCAATAGACTAAAAAATGTGCAATAGACTTATAGAATGTGCAATAGACAAAGCCATTGATTTGCAATTGAGTAAGAAAGTGTGCAATATGCTAAGATACAGTGCAACAGACTTAGAGAATGTGTAATAGACAGAGGAAAATGTGCATTCCATTAAGAGAATGTGCAATGTGTTTAAGGAATGTGCAACAGACTTTTACAATAACCAATAAACTTGAGAATAAATAGACTACAAAATGTGCAGTACAATTAGAGAATATGCAATACACTTTAAAATGTGCAAAAGAACTACAGAATATTCAATATACTTAGAAAATGTGTATTTGTCAAAAGAATATGCAATAGACTTATAGATGTGCAACAAACAGCACAGCAAGAAAAAGGTTTTACACTTTTTTGGATTACTTGGATTTCAGCTTCAATTGGTCCTAAAACATGTTCTGATCTTCATCTAAATCACATCACTAGACAAACACAGTCTGCTTAAACTAGTACTGCACAAAAAATATACATTTAATGTTTTATTTGACACAATATGTAAACAGTCACTTATATTTTTAACATATTTTATGACCAATTTATGCAGAGATCCAAGTAATCCCAAAGGGTTCACATACTTTTTAATGCAACATACTTAGAGGATGTGCAGTAATACGTTTGTTCTGTTTCAGTTTGGTTATGCTAGGTTTACTCTTGGATGTTATTTTGATGAATGTGTCTGTCAGCTCTTCCTTCTCAGGGAGCACCTTTAAGGGACAATAGATGGAAAATAGCCAATTGCTATAATCTGGTTTGCTTACGTCTACTGCGTAGTGATGGACATGAAGTTGCACTGTCCCTCCTTAAATACATATATAATTGGTAATCTTAAAAATTCTGTACGTTTCATGTTTATCAACAGAGCTCATTATCATCAATATTCCAAAAACCTGCTGATAAATCCTAAAGACTTTTTGTTGAGGAACATGGTGCCACATTTTGGATTAGTCCACAAAAATACATCATTCCAGCATCACTCTATGGTGGAGGTTCCTAAATCAGTCAGCAGCAAGACTTTATTGCTCTTTATTAACATAAATCTGATCTGAATTAATGGCTGCTGTCATTGATACAACCACCTGTGGTCAGTACTCTACAGCACAAAACAAACTCGTCCACTTGTCGAGTGCTGCTCCTGCTGTGCTGTCATCCACTGAAGACTCCACAGAAGAATTCCCAAAAGTTTGTTTTAATCCTGTTTGTTACTCAGTGTAAAAAATCTGTGTTGAAATCTGTCCTTGCATTGGCAGGATGGAAAGAAGTGAGCTTGTTAAATAAGGTGATGACATTTTTTTTAAGGTTAAGTCACATAGAGAGGTGTTTAAGTTGGCTCAGTAAAACAAATATTTAAAAAAAAGTTGGTGCATTATGTGCGTTCCTGTGTTTTAAAAAGGAGAAACACAGTTTTTGCAAAGTGCTTAAATAACTAAATTCAAACAGAGAAAGTGTGTTTATTCTCTGATCCTCATCACATGATTTTAACAAATATACAATGAACCTGGGATAATGTCCAAAGGTTAACTACTTTCAATTTAAGAGACTATCTGCAATGTTCAGCCTCTTGGCGGAGCTGAAAGTGTTTTATATTTCAACATATAAATAATTTTGTTTATTAATTAATTTAAATGAATGAACATGTTAGCAAAATTATAGCAGCAATCCATGGATCAGCAAAATGCTGAATCCTGGCCTTTTTTATAGCTCTATTTAATTAAAAAAATGTTATGGGCAAGCTACTCCAACTTTTTGATTAATGGCAATTTCTACAGAAACATGCATTTTTCTGTCCCTAGCCTATAGAGATATATTACTCCTGAAGAAAACAGTTTGTGTTAGATTTTTTTAAGTATTTTATTTAAAAAACATATTATTTCAGCTATCACACTATTTGGAGCCATCAGCTTGGTAATATGTGATTTTTTTTCACTTATTTAGAACCCCAACCACAACAAAAGTGCTCGTCCCCACAGTCATTGATGGAGAGAAAGTGCTGTAGTTTGAAGGGCCGTTTACATGACGCTGAAAACGCTCAAATCCGACAAGATTTCATTGCATTTTGGCCTTGCGTTTAGATGGAGCCCATTTTCAAAAGTTTGCGTTTTCAGTGAAAACGCAAACTTTTGAAAACGGGCTCCAGGGTGGAAAGATTTGATTCCACTCTCTATCCAGCTCCGTGTAAACCCGTATCAGAGCGTTTCAGGGTGAAACGCTGACGTCACCGCATGCGCAGTACTCTTTCACATGGAGGCTGCGTGCGCATACCAGGAACAACAACAGCTTAAGCCGTCCGCCGAGTAACGTGTGAGCATCTTACCGTGCTCGGTTTGTTATCCAGAAAAAACTATCTAGACAGATTTGTTGTCCAGAAAGAAACCCCTGCTTCTCTGTGCGTCTCTTCGCCATTGTTGTTTGTGAAAGGTTTTATTCTTCGTTCGTGTGTTGTAGCAGCGCTGCCTCTCTGCAGACCTACACCGCTATCTACTGAACCGGCATGCACACTACAGCGGATTTACAGGGGATTAACTCGTCTCTGAGCGTTGTCATCTAAACGCAGAAGAATTTGAAAACGCAAAGGAAGAATCTTTGCGTCTTCAAGTCAGGAGTTTCCCTGTAAACGGCCCCTGAGTTTAAAATATGTTTTTCTAAAAAAAAAGTACAAAAATGTATAAGTAGCTATCAAATATATGATATAAATTACATTTTAAAATAAAATGCCAAATAAGTATTATAAAATATATTTAAAAGTAGTCGTCCCCTGCAGTCATGTCACCGGTGTTACCATGTGACAAAAGTCTTTTATTTTTGAAAAAGAAATCACTCTGATGACATCACTTGACTTCCTTTGACCTCTTTCTTGAAGATCTATGACCCTGGTAAGAACATTGACCTTTTTCAGTTTTCAGAAATATGAACATTTATCTCATGATTTCATATGAAGCTTTTAGTTGACGTCACTGGTGTAACCAACTTCATTGGAAAGGAATTGCAAACAAACGAATAAAAATGTATTTAGAAGACATAATTTAGTGAATAGATCAAGATTAGTAACATGCTGTGTCATGCTCTGCAGCAGCCATTTTGTTAAAGGGCATTTTTTGTGAAACTGTCACTGGTGTTACCTTTCTTATGGGTAACAATCAGTAACACCAGTGACAATCAGATGTGTGGATACACTTTATTAAATGGTGTTTTGTGATAAGTGTACCAAAAAAACAAAAAATCATTAAGCTTTCATTTATGTGTATTCATAAAGTCAATGGCATATGTAACAATGTAGTTGAAGTTTAAATGTTAAAAAAGAAATAAAACAAAAGACATTTTGCCATCCCAAAAATCCACGTTTCTGTAGAATGACCCTAATAAAAGAATGTAGAATGGCATTACTTTTGATTTAGTTTTAAAAACACAAGGAGAAACTCAGTGAAGACGGTCACCCTGTCTGCAGAAAATACAGAAAAAAGGGAGGAGAGGAAGAGAAGAACCACGAACACCCCCACAGCAGCAGAGGGGAGCGGCCTGGATGGATTGTTGTGAAAAACCTCAGTAAGGAACCAGAGAGGCAGAGAGGGTCAGGAGGACCACTGCAGACCACTGCAGGACTGTGGTGGACATTTGGAACGGTCCGTCTGGAGTGTCAGGTTAGTTTTTGTGAACTTTTATTTGGATCTCATAAAGAGATGCAGAGAAGAACTCACCTTTCTCTGACGCGGGGGCCAAGTCAATGAAGCTCCGACATTTTTCACCTATAAACAGAAAAAAAGACCATTTGTTTGACCAAAAAGTCAGGCAGAATTCACTAAAGCTGCAGCTCAGAAATTAGTGAGTTTGGAAGAAGCCAGGTCAAAGGGGACTGGTTTGGGATAAACAAACAAAACCAACAAACTGAGTCAATGCTCTTACTGACAGAGGGCCAAATCCTAATCTGTACTTAATTCACAATTTCTGCCCAGGTGTGTTTCATTGGATTGGCTCAGCCAGTTTGACCTTCTGACCTTCCGCCAGCTGACCAGGCAGTGACACCAGAGTTCAATGATGGATAAGCAGAATGTTAAATAAGAGGCAGATGTGTCAGAAGTGCAGCTTTTTGGGGGGCTTCTGATTCAGCATCACCAGCTGCTGTGTTGGCAGGACTGTTGAACATCTGCCTCGTGTCCTATTGAATCACAGATACTTTACATCGAATCACAGTGTTGGAAAGGAAAAGAGGTATTTAAATAATGGAACAACAATCACACTGTGATATGAGACAAAATAAGACCCTGCATCCGTTTGACAAGCATGACACTAAACAATCGACCGTGCAGCTGTGCTGTTTTCTTTCTGTCATCAGCGGAGCGGAGCCCTGCCGAGCGTGTCGCTGGATTGGTTGTATGTGCAACACTTTAATCAGGTAGAAGGAGCGTGGCAACAGCTGTTTTGAGGAAAAACTCATCAAGGCCCCCGTTACATAATCCTCATTAACCCGAGCTGTCTCAGCCCCCCCTTCGAGCCACTTGATGAGAGAGACATGTGCTAGCAAGTCCTTCTGGAGTAATCTCAATGTGTAGCTCATTCTTTATCTTTAACATGAAAAATTTAACATCTCAAAGTGTGGCTCATTTTTTTAACTAGATAAAAAAAAGCTAAATGTGTGTAACATTTTTTATTTTGAAAAAATTACAAAAAAAAAAAACATTTTATCTAAACAAAGAATAATATGTACCGTTTTGTCCATTTTAATCTTAAAATTGTAATAAATAAATAAATAAATAAGAAAGACATTTTTTATTTAAAAAAATTACAAAAATAAAACAGTTTCTCTCTAAGAAAGAAAAATGTGTCATGTTTTGTCCTTTTTATCTTAAGAAATTGTGAAAAAAAAAGAAAAGAAAAGAAAAGAAAAACAACAAAACAAAAAAAAACTGTTTGTTTTTCATCATAAACATGGAAAAAATCTAAATGTGTGGGACATTTTTTATCTTAAAAACAACAAAGAACATTTTTTGTGAAAGATAAATATGTTATATTTTGTCCATTTTTTATCTGATAGATTGTTAAAAAAAAAAGGCAGTGTGTGGTTCATTTTTTATCATAATCATGGTAAAAAAAAAGTTAATGTGTGGCTCATTTTTTTATCTTGACATGAAAAAAAATCTAAATTTTGGGGCCTTTTTTATCTTAAAAATTACAAAAAAACATTTTTTTATTTAAGAAAGAAAAATATGTAATGTTTTGTCCATTTTTCATCTTACTGATTGTTAAAAAAAACTCAGTTTGTGGTTCATTTTTTATCATAAACATGGTAAAAAATATCAATGTGAGGCTCACTTTTTACCTTAAGCATGACAAAACATCAATCTTTTTTCTTTAAACATGTTGATATATAAAAAAAAATCATCTCAATGAATGGAATCATTTTTAGCCATGTAAAAAAACATCAGAGTTTTTAACATTGTAAAATATTAAAGTCAGTGTGTGGACACATGTTTGTCCTTTATAGCCAAGGTTATCATTAAAATTAAATCAGTATGTACCACATCTTTGGTCTTTATGGTGGTTAAAAAAATCTGCGTGTGGGTCATTTTTGGCCTTTTGAAGACATGATTAAAAAATAAGTCCATGTATGGGTGATTTTATCGAATATTTAGCCTTTGGAAATTACTAAATATGTTAATGTATGAGCCATTTCAAGTCAGTTGTAGTTTTAAAATGATTTGACATATACAACACCATTATTGAAATTTCATCATATGGGTCATTTTCAGTATTTTTAGTCTCAATGTGGTTACAAGAAGAGCCAGTGTGGGTTCAATTTAGGTGTTTTTTCCTTATGGCTGGCTAATAGACATGTTCATACAGTGTGTTGTTCCTTTTTAGCTGTAAACATCATAATAAACATGTATGTGAGCGGGTAATTTCAGTCATTTATAGCTGAACACACTTCATCAGTGTGTGAGCTCTTCATGTCAATGTGGTAAAAGTCAATGTGTGGTCATTTAATGTTTTCTCTTTGCTTTACAGGTGACTAAAATGGTGATGTTAGGGTCCTTTTAGCTTTAAACATTATAATAGATATGTCAATGTGGGGGCCATTTTAACTCATTTTTAGTGTAAAACTTGGTTCAGCATCATTAATTGTCAGTCATTTGATCGTTAAAACTATGTACCTGTAAATGCGTGGTCATTTAAAAAAAAAAAAAAATTTTGGTTTTGAGCATGGTTAAAAAAAATGTATTGGTCACTTTTAAACATTTTTTAGTCCTGAATATGATAATTACAACTCCTATTGTCATTTTTTTTTCAACCTTGTTCTCAAAAAAAGACAAAAAGGGCAAAAATGTGTGGCTCATTTTATGAATGTTTGGTCTTAAGCAAGGTAAGAAATACTTCAGAGCTGGACACAGAAAATTACACTGTCTGGTTTGTTTTTAGGATTAAAAAATACGCAATCTTTGGGGTGCTGGTTTGGCGGAGTGGTTAGCAACCAGGCAACCCATGTACTTGCTTCTGCCAGTCCAGGTTCGAATCCCGCCTGTGACCTGTTTGCAGAGTGTCTTCCCCTACTCTCTCGCCCCCTTTCACGGGCCTATCCACTGTCTCTCTCCTATCAATAAAGGCACAAAATGCCCAAAAACATACATAAAAAAAAAAAAAAAAATGCAATCTTTCCCAAAGTTTAAAGACTGTGGAAACGTGAGGTCCATTAGAGTCATATTAGCTGTAAACTGGTTCATTATTTGAAGATGTTTTCCATTTACAGTCAAAGAGGCAAAAATGCCAGATTGTGGTTCTTTTTTCAAGTCTTTATCTTGGTTGGTTCAGACTAAAATGTGTAAAAAATGTCCTGTAAGCACAAATGATATCAACAATGAGAGGTTATGTGGATGGATAATTGTGATAAGATTTAATTGAATCAATCTTTACAGGAAAAGTCAATCTGATAGCACCTTTGGCCCAAACCTCTCATGACCATCACCCCCTCACAGCTTATCTTTCTCACATTATTGCCTGTTATGAAACCTTTGTTCTAAAATATGATTTTAAAAATCTCCTTCCTTCCTCTTCGTGAAAGATTAAGCCTCCGCCACAGTTTTGTTCTCCCTTTGGCTCCCTTAAGCTGTGAAGCAATCACATTCATCCACTGAGAAGCACGGACACCCAAATTGTTCTGAGGGTGATTTTTCTGTCCGTAAACTCGTGTTTTTAAGTCCTGTGTGTGCTTCGTGCTTTAGTTCAGATAAAAACAGGTAAAGTAATTTAACCAGATCTCTGGAGGCTGATATGGAGTGTGATTATTCTGAAGTTGTCATGACGTAAAATAAGTCAAAAAGTGTCTAATCTCATTTTGAAAAGAGTGATCCACCGTGACAAAAGAGGGGATTGGAATTTAGAGAGTAATCATTTCTGTTTTCATTTTTAACTTTGGAGTTTTTTTTTCCACTCAGTGTGTTTAAAAGGTTTTCAGCTGGCTGTTGGAGAACAAACCCACACCACAGGCGGACATCAAACTTTGTAATGTGAAACAAGAGAGGAGGAAATGAATGAAAAAATCATGTTTTGATCTTAAACAAAATAACAATACATGGTGTATGTTAATGTCTATGTCTGATCAATATTGGCTGAAATGTCACTTAAGCATTTTTAAACTATCAGCTGCAGGCCTACAATATTATCATGTATATCACTGCAGTCAGACACAAACCTGGTAACTTTTTTCTCATAAACAGGGTTATTTGCCACCTTACATAATGATAACTGGGTTTTATAGATTCTTGAAATCAAGCACATAAAAATAACTGTTATCAACAGAGTAAAATGTTCAATAATTTAGAAGTTTTTTTTTATTTCCTGAAAAGTAGCAATTTTGGATTTAGGAGGTTTGTGCCCAACAGCTGTCATATGAAAAAGAACTTGCTATAAAGCACCCATTTACAAATAAAAACATTTTAAATAAACAAAAATGCCCCTTCAATTAGAATGAAAAAGTACAAGTTGATTCCCCACTACTATCAAACATTCCAAACATGTTATTTTAGGACAGAATCACTGACATTGACACAGTTATTGACCACAGACAAGCCTTTAATGGGCCTCCTCACCTTTATCACTTCATTTACCTTCTTTTTCTTTTCATTAGTGCTTTTTCATCAGTAGAAACTACCTCATAATAACACTTATTCTCTACTAAGGCTTAACAATTTTGGGGGAAAAAACCCCTAAAAGCAATTATTTTAACTATGAATGAACTAAAATTATGCATATTTATCTCAGAATGGTCCAAAAACGAAACATTTCAAATGATCGATTAGGATGGTTTCATTGCAATATGAATTTTTGCCTTTTGCATGATGTATTCAAGGCAACATGTGTAGTTAAATGTTTAAACCAAATTTAGACTAATATTTGATCTTCATTAAATATTTCACCCCTGCAAGTTCAAAATAGTGATGGATCATATTGCAATTATGGTTTTAATGCAATAACAATCCAGCCTGTTTGAAATAAGACTTAATTAATATCTCATAACAACTCCATATGAGCCAACCTGGCAATGAAAGTTCAAAATAATAGGGATGAACGATTTTAGGAAAAGATCTATTTTTTTCCGGCAGATTTGCGATTACAATTTGATTCATGATTTTCTTCAAATTAAGCTTCAGTGCAGTATTCACTATGTTTACAGTAAAGATAACAGCAAGGAAATCAATGATCAAAAGCACGTAACACATTTATCATCATCTAATATTGATGATAAATAGTCTGTTTTCATTATTTAAAGGATACTTCAACTTCTACTCCTAAACAGAGGCTTTGTATTGCTTACCGGCACTTCTGTAAATGCAAATTATCCACAAATTTGTAAAATAATTGACACAACAGATCAGATTTTTGGTCCAAAAAGATAACTTTTTCAGCCCTACTCTATGACTTTTATATTGGCCAGCTAGAACTAAAAAAACATTTCATATAAACTCTTAAGTGTAAATGTGTACTTTTATGATTTTTTTCGTCTTTTGTTTTGATTTTAAGCACATTATCATTTTTGTCTCTATCCCTCTGGCTGTAAAACAATTTTACCAAGTGGTACAAATAAAGTCACCTGAACCTGAACTTGACGTGACTTTAAGGTTATTTTTTGATTCTCTAAAATAAATTCAAACATTTGTTTAAAAAAACAGATTTCTAAACTTTACCCACCCCTTATTTAATTGAGGCTGTCTAACTGGACCCCGGTCTCCCCTATAAGCCAACATATCGTTGCCCTGCTTAAAAGCTGAGAAAGTCAAAAGTTAATCTTCCTCAGTGTACACACACTCGTCCACACACACCTTCTCTTACTTTCATCGTGGATGTTTTCCTCGCAGGAGAACCAGATCCCGGTGTGAAACTGCCTGAACAGGAACCTGTCGTCCCCGGTCTCCCAGCTGTAGACCACCTTGTTGGGGTCTGTCTCGTTCACCCCGTAGTCTATGCACTGGTGGGTCCGCAGCTTGCTACACTTGGGCTTGGGGACTCTCTGGGTCCCCACGCACCAGTACGTGGTGATAAACGCGGTTATGGCGAAAAGCAGAGCGAAGAAGTTCAAGCTTATCGACAGAAGGGTCCTGCATTTGCGGCTCATCGTCCACATTGTCCCTGAGAAGGATGTAGCGGCGCGCGCAGGTCCGAAAAGTTCATGGGTGCGATGTAGAGAAGATGCGCGAGCCCCGACTACTTTCCAAACACACCTGGTGAGGTAAAGAGGCCATCAGGGGTCCCCACAGCAGCCAGACACTTCCGGAGGATCAACAGCAGCCCTGACTGTGAGCCCAGCTGTGCGCCAAAGTGTCACATCTCCATTGACTGCGCCCTCCCTCTGCGTCACACGGTCCCTCACGAGCGTCCAGCATATAGGATGTCACGTTGTCAAGGGATTTGACTTATTCTGCATCCAGAGTGGGACATTCTCATGATGCTGTCCCACTCTCTCCCCCCATAGGCTGTCTCTGTCAATAGGAAGCCCCTCCTCTCTCTTCATCGCTCTCAGGCTCAGGCGATTATCAGCCTGCTGCTGAACTCAACAGAAGTTAGACTGTGACTTAAAGCTCCTGTGAGGACTTCTGACCTGGATCAAAACTGACTGAAACTGACACTGATGCCTCTGCATGACCTAGAAGAGCAAACCAAAGCATTTTCAGAGGTGAAAAGGGTACCAAGTTAGACTACTTCAAGAGTCTTTTGTCCCTTTTCCATTAGCCCCACTCTACTCTACTCGACTCTACCCGGCTCTACTCCACTTGCCTTGTGCTGCTTTTCCATTAGCCCCAGTGGCCTGCCCAGCGGGGTGCAGTGTCGCTGTAAACAGCTGAGCGGCACAGCGGTGACGTCATTTTGAGCGCGACACAACAATCTGTGGCTTTTTGTCACAAACCGAGTAAAAAAGGAAAGCAGAAGAAGGCTGCAGGTGGTAAGAAGAAATACCCCTTGAGAAGCACAGGAGAGTTTTGGAAGCTATACAACAGAATGAAGCCGAGGACGAGAGCAATCGAGCTGCAAAGAAAAGACGTATGAGGGTAAGCTAACAGTAGCTACTGCTAGCATGCCAGGTCGTCGCGTTCATGACTCATCGATGACGACATTGTCTGACCAATCAGTAGCCGGCAGTCGGTGACGTCATCTTTCAGTATTGACTCTGCTCGCTTGGAACCAGAGTGGAGTAGGTACTAAAACTAGCTTGTTTTCGGAGGTACCAGGCTAGTGGAAACACGCTGCAAATCGAGTAGGGCGGAGTAGAGTAGGGCCAAGGCGTGCTAGTGGAAAAGGGCCATTTCACTCTTTCACTTACACAACCCATGTCGAGAAGATTCATCTCCCAAGTTTATGAGACTTTAGGCCTGAATTCCGACTGCTCTTCTGACATATCTGTGAGCAAAGGCAGAATGATATTATTATTATTTTAAACCCACAGTTTTAAATCTTGGTGTAAAGGTTGACAGTGATTTTAAATTGGATCAACAAATAAATTCAGTTGTAAAATCCAGTTTTTATCACCTCAGGCTTTTATCCAAGATTAAATCGGTTTTATCTTTTAACGACTTTGAGCGGGTAATTCAAGCTTTTATTTCTACGATTGGACTACTGTAATTTTAAACCCACAGTTTTAAATCTTGGTGTAAAGGTTGACAGTGATTTTAAATTGGATCAACAAATAAATTCAGTTGTAAAATCCAGTTTTTATCACCTCAGGCTTTTATCCAAGATTAAATCGGTTTTATCTTTTAACGACTTTGAGCGGGTAATTCAAGCTTTTATTTCTACACGATTGGACTACTGTAATGCTGTGTACGTTGGTGTAAATCAGGCTTCCCTCGCGCGCTTACAGTTAGTCCAAAATGCAGCTGCTCGTCTTTTAACAGGAGCACGAAAGCATGAACACATCACCCCGATCCTGGAGTCCCTCCATTGACTTCCCGTTCATTTTAGGATTCATTTTAAATTTTTATTATTTGTTTTAAAATCTTTTCAAGGATCAGCACCTCAGTACATTTCTGACCTTTTAAATATTTACACTCCCCCGCGGTCCCTGAGGTCTGCTGATCACTTTCACCTCGTGGTCCCAAAACCCGTTTAAAGACCCAAGGTGATCGAGCCTTTTCGGTGGTGGCTCCCGAATTGTGGAATGATCTGCTGCTCAAAATAAAAACATCCCCCACCCTAACGATTTTTAAATCGTGTCTTAAAACTCATTTTTATTCTTTGGTTTTTAATTCAGCATGAGAGTTGTGTGATCCGTGTCCTTTTATGTCTTTTATGGTCTTAACCCCTTTGTTTTTTATGACTCTTATTTGTTTTAATGTGTTATTTTAATTGATTTTATTTCTCTTTTGATGCTCTTTTGTGTTATTTTAACTGTGCAGCACTTTGGTAAATTTTTTTTTTTTTTTAAATGTGCTATATAAATAAACTGGATTGGATTGGATTGGATATAGACAGTCAGATAGATGAGGATTATAGAAAATACACTTTGATATGTGATATGGCCAATTAAACTAATCACTGAGATGTTATACATACATCTTGATGAAGAAGAAAGCAGGATACTCAGAAGAAAGTTAGCAAATATTTGAGAGAATAAAAAGGTATGTTTTTCATCTTCCATCCACCCAATCTCTTACAGTATTATATAACAGCAGTACATTTATGTAGCCAATGTGAGCGTTAGTCTAGCAGACTGTTGCTTGGGACAGCGCTCTGATCGGCTTCTTAGCCATCTTTCCTTCTGTCTGTAAAGAGCGTCTGGTCCACTCCTCTGGTCGTAAATTTGCAGTGTTTCTCTCTTGCAGTTGTTTTGGGGTTTCGTATGCAGCATTTCTCTTTTGTATATTGATGCAAAAGGGACAACTGCATAAATAAGATAAGTTAGCATATGATTTGTTTGGGTATAGTGCTGTATTAAAGGAACACTCCAACATTTTCGCTGTTTTCATATCTTGCCTCACACTCAAGTCCATGAGAAGCAGGTAGATACCATTCTTTGACTGAGCATCCAGTAACAAGGAAGAGATGGCCAAAGCTCACCCACCGCTAGTTAGCTTAGCTCAAACACTGGGAATATATAGGTAGTGCACTAGCCGGCCTCTTACTACAATCGTCCGATAAACTATTCAGTAACTCTAGACGGTCCTGTGTGCCTGTTGTGACTTTTTTTTTTTACCCTTTTATGCTACGTTATCTTTATTATCTTCATATTATCTTCTTCTCCTAAACAGAGGCTTTGTTTTATTGACCTACTTCTGCAGTGGTTTTTGTGGGAGATGTGACACTCAAGTTGAGTCTGTTGAACAGCTTTCTTAAGTGAACAATGAGAACTGATTCACAGCTCTGAGTGAGCCGTTGTGTCACAACAAGCACACAGGACCATCTAGAGTTCATTATGACTGTAGGCAGAGGCAGGCTAGCACGCTACCCATATACTCCCAGTTTTTGAGCTAAACTAACTAGCACTGGGCAAGTTTGGCCACTCTTCCTTGCTCCTTCACGCACAGTCAAAAGAACGGTGTCTATTTGCTTGTCATGGACTCTGGAGTGAGGCAGGAACACTTATACACCAACACACACCACAGTCCATCATCGACTGGTGTGTGTGTTGTGGTGTATGGTGTGATGTAAATTTGGGCTAGCCTTGGGGCTAAAGTTGGGCTTATACTTTGGTTTCATTTCACAGATAACTATAGTGCAGTTATTCTCTGACTATGTTTCCCTGGTCTGCGGCTTCGTTTTGAAAGCATTTCTTTCAAAAGTAAAACGCTAATCTTAGATAGATAACATAAAATCACATGGTCAATTAAAAATACAACAGGCACACTGGACTTACTGGAGTTTATCTAATGCCTGTTGACACAGAGACAGGCTTAGCACTACCCATACTCCCGCGTTGAAGCTAAGCTAGCAGCTGACAATCTATGTACGTCTTTTACTTGTTACTGGACGCACAGTCAAAAGACCGGTGTCTACCTGCTTGTCACGGACTCAGGAGTGAGGCAAGACACAAAAACAACAAAAATGTTGGAGCGTTCCTTTAAGATAGGGGTTTCCAAACTATTGCAAAGGGGCCATATGCCGCCCTCTGCCCATTTTGAATTGACCCTTGAAACAGTTGAATTAATAAAGACATTTCCAAGTACCATTAATCACGCACATTTTCTGCCACATTTACTTTGTCAAATGGTCCTATTTACAAAGTATATTGCAATATTCATCTTCAAGCACGAACATTTTTGCAGTCTTCACTGTCAGTTTTGTGTCTGACAGTGAAGATACGCCGTCAGTTTCTCCCATCTCTGCTAAAAAGGTCATTCTCACCCTGACTAGGTTTGAATCCAGTGATAGCCCCGGGTTACAAGGGCGTCTTGACAGGTGATAACCTGCCTGTAAACCCTAAAACCCACCAGCAACAGTTGTTGCCAAAGTATATCACTGTCATTTTCTACTCACAACAAAAAATCTCAGCAGTAGTAATACAACTTTTTCCACTTATGTGTTATGCTGCATTCCAGGCAAACTGTAACCCGTGTTTTTCCCACACCTGTAACTTGTGAAAGTGCACTGGAACTGCAGTTGAACTCGTAACTTCCGACCTGTGAACTCGTACCAGATCGATGTACTCCAAGTTACGACTTGTAGTGTCCCATCACTGCCTAACCAATAAGGCAGCCTCTTAGTAATGACAAACACTGTAAAGTAAAAGCTTCTGTTACATTATGCGCCTTTTCCCCTCTTCTATTTTACTCAAATGAGTTAGTTGATAAAGCATAAATCTTATAATGCCTGCCATGTTGGTTAATTTACATACCAGAATTCCTTGCACTCAAACCGAAGTCGTAATTTGCCCGAAACGCTTTCAGGTTGAAATCTGAGATTTTAACTGGGAAATTTCCGAGTTACGGGTCGCCTGGAACTGAGCATTAGTAGACAACTTCGACAAAGATTTTGGTTTATAAAAAATAGTTTCCAAGTAGTTCCTGTCACATGACACCATCTGCTTCCTGCTTCTTCTTGGGGAAGACATGGCAGATGCAAATTATCCTCATTTTCATACATTTCCAATGCTTTCTCCCAAAAGATATTTAGAATCATTTAATCATTTAAGTCTGTTGAGTAACCCTCCCCCAAAAAGTTTTACTTGGGATAAATATTTATTTGTTTATGGGCTAATTTCTGTGAGTAGCAACAAAAATTGCCACTGGGCACATAGCTTGTTGTCACTAACTAAAGAAAACGCTGTCTGCAGGATTTCTCATAACTAACTTATTTCAAATTGTAGACTGAGGTACACTGGCACATTTAAGTCCTTTTATAATACTCTTCCAAGCTAAATAACTTCGTAGGTATTCAAGGCCTGTGTCTGTAGGATTTTGATGTCACCATTTTTCTCATAATAATGACTTTTTATCTCATAATGAGGACTTTTTTATCTAATAATTTTATCTTTTTATCTCAAAATTATGACTTTTTAACTCATAATCACCCCGCCAAGGAGGTTCGGGAGAGTTTGTCTGTCCGTCCATCTGTCTGTGAACAAAATAACTCAAAAAGTGATGGATGGATTTTGATGAAATTTTCCGGAAATGTTCAGCATTGGAACAGGAAGAACTGATTCGATTTTGGTGTTGATCCAGAGCAGCGTCTGGCCGACATGGTGAAAAATGTGATTTCTGTGAATAACTACTGAACTAAAATAGATGTCATTATGAATCCAATTGCTAATGGTATGTTTTCATGGTCAAGGAATCTAAATATTTACATGAAAGGTAGGACTAATATTTATGGTAACAATCACAATATAGGAGAGGACTGTGGTGCTTGCGGAGGTCTGTGCTCTCCGAGTGCTTTTCTAGTTATAACTTTCTCTGGTAATTATGATTTTTATCTCATAATTTTGACTCTATATCTTTTTTCAATCTTTTCTGTGTGTTTTTGGTAAGAAGTTATAAGTGTGCATGTAAACACATCCAAAATGAGGAAGAGTTTCATTCATTAACCTCCTTTATTAGAATATAACATAGGTCAAAAACATCATTAAGGCACCATGTTGATAAACTCAAGCTTTTAGAATTTTGAATGTCTTTAATGAGAGAAGAAAATGTAATCAAACCAATGCTGAAAAACAGAGGTTTCTTTATGAAGCCCTAAGCTAAATTGTAACATCTGATGCTCTCTTAAGCTCATCCTCTGTGTTTACATTTCCTGTGGCATGTCCTATTGGTCCTTGCCTTCACTAGTACGCTCTGCTGAGAGGATAATAAGCAGCTGCTGCTGTGACCCGACTGACGGTGGTCAGTTGAGCTCTGCACTCCAGATGACGTGCTAAACCATGAGTCTGCAGTGGATGTCCTCTAATCTGAACCGTGCTCGAGCAGAAATACAACACAAATGTTGGCATTTGAAAGATGTTTCCTATCAGACATGTGATCTGTGTGAGACAGAGCTAAAATTCAAATCATTTGAGCCTCCATGCAAACATTGACAGCCCTTGTGTAAATACAGCCAGATGGGCCTGACATGTCTGTTACTGCAGCATCATGCCTTCATATGCAGCTTCAGAGGATAAGCCTCACTCCAACATCACTCCGGTGACTGACCAATCAGGTCGAGGCTTCTCGCCACAGTCCGTCACAGTCAATGCACAAGCTGCTGGTGAACCTGATGAAGGTATAGTTCTTTATCTCAGAGGTCACTTATATTAAGAAAAAGAAATGATAAAGTGTACTTACAGTTTTTCACAGTTCTTAACATGCGTTTCTCAAAACACTAACGGATTCCTTCAAATTGTACACACAAACCTGAAAACCTCACACACAAAATGCTAAACCTGACACTCCCTTTTCAAGATGACTCTTTGCCATCAAATCTCTGAACTGTTCACAATATGGAGCTCGTGTTCTCATTTGGTACACACAGCCACATTCTCCAGCAACACACACATACCAGTCAATTGATACACACAGCTCAGCATTTGCTGCACACTACCAAGCATTCACAGCACACTGAAGTGCAAAACTGAAAACCAAATTATAGAAATGCAACACACAATGTGAATGGCAGTGACTCATGAGAATTACCCATTTGTCCTGATGGAAAATGTCTGTATAGGCCCACTTCTTCAAACATGAAATATCACACAAGTATGCAGCAAATCTTTGTTTTACAGTATTTTCAGAGTTTCGGTGCCCAGGCATTTCTAAAGAAAATGTACGTAAAAAATAAAATCAAAATGTCCCCTCTCTCTTCCCCCTCTCCTTCTCTGGTTGTCGTCCATTGTTCAGTGCTCACCAAACAAAGCAGAGGCTCAAGGCCCTTTTATGCTGCAGTTCTCCTGATTGGAAATTGCTCATCAGACCTGGGTGTTTAGAGGTTTGCATAGTTGTGTGTTGTGGGTTGATGCTTTGAGATTTCAGTTGGGGCGTGTGTGTGCAATAACTGACCATTGTGTGTACAGCTTTGACAACAAGGTGATGTGTAATTGACATCAGAGTGTAAAGAAGGAAAGTCAGAGTCTAATGCAGATAAGGCAGTGTTTAGATGTGGCAAATTGGGCCGAGCAATTGGTACTTGAAATGAGGGTTTTGCAAACTGTGCCAAATTATCGATTGTTGTGTGTTAAGAACCGTGAAAAACTGTAATAACATTAATAGTGTTGTTAAACTTCACAAAGACTTTGATACTTCTGTTTAGTAGATGAAATAATTGTAAAGATGTTTTTAAAAAAGCTGCAGCCTGAGTCCTACCTTTAATGTTTCTTTTTTGAGTATTGTGAGTATTTAGGTTGTAAGTTTGGTTAAATTTATGATGGCCTTTACTTTAGCCTTAATGGGTCCCATTTGAGGCCCTGGAAAGCTTTTCCCTCTAACCCCTCTGATGGAGGCGCTCATTGTCCTCAAGTCACCCTGAGATTTTTTTACTGACAACTGATTAGACTCTTTCTGACTATCAGCAGCCTGCTGAAACTCAGTTTGGCCTCACTCTGCTAAATACTGCTTGTGATGTCCATATGGAGGCTGATAGGCTGTCTCTTGAGTTATTGGTGAACCAGAAGTTAATCCTTGCTTTTCAGTTAAAACACTGTAAGTCCTTTGCTCCAATTAATCCTTTGTATCAGAAAAGAAAACTCTTCCTTGTTTACGACACAGTATCATACACTATACGAGGACAGGCTGATTGATTTTCTGTTCAGTTCTATAGAGCAAACAACTGATGTTTAGTTAGTAAGTAAATGATGAAATATTATTGAAAACAAGTGCTGTGTTCTCAGATATTTGTCAAGCTAATAATCATAGACTGTATATTAAGATGAATGTAAAAACTGCTGCTTAGAGTAAAGCCAAAATATTCAGAGCTCCTCTTGCTGACTGATTGTCTCATCAGAAAGCCAGCCACTTCATAAACCAGATGTAACATGCGTCAAACTTCAGGTGTAACATCTGCTGATAAAATATGACACCACTGCAAATGTGCAAAAACTCACAGTTGTCAGAGTCCACTTAATGCCACAATATGTAACTGCTCTACTTTGAAAATAAAATAACTTGATCAATTTGTATAACCTCTCAAGGAAGTTGATGCTAGGTTAAATCTTAATTGCCCTAAATATTAAATCAAACAGCACTGGGATGGGCCAACTGGCTTCTTTTTAGCGAAGGCCATACACATTTCTCACAAGAGGCCTTATCCCAAAGCTGCATGGTGCTTAAAGCAGGCAACCAGGGTGCACTGTGGTGGAGAGATAATGGACATTCTCAAAGTAAAATATTACCATAGTGTTGAGTTGGCTATAAAACTGTGGAAAAGTTTCTTACTGTTGCTTTAAGGCTGACTATGGCAGCATGCAGGCGTGGCTGAGCCCCATTTTAGGACAGCTGATTGGATCTAGGACGTCTGAACATGCGAACATTTCTTACCCAAAACTTAAGTTCTACCCATCTGTCATATTAGTCAGGTTTTTTGTGATGTTTTTTCAATCAAAGTGTCAAACAAGGATGCCAATGCAGGGAGATACAGCCACAACACAGCACACCAGCATGCCTGTGTCTCCAGCCTGAAGCTGACCTTTCTCAAACATCCAGTGTGAAACTGATGTCACCCACATAGCCCAGTCCTCCTTCATTGGTTGGCTGATCCTCTCTTGGGTAATTGCTCAGTTCAGCACTGCTATATGCAATGATACCATTGACTCTGCATTCATTCTACTGTCCCTGCTCTGCACTGCACTTCCAACCATGAGCCACTGGGTTTAACCTACTGCTGGCATGACGTCTCACTGCTGGGTCTGCTTGGTGAATGTGTTGTTACAGAGAGCTGGTACTGGTGCTGTAAAGAGGGGGAGAAGTCCTGATGACTGTAACTTGCATGTAGAACCTCAAGAACAAATCAGTGTCCTTAGAGGAGGAAGAGGCAGGAGCCATGAGTGAGGTGGCAACAGCGATCAGAGCTTAGCATTGTATTTCTTTATTGGATGAAAAAGAAACACAACAATAAAAGCATTTCTTGATAGAAGGGATATTCTCGCTCTAGTTCTGCCATGTTTTGGTGATAGTTTGTTCCACAAAAATGGCCTATGTTTTGTATTTTACTCCTCAGCAGTAGCAGCTACCTACTACAGATCCAGCTGCTTCATTTTTCCCCTCTCTGCCAGCTGCCTCCAAACTTCCAGCTACTGAAGGCCCACACTCTCTTTTGAGTTTGTGTCTAGAATCCATTGAAAACATGCCCATTCATGCATTTGCAGGGTTCCTACATGACATGGAGTTTCCCTTACATAGCATCAGTCTTTTCCTTTGTTAGTAAATCATCTGCCAAATCAACTGGGAGCAAACTTGACACACAAATCTACCCAACTATGGCCTAGAGTTTACAGTCCATTACTGTGTGTGTGTGTGTGTGGGGGGGGGCAGGGACCAGCCAAGACCCTATCAGGGAACCAGGCTGCATCTGTACATTATCTGAGTGGCTGCAATGAATGTGATTGACAGACTGATTGTCCAACCACCTGCTGGATGTGATTTTGAAAGCCCGTTCCCAAACACTTTCTATGTACTCATGAAAAACTGAACGTTCCATTTGGTGTTTCAGATTAAAACATACGTAAAACACCAAAAATACAAAACACGCTATTTGGTTTACCATTTTTCAGCATCATTTGTCTAAAACAGTGATGTGACTTGTGACCAAAAAGTGGGTTGAAACCATTTTTCAATAGGTTTCAATCAAAAAAATGTTAGGAAAAGAACTAGCGGGGGCTATTCACACTCCTTCGCTGTTTATATTAGCCTGCAATGCTAATCTCCACATTTGGATAGAGCTGTGTTTGTTTTATATTCAGTAAGTAGGTACTTGGGTTAAGCTATGTGTCTGTACGATTTTTTTAAACATCTCAGAAGCTGGACTTTTTTATTTCATGGTTTTCTATAAAAGCTCTGCGGAGTCTGTTAAAAAGCTGTTTTATTTGTTGTAACAGCCTCATGATAAGTGGCTTATTTACTGCTGATTGAATGTTGTTAATACAGAGCTAATCACTTTATTTCCACTGATGCAGTTATCACAGCTACAGTTATGTCACTGAGGCTGCGTTTACACAACGCCGAAAACGGTCAAATCCGTTAAGTTTTCATTGCGTTCTGGCCTCCAGTGAAATCTCACGGGATGATATTTCATGAGTTATAACTTTCCTGCCTAGAACAACCATCAATGGAAACACGTTCAAAGCGCAAATATACTTTGGCGAATTTTAGGAATATTGCTTTTATTTCACGAAAAACGGTAATGGAAACCCAAGAGATGCACTTTTATTACAAATAAAAATCAGCTAATTGAATGCTAAGGAGTAAATTTCCCTCTCTTGCATTGCCACACGCAGTTCATTTTTTCTTCACAAGAACTTTTTTATGTGTGTGTTTTGGCATATTGTGAAATTCAGCACTATCCCAAACAATGGAAACAATGGTTGAAAGCCCAGCATAGTTTTATGAAATTATATTTGATGAATTAAAAATTTTCCTTGATTTGGACCAAGCTTGTTGTTAAAGGGTGGTGGTGGGTCCTGCAGTCAGACCAGTTGAGAACCACTGGTCTTAGACAGAGAGGATCAAAACTAAAATTTGCATTTTTTATTCAAGCACCAGCTGATCTCTGGCATTTCAGTTATATAATCTTGACATATTTCTATAGAAATCTTATATAAGTTATCTGGAATAGAGGCTTGAAAAGATTTCTCTTGGAGCCGGACAGACTGATCTGTTGGGATTTGATGAGAGATAATAAGACAACACATTTCCTGACAGCTTTTCTTAAGCTTGGAAATCACATGGCTGTGAGCATCATTAATGATTAAAGTGGAGGAAAAAATGTAGGCTGAGGGAAATGTTAATGTTCTTTTGTTCCTCCCAGCTGCAGCCTTTGTGTGTGTGATTACGGCAGCATATAGAAACCCAGATTAACGTGAGTGTGTGATTATTTTTTTCTTTATGAGATCATCTCATATTCATATACAGTATGACACGCAGCTGTGCCACCCTAAAATGATAAATGCGGGAATAAAATCGAGCTTTTCTTGCAGGACTGTCTATTTCAGGGGAGATTAGGAGGCGATGTGTTGAATCTTCTGTTTGGCCTTGAATACCTTTGGAGCATATGTGGCTTCAGGGTTCAACATCCCAACGCCTAAAGCTGTTGATAGACGCAGACTTCATTTGTATTTCAGTGGGGACTTCCGCTCAAAGCTGCTAAGAGTAGAATTTGCCTCCAAACCGATAGCCCCTAAGGATTAGTCCTCATAATCTGCCATTCACTGATCCTCGAAATCATACTGTCTGGGTGCTCTGAAATCAGCTTACAGTAGTTCAGACAGTAGATGGTGTGAGAGTGGTTTTATGATTAGGATTGCATGCTGTGTACAGGCTTTAGCGCACCAATGAATGAGAAAAAGACAATTGTTACGCCAGTGTCACTTCCAATCTGCACAGCGGATATGTCAGCTAATGTAATGTTGTAACACGTTGCGTCAACTTCTCACATGCTGGCACGCCATGTTTCCAACCGTGTAGAGCAGTGGTGTTAGCATTGGGCCTTTCCTCTCGCTGACCTTAACGAAACAGATGCCTTCTGTGTGAATTGAGCAGCTGTGTAACCTTTTGAGACCTCGAAGTCGAAATTCAGAGAAGGAAACACAAGCCCAACACAACATTTCATCAGCTTAGCTCACAGCTGCGAACTTACGCTAGTGTAAAAAACACAAAGAGGATGGAGCTGTAGATTTTACAGTGAAAACACAACAGTTCAGTTGGGGTCATGCAAAGGGGTGCGTCTGGTTTAAATAGCATACTTTTTTGACTGTTGAGTATTGAAATACATGAAATGACAAAGGTAATGCTAATGTTTAAAAGGTGATTTAAAAGCAGGAATAGACTTATGCGGCATCAGAACTGGGAAGAAGGGAGTGGGAATGACGTCATGTCCGAGTTATCAGCATTTCCGTTACAAAGTTGGAGAAAATACTTGCCGATCTACCAGGCCATTGTTAGCTGTTGTGTTAGCTGCTGTTAGCATGCCGTCCGTTGTAGTTTGAGCAAACCACAAGAAGAAAGGAAATAACACTATAGCTATATAAACATCGAACAATACTGTGTATAGCGTTGATTTAATGCAACAAAACATTAGTCAAAAGTGTTAATAAACAGCATATTACAGCAGTTTAAGAACTGTTTACACCCAGGGCAGCCATCTTTGATTGTCTACTTGGAGGTGGTGATGATCCCCGGCTTCATAGTGGGAATTACGATCTCTGGGGCGTTCCAGGTCAAATTTCGCAGTACTACAGTGCTCTACTACTTTCTTTGAGCTTTCAAAGTAGCTTTACACCACAGGTCTTATCTAACCATTAACACCTATTCACTCTTACATTAAATCAATAAATGAATGAATCAATCGATCTTTGTTCATTCAGTATCTTAGTACTTTGTCGACTATTAGCTAACACAACCACACCCTCATATCCATTCACTGACGCAGCAGTGTGGCAAACTAAGGGGTTAATTGTCTTGTCAAAGGCACATCACCATATACAGCCAGACATGGGCTTGAACCTGCAACCCTCCACTTACCGACCTCACTTTCAGGCTGTGACCTGACACCCCCAGTTAAAAGGGAAGTTAAATCTGTTATACACACAACTCAAGTCCAAAAGATTTGGTTTAATAGTGTAAAATGAGAATTAAAACAGAACACAGGGATTTGAAATCCTTTTCAACCTTCATTCATTGGACACTTTATTAGATAGTCCCATCAAGCTGTTTGTTAAAGCAGAAAGCAAAACTGTCAACTACGTGGCAGCAGCTCAATGCATTTGGACATGTTCAAGATCAACTGCTGAAGTTCAACAGGACATCAGAGTGAGGGAAGACGGCTGTTTCAAGAGACTCAGACAATGGCTTGAGGTAAATAAATTAAATTATCCCTTAATATTTAAAAAAAAACAAACTTCATGATATTTGGCAACAAAGGCAAAAACATAGATGCTTCAGTAAATTTAGAACGTAATGAAATAAATAGAGTAAATGAAATCAAATTTTTAGGTGTTATTATTGATGAAAATCTAACATGGAAATCACACATCAATGGAATTAAAGTTAAAATAGTAAAAACAATTGCTATGTTACACAAAGTTAAGGATTACTTCGATGACAAAGCTTTGTACCTTTTGTATAATTCATTGATTGTTCCATATCTGACCTATTGTGTTGAAGTTTGGGGAAGTGCATGTAAAACTTCAATCCAACCAATTTTTATTTAAAAAAAAAAGAGCAATAAGAATTATTAGTAGAAGATAATATAACCCATTATTCAAACCCATTATTTGTTAATTTGCAGCTGTTGAAATTCAGTGAGTTAGTAGATCTCAGTATGTTGCAGATTATGTATAAAGCTCATAGAAACATTTTACCAAGCAACATCCAGAACCGATTTGAAAAAAGAGAAAGTTGTTATGATTTAAAAGGATTTGAAATATTTAAAAAACCAAGATTTAGAACTACACTGAAGAAGCGCTGCGTTTCTGTGAGAGGAATCAGTTTATGGAATAATCTGAACAAAGAAAGTAAAGAAGCCAAATCAAATTATGTCTATAAAAAAGCATTAAAGCCAGCATGAAAACAGGGAAGCGTGTTTATAAATGTTTTACTATATTTGCTTTGTGGCAAAACATGAATGAATATGTGATTTTTTTGCTTGTTTGTTTGTTTTGTTGGTTGTTTTTGAAAATATGAAAAGTGAATGTAAAAAGGCGTGTTGGCCTGCAGCTCCTGTTCATTTGTATTGTTTAGTTAATATTTTGTGAGAGAGGGGCAGACTATGTAAGGTTTTTCTTCTTTCTGCTCCTTTTCATTCAAATGTTGGAGAATTTTATTTTTATTTGTATTGAATTTTATTTTCTGAATGAAATAAAGAATGTAAAAAAAAAATAAAAAAAACTTTAAATGTGACATGGTAGTTGTAGCCAGACAGGCAAGTTCAGGTGTTTCAGAAACTGCTGACCTATTGGGATTTTCACCCTTAGCAACCCGGGGGATTAACAGAGAATGGCCAGAAAAAGATAAAATATCCAACAAGTGGCCGCTTTCTGGGCAAAAGGGCCTCACCAATGCCATGGATCAGAGAGACGGGCATTTTTTAACAGCAAACACAAGAACAACCTTTTTAGTCTGGACTTAAGCTGATTTTTGTTTTATTCTCTTAATCTGTTTTGACTTCATTTTAGTTTCAGAGTTACTTTTTTGTTTTGCCACATTTAAATTATTTTCTTTGTTTGGTTCTTAAACTGTGTTATTTTAATCAGTTTTCAGTGCTTTATGCTCTTTGTTATATCTTATAATGGTCTATCATTTTAGTCTTAGCTCCTGTTTCCTCATTCTTTTATTCTAGATGGTGTTTCCTCAGTGGCCTGTGGCTGTTCAAGAGGCCTCTGTGTCGCTGTGTGTGCTTGTTTGTGTGTTACTTTGCACTTTGTGCTACCTTTTTTTTATTAAAAGTGCTTAATAAATAGTTTGATTGACAGACTGGATAGAGCACATTATGGATGTGGTGGAAAAAGACATTCACACACTTAAGTGCAACAACTGTCATGCTTTCTTGTCAGTATCAACCAAAATCTGAGGCATGTGTGAAGAGCCCCGATGAGTTTACGCAACAGACAATTAAGGCAGCTCCGGTGTAAAGGGGACCAGTCCAGAACTTCAAACACTTTATTTATTTATTTAAAGGAGACATATCATGCTGATGCATGATTTAATATTTACATATAATAAAATACATTTGAAAACAAGACCTTACACCCCCTTAATTTTCAAAAAATGAGATATTGTATTTTTTCTGATATCCTAGAATGAGATTTGATGCCTCTGAAAATAGGTCGAGGAGCACATCCACCAGCAGGGGTATAAAGCTCCCTAGCTCACACTCCCTCATTATCAGCTCTGTTTTAGGGGGACTCTTAATCTGTTTGGTCGCTGCATTGAGCCTGCTGGAAAATACAGTAAAGAAGAAGGACAGGCTTTATGGCTCTACCCTCATAGAACTGACCAATTCTAGAGCTCAGTGGCCTGTGGACGTTTCAAGGTAACTGTAGGTCATCCTGAGATCCTCGTGTTTCAACGAGAGCTTGATAATGGCCTGAAATGAGGATATTGAGAACGCTATTGTGGGGCAATGAAGGAACTAAATGACTTGTACTGAGGGCAGAAATGCTTTACAGGTATCCTAGTCTGGCATAGTGAAAAGGAGAAACAAGCATGATATGTCTCCTTTAATGTTTATTTAACAGGGACGATAGATACAACATTGCCACAAAGAATGGGAATATGTGAACGTATATAAGACGTGTAGCTTCAGCTCATTTGCAGTCTTTGTCCCTGGTCAGGATTTACAGTACAATAATATATACAGAATATACAATTATACAAATACAGTAATACAGTGAATATAGTCAACAAGTACTATGAATAAATAGACACAGTTGTCATAAATTAGAGGCTAAAACAACTTGTGAGAAATTAACGTACACATTTCTGCTGCTGTTTAACTTTTGCACTGAATGTTTTAAGTTCTGTTTGAGATTTAATTTCAGATGGTAAGGAATTCCAAAGGTGTATGCCTTGCACATCTGAGAGGGATGTTGTCCTGCACCTTTAGATTTTACAGTTTTGTTTTATGTACATGTACAGTTCTTAACAAATTTATTAGACCACCACCCAATATAAGGTTTGTACCACAGTTGCCCTATTTTAACAGCAACGTCAATTACTAAAATCATTTTTAAGTTCCTGTTATAGTTGATTTAAATTAGTTTCAGTGATCCAATGTTTGATCAATTCCTGACTTTTCAGAGAAGCCCAGTGAGCCGGCTGTAATGACCTCCCCCAAGGAGGTTATGTTTTCAGGAGAGTTTGTCCGTCTGTGAACAAAATAACTCAAAAAGTTATGGATGGATTTTGATGAAGTTTTCAGGAAATGTTCAGCATGGGAAAAGGAAGAACTGATTCCATTTTGGTGTTGATCCGGATCAGCGTCTGGCCGCCATGACAAGAAGTGTGATTTTCATGAATAACTACTTATCTAAAATAGATATCATTATGAATCCAATTGCTAATGGCATGTTTTCATGGTCAAGGAATCTAAATATTTAGATGAAATAAAGGTAGGACTAATATTTATGGTCAAAATCACAACATGGGTGAGGACTGTGGCGCTGGTGGAGGTCTGTGCTCTCAGAGTGCTTTTCTAGTTTGGTTTTAGAAAGGGGATGTCAGTTTGAAATTCTTCATCCCTGTTCAAAATGTTTGTCCAATAACAGTAACATTTTTAGTTTTAAACCAGTTCTTGAATCATTGTTGAGATATCTGTTGAATTTTCTAACCTAATAAAGTGGCCATAGAGTGTAAAAGCATCCATTCCTGTTTTTTAAAAGTTCTAATGGCTTTTTATCTCATAACAACTTTACTTAAGCATGAACGGATTACAAGCCCCACAGGTCTAACTTACACAAATGAAAACCTTTTAAACTGGAAAAGCACTCGGAGAGCGCAGACCTCCGCCAAGCAGCACAGTTCCCACAAAGAATCCTTTGAACAATTCCTGGATCCAGACGGTGATCCGGATCAACACCAAAACTGAATCACTTCTTCCTTTTCCCATGCTGAACATTTCCTGAAAATTTCATCAAAATCCATCCATAACTTTTTGAATTATTTTGTTCAGACAGACAAACAAACTCTCCTGAAAACATAACCTCCTTGGCAGAGGTAACTATGTGAATGAACCTTTAAGAACAGATAAATAAAAATAAAAGTGTTTGAGTGGACAAAAGTCAATCTACCTAGAAATTTAATCATCTTCTATTGGATAATTTGTAGAGTAATTAAAAATAAAAAAACAGCCTAGCTCTGCATGTATGGTTGAAAAATGGATGCGTGTATTGGTGTAAAGACAACACAAACTCTTTTGTTTACAGGCCTTTATATGGGCATCATCAAACAACGGTCCCTTTTCAAACAGCCTTACAGTGTATTCAAGTTTGATTACAGACACTCGGACATTCATCAGGCGCAAATTACCAGATGGTGATCTGGACAAGATGAGAGGACTATTGAAGTGACACAAACAATCCAAGTAGGAAATAAATCCAAAGGTTCGTCATTGAAAACAGAGTCAGAGGAGTTGATGGGATTGACTCCCGTTCATCAGAACATTAATCCTTAATATCCAGAAGGAATTTTCTTGGAAAACACTTCAAGTATAATCCACATGGGATTTTATCTCAATAAGTCACAGTCAAACAAAATGTGATTAACAAGTGATGGTGTGAAGATCGATTGACCCGGTGAACACGTCTTAATCTGCATTAGAGGTTCCATCATAATTTATTGATGAGAAAATTACAGACATCTTCAAGCTATAGACAAAGCAAACACATGGAAGCGGCATAATAAACAGCATATGAGCAAAACACGAACATAAAACACAGAAAATTAAATAATTAGTCTAATCATTCTTCATGTCAGAGGTTATATCAAATATAAAAGAGCTATAGTTAATCTGATATTGCTTACATAAGGACAGTGTGGTTTTGGAGCAATTTCTCATAAATAAGTTATTGAAAAGGACCACAAATGTCAGGTTTTCGAGTTAGGAATGTACAGTTTTCTCTGAGGAAATGTCACATACGACTCCGAAAAGGGCAGAGAAAAATCCAGCATGTTAATACAGAAGACTCTCTGGGTTTGGCTCCTTCACAATAACAGGGAAATGTTAATGGATCCCAAAACGAGGACGGGAAAGTCCTTCCACTGAGCTGGTACACAAACGTTTAGGCAGAGCTGGAAACAGCCAGCTTCTTCAAATGGTCCATGAAGACCTGCAGGCTGACGTCGTCAGTGAGGATGGGTGCTCCGGTCTCCTAAAGAAAACAGAGAGATCGGTTTAGTGTTTTTCTCTTTCTGTCCGGATCATTTCATGACGTAACCCGAGCACATGATCCCTTCGATAAAGCAAACGCTTCCCTGTGTAATCTCATTCTCTGACAGTCAGAGATGTATGCACAGTGCTTATATACAGCAGGTTAAGGTTCATTTCCTACATGACTTGGGAAAAAGGGATTAATAGTATTTGCAGCTCTCAATCTTTTTCCACTTTAAACCAGGGTTAGCTAATCCTGGAGCTGTTAGCGCAGACAGTTTAACTTCAGACCTGCGCTGACGTCAGCACAGATGGTTTTTGTTCGTCTTCTGAGAAAGCAAACAATCCTTGTGGTTGGAATTGGATGCACTGGAATTGGAATTACATGAGATTAGAACTTTCTTCAGCCTTGAAATCAAAATCGGTTGTAGAACCAGTTTCAGAAAACAGATAATTATAATTTAAAAGGATTTGAAATCTAAAAAAAAGATTCAGAACTAAACCGTAGGAGGGCTGCGTTACAGTGAGAGGAATAAGTTTGAGGAACAAAGTGAACAAAGAAACTAAAGAAGCTCAATCAAATTTCATCTTTAAAAAAGTATCAAAGCCAGTATGTTGAGTAAATACATGCTAACGTGTTAATCTAAGTCTAGCTGTTTGATTTGTAGCAAAATGTGAATTAATGTGGTCTTTTTTGTTTGTTTTTTTAGTTGTTTCTGAAAATAATTAAATGTAAAAATGCATTTTGTACTGCAGCTCTTGTTAATTTGTATTATGTGTCTCGTGTGTTTGGACTCCATACGGTTTTCTTTTTTCTTCTTCATTCACAATGAGATTTTTTTTCATTTGCATTGAATTTTTTATTTAATGACAGGATGAAATAAAGTCCTAAAAATATGAAAAAAATGCAGTTCTAAAAAGTGAGGGAGATCAAAAACTGATCCAGTTCTGCATTAAGATAAGTTTTGAGCTTACTAATGCTGCTGGTGGGTAGAGTTATTTATCGTATCACCTGTGCACCAGGTAACGTGCACACACATAACACACATGACAAGAGAGACAGCATCCTCATCTACTCCACTCAGTCCTGAAAACTGCTTCAAAACTTTGTAGTAAGACTTGTTGGTTGATATATTAGTCCAGCATTGAGATCTGTATGGAAACTGGCCGGATAGTTGATCTGGATTTTTTGATTTTTAAATAAATTTTTTGTTCAAAAATTGTTTTTTTCCAAATTTAAAAGCTTCATTTTAGTCTGTGTTAATAAGCCACTTTTAAATGCAGTCCAGGCTTTTGAAGATAGAGCATAAAAAGCTGGTTAAAATATATTGCTGAATAAGTCCTAAAAACAGACTCACGTGTGATGTGTATTTTTCCTGATATAGTCTGTAGGCATCATCACTCTTCATCTTTGGTTTAAAAAAATAGCTAACTAAAGATTGCAAAAATCTGCAATATTGTAGGATCACAATTTAAATCGAATCGGCACCTAAAACCTTTTAAAAAATCAAATCGGGAGAAAAGCGAATCGTCCCAGCCCTAGTCATCACGATGTGTTCAAAAGCTGCATCTAAAACATGACTGTTTGTTTGCTTATCAATTTGAAAGAGATTAAAATTAAAAATACACAATACTGACAAAATAAACTGCACAAAAATGAACTATTCATTTAACAGTGAGTCTATCTGTTTCCAAAGAGATGTAAAGCATATGTATATTAATATGTATTTATATTATTACATAAACAAACTGTGCTTTTGATTTATGAAAGAGGACATTAAGTGATTATGAGCTCAGCCCGTACAGTTCATTTGTTCTGCCAATATTACAGTGAATATGTGACGTGTAAAAAGGCCAATTTATGCATTAAAAAAAAATCAAACATAAAAAAGACCTTTCTATCCGCCAATACTGTTATTATTTTTGGCTGTTGATATCGATGTTGTTCTGATAATCTCATGCATCCCTAAAACCACTTTAACTACAATCACATTCAGGTTTATAATTTTAGTGTTTTGACACATTTATAATTTCTTATTGGTGATGATAAAATTGTTAAAACCATTCATCTAAATGTTGATGTGTTTTTGGTCCCTATCGTCCAACCCTATTTAAGTTCAATTTGTTTGAGGGTCTGGGGTCTGTTTCTGCCTTGAATCGTCTTGTTCTCCCCGTCTTAGCCTTTATCAACACTTTTAATGGAAAAAGCAGCATGTTGTGTCTTCTGAGTCCTTACCTGTCCCCAGGCGTACAGGTTGTTGTGCGTCTGTGAGGGGTTGACTTTGGAGAGCAGGAAGCGAGCCTGAGAGCCTCCGTGCTCCGTGTCGATGTAGCGCGGCATAGGGAAGCGTGTCTGTAGGATCTCCTGGGCGTCGTCCAGAGGAGCCTGCAGCAGCTGCTTGAAGTTCTCATACTCGGCCATTTCCTGGTAGCCTGCTTTTCTCCACTGTGCTATGGTCTGAGAGTAAACATTTGTTTGGTCAGTATGAGGTGCTGCTGTGCTGCACAGGTGTTATAAAAGTACATCTACGTGGAGTCAGCTGTGGCCTCTCTCACCTCTCCATGGTAGATAACTAGCTGGAAGAACGTGTCCATGAGGAGGATTCGATCGGGCAGGATGCTGCTGCTGTCCAGCAGGACGGGCTGTGAGGAACAGAAAGATCCCGGTCACAGTTTGAAACAAGCACAGGACAGAGCAGCAGTGAACGGCTCTGATGTGTTAAAACAAGAGCTGAGGGTGTGAGGCTGACCTCTGGTGGTCCATAGAAGGAGTATGAGTAGAGGATGGGCTGGATCATGATCAGGGACTGGGTCAGGTCCTGTCTGACAAAGTGGTGTCTGTAGTATGAGGACTCGTCGGGGCTGTTGTTGAACACCTGCAGGAAGGGCGATCGTCGCAGGTGGAACATGAACTGAAACACAGAAAAGAGAAGCATTAATATCCTAGAAACAAAAGGGGCAATCGATTGTTAGAATGATGGAGTATAATCAGAATCAGAATCAGAATCAGAATCAGCTTTATTCGCCAAGTATTTCCAGGAATACAAGGAATTTGACTCCAGTTTAAACTGCACTCTCTCAGTACAATTGTGAACAGAGAAAAAAACACCAAGAAAAACACTAAATATTAAAAAAGTAGAAAAATATAGCTTAAGTAGTAGGAAAAATAATAATTACAATATTAAATAAGAACTTTGTACAGAGTAGAATAGAAATATATAAACAATTTAAGTTAAAATAGTGCACTGGATAGATGTCAGAAAAAATGTGCAAATAACTGCTGTTATCTGCAATCTGACAGATGATGATTCTTTTGTTTTCTGATAGTCGACAAACGTCATACAAGGAGCATTACTGCCACATACTGTGCTTAAGTTTAATCAGAGCAACTACTACTACAACACAAAAACTATGTTAACACTTACAAATAATCAAGTTTCTTTAATATACATTTATGCAGTTGTATGATTGTGCTTTCCCTCCTCAATCCAATAATTCAGCTGGTTTCTCTTTCTGGTCATTAAAACAGGAGCTCAGCTAAGGTTAAAAAAGTTTTCTTAGTAAATTATTTGGTTTTTATGATTTTCACAACAAACTGTCATTGATTCTAATGCTAATATTACCATTGCTATTGCAATGGATATATGTTGAAATATCCCTTTAATGTTGTTAACACCATGCACTGTTTACTGGTGACTGATTAAAAAGCACACTTGTCTTGTGTAAACTCCGAACATGGTGCAGTTCCTTCATCATCCTCATCAGAAGTGTGTTTGTGTGTTTATGAGTTTTTGTGTTCAGAAGTGCGTGACAGTTAGCCACTGCTGCTAATCTTTCCCATGTAGTATGACAACTGTGTATTCTTGACGTGATACAGGTTCATAAATACTGTTAAACACCATCTTAGGAGCATCACAAAAAATCTGACAGCCGAAAAACAATATATGTTAGATGATTTTAAAACAACTAATTTCATGGGTAGACTTTCGACAGTAATGTATAAAACTAGGGGTGTGCGATATGACAATATTAAATCGTTAAGTATTATACCGTGGGGATGATCACATAAAGCAGAAAGATCGTCAGATTGTCTGTGTGGGCGCAGAGACTTGGACGTACACCCGACTAACCAATCGTAGAACATTACACACAGTGCATGGTGGGATCTCCTGTTTGGTTATGTAGCGTGAAGCCATGGCAGAAAGAGAAAAGGAGATAAAAGCTTGAAGATGTCTGAACAAAAATCTGTTCTAAAGCAGCTGTATTATTCACTCAGATTATAGACATTGCAGTTAGATAACATTTGTTTTAAATTGTTGCACTTTAAGAGATAATGTTGATATTGTTGTTCATTACCTTTTATGTTTACATTTATTGCACATTTTTATAAAAACTGCACTATTTAAATTAAAACCTGTTCAGAAAGTTTCTTTGGCTTTGTCTTTTTTTTTTCTTTTAGGGTTTTACATGTTTTAGATGTTAAACATCGGGTAATAATGGTCAAACATGCAAATTAGTCTAGAAAAATCTAAGTAAAAAAGAATCGTGATAAAATCGTGATCGTGATTTAATTTTTAAAAAATCGTGATATGATATTTGTGCCATATCGCCCACCCCTACATAAAACATAATATAAAATATTACTTTAAACTGTTGTCATCTAGGAGCAATTTAGAGTCAACCCACCCTCAACTTTGGAAACCCCTTTCTTCCCTCCACTTCAGCTTGTTACTTCGCTGTGAATTTTCTTTGTCTAATTTAGGTTTAACAGTAAATCATGTTTTCTTTAAACTGTACTTTATAATAAAAGCAGGGAATAATTTGGACAGGAGAGCTTCAGCAAAAATCTGGCAAGAGTTTGAACAGACTGATAAAAATAAAAAATGTACTTTTCTCTTCATTGATGAATCTTTCTGATGTTTACCTGTGGGTAGAGGGACAGAGACTCTGACAGTCTGAATGATGTGGGATCATCTTTGTTAAACTGGCCAAACTTCTGACACTAGAAACAAGACAGAAAAAAAATGCAGATTAAATATAGAACATGTCACGTAACAAACTCTGCGTAGAACACAACCTTAACAAAGGCAGAATGACATCTGATGACTTATCATTCCAAACAAGCCGAACAGCTTGAACCACTCATTGTTCCTCTGACACAAAGCAAAGACGTGGAGAAGCTGAGGGTGTGGCACTAACCAGGCGGATGAGCTGCCGGTCGAGCCAGCGCAGGACATCCGGTCCCTCCTCTGACTCTGCCCTGAAGACCCCCAGGCGGGCCATGAGCACGGCGGCTGCCTCCTGGTCAAACGATGACTCGATGTGCTGGATTTGAGACTGTGCATCCGCCCAGCTTCAGGAAGGACAGAGGGGAGAAGAGGAAATAAGGAAAGGAGTTGTAGGTGAGCGTGGGCGAGGTGTGAGTGATGCAAACACAGTCAGGTATTCTAGGGCGTCAACACAAACTGCAGGAATGTAAACATCCGTTCTGTCTGAACTAACATTGAACCCAGCTGTCACTTTAAGCCCGTAGGACATCTTTTATATGTTTGGACTGCATGGAGTTAAAGTTGTGTTAAGCATCATCCAGTCATCTTTCCTTCATAAGCTTGTTTTCTTTGACTTGTAATGTCAAGACGTTTCAGGAGGCAGCTCTGCCTTCAGATACTGTAACTGTTGTGCTGTTTTAGGTTCGAGGTGCCTCGTCGGATGTCGTGGGCCTACACTGATATGCTGTTGTGGACCTGGTCTTGTGATTGGTTGTCTAGCTCTTTGATATTTTAAGTGTCCAGCATTACTATTTTAGCCTACGTCTAAAGTCTAACATGAGCATGGCTGAAAAAACGGAGGACCAAATGGTTTTTAAATGTCAGATTGGTCATTGGAGGCTGACTCACTCGTTCTTACTAAAAGAAGAGCCTCCTACTGAATGTGTTGGCTGTCTATGTCCTTTGGTGATAAAACACATTCTGTTAGACTGCAGATCTCACCCTCCTTTAGAAACAGGTTTTACAGAGCAGCTGGTCTGCAGGATCTTATGAACAGAGTCAAAGCAGAAATCATTATGGAGTTCTTGAAAGTGGCTAAACGTAGGGCTGGGTATCGATTCAGATTTTCTGGATCGATTCGATATTACAAGGTCTCAATGGCAGTAATCTATGGTAGTCATATACTCAGTGTTACCAGTGAAATCTGCTCTCCTCAGAAGTTTACCAGAAGAACTTGGTGTGGATTGTTGTTGACGAGGTTCATGTCACACATAAGTGGTAAGTGATACACCTGTGTGGTGTAATTTAAAGTAAGACGATAGACTAAGGACTGAAACGTAGTTTAAGCTAATAGCTAACAACAGCTGCTACTGTGGCTTGATATGATTGATCTGTGATGAGTGTGACTGGCAGATCAATCGTCCAATCACCAGCTGCAGTTGTTTTTGAAGATTCTGCCCTCTGAAAACTTTTTCTACGGGCTCTTCTCCAGATGGACTAGTGAAATATTTCCATTGTGGATATATGGAACTGTCCATCTGCCAAAACGGTGTTAAACCTCCATCCATCAATGCCACTTTAAACCATTATGTAGGAATATTTGTCCAGTCTTTTTAGAAACAGGGACAGCAATCCATTCTTGATTGTCATGGCTAATTAAGACTCTAAATATGATAAAACAGCTGGTTAGCATGAGTAACTGAGTTTAAAGTCTGTGTGCAGCATTAGAGGCTGTGGGAAACACCCACGCAGCGGCACACTTCTGACACAGGATAACATGCAGTTGTGAGCCCAGTCGGGCCGTTCAAGAGTCTGAACCCACTTACTTCCTGGCGATGGTAGTGACCCGTATCCTCCTCTGTGTGTTGGAATGCTGATACTGGGTTACAAACTGGATCACCCCTCGGCCGCCCTGAGGGACTGGTGCATTATGCTAAACCAACACAGAACAAAGAAGACAGTGAGGCGGACATCAATCATGTCTCTAACAACGCTCTTCTGTTAGAAAAGAAAGGCATTCATAGTTTTGATTCAATTACTGAGAGTGTGACATCAGTCTCTGGTAATCCAATAATGACTCTAAAACTAAAACTCATTTAAGTGTTTCTTACCTGATTCACCACTTCAAAATACATCCCCAGGGTGGAGGAAGGGTTAAGACTGCATAGTTTCCACTGGTTGGTGCCACCAACACCCATCTCCTGCACAGGACACAGAACACATTGTGAGGAACAGCTGTCAGATTACAACAGAGCAGAAAGAAGAAAGGAATCTCGCTGTAGGCCGTGGACTCACATTCTCTGAAACGGAGGAACTCTTGGAGTTCAGTGAAACACACGGTCCGATGGCTCCACAAACCTTCAGCTCTCTCGATGTCTACATCAACAAAAGGATGAGAGACAGATAAATAACTTGCTCTGAAAAGTTCAGCACCAAAGCAGCATAACTTCATTCTTGTAGGAAATATGCAAATGATTTAAAGCACTGCTTCAGTTATTTACATAATTACATGTTGTATGCATAGGTACAAATATATTTTATATGTGTATTGCCTATATTGTATATTTTATTAAATATTTGTAGTGTTTATGTGTATAAACGTGTTAATATAGATTACATGATTTGTAGTGTACATATGTGTAATATATTTGCATAGATGTTAAGGCAGAATATATTTAATACAACCCATGAGAAACAGCAATAAAAGGAGTAGGAATTCAAAAAGTATTTACTTCTTCCTACTCCTTTTCCAATGTGTAGAATTACTTTATTCCTCTTTTTGTGGATGTTATTTCTCTATTTTAATTTCTTTACATACATGTTTGGAATAAATTCACAAAATCTTTTTTACCTTCACTTCAAGCACGCCTCCAAAAGCCATGCGGAAGTCTCCGTTGAAGTCTTTGCTGAAGACCCTCTGGAAGGTCTGTTTGAACAGTGAGGTATTGAAGGAGTCTCCCATCACGATGTGTCCTCTGTGGACAAAGAGAAACAGATTATTTCCAATCCAAAGCCTCCAAAGACTGAGGACAGCCCTAATAGAAAAACCTCGGAAACAAGTGAAGTGATGAAATAGTTTAAAGCTGATGTACCCAGTAGTATTTGACAAGCACTTCATCTCCAGCAGTCCAGTTTGGTCCAGAGCACAGGCATAGATATCAATACTGTGACCGTTCACTGCAGAGCGGTTTGCCATGGCTTCATAGTACTGTGGGACAAAGAAAAACACAGAAAAAAACCTTTAGGAGAAACAGTCCATGCTCAGAGGGTTTGCAAAAGTCACTTGGTAAGTGCCTCCACACAAACATCCACACATCATTTATTCGTCTCTTACTTTGGTTGCTTTCTTCAAATGGCGAGCGTTGTCTTTCTGAATGTCGTGCCACGAGCGGATGGGGGTTTTCAGCTCGTCTCCCACCACCATGCCAGGGCCCTGGGTGGGGGGTCCTCCGATGAACAGCATCACACGAGCCCCTGTGTTGGGGTACGTGCCCTGATCACAGGAGAGGAAGAATTAAGTCTCATTTCAGGCAACTACAGAGCCTACTTCAGTAACTAAATCAATAAAGGGTAGGATTGGATCAGCTTTTACTTCAACATGAACTGTTGGCCCATGCAGTTAGCTAGTTCTGTTCATAAATCCATTTTGTTCAAGTCTATTGGTTTTATTCAGTTATCTTTTCTTAAAATTATATTGAATTATTTCAAGTGCGGAAAAAAGAGAAAACTGTGTGGTTAAGTCAGTACAGTTACTTTAATAACAGTTTTACTAAAGTATCACTCTGAATTTTTGTTTAATTATTATTAATAGATGTCACCAGTCGTTTGCCCCTTTGAATAATAGAATACGAAATAAAATTTGCATAAATAAAAATGTAACTGCAGACAAGGGAAGGGAATTGAAAACCAATTCCAGTTGAAAATCAATAATAGGTAGCTAAAGGACTTGATAGCAGCAGGGATTTAATCTGAATTAATCATGACAGATAGGGAGCAGAGGTAATTTAATTGTGGCTTAATACAATAGAATAAAATAATGCTAAATGCAGAACATCCAGTGTCAGTGTGGATATAACCGATGGTGAAACACTGGAAACATACCACAATATTTGTTATTTCAGCACAGCACGAATATCAGGGTGAACGTGAGAAATATTGTTGACCCTAAAGACATGCAGACTTTTTCTACAAAAGAACTAATGAAGAACTGAATAAATAATGGCACTGGTATCAATCAAACACTATCAGATCCCTACCCGACTGCAGAATAACAGTTTGCTCAGACACATATCAAATCTCACATTAATATCAGCGACCTGCACTTTGTTCACAGTGTGAGTCACAGTTTAACGTCAGCGAACTTTATGGGATTAAATAATCAAAGACGCCAGACGTGTTATTAAAGATCAAGAATTTGACCTGATAAATGTTACATCGTGAACTGGATTGTGAATGTTTTTTTAACCCTCATTTTTATTTGACACATTGTGTGTGATCTATTAGGTAAGGAGAGCATTTAACCAGAATGTTCCAGTTTCAAGCACTGAATCTGAATGGAGTATCCTCACACTAAAACTAGACATCTGCATCATATTTACATTTTTTGTGTGATATGTAGGTCACATGAGCCCTAAATGAATTCCTGTCACAATTTTAAGACAGGCAATAAAATATTATCATGGAGCAGAAGTGTTGGCATTGAAGATCTTGTTACGGCAATGAGAGTTCTCCCCCAGATTTTACTCCTGCAGAGGAGCTGGCCGAGAGAGCTCATTGGTCAGTGGGTGGGGTTTTTATAGTCCGCGAGTTCAATCTGGAACCTAGCCTGCCCCGGAGCACGTTAGCCGTTCAGCGTACGTTGCCATGGAGACTTGCCTCGCTAAGAAGTGAACCTGTCTCGTAGAACAGGGAACCCGGAACCTACCCTCAAAGTTACCTCGCTGGGCAGTAATCCTGCTTCGTAAAACAGGCCCCTGGTCTTTTTAACTATAATAACAAATTGTTTCATCTCATTTACATTCTAAAAAATATTAAATCCTTCGATGTGCTGGATCCTTGTTTCAGTCCATGAATGAGGATAATAAGCAAAATGAGAAGGCTGATCTTTTCTAACATGCAGAAGATTATTAAAGCAAAGAGGATTGAGATCACAATCATACTCTGGATAGATATGCAAGTGGTTTTTAAATCTGGATCAGGGTCAGTACATTCTGTTAGGCAATAAAGGGGATCTATTCTAAAAAGAAATCTGTTTTAACAAAAGGCGGAGCTCTGAGTAATTGTCCATAATAAAGTTCACAGTCCAAGAGTCCTGGAAACGACAGAGGTACTTGGAAATTGTCTACAGAGCCACAAAGCCACAGCAGGGAGGGAGCGCTTCATTTAATATGTCATTTGATGAGCTCTGCGTAAACGGTGACTCATTTGTTAAAGACAACGTGTCCCAATCCTCTGACAACAAACAAACTTTGATGCGCTCGCTTCATTCTGATCATCCGTGCATGTCAAAGAGCCGTTTATCGAGTCAAACGTCTCCTGACAAATCAGTGAATCTGGAGTCAGTGAAAGAGCCAACTTCTTCTAATCAGGCTACATCTCCTATCTGCACACGGAGGGGACAGCAGAGTAATGATCTGCTGCATCGGTTATGTAACCGCGCAGATTAGCAGTAGGAGCGGAGAGGATAATGATGGTGGAGGGAAAAGACAGAAGGCAAACAAGGAGCCAGCCTTTGAACTGAGCATATGTACTGTTCCTGCACACGTTTATCAGGCGCTGTGTGGATTTCTGGACCGTTCCACGTGGCACCGATACTCTGAGCAGGCTAAAGTCCATAAACACTCTTTTCTGTTTTGATGTGTGTGTGCTGCAGCACTTCATTTCTTTATTTACACACATGGTGGGAATTGAACTTTTGTCAAAAAACACATCAGAGGTGGAGTGTATTTAAAGCAGGGCGATGTCTTAATGAGTAACTCTATAAAAACAAGACATTATCCAGCTAAAATCAAAGAGGGAAACACTTGACCTATTATCCACAGCATTAATAATATTCTGTATGCCACTGTGAAACACAGCTGTAAATGTTTTATTGGTGCATTAGTCATCTCAAAAGCTGTAAAGCCTTATAGATCAGATAATACTTTGTTAATAAATATAACTATATATTCTGTAATAAAGCATTAATAAAACATAAATAAGAATTCATCATCTTTCTAGAAGGTTACACAGTCAGTTTTTGGAAGCTCTCACTGGGAAAGATAACTATTTATTAATACAATAATCATTATTTGGTTACTGTTTAATGAAGAAGAGATACTGTTTAAATATTACACTCCCTCACCAGCACCGTCTTTCAACTTTCTGCACTTCCTTTCTAATATTTGCAGTGATTCTGCCACTTGCAGTGATCAACATTAAAATTATTGTTGTCTTTACAGTGTGATAAGTATGACATAACAAAGTTTGGGGTAAAAAAAAAAAGGAGCAATAACTGTTTTATCCAATTGTGTACTGCTAAAGAAAAGATCAGTTCTTTACTCCTGCTCTATAAAGTATGATTATATTCTTATTTCAGCTTAAGCACGGATATTAATCTTTTAATGAGGATTTTAAAGCACTTTTCACATTGACAGACCATTTACTATTATCATAACATGGATACAAATGCTTTATTAATGTATGAAAAACACTAAATACTTTGCTCATCTATGAATAATTTGTCAACAGTTTGAATGTTTCACGGATCATTTCATTATTTATCTTGTGTAAAATGACTATTTAAAAAACACCTGATTAATAATGCATACATACTTCAAAATCAGCAGGAAGATTCAATGTGAACTCATTATAAAGACATTGTTTGATCAGTTGGATTTTGGGATATAAACATATTAGAATCACTCTTACCTATTGCTTATTTCTTACTAATCTACAGATTATTTACAACCGTTTATAAATCACAGAAGTAATTAATAATGCTTAATAGATGATGGGCTAAGTGTTTATTACCTCTAGCAGTCCAACAGCCACAGAAAGAGCCACCCCGGTGGAGCGGAGGGGTCTTTTGCCCTGAGGAACAGGCCATGGGTCTCTCTGAAGCTCACCAAGCAGGTCTGTTAGGTTCATGTCCACCCTGTGCACAGGCTGAAGGAACCTGGACACAAATACATAAAGATTTATTTAGTGTGTTTCTAAACTACACACAACCACTGATGCGTGGAGGTGAACAGTGTTTAATGCTCTTCCATACTTGCACGATGCTGCTGCTTCCTGAGGTGCGGGAGGCCGTCCCTGTTGTGCTGGGGCTGCTGCTCCGGGTTTTGATAAACCCAGCATCTCCTGAAACATCAGACAGAAGAACAGTGTAAGAACATCTGCTCTGAGTTTTTATATTTGCCTATAAACAACATTAAACAAGAGAAAGCACTTCACATTGACAAAAGTCCTCTTAAAAAGACATTTATGCTTATCCAAGTTTTTCTCCCACCCACCTGGATCTGTTTGGAGGTCAGGTCTTTGGTGCCCCTGAACACGTAGCTCTTAGCGATCCCCTCGCAGCTGAGCTCGTGGACCTGGACCATGCGTCCAAATGTGATGAGGCCCACCAGGGCGTTGGGGGGCAGAAGGCTGAGGGACATCTGTAAAGACTCCTTCAGAGCCTGGAGGTCCTCTTCTTCCAGACATGTGTCCACCACATACAGGAAGATCAGAGGGGTAGGGGGTCCACGCTGTGAAGAGAGGAGAGGGGAATATTACACTGGAGACCCTTTTTGTCTTCTCCTACAGGCCTGTAAACTTGAACATGTTTCTCCACAAAGCAACAGACTAAAGGGTCAATTATAGAAGTATAGAGATTAACAATATTATTGTGAGGGTACAGGTGTAAGCAGATAAAGTTCATGATCAGTCTGTGGATATAAAAATCTGTGCTAAACACTGGCTCTAAGTTTGTATGATATTATATCTATCTTTTTGGTCTGGCTTTTACTGAACTACCTTATAGTGTTTTCATTCTAGTTGCAGCTTCACTTTATCAATATTTCATTTTATCTTATACTTCATTTTAATTTATTTTTCATTTTATTTCATGGTTTATTACATTTTTCACTTTAACATAACCTCCAGTGTTTACTCATTTAAAACCTTTAAGCTGGCGTTTCCTTGGTATGTACTGGTTCCAACAATGTTCCTGTTTTATTAACATCTTTTATTTATGATGCATTTTCCCAGTACTGTGTCTCGATTCAGGGTGGGTGGGTTTGGGGGCTGGATGGAGTGGGCTTGGGTCATAATTCCTATTATCTTATTTTAATTATCTGTCTGTTTGTAAAGCACTTTGTGCTACAGTTTTTGTATGAAAAGTGCTGTATAAATAAGGTTTGATTGATTGATTAAAGTGTATATTATTCATACATGTATACACAGACAGCTGGACAGATGTGGAGAACGTCACTGCTTTTCCTGATTAAGGGGAACATTATATCACAAGAGCTTTGTTAGCTTAAGGTGTTTGTGCGTTTCCTTAAAACCGTAAAAGTCTAGTTAAAGATTTACAATTATAGGCCTCAATTACAGATTATACATAAACCATATAAGAATCAGCCTTTGGTGTAATTTCAAACATCCTGTTAACCTTTTATTCAACAACAAGATTTCATTTGATTTTGAAAGTTTGAGTTCCTAACAAAGCAGTTTGCTGTTGTAAAGAGCTCACTGTCTAAACGAGCTGCCTCAATGCTCTCTGGAGTTCTTCTTAAAATGAAACTTAATGTTAAAACATGCATTTTACATCCATACAACTGAGGAAAAGAAATGAAGTTTCCATGTCCTTGGAAAAGAATTTATCAAACATCTTTTACAGTTTTTGTCTGTTTTAAAGACAAACAGACTCACAACAGGTACCAGGTTCACTCCAGTACAGGACAGCTGTGTCTTCTCTGTACATTGAGAAGAGCTGAACACATTTAGTTTCAATTTCTAAACGGTGGCTAAAATGAGTTTGATAAATCAGCATCTAGAATCTTGACAGATTCCAATTCTTGCAGCCCCTTACTAATGATTTTTTTTATTTAACATTTCCAGATACTGAAGCCGAGACACGCTGTTCAACACCCGCAGCCGATCATATTACTCTGGAAACAGCATGCATTATTTATGAGCCTACACTTGCCACACAATAGTATCTGGGGTCAGACTGGGCGCAGTTCAAAGATTATTTCAATCATAATTATTATTATTATTGCCTACAATAAGATCAAATATGGAAAAATAGATGTGACTATGACTAGGTTGCACTTAATTATTACGTGTAATCCAACAAAGAGACTTTTCTCATAAGGTCATGCTTTGCACACGACTATTAATCTGTTAAAAATATAACTGGAGGTATTTGAGATGGAGGGCAACACTGACACTCAAATCAATTAGAGCAAGAATCAAACCAATAAAATCGTGAGTTGTCCCGTTTAAGAGGCCTTTTCAGAAATCAGTAATGTGTACCTTTGCTCAGAACATGCAATCTCCATGTATCGGGGCTCGGGTCAGAGTGCAGACATGTATGTGCTTTTTACCTGTACTATGTACTCGATGGTTGAAAACTGTGGCATGAGCTCAGCCGGCTGGTTCACTTCAGAAATGCCTGCATAAGAGGGAGGGAACTGCAGGGACAAAGAGAAGCAGGTTAACCCGACTGATAAGAGGAATGTAGCAGGACAGCATGAAGGTATGAAGGCTGTAAAGTAACAGAAGCTATTAATATCCTCTTATTTAATGCTGCTGACGTCAGGACTTACTGGGTTTCTCTGGAAGCAAAAGTTGCACGCCCAGATTTTTGCTCTGAAGTCGACTTGGCTGTGAAGAGAAATCAAAACAATTCAGAGTTGGCATCACACTTATTTGAGTGTAGCAGTGACAGATTGTTGTGTGAGGAAGGTGTATTTACAGATCACACCTCCAGCTTAGAACACCTCAGCGTTTTGAAAAGCTGATGTGTCAAAAATATGCTTGCGGCAAAAAAAAAAAAATCAAGGCCATGAAGTTCCCTTTCCTCCCTGCTTTAATTGGTGGAATATCACAGTTAAAAAATATTTACATATATATTTAGTTGGAACTATAATAATAATGATAATAACTTTATTTATATTGCACCTTTAAAAACAGAATTTTATAAAGTGCTTTAACAGGCAAAACAAAGGCAGAATCAAACCAACAATCAGGTCAGCAGAGACCACGAGAGTCAAAGGAAATGGCACAGAGGGTCCTCTTAACTAAAGCAACTAAAGCAGCAAAATGAAGGAAAATATAATAAACTGGTAGGACTAAAACAGCTGATGTCATTTAGGAATAAACCAAATCAGCATAGCTCTACATGTTAACATGTACAAAGAACATTGGTGGAGAATGTATTTCATTTAATGTACTAGTACAAGGAGACGACAAGAACGTAAATAGATAACAGATTTACAGATACATAGATACATTTAAGACTGCTGAAGGTTGGCGATAAGAGAGTTAAAGGAATAGTTCAGTATTTTTTATGATGTTTTTTTAGGTTCATTTCAGCAAATATACTGCCCCTGATGAATGTGATCATCTCTGCCCCTGAAAGGAGGGGACTTTTAGGTTTCGATTTAAATTGTGATTCTGCGATATTGCCGATTTTTGCAATCTTAAGTTGGCTTTTTTTAACACCTGCGAAAAAGATTAACAATGATGATGTCTATAGACTTAGCAGGAAAAATACACATTAATGTGAGTCCTTTTTTTAGGATTTATTCAGCAATATATTTTAAGCAGCTATTTCTATTCTCTCTTCAAAAGACTGGACTGCATTTAAAAGTGGCTTATGAAAATAGACTAAAATGAAACTTTTAAATTTGGGGAAAAAAAACATTTTTGAACAAAAAACATCGATTTAAAAATCGTCAAAAAAAACTCCCGATACTTATGTGAATCAATTTTTTTCTAGTGAGATTAACTAACACTGAACTGGACCTCACACCAACCCACTTCAAAATGACGTGCCTTCCTTTTTAAGGTCTATTTCTTTCCCTTGATGCAGTTTTCTGGTTCATAATTCTCCTAAAACAGTACATACAGAAACTTCACGCTAGGGCTGGGCGATTTGGCCTAAAAATACAATCCACTATTTTTTTTTACAACACTGGATTTTCAATTTTAATTGACTCTTTCCACCCAAAAAAATAACAAAACAAAATAAAACTCGAAGTAAAATGAGTCAATTTTTTCATTTACGTCATCAGAGTACGTTCATAGAAGTAACAATTGCTCTTTTAAAGTTGAGGTACACATCATAAAATGTTTGTTATGTAGTTAAAATGTAGGCAGGTTTGTCTACATGAAAACTGAAAGCTGAGCTTTTTCACAGTACATTAACATGGAGCTCTCCATGTAATATAATGTTCAACATTATTCAAAAAAACAAAGACAAGCCTTGGAATAAGCTTGTGCAAAGCCAAAATCATAAACCTGTAGATTTTTAGCATTTATATTTTCAAAGATAACAACAACTTACCACTGGAATTATGTCAAGAAAAAAAACAGATCTAATTTTTTATTTCTTCTGCAGAAAATAATTCAACTTAAATGATTTAATTAATATATTTCCCAGTTCCAATTTTTTGTCTATTTGTTTAATTGAATTGACTGTGAATATTTGCAGTGATGTTCTTTTACTCCTTAAAAACAAAGAAAAGTCTGAAAAGAGGAGCAGAACAATGCTCGAACCTTCAGGAACAGGAAATGGAAAAGACGACCTCTGTTTGATGCTGTCTAACACAGAGGCAGTAAAATATCCTAAAATCACTCAGACTGACATGAAAAACAAAGAAATTCAAAGCTGTTCAACTGCTGACAGAAAATTTGCCCTCCTTTGGATTTAACACCCTCAAATCAAAATGGATATGCAAAAACTCTACAGGCATAAGGCCTGGCTGAGATTGTTCATACCTGCTGTACCAACATTAAGATTTTGAGGCTTTAATCTGTTGATACTGATACCATACTGACAATACTGAGCATCGCTAAAGCAGACGTCTTTCCACTGATGACTGATGCCATTTAAATGAAACAGAGGAAGATAATAATAATTAATTCAAGCCAGAACTAAACATTAAATATCATAAATATGGGCTTTAACTGTAACCCTTATTCATATTAAATTTAGCTGTAAAATCCTGCAGAGGAAACACTGAATATTTGGTTGTTTTCTCTGAACTCACTCACCAGAGAGGGTTGAGCACGGCCTTGCAGTTGGCCCGGCTGCAGAGGACCGGCTCATACTGGACTGGAGGTAGGTCTGGTCTTTCTTTCAGAGGCGTGAAGAGGCAGGACACGGGGACCACCAGCCTGGTAGCTTCCAGGCGGCTGGAGGGCCAGAGGTTCCAGCTGAATCTCACGCCGTCCCTGTCCTCGTTCTGTTGGATGAACTCCTGGTAGGTCGCCATCGCCGTGCTGAGGAAGTAAAGAGAGCCCAGCAGACAGCGGTGAGGATGTGGGTCCAGAAGAAGAGGGTGATGAACTCTGTTAACACTGTGACTGCTTCACTGACTTCAGAGAGCAGATACTCTTTATACAGCTAATAGGACGCAGGTTTTCACAGGTGTGACGCACTCTTGTGACATCAGGAACCTGTACAGCCTGTTTCAGGAGGACAAGAATAGTGCAGAGGAATCCTGGTGGCACTTTTAATAAACTCAGCCTTTGTTGGCATGTCAGTGAAGCACTGATGACGCCCTTTTACAGCACAACCACAGATCCTGTTGTAGTAACAACAGAAAATAAAATCCTTACATCGCACAGCTGCCAGAGGAACTCTTTCCCTTCACAGGAATGTCAGGACTGTCATGATTACAGATTAAATATTGGCAAGGTAAATGAGCAATTCAGGGAGTGTACAGGTGCTGTCTTACATTTTGTGAATGAGTATTGCATTTCCTGCCCACCCATGTTAGTTAGACCACTTTCACACTAAAAGTAGCAGATCAACTATTGTTTTCCCAACAATCAGCAAGTGACTCCTTTCTCACAGCCTGCAGACCCCGGCCTAATCCGCTGCAGATGAGCTGTGTGGCTGTTTTTTTTCTCTGGTGCGTCAAGCTGATGTCATCATCACGTTGATGACATTATCAACGCAACAAAACACAACCATGTAAATGATGTAAAGGAGCAGGGAAGCCGTGGACATCGTGGTCATGGTGGTCAGCTGTTTTTTTGTACTTTTGTCCCTCTTTAAAAATGTACAAACTCATCTCAGTTGAACGACTTACGACGACATACGAGCGCTGATGATGGAAAGGTGGATGGAGTTTGTTGCAGAGATGCCAAAGAGTCATGTAAGACACAGACTGAAGAGACGGGCGCGGTATTATGTCATGGGCACGTTACGCCAATGCCATGACCTAAATGAGGGAGTCCACTCGGGTGTGGTGTTCCCACTGAAGCAGACTGTAGGCAAGTCGATAAAAACCAGTGTTGCCTGCAGGTCAATTGACCTGGGTCAAAATGTCGATTAAACCGTTTCAAACTGCAGACAGGAGCCGATTGTTACTGGGTTTTAACGGGTTTTTGGCCAGTCAGAAAGAGGCATAATTTACTTCTATATTAAAGCCACACTGTGTAGACTGCCCTCCCATCTCATGGTTAAATTGTATTTCGCACTCAAACAGTCAAATGTGCATTGCAACCGCTGAACTCTGCGGTAGCTGGTATGTGCCAAAAAGATATGTCAAATTGTCGTCAACACTAAGAGTTTTCTTTCTGGTGAAGAGGCACATTACTTCAAAAAAACTGCACTGAGTCATTGTTGTCAGCATGTGTAAGTAATTACTCCTCAAGCAATACAACAATGACAGTGAATTATGTTTGCTGGAAAATGTGTTAAGCCTTGCCAATAGTATTGCATAGTGCTTTATGTCCCTCTTTGCTGTTCATCCTCTTTATAGATCTAAAGCACATGGAAACCTCTATAGGACTGACCCGCTCTATCTAAATACAGACAAGAAAATCTTCACTCAGGAGGATAAGTCAGAGGCAATCTGACACAAATGAGGACATATTTATGAATGGAGACAAAAGTCAATCATCTATAAACACACCAGAAAGTGTGAGCTTTATAAAATTCCTAAAGTGGGGTTAGGAAAATTTCGAAAACAAGTTATAAAGAATCTGTAGATGCATCAGCTTAACTCCGGTATTGGCGAATACCAGCCCTTTGTTGAATAATGTGGTATGAACAGATTTTAATCACAGGTGATTATCAGTTTTGTCACATTGTCTGAATTCCTGCACTGCTGACTCAGACAGGTGTGCTATAGAAACACAGGATGACATTGGGAGCAATGGCAGTATCAGCAGATAATGTTCTAACAAGCCAGTTATAGGTATCTGCAGGTATCAACATTTTGATTAAGTTTACAGCCAACACTTCAACTGTACAAACTGCCCATAATTATCTCATATACTCGCTATAAGATTGTACACATGGATCAGACTGGTTTATCTCATCATCACCGAATGTCCACTTTTGCTAAAAGGTTTTATTTATTATAAAATGAATTGCTGTTTTTCTTACTTCACACCTCTTTCTAACACAGATCGACTATCATCATAAATGGAACAGGTCCATTTTTGGAAAGTGGATGCCTTGTGCTCAAACGAATAAACATACAAATAAGCAAACAAACAAACAAAATGTATGGATGGTTTTATCAAGTTAAAAAAATACTATGCATCCCTAATTTTCCATTGGTTGGAAGATGTGACTGAAAAACTTTGATCTGGTTTCAGAGAAAAAAAAATCAAACACCTATTTAGACAAAAACAAAACACAAAACATTATAGCTGGCATCTCTACTCAGCTAAATTGAAAATTAAAGCATCATTACAAGTTTAAAGGACCCGTGAGGAGAATCTATTACCGGCAACATTAAGACTCTGCTACCCATGAGCACGCGCGGCGACTGTCGTAATGCTGCGTTAAAGTAACCTCAAAACTGGGAGTGACATCATCTCCGACTTATCGCCGTTCCATTTGAAGTCGGAAAAAAACATACCGATCTACCAGGCTATTGTTAGCTGTTGTTAGCACGCCCTGCGTTGTTGTTCACAAATATCACATGAAGAATGTGATTATCACTATGGCAGCATTTTTGTAAATATAAGTCTAACAATACTATGTATACAGCTGATCTAGAGCGACACACTCCAGTCAGCATAAATAAATTGATTTTTACAGGAGCTAAATAACTGTTCACACTGGGGGCATCCATATTTGATTGTCAACTCGGGGGTGGCGAGGTTTCACTGAGTTCCCAGTAGGAAATTCCGACTTCGGGGGGGCGATCCAGTTGCAGTTTCCTAATGGAACTCAAAATTCCTACTTCTGACAACAACTGGAACGCACCAAAAGACGTAACCCAAGCCAGAGCGTGTGTTTGTTTTGATGCAGCTCGGACCTTCCTCAGAACTCTGCATTGCTTTACAACTTCTGTTTTCAACAACTTACAGGATGCAAAGCGACGAGGTAATGTATCTCTTTCTAGTTATGTAGTGGTAGTTTTTGATGTGTGACAACAAGCAATTTTTGGAAAACTTAGTATCGTAGTTTTGTAGCCGGCTATATATCTCTACTTACAGCCCGGTGCTCTAAGACGTGTCCGAATAATATAAATTTGCTCTAGTTTTAATTGTCTTGTTCCTGAAGTTGAGTATCCAGGCCAGTCCAGCCCTGTCCGACCCGACCAGAAGGCTAAGGAATAGCATTTACAGATAACCTTTTTTTTTTTTTAAGTTATTTTTTTGGGCTTTTTATTGCCTTTATTTGATAGGACAGCTGAAGTTGTGACAGGTAAGCGGGTGAAGAGAGGGGGAATGACATGCATCACAGGGCTGAGACCGGGATTGGAACCTATATCAGGCACTGAGCTAATGTCCGCTCCTAGATAACCTATTTTGATGCTATAAAACTCATCTTAAAGTGTGTATTTCTATCAGGCATATATCTAAAAGTGAAACTTTTTTGTAATTACTTAGAAACTCCTCACAGTCCCTTTAAAACCTTATTTCCATAACCTGTACATCCCTAAAATGTATTATTTCCTTCATCATACTCATTCAGAGGGAACAACAGATTAAGGTTGCACACGTGGAAAAGTTCAAACAAGTTTACAAGTTTGTGACACTGCAACGATTTATTTTTCGCGCTAAATCAATTAATTTGCTGAGGTTGAAAAGTATTAGATAATAGTAAAATATTAATCCAATTTCCTGGCAGAAACTTATGTGACTCCCTGAATTACCTCTTCTGACTGACCAACAGTTCAAAGAGCAGAAAAACAGACTTGGCTTGTACAAAATGCCAGGGCTACAGGATAATAACAGCACTGCACAGGCAGATGATGGGCCTGTGCACTGCTGTTAGTGCACAGGCCCATAAGTTAATTATCATTGTTACTTAGACATGAATATGCAGATATTTATTTACCAGTGTGTTGACTGTGCATTTCTAGACATGTCAACTATATCAGGAGAAGCACTATGTTTGAAAATTTAAGAAACGGATCGGACTCAGCTGTTTTCTTTCTTTTTTAAAGTGTGCTTCACAACTGTCTGATCAACAGCTGGTTTAATTATTTACACTAAGAAAAAAGTATTATTTTGTGAGGGCTATTTTAGTTACTATGAAAAAGGATACCTCAGGAACCTACACTGCAAAGATGTTTAATTTGTGTTAGAGGTCATTTTGTTTTTACGTAAGGAATATCATCAAAAAAAACAGAATGTAATGCTGTGGTAACGGTCAATTATCTGTAAGTACGTTGTTGTAGATGTTTGTAGCTCATAAGAAGAGGATTCAGTTGGTTACACCTTTACTGCTTGAATTACATTTGCATAATATACATCTCATGTATCTGTTTTTCAATTTTGAAAGCCTGGATTTAAAAATAAGACTTATTATGTATTTTTTGACTTGTTTAATGTATGTCTCGAAAACAACATGATCGTCACTGAAAGAGTACTGGGTAAAATCTTGTAACTGATGTAGTAAGTGTTCCTTTACAATAAAAAACATGTTTGCATTTGTGTGATTTGGATAAACAATAAGTTTGGAGATAATGGCATACCAGAAATCAGCAAAAATGGATACTGTGTGTGCATACACACAAATGAAAATGAAAGAAAAAAAAAAACTACTGCAATAAAAACCTTTCTTTTTCTCCTAAAATAGCTCAAAAGATGACTTTATATTTAAGTATACTAGAGTGTTCAAATACTTGAGTTTGTTAAAATATATCTGTCAAGTACAGATAAAGTTCAAATATAAATGGTGTCTTTTTTATGTTAAGTCCCTGGTCTGAATGATTGTCTCTGTGGCCTAAATACACCTTAGTCAAACAAAACACAAACGCTGAGCTGTCCCTTCTGCTATGCAAAGATGAGAAAAGCACACATCAATGTACTTGAGTAAAGTACAATAACTTTGACACAACTGTACTCAAGAACACGTCAGAGTAGCACTCTAAGAATTGACTTTGGCAAAAGGAAAAAAAAACATTTAGCACTCAGAGTACCGAGTATTTAAGTGCTGTGTCAGTCAAAAAGGTTTGATGCGTCATCAGTCTTTGTTCATGTCTATAATAGAGTAGTATTTAATTACAGTGACCCAAAATGACGACACTATGAGTTACTAATTTGCATAAGCACTCTATATTTATCATACTGATAAAGAATTCAAATACATAATTCATTCAAAACTTTCTTCGATAAAAATGGTAATTAAATTATAATAACACTTTAACTTGGCTGTAAACATTTTTTCTTTATTCAGTTTTGTTCCATGATATGATCCACATTCTGGACACCATGTTTCAGACTGTACGGGGTATAAACCAGAATCTTTGTTTTATTTTTAATCAGTATTTCAGAACAAAATATCCTGAAACTAAACTTTGCTCTGAAATTAAAATAATGCCGTTGTGTCTTTACTGAGGCCTTGGGTGCTCTGTAACTATGGACAAACCCTACTTTTAACGTAAAAGAAATGTACAAGTCTAACAAACTATTCAATTAAAGTACAGGTACACAGAATTACTACTTACTTATAATAACTTGAGTAGTAGTAGAAGTGTCACTTTGCACCTTTGCAGCTCAGTTAGTCCAACACTGGTTATTTTTAACTGCTGTTCTTAGATCCATTGCCTTTTAATGTACATTATGGGACATAAAAAATCTGTTCATCCTGTCTCTACATTTTGTTTGTTGTCTGTGTTATGCAACTGGAATCCACATTACTGCAACAGGAGCACATAAACTCAAGCATACTGGCCAATAAAACTATAAAGTATGATAAGCCCATTCTGATGATGACGTGAGAACCTTTAATGGAAAACTAGAGATGTAATTTACCATTATATTTATATACTTAATTTAAAGCAGACACGTACCATCAGTTTTTAATGTTGAAATATTGAACATCCTCTTCACTCAAGCATCGTGTAAATAAGGTCCAATGATGCCCCCGCGATAAGACTAGATAAACTCAGAATATCATCAGTGGAGGATACAGACCTCTAATAAACTGGAAAACAAACATTATGTGATTAATCAGCGGTAAACATCCCATCTCTATGTTAATTTGACAGTCAGCCTTCTGCAGCTAAAGCTAGGCCGTTAGCTCTATGTTAATTTGACAGTCAGCCTTCTGCAGCTAAAGCTAGGCCGTTAGCTTAGTGAATGTAGCATTACCGTTGACCCACTTCCTGTCCTCCGTAAATGAAAGAAGACAAACGCGGTTCACTTTTAGTTCAGATTAAAAAGAGTACTCACCTTAATAAAGGTTGTCCTGTGGTTTGGGTGAAACTAAAGAGTATTTTGAGTGGAGCTGAGTCACAGCATTTGAAGTTACATGCACACAGGGATGTACAGGACGGAGAGAGGACGGTGGGGGATCGCTCCCTTACAGCCGGCTTCTCCTCTTCACTAGACTGACGTGTTACTCGAAGTTCAGGCCTCTCCTATTGGCTAGTCACACGGTGACGTTTCATGACGTATTACGTGCTTGACTTACGCACTGTGAGCGACATGGACCTGCCGCACGCCCCAAGTGGCCTGTCGAGGAGCTGCAGTAGGACAGCTCTGTTATCACCCCCTTAGCAAAAAGTAGCCTAGTTCAATCAAGTGTAGTACGAGTAGCTGTACTTATTTTAAGCTAAAAAATGAGGCAGTATACTTAAAGTTAACTTTTTAATATATTATATTTTATATACTTAAGAATACTATAGTGAAGTGTACTTGGCTTTTACTCAAAGTATGAAGAAAAGTCTAAGACTAAGTACATTATACTTAAATATTAACTTTTACTTCAATATCAAAACTTATATTTGTATTTTATTATAACTTTTACTTCTTTCCATGAAAAAGTGCTAATTCTTTGAATATCTTGATCCAGGTACAGAATAAGGCCAAGTCATTGTGCTTACATTTAGTTTAGCAGGATAAACAGGTTTTTTACTACACTCATTTGCTTTGAGGTATTACCCCTGTTGTGAACATGTTAAAGATCAATTTTAAAGATTGATTGGTTAAAGATTTCAAAGTTACTGTAAATAATACATCTGCTCAATTGCATTATCTTTATGTACCTTAAAAGCATAAACAAAGAAACATCTGACTTGACTTTATTTATCAAGTTCAAGTCCTTTTCTTAATGGGCCGAAAGTTTACTTTCATAAACTAAAATCCTGACTATATACTCAGAACAAAACTAATGTATGGATAAGTGTACTTGTTGAATACTTCAAAGTGTACTTTTGCAAACTTAAAATGACCTTTTAAAGTACTCTTTAATTATACTTTATAAACTTAAAGTGGTCCAATTTACTCAGAAGAAGTATTAAATTAGTACACTTTAGTGCACTACAAGTTCATGGTCCATATACCTGCTATACTTACATGTAAAGTCAAGTATACCTAATGAAATGAACTTAAAAGTACTACTCTTTGCTCAGGGCACACACTCTGCATCTTACTGCTCTCTGACGACAAGACAGCAGAGAACTTGTATCAATGAAACTTAATATGACCATAATATGATCCACAGGCTCACCTCAGGGGTGCGTTCTGGCACCTCTGTTGTTCATGCTTTTACTCTAATGACTGTAAGATTATGTTCGAATCAAGGTTCATCATAAGATTTGCAGATGATTCTGTGCTTGTAAGTCTTACGGGATCATGAGACTCGTCCTGTCACTAAAGGTGTCCCCCAGGGATCTATTCTGGGATCCATTCTGTTTTCTATTTTTACAAATGACCTGGGAAAGGACATAAAGTCCAAAATACATCTATATGATGATGATAATGTCCTCTACAACCATGCAAACTCTATTGCAAAAGCAGTGTAAGAGCTTCAGACAGCATTTCAGTCCTTACAAACGACACTACAAAATCTAAAGCTAGATTTGAAAGATTAAAAAACAAAGTTCTTGGTCTTCTCAAGAGGAAACGTGCAACAGGCAAATGATTTTAGTGTTTTTTCTTCTGAAGGAAATTGTATTGAAAATGTGACCTCCTACAAGTACTTGGGTATTTGGATAGACAGCAAACTCTCATTTAAGGTACATATCACAAACCTAGTAAAAAAGCTTAAAATGACGATTGGCTTTTATTTTAGAAATAAATCCTGTTTTACTTTTCATGCCGAGAAAAAACTTGTGGAGGCTACATTTTTGTCGGTGACTGATTATGGTGGTATCCTCGATATGCATGCGTCTGCTTCCACACTGCGGACCCTTGATTCAGTGTATCATGCATCTCTTCGCTTCATAACCAAAACAATCTCTCATCCATCACTGTATTCTTTATGATTTGGTTGGTTGGACTTCACTAGCAATTCACAGACAACAACACTGGCTGATTTTTATTTATAAAGCGATTCTGGGAAAACTTCCATCTTACCTCTGTTCCTGTTTGTATAGCAGCTCTACTGGGTATCAGCTACAATCCTCTAACCTGCTGCTCTTCTCTGTACCCAGAGTTTTTACAGACCTGGGGAAAACTGCGTTTTCTTTTAATGCACCTTGGTCGTGGAACAATCTTCAAAAAGAGCTAAAACTGGATTCAATGATATCTCTTAATGAATTTAAGGGCATCATTAAGAATGTGGTGACAGAGGCATGTGGTTGTTTTTCTTGAAAGCCAAATGTGTATTTGCTTATTCGTTTTAAACCTGTTGATTGTGTTGTGTCATTTTCTATGTACCATGACTCTGTATGGCTGCTATTTTGTCCAGGTCTCTCTTGTAAAAGAGATTTTTAATCATAATGGGCCTTCCTGGTTAAATAAAGGTTAAATAAATAAAATGGCCATAGTCCTGTACTTGACTTTTATAAAGATGGTTTAATGATTCTTATCTGCAACTTAATGAGTCAAAAACAGAAGACATGATTCTTGATTTTCGTAAGAATTCACCTTTAACAGCCCTAACCTTTGTCAGTGGTAAAGGTGTAGAAATAGTCAGTCAGTGAAAATATCTAGGCACCGTCCTGGATAACCAACTGGTCTTTGAGACCAGCTCAGATGCCATGTGTAGAAATCCAAATCAGAGGTTATTAAGTCTGTGGAAACTGAGGCGTTTTATTCTTCTTTTATTAAGTCCACTCCATTTTAACATTTGCTATGATCTGTTGGTTTGGTAACCATGACATTTCAAATAAAATAAGCTGGGGAACATTGTAACAAGTCTAAATGATCTTGACTCTGTTTTGAAAACCAGAGCCGCTCAGAGGGCAGTGGTCAAATCCTCTCCATCCTCTTCATGCAGAGTTTCAGCTTCTCCCACCTAAGAGGAGGCACTTTCACTTGCAAGGCCAAATCAAACAGGTACCTTAAATCCTTTGTCCTAATGGTCAATGGTCTCTTTAAACAAGTTGTAGACAAGCTTGATGGAAACGATGCATCAGTACAGTACAGTACAGTACAGTAATTGTACTGACTTTGTGAATTTACTTGTATTAACTTGTTTTGTGTCTGTGGTTTTGGGTTGTTTGCTTTTTTCTGTGGTGAGATATTTTAAGAATGTGTTTAAGCTCTCTAGTGTCCCCTAAGGGCAATTTGGTTTGCCCTTAGGGGACACCGGAGATTTTCAAATCTAAAACAAGGGCCATCTTCTTACCTTGGCAGGTAGAACCTGATTACATTTCTGCATCTGACTGTTAAAAAACCCACAATAAAGTAAAAGTGCACAATGTGGTTCATGGGTGGCCATGATAATATCTGGATGGGTCTCAGTTTTTCCTTTCTTTTCTTTGAATGAACTTGTTAAATGCATCACCACACTTGCATTATGTTGTTCTTTAGACAAAAATGTAAAGAGACAATTTATCCACTCCCTGAGAAATCCATTGTAGTGAAATTAATCTTTTTAACTTCTTCAAATCTACAATACTGAAAAACTTTTTTTCTTAAAAGACAATGTTCTGACTTTTAATCACTCTCAGTAGCTGCCCTGCATTTTTAGAAATGTTTCATTTATATAAAGTATTATATAATATACAAAAGGCACCAATTAGTATAAATACTCAGCATAAAATCAAATCATGCATTTTCTTTGCATTTATTCATATATCAGGGGCAGCAGTACCTTAGTCCAGAAGGGCTTGGGTTGGGGACCAGAAAGTGGCTGGTTCAAGTCCCAACTGAACCGTGCATCATATATATGCGGCCCTGCGATTGGCCAGGAAACCCCCCACATCCCTAAAAGGGATAAGCAGTATAGATCATGGACAGATGCATGGATTAATAAAGAATTGTCTTTCTTAAAAGGTAATATTCACTTGGATTAACTTTACTAACTAACTAAGGGGAGGGGGGGGAGGACTTACTGCAAATGGACCTCAGACTGGATTCAAGGCCCGCCCAGCAGAATCATATGGGACATGACTGATTTTGTACCACCACCAAATAAGCATTCCAAAAATAGTTTTGTTAAATTTATGTGAGTGAAAGAAGATGGACAAAGATGAGCAATGAGAAACTGTTAATTTTGACAGCACTTTTTAATTTAGTTTTAGTCTTTTGCCTAAAATATCTTTTATTTTAGTCATAATTTAGTCATTGAAATTGTCTAAATTTTAGTCTAGTTTAAGTTGATGAAATTTCGCAGTAGTTTAGATGAAGAAACCTGTAAAATTAGTCAACTAAAATATGACGTGGTGGGGGTAAGACATTATTTATGTTTCCTTGAATTTCTGAAGTCATGTTTAACACTTGGATAAAATGAAACAATCTAATAACCCTTTATTGAATGCTAGTAAAGTTTGAATGTATAAAAGAACAAACAAAAAAAATGGAACTTTTGTGTGAAATGTAGTCCCCTTTATTTAGGCTACCTGACAGAGCATCTCAGTTACAACACCAGAACTGACAACAAACAGTGAGCCTGCTCTACATGAATATATCAGTTCATAAAGAGAGCAGCTCTGATTGGATCGCTCCACAACTTATCCCACCACCACCAAGCTAAGGCAGCTGTGATTGGACATCCCTCTGAACTCATCCAACCTTTAACACAACCAAAGTAGCTGTGATTGGAAATTCCTAACTTGTCTCTACTTTCTGCATCAGAGGTGGGCAACTAACGATACTAAAAGGGCCACATTAATTTTTCTTAAGTACCCGAGGGCCGCATTGTTATTGTTGGCACTGTCAACAATGAAAAATATATAAATAAACAAAAAAAATACAAAAATAAAGCTTAACCAAGGATTATATCAACACTTAAATATTCTAACTCAAACACAATTAAAAATCAAAAATGATCAAAATGAACATGACACATATTTTAAGCTAATTTAAGCTTCTTTTTAATGCAGTAAAAGAACAAATGTTTAGCAGTTTTTGAAGCTCAAATATATAACCATAACCATTGTTTTCAAATATGTTTTTTTTTTTACAAATACTATAAATTATATTTTAATGCCTCATAAAAGATTTTTAGAGACACAATCATAGCTAAGTAGGAACTCAAATGACTTGTAAAAACAAGGCATGTACCAGTGGTCTAAGGTTAGTAAAAACATATAATCACTTATTCAGATGTATGCATTATATGGTACTGGTTGCTCATGTATCATATTAAGCAATTGTTGTTTTTGTTTTTTCGTTTTTCCAGTTTTTGTTTTTTTGCGGAAATGACTGGTGGGCCGCACTGAGCGAGGTGAAGGGCCACATATGGCCCCTGGGCCGCCAGTTGCCCACCCCTGTTCTACATGATCAAATTAGGTCTGATTGGATTAAGTCTGTCAGACATTTTCGTATATTTATTTTGTTGTTGATGAAAATGCCACTTGATTTAGTTTTGTTCATGTGCACTTTGTTTTTCGTTAGGCTATAATCTATGGAAAAAGGTTGTTGACGAAAACTATGACGAAAATAATAAGTCAAGAAGATGAACACTGATGAGAAACCCATCTCCGACCATCATTTCACACTACTTGTTTGGACTCTCTGCGGACACTGGGTGGCGCTGTAACCAAGCTGTTTAATCTGAGGAGCAGCAAACCCCTGGAGAGAGAGGAGGAGGGCTGCTCTCTCTCTTCGTCTCTCGGTTTCCTCCGTCTCCAGCGCACTCCCTCCTCTCCTCACTGTGGACGCAGGGGCGGCAGGTGTGTTCTCCGTCAGTCCGCCGAAGCTTTTCCAGACTTTGACCACGTTTGGGGACGGTTTTGGATCCTGGACCGGGCTCTGCGCGCCAGACTGCACCCAGGCAGGGAGGATGGTGCAGTGTTAGACGCTGGAGCATCTTCCTCCTCACTGTACCGCACTCCGCCGGCTCCGTCAGCTGTTGCTCTGGCAGAGAGTGGGAGAGTCTGGAGCAACACAAAAGGCCAAACTATGCGCCTGACTTTCCGCCGGTGACCGTTTTCCTGCTCAAGTGGACTGTGGAGCGGATGCGAGCAGAGGTCCTCCACGAGCCTGTGGTTATTTCCTGCCGTCTGTCGGTGCCGGAGGAGCTGTGCCAATGGAGAAAGCGACTCCTCCGCCCCAGCCCCAGCTCCAGCTGTCGATAGCGAAGAGCGAAAGTCCGGCGGAGGACATCTCCGGGCTGACCGACGAGGAGCTGCTCAAGTGGACCAAAGAGGACCTGGTGCGGCGGCTCCGGAGGTCCGAGGCCGACAAGATGAGCGTGATTCTGGACCACGGGAATCTTATCCGGGAGGTCAATCGCAGCCTCCAGCTGCACTTGAACGAGATCAGGGGGCTGAAGGTGAGGGCGCGCGCATGCTGAAGGATGAGATCATAGGTTTGGCGCTCACCTGAGCACGCGCATGGCAAGAGGGATCTTTGATAGAGGCTCCGTAACATGTAATAAGAAGAGGTGGTATCATTAAAGTTCCTTGGGCCATTGTTCAGGCCTGTGCCAGAATCTCTAACAGACAGACTGTAGGGGATGTTCAGCCTCAACAGGCTTTAGTCTCCATTGAACTTTGTGATTTACTTTTATTTAACAGTTCACAATCAAAGCTTCTTTCTTTTTAACAAGGCAGGCGAGTGGAGACATGAAAATGAATCAGTCACAATATAAAGTAAAATAGAGCAATGCAGTTTGTAACGATATGATGATATAAAAATATATGTAGGGATGTACACGGGTGTGCTATCAGTATTGGCTGATATTGAAAATTTTACAGATTTTAACAACCAATATATTGGCCACACATATATGGACTAAAGTATTGGCAAATTGCACAAATGTACAATATTGATGCACCTTCTCATCACTGCATGGATACATTTAAAAATCAAGGGTTTCATTTGGCAAGAGTTAAATACTGTTTATCTTGTTTCACATCTGTTCCTTGCAAAAAATATGTGGTGTAACACTGAAAGAAACAAGTCCATTTATGCTAAGAACAGAGCTTGTCTTGACCAGAAATATCATTATCGCCGATAATGATTAAAAAAATATCGGTTATCGGATATATATAGCAGGTCTCATGTCTAAAAGACGTTTAATGTGAGAATCAGGAGGCATTGAGTCGTGGGGGAAGTCAAGAGAGTTAGCCCTTGACTGAAAGGGACCCAACCTCTTCATGTCCAACTAATGAAAATATCAGTTTCTTTGTCTTGCCTTATCTTTGTTGTTACAATGAGATTACACAATAGGCCTGTGCTCAAAATATTGATACGACAAAATATCGTCATGCACACCTTGGGGATACGTGTATCGATACGGCCTCAATGTTTGAACAGTTGTTGTAAACACTCTTTGGGTGCTGTTAATAATGACACAGTTCAAAGTAGAAGCCAAGCTACATCATGAAACACAGTTCCAAATTTAAACTTAGGAATCTACCATCTTTGGGGACCTGAATTAAAGTTCTTAAGTTGTAGAGCCATTTAAAACCCAACTTTGTTCTCTTTCTTCTTGTAATAAAAAGAAGTTGCTGGGAATTCTGTTAAAAGCGCAGACGAGTCAATGTTCACAATTTATGTGTATCGGGATACATATCGTATCCTTGGGTTGCTGGAAATACCCAGCCCTATTACACAAAGCTGCCTCTGTACGGCTAAACCCCCTGTTTTCCCCCAGTATAGTTGAGTTATTGCTGGCTTTTGAGGGTTGATTTGAGCTGGAGTGGTGCGATGTGATGATTCCTCATGAGTCCCGTTATACTCAGCAGCACCCTCGGTAAGAATCACCGAATGTAGTATGCCCACTGACCACAAGATAATCTGTTAAATTTCAATATGTCCATAATACTTCCAAACTAATACTAGCTGATATCTGTACATATTCATTAAAATGAAAACGTGTTCTCTTAACTTAAACATGGGGGTTTGCAAGTTGATTAATTTAGTTCATACCTAAACTTTAGTTCTTTCAATCCACTTCAAAGGTTAGACAATAAGAAGAAAATAAATAAGCTTAAGCCAAGAATAGTTTGTTGATTCTGCTTTAAACTGCATATTTTTGTGCAGATTACACTGACAATCAAGGCTGGGATATTGGTTGTAATTAAAACATTCTATGTCTAACAGTAACAGTAACTGACTCATGTAGTCCTTAGCAGGGATTAGAATTGATTATGTATTAACAGATTGATACCTGTACTATTTTTTAATCTACCACTAAACCAAGTTATGATTTTTCTGTGTGAAAAAGATAGTCTGCGCAGGTTTTTAGGGTCAACAATATCAAACCCATGGCACTTCTGATATGTAATGATGTTCTGAATCAACAAATGACTCGGCCAGTGTTTCCACCTTTTCTTTAAATCATACAGAAACACCCTCTTGGCATTGTACAGTCTCAGCTGGAATTGCATTTAATTCAATCTCAAATTCAAAACACAGTAAGCGTTTTAAATGACCATAGTTGCAGGCAAACTCCCGAACACGTCTGTCTGAATTCTTGTATATTGGCAAAAATTGAACAACTGGTTGACTTGGTGAGAATCGAGGGGAACTCTCTTTTCATTAAAATTGGATTGAATGTCTTGTAACTCCTGAACTTTTGAGTCCTACAGTCATTGAAACTGTAGGTTTTATAAACTTATACCTCATGCTATTGTTCTTATGTATTTTAGACAGTGCAATAAATTGTCTAAACTAGGGCTGAACAATTAAAGGCAAATTAGATTAAATCGCAATATGGCTTGCTGCAATTTTGAAATTGCAGAAGGTTCAATATTTTTAGCCCAAAATGCGTTGAACATTTTGGCATTGTGATGTAGTTTTTTGCAATTTCATGCCTATTTTTTTTTTACCTCTATTCATACACCTTTTTCCCACTTTTGGACCATTTTTACCTTTTTAACCCCGTTTTTTACAACTTCGTGCCTATTGTGCCCCCAATTCATCTTTTTTTGGCCATTGTCAGAATTTCTACATGTTTTTGAAATTTAATTTCAAATTTAATTCCCAATTTTGCTGCCATAATCAATTATCCTAAGCCACTTTTGGATTTTTTTGCCAATTTTTCCCCATTTTTTTTGCAATTTCATACCTATTTTGCACCTATTTATTAACCTTTTTCCGCTTTCATACCATTTTTACCCAGTTTTTACAATTTCATACCTATTTTGCTTCTGTTCGTCACTTCTCCACTTTTTCTCAAATCTTTTATCCTTAGATTGATTTAATGTCATATTGGTTTTACTATAAAAAGATCTACTTCTTATGTTTGTTCAAGAATACATAAGATAAGAAACATTAAAATAATTGCAGAGTAAATCGCAATATTGGGGGAAAATCGCAATTACATTATTTTCTCAAATCGTTCAGCCCTAGTCTAAACTAGAGATGCACCGAAATGAAAATTTGTGGCCGAAGCCGAATAATAAATAAATGCTGGGCCGAATACCGAATACCAAACCGATTATCCAATGCGGAGGCAAAGTAGTTCACCATATTTTTTGATAGTGCATTAATAGTTTAGAGTACATTTTTAGACATGTTTTTATAAAAGAAAGTAATTGTTTATTAAATGTTATGACATTTTTTAATATGCCAATGGCCTTTGCTTTTCAAAAGAAGCCTAACAAAGTTTTTCATTCATATCAAGCCTTCAAACAAAAGAAAACATGCATTAAAAAATATGAATGTACACTGATGGATATATACCAATAGACCAATAATACCAACAATACTGCTTTAAAGCTGTCACTTTATATTCAATATTTGATTAACCGATCAAATATGGGAATAAATATCCGTAATGGAATTGCAAATAAATATTTGAATGTAATATATTGAGTGTGGCGACACATCAGGTCTGGAGCAGTGGATCGTTCCGTCCAACAGAGGGCGCTGTGAGTGCAGCTTGACCCTCAGACACATCCGCTGCTCTCTCGAGCCAAAGAGTTTCCGCTCCGAGTGGAGCGGACGGAGCGGACGTAAACAGCTCTAATTTGGGCTTTAACTGTTCTGAGGAGAGCTTTGTAGAAGTAGTTTTGGTTCTACACCGTTGATGGCAAACTTAAATTCAAAGACCAGGCTGTGTGTTCCGTGAAATACAGTTTAGTCTTTCGTCCTCCACTTATTTGCTGGCTCAGCCGTCGGCTTTTCATCCAAGTTATACGGCCGAATGCAGCGGAGCTTCGTCAAGAGTTTAACCCCGTGTGACTGTGTTGTTTCCGGCAGGGTGGATAAGAGAGTGTCTGACCCTTACTGAGGGGGGGTACTATTAGGCCTTGTTATTAGCTCGCTCCACCGAAGGCCAAATATGGCTTTTTTTGCACTATTCGGCCGAAAATATTCGGCCACCGAATGTTCGGTGCACCCTTAGTCTAAACCTATTATAACAATTAAAACAACAAAAATCAATTGCCCAATATTCTGAGTTCTGATTTTTTTTAATCTACTCAAAGGAATGAAATCGTTGTAGCCAGATTTTTACTAGAATCTTGTCAGAAACTGTTGTTGTGACTACATTTGTGCTATGGCTTTCAGATATAATATATCAATAACCATGTAACCTTAGTAAATTTAAAAATAAATATAATCCAGATTACCCAGCCCTAACATCAAGTAGATTCTCTGAAATAAAAATCGTCTTACTCACAGGCAGTAAATCTACACTACTGTCAGGAATGAAGTCTGGCAACCAGGTCTCTCCGTGTCTCAGAAACACAAACTTTGCATTCCTAGAAATTTTCTGCTCCTAAATCCACATGTGCATCCAAATCTGCCTTCAGACCTGCATGGCATTAGCTTTGAAATTGTATGTGAGCATTCTTCTTTTCAGTGACCTTGGCTGCTCTTGTGTCTGCTCCCCTATCAAGAGGAATTTGGCACAGTGTCCGAAATGTTTACAATTAAAGCAGAGCCTCAGCCTGGGGTGGCCTCACACGCAGCACATGGGGATCATTTGCCTTTCTCTGAGCCCTTGTCACCTCTCCACCCATCTAAGCTGCCTAATTACACAGGAAAGAGCTGGGGGGTAAGAGAGGGAGAGAAAGTATAGGGGAGCAGCGAAGGAGCTCTTTGGGAGGTGGAGAAGGGAAGTTTAAACACTCTTTGCTGCGTGTTTAATGTTAAGGGTGTGTAATTTAATTTCCGTCACCTATTCTTACTGCTGTGTGTGGCCTCTCCACCTCCTACTGTGTACCTCACATTAAATGGTGCACAGAGAGTTGGTGTTTTCCCAGGAAAAACAGAGAGGATTAGGATTTCATTTCATTATGATTGCATACAGCGTCTGATTGTTATCTGAAGCAGCACTGAAATGATTGGAATCATAAAATACATGTGGTTATATCCGACCTGAAATCAATAAATAAAGCAAATCCTTTATTTGTACTGAATCAAAATGATATTTTTGATCTTCCTGGAATGATCAACATTCGTGATTAAATTTATGGGGCTTCCTTGTGGTCAGTCGGTCTGATCTCTGTCTTTTTAACCCTTTATCTTCCCCTCAGGACATCAATCAGAAGCTGCAGGAGGACAACCGCGAGCTGCGGGACTTGTGCTGCTTCCTGGACGACGACAGACAGAAAGGAAAGCGTGTGTCCAGGGAGTGGCAGCGCTTGGGACGCTACAGCGCTAGCATCATGCGCAAAGAGGTGAGCCTGTACCTGCAGAAACTCAAGGAGCTGGAGCTTCGGCAGGAGGAGGTGATGAGGGAGAACATGGAACTGAAGGAGCTCTGCCTGCTGCTGGATGAGGAGAAGGGAGTTGGCGGGGGTGGAGGTGGAGGGGGAGGGAGTGGAGGGGGTGTAGGGATGGGAGGGTGCCGCAACTCCATAGACAGCCAGAATAGTTTACTGCTGGTGCCTGGGCATGGGCTCTTGATGAGAGACGTGGGAGATGGGAGCAGCACCTCCAGTGCAGGGAGCGCTGACAGCTCCGATCACCCTCACCATAAGCAGCCTCACCTGGCTCCAGGGGTGGGCGGAGTCAGCGGTGGTGGTGGAGAAAAGGGGAGCCCAGAGCTTGTGCACAAACCACGGTGTAGTAGTATTAGTGGACTAGCAGGTGGAGGAGAAAGGGAGATCTCCAGTCCTGAACTACCCCCCGGGCGCCTCCGAAGTACAAGCCTTGAGTACCCGTACACTCTGCCGCAGATCTGCCGACCCCGCTGCGGCTCCATATCAGTGCCTGACCACAGCCGAGTCATGCGAGGCCTCAGTCCAGAGAAATACGGGAGGAGCTTGGGCGGCCGGAGTCCTGAGCAGCATCCGAAGCACCACAGCTCTGATCTCCTCCTGGGCCAGAGGCAGCACTTCCTGGGCCAGGGGGGCAGCGGGGAGCTCTATCAGAGGCACAACAGGAGCAGCATCAGCAGTACTGGCTGTGGGAGCCCGGAGCCCAGGCTGGCACATTTAGGGACCACGGGGGACCATGAAAAGCTTCAGAAGGGCAGTCCTGAAATTCACAGGCACCAGTACCATATGAGCCCGGATCACGTGAAGTATGGCAGCCCCGTGAGGGAGGGGCAGAGGAGAGCGGGAGGAGACGAGCTATCACCACATCATCGGAGCATCTACAATGGCATGAATGGTAGGTGTGTGTGTTCCCGTGGCAGTGTTTATGAGTAAGTGCTTGTGATGTGATTACTGTCTTGTTTTTCTAGGAAAACTAAAACTTCAAGGTTCATGCCATTTTACTGTTCATTGAACCCTACAATTGCAAACAATTCCTCAGCATAACATCTTTTTAACACACTCTGTCCAAAATGTTAACACTGATGCCTCTGAGCTCTGCATTTTCTCTTGTTTTCTGTTATTGCAGCAAGATATAGGAGGGTGTGCATTTTGTGTGACATGTACTGCCAATAGAAATTTCAATAATTAAAATGAGAATTTAGAGTGAAAACAACATCGTATAGATAATTAGCTAGAGTTTGTCTTCAAATGTCCGTTCCTGCTATAGGTCATCCCCACTGCAGCCTCGTTCACATTGCTTACCCTTATGCTGCGTTCACACCGAAAGCGCATCACCCACTGATGTATCGTCGCTCGTCCATCAATACCTCATTTTGCTCACCGTTGCCGTCAGCCGTCACTTGGTGACGTCACGTCTGCTCGAGTTTCACCGGGATCATGTCATATATCATATAATAGGATGCATAAGCGGACATTATTCCAGCTGTATCCTTTTCATTCACTTATCAAACACAAAACACTGCAGCTGATGCCCTGCAGCAGCATCATCTGTGAGTTTACCGCGGTCCGTCTAGGCAGAACTAATGTCCTCACTGACTAATGTTTCCCACACAGACATGGACGGTATCTGTAATCCAGATGAATAGCTGTCTGTCTAGGGTACCGTCACACGTGCGCACACTGCTGATTGATCAACTTTTTTTTACTTGCACATCACGCGACAGGCTATGTGGTAGTGTGTAGAGTGTCTGTCGCATCACATGAGGGTTAGCCCCGCCCCATTGTGGCTGTTCATGGACTTTGCATGGAGAATGATCACTGAGGTAGTACAAGTAGCGTCCGGTGTGTAAGCACCTTTACTGTGAAAGTTGCAGAGGCTGTTGGGGAAAGGATTGAACCCTGTCTGATCTGTCTCCAAAGGTTATTTATTGTTTAAGCTGGAGCACACAGAGCCGGCAGGGGAGCCTATGTGCGTGAAATCCTGCACTCTTCCACGCTCCCTTGCGCTACGGTGTGATCGCTCGGTCATAAGTGCTTATGCTTTTAAGTCAAGCATGTTTTAGTGTAGTTCATATCATAAAAGTATCAAATTATAAAAACTGTGGATCATCTTTATTGGTGGATGAAATGACGTGACTCCCGTTGTGAGCAAAAGGTGTTTATAACTTACTTTTGGGTATGTGCTGCAAAAAATACTTTAATGGCTTTTTCTTTTTAAAATATATGCTTCAAAGGGTAATACTTTTCTTACTTTGATTACTTCAAGCAAAGAGTAAAGGTTGTTTTATTGCCTGTTGCCTTGGCCCACAAGAAGCCTCGGGTGCCTTAGCATCATCACTGCCATTGTTTCAGGTCCAGCTTGGTCTGAGAATCATTACATAATCATGTTGTAATATGCAGTGTTGGGGAGGTTACTTTTAAAAACGTTGTGTTTGCTCGTTACTTCTTAAAAATTATCTTGTTACTTTACTTAGTTACCCTCTATGAAAAGTAACTTTTTACATACTCGTTACTATTATCTAAGTTTTGCATGGCTCGACTTTGGACTGAACCTCATATCTGATCCTAAATGTGAAGGGTCTACATGAAGTTATAACATAGTTAGTTCTTTTGTGCTCTTTATTTTATCAAACTCATGTCACATACCCTGTGGAATGAGAGTTTCTGCCCAGTGTTTCCACATTTTTCTTCTGAAATTAGCAACCAGGTCGAAAAAAAAAAGGCCAAAAATAGGCAACCTCCGGCTATTTCCCAATGTGATATATTACTTTTTGAAAAGAGAAATCTACATGAAGTGTGTTAATTTTCATCTACATTAGATTTCAATTTCACAGTGCCAAGCATCTATTTAAAAAAAAAAAAAAATAGCGTTGCTTATAATAAGCAGATCTGGCAACTTTTGGCTCTGGCGCATGCGCTATGTGCGTGAGTGTGTTTGGAGGGCGTGTGTTTAACCAGGAAAGTTAGGAAGTGGACAAACTGCCTACTGCAGTTGTGTTTCATTATTGGGAGCTGGAAGATTATCAGGGGGATTCACACAGACAGAAGAGCCCCAAGAAGCAACTTTACGTTTAGAAACAAGCCCAAAAAAATGCAACCAATGGCCGTGACTCAACGGCCCTTAGAAGCGTATAATAGTGCGTTACTTTACTTTTTACATGAAAAAGTAGTTAAGTGAACATCATGTTCACTTAAATTGAAGGAACACTCATTCCATTAAAAAGGTACCCCTCCTCTTTCTGACAGACAAAATGTTATTGATATTTCTGCTGTCTCATGAGGAATAGGAGTTGGTGGATGAGAGAGAAAATCAAGGGTTTAGAAATATTTTCACAAACTGCATATCTAAGTTAAAAAGATTCCTCTCTATTAATCCTTAATCAGGTTTAAGTGCAACATTTCAAGTCTGCATGCACAAACAGGCACAGATAAACTTTGGGTGATTTAGAAAAAAAAAAGATCAGAGCGTGTCGAGGATGTTAAAGAGAAGGAGGAATAACAAAGTAGTAACTTGGCTGTTGTTTAAATACCCCACAGTGGCTGATAATGATTTCTGGAGTCCTGGGAAAAAAGTGCTGAGTAGGACAGAGCTGGCAGAAGCTAAAGGACAAATTCCTCAAGGTGAAATATCTGCTTGGCTTTGAGGCTAAAATTACAAAGAGGGAAAGAGAAACAATCCAAACAAGGTGAAGTGATAAACACACCACAGGAAGGATTTCTGTTCCCTTTCATGAAGCACTGTCAACAGTTACATGATAGCATGCGCTGTAGTGACTGGATGTCGAGTCATTTATTTGTATTGATCACTTGGACTGTCATGATTTGTTTGAAGTGATAATAACAAGGCTTCAACACACATTACTGTTTACAGAGTGTGCTATCAGTGCTAGCATTAGCATTAACACATGGAGATCAGGTCGGAGTACTCAGTGGGTGAAACAGTTGTATAATGTTGTCTGTGACGTTGGTGATGTAATCTTGATGTCATCAGGGTAATCTCCCTTTATTTTGGAGACAGACAGTCTGAGATAGGAAGTCTTAGTTACCAAGTGGCACAGAGGGTTTGAGGAGGAATTGCATCATTGTTTTATGCTGCAGGCTTTAAGTTTTGTGTCTCACCTGTGCAGCTTTTCTCACAGTGCTGCATTCTCTGTGGGTAACAGGGCTGGGAAACACTGTTTTTGTTAAAAACTGATATGTTTCAGATGAGACACAGAGTAAAGCAGCAATGTTTCGTCAGCATGGTTTATAGTGAAGCACAATTTCATCAGTTTGAGATTGGCAAAAATATACTGTGAGAGAAACAAGCCCATTTTTGTCAGGTTCAGAGCTTGTGCTCTTGATCAGAAATATTGGTATATTGGTTGTCAGGATGATGACTTGTAAAATATCAGCATATTAAATATCTGCAAACATCCAATATTATGCATCCCTAATAGTTTCTGTTGATGTTTATTGAAAAACAATGGCCATGGGCTTTCCACAAGCGCCAGCTGCTCACCAAACTGCTGAGTTTTATTTATCTAAATTATATCATCTGTAAACTCAAAAACATTTATGTTAAACTTCTTTAACTTCATCATCCATTTTTTCCTATGTACCAACTTCAAAAACATTCAAAGTTCCCATGTCCTGCAAAATTATTTGTCTTTGTTTTTAATGTTGTTAGAGGGCTCTTGTAGAGCAGAAGAATAAGACACCTTTTACTAAACTCTGTTCATGAAGACATGAGCTTTGCCTCTTTACAGAAACTGCCTTTTCTTTTTTTAAATGTATTTTTTGGGCATGTTGTGCCTTTACTGATAGAAGAGGGACAGTGGATAGGCTTGTGAAAGGGGGAGAGAGCAGGGGAAGACACTCTGCAAACTGGTCACAGGCGGGATTCGAACCTGGACTGGCAGAAGTAAGTACATGGGGTGCCTGGTTGCTAACCACTCCGCCAAACAGCTACCCAAACTTTTCTGTTTTTACTTCATTAGGTTCATTATATAATAGCTAGCTCATCCCCTGAGATCCAAGCACTTCCAAAGAGGAGGGGAAAAGAGCTACATCTGATCCTACACAGAGACATCACATTCCAAGACATGATGGAAACTGTCAAACATACCACAGGGCTCCAGAGTGTAATCATTTTGGGTGCACATGCACCCAAAATTTGTGAGAGTGCACCTAACATTTTTTCCTGGGCACACTAGTGCACCAAGAAAAAATGTCAGACGCACTCCCACAAATTTAAGTTGACAAAAGTAACAGAGGTAGTGGAAAAAATCCACAGAAAGTGAACAAGACACAGTTTTGTAAATATGGACTAGTGTGTGAAGTCTTATTCTAGGTTCAAATTTATTGGAGAATAAGACCATCCAGTTAAATGTTGTGTTGTTGGTTTTTAAAATCTGGATATTTATTTAATTTTTCAGTTCAGTATAACACCTTAAACATTAGCTCTTTGTATTTTGAAATATTTTATTGAACTTGAGATGTTTAAGTTTGAAATGTTAAATTTCAGCTCAGTAAAGCACTTTAAGCACTTTTATTTGGAAATGTTTTATTTTGCTTAATATTTTAGTTTGAATTTGTCAATTCATCCGGCGAGGCACTTTAAATGCTCTGTTTTTGTCTAAAAAAAAGACAAGTATATCTTTACATCTTATTCTTGTTTTAAAATCATTTACATGATATAAAAGTTATGGAGAGTGAAAAAATGGTGACCTTACGACGTTTAAGGTGACACTGAAAAATTTGGGTGCACCTAATTTTTGTGCTGGTGCACCGTATAATTTTTTTAGGTGCACTATTGCAACCAATGCAGAGGGTTAGTCTGGAGCCCTGTACTACGACATGGGACCTTTAATGAATAACATATCAGCTCATTTTTTGATTTATGTTTAGTTTACAAGTTTCAAAAGTGAAATAACTTGATAATCCTTTTTCTCAACCAGAAATAAGAAAAAAACTGAAATAATTTAAATGGAATAGCACAACAGTGTGTTTGTGTTTGTTTTACCATTTCAGTAATAAACCAAAAAATATTTATTTGGAGGAATCATTCATTAATTTGTTTTACTTTATGCAGGAATACTTTTACCATTGCAAAGATTAGATAGCACGGATACCTGTTGCATACTAAATAAACAAACACAGAAGTAAACTCCAGGAAATTGGTAATTACTTGTTTTTTATTATAAAAAATTGATGGGAATCACTGGCACTCTGGGGAATTCAGTTTCTGTGCTTTTTCAATCATTCAGTAAAAGAGGATTTTTTCGTAGAAATCAGATTTTGTTTTTTTTTCCAGCTCCAGTGGCTAACTGTACTATTCATTGAAATACCCATTTGAGAATTACAGAGCTGTAGCTTTAAAATGACGGCCCATAGTAAACATGTTCTCTATGGCCATTTTGCTATCTCCCTGGATTTCAGCAGATTATACAGAAACACAAACAACTGATTTGAACCATAAAACCGTTTCTATTTTTGCTCCCTGTGCTCTCTGAAGCTCAATAGGAGATTTCAATCTTGATGTAACCTGAGACCCATATGATGTCTGCAAAAGGCCATGCTGCATTAATGCCTTACAAATCCTTAATTGGAAAATGTTGTGAGTGCACAGGGCATTCATGGCCCTGAGGCCTGGTGCTTTGCCAACTGTGGCATAACGGTTGTGAACTTAGCTTGGAGTCAAATGCATGCACTATGCCTGTGCAGTGTATGAATTATTTTGATTTTGTCTATTTTGTGATGCTGCATGTGAGCATTAAAAATATCAGGAAAATATAACAGTAGTGATACCTGTTGCATAACAAGGCAACACACTGAAAGTCCTGAGGACCTCCACTGATTGTCACGTTTAAGGAAACAAAGTTTATGCTTTTACATCACTGAAGTAATGTCTTTAGCTCTTTAGCTGATTGTTACATTCAGGGTGTAATTCTGGAGCCATAAAACTTATGAAAAGTGGCGTAATATGATGAGTCTACGGAACCCAAATGTCTGTGAGTCTGTCTGATGGGTTTTGTTGCCATCAATCAATCAGTCAACCTTTATTTGCAAAGCACTTTTCACACATAATCTTGCAGCAAATAGTGCAATACATAATAAACTAGAAAAGCACTTGGAGAGCGCTCGGATCCAGACGGTGATTCGGATCAACACTAAAATTGAATCACTTCTTCCTTTTCCCATGCTGAATGTTTCCTGAAAATTTCATCAAAATCCATCCATAACTTTTTGAGTTATTTTGTTCACAGGCAGACAGACAAACAGACAAACTCTCCCAAAAACATAACCTCCTTGGCGGAGGTAAAAAAAAAAAAGAAGTAAAGAGTAGAAAATAGAATACAATGAAAATATAAGACCCCACCCATCCTTGCAATCTACATACAGCACACACGCTCAAAGACATGAAGATGAGATTCCAGCAGACAACAGAATCAGAGGACTTTGGAAATGCCATCTTGAATAAAAAAAATAGGAAACACAGGAGCAAAGATTAAAATAATAATTAAAAGTCATTTAAAGAAATACATACAAGTTGGGGCATAACAAAAGGTTCTTTTCCTAAAATCAGTTCAGTCTCTGGGCACTTTTAAGCTAAGTCAACATGAAATGACTTGATTGTCTATCCTGGTGACAAAAATAAAAGCAGTAATAACAGAGAGACTGTCACAGAATAAACCCAAAGAACCCAATAGCAGATTGAACAGAAAACCGGCTTTAATTAGAAGCTAAAAAAGAATCAAATTCCAGAAATCGAAAACCAGTTCATTACAAAACTTCCAAAAAATACAAAGCAAAGTCACAACCAAAAACAAACTTAAAACAGAAACTGCCATAAACTGTGGAGAAAAATATAAGGATCACAGGAGAGATGGTGAGAGGAAGACAAATGATCCAACAAAGACAACTGGGAAAACAGAGACTAAATACACCGGGGAAACAATCAAGCACAGGTGGAAGGAATCTTTACAGGGAGACACAGACAAGAGGGCAGGAAAACACCATGAGGAACAAAGAGATTTCAAAATAAAACAGGAAACAAAGAGAGACAAGGGAAACAGGACACAAAACGGGTAACTTAACTAAGAAACATTAGCTTGGTTTCCATTGCAGTTTTCGCAAAATGAGAATGATATTCCTAAAATTTCGCCAAAGTATATTTGCGCTTTGAACATGTTTCCATTGAAGGTTGTTCTAGACAGGAGCGTCATAAAGAGTTATGACGTGAAATATCATCCCGCGAGATTTCACAGTAGGAAGATGGATGCCAAGGCTTGTCGAACCCTTTCTCCTTCATTTCAGTTTCTATCTCCTTATAACACTCTGCATTCCTCTGTTGTTTGCTGTCTAGTATGGCAGTTGTGTTTTTCTCCAGAATAATGGCAAGAAAAGTCTCCGTCTGTTCCTCCGCCCAAACGTACCGTGCCATGTTTACTGCGAGAGAAGTGATCATGTGACCAGGTACATCACGTCCTGTGACGTATAATTGCAGAAAAAGTGTTTCCATTGGGCTTTGCGATATATTTAAATATTGAAAGATCTGAAAAACCACCTCAGGAAAGCGTCAAAACTCTTTAGCAATATTTTAGTGCTTTTTCGACATCTTGACAGTAAACAGGGAACACCAGGAGGTCTAAAAGAGGAACACAATACAAGTCAAATCCTGACAGAAATGCAGAGTCAAATGACTGAATGTTACTGCAAACAAGCAGCCTAATGTTGCGTTCACACCGCAAGCGACCCATCTACCAAAATCACGTCACCCACTGACGTAGCGTCGGGCGTCCATAAATACCTCATTTTGCTCACCGTTGCCGTCGGCCGTCGCTCAGTGACGTCAAGTCCGCTCGAGTTTCACCGCGATCATATCATATATCATGTAATAGGATGTATAAGCTGACATTATTCCAGCTGTATCCTTTTCACTTACTTATCAACCACAAAACACTGCAGCTGATGTCCTGCAGCAGCATTATCTGTGAGTTTACAGTGGTCCGTCTAGGCGGAACTAATGTCCCCACAGACTAATGTTTCCCACACAGACATGGATTGTTACTCTGTAGTCCGGATGAATAACTGATTGTCTAGGGTACCGTCACACGTACACACACCGCTGATTGGCTGATGCTGCACAGCCACACCTGACATCGCCTGAATAGATCAACTTTTTTTAAACTTTGACATCGCGCGACGAGTGAAGTGATCGTCGTGTACGTGGCTGTCGCATCGCGGGTGGGTTAGCCCCGCCCCATCGCGGCTGTACATTGACTTTGAATGGAGAGTGATCGCCGAGGTAGTACAAGTAGCGTCCGGTGTGAACGCACCTTAAGGCTTAACAAAAATACAAACCAAATGTCCTTTATGGCTATATACTATTCGCAAATAAAATGTCAATATTTTGCTGTACGATACCGATACAGTATCATGCCGCAAACATTTATCACTGTATATGAATTTTCTTAAATTGCTATTTTTCAACTGCTTCTGATGGAACAGAAAATCATTTCCAGATATTTAATACTGACAATTAACTCTTTGTTTGAACAGTCCACTGCACAGCTGGAGCTACACATGGCTTAATATGTAAATTTAACTATACCTTGGGGACAGTTCAAATTATTTTAGCAATTAGTGCCAACATTAAGTGACATAGTGGACAGCATTTCTAGTGCCATTTAGCTGAAGGCGGGATTCTCAGCCGGAATGATAGATATCACGTCACACTGATGAGGTCTTCAGGCAAAAAAGCTGTGCATGTATCTCTGACAACAAAGCAGAGCTGCCTTTGGCCACAGTGGGGCTTGACTTATGTCGCTTGAAACCCAAAAGGGTATTTTGTACATAAATACATGAACAGACTTTTTAAATCAACTCTAGTTAAGGCAGTGGTGGCATCTATGAAGTACTTCAGGAAAATACTGAGATAGACTTTCTGTAATTGTGACTTATTTTTGACTTATCTACAGAAGAAATAGGGAGATGTATCATCATTCAGCTAAAAACATCAAGATTTGAATTTTGGTCTATTTGGCCCGTCACAAGCATGCAAATATGCATAACACATGCATTTTCTACTGATAACTGGTGGATACTGCAGCATCAAAAGAAGCCGTCATCACCCTGTGCTAGGTGATTTCTTTTTTTTAACGATCAACATTTCTAGCAAACTCTGACACACCATTAAAACTTCAAATTGTCAACCGTTCACTTGCTATTTTCACCTTCTTTTTGCTGTTCATGTTTTTTATGCATTTGGACAATTTTGTCTATCTGTGGCTGAGGATCATGCTCATCTGTGCTTTGTGTAAACTTCTTATAACAACCAACCAGTCTTAAAACAATGGTGATTTTTATTATCTGAAAGCACTGTCTTAGTATCTGTTTGAATTTGTTGCCAGTGTTTTTGTAAAATTGGACAGTATGCTGTAGGGTTGTGTATTTTTACTGGTCTCACAGTTCAATTTAATTACAATTTTTCAGTCATGGTTTTACTTTGAAACAATACCATAATGCATCACTATGCATCCCAATATCTTACAATGGGTAGCATCCTTCATTTTCTTGATTGCTGCCCATGGCTTATTTTCATCTGAGAATGCAAGTAGTCAGATTAATATAAGACGATTCAATTAATTTTAAAAGCTTTAAATATAAGTATCCCAAAAATGTATTTTCATTATAAACCAAAGTAAATGTAATTTATAGGTCCAGCCTACCTATACTTGATGATTTTTCCTTTCTGGAAACAATACTGATCTAGTCTAGCCTCTAGCACATGTTAAAAAAAGGATTCCTCCTTAAGGGTGAAAATTATGTAGAAAACATTTAAAACATGACTTTAGTTTAACCACATGACACAACACATGTGTGTGCACTTTGTAATTTTACTCTAGATCACTCTAGGCTCTAGATCACTGTATACATGGTATTGTTAGACTTATATTTACAAAAATGCTGCATAGTGATAATCACATTCTTCATGTGATATTTGTGAACAACAAAGCAGGCATGCTAACAACAGCTAACAATAGCCTGGTAGATCAGCATGTTTTTTTCCGACTTCAACTGGAACGCCGATAAGTCGGAGATGATGTCATTCCCAGTTCCGAGGTTACTGGAACGCAGCGCTACGACAGTCGCCGTGCATGCTCATGGGTAGCAGAATCTTAATGCCGCCGGTTATAGATTCTCCTCACAGTCCCTTTAAATAAAAAAATATTTAAAAACGTTTAGAAAGATTAAGGGTATAGGTTTGGAGATATATAATCATACATGGGCTGACAAGTATGTATACCATGTACTATACAGATATATCTAATATCTAGATATATAGCTGATGAATTTGTAGCATTATTATTATTATTATTATTATTCTTATTATTATTGTTGGAGGTAAACTGACTGAATCCTTTTATTATTCAGCAATGGAGAAGGGGTGGAAATTAAAAAGTTTTACTTCATTCCACTCCTTTTTGAAATGTAAAAGAAGTTAAACTGTGAATTTCACAGTTTGTTTATATTTGTTTTTGGATTGTTTGCTAAATCTGCTGAATTTTCATTGCACTGATTTTTTTTGTTTTCAATTATTTTTTTCTTTTACATTTTCAAAATAAATAAATATTCATTCATTCATTCTTTCACAATTAGGTATTTTCCTAAAATCGTTCAGCCCTATTTGGTGTCTTAAACTTCAGTCAGGAAAGTACTACAGTATTATAATCATATCAAATTATATTGTTCCATTATTGTGACCACTAGTCACAACATCTTTACAGTAAACATGACATATATATTTTAACCATTCACCTTTAATATATGGAGGTGTAATTATTGGTCCATATTGCCCAGCCCTGGCATGCATAAAACAGCCCATAACTGCCTTCATATTCTTAACTGATCTGTGTTTCTGTAGGAGTGAAAGCACTCGGTTCGCCTCTTAGAGTCACATTTGAATATCATGACGAGTTGTCAGAAATGCTGTTTGTCTCCAACTGTAAAAAGTGTCCCCACAGGCTCTTACATGCCTCCACTGACCTGAGAAGGACACTTGCGTCACAATTGTCACAACACAGTGTTTACAGTAAGCTGAAGACATGCAATCAACACTGAGCCTGAGGTTCAATATTTAGCTCCTGTGCTGCATTCACTGAGTAATAGACTGGGAATTTGACCAACAGATTACAATGCTCAAAAACAGCTCTGTGGAAAAATTTCTAACAGTCGGGATATTTAGAGCACGAAGGTAAAAGAAAATAAAGAGGTCAGCTTTTTTAGCCATGTCCGTGTCTGCCATCCACTGACCATCCTGACTGCTGTGTCCTTTTTTTGGACAGAGAGGGAATTTAATTCCTGTGACGATGTAGTACACTCTACTCGCTTGGATTATTCCCTAAGCCCTTTGCACAGCATTATTTCATTTTTTTATAGACTTGTGTATGTGCTTGTGCGTGAGTGTGTGGCTGTGGATGTAGCATGGTGTCCCATGCAGGGTCAGTGTAGCAGTGTAGGTCTTTAGTCAGACAAATGAAAGTCTCATGCTGACATGCCACTCAACAGCACTGAAGCTCAGGCTTTTCACATTTCTGACAAAATCTGAAATGAAAGCAGAACAACAGTCTGACCCCTGCTGCTGCCTTTTAATGAAATCCAGTTTTGCCCTTTTTTTGGAGAGCTTATGACACATATTCTGTTATGTTTACAGTAAGAAGAAAGGCACGGCTTTAAAACAAAAAAGCTTTAGCCTTAGCCGGTAAGATGAGAACATGAGTTAGAAAAACAAACAATGTCTAAGCTTTCCATCAATGCTGCATTACACTAGATTAATATAAGCTTCACATACCAAGAGCATAATAATTATGGATAAAAATATACTAAAATATGTAATAACTGCTTGTTGCAGTTTGAGTGACACAGACTGCTGCCTCCACCATTTAGTGATCAGCCTGTGACTGTGGCCCTGATTACATGACAACGTGGTCGCCAGAAAATGGAAAGTAAGGATGTCACTTTTCCTCAAAATATAACTCGAACAGTTTCTGAACATGCACACAGATAACCAAAGATATTAGGTTATTTCTACTCTGCTGAAACAAACACAGTCACACGGGTTGAACTCTTGACGAAACACCGTTGCACTCGGCTGTATAACTTGGATGACAACTGACGGTTGAACCCGCAACTTTGATATGGAGGACAAGTAAGTAAATTGCATTGCACATACCCGACACACAGCCCAGTCTTTGATTTTAAAGCTGTGGCCGGTAATTTTGGAAAACTAGCATGAATTTGAATGTAGCATCTCCTCAGGGCTCTGCCTAGCCCCTCCCACCCCTCCTCCAAAATGACCCCCCCGCTCACATGCACGCACACGGCTGATATATCCAGAAGACTGATTCAACTCCAAACCCCCAGCACAACGTTTATGTTTTACATTACACCAAGTCATGTCTCAGTCAGTGGTAAAACACCAAACACTATCATAGTAAAGTTAAAAAACAAACATACAGTTAGTTGGTGCTCACAGCTGATGTTGATCGGGGTATATGTAGTTCCTCTGACATTCTCCACATAGCTGTCAAGTCTCTCGTTTTGGCCATGAAACTACCGTATTTTACATGTTTTATCCTCTTTTCCGCCATCCTCCTGTATCAGTATTCTCCTGTAATCTCCCGTGTGACGATGTAGTAATAAAAACATTCCTCTGCCTCTACAAACTGAACTCTGTCTCTAGCCTGAAGGGGGCGGTAATGCTCCAAAATGATGGATGCCAACCGCCGTAAAACCTAATGAGAAGAAAAAGCCTCGTGAGACTTGGTTGGTGTTTTCTCTGTTTTACTCCTAATGTACGTAGAAGATATTTTTCGCTCTATTATAAGAACACATTATGAGTTGATTGCTATTGGGTCATTCAGACCATTTTTACCAGTATTACATAAAAGTGTATCTAAATCAGATTACCAACCCCAGCTTTAAGTTTGCCATCAATGGCAAAGAACCCAAAGGAGTACCAAACAGCCCCCCTCCAATAATTCAGTGGTGTTAATGTCTGCTTGGGGTTACAACTCTTTGTTTTTTGAGGTCAAGAGAGAAGCGGATGTGGCTGACAGTCAAGCTGCACTGAGTGCACCCTCTTATGAATGAAACGGTCCACTGCTCCAGGCACCCTGATGTACTGCTATACCCAATATTTCACATTTGAAATTTTTTTTTACTTTTCAGTTACGGATATTTATCTCCATTTATTCGAATACCTAGTATAAGGTGACAGCCATGACGGAAAGGTTTCTTCCTTGTGTTTCTAAATGTCTACACATGGAGTTGCGAGGACTGAAAACGCTGTAGCGTACCATAGCCAGTAGATGACAATGTAGGTTTGTAATAACACAGTGATGTCATGCTTTCCTGTGAAGACCAACTTTTCACAAACAACAATGGTTGGTGGACGCATAAAGACGCAGGAGTTTCTAGTCTGGATGACAAATCTGTCCTGATATTTTTGTCTGGATTACAAACAGAGTACAGTGAGTAGCACTCGTGTTGCTTGGTAGACGGTTGAAGCTGTTTGTGTTGTTGTTGTTCCTGGGATGAGCTTTCAGCCTACATCTAAAAGAGTGCTGTGCGTGCAGTATCGTCAGCGTTTTCTTCTGGAAACGCTGATTGGAGATGGATATGAGAACGTTTTCAAAGCTTTGCACTCTGGACCCTGGTTTCAAAATCTTGTGAAATCAAGCACTCCAGGCACCGTTATCATGTAAACAGAAGGCCAAAATGCAATCAAAACTCTGTGAACAGCGCCTTTATGACACACAGGATTTCAGAGTCAAACATCCTTCCATCCATCATCTTTTCCACTTATCCCTTTCTGGGAGGCTGGAGCCTATCCCAGCTGAGGGCACCAGTCAGCCTGGAATTTTGAAATTCCAGCAACCAAACAGCAACCATCTTACAGTGAGGCATAGGGATGGGAATTGATAAGATTTTATCAGTACCAATGCTGTTAACGATCCTGCTAATCGATCCATTTCTTTAACGATTTCCTTATCGATTCCAGCAGATTTTGCATGTGGGCAAATGTTGGTCTAACTTTCAGTGGCAACAATGTCAAACACATATCACAGCATAGATATCTGCTTCTGCAAGTTGCTGGTGTTTCCACTCACTTAAGGTTGTGTAGTAGGTGCAATGAAAATTAAGCTACAATTTTGATGCTTCTGAACCCTGTCAGTGGAAGGAATTGATAAGGGAATTGATAAGCAAAAAGATAAATGATATCGATTCTTTGATGGAGTTGTTAACGATTCTCAACTGGAATTGGTTTTCGATTCCCATCCCTAGTGAGGCATGTGCACTACCTGCTGTGCCATCGTGCTGCTGAGTCAAATTTGATGCTACAAATAAAGACCATACTTGTCAGTGTAAAAATTTTTAAGCAAGCATTTATTTAAATGGCATAAAAAAGGCAAACAGAAAATTATACAACAATTGTGCTTTTTGGGACAATGAACATCAGTTTTTTTCATGTTTTAATAACATTCCATCATGTCTGTAAACGCTGGTGGTTACCAATATTAATATTGTTACTGATTCTATTTTGTCATTGAATCAATGTTTTGATCCAAGAACTAAATATTATGTTGCTTTTCAACGATATGGTATTTGCTCTACTCGACTTGACTTCACTGTGTAGTTTTGGTTTTCTGTTAGGGATTGTATCTAGTGACCTTACACGGTTACTGGATCCATCTGATTCAATGTCTGCAGTCAGACAGACCCATCCTGCCAATCTCCAACCTACAATGTGTTTGGCCCAAAGCAGTATGGCCCACTCAGTGTCCTTAAAACAGGAAGAGGTGGGAGCAAGATAACAACAGGAAGTGACAGCTCGTACAGAGATTAGCATTGATACTAGCACCTTTAGTGTCAGTTTTGTCAGATTTGGACCACATTTCTCTATTTAATGGGGAAAATCAAACAACAATGAAAGCATATTTCGCTCCACTTCTGACATGTTTTAGTGAGAGCTTGTTCCAGGAATTGGCTGAATTTTTGTCCTTTACACAGGGGCAGTAATGCCTGCCTACTACATCATCTAATTGATGATGAAATTAAAAATGATTGTGATTGAAAGAATGATCTTCAAATCACTTGACAGGTATGCTTTTGAAAGGTTTTGCTTTCCCCGGTCACTTTCTATAGGCTGTTTCTCAGATGAACTGGTGAGATGTATTCTGTGAAGTATGTATTGAACGATTCATCTGATGTGTCATGGTATGTGACTACCACCTGGCAAAGTTTTTCATTATTTATCTCCAGCAGTGTTCCAAGCTAGCTGAGTAACACTGCCAGCCACTAAAGGGTCAGAGCAGGGTCCTGAATGGGTCCATTTTTTCTAGCCCCCACTACATTATGCATACATACATACATATATAATAAATTAGACCCATGACCTGATATGGACCATTACAGCATGCTGAAGTTCCATAATGGTGTTTTTTTATGGTCATTGTTTACATTTAAGTTTAAAAGATTGTCAAAGTAATGTTTGTTTGTCATCATGAGGAAAAAACTTGCGAAATTTCCATTTTTGAGCTTATTTTCAGCAATTACCGAAAAACACAGTGATAAATTCCATGATTTTTTAATCGAGGGAACTATGCAAACTTCCTGGTTGGCCAACAAAAGTACAACATGATCTCTGTTGAACAGTTAAATAGCAGAGAAAGTATCTGAAAACATGATATCAAAATGTATTGAAGTATCAGCGTTCATAATTATATTGGTAATGGTACAGTAAACAAACAAACAAAACACTCAATTCAGCTTTGACCCAAATTGAAGTTGTCCTCCTTTCCCTGTGATAGATTCACGGTTTGTGAAGATAATCAGCTGAACACACTGTAGTCTCCTGACCCAGACTGCAGGAGCGAATGTTTGCTAAGCCTAACAAATCTCTGCACTGCAGAGGGTCTTCCTCAAAAAGACGAGGGACTTAATCATGTTTTCTGCTTTAGCAATCACAAGTTCTGCATATTAGCTTAAGCTGCCCCGATAATCTGGAGAAGAAACAGGGTGCAAGGGAAAGAAAGATATCACAGTGTGTGAAGGAAATCCAGAGAATGCCAAGCACACGCGGATGGTAACATTTACTCTGTAATTAAATTACCCTCTTGGTGTGGGGTTGGAAATTAATGTCATGAATGATATGCTGCTCCTGATTCCAAACTTACTTTCACTCCAGAGCCTTTCACTTAAGAAACTTTCACTTTAAGGGAATGGTTGGTCAGATGAGTTACAGTTTTAACCAGAATCTTTTACTCTAGAAGCGCTGGATGTCAAAAAACTTCAGTGAAATGACATGCTAATCACTGCCGGGATTTCAGTGTCAAACACTTCACACTGTTTTGATACAGAAACTCTCAGACTAAGGACAAGTCATCAACCAAAAGTAATTTCAAGTTTCAGTTTGTAAGCTGAGAAAAAAAAACAGTGACTTAAATGAGGTAAACATATTTTTGCTTTTTCCAAAACAGCTTTATTGACAGTATTTACTTTCACATCACAGAACAATTTCCACAATTTTTTTTAACAGCTCTCTTTTTCTTAATAAAGCACTCAGCATTTCCCAATGACAGCTTGAACACTTAGACATCAGTGGAAATCTGAAGAGCTTCTCTTTGCACGTGGAGCTTGATACCTCACCTCAACAACAACTACTATGTCCAGTGTTGTGTGTAATGCGTTACAGTAACAAAACTACTTTTTCGGGTAAAAAGTAAAGTAACCCACTGCTATTGAAAATTAGGTAACGAAACTTAGTTCCTATTTTAATGCAGCGCGACGTTACATTTCCCTCGGACAGATCTAACATCGAAGCTTCCTTCTCAGCTGCTCGCACAGACATGAGCAGCGTTGCCAGGTTTGTGCGTTCTAAGCGTCTAAGGGCCGAAAATCTCATGAGTCACGGCCGCGGGTTTTGTTTTTTTGGGCTTGTTTCTATACCTGAAGTTGCTTCTTGGGGCTCTTAAGTCTGTGTGTATCCCCCTGATTACCTTCCAGCTTCTAACATAAAGCAAAACATGACTGCGGTAGGCAGTTTGTCCACTTCCTCGTTTCCTGGTTATATGCACGCCCCCAAACACCAAAAACGTATGTTCTCTGTTGTAGAACTTTTTGTAGGCCTTTACATTTAGGAACAGATGTGGGGTTCTGTCCATGATCAAGCAATGTCAAAGTAACAGAAAAGTAATGAGTAACTTGAAAAATTACTTTTCATAGAGGGTAACTAAGTAAAGTAACGAGTTATTTTTTTCAGAAGTAACAAGTAATGAGCAAACACTACTTCCCCAACACTGACTATGTCTTACATGAAGTAATGACATTATTCATGCAACCGTCTAAAACTGTCATTGTTTTAAATCATATTGTGTACACCCATCAGGACACAATAAAACAACATTTCCAGCAAGTAGTCGAGTTCAATTCAGCATACACTCAGTGGTGTTTCCACTGCTGGATGACCAACCTGTGCTGTCCCCCTTTTCTGTGCCAAGTGTGTCAAACCGACCCTAAAAGAGGGGTCAGTCTGTTGATTGGTCACAAAAATTGTCAGCTATCAAACAGCAGCAAAAATTAAGACACGTACCTCACCATGTTCAAATAAACTGGACTAAAGTGATTTGTCCTTTGTTGCTTTCCGTAAAAATGCCTACATGAATCAATGGTCCTCCAGAGTACTGGAGTCTTCCATTGCTGCTTTTTGTTTACAGTCTTGCTCTACTGCAGACAAAGTGTGGTGCAGCTGTGACATCATGCATTACGTATACGACCCTCTCATCCCCGCCATAAAAAGTACAGCATGTAGTGGAACTGAAACAAGCCCAGGGTTTACTGCTCCAAACCAGACTGAACTGTACTGAACCAAACCAGATCATTCAGTGGAAACAGCATATAGAGCTTTTGCCAGGCCTGTCACGATAACAAATTTTGCTGGACAATAATTGTCCAAAAAAATTATTGATGATAAACAATATTATTGTCAATATTATTTTGATATTTTGTCATTTTTTTATTAATGTAATTACATTATGTCATAATAAAGTGAGTACACCATATCAAAAGCAAGAAACTTTGATTTCTCAAGAGTATTTAACTGTAATTGGTAGATCAAGATCTATTAACTAACATAAATTAAACAATATAATACATTTAACAGACAAAAAAACAGAAAAAAAACAATGAAAATGAACTGGACTCTCTTTTAGGAAAAATTGCATGTAAATAAAAATAATTATAATAATCAAAACAATAAAAAAGAAGACCCTGTCTCTGTAAAGAAAAAACAAAACTCCAATAAAAACACACAAAAATTAAAACAATAAATAAAAGGGAGTTTATACAGTTCTGGAATTGTTTGTGACATGTACTTTGTCAAGTTGTACTGTCTGTCAAACGTTTGTAACATTGCTGGCTTTTCCACTGTATTGAAGGGTTGCAATTCTTCTGCAACGTGGTGAACGACACTGTCTGTGAGCGCACCATTTTGTGCTTTTATTTATATTTACTTTGTCGACAAAGCGCCTCAGTAAGCGCGGACTGTCAAGGACGGAGGCTTCACTGCACCTCCCCTTCTTTGTCGTCACTACTTTAAAACAAATGGGACATCTCAGCTCGTCGATGTTCATGACCTCACACCTTGTTCATTCTGTTTAAAACTAAAATATTCCTGCACTTGTGCTGTGGCAGCCGGCTTAAGAACCGTAGCTTTTGTGCCATCATTCATATTAGTGTTTGTTTCCTCGTTACTCCTCAGGATGCTCACTTCAGCTCTCTCCGAGTGTACACAGCCGCCCCCCCCCCCACACACACACACACACATAGATTGAATGACTGACAGATGCTCTCTCCGCTATAAATCCACTAAATCCGCTTGTGACGAAGCAGCGCCGTCACTAAAGGCTCACACTTGTTCGTACACTCACACACACGCACGCACGCCCCGTGTAGCAAACACGCACGCATTGAGCACACACACTGACGCCGAAGCCGGCTTGAGTCCACACACTTACACTTAACTTTTCCCTCCGTGCTAGTGTTTCCCTCACTTTGATAACTCTTCATTTTCCTCCATTCCCTCTGTCTCTTAGCGTGACCAAGGGTGCACACTTGGGAGCTCTAATAGTTATCTGCATACATTTTACACAGGTTTATAGCGCTCTTACCTTTACGTGGGTCTTTGGAGCGTCATGCTGCCTCCCGGTCTTGTGTTTGTATGGGGAAACAGAGCACGTCATTTCCGCTTCCTTTAAAACGGAAATCTCGCGGGAATACGTGCTCACATGACCTGGGACAGAGCAGTTTTGTAGTTTTTGAGGGTGAGTGTCTTTTTCTGTGTCAATTTTGAATTATTTAAAAATGTATAAAAACGTGTCTAAATGTGCAGATTTACGGGGTAGGTAAAGAAAAGTGTGAAATGTTTAATTCATGAAGAAAATGTATGTTTTTGAAAAGTTATGTAATTGGTTACGCCCAGGGGGGAGGGGCTTCCGATTTAAAAGATGGCTTCCTGGGCTTGCTCGGGTGCTCAGAGTGGAACTGGTTACAGAGCAGGTAACAGCTCCAAGTGATTTTTCTGATGAGTTGATGAAGAACTCAGTGGTTTATGTTGTCTTTCCAGTTTTTCTCCTATTTTGTAAATATTGTATATACATTTTTTTCTCACGTCATTTTTGGTGGTTTTGAATTTTTGCACTGCTTGATGGGAGACCGGTATAAATAAATAACACCAAACGAATTCTTCCGACTACGCCTGTGTTTTTGGACATTTTTGGGTGTTTTAAAGAAGGACCCCGCGACACCGCTATAGAACTGATGCACCCCGGTGTTAAGAAAGATGGACAGAGTGAGCCATCTTGTCATTCAGCCTCTTTGGTAGAAAGAGAGGAGGAAAGCAAACATACATGCACGTGTCAGTTTATCGAGGCTAGCAAACTTATCCAAGGACATTTTTATTTCTTATTTGGTTAATTGATTTATAAATCATCGTGACAGGCCTACTTTTTGCTCTTTCTGTTCAGGTCTTAAAGCCACTCAGTGTAGTTTGTTCTCTCTCGTGGTGAAACTACATTTTGCATTCAAATGAAAAGTGCTCTCTAGCGCCTCACTTTTACAAATGTTAGTTGCAACCAGCCAGCCAGTATGTGCCTAGAAGCTATGTCAACATGTCATCCAACACTACGTCGAAGTTCCCTCTGGTGAAGTGGTACATTATCTCAAACAAACTGCAAGTTGCATTAAATCATTAGTGTTAAGCTGCCTTCACATTGAAGTATCATGTGCTGTAGAATTTATGCAAATTTTAAGAAAGTAAATTGATATTTGGCAAATTGAAATTTCAAATGTTTCCTTTAATTTGCATTGATTTGCTGCTGTTTAGTCAGCAGGAGACTCTGACGGCATGATGGTATTTAAAACTCAACATTTCAGTACCTGTATAAATCAAGGGCTTTCTAAAAACCATCCTCACATGTTTCTTCACCAAGTGTTGATTATTCATGTGATGAGGAGCAAACCTTTACAAATCTATTGTTTATATAAACCTGACAAACACTTGTGAGGCTCTGTGTATTGATTATATGATAGAATTAAGTTCACTCTCTGTCTTATGGATTCCTATAATCTGTATAATTGTGACATCAGTCGAGGCAGAGCAGCTCCTCTGGCTGTTGTTCTGAAGTGTTGCTGCCTGTTAGTGAAGCAGGAAATCATCTCTGCAGCTTTGGCCTCAGATAATGCTCAGCCTCTTTGCTGTCACTGAGAAGCTAGCTTTCTCTCTCTCCTCTGCTCTCTCTTGTTTTTCTCACTCCCTCCATCCTAATTGGCTGCCAGTATGGGCAGCCAGCTGTCGGACAGAGAGCAAACTCTGATTATAGAGCCCTCTTTCCGGAGGAGGAAGCACGGTTTGCCCCGCTGAGCTGAGGATCGAGAGGTTGAGGAAGCATTTGAGTGGATTACTGGCTGTTTTCCTCCCCTCATACCTCTCTTCTCTCTTCCTCTGTTCATCATATCTTCTTCTCTTCCTCTGACTCCACTCTATGGTCTTCTTCCTCTCTCATTTGCTAAGTCCATGGCTGGAGAGCGTCCCCTTGACAAATGGTGAAGTCTCCTAGCCTAAGCAGCCTGAAGATACTTTAATGTTTGTCGCAGCTGCTTGGCATGAAAGGACTTTGGGGAGCTTTAGGCCGCCCTAAGTCCAGTGGATTAGCACTATTACCAGATAGCCTTCTCTAAACTGTAAGCATCCAAGCCTTACCTTTCCTTTCATGTTCATTTTTATTAAACACCATTTTAAAGACTGAATAATTCCAACAGTTCAGTATTTCTAATGCAAGAGACAGCAGTTTTTTGTCGTGTTGTTTTCCAACTTCAGTCATCAGAATCATGGTTGATTGGTAGGAGTGTGGAAACATTTGGAAAACATCATTCTTTCAGCATATATCAGTACATTTTCAAATGAAATACAGGATACATCTGTTGATTTAAAAGAAAAAAAGGCCAGGTCAAGTGGTCAGGGCAGAGATCATTTATTAAGGTGGACTCATACGACTGTCAGGGACCAGAGTTAACTAATTTTTAGCCTGCTCTGCCCTGACCAGTGACCAGCTGGTCCTCACGAGCATTACAGGTGACTTGCCAATTGTAGACATGCACACATGAAAGGTTTCAAGCTGTGCACACAAACAGATGACACTTGAGAGGCTGCTGCACGCCACTGTCTTCAGTATGGACACACACAAGGCTGAAGCCCCTCACAGCTCCAACACACAAGCAACCACACGCTCACACAAGATAACACTACACCCTTAACCTTTTGCAGCAGCTGGATCAGCTGTTTGATTCAATCAGACAGGTCCAGGTTTCAGTCTACAATAGTTGTGATTGGCCCATATCAGCACAGCCCAATCAGCCCTCTTTAAAACTACAGGAACTGCCTGCATGTTCAGAGATTGGCATAGATGCTAACAGCTTCAGTAGCAGTTTTGTCAGATCTGATCTGCATTTAATTATAAAAGTTACAAAAAATACCACAACTGAAAGCATTTCTTGATAGACTTTATGCTTTCACTGTACTTTCAACTTGGGACTCACAATATTGGATTTTTGCTGATATCTGGTATGCTGATATTTTTCAAGTCATTATAATAACAATTGTTTTGATTTGTTTATGGATATGTATTCATGATATTAATCAGGGACACAATAGTCAAAGTAAACGAATTGAACATTTCTGGAACTTACCATGACACCTCTAAATCAACAACAACCATAAACTCTCAAATGCTTCACCTTATTATCACTGAATGTCTACTTCAGAAAAATTAAAGAATCAACCAAGAAGTGCATGGTTAGGCATCATGTTTACCTCTGGTTCAATGTCATTTTTCTGTTTCACACGGTTATACCATAAATAAAATGCCTCAGTCAGGAAGTAGCTTAAAAAATCAGTTTTATTATAGGCCAGAATGAGTTCAGAAATGATTTGATGTTTTTGCTATCATCTAAAATCCAATCTTAATGCCCCTAATGCACAATATACTGACAGAAGTTGTATTTATTCTGCATTTAATTTTTACTTCAAGTTAGTTGTGTAGTGTATGAATGTGGTAGCCGTTTGTTATTTCTTTACAGAAGATAATAGGGCTAGGAAGATACGTGTTGCTCCCGGTTAGATTTTTTGGTATTTTGTAGGTGCCGATTCAATTTAAACTGCAATTCTACGATATTGCCGATTTTTGCAATCTTTAGGAAAGGAAAGGGAGGAACAATGATGATGCCTACAGACTATATCAGGAAAAATACACATCACATGTGAGTCTGTTTTTAGGATTTATTCAGCAATATAATTTAACCAGCTGTTTATACTGTGGCTTATTAACACAGACTAAAATGAAGCATTTAAATTTTGAAAAACAGTGATTTTTTTGAACAAAAAAATTGATTTAAAAATCTTCAAACAAAAAATCCTGATACTTATGTGAATCGATTTTTTCTCCCACCTCTAGAAGATAGTAAGATGTACATATTTTGTGTCACCTGTCAGCTTCATGAAAACAAAGATCTGATGTTGGTCTATTTTTGCTCAGTCCTAACGTAAATCCAGAGATGGTTCACTCTGAGGCCGTCACTGACAAGTGATTCTCAAGGTGGATGTCTTCATCACAACCCTGCAAAGGGGGAAATGTTGCCTTCAAATGCTGTCATTGAATTTGTAATTACACCTGAGACCAATTATCCCAAACACCCTTGTCTTTAGGCCATCAGAGCAGCCATCAACCAAGGAGTGCATGATTAGGCATTTTGTTTATCTACCTCTGGTGCATATCATTGTCGTTTTTAATCAGGCAGCTGCGAGCTCCGACTCTGAAGACTTCTTCTACCTGGAGCAATGAGCCATATGTCACCCTCTTCTGTGTGTTACTCAAACAGCCTACAATATTCTTTTGGTCTATTACCCGTACATTCTGTTTAATAATGACAGTGGTACATTCAGTGTGGGATTTGAGGTGTGAAATGCCTCCAAGAAGAGAGCAGAATTATATTCAGTGAACTAAGCAATACATTATGAGACAAAGAGTGTGATTCTGTACTACAGGGGCAGCTACCTCTATCATTTACAGTATTAGGTTAATGTGGTTATTGTTAGCGTTTTAGCAATGAAATTGTTTGAGGTTTCGTCATTAAAAAGTTAAACATACTTTGTTTAATCTAAATACATGTATATGTGGAACTTCCAGCTGTACTTTGATCCATTTTCACCTGCCAGTGGCCCCTAACGAGCAGCGTGAGTGATGAAGTACAATCATTTCAGCAGCATCTCTAAAGCCCAAACCCCAGAGGTATGTGACAAATGTCCCTCTGTCACCCACTCATCCTGTGGACATGCGAGCCCGCTGGAATGGAGGAGCATCTTTTGCCCTTTTCCGCCGATGGGGAACGGCCCAGTGAGCTGAGAGGAAATTAACTCGCTAGGCCAGGTAATTAACTGAAAGTTTAGTGGCTGCCATGTATGAGGGCGGCACGGGGCCTGAGGGGACGTCTGTCAGTCCCAAAGTCACCAGCAGTAACTGCCCACAGAATGACGGCTTTGCTTGATTTAGTTAGTTGTTAATTTCTGCAGAAACCACACTGTAGCTGTAAATAATATTTTTTTCATTCATTAACATGATGTGAGGAATAATGTGTGTGGGTCTACTAGGCCTGGGCAAAAAATCAATAAGATTTAAAAATTGAGTTGGCAGGTCAAATCGATTCGTTTTTCCTGAAACTTGAGTTTAACGATTTTTTTGTTTGTTTGTTTGTTTTTTTATGGTCCATTTGTAAAGACTTTACATTTACAAGTAAGAAAAACAGAAAGGTACATTATCTCAAAAATGTGTATAATCAGGCATTCCAACAGTTCTTCGTGTACCTGAATACAAGTACAAGATTTTTGTAACATACGTTCTTCTGGACATTTTTTTTTTCTAAAGAGTCAGGAAAAAGAAACTATGTACATCCAGAGAGATGGTGATACAGAGAAGAACAATAAAAATAACAATAGAGTAAAATAAAACTAGAAAGCACTCGGAGAGCGCAGACCTCCACCAGCACCACAGTCCTCAGCAATATTGTGATTTTGACCATAAATATTTCTCCTACCTTTATTTCATAAAAATATTTAGATTCCTTGACCATGAAAACATTTCATCTGCAACTGGATTCATAATGATATCTATTCTAGTTCAGTAGTTATTCACAGAAATCACATTTTTGCCATGGCGGCCAGACGCTGATCCGGATCAACACCAAAATCGAATCAGTTCTTCCTTTTCCCATGCTGAACATTTCCTGAAAATGTCATCCAAATCCGTCCATAACTTTTTGAGTTATTTTGTTCACAGACAGACAGACGGACAAACTCTCCCGAACACAGAACTTCCTTGGCGGAGGTAATAAAGATATGAACCAAACAGACAGAAATGTTTTCTTTAAAATTCGACCCGTTTATTTCACATTCCAGCTCTACGCTCTACTGAGCTACTGAAATTATCCATGTGCAACACTTACTTTAATATTAATTTGTGTACCATCAGGTTACTTTAGGCAAGGGTTGGGCAACTTTGAGGGCCACTTCAGCTTTGCTCTCATTGCCAGTGCTGTCATTTTTCCCAATTACAATTACTTTGAATTAAAAAAAGAGGTACAAAGAAAAAGTAGGTGTAAGTAGGGATGGGAATCGAAAACCAATTCCAGTTGAGAATCGTTAACAGCTCCATCAAAGAATTGCTATCATTAATCTTTTTGCTAATCAATTCCCTTATCACTTCCATTCAATTGACAGGGTTCAGAAGCGTCAGAATTGTGGCTTAATTTTAATAACACCTACTGCACAACCTTAAGTGAGTGGAAACACCAGCAGCTTGCAGAAGCAGTTATCTATACTGTGATGTATGTTTGACATTGTTGTCACTGAAAATCAGACCATTTGCCCACATGCAAAAGTTGCTGGAATCAATAAGGGAATCGTTAAAGAATTGGATCGATTAGCAGGATCGTTAACAGCATTGGTATTGATAAGATCTTGTCAATTCCCATCCCTGGGTGTAAGTAAAATATTAATACTTAATTTAATTTGCTAAACACAGAATTCAGACCAGTTAAAGCTACTTTTTCTGAGATTTTACTGGTTATGTAAGTGCGTACTTTTTAAGAGACCCTTTTTTTATTCTGTAATGCCATGAAAGTGAAACAGAAACAGTCACGGCCAAGTACTGCCATGGTACAGCTACTTCTGTTTGATTTTTTAGTATGTTTTTTCCTGATGTTCCTTCTTTAGACGTCTTGTTTCTCTTGTCTCTTTTATTTTGAAGTCCCTTTGTTTTCCCCAGTGTATTATAGAAAATGATATATATGTATAATGATATATTAAGACTGGGAGGTTTTTCAAGTGTTAGTGGTTGTGAGGAAACTCTAGCAGCCATCTAAACTGAATATATGACCCAGAGTTAAGGCGGAATATGGGCCAACTTTGGACAAATATTATTTTCAAATGTCTTGCGACTAGGGATGTAACGATATTAAAATTTTGTATCACGGTTATTGTGACCAAAATTATCACGGTTATCATTATTATCGCGATATTGTTGCGGTGTGCTCAAAATGTTCAAAATGTACTTTAACACAAAATTGAAATCATTAACCCCTTTAATGTTATACGTTTAATAGTTCTTTTTGTCTTTTTTAATCAATAAATGTGTCTAGATATGCCATTTGAGTACATTTTTCAACCTCTCTTTAATGAGAAATAAAAGTAAACAATTCTAGCAAGTATCTTTCATTATTATGTAATAAACACTTAAACTGTGTGTAATTACAAGAAAGAAAACAACAGATTTGAACTTTAAACAGGATACTCTTTATAAACAATTGAAAATGAACAACAAATAACCTTTTTTATATACACTCACAGATTTTTGTTTGCCTGCAGCATTAGTGTCCATGTTATAGCTCGTCATTTTAGACCATATGACTTTTTTTTATTTTTTTACTGACTATAGTCCCTGTTAGCCCCCTTCATGACTCTTCTCTGGTCTCCTCCTCTCCCTGGAAGATCTCCTCAATATTTTCTTCCAGAGTACGATCGATTAAATCCATAAAGCACAAACTTTGACAGAAAAAGACGATCAAATTTAGAAATACGGCGAAAACACGGTAAAAGAACGGCAAGAATACACCCCAGAATGATACTAATGCTGTTATTTACAACATCTAGACATTATTTAGACAGAGAATACTCACAAATCTCCTGTAATTCACTCGGGTATGGCTCATTGCATCTTTTCTCTTGCTCTCTCTCTCGCCCTGTCTCGCTCTCTCTTTCTCCCTACCTCTACGGCTCGATCAGTTCATTTACTCAAGGAGTTACGGAAGTTTTAACCGTGGACGTCTTTTTCTTTTGCAGCAGCTTCATGTTTAGGCAGGGTGACTGTCTTCTATCAGTTTCCCTTTGGCATCCTTGTAAAATCCAAAATTTAACCACTCTTAAAGAGTCCGTTTCCAGAGGGAACTCTCCACTGTCTCTCCGCTGTCTCTAACTTCCGCTGAGGCCAAACAATGCAAAATGCGCATGCGCGCTTCCCATGAGGCCGTTTCATCCAGGAAGAGCCTCACAGTTCAGGCATTTCTCGGCAAAGAGCAGCATCACCGTGCGTTTTTGACGCATTGTGGTTATCAAACACGGTAAAACGGTAATTTTTATAGGACGCGGTAATGATTACCGTGGGAAATTTTACCGCGGTTTACCGTTTTACCGGTAACCGTTACATCCCTACTTGCGACAAAATACTTTCCAAGTCTACATATTTGATTTGGTATTTGTATGTTGTATGACTGCCAGCCAGCTGTTTCTTTGCAGTATGGCAGACCCAGTTGAGGTCCAGCATGTCTTAAGGTGCATTACTGCCACCTTATGAGCTGCACTGTGGGCCAGAGCAGCTTTTTTTTACAACACAGAAGATGCATGTAATGCCTCTTAATAATTCAGTTTGTTTTAAGAACATGACCTTGGCTGGATAGCTGGTTAGCTTATGTACTTAGCTGATTTCTGTTTCTGGTCTTGAAAGGAAAAGTAAAAAATTACCAATCAAATGGCTAGTTCAGGTAAAATTTTTGGGCTAAAAATCTTGCCTGTTGAAAGTGTAACATTGCAATGTGTTACAACTTGAAAGATGTTAATTAACTGAGATTTGATTGATGAATGCTAGTGCTAATGAAGCTAATGCTGTGGACATGGATGCCAGGACTGAAACAAACTGGATCAATCCATGTGACTTCAGCCATTTCATTGTCGTACAAGCATTTTGAGTCCATGCAGCTGAACATTTGTGTTATGAGGTTTGAGTTTTAGATCATTTTAGAGCCAGAATTTGTTTCTTTTCTTCATGAAAAAAGCTTATTCTTGTTTGAACACCATCTCTGCTTCTATAAGTTATCCTGCAGCAGTGTTGAGCTGTTTTTGTGGCTGTCATCAGTGTGATTGTTCTGACAGCCCCACTGTCTGCTTAAACAAAGTTAACTTAAGTGACACATCATGTCAGAACTGCTTTAGCTGACAGCAGTGGTTTCCCTCCATTACACAGCTCTCAGGATATGGTATCCATTTCCTGTGGCACAGATTTATCCTCCATCATGTTGTGTACGATGTGCTCTTGATATAACATTGTTCTTGATGAGACTCACGGATGAATGGATGGATGTGCTGATCCTAGCAGCATGAAATGATTGGCACCACTGTCATTATTTTTATGTAATTATGTCTCCATTACTAGTTCTCTGTTATAGATGTCTTTTGGTCTGTTAGATTTTCTCTATGAGATTGTGAAATCAATTTCATTCCCCTCACCGAGCTCAAACGCTTGGCTCATTTCCTTAACAAAACCTAAATTTAATTACTCTTCTATCTGGTTTTCAGCGGGCATTCACTGTGAGTTAAGCATGTAATTCAGGAAAATACTTTTAGCTGCGTTGAACCAGGGATTGTGATATTTTATATGTGGAAAGTAGAGCTAGAAAATAGGAGTAGTAAGTTTTTTAAGACGTTGTAATTTGCTTTCAAAATAAAAATAAGACAAGACTCAAGCACACTGTCTAAATTGCATCACTTTAAATCACTCCTCATCAGTTCCACCCAGTTTTCTGTACTTTTTGATGCCAAAAAATATCAAAATAATGGAGAGCTTTATTGTGAAACACAATATTAAGAAAACACCAAATTATGGCAGTCTTGGAAATGCAAAAGTAAGTACCACCCTGGTGTCCTAAACTTTGGTGAGAATAAATCCGAAACTCAAGTCAGAATGAATCAATGAGTGTGTTGAATGTTCTTAATTAACTTTGTTCATACCTTACAGGGGTGGAGCAGAGGAATGAGTCCATAAAAATTGCAAACTCCTGCACACTGCCTTTCCCAACAGCTGTTGAACAAAGCTCCCATGCAAAACAATGCAGAAATTAGAATGATATATTTGAAAATTGTTCAGTTTCTTCTACTACTTTCAAATATCATGTGTTGTTTTTAGCAGAACTAAAAAATACTGCCAAAAAGATTTAATTATTGACCTTTTTTTTTTCCCACATATCATCCATCATCTATGCCACTGTATCAGCGAGAAGAAGGGGACCTTCTCAGCTCTCATTAGGTGAGAGCTGGGGTACAATCTGGACTAGTAATCAATCACAGGGCTCACATGTAGAGGTAGAGGTAGAAGCTTTTTAATATTCATGAGGAAAGTGGTCTATGATTCCTGCTCCTGCGATCATGTGCATATCATGTGGACGTGATGTCTCACAGCGAGCCAATCAGAAGACGAATATCAAAGAGCTTCCGTAACCACAAAAACTTGTCTGAATTGTGCATCATGGCTTCTGCTAGTGACCAACCGGAGCTTGGAGACCCTCCCCCGTCGCTGAAATCTCCTGTTTTGGAACACTTTGGCTTCCTGGTGAAATGTTGCAACGGAGAAAGACACAGGGATAAAACAAAGGCGGTGTGCCGATACTGTTCAACTGAGGTCGGGTATTTTCCGACAGCACGTCAAACATACTAACTCACCTGAAACAGCACCACTCAAGTGTAAAGATTCCCGCAGTAAGGAAAAAAAATACTGTCGTGCAAATGCAACTGCCGTCTGTATTTAGTTAGTTAGTTAGTTTAGTTTATTTGTCCCCGTAGGGAAATAAGGGTGTGGCAGGGATCACAGACATTTGGCAACAAAATCAGTAGAAAAACATGAAAAAAAAAACAATGCATTCACAAAGAGGAGAAAAAAAGCAAAGGAAGCCATGTGGTTATGGACAGGCAGGCTGGTCTCGACCGGCTAGACCTAATTTAACTGTTCCTTATTGTTCGTTTAAAAATGTAATCACTTGTGGAACAAGAGAAAACTTGGATCTGTTTTTGGTGTAAGCCGCCTAGAGGGCAACAGTGTAAATGAAGGGGCAAGTGGGTGCCTCTGATCATTTTCACTCTCCCTGACAATTCAGATCAGGCCAAAGTGCTAAAGCCATCCATCTGCATTTTTATAGCTTAGGATCTAAGACCATATTCAGTTGTGGAAAATGCTGGTTTTAAACACATGCTGAAGGTGATTGAGCCCCAGTATAAAGTATCCAGTCTTCCACATTTAAGCCAGGAATTTAAAAAGAAACTCATTATTTTTATTTCATACATTTGTTGCTTATTTATTTCATTTAACTTATTAGTATTACCAAGCAGTACTTTGAATATATTTTGGTTTTCAGCTTGTATAATGACAAATTTTTGGTTTAATAAACGTACTAAATAAGCAAATAGTTTTGCATTCTTCCCATACTGTACCGAAAATGTACCAAACCGTGACCCCAAAAACTGAGGTACGTACCAAACCGTGATTTTTGTGTACGTTACAGCCCTAGTTTTAATTAATATCTTTTTATAACAAACTTGAAATCGTGTTTTATTTCTTCTGACAGAGTTGAAGATCTCTTACCTCGTGAGTGTGAGAGGAGCTGTGAAAAATGCAGTATGTTAGGAGCAGAAATTTAAATTAGATGTAACCCTGAGGGAACCTCTTAAGTGTTATTAACAAGAGATCCTAGAGGCTGCATGTGATGAAATGTTCCTACTTTCTAGGTTGTGGTGAAGCAAACTCTCTCTGTTGTCTTAACTATCTGATGCAATGCACTGAATTACTTCTCCCAGAATATAAAAGGCTTTCTAACACCACGTAGGCTCGGATGATTAGCTGTCTTCATTAGAAGGGCGGGGGTCCAAAGTGTAAACCTGTTTCACTCTGAAGACTTGGGTCATCACGGTCAAAAGACTTGTGGGAGTTGAATGGAAAGTAATCATTAAATGTAGGTCATTAGTTTGAAGCATCCAGAGAGAATCCGTGGACTTGGTCAGTTGAAATGTTGAAATAAATTTCAGCTGCTGAAATAACTACCACACCTACTAAAGCCCACACAAACACAAACTCCACAATCCTTGACAAACTGCAGTGATCCCAGCCTGTTGTATTATTCAGGAGCAGTGAGGAAATGGGCAATGGCATGTTAAAATAGAACAACAGCAGTTTATCTTTCCAATGTCTGCTTAAATATTTAATATACCTCTGAGAGTCACTGAAGAATGCATGCCATAACAATGGGATCAACAGCACCAACCCTTGTAGAGTGTGAGGGGATGATGGAGGTACTCCAACACAGCAGTTAAAAGCGGGGAAATATGTCAACCCTTTTTCTATTACAGATTTTGCTTTCACAAACTTTTCTGATGGCATTTGCTTTTTCTCTGTTGTTTTATTTTATTGTGTAATAGAGAACCAACTTGTCGGGCTAAGTTTCATTGACATGAGATGAAGGACAAGATTTGAAATGTATTAACAATCTACAAAAAGTTTACCATTATATACTAGTGTCAATTTGACAGCACTTTTTAATTTAGTTTTAGATATAGTCTTCTGCCTAAAATATCTTTTAGTTTTAGACATAATTTAGTAATCTAAATTGTAATTTTAGTCTAGTTTTAGTTAATGAATTTTAAACTATTTTAGTTGATGAACTCTACTGTGTATTTATTCCAATAAAATGTGAAGTGTAAAGCATAATACATATGTTTCATCAAATAACCCTTTATTTAATGCTAGTAAAGTTTGAAAGTAGAAATGAACAGAAACAAATTCAACTTTTGTGTGAGATTTAGGCTACTTGGCAGAGCATCTCAGTTACAATACCAGAACTGACAACAAACAGTGAACCTGCTCTACAGGAATATATCAGTTCATAAAGAGAGCAGCTCTGATTGGATGTCCCTCTTAACTCATCCAACCTTTCCACATAACCAAAGTAGCTGTGATTGGATATATCCCTAACTTGTCTCTACTTTTTATATGACCAAATTAGGTCTGATTGGATTTAAGTCTCTGTCTTAGCGCAGTTTTTATTTGTTGAGGAATATGTCAATTACTTACATTTTTTTAGTTGCTGTCTATTTTTCGTCAGGGTATAAAGGGTTGTTGACAAAAACTATGACAAAAATAAGTAGTCAACAAAGTACACTGTCATTTATGCTGAAGTTGAACTAATGCAGTGGATCAGCTGTGGATGTTGCTCACTGTAATGTCTTTCTGCTTTCATGATGATGGAAAACATTTTCATATTAACTCTAACTGTGTTAATATGATATGATTATTTATGGTCAACATTTGGTTACCCTTGTAAAACTTGGCAGATCTGTGTAATATTGCAGATGCAGTGTCTAAACTTAATGCATTCACTTGCACATGGTTGCATGAGTGGGCTCTGTCTTTTCATTTTCTGTTTGTGTCCCTGAGATTGCCAAGCCAAAATAACTGCACACACGCACGCACACAAACAAACACAAACCACACACACTTACACACCCACACAGACATGCACACAGTGCTTGTAGGCCTGACCAGCCTACAGGGCACCAATTATCCAGCTCTACTTCAGTGAGTTTCATGCTCTCTCCACAGTCTCCTTCAGCCTCACAGCGAGTCAAACTGCACAAACCAGGGCTTTGAATAATACGTTGCTCCTTCTTGCTGCCATCACTCACTGTGTTTTAGTTCTTAGTCAGCGCTTAGAAGACATTTACAACTTTAATCACATTAAAACATTAATTATAGCACTTTAATAGACAACTTTTGCTCCTTTAAATGGATTTTTCATTTCCTATGCATGGTCTTAAGTGACAGTTAATGTGAGGTTCAGATACATACTTATGCTAAATTGACTTACAGAGGAATGTAACTGAAGATGGAGCCATTTGATTTGCATAAGTATACATAAAAGAACATTATATAAGTGCATTGAAGGAGTTTTCAGTGAAAACTTGGGGAATCGTTCCTCTGAAAGCAGCATCTTTAAGATAAATGTGCTTACAGTGATGTGTAAAGAGTCAGTGTGGCCTTCTCTGCTGGCCAAGGTAAAGATGGATGATAACTTATATCCATTTCTTTTTCATGTGTAATGCACCATTGTTTTTGTCAGTGCAGTTTCTTAATTTAGTAGCCCCTGGTCTGCTTCTAGCACAGCATGATTAATTTACAACGTTCATCAAATCAGAATTCACCCCTGTGCTGCTGCCCCGGGACCGTTTTGATTTCCTCTCCAGCTGAATTGGTAACAATGGTTTTTATTACTGTAGGATTGACCGCCCAGCCTTTGAGTTTTCAGATGTCTCGTTGACATGCCAGGGCCAGCTAGCTAGACATTTAAAGTGTCCTGATTGGTCAGTAGCGTTTTGTGCTTTTTAGATTTTATGGATCCAGTGCTCAATGGTTCCTATTCTGACCCCATGTCATCTGTAACATACATTATGATGACTGTGGAATAAAAATCTGCCTGCTGTTTTTTGTCAATAATAGTGTCAGGAAGTGTCCTATAAGTGAATTAGTTTAAACTTTTTTCATTAGAAATAAAAGTAAACAATTCTGACAAGTATTTTTCATTAGTTTGTTATAAATGCTTAAACTGTGTTACAAGAATAGAAAAAAAAAACAAAATTGTACTTTAAACAGGTTTCTCTTCATAAAAATTGTAAATGAACATGTTCCAAGTTTTGAGACAGACAAAAATAGATTTAACTATTTTACATACACTCACACATAGTGAGTGTCCATGTGTCCATGTTACAGATCGTTATATTAGACCATTGAATGAGAAGGTGTGTCCAAACTTTTGGCCTGTACTGTACATTGTTGATTTGTGTGGACATAGTCTTTTAAGTCAGAAGTCTCTTGGGCAGTTGAGATGTCAACTAAAAGTTCTTTGTTGTTTCAACAGCTTGTGTAATCTTTTGTCAAACCAACATGGAATATGATGTCCTAGTAACAAAAGGGAAAACTTATATTTTATGTGTGCCTCACAGTAAGAAGGTTTTGGTTTGATCCAGAGGAAGGTCAGGTTCTGTTTGGAGTTTGCATGTTCTTGTGTTTTCATGGGTTCTCTCCATGGATGTATCATAAGAACTGGATAGCGTGGCTCCGCCTTCCACCATGTAACGGTTTTGAAGCCATAATATCCCCCGTCAGGGCGCCGTCATTGTGCAGCCAGTAGAGAATCTGGACCATATCTGGACGCAGCTGTCGTAAACTGTCGCAAAACTCTGCAGCATACACCGTACACAATCATTGTGAAACTGCCGTAACCGGGGTTATTTTTTAAACTCTAATAACTGATGAAAAATAAACTTTTCAGAAAAAAGAGGACTTGGAAAAAACGCAGCCCAATAATACTTTCATATCACCACAGCATACAGATGGGGGAAATACTTCTACGTGATGTATTAATTTTTTCAAGTTTCACTACGGCCAGTTCAGATGAATGGGGAGACGGAGAGTTGACCTAAACTGCAACCAGTCACCAGGGGGAGCAGTTTCTGTGGCGTGTTCAAAAGCCCAGCGACATGACGTCCATGTTTTTTACAGTCCATGGTTCTCTCTGAGCACTCCGTTTTCCTCCCACAGACCAAAACATGCTTGTTAGGTTGATTTGTGACTCTAACGTGGCCTTTAGCATGAGTGTGAGCGTGACTGATGGTCTGTCTCTCCATGTGGGATAGGTTCAGGGTGTACCCGCCTCTCGCCCAATGTCAGCTGGGATAGGCTCCAGCCAGTTTATTGATCTGAATAAGAGAGACAAGACACTCCGGCCTCTCCGGCCCTGACTGACAGCCAAGGCTCTCATGACTGACAACCAGAGTTTTCCCTCAGCGTGTTGGTGCTCCAGTCAAACACTGTAAAGATGTAATTCTGCACATCTGAAGTGGTATTGACTCGGAGCTCTGCCTCTCATGCCCGTGCTCTTTCTGTGAGACGCTGTTAGCCTCAGCCCATACTCTGACTTGACTCCATAAATATCCTGCATTGTGTTTCCTCTTGTTGGATGTGCTGTGGGCTCTCATCATCTCTGCATTATGCATTCAGATCTCGCCCTCGTGCTCCCACAGTTGCACATAACAGCACTGCAGCTACCCGAGGGACGTCAAGACAAGTAGCTCTCCTGCCAGGCTTCCTTGCTCACTGACTGACTGACTGACTGCTAGCTAAACGGAAGGTCACTGATCCACCATGCACCTCCACCGGCTCTCCTGCCTAGCCGGCCTGAATAATTTATGTGGCAGATTTTTAGGAGATCTGAGGGAACAGCCATGTGAAATTACCTTGCATTGATCGTGAAAGTTGAGAGACAGGGATGAGAGGAGGGGGCAGCCGATCAAAGAGGATTGAGAGATCAGGAGCACTGAAGAGAGCAGCACCATGAGTTTGCCTGCTTGATTCAGACGTCAATATGAACTTCATTACTGGTACAGGTTACATAAAGATGCCTGATGTTTATTCTATGAGATTTCTCTCTTTTAGCACTTGAATAAGATCATTTTGATCACAGTTTATTATAACTACACATTCTCGATTATTGATAAAGCATGAAAGTACAAAATATCTTATTGATTATAAAATGTTATTTCATGTAAAACAAAAAGCTAAACACTTAAAGGTGCTAAGAGGAGAATCTATTTCCGGTGACATAAAGACTCTGCTACCCATGAGCATGCACGGCGACTGTCATAAAGACGTGACCCAAGCCAAAGAGTGTGTTTGTTGTGATGCTAAATGCAGCTCGGACCTTCCTCAGAACTCTGAAGAAGGTCCGGGCTTCTTTTCTCAACAACTTACAGAATGCAAAGCGACGAGGTAATGTATCTCTTTCTAGTTACGTAGCGGTAGTTTTTGATGTGTGACAACAAGCAGTTTTTGGAAAACTTAGTATGGTAGTTTTGTAGCCAGCTATATATTGCTACTTACAGCCCGGTGCTCTAAGACGTGTCTGAATCATATAAATCTGCTCTAGTTTTAATTGTCTTGTTCCCGAAGCTGAGTATCCAGGCCAGCCCTGTCCGACCTGACCACGAAGCTAAGAAATAGCATCTATAGATAACCTATTTTGATGCTACAAAACTCATCTTAAAGTGTGTATTTCGATCAGGCATATATCTAAAAGTGAGACTAATTACTTAGAAACTCCTCATAGCATCTTTAACTGATGAATTAGTTCAGAGTCAGGATCAGTCATCTATGTAAGTAATGGAAGATCCTCAATTAAATGATAAGACAATACTATCAACTTCATCTTAAGTAGTTTAGTTATTTTCATATTTGAGCTATGTGAAGCATAGAAGAAACATAGAAGGGATGCATGATATTGGATTTTCTTTTGCAAAGCGACGAGGTAATGTATCTCTTTCTAGTTACGGTAGTTAGCCGTAGTTTTTGATGTGTGACAACAAGCAATTTTCGGAAAACTTAGTATCATAGTTTTGTAGCAGGCTGTCCGACCCGACCACTTAGCTAAGGAATAGCATTTATAGATAACCTATTTTGATGCTATAAAACTCATCTTAAAGTGTGTATTTGGATCAGGCATATATCTAAAAGTGAGACTTTATTGTAATTACATAGAAACTCCTCATAGCATCTTTAAATTGGTTAGAGTGCATCTGACATTTTTTCTTAGTGCTCCTGTGCACCCAAGAAATATTGTTAGGTGCACTCTCACAAATTTTGGGTGCATGTGTGCCCAAAATGGTTGCACCCTGGAGTTCCGAACGTGTTTACAGTGGTGACATATGAAACCTCACTGGAGAGAGGACGTCCACATTGAACACTTGATTATTCACACCCTTCTCTACTTAGTGTATGTTTTGAAGTGTTTCTAGTTCTTTATATTTCAGCAACTTTGATTAAAACAACAGAAGCAGTCCTATTTCAATGAGAGAAATGTCAAAAATGCCCTGAATTCCCATCGTAGGACTCAGAAGAGAGTTCATGATAGGAGTTTGTCGACAGTGATATATTCAGTGTGGGAGCATGATCTCCCAAGCCAATCTTCCTCACCTCTTTGTGGGCAAATTTAGAGCTTTCCACTGGAGCCCTGGTGAACAGAGGTAGAATTTAAGGGAGCTTAGGTCCCACATTATTCTGGAGTAATCACATTATCTTCATACTCCTGCTCTGACCCTCATAGAAACCCCTTCCCCCACATCACTCACATCCTGTAAAATCCAATTTTGGTTTTAACGCCCTGCCCATAACTAAATCAACAAACCTGGTCTGATGAGCCGTATGTTTTCACACTTTTTAACTCTCCTTGAAGAGGTCACAGCTGCTGGGAAGCTCTCACTGAGGGGGTTTCACTCCACGTTCATGAAGTCCACCGTAAAGGGATTCTCTGGATTCTGTGACATGGTGGATGTGTGTTATCAGGATTGCTCCTCACATGACAGCAGTTTGTAATCTTGTGACCTGTGTGAGTGTGTATGTGTGAGCGTGTCTTGTGCTTGAGCCAGGTCCTGAGACTGAGGACAGACTCCCCTTTCAACAAGAATCCATATTATTTCCACCTCTTTTGTTCTGTCTCTCCCTGGCCAACAGAGATCCGAGATGTACTTTTCTGAGTTTGTGCTCTGAATCACAAGTGACATTACTGCAGACTGGCAGGAAAAATGATGCAGTGAGACAAAAGCATGTCTGAAACCGATCTGGATGTCTTCGAGGTCCCGGAGTAATAAACTCAGGAGCCGGGGGCCCCACCCTTCATTCAGCAGGGTGGTGACAGGGTTGTATCAACATGTGTTTGTTATGAAAAAATAATCAGGAACACATCTGGAATGAGTCAACCCCAAGGTTATTTCACATTGTGAGGGCCCTGTTTTAATTTGGAGCTTATTTAGGTGAGGCATATTTATGTTCCTGAACTCCAACAACACTTTTCAAAACTCTTGGGACATAATGTCTGCACCATTTGTTCCAAACTTTTCCCCCCAGTGCTTGTCTGCTATAAAAAGCTGAGTCTGCCCACACAGAAATATGCTCTTAAAAACTGAGAAGAATTTGAACTGGTTTGTTTGGTTAAATCCACCAGGACAGGCCTCCATAACAATCTAGTGTGTGTTTCAATTTGATTTCAGACAGTAAGTGGAAGTTTTACTCAACTATTTTTTTTCCCCTACTGTTTGTGCCGTGGGTTCAGAAAATAGTATTTTTAATATACAAAACCCATGCCCCAAGTTACCCATGCCTTGGGCACTAATACACCCCATACCATCACAGATGCTGGCTTTTGAACTTTGCGCCTATAACAGTCCGGATGGCTCTTTTCCTCTTTGGTCCGGAGGACACGACGACCACAGTTTCCAAAAACAATCTGAAATGTGGACTCGTCAGACCACAGAACACTTTTCCACTTTGCATCAGTCCATCTTAGATGAGCTCGGGCCCAGCGAGGCCGGCGGTGTTTCTGGGTGTTGTTGATAAATGGCTTTGGCTTTGCATAGTAGAGTTTTAACTTGCACTTACAGATGTAGACGAACTGTAGTTACTGACAGTGGTTTTCTGAAGTGTTCCTGAGCTCATGTGGTGATATCCTTTACACAGTGATGCCAGGTTTTGATGCAGTACCGCCTGAGGGATCTAAGGTCACAGGCATTCAATGTTGGTTTTCGGCCTTGCCGCTTACGTGCAGTAATTTCTCCAGATTCTCTGAACCTTTTGATGATATTACGGACCGTAGATGATGAAATCCCTAAATTCCTTGCAATAGCTGGTTGAGAAATGTTGTTCTTAAACTGTTGGACAATTTGCTCACACATTTGTTCACAAAGTGGTGACCCTCGCCCCATCCTTGTTTGTGAATGACTGAGCGTTTCAGGGAAGCTGCTGTTATACCCAATCATGGCACCCACCTGTTCCCAATTAGCCTGTCCACCTGTGGGATGTTCCAAATAAGTGTTTGATGAGCATTCCTCAACTTTCTCAGTCTTTTTTGCCACTTGTGCCAGCTTTTTTGAAACATGTTGCAGGCATCAAATTCCAAATGAGCTAATATTTGCAAAAAATAACAAAGTTTACCAGTTTGAACATTAAGTATCTTGTCTTTGCTGTGTATTCAATTGAATATAAGTTGAAAGGGATTTGCAAATCATTGTATTCTGTTTTTATTTATGATTTACACAATGTGCCAACTTCACTGGTTTTGGGTTTTGTATCATGAAAAAACTTATATAGTCATTACATAACTTCTTTAGACTTTTGGAGTTTTTAGGCCAGGTCTAATGGCTCATTGTTTAAGGGCCCATGGCACACACGGGGCTGGAAATGAAAAGGGCACCTTAATTATATATAAGAGTGTTCAAGGCATAGCATGAATCAAGCCAATCTGAATGCCGGCTCTTTTTCCCCTTCATCAGTGTGCGTGCCAGGCCTTTATTACTTTAACAGCAGATTTCGGGCACTCCAGATTTAATATTTAAATTCCCTTGCTTGCTTTGTGCCTCTAAACTAATGGTTTTTACTGTTTCTGTGGGGCTCACCATTTAATTTTCAGAGTTGTTCTTCATGCCCTTCTTGACCACTCATGTAAAGTCAAAAGCACAGATGGCCAGGTTAAAATGTATTAATCAAGAATGTAAATTAATTTCCTTACAACTTTCAAAGGAAACATAGAAATGAGGAGCATTTATTAACCCTTTATACACCAACATATGCCTTCTTTAAATGGTATTACACATTAATTAGTTCTATCATTAATCATTTTAATACTAGCATTAACCCTATTTTGAAAAAGTTAAACAACAGAGAGGGAACTTTATCTCTTAAGCTTGTTTCTTTTAAAACTCAAAAGACTTTACACGTCCAAAGACAAATCCTTAAGATCCATCAAAAAAGGTGCTTCACTCTGAAGTACAAAAGAATTGTTAGAAGCCTGTTGGACAACAGCAGACATTGATTTTTAGAGAACATCTTTGGGCATTTCATGGCTTTACTGATAGAGGAGAGAGATGGAGGATACTCCCGTGAAAGGTGGTGAGGGAGAGCAAAGTAGACTTTCTGCAAATGCTCCTTAGACAGGATTCTGGGCAGAAGCACATGTGTGTCATGCGTGGTTGCTTACCACTCTGCCAAACCAGCACCCCACATTTAGTTTAATACCAGGCCCAGCTTGGACCAGGTATATAGCCTCTCAGTTGAGAATGTTTGATAGGCAATAAAGGTTGCCTTGACCCTCATTTGGCCAAGCATTTGCACAGGTTACTGCACCCCTGCACCTTCGATAAAAGGAAGTTTGCAGGTTCGAGCCCAGCTCCTGCTGTTACATGTCAAGACCGAAAACAACCTGTGCTAAATTGCATGTGCAAACATAAAAAGGCATGTGCTAGTAGAGGACGTGTTGCAGGTAATATACTATGATTGTTTTCCCAATTGATATCAGATAAAAGTGGTATGGAGCGTCCTCTTTAAAGGAGGATTTTGCATGCGCCACTGGCTGTCACCATGGAGAGTTTGGGAGAGCAGAGGCCGTAAGTGAAACACAGAGTTTGGAGCAATGGAGTTGGAGACAAATGAACACACTTGTGGGAATCTTTTTTTGCTGTCTGTCAAGATTGTCACTTTTCTCTTATGTCATATGTTTATCCGTCATTTGTTGTCATGCTGTCAGTGTGTGGAGAGTGTGATGCAGTCAGTTTTGTGTGACAAGCAGAGTGATTATGGCTTTGGAAGTTTTTAATATTATAATATGTTAAATGACCTCCTCAACGATGTTCAGTGCAAAACAGAGAGGTTCTACTTTGCTTGTGTCTGCATTGCACACTGGATCGTCCCCATTTTTCCAGTCCTTCATAATGACAGACAGTCTCCAAATTTTTCAGTCAATGATGGAAAATATTTGATTAATGAGACCCCTGTTTCTCACCACAATGACATCAGCCCTCTGTGCAGAATGCTGTGCTTTATTTTGCACCTGCCTTTTGTGCTGAATTTAGACAAAAAAACACTGAGCACAATCAGTTGCAAGTTTGATAAATCACATTGTGGCTAAATGATCACATTTCCCTCTCCTCTTCCCAGTATTTTGGGCATTCTGATCATCTTCATGTATTCTGCTTATTCATGAGGGCATATAAATGGACTGCGCTTGCTATTTTGCTCATTTGACAGATGCAATCCCCGCTGCATCCTGTTCACAGATCAGCTTTGTGCGCACTATCAAGTTTGCACATGTTTTTATACATGCAAACATTTAGTAGATCAGGCCCTTAAGTGTTCTTGGGCAAAAGACATTTGACCCCTTAGGTGGTCCCATTGCTGCCTCATATTATGAATATATTATGAAAACTTCACGTTTAAGCTGCCAAGATTGCTCAGGTTTATTTTTACTATTGCTCTTTTCACTCAAAATTAGATATAAATAAGCTCTAAACATTTATTTAATTGTTTATCTCACTGCAGTCCGTGTCTTTATTCTATAATATGCGTATAAACATATTAAATTAATAAACAACAAATTAAATGTTTAATTTCCCCTGCAGCATACTATCCCTTGATTGTTTGTGTGCTTTTTGCTTGACTTGGAGAGTTACACATGCTTTAGAGGCATTGAAGGGAGACACTTCGGGATAAACAGAGGCACACTATCTCTCAGCCCTTTATCCCATTAAAAATGTATCAACAGATGCCCTTATATTTAATTTACACTATTGTGCATTTATGTTGAACGACCTCAGTGAGCATGTGTTTTCATCCTGCGGATGTGTTTCCATACTTTTAATGTGTCCTGAATAGCAGGAACACTCTGTGCCACAGAGTTAAAGCTTTTGACTGGGTCTTTTGAGTTTCAAGTGCAGTTTTCTGTGTTAAGATAAGACCATTAAACAATCAAAATTTATGTAGCACATTTCATGCAAAACGGTGCTGTACAAACAGACAGACAAAATTAAGTAAGATAAAAGGAAGTATGACCCAAACCCACTCCACCAATCCCCAAACCCATCTGCCCCACAATCCATACACACAGTATTGGTAAAATGCATCATAAATAAAGATAATAGCAAAATAGGGACTGTTGTACCCGGTACACAGAGGAAACAGCATCTTAAGGTTTAAAATAAGTAAACACTGGAGTTTAGATATAAGTGCAAAATCAGGTATTCAAATATTCAATTGAAAAAAATAAAAAAAATAATAATATTGAAAGGATGTTGTCATAATAATTCAGGTAAAGTCAGACTATAAAGTACTGGGACGATTCACTTTTATTCCGATAAGATTTTTTTATGATTTTTTAGGTGCCGATATGATTTAAATTGCAATTCTACGATATTGCCGATTTTTGCAATCTTTAGTTAGCTTTTTTAACACCAGTGAAAAAGATGAACAATGATGATGCCTCCAGACTATATCGGGAAAAATACACATCACATGTGAGTCTGTTTTTAGGATTTATTCAGCAATATATTTTAACCAGCTGTTTCTACTCTCTCTCTTTAAAAGCCTGAAACGCATTTAAAAGTGGCTTATTAACCCTTTAGGCACCAGAGTTTTTTCAAGAAAATATTCAATTAAGCTGTCAAGATTTGAAAAGACTATAGTTTTCAAAGTGGTTAGTTATTTACCCATCATCATCACTGTAATTTACGGGCCTAGCATGAACGCTTCTGCTGCCTTCACTGTGCTTTTTACCCCTGGCTTCTCCCTTGTCCACCCAGAGCTCTGCGGTGTTTCTCATTCCCGCTAACATGTCACTTTTCGCGGTGTTTTTAGCTTGCCTGCATCCCAGACCACGTCCCCTCCTCGACAATTGTCGATGACTTCAACCCCGGTCACGGAGAAGCAAAGCATCGGCCTTGGTATGTGCTGCTTGGGGACTGTAATGGTGCGCGGATCCGCTCCCGCTGCGCTCACACGCGCCGCCATTTTTGTCCTCACTGGACGACTGACCATCATCCTCAGAGAGTAAATATTCCTCAGATTCAGAGTCAGCCATTCCTAGAGAAAGTACTCTTTGCATTGTGAGTACTCTTACTCACTCTCTATCACTCTGTGCGTTAGGGCTGGGACGATTCACTTTTCTCCCGATACGATTTATTGCGATTTTTTTAGGTGCCGACACGATTTAAATTGCAATTCTGCGATACTGCCGATTTTTGCAATCTTTAGTTAGCTTTTTTAAAACCAGTGAAAAAGATGAACAATGATGATGCCTACAGACTATATCAGGAAAAATACACATCACATGTGAGTCTGTTTTTAGGATTTATTCAGCAATATATTTTAACCAGCTGTTTATGCTCCCTCTCTTCAAAAGCCTGGATTGCATATAAAAAGTAGCTTATTATCCCTTCAGGCAACAGAGTTTTTCCAAGGAATATTCAATTTTGCTATCAAGATTTAAAAAGGCTATAGTTTCAAAGTGGTTAGTTTTCCCAGCCATCATCATCACTGTAATTTACGGGCCGAGCATGAACGCCTCTGCTGCCTGCACTGTTTACTCCCGGCTTCTCCCTCGTCTGACCAGAGCTCCGCGGTCTTTCTCATTCTCCGCTAACACCGTCACTTTTCGCGGTGTTTTGAGCTTCCCTGCATCCCAGACTATGTGCACTATTCGGTAGTCGCCGGCCATGGAGAGGAAAAGCTCTCGGTATGTCCTGCTCCGGGACTGTAATGGCGCGCGGAGCCGCTCCCGCTGCGCACACTCGCTGCCAGTTTGGTTCTCACTGGACGACTGACCGTCATCCTCAGAGAGTAAATATTCCTCAGATTCAGAGTCAGGCAGTACTTGACAAAGTACTCTTGGCATCGTGAGTACTCTCTATCACTCTCTGTCTCTCCAGTGTGTGTGTTTTAAAATAAATATACGCCAAAACTTTGAATAGAAACCTGTCACCTGTCCACTATCTGCTGGTGAAAAGTAGTAAATCTACTCAGCACTATTTTAACAGCTATGGCCTATTTTATCCAGCAATGTCGCTTAACTCAGTTTGCCGACTTTAGTGCCCTTAGAGTGTGAGTGTGCGTGTGTCTGTAGGGGGGGAATATCGATTTTTGAATAAAAATATTGATTTTAAAATCGGCAGACAAAAAATCGCGATACTTAGGTGTATCGATTTTTTCTCCCACTCCTACTGTGCGTCTCTCTCTTTCTCTCTCTCCCTCTCTCTCTCTGCTCTGCTCTACAGCCTCTTCAGCAACACTTGCTTCCCTCAGTCTGGTGTGTTTTTCAAAATAAATATATACCAAAACTTTGAATAGAAACCTGTCACCTGTTAACTATCTACTGGTGAAAAGTAGTAACACTATTCAGCAATATTTAAACAGCTATGGCCTGTTTTATTCAGCAATGTCGCTTGCTGCAATTTTGCGACTTTAGCGGCTAAAGAGTTTTGGGGGGGGGGATTTTTGAACAAAAAAATTGATTTAAAAATCGTCAGGCCAAAAATCCTGATACTTAAGTGAATCGATTTTTTTCTCCCACTCCTACTTTGAAGGTAGGTCTTGAGTTTGTTAAAAAAAAACATTAACAAGACCAAAGCGAGCACAGGACATCAAAAATGAGAACTGTCAGAGAGAAAACAGGAATGACACCCGCGCTGCTGCCAAAACCCTTCGGTCCAGCAGTACAGTAGAGCCCTAAGGCATGTTTGCCAACAAAATGAGGCATCCTGGAGCTGGGCTTGTGTTTCAGCCTGAGGGTCTCCAAATGTGAGCACTTCAGAGACACACATTTAGCTTTTATCCAATTATAAAAGGGGTGTAACCAAATGTTAATTTAAAATAATTTGTCAAGCAGAGGTGTGAGCATGTTGAGTTGTAAGGATAGATTTTAAAATTTATGAATGTATCCAATCAGAGACTGCAGCGATGATATAGCACTTCTGTATTGATTTATCAGAGCAGGTTCAGACAGAGTACTGCATTAGAATGCATCATCTAAACAGCCTCATTCCTCCTCCATACTCTTTCTATGTGACTGTTTGTGTTAGCGTGTAAGCAGGATGGAAGATGTGACCATGTGTTTCCCGCTCCCTAACCAGTCTATGAGCTTTGAGTTAGCCGTGAAATCAATTCCACCACACACACCTCGACCTCCAAATGAAAATCCCCTCCAGCCCACTGCTGCATCCCCCAGCTCCTTAAAGAGGCTTTAAATCTGTGCCCTGCTGCCTCATACCCCTCCCCATATGAAGATAAACAGAGTGAGAGAAGGGGCGGAGATCTTAGTGAAGGTGGCTACTGGAATCTTTAACAGAACTGTGCGGTCACAAGAGCGTTATGAATCTTTAATGAGAGATGTTAGAGCGCCAAGGAGAGGAAATGTGCTGAAAACATGATTATGGGCTCATGGGGAGGAGACCGATGGGGGAGACAGAAAAAGGAAGACATCAGGAGCAGGGATAAAAGATTTGTTCTGAAGGGCAAAAGAGGGAGCAGTTTTAAAGATGGGAAGGCTATTTTCAGGTTCAGACTCAACCAAGTTTGGTCCAGATGTGCTCATGGAGTTTTGGAGCAGGTGTGTGTGTTTTTGAAAAGCTTTGGGTTGACTGCATTTGATTTGAAAGCGTAGAGAAGCTTTACTTAGGAGGTAATCCACACAGGAGTTTTTGGGACATTGTAAATGTGGCAGACTGGATGCATGTTGACTCAAGCATGTGAGCTCCAGCCCAGTTTTTGAGTTGGAGAAAAGACACTGCAGGAAAAGTACTTGGCAAGTTCAATTAAAAGGGAGATGACTCAGTGTTCATTTTACACAGTCTAAAATAAGCCATTTGTTTGATGATCACTTTACTGGGTACGCCTCGCTAAAATTTGGTACAACCCCTTCTGCCTTTTAAGCTGGGTACACATAAAGTTTATCGGGCAGTTTCTGTCCCCACTTTTCCCCATCCGACCATGGACTGAAAACTGCAGATTATCTTCTGTGTTATAAGAATGTCCTATAAGATTATCCTGCAGTCTGAGGTTCACACATTCATCACAGACCAATCCACATCAAGCAGGGTTGCCTTCTATAATGTAGCATACATAGCGGCTAATGTAGCTGCTAATGGCTAGCAACAGTTCATGGATGTTAGCCATAGCGGCTAACTTAGCAGCTAACAGCAGTTAATGACCGTTAGCCATTAGCCCCCATTTAGCTGCTAACAGCTAACGGCCTTTTATTATCGTCTTACACTAAATTATACCACACAGATGATTCATTTAACACTTATATGTGACATGAACCTCGTCAAAGACAATCCCTACAAGTAAACTTCTGAGGAGGGCAGATTTCGCCAAGTTTCATTGAGTAGCCATGAGGACAATAGGCTAATCAGCATGTCGGTGCTCAACGTCACGTCTGCATTCTGCAGCTCCTGCCTCTCTTCCCTGATTGGGCCGTTAAGAATTCAGCTGAGTGAATTCGTTGGACAACGGAGGCTGGCAAGATGGACCTGCAGGATTTCAGAATCAGGCAGGTCTGTCTTCTCTGCAAGGCTACAGAAATGGAGGATCAGCTCACGTTTTCACACAATCTCCAGGATTTTCCTTTAATTTAGTTAGGGTTAGGGTTAGGGTTAGGGTTAGATCCAGATTTTCAAAATAGTCAAAAATAGTTCCAACACCACTATCAGTCCCTCTTCTCGTAGGTCTCCTCCCAAGTTGCGTGTTGTGTTTTCTGGTTGTTGCCATAGACATATATGTTTATGCTTGCTGCTATGTTTCTTCTTCTTTGTTTTAGTTAGATCACATTTGATCATGCAAGATTTCTGGTTTGGAGGACTAGATTTTGGATCGACGGTGGGACAGAATGTTACGTGTGTGATGTGCCGTGTAAAAGTTAAGACACAGTACCATCAAAACTTTTCAATGACTGATTTTTTTATCTGCATGTGTGGGGTCTATAACAGATAAACTCTTCAGATTTGGAAAGTCCTTATGTTTGCACCCTGCTTTAGGCAAATGCTGGAACAGTCCTCAGAGAATATGGTCCATATTGACATAATAGCATCAGCTGCACCACAGCCTAATGGTGCTCCACTGGATTAAGATCTAGCGATTGTGGAGGCAGCTGAGATACAGTGAACTCACTGGCTGTGTCCGAAATGGCATACTAACATCCTACTCATACTAAGTGTGACGTCAAAATGAGTATACACTGTAGTTCTTTGATGCTTTTGTAAATAGGCTCTTGTTTCGGAGCTGACCGGAAGCTTCTTCGATAGCATAATGGCGCGCATAGCGAAATGTCCGAAATGCCGAAATGAAATTTGTATCTGTGCATTTTATGGCTCAAATGACCACATTTTGGTATTCTACGGGGTGACTTTCTTGCCTAAAATGCTCTCTGAACTTTCAAATGTGGCGAATCAACAGAGATATTTGATAGCCTAGCATGCTTCTGATTTTTGTTGTCGGAGGTTTGAAATGCATCATGGGAAACTTAGTAGTATACTACAGTGTAAATGGTTGGCATTCTAATCATACTTATAGTATGTAGTATACAGTATATACTAGGGGTGCAACGGTTTACGGTTTAAAACGGAACCGTACGGTTCGCCCTGCACGGCTCAATTCACCTTTATGAAGCGCGCTTTTTCGGTTTTGCAATTAATTCATTTCTTACAGCCGTGAGACGGATTTCTCTAGCCAGCGCCTGCTCTGCTCTTCGGCTCTGCTGACAAGCCCTCCCTCCTCACACAGCTCTGTACAAAACCCCGCCCCGCTAGTAAATATCCAATCGCTACTGTGTAATAGGAGCCGAGCACATGGCCGAGTGGGCGGTGTCTCTCACTCCGGAGCTCGGCTCCATAATGTCTATGCTCGGCTCGGCCTCACAAAAACTGAGACGAAGACGGAGAAAAACTCTCAGAAAAGTTATGGCGAGCGGAGAGGTGGAGACCAGAGTTTGAAGAAGCACTGGCTTCGTTCAGTCTGCGGTGTGGGGACATTTCGGTTTCCTTATGGATTATAATGACGAGGGAGAGAGAACAGCTCAGGCTGCAGAAGTGATGCGCATGCTCAGTTTAACAGTAATGACAACAGCACCGCACGGTGTGCTGAGAGACAACAAACACAGAGCCAAAGTGAGCTTCACAATGCTGGAGAAGTTTGTTCCCATAACGTAGAACCTGATGTTACAGCAGCTCACCTTGAGTGAGCTCTTATTAAAGTAATGACGGCTATATTTTATTTCTTATGAACCTGAAGGCGGACGCTCTCTCCTGCCGACCCTGCCGATGACAGATCGCTGCTGGAGAGCCAAACATCTCAGAGCCATAGTGCGCTGAACAGGTTAACAAAAAAGGCAAAAGCTTAGTTTTGTCATCTGTTCTGATGTTTCTTAGTTTGTCTGGGAGCAGATCAAACAGGATCAGACTGTTCACTGACTGACGCTGTCTCATAGGGACATACAGCAGCGCGCAAATACGGACAGATGAGATAGACAGCGGTATCATCAGAGTCTCCACATCCTGTAAACTTGTTATTTTAGTCTGACAAATAGATTCAAAAATTCGGCGCAGTGTTAATAAACTAAGTTTATCAGAAATCATAATACAAACATATGATTCATTCACGTTTATTGTTTATTGTGCATGTGATGGAGATGCCAGTCGATCGCCCAGCCCTCTCTCTTTTTCTCAACACTCCTTTCATCCATTGTTTAATCAAGCTTGTAGCTGGAAAAACAATTAAAACTCTTTATTTTAGGACAAAAAAATGCTATAATAGTAAATTGTATTTCAGTAGTCAGTCTCTACACTAGCCAGGGAGCTAAGAGGCACTCTAACAGTTTAAAATGTTTACATTTGAAGTGTTTTATATAAATGTCATAATACTATATTCAAGCCAAATAATAGTTAAGACCAAGGGGCATTGTCATAATATAGTTTTCTTAAAAGCAAAATAAAGGGAGTCTTTTGGAAAGTCAAACTTCTTGTCTTTTTTAATGCAAAACACGAACCGAAACCGAACCGAAACCGTGATCCCAAAACCGAGATACAAACCAAACCGTGGGCTAACTGAACCGTTGCAGCCCTAGTATATACACATTTAGTATGTAGTACGTTAGTATGTCATTTCGGACACAGCCACTGTCATTTAAAAAAAAAAAAACAGTTTGAGATGATTTCAGCTTTATGGTAGAGGGCATTATCCTGTAAGAAGTAGCCATTAAAAGATAGGTACACTGTGGTCATAAAATGATAGGCATGCTCAACAACAATATTCTAGGTAGGCTGTGGTGTTCAATCAATGGTCAACTTGTACAAAGGGGCCCAAAATGTGCTGCACCACCATTACACCACCAGCAGCCCAAACTGTTGATACAGGTAAAACTAAGGCATTAAATTCGGACCCTCTCATCTAATGTGACAGAGGAAACATTCTTGTCTTGTGTTTGTCTATTGTGCTTGCATTGTACTGTATATTCCCCTCACTGTAGACACAGTGAGGGGAATATAAAAACATCACTGAAGTTTCATTTGAGTCTTTTTGATATACTTTAGCTTACTGATGTCTTATTTCTGCCATAGAAAACAGCAGATGATAAACTTATATTTTGTGTATTGTCAGTTACTTCCCATCATAGCAGTTGACATGTGTAAAGATCACATAGCCCATAACCAGCTTGAGCTGAATGAGTTCTATTCAACACTCTGATTATAAGTTTCTGAGTGATGTAAACAGGTTCATACCACAATATGGCAACACAACAACTAGATAACCAAACTAGTCAATAATAACTCTTCAAATTATCAATCCTTGTTGATTTGTTGTTGCATCGCTAGTTTCATGCAGTAATGTGTTTACCCCTGTGTCGTTTTCCCGTCCTTTTATGGATTGAGTTGTTCCCCTTTTAATTCAATGCTCAGTTAGTGTCAGAGGGATACTAAAAGTAAGAAAGGAGCAGGCTGAGCCAACACGGGGACCACAGTGCTCTTTGTGTGTGTGTGGGTGTGTGTTCGCTTGGTGCATGTAAAACTGCTGTGCTGCACTCTGTCATGCGTTGCCAAGTTCCTTAAATGTCTTATCCCCCAATTTCCACACATTTCGTCTTCGTAGCGGCCCATACCTGTCACATGGCAAATCGTTCCCAGTCTCTTCTGTAAGTCAGCTTCCACAGCCTGTGCCTCACTCCATGCATGCTTGAAACATGCAGTCAGCCTATTTTGAGTGACTCGCTTCAACTTCACTTCAATCACTGCCAAGCATATTGACCCAAACAGGATAACAACTGCTCAGAGCTTCCAGGACATTACAAATATATGTGGGACAATAACATGATTCAATTTTATTGTGTTCCCATGGTTTAGTTTATGTTAAAAAGGTTAGAACTTAAAAATAAACTGATTAACAAATTACTTGGATACATTCTCTTTTTGAAGACTGTCTGAAATTTCTGGATTTGATAAATTTTTAGGGACTATTCAGAGGATAATGTAAAAATATCAATATGGTGTAACCATAAGAACTTGGTACCAAATACTTCCACGTGTTCAAAAAATATGATATTCTCAGTAAAACACATTATCAACTAGTCTGGTCTAATCCTACTTTTGACTTTATAACACTGAACAAAATAAATGGAACACAATGGTCTGTGTGTTAAAACTAACTTGGGTACTTTTAAATTGTCAATGCTGTGTAACCAACATTCAAGAGGCCAGTTTGTTCATTTGTGAAAGAATGTCATGTGGCAGGAAATAACATCACAAAGAAGGACTGGCTCTGCTGGTCCTGACCTTACCTCACTTTTAGCCAGTAAGCCTTTGTTTTGGTACAACTTTGGAAGGTCATGTGTGGTTGTTCAAATAGTACAAAAACAAGGGTTTATAAACCCATTCAGACTTGCAGAAAAACCTGACATTGTCCTGAAATTACTTGCTTGAGCTGCCTGTTTGGCTGAAACATCAGATTTTTACCATGAAATTACTCTGAAAATAACCTGCTGAACACAATGTATTTACACTTGTCATCTTATCGGACAATAGAGACTTTGTGAGGTCCGAGCTAGGACAAGATCACTGGAGTCCTTTTCGAATCAACGCCCCCGCTGGCTCCCCCCCGACCACATGTGCTCGTCTCTGTGTTTGTTGTCTCATGTGTTTAGGTGTTTTTTTTCCAATCCCACACTGTGCTTCTCTGATAGGTGCCTCGTTTGGAGTTGTTTTTTACTCCTCCCTTTCCTATTGTTTCTCTGATGTAAGCACTTTGAGTTACATATGTTGTAGGAAAAGTGCTACATAAATAAACTTGTCTTGCCTTGCACACTGCTCTGTTTACTGATATGCAAACTGCAGGGGAACATCCTGCTATGAGGGCCAAGTGTGAAGAAGAAGGTCAGGGAATTATTTAGGGTCCGTTTACATGGAAACTCCTGACTTAAAGATGCAAAGATTCTTCCTTTGCGTTTTCAAATTCTTCTGCGTTCAGATGACAACGCTGGAGACGAGTTAATCCCCTGTAAATCCGCTGTAGTGTGCATGCCTGTTCAATAGATGGTGGTGTAGGTCTGCAGAGTGGCAGCGCTGCTACAACACACGAACGAAGAAGAAAACTTTCACAAACAATAATGGTGAATAGACGCACAGAGACACAGGGGTTTCTTTTCTGGACAACAAATAAGTCTGGATAGTTTTGTCTGAAAAACAAACCGAGCACAGTAAGAGGCTCACAAGTTACTCGGCAGACAGCCGAAGCCTCTGTTGTTCCTGGTATGCACGCGCAGCCTTCATGTGAATGAGCACTGCGCATGCGGTGACGTAAGCATTTCACCCTAAAACGCTCTGATGCGGGTTTACACGGAGCTGCATGGAGAGCGGATTCAAACCTTTCCACTCTGGAGTACGTTTACAAAAGCTTCCATTTTCAGTAAAATGCAACACGCTCCATCTAAACGCAAGTCCAAAAGCAGTGAAAACTTATCGGATTTGAGCGTTCAGCGCCATGTAAAGGGCCCCTTAGAGAGGTCACCAAGACAACTCTTTAGTCTCACACTCATATTTAAGGTCACCGATCAACCTTATGAGCATGTTTTTGGTCCGTGGAAGAAATCCAGAGTGCCTGGAGAGAACCCACGCATGCACAGAAAGAATATGCTTGTTTGATACCAAACCAACAATCTTCTTTCTGTGAGGCATGTACACTGCTGCAACTCAGTGCTGCCACTGCTAATGAAGCTTATTTTTTTAAAAAGTAAACAAAACCCTTAAATCTCTGACACCCACTTTTGTGTAATCTCTTAATGACATGTTTTACATCTAACAAAATTTGTTTTTATGCGTGTGCTGAGGTATTTTTTCAATTTTATGCTAATGTCCTTCAGGCAGCAGTCATTTTTTTTGTCACTGTCCTTTGTTATTAAATCAGTTCTGCTCCCCTCTCAAAACTCAGAAGTAATCTCGTTTTGTCTCTGTCTCTCTCTCAGCTTTGATATCAGCTGGTTGCTGCACCAACAACTGTAGAAATGTCAAGCTTTGGGACAGGTAAGAACCCTTTTTTGCTTTTCTTCTTTTTTTCTGTCACATCTATTTTGTGTTAATTAGAATTTTTAAAGGAAGAACAGTCAGTGAAGGTCACTTTTGTTCTTTCCACAAGGGCCCATAATCCTGTAATTAGCCCCATTATTCTATGTCACCTAACAGTGTAGCAATTAAACTGGGCCATAAAGCACAGCAACACCTGTCAGTTTGGTTTGACGGTATTTGTCCAATCTTAAAGGCACAAAATATTTTTATTGAGGTTTCTTATTGTTATTAAAACATTGACTCTAGCCTGTATTGTGATCCTGTATCACTGCTGGGTTGGTCCTTGTTGTAGTCCAGTGTGCCTTCTCCAGATGAGTAATGTGTTTGCATGCTTGGTCTGGCCCAGGTGTAATCACAGTGGGTTTACAGTGGGACTACGCCTTAGAGGTGACCCTATCCTGTCCCTGTGTGTATCCTACATCTTCAATCAGGCCCAAAGGGAGGTCAGGGTGGCTCTGTTAATATTTGATGGCTGCAAGACAAGACGTACCTGCCTCTGAAGTATGTCACTCCAGACGCACACACCATCACAAGTGACACACAGTCACGTGTCTGTGGCAGTGATTCTCTAACACTCACCAGACTGTGCCCGCGTATATTCTGACTTCACCTACCTGTGGTGTCTGCCATCTTTTGATTCAGCGGAGTGTGTTCACCCCATCATTCCCACTCTAATGGGCCCTTTCTCAGCCCTACTGCCACTTTCCTCATACATAAATATCTATTCTGAGGTGAGGTGAGGCACAGAAGAAAGTGTACTTTATGTCAGGGAAAGATTTACAAGCAAGCCCAGAAGTAAATGCTCACAATGCAGTCTGAAGGCAGGTCTCCCGGGCCTCTGCTGAGCTACAGACTGAAGAACGGAAATAAAAAGACACAACTGTCACAGAAAGGAAACGTAGATGACTGCATTAACGCTCACTCATCAGTTCATCAGTCTGTTCATCAAAACATCCATCTGTCAGTGAAGCCATCCAGCCATATATCCATCCATCATGTACCTTTACACATTTATCCATTTATCTATCATCCATCTGTCCATCCATCAATGCACCCTCTAATACAGGAGTTGGCAACTTTAGTAACCAAGAGGGACACGTTAGTTTTACCCTCAATGACAAGGATTATGGCTTTCAGATTGCTTGCGAGCTGTTTATGTTTGTTTCAACCAACATTTAGTAATGCACAAAAGAGATTTTTTAAAGAGGTACATACAGTTTTTTATCAAAGAATTATTGATATTTTAATGTTTTCATGGCAGATTTTGTCATTTTTTCCTTCTTTAAGATGCATTTTTTTTTTAATCTTTCAAACTGACTGGTGGGCCATATTGAGAGAGGAGGAGGGTCACTTGTGTCCCCCGGGCCACAAGTTGACCAACCTAGCTCAAATACAATCTACCCACAATTCATCCATCCATCCATCCATCATCATTTTATCTTCGCAGTCATCCACCCATTGATTGTTTCATGTTTTCTCCAACTCAATTGTTTAATCATTGATCTGATTATTTGTCTTTCCACTGCTTGCCTTTTCATCCATCTATCCATTCATCTCTTTCAACTATCCATCCATCGATTTATCTTTTCTTCTGCCTTTCTATCTTCAGTTTATGATAACTTTTTAACCTCTCTTGCTGTATCCTCCACTTCGAGCATCTGTCTGTCCGTCTATCCATTTATCCTTATTTTCTCATCTCCCCCTGTGCCCATCTACCCACCCATTCTTCCAGATATTTTTAAAATCTCTCTTGTTGTCCGTTTTGCCTTTTATTCATCCATTCACTATTCATCAATCCATCCTTTTATCTTCCTATTCAACTCTCTTCCCATTCATCCATCCATCCAGCTAACTTTCTCTGCCTCTGCCTGTCTATCCACCTGTCCATCTGTTGGTTCTAATCTCTCTATGTGCCCATCAATCCACCCATTTGTCTATCAATCTTTAAAATTTCTTTTTTTGTCTATGACCATCTGTTCATTAATTAGTCATCAATCAGTCCATCCTTGTATCTTTCTATACAACTTTCTTCCCATTCAACCATCTATATTCTAAAATCCTTTTTGTCTCTTTTACCATGTATTCATCCATTCATAATCCATCAATCCATCTTCTTTACAACTTCTTTCCCTCCATCATTCCTTTCATATAATTTACAATCAAGCCTCTGCCTTTCTATCCATCAACTCTCCATCAACACTGCCCATCAACCTATTCATCCGTCCATATTTGTTACATTGTAAGTTAAGGCAAATAGTGTCAGAGATGCCTTTGAGGAGGTTTGTGTTCTCTTAGCACTAAAAGATATTTCAGAAATGCTAGATAGTAAATTGTCTTCTGTTAAAGTTGCTATATTTCAGTTATTTATGCAGAAACATTTAGTTATGACATTATCAAGTATGCAATTTCAATGTAACTTGAGTCTAAAGTGTATCTTTTATATACCAAATAGGCCTAGATTTAGAAACTTCTAAAATGTAAAGTCTAACAATAACTTCTTTCTTTTACTTGTTTGTTCTTTTACAGCTTTGATGCCTCCTCTTGACCTCAGCTGGAGCAGCTGATCTCCTCAGACAGAGTGGAGGTCCCAGTGTTACAGCCATGCTGCATCTCTGGCCTTGGGCGTCACAGGGGTCCCGGGACTCCACCCTCCATGGCTCCACATTGGTCTGTTGCTGTGGGATTATCAGAGTCCAGATCCCCCAAACAGCCCACCTCCATGTTTTTCTTTCTACATATCGAGAGTTGGAGAGAAAAAGGAAATCGTTAAATGACATCTTTTAGACACGGTCGGTGCAGACTGCTGCAGCCAAAAGGATCAGAGTGGATATCTCTTCCTGCCAAATAAACATGGCTGCCTACTGAGGAGCACCCAGAGACAGTGAGGTATGCCTGGAGATGATCATGGGAGATGACTCTGCACTATCTGTGCCACCGCCCTCTGTTTACAAATGTAGATCATTGGTGGAGAAGCACATAAATTGAACTTTTTACTCCCTCCTGTTAAAAATCGCCTTTCCCTTTCTACATTTGCCTTCCATGTTTTTCCACATCTGTCCTTCCATTCAGCTCCAAACATCCATCATCTTCACAGTGTGTAGCGAGACTGTGGTAATCTAATGTTCTGTCTCGCAAATTCCAATTTCATCCAATCACATGATTGCCGCCAACTTCAACTTTCTCAGTCATTTCAAGTAAACATACAAAAGAAAAACTTACTTGTCAGAGATGTTCTAGCAAAGTAAAAAAAAAACCTCTTCCTGTGTCTTAAACCAAGTTGGTCGACATAACTAGCTGCTGACAGATGTTCTAGTTCTATAAGATGCAATGTTCAGGTGTACTTTTTCTGTTTTATTGTCTTTTCTCCCTTAAAGCGCCTATACTGAAGCCGGGGAGAAGAAGATACGTTTCTCCATGTTCTTTTTTACAGTCCAAGTCAAATAGTAGATTATTGGATTAGTTTTCTATATATCTATATATAAATATTATATGATTATTATTTTTGACTTACTGGTATTAGAACTATTATATGAAGATGCATATGATATATATCAAATAATAAACAGACTTCTTTATGTAAAAGTTCATCACCTTGTCCGCATTATTATTTCTTTTCATTTTGCTGAAATTATGTGAATGTGTGCTGACGTTTGCCCCATCAAGACAACACTGGACATAGCCAAGGTCATTATATGGTAAAAAAAAAAAAAAAAATCATCTTTAAGTCACATTAAGGAGGTAGTAGCAAACTCCACAGATATAGCCCTACTGGTTTGATCTTTGAAAGAATAAACATTTTCACTGCAGAGAAATAAAACGCTTTATGGTGTAGTGATATTCACAAGGATTCTTATTAATGAGATATTCTTCTCAATTTTGAATCAAAGTTATAGTAAAAGCTTATGATTAGAGACAGGATATTTTAAAGATGCTATGAGGAGTTTCTAAGTAATTACAAAAAAGTCTGTGTTAGATATATGCCTGATCGAAATACACACTTTAAGATGAGTTTTATAGCATCAAAATAGGCCATCTATAAATGCTTTTCCTTAGCTTCGCGGTCGGGTCGGACAGGGCTGGACTGGCCTGGATACTCAACTTTGAGCAAATTTATATTATTCGGACACGTCTTAGAGCACCAGGCTGTAAGTAGCGATATATAGCAAGAAAATTACGATACTAAGTTTCCAAAAATTGCTCGTTGTCACACATCAAAAACTACCGCTACGTAACTAGAAAGAGAAACATTACCTCGTCGCTTTGCATCCTGTAAGTTGTTGAAAAAAGAAGTTGTAAAGCAATGCAGAGTTCTGAGGAAGGTCTGAGCTGTATTCATTAGCATCACAACAAACGCACACTTTGGCTTGGGTCATGTCTTTACGACAGTCGCCGTGCATGCTCATGGGTAGCAGAGTCTCTTTGTCGCTGGAAATAGATTCTTCTCATCCAGACGGTGATCTGGATCACTCCCAAAATCTAACCATTTGTTCCTTGTTCCATTTGATATTTCTTGAAAATGTCATCGAAATTCATGCATAGCTTTTTAAATTATGTTGCTAACAGAGAAACAAACAAACTAACTAACTAACTTACAAAAAAACAAACAGACACCGGCAATAACATAACCTCCTTGGCGGAGGTAATGACAAAAATTACACTGAAAATGTTTTGCTTCAATTTTATCAACATATCTCACTGAACTAAACTGAATTCACCTCAGGGTTAGGGTGAGGACTGAACCACAGGTCTACTTTGTAACTTTTGAGTAAGCAGGCTTATTTATGTCAACACTGAAAGTGGCACAACTTTAAAAAAACAATAGCAGGCATGGCAGAGAAAAGCTAAGCCATGCCCATATACACCCAGCATTTGAGCTAAGCTAACTTGCGTCGGGCTTTGTCCATCTCTTCCCTGGGATGCACAGTCAAAATAATGGTATCTACCTGCCTGTCATGGACTCAGGAGTGAGGCAAGACATGAAAACAACCAAAATGTTGGAGTGTTCCTTTAAAGAAACATACTGTACCATGCGCATGGACCAAACAGGTAAAACAGAAGCAGAAAACACAGGGCTAAAATGATGTTAATGTACAGTTGTAAATGTGTGAACAAAAGTCATTAGTAAACATTAACAGAGGAATTACACAATCAAGTGCATTTGAAGATGGTACGACAGGTTGTGCTGTTGCTGGTTCCCCCATAGACTAAAACATGCTGGTTACATTTTTGGTGTGAGTTTTTGTGTGTGAATTTTTTTTTGTCTTCAAAGGTCAGCCCTGTGATTGGCAGGTGACCAGTCCAGGGCGTACCCAGTGGAAGTTGGGATCATCTCCAGGAACCGTCTCCCCTCCATGACCAAGACTTAAGTAATATACACTTTATTGCCAAAAGTATTTGCTCACCCATACAAATAATCAGAATCAGGTGTTCCAGTCATTTCCATGGCCAGTCAACTGTCAGCTGTATTATAAGAACGTGGAAGTGTTTGGGAATGACAGCAACTCAACTACAAAGTGGTAGGCCACATAAACTGACTGAGTGGGGTCAGCGGTTGCTGAGGCACACAGTACGAAGAGGTCACCAACTTTCTGCAGATTCATTCGCTACAGACCTCCAAACTTAATGTGGCCTTTGCGCAGAGAGCTTCATGGATGGGTTTCCATGGCCGAGCAGCTGCATCCAAGCCTCCAAGCGTGCCTTTCCATCTGGTAATCTGATAGACGAGTCTGGGTTTGGCAGGAGAACGATACTTGTCTGATTGCATTTTGCAGAGTGTGAAGTTTGGTGGAGGGGGAATTATGGTGTGGGGGTGTTTTTCAGCAGCTGGGCTTGGCCCCTTAGTTCCAGTCAAAGGAACTCTGAATGCTTCAGCCTACCAAGACATTTTGGACAATTCCATGCTCCAACTTTGTGGGAACAGTTTGGAGCTGGCCCCTTCCTCTTCCAACATGACTGTGCACCAGTGCACAAAGCAGGTCCATAAAGACATGGATGACAGAGTCTGGTGTGGATGAACCTGCACAGAGTCCTGACCTCACCTTTTGGATGAATTAGAGCGGAGACTGAGAGCCAGGCCTTCTCGTCCAACATCAGTGTGTGACCTCACAAATGTGCTTCTGGAAAAATGTTCAAAAATTCCCATAAACACTCCTAAACCTTGTGGACAGCCTTCCCAGAAGAGTTGAAGCTGTTATAGCTGCAAAGGGTGGACCGACGTCATATTGAACCCTATGATTTAGGAATGGGATGTCACTTCAGTTCATAAGCGAGTCAAGAAAGATGAGCAAATACTTTTGGCAATATAGTGTATAAATGAATATAAGTACAATGCATGAAGTAAAGAAATGTATAGTAGAATGAACAAAAAGATGAGATGGCATATATTTTTCAATTATTTTTTTATACTCAGATTACTGTGTAAGTAATCCGTGAGAAATAGTATAGACTAATATACATGAATGATGTACAGAATGATCAAGCTAAGGCAACAATGTAAGAATATAACATACTGAATATAATAAATTGTGTAAGCTACCTTGAGGTGCATAGTGCTGATGAATATTGTTGTGAGTAGCATGGCTATCAAATTATTTATTTCAGCTGATCCCATTTATCACAGCTGTTGTCCCTGTGCCCCCTCCCTGCACCGTGCACTCTCCTCCAGTTTGGTTTTGTAGAATTTGAAGGCTCTTGGGAGGAATAATCTTCTCAGCCTGTCTGTCGCAGCTTGGTGGAAGCAGCCTGCAGAGGGACACACTCCTCTGAAGGGGGGATGGCTTTATGCAGAGGCAATCGCCCATAATTCTTCAAACATTCAAAAACCTGAAACAAATCAAACAAAGATCCTTGTTTCATGATGCATTAGCTGTGATTCACTTCCTGTAGATGGTGATTACTGTTTGGGAGTCTTTACTTAATAATCTGAATGTTTATCCTCTGAGCTCTTAATCTAATTAACAGGCTTTCTAACTCATGATAAGGCAGTTAGATGATGCTGAACACATACACATATGAAAACAGCTTATTACTGGTAACTGCACACTTTGATTCAGCTAGTTTAGACAGAGATACTGAATGGTACAGAGTCACAGCTTTATTACTAGAATCATGCCGGAAAGACTCTATGCTTTCATCATCTCTGCTCACATTGCTGCTTTTTGAAAGCATGTGTGGTGGCACTTTGATGGATTGATTCTTATCCAAATCTTATAGTCCAGAACCTGCACAGGAGTAAAAAAGGATCCTGAGTACATCATCAAACTTGACAATATCTAATGTTGCCTTATGCCGTGAGGTGGACACAATGGGGTCAAAGTGAGAGGAATATCCTGTGAAGTCACTGGAACTAAAACAGTCAGTTTTCCTTCCTCCGCACCAACAAACTCCCTCACATCCTGACTGACAGGCCAATTTCTGCTTTTTCATCTGCTATTACAGGATATACCACACTTCTATGTGGGCTTTTATTATTGTTTAAGCTCTGGTCAGGGGGGTTGATGGGTTTTGAAAGACTGGAATCAATGCCGTCACTTCTGTATAAACTACAAGAGTAAACAAGAAATCAGCTGCAAAGACTGAGATCTTTTATTTTCTTATTTTGAATGTCTGGGACGGCTGCTGCAAGAGGCTGACTGTCAAACAATATGACTAACACACTGCAGAATTAAACTTTTAAGGTTGGCACATTTCACAGGTAAATAAAGCAGGACATGACTTTTGTCGAAATCGCCACCAGCACATTTTAAAGGAAAAATAGTTGGAGAAAAATCAAACCAATATGTACAGATATGGTGCTGAAACTCACAGTGACAGATTTAGGCCAGACATATACTTGCTGTCAACCATGCAAGCGTGATGGCCGCCACACATACTCTGTAATTGGTGTGGCCTGACAGTTGTGCCAGACACTTGACCATAGGATCAGTATAGAAAACATAGCTGGCATTACAGATTGAACACAAAAAGTGTGACAAAGTTTAAAAGGCAAATCAAGTCCACAATCACTATCATTACCTCCACCAAGGAGGTAATGATAGTGATTGTGGATTGTTTTCAGGAGAATTGATGTGGATTGTGGATTGTTTTCGGGAGTTTGTTAGTCTGTCTGTCTGTCTGTGAACAAAATAACTCAAAAAGTTATGGATGGATTTTGATACATTTTCAGGAAATGTTCAGCATGGGAAAAGGAAGAACTGATTCAATTTTGGTGTTGATACGGATCACCGTCCATGACGAAAAATGCGATTTTCATAAATAACTACTGAACTAAAATAGATATCATTATGAATCCAATTGCTAATGGTATGTTTTTATGGGTCAAGGAATCTAAATATTTACAATATTTACATGAAATAAAGGTAGGACTAATATTAATGGCAAAAATCTCAATGGCTACGTTCACACTGCAGTCAAAAGTGACCTGAATCCGATTTTTTGGCCCAAATGTGACCTGTATCTGATTTGTTTTTGACAGTGTGAACAGCACAAGTCGCATTGAATCTGACCGTTTCAAATCAGATTCAGGCTACTTTCAAATGTGGTACTAAATCGGATACATATCTGATTTTTTTGAATGCGACTGCGGTCTGAACAGCCAGGTCGCATTCAATGCGACTTTGACGTCATTCCAGACCAACAGTTCACCTCAGGACAAATGTTTTCAAAGTCACTTCATGGACAGAACATAATCAGAGGTTGATATAGACATGATTATTGAAAAGTTTATGTATTTTCCCTAAAATAAAGAATTTTAGTCGTTTTTCCAGCTACAAGCTTGATTAAATAATGCATTAAGGGAGTGATGAGAGAAATTGAGAGAGCGCTGGGCCGATCGACTGGCGTCTCCATTACACGCACAGCAGACGATTCAGACATTTGTATTGTGATATCTGATAAACTTAGGTTATTAACACTGCGCCGACTTTTTGAATGGATTCATCAGGCCAAAATTACAGTTTACAGGACGCGGAGACATCGATGATCTAATCCATCTCATTCGTGCGCATTTGCGCACTGCCATATGTTTCTACGAGACAGCGTCAGTCATAAAACAGTCTGCTGCTGTCTGATCTGCTCTCAGTCAAACTTCGAAACATCAGAACAGATGACAAAACTAAGTTTTTGCCTCTTTGGTAACCTGTTCAGCGCGCAATGGCGCTGAGACGTTTGGCTCTTCAGCAGCGATCTGTCATCGGCAGGGTCGGCAGGAGAGAGCATCTGCCTTTAGGTTTAAAAGAAATAAAATATAGTCATAATTACTTTAATAAGAGCTCACTCACGGTGAGCTGCTGTAACATCAGGTTCTGAGTTATGGAAACAAACTTTTCCAGCATTGTAAAGCACAGTTTTGCTCTGTTTGTTGCTCCTCATCACTCCGTGCTGTGCGTAATGCCATTAATGTTAAACTGAGCATGCGCGTCACTTCTGAAGCCTGAGCTGTTCACATCACAGCCTGCAGTCAGCCCACATTAGAGGTGTAATCTGAATGTCAAACAAAAAATCGGATTTGAGCAATAAATCGGAATTGAGCATTAAGGGCTGCAGTGTGAACGTAGCCAATATCTCCCAAAGCACTGTTTGGATCAGGAAAGCCTTCTGGGTGAGTATATTATTCTACTTCATTCTATAAACAATGTGAAAGCTGTAGAAACTGAACTTATCCTTTAAGGTTGCGTTCACACCAGCCTAGTTCAGTCCACTTGATCTGAACCCTGGAGCGTTTAACACCTTAGTGCGGTTCGTTTTAGTTGATGTGAACGCTGGCCTCGAACTTTGGTGCAGACCAGTCAACCGCTCTCGGGCACGCTTGGTAGGGGTGGTCTCGGACCGCTACCAAGTGAACTCCGGAGCGGATTACTTCTGGTGTGAACCCCAGACGCACCAATCACAGGAAGCGCACTGTTTTACACGACATATTCTGTTTTGATCAGAGACAAAGTTAGCAAAGTGCGGCTAACAAGATGTTTTGCAGGGGACAAACATGGATTTACAAAGAAGTGAGGTGCCTTCTGGATATATGGAATGACGAAAATATTTTGTGTGTGTATTGACATTAAATATCCGCAGTCTTTCCAGCCGTTCTTATGCGCAGTTCGTTGAAGTTTACGAACCTGACCAATTGAGAAATTTCAACAATGTATCATCCTCGCTTTGAGCTTAGATTAGAAACCAGACCTTTCGATGTGAAGACGAACTAAAAGTCCTGCAATTAGGAGAATGTTGTGACGGTGAGATATTTGAATATTATGTAATTTAATTGTTCCAGAGTTTTCAATCTTAGCTGCAGTATTAATATGACAGATCCTACACTGGTCCAATATGCATGCATGTAAATTAGGGAGTAGTCATGAAGTTGTTGGTGCTTGGTGGTGACTGTGGAGCAGGGCCTATATAAGGGCTGTCATGCCAGGACTCTTCAGTAATCATGCAGTAGTGATTGTAGCCAGGCAAAGGCACAGTGGCAGGCAACATGGCAGGTGCGGACAAGAAAGGATTTATCTGAGGAGAGTATCACTTTCAGATTTAAGTGACTATGAAATTATTTGCAGAAAGCGGTTGCCAGGCCACATGATCCTTGCGCTGCTAGATGACATCAAGGTTGACAGTAATATAACCTACTGTGTTCGTCTCTGTGACCATTCCACCATTTTAAAGTAAACATGAATAATTTGTCTACCACTTTTTGGTCATTTGAGTTGTATTTTCTTCATTTATTTGTAATCAGAGGCGCAAAGTGCGCTTAGCTGCCAAACTGTGTGGGCATGTTAGCACCATATGATTAGAGTTAATTCTTTTGAGGATAAGGCGCTAAAACAGGGCAGATTGCTTGAGCTAATTCTGCACAAGTGATGGTGCTATTGGCAGGAGCAATCCATTCTTTTTGGATTTGGCCTGTAGATTTTGCCTGCATTTCTTTGTTTGTTAGCAGAGTAACTCAAAAAGTTGTGAACAAAAAATATGACATTTTCAGGAAAGGCCAGAAATGTGCCTTGGACCAATGAATTAGATTAGATGATTAGATGATTAGATTTATGGGGAGGGAGTATGGATGCAGATCAAGAATTGCTGAAAGGTTTTGTTAACATTGTAAGATGTTAACATCAAACATAAAAAATGTTTACAATGACTCGGTGGAGGTTTGTCTCAGAGTTCTTCTAGTTTTGTTAGTTGTACTGTCAGAATTACTGTCATAAAATGATGTGGTGCAGGGATAACATATTTGTAAGCCAGCATGGAAGTTAGCATCATGCTAATTCCAACAACTGCAAGCCCACTAAAAGCCTATGGGGTCTTTCATTGTGTTTTGGATCACAACTGATAATTAGCTTGGAAAAAACACACAATTATTAAACTTACATATTCTGTTTGTCTTAACAAATAAGCCTATTTTCACAAGTCTGGCACCAGAACAACACATGATGTTTTCCCCAGGACCAGGACCCTGCCTTTTTGTAGGCAATGAAGAATATCGAAGACCTTTTTACTTAATACAGCCACTGATGTTAGATGTTCCTGCTACAGAGGTTATTTAAACCAACACTATGTAGTTTTTCAAACATAATATCCTTCGATATTCATTGCGATGGTCCACCACTTTACAATGGAGTTGAATGACACCTCTGGAGTGGTCTGTATCCCTTTCACTGGCGCTATGTAACTTCGAGGTGGATGGTGGGAACCCTGCCACACTATATAACTACAAGTTTGGACTGCTTTACGGCATACGTCACTTCCCCCGATTCCTGATTTGTTTGAAACACGGAAGTCTCGGCGAAAGCCAATCGTTAACGCCGAGCTGTAACCAAAGAACGTAATGTATAGAAAAGTTTTGTCGGAGGATACAAAACAAAGCACGGCGTTCACTCGCTTGCGTGAAATAAAAGACGAGGAGGGATGTCCGACTACCATCAGGTATGTTGGGCGACTAATTTATGAAGAAGTTCCTCAAAAAAAACTTGACAGGAAAAAAGTACAGCACAACAAATCCAGAACGTACCAGTATGTAGTTTTGTTTAGACCTATTTCAAGTGTGTGATATCACCAGCTCGTCGTTGTCTTTACTTTTATTCACTTAATCGCTTCAATAGGACGAGGGCAGGGGCGACTTCACGGTAATAAAACCAAGTTGAACTTAGCGATTTTTAACATCGTCATTTAGTCAAAAATAAATACATTACCTCGTCACTATCCATCCTGCAAACAGCCGCTGAAGACAGAGGAATCCTTTGAGCGAAGTCCTGGCTTCTGTGATTGGCATACAAAACAAACGCACGCAACCGGCAGATCTGTCTTACGACAGTATGCGCATGCTAGAGCTCATGGGTAGTTGAGTTCACACCCCGGTCAAGCAGGGATCTTCCATAGTGCTGCTTGAAATGCTCCAATGAAGAAAACAGCACACACATCCCAAAAATGAAAGATTGGTCTACAGATTGAAAAACATCCAAATCTGAGCAAAGTCTGTGCAGCAGAAGGAGCTCTAAAGCAAGTTTAATGAGGACATTCACTGCAGATTCAATTTTTAGGGGAGAAATTAGAAAGCAAAGCCTAAAACTTATGCAACATAAGCCATTTGATGTATAATCTAGATATAATTTTGTAAAAAATGTACAACTTCAGAGTACACAAACACTCGATGGCCACTTCAATTGGCACCACTCTTCAGTTGGGTGTTAATGAAAATTGTAAATCAGCCAATCCCATGGCAGAAACACTGCATTTAGGCATTAAGACATAGTCAAGACAAGCCCTTTAAGATCAAACTGAGCAAGATCAGAAAATAAGATGATTAAAGTGACATTGGATGTGACATAATTGTTGGCGCCTGATTGGATAATGTTTCTGAAATTGATGATCTACTTCGATTTTGGAGCAAATGGTCTGAAAAAGAGAAAATATGTAGTGTGAGGCAGTTCTCTTAGCAAAAAAATTCTCTGCTGATGCCGGAGGTCAGAGAAGAATAACCAATGTGGTTCAAGGTGATAGAGAGGCAACAGTAGCTCAGATAGCCACTTGTCAAATTTTGTATAATGTATGACCACACCACACAGAGTGCCACCCCTGTCAGCTATACTTGGAAACTAAGACTATAATGTGAAGTGGCTCAATGAAATTGGGCAGTAGTTGATTGGAAAAATGTTGCTTTATCTAAGGAGATTTGATTTTTGCAAATGCATTCAGATAGTAGGGTCAGAATCTGGTGGAAACAACATGAAAATTCACTTTAGTGGATCTGCTTGTGTTAAGGTGTGGAGGAACTTTGTTTTGACTTTTTTAACCTTGAACATTTTGGGTCCCATAGTGCCATATATGTGCCACAGTGTCACAGCTCAGTTCTCTCACTGTTTAGAATCTTGATACCCGAACTATACGTATAAACACAGCATTTTACCAGAGTATAGTTGCTGACTATGTCCATCCCTTTATGACCATGTTGTACCCTGATAAAATGAAATATCCGGCACTATGTTGACTCTATTGGCCCTTTTCCATTAGCCCTACTCTACTCGACTCGACTCTACCCGGCTCTACTCTACTCGCCTTGTGCTGCTTTTCCATTAGCCCCAGTCACCTGGCCAATGGAGTGCAGTGTCGCTGAGTGGCTCTTTGACGTCATTTTGAGCGCAACACAACAATCTGTGGCTTTTTGTCACAAACCGACTAAAAAAGGAAAGCAGAAGAAGGCTGCAGGTGGTAAGAAGAAATACCCCTTGAGAAGCACAGGAGAGTTTTGGAAGCTATACAACAGAATGAAGCTGAGGATGAGAGCAATCAAGCTGCAAAGAAAAGACGTATGAGGGTAAGCTAACAGTGGCTACCGCAAGCATACTAGGTCGTCGCGCTCATGACTCATCGATGATGACATTGTCTGACCAATCAGTAGCCGACAGTCGGTGACGTCATCTTTTAGTATCGACTCAGCTCGCTTGGAAACAGAGCGAAGTAGGTACTAAAACTAGCTTGTTTTAGGAGGTACTAGGCTAGTGGAAACACGCTGCAAATGGAGTAGGGCCGCGTAGAGTAGGGCCAAGGCGTGCTAGTGGAAAAGGGCCATATGCCTTGAAAAAGGAGGATAGGCATGGAGGAGGTCAATTGTAATGGGGTATACAAACTTAGCACGAAAATTTTACAATGAACATTGTTCCATAATTCTCAATAAATATTCATGATATACAAAAAATATAGACAAAATGAAGCAACTTAAGAACACCAGAGCCATAAGCGTGATATAAACACCTTACATCACATGACTAAGAGATGATGATATATTCAGTACACAGGGTTAAATATATACCTGTATTATTGAGTTCTTTATTGCAAGGAAGAGGAGATAATCAGAGATACTGAAAAAAACTCAGGGATAAAGATATTACAGGGATTCATCAAATGAAACTTGAGAAGTGTGTTAACATCATTCCCATAGCTAATGAAAAAACAAATATAAGATTAAATCATCAATCTGGAGGATGATGCTGACACCACCAACACATTCACACAAGGGCAGGTCACACATGTTTTTTAGATAACATTTTACAGGCTCATTTTTAAGGATACCCCCACCCCCACCCCCACCCTGCCTCCCCCAGATGACCGTAATAACAGTCAGATCAAGGTCATTCTGTGAGTCTGAGCCTCTGTTGGGTTAAAGTATCACACGAGATAACTTATATTAAAAACTAAACACACAGTAAGATTAATCTGAGTTTATCTGATTGCACAGACAGATTATGATTTCCTCATTAGCCACAGAAAGTCTCTTTAATGAGGCTCTTTGCTGTGCTGGTATTAAAATCAGATGACTTGGCACTGCCTCCATATGTTGTCTCCTATGGGACGTCCTGCTGGGCTGTCTGGGGGATCTAGGGGCTGATTCATTAGAGTGATAGTCCTCTCTATCTCCTGAGCTGGTGAAACGCTGTACCCTATGGTATTTCTGGAGCACTAGGCACAACAACAAAAAGAAAACACAATCACAACTCAGAGGAAATACTTCAAAAAAACAACCTCAGCATCCTTTAAAGAAAACAAAACTGAAAATGTTAAAATGTAACAAATTTTTAAAAAAAAACACAAAACATACAAAAGACAAGCGAGAAAACTCTGAAGGGGAAAATTTGTGTCAAAGACAACAGCAAAACAAAAACACATCAAATCATAAAAAATAAGACAAAAATTAAAAAACACAACATAAATTAGTTATCAAATCCTGGAATGTTACAACTTCTTAAGAACAAGACAAGATTGCATGTTATTATCATCTTTTGTTTTTGTACTTTTAGTTTTTAGATTTTCTTTTTGTCAATGGATGTTTATCTTTTGTTGTATCTTATTTTTTGTCAAGTAACATTGTGTTGTTTTTATTGGCCATGAGTTTACTTATTTGTTCTTGTTTAGTATTTCTATTAGTTGTGGTTGTATTGTTGTGTTTGTTGTTGTGTTTTCCTATTTGGTTCCTTTTTAGTTTTTTTTATTTTATGTATGGTGTTGCATATGCCTACTTTTGTCCTGGATAATGGTTGCTGTTATTTTTATTTGTTGCTCCTTTTTTTTAGCTTGCTGTTTACTTATCTGCAGTTTTGTTAATTTGTGCTCTTGTTTTAAATTTGTGAATTTAAGTTGAATGAAATTTCCTGAGTTTTGTTGTATCATCAAATTTGTTGGTGTGCTTTTATCGTTGTGTTTTCCATTTGCTGTTTTATATTGTGGCTTTGTTTTTGTAAATTGAAGTTTTGTTTTAAACTGTGTGTTTTTTAAACATTTTTGAGTTTTCTTTCTTTTGATTTTTTTGCTGGATGTAAACATTTCTTTTTTTAATTTTGATTTGTGAATGTGTTTGTTACTGGCTGTCTTATGCATCTATTGCTACAATAATGTTGTGATGCAGCTGAGGCATTTGAAATAATGAATGAACACAGATATGAAATAAATCAATAACTAGAAGAAGAATAGTCATTATAGTTATGATCAGCTGTTGTGTTTTAGCTCTTTTAAGATCTGTTGAGTTTAGTTTGGTGTTTTTGAGCAGTTGCCTATATCCAGTCAATTTGTTGACCATTTTGATAAGTGTTTCAACTTGTAATTGTATTTGTGTTTTGCTTGTTGCCTTTATTTGGTGTTGCTTTGTTTGCTTCAAGTTTTTTTTATTTGTTGCTCTTAATCTGTATTTGTTGTTGTGTTTTTCTTGTTTTGGTGTTTTTAATATGTTGCTGCTTTGTATGTCTTGTTTTCTTTTTTGTGTTTTCTTACTTGTTTTGTCTTACACTTTGCTGTCACATTTCTGCAGTGCAAAAAAGGGCATGAAAAGACACACTGAGTTCCTGGAAGTCTTTTTGATACATAAAGAAGATTTTTCTGTTTTTCAAAAACGTTATGTAAAGCTGAAGAGAGAACATTTGAGCATGTCTTTTATGTTCTTTACATTTGGTTCCGTTCTGTCTTTGCTTTATCTTACGTGTGGGTGAAACATCTACAGTTTTTTACATATTCATGCACATACGTGTTACTATTACCCACGTGTGATCAGACATACGGAGAGACTGTGTGAGGACTGCTGAAGTGAAAGTGTGCGTCCATGTGCTCCTTTACGTGCTGCTCAATATGCAGAGTCATGTGGGTGGTGCGTGCAGCCAGCCGGCAGGTTGATTAAGACACACCCTCGCCTGCTTATGCTGCGAGACAAAGGGAGTGTGTGTGTGTCTATGTGTGTGGTTGTATTGATTTATAGACAGCTGTTTCACACTTTCTTTTTTACAGTAACTGCACTTGTGTATGTGTGTGTGTGTGGAGTGTATTGGTGAGCTGCAGTTTATATGATTGTGTGTGTGCGGGTGTGTGAGAGCATGCAGAGCCACCGATCTGCTCTGCTGCATTGCAGCATGTCCTGCCCATCCCGAGGTCGCCATCGTCCTTCGCCTTCCAAGGTCACAGCAGGTCAGCCCTGCCCATCTGCATACCCAGCCCATACATGGATGCATCTATTAACACCACACCAGATCTGTCTTCTGTTTGGGGGCAGGAAGAACCAGAGTCCCAGATTACTGAGGCTGCGGGTCTCAAGAATCCACCAACACAGAGATCAGACATGTGATCCACCCTGATGGGCGCTCGATCAGACTGGAGGGAGACATCAAGACAGGGTGACCTGCTGCAGCACATGTCTACATGTAAATACATGCAGCTCAAGTCAGACATGGGGGCTCTCTGGCTTAGCCACTGGGATTTACAGTCAATCAGTGGAAGATGAAGACTTTTATGGGAGCCATCAACAAGCACGTGGAGCCAAGATTTAAGAGCCTATAGGCCCTGGTTTGTATGTAAGGTTGTTTAAACAGGGCACAAACAAAATAATCACTCAGACATGGAGAACAGCAGAGTCTAATAGTGTAAACTGATAATAAACATTTATTATAGAAGGAAAAATTAGGAAACCATCTCATATGGACAAATGAAGATCCAAGATTGTTGTCTGCTGCCATGAGCACACAGATTAAATACTGACATTCAAACATTTGACCGAACAGATTCATCACATGCAATAACTGAGAAAACTGTAATCATTATGATTAAAAAGAGATACAATCAATCAATCAATCAATCAATCAATCAATCAATCAATCAATCAATCAATTTTCTATGTTTAGCACCCGTTCATAACAATTGTTATCTCAAGACTCTACAGTAGAGCAGGCTGAAGTCAAACTCTTCATTTTATGGATACACATATATGCATTGATACATACTGTATATCCATATAAAAAAACACATATACATGTATATATACAAATATATCCGGTCAACACCCAAACTGAATCATGAAACTCTATCATGGAGGCAAGAAAAAACCTCTGTTTAGCAGTAGCAAACCTGTTGGGTGTGTGGTTGAAGGGAGATGGGCGTAGGCAATTGGACTAAAGTATGAACTGAAGCCAGTAAAAGATCCGTGGAACAATCATAGACCTGCCTTTGTCATATTTGTCTCTGCTGAATATAAATTAATTCGAGGTTGGCTCCTTGAGAAGCAGCATCTCGTTTTCAGGACAGTCCTGTGTGTGTAGGATTGTAGTGATAGTTTTTATAAAAGTATAATCAATGATAATCATGAAAAGAGTAAAATATAATGTTTCCTTTTAATTATCCCTGAATAGTTTGATATAAACAAAATCTAAAATGTGTCAAAGTACATCATTATTCAGAGGACCCCTGGTTTTGCAACTAAACTGCTTTTTGTGTAACAGCAGGAAGTTATTTTTCAACAGTGCAGCCATGGGAACATGGTGGAACATTAAAAAGACCATTTTTTGTCCGAACTTCATATATTTGATTTGGGTGATTGGTACAGTGAGTTCACAACCAGTAGTTAGCACAGCTTATCAACCTATACCCAGCTGTCAAGTCTCCCGTTTTGGCCTGGAAACAATCATATTTTACCCTCTTTCCTGCCGTCCTCCTGTATTAGTATTATCCTGTAAATCTCTGTATAATCATATAAAAATAATTTTTTTAAATCCTCTGCACATCAGGTTTTTGTGTTACTTTTACTTCTTTCCTCTCTGACAGATGCAGAGATAATTCTCAGAATCTATGAGGGACATTCAGATGTAGATCTTTCTGAAAATGAGAGTACTGTGTGTCCAGCATGTAAAGTACACAGGGCCAGCTGCAGTGTCCCAACTGATCTGGGCCAAAACCAACATGGAGCGATCTGTGGTCTTCTTGTTTTGAGCAAAAAATGAAGGATAGTCTATAAAGTGTTCCAGCACATGGATTTACATTCTTATTCTTTAAAATGTTAATTTGCTGGAGATGAACTATCCCAGACAAGATTTAATATGTCATAGTTATTTTTTAAAGTGTCTGTCTGTCTTTCTTTCTATCTATCTATCTATCTATCTATCTATCTATCTATCTATCTATCTATCTATCTATCTATCTATCTATCTATCTATCTATCTATCTATCTATCTATCTATCATGTTTATTAATGCTATTTAAATAAAGATTGATTGATTGATTGATTGATTGGCTGATCGATTGAAAACATGACATCACCGTTGGTTCCATTTGATTCTTTGCACATTAAATGACTGTCTCTACCTCTCTCTCTTGAACTCTTTCTTTCTCCTGTAGTCAACATGATCAAGTTCATGGGTAGAAACCAAAAGAAAAGTCATTCATGTTCTCTGCTGGCTCTTGAGCACACTTTTGTATCTAATCCAATTACATCACTGTCGAGTTTACCTTGATTTATGTTGTTTAAGTCAGTGTTTTGTTTTTTCTAAAGTCACAGCATCAAACTATTAAGTTGTAAATATTGCAGAAAGGGGTGATAAACACAACTATGACAAGAACATCTATTCTAAGCGGTAATAAATTTTGAATGAAGAGGGGAGACTGTATTCTCCAAAAACAATTAAAACCTGAGCCTGTGTCAACAGTGTCACTGAGTTCATCATCCCAGAGGTCCACGTAAAGTACACTGAAGGTTTTCAACACTCACATTGATTCTTGATGTGACAAACTTCTGTATTTACTATTTTATCAGAGGGATCATTGATATTTATGAATCAAACACTACAGGGTAGCATAAAGGGGGATTCCTTTGCAAAGGCAAAGTGACTTGCCTTCTGATTCTGCTCCGCCTGGTGTCTTCAGGGAGCTGCTTGACAAGGAGTGGCTTGTTGTACTCGGCCTCGGCTCATTTTCCAGGATGTTAAGGGTTTCATTACATTCTCCCAGCAGGACGATTTCAATGGAGCTATCAAAGATTAATCATCCAGAACAACACCAAACAAACAAACAGATCCCTTTGAGATTCACACACAGCTGATACTCATATTTTCATCAGCTGGAAAAAGTAAAATTTATGGACATGGTCGGCATCCCAGTGAGCTTCCTGCTGCAGCATGCAAACCACCTGATACCAGGCTGGACCGGGAAAAGTAGGGAGCATCACTAAATATGAGACTTTGTCTCAGCATTCTTTTGCTTTTAGAAGTTAAAGGTGCTATGAGGAGAATCTATTACCGGCGAAATAAAGACTCTGCTACCCATGAGCACGTGCGGCGACTGTCGTAATGCTGCTTTCCAGTAATGTCGGAAATGGGAGTGACATCATCTCTGACTTATCAGCGTTCCAGTTGAAGTCGGAAAAAAACATGCCGATCTACCAGGCTATTGTTAGCTGTTGTTAGCACACCCTGCGTTGTTGTTCACAAATATCACATGAAGAATGTGATTATCACTATGGCAGCATTTTTGTAAATATAAGTCTAGCAATACTATGTATACAGCTGATCTAGTGCAACACACCCCAGTCAGAAGTGCAAATAAATGGATTATTACAGGAGCTAAATAACTGTTCACACTGGGGGCATCCATCTTCGATTGTCAACTGGGGGGTGGTGAGGTTTCCCCGAGTTCCCAGTAGGAAATTCAGACTTCGGGGGACGTTCCAGTTGCAGTTTCCCTCGGAACCCGGAAATTCCTACTTCTGATTACAACTGGTTACAACTGGATTACAACTACCAAAGACATGACTGAAGCCAAAGGGTGTGTTTGTTGTGATAAATGCAGCTCAGACCTTCCTCAGAACTCTGCATTACTTTACAACTTCTTTTTCAGCAACTTACAGGATGCAAAGCGACGAGGTAATGTATCTCTGTCTAGTTACGTAGCGGTAGTTTTTGATGTGTGACAACAAGCAATTTTTTGGAAAATTTAGTATTGTACTTTTGTAGCCGGCTATATATCACTACTAACAGCCCGGTGCTCTAAGACGTGTCCAAATAATATAAATTTGCTCTAGTTTTAATTATCTTGTTCCAGAAGTTGAGCATCCAGGCCAGTCCAGCCCTGTCCGACCTGACCAGAAGGCTAAGGAATAGCATTTATAGATAACCTATTTTGATGCTATAAAACTCATCTTAAATTGTGTATTTCGATCAGGCATATATCTAACACTGAGACTTTTTTGTAATTACTTAGAAGCTCCTCACAGTCCCTTTAATATTCACTCAAAATAACTGATGGTTTTATGTCTTTTTAAAGTGTACAGCTCTAAAACAGAGAAAGAAGAGATTTGTGTCAAAAAAAGAGGTTGATATTTTTTGTGGTGATATGATTGGACAAAATCTTTTTAATTACATGAACAAAAAAAGAAACTCTTTGGACATAGAGACTTAAACCTTGCTCCTGAAAAGTGTACATTCAGTTTACAATTGGATAAGAGTGGGCATTGGTGTAAAGTTTGATCAAAATAACTCAAAGTCTTTTTCTACTATTGTGTTAAAACAAAAGGGATGAACATGAGATCTACTGACCTTGACCCGACCTCCAAAATCAAATAATTTCAGCTCGAAGTCAAAACAACATTTGTATGAAGATTAAAAAGAAAACATTCAAATCTTAGCCCATTTATGTTCACAAACAAGAGATGAATATGAAAGCAAAGGACTGACCATTCAACGTGTTCATCCATCTGAAAATGGCCAGTCTTTTTGTGAATAAGCAGAACCTTTCAGAAGCATATCTGGCAGTTGGTTGGAAGATCGTTCCATCAGTCACATTTATTATGGGTCAATCAGATAATAGCTAGACACATGCTACCGATGGGGTGGTCAGGCAAAAATATAACCCACAATATCGAACAAACTCTCCCCAAAAAAATATGGGAAATGGAGCAAAATTATCCTACCTTGAAATGCCTTTAGTGTTTTTGTTTTACAATCAATAAAGAAACGTGGCCCAGATTTGAAAAACCTGCTACTAAAGCTGTTAGCATCCACGCTAATCTCTGTGTAAGCAGTCACTTCATGCTGTCATCTTGCTCGTAGCTCCCACCTCTCTGGCTTCAACTGATCCAGCTATGCTGCAAGGCTATCAATCTTGTTGACCAAGCATTTTCAAACAGTTTTCGTCAACAACCTTTTCTCCCCTGACAGAAACCAGAAGGTAACTAATAAAAACAAGTGCACAAGAAAAAGTGCATAAAACTAAATGAACTGACATTTTCATCAACAATTAAAAACTAGACTAAATTGTTTGACAGAGACTTAATCCAATCAGACCTAATTTGGTCAAGTAGAAAGTAGGGACAAGTTAGGAATATATCACAGCTACTTTAGCTGTTTGGAAAGGTTGGATGAGTTCAGAAGGGACATCCAATCACAGCTGCCTTAGCTTGGTGGTGGTGGGACAAGTTGTGGAGCAATCCAATCAGAGCTGCTCTCTTTATGAATTGATATATTCATGTAGAGCAGGTTCACTGTTCGTTGTCAGTTCTGGTATTGTAACTGAGATGCTCTGCTAGGTAGGCTACATAAAGGTGACTGCGTTTCAATAAAGGGTTATTACAAGTTTCATTTTATCCAAGTGCAAAACATGACTTGTGAAATTCAAGGAAACATGAAAAATGCCTTACACTTAACACTTCATGTTTTAGTTGACAAAACTAAAAGTGAATTTTGTCAACCAAGCCGTGGTGAAATTATATTGACTAAAACTATAAATCAAAACAATTTAGATGACTAAATTAGTGCTAAAGCTGAAAGATGTTTTAGGAAAAAGACAAAAACTAATGATAAATTAAAAGTACTGTAAAAGCAAACACTGCCACACACACGGCTCACCCTCTCATCCTGCTTCATTGTCCTGCCCCTTTAACAGCCACTTTGTTGTTTCCCATGTCTCACGACAGAACCACTATTCGTCAGCACAAACCCTTTTGTTAAAAGATAAATGTCTTCATAATGCATCTTCTGCAAACAAAGTCAAACACATTGTGCTTCTTCTGCACTCTGAAGGCTCTCGTGCAAAGCGACTCCTCTATGTTCCAAAGCAAACAATAAACACAACATCAGGACAGCTCGGCAGCATCACAACAAAGTGTGATTAACCTCTCACCTTCATGTAGGTCACCATCATAAGCAGCTCAGTGGTGCTGGTGCTACATTCGTCTCAGACTAGTTTGATAATGACCCGTCTCTAGTACAATGGGAGTTAATTACACCCTCTAATGACTTCACACTGCAGGCTAATGGCCAACACAGATAACACATCTCTCATTACCATTCCTCCATTATCTTGGCTGGAGTGGAGGATTTATTCGACAAACAGGGCACGGTTCACTGTGTGGACACTCGCCACATTTGTATGGTTCCTCCTTAAAGGGAAACTGATGTGTTCACATTAGTGTTGCAGGTTTACACATTCCCCCCATCAGGTATAAGCACCTTAAATGATGTGACCAGAGTTCCAATGTGGTTGGAAAAGAGACAACAAAGAAAATGTCAAATAAGTCTGGAAATTCTGTTCTTGGAGTCAGATTTTTGATCTATTATTTCTGTGTAACGCTCTCAAATCTACTTCTGGGGAAGACCAATCAGTATATTATATTATCAACATGATTATAGAATATTATGTGATGTGTTAAAATGACATTGTACTAATCAACTCTTAGTTTAAAACTCACAAACCCACAAGAGTTGAATATTGTGCAGTTCTATTTTCTATTAATAAGGCTTGAGCACAGATTAGAACAGAAACATGTAACACAGTCAACTCATTCAGATATTGATCCTAAAAAGCTCATCCAGAAGACACTAATTCTGAATGAGACTTGTGGTTTTTGCCAATCGATAGGAAATTCATTTATTCAATTAAAAATCACTGAGGTCTAGTTAATAAAATGTCCTCCAAGTAAAAGGTCCAAACAAAAGTCCAGTTTGTGTCTTATGGTCTTCCCTTATGTCCACATTTTCATAGTTTCAGCAACATTTATTGTCAATTTTAGATGCAGGATATGTTTTATTGAGTGCACAACTAGCTCTTTACTATAAATAAAAGTAGTCTCATGCAAAAAGCTCAGAATAAAATGTAAAAAAATGTACAAATAGAGCTGAATAATGATTTCTTTGCTCTTAAAAATTAAAGAGGTCCCAGTCTGAAGAATTTAAAGCCTACACTTTAAGGAAAAAAAAGTCAACATCTTCATAGAAAAAAAAAAACACAGAGTACAATCATCCGTTATCTGTAACTGCTTTACCACTGTACTGTTGCAATATAATGTAACAGAAGGAGAGATCCAAGAAAGTGACAGGAAGATGAATATTTTATTCATGCAGGTTCTGGATTTCACTCACTCACTCTCAAAGTGTGAAACATTAAAAAACAAACTAGTGCAAAAACTGTTGAACTGCAACAATGAGAATAACACAGATAAATGATCAACTTGATTTGGAAGCATTTAGAAAATGAACCTGACAAATGGACAGGATCAGGGTGGCCCTCAGTGCAGGTCACTTGCAGGAAACAAGGGTCTTTTTGCAAACGCAACTGAGGTGGAAAATCACCGTCTGTGTGACGGCAGCAGTGGCTGGAGGAGTAAATGCTCAGAAATCTTTTGCATTCATTGAAAAACTCTTATGAGCTTCAGGTACATACAATTAGGAAAACTTAGGGCATGACAGGCTTGTGATTAGACGCTGCAGCGGTTCTAGTGTTAATTGTATTAGCTGTACCCACTGTTAATAGCCACAACTGTCAGAAAAAGGTCCATTAAAATCTATTTTCTTAATTTCTCAGGGATTGATCATGGGTCCAAACTGAACCATCACTTGGTCTGGATCCAGATCGATGCCTGAGTTCTCTGTCATCCCTCTTCTCTATTCAACCTCACAGGTCTCTCTCTAAAGTTGGTCCAGCTGCACAGACTGCTTTAGCCCCTGCCAACCATTTTCTTTGCCTTTTGTCTTTTCAACTGAGCTGGAGGAAATGTTTGCAGTTCATGATTTGGGCTCAGTATGAAGTAGAAAACAACGACATCCAGATTCAACATTTAAAACATGAATGAAGTCTTTGTGCCATGAGGAAAGACGAGTGTTTATAACAGAGGAGGACTCTGGACTGTGGACTTCTCAAAATGAAATATTAACAGAGTTTTAATCACACTGTGGAACCACTGCCATCATACATTTTGTAAAAGGAACAAATACTGACCAGAAATCATGCTTTTATGAGTTAAAGCACTTTTTTTCTTCTGCAGTTTCTGAGTTTAAACCTTAAAGACAGCTCATGTCCAAGTGCTTTTATTTTGCTCATATGTTAGATGCATGTACACAGACACCACAATCAGATGTGTCCATGAAAACTGGGAATGGCAAAGTTAAAATTTAAAAGATTTCAATCAGATTGAGGAAAAATCACACACATAAACTTGTTATGGTAAGTCAGCTGGATTATTAGAAAGACATCTGCTCTGCATATGAGAAGTGCTGCAGCAGATGTGCCACAGAGGCAAGAAAAGGCAGCTTTAATATCAAAACACCAACATAAAGAAATTGAAAAGTGTATTACAGAGTTAAAAACAAAGGCATCAGACCAACCAGCCATTCTTTATTTGTATTGTTTGTATTCATGTTCATAGCAAGTGTTACCTCAAGCTACTTTACAATGGAGCAGGCTGACACTATACCATCCATTTAATAGATTCATATTCTCATTTATATTTATGTAAATATATATAAACATATACATGCATCAACAGATGTACCCATCCAGGCAGAGACTAATGAACTAAAAATAAGAATTTTTGATAGAGACAAACTTATGGATGCCCAGATCACAAATCTATTCACATCGTATTTGTCTCTGCTGATTATTCGAGGTTAGCCTCTTTAGATTTGGCATTTTCTTTTCAAGAGGGTCTGCATGTCTGTTTGTTGTAAAGTTATTAATTATGGAGGTATATTCAACAATGACCATGCCTGGAGAGGTCATTCTATACACGTTAACATCTATAATGATTATAAACTGGTGAGGAATGATGCTGATCTATAAAACAGCATCTAGTTGAACTGCCATTAAAATGGTTTAAATGGTCGAAAAATATAAATTCACGTCAAATGATGTGATTTCTGCCAATAGTTGATGTAGGATAAAGGACTTGAAGTCAAGCAGGTCGAGCAGGTCATTCATGAGTGTTTGTCAGGTTCTCTAAACAAATGGTTCACTGTCTTTGAAGAAAAGATCATATTAGTGTAACCATGTAGAAGATACCAAAGGCTGACAAAATTTTAATTTGCAACAAATTTGGGTTTGTTGTTTTATGTTGTTTCAATTTTGCCTTCACAGTGGTGGACAAATGTGGTTTAGTTGGGAGAGTCTGAGTTATTTCTGCTCCTGCTGTCACGAGTTAATGTGTGCTTGGGAAAGACTCCTGACCCAAAGTCCCCCCCGCTGCTGTGTCAGAGTGTAAATGTGAGGATCTAAGGGGCCGTTTACATGGAAACTCCTGACTTGAAGCCGCAAAGATTCTCCCTTTCCGTTTTCGAATTCTTCTGCGTTTACATGACAACGCTCGGAGACGAGTTAATCCCCTGTAAATCCGCTGTAGTGTGCATGCCGGTTCAGTAGATGGCGGTGTAGGTCTGCAGAGATGCAGCGCTGCTACAACACACGAACGAAGAAGAAAACCTTTCACAAACAACAATGGCGAACAGACGCACAGAGAAGCAGGAGTTTCTTTTTTGGACAACAAATCAGGACAACAAATCTGTCTGGATAGTTTTTCTGGATAACAAACCGAGCACGTAAGGCGCTCACGTTACCCAGCGGACGGAGGAAGCTGCTGTTGTTCTGGTATGCGCGCAGCCTCCATCTGAAAGAGTACTGCGCATGCGTGGCGTCAGCGTTCCCCTGAAACGCTCTGCTCTGTGTTTACGAGGCGGATAGAGGAGTGGAATCAAATCTTTCCGCTCTGGGGAGCGGTGTCAAAAGTTTCCGTTTTCACTGGAAACGCAACATGGTCTCATCTAAACGGAAGGCCAAAACGCAACGAAATGTTTGCGGAATTGATCGTTTTCGGCGTCATGTAAACGGCCCCTAATAGTGATGGGTAACTTACAGAACAAACTTTACAGTCATAGTGTAAACGTGGTGTCAGTGTGTAAAGCTGGGGATATACGTGTTGCTGTCATGGACCTATGATTTAGCTATCACATGTCCCCTTCATCTGTAAACATGCACGTCCTCCAGAGTGATAACAAAGCAGACGTCAAACGGAGCTCACAGTGACTGCAGTCAGAGGAGATAATGCAACAACATGAGTTCAAGCATGAAACACGGTCAGAGCTAAAGTTTCTCCAGTCTATTCATTTTTAGTGGATATAATGTGACTACATACTGTATGTAGCCGTTTCTTATTTATATCCAGCAGCAATTTAGAACGAACCAAAAACAAATTGTTGGTGTCAGGCACAAACCTCCTTTCTCCATTTTTTTTGAACAATTTTGTTTTTTCCCACAAATCAGTGCTACTGGTTTTACTTCATGTTGGTGAGAGGGTTTTAATAAATTTAAATGCACATGCAAGTAAAAATATTATTTGTTATCAGGACAATAGCCATCTAACAGAGCAGTGTTTTTGTTTTTATTTCACAACAAGCATCAAATTTGGATATATATGTTTTATCATAGCAAGTATATAAATGTTGTGATATCGGTTTTATTTCTATATTTTGGTTAGATATATTATTGAAATTTTATTCTCTGTTAACTGCATTTCTTTTAACCATCCTACTTTCAGCCTCTTTTCTGACACCTTCAGTTTTAGGTTATCTAATTTTACTGTATTATTTATTTACATTTTATTATATCTGTTTATTTACTTATTGACCTCCCTTTCCCGATAGTATTTTTATCTAATTTCCTATTATTTTTAATTCTAATTTAAGTTTTAGCTCCCATGTTGCCTCGCTTTTAAAGATAGCATTTCCTCAGTCTTCCTCAGTGTTTTAATTCTGTTCTCTGTTAATAATTTCCTTTTTTTTTTTTTTTTTTCACTAGCTACAATACCTGTTTGTTCTTCTCCCAGTTGTCTTGTCCTGTCTTGTCTGTCACTATTTCCCCTTCTTTCACACTGTGGTGTAGCATGGCCCTCCCCTTCAGCTCCCATCAGGGGTTAAATAAAGTTTTATATGATGGAGTAGCCTACAGGGAGGGCTGGTGATGGTCACTATAGCAGTTAATCATATTCACATATCTCTCACTGCTAGAAAAAAAAATGCATTAGTTTTTCCAACGCTGCCACCAGACAGAGTGCTCAGCTGTAAAGATAATGCAGACAAGGGGGAAAAAAATAAATAAATAAAAAATAAAAAATAAAAATAATAATAATAATAATTTCCTTTTTTAAGGGTTTGTGCATTTGTTTAATTTAGAGTGTGTGTTGTATGTGGATTGTGAAGGTGGGTGGGGACTTCTATTTTATTATTATTCCGCAATATTCCACTTTTTTTGTCATTTATTGTTACTGTTATTTCTTATGTGAAGCACTTTGTGCTACAAGTTTTTGTATGAAAAGTGCTATACAAATAAAGTTTGATTGATTAATTGATTGATAGGAGGTTTGTGCCTAACACTAAAGTAAAGCTGGACTGCACTGACTGACATAAACCCCTCTGCTGGCTCAGTTCAGCTGTTTGATGGACAGATGGAGGATTTGATTGATTTGCTATGATTAAGCGCCACTAGCTTTTTACTAACTGTGTTTTTCTGTGTCAGGCTGTGTCTAGAATCTGATTTACATCAAGAAATAAACAAGTAATCAGCGACTTGCACTTGCTCCTTTCTGCAGGGAGGAGAGCTTTAGGGGTGCAGTTGCAGTGGTGGAATTAATGTGAAATCTGTGTCTGCCATTCTCCCTGCAGACTTTTTATGATGGGATCACTGTCAGCTGTGGATAAAAAATGTCATTAAATGTGCTTTCACGCAGAAACTCCTGCACAAACTCTGTTTCAAATAAAGATAATATGCCTTTTATGCTAACCTTTTTTTTCTTTAGCTTTAAATATAAACTTATGAGGTGTGTAACAGAGTATACTCTTACCTTAGACTTAATATTTTGTTCTTTGGACCCATTTGATTTATCTGCCTTTTATCCATGCTGCTGTCTCAGTTTTCTCTGCTTCTCTCTCCATGTCTTGTTTCTTTCTGCACTGAGTGGGTGAGCAGAGTCAGGAGCTGTGGAGTGAGATGTTAGCATTAACACAATGCTGACATGTCATGACAGCAGCAGTGGAGGCAGGCAGAGGTAGGAGCTGAGCTTAGACAAAGACCAGGGACTGACTCATTGAGACAGGGGTGAGTAAAAGAGACCAGACCCCAGCGCTTCCACATTAAACTGCCTCCACCTCTCTGACCTCTGTCTACATCATTCTACTGCTGCATCTTCCTCTCATCCGCTTTTTTTTGTTTTATCAGTCTAAGGGGTTATGCAGCCCTGGAAGCTGAACAGAGAGAGTGCACTCCCTCATCTAAAGCAAAATAAAGAAAGGGAAAAGGAAATACCGTCAACCTGTTCATGTTTTTTAGTCATTATCATAGATTTTATTGTGCTTTTAGTGCCAGGCTTGTCTGTGGAGTCTGCAATAGGCAGCCTTCACTTCAGGCTTGTTGGTCTTTGTTTTTTCAGGAAGCAAACTGGGACAAAGCAGGCAGAGAGAGGCTCAGCTGGACAAAAAGTTAGTGAAGGAAGAAGGTTCAAAATTACAGACTTGCTTGGAGGCACACTATGTACTGGCTGCTCATACAGCTCCTGGTGCTACTTTTTTTTAAATGGAAGAATGCCTTTGGTTGAGTGTATGCCTCTTTATCACATCAGAACCATTGTACCAATTAAGAAAAAAAAAATGTTTTTCTGTGTCTGGCTCTGTGACTGTGATGGAGAAAAAAATAATTAAAGACAGTCTGTTCTGGCAGCATAAAACTTTCACGGAGCAAGTTACATTCTTTTGACATTTACATAAAATCCTGTGGGCAGCCCAGTAACACATGCCACAGGAAGAAGACTGGTGCATCAGCTCCCCGTGATGACCGGGGTTTCACTGTAAGGACTTTGGTGTGGTCTTCATGTGCTGCATAAAGCTGCAAAAAGTTTAAGATGATTTTAAAACAATTCAGTTCACCTAAAGATCAGCATTGGTCAATCAGTCATTTGATCGTCTTTCGCATGAATGAATCATCAGATATTGTGAGCTTGTGCTGGTCACCCACCTCAACACCTGCTCTGTTTTCCTCTGGTTCACATCATGCTATAACTTTTTTCTCTTATTTTGTCTTAATTAATGCTCACTTTTGCTTCCCTTTGCCCCTTACAGGCTTAAATTTGTTCTTTCTACTAATAATAAGGGTTTTTATTGATAACGACATTTACTGATGTGAAATATAGGCAAACTTGGCAATGCTCCCTATTTATGTCACAGATATTTGTTTTTTCTTTAACAAGGAAGAAAAATTAAAGGTAATGAATTACTCCAGATTTCACTGTTTGTTTTTGGATCTATACATTTTGAAAAAAGTATGTTTCTTTGTCATTTTTTCTACAAAGATATTCATTATAGGGCCTGTAACCAGCAAATTACACTTCAACTCTTTTCCTTGAAAAACTACACAAATCATTCTTCAAAGTCTATGCCTTGTTCATAATCCCTCAAAGAGTTTATGATATACGGTATTGTGGCCCACAAGCAAATAATGACCACTGGAATCTTTGACCTTAACCTTTTTTGTCTGACCTTTAAAACTGAAATACTTCCTCCTTACATACAAGATCACTTTTGAGCAAAGTTTGATGAAAACATTCTAAAAAGTTCTTGAGGTTTTGCATGCATCTGACAGGGTTGATGCAGCCTGACTCTGGAATCTCGGAGCAGAGGATTTGCACAATGTTGCCCTTAAACTTCATCGCGTGTACGACACCTACAAATGATGTAGGGTTTACTTTGCTGGTGGTGCAGAGTAGTCATTAGAAATAATAAACAGCAAAGTGTTGGCCTGATACATATCTTTATTCAAGTATCAGATGATACTTTACCTCGATGTCTGACCTCTAACCTACAACAAATTAGAGTTATGAGACAAAAATAAGTGTTACCAAAGAACAGTGAACCTGCTCTACATGAACATATCAATTCATAAAGAGAGCAGCTCTGATTGTTTCCCTCCACAACCAAGCTAAGGCAACTGTGATTGGATGTATTCCTAACATGTCTCTACTTTTCACATGACAAAATTAGGTCTGATTGGTAGTGTTGTGCTCAAGACCACTCTATCCAAGACCATTAGCCCTTTTCCATTAGCCCTGCTCTACCCTACTCGACTCTACCTGGCTCTACTCTACTTGCCTTGCGCTGCTCTTCCATTAGCCCCAGTCGCCTGCCCAACGGGGTACAGTGTCGTGTAAACAGCTGAGCGGCACTGAGGTGATTTTTGAGTGCGACACAACTATCTGTGGCTTTTTGTCACAAACTGAGTAAAAAAGAAAGCAGAAGAAGGCTGCAGGTGGTAAGAAGAAATACCCCTTGAGAAGCACAGGAGAGTTTTGGAAGCTATACAACAGAATGAAGCCGAGGTGAGAGTAATCAAGCTGCAAAGAAAAGACGTATGAGCTAATGGTAGCTACCGCTAACATGCTAGGTCGTCGCGCTCATGACTCATCGATGATGACATTGTCTGACCAATCAGTAGCCGGCTTTCGTGACCTCATCTTTCAGTATCGACTCAGATTGCTTGGAACCAGAGTGGAGGAGGTACTAAAACTAGCTTGTTTTAGGAGGTACCAGGCTAGTGGAAACACGCTGCAAATTGAGTAGGGCTGAGTAGAGTAGGGCCAAGGCGTGCTAGTGGAAAAGGACCACAAGACAAGACCAAGACTATTGGAAGCCAAGACCAAGACGAGACCAAGACTATCAAAATCAACTTTAAAAACCATAAGAATGTTGAACAGTCAAGCGGGGGTGTCAGTCAGTCACAACAACAGGAAAGTTGCAGTCATCACGGGGGAAACAACACATGAATTGAAGCTTTTTGTTGTTTTACAACAAGTGCTCCTCCTTATTCACATTAATGAAGTTGAAGAGCAACAGATCAGTTCTGGTCTTGATCGGTCTTGATGGAAAATTCTGATTCCGTGAGCCCGAGACCAGACAAGACTGAGCAAAAATGCTCTTGAGTCCAAGACAAGACCAAGACTTTCAAAATGTGGTCTTAAGACCGGTCTCGAGACTGAGACTGTTCTTTAGTAACACAACACTACTGATTGGATTAAGTCTGTCAAACACTTTCGTCTAGTTTTTATTTGACAAAAATGTCAGTTAATTTAGTTTCAGTTTTTGTCCATGTGCACTTGTTCTTATTAGTTACTGTCATAGTTTTCATCAGGAGCAAAGGATTGTTGATATGACAAAAATAAATAGCCATCAAAATGAACACTGGTCATATCCCAGATAAACGATTTCCAGTTGCGAAGCCAGGGTGCTGAGTGATTGTCCTACCATCTGAGGAGAAATTAAGACCAAAGGAGGAATTCCCAGTTATGTTTTTTTAATGCAGTTTTGACATTCTGATGTGTGTTGTCAGGACACACTGCAGTAGCTTGAATGGAGGTATTGGCTGGAACTGCTCTGACTTTTAGCTGGAAGGAGAACAGTGAAGCGGCTGCATCTATTCACGGCTGAATGGAAGAAAAACAAGATGTGTTTCATCTCACTGAAGACATTGTTCTCATTAAAATAGGACCTATGTCACAGCTATCACCTGCCAGAGCAGGAAGCTGAGCTGCCTCTCATGCAGACACACCTGTTTAAACAGACAGAAGAACTCCACACTGAGACATCCAACACAGATAATCAAACAAACAAAGCAGAAACCAAAGGAATAACAATGTGTACTTGTGATTCTAGCCAATGAAAAGCTGTAAGTATTCAGATCGTCACCCCATCTCAAAGAAAAAAAAATAAAAAAACAGATGATTTTATTATGTTTAATTTCTTACTCTTCTTTCCCCCTCATTTCCCCCCCTGAATGTACAATAAAATGGTTAATGATCCACCTAACTTAGTCTAAATGATCTCCTCTGATTTGGTAATGAGCAAAAGTATTTCTTGGGTAAATAACACAATGATGTTTAACAGCTTTGCATACCTTACTAACTCCGTGGTGTGCCATTGTGTGAGGTTAGTAGAATTTAATCTTCCTCAAAACCAAACTCTATGGACAAAATGCTAAACCCATAAGGGTCCCATTTCAGCACCTTTCCTCTCTTTCATAAGGCACAAGGGTGCACTCATGCTCAGGCAGGCTCACAGACTGACATAAACCCCATATACCCAGAAGATGAGGGCGAGGAATAAAGGGCCATCTTGGATCATTTCTCTATATTAGTTTAGCTACGGGGCTTGAAATAAAGGATGAGATGACTCCTTGGGGATGTTTTTGATGACTTTGTCTCCTCCTGTTCTTTAGTACAATGACATTCTGAGACCCCATATTCAAAGGTTTTATTATGACTGTAAAAATAGCCACGTCAACACAACCATCTGTCTTAGCGGGCTGCTGCCATGATGACTGACAAAAAGGAAGTATTTGAAATAGATGAAGATGGCAACAAGAGATCACATGAGTTCACTTTGATGAATTTGACACATTTCAAAATGACAATCATAGAGATTTTATTATTCACATAATCAATTGAAAACACGTTTCACACTAATACATAATTAACAGAATTAAAGGTAAGTATTTTAATATAAAAAATGGTTATTTATCATTTTTTGTGAAGGACAAAGGCTAATTTAGTCCAAACAACAGAATCTGGTATAAGCCAATGCCTTAGTGTAACAATAACTGCAGTTCTCTGATTGTCCAGTTGGGGAAAGTTGCAGGAGCATCAGGTGTTACGAAGACATTATGAATAATTGACTCTTTGCTAAGCCCCTCCCACAAATGGCTACTGTCCAATCCTATGTTAGGAACCATAACTGTGAACAAGAGACCTGTCAAGCCTTTGGCTGCGGGACTAGCTAGTCCGACAGCCAATCAAGTAGATAAAATTCTTTGGTGGGTCGTATTAATTTTTTTTTTGCCCAAGAAGAAAAATGGTGGATGTGGATAAAGCATAAGAAAAGAATACCTACATTTGTTATGAAGTAAGGAGCTCACCAACTTTAGCTAACCATAGCTCTGTCTGTTAGGTAAGATAGCATTAGCAAACAAAGACATCTCAATATAAGTTTACTTCTCCTAAACCTTGAGCCAATGGGTAATATTTAAGCAAAAGAAATACAAGTCACAGATAGACAATTGCCCAAGTCCCTCTTACCTGAGTCCCGAGCAAGTGTCAAGTCATCTCGTCCAAGTCTCAAGCAAGTCCAAAGTTTTTCTGTTGTGGGCAAATCAAGTCAAGTCGAGTCACAAGGTTGTTTAAGTTTATTTTAGGCATATGTCAGGTATATATAAAGTATATCCAGCAGCTGACTGGATGATGGCTCCGTCAGTCACATTCAGAACGGACCAATCAGCTAATTTAGAGGCAGGTGCTACTGCCATAATGTAAAGGACAGAAAGTGAACCACTCTGTAAAACAAATTCATGCAAAACATCAAAAGTAGAGCAAAATATCCTTTCTACAGTTAAAGTGATATTCCGGGATGGAACAAATTGGGTCCTATCAAAAGGTTAAGAGCAGAAATTACCCCTACAGCAGTGTTTCTGTGTCACAGGCTTTCCATGTCGCGTAGCACAAGCTGCGAGCACACACCCCCTTAGATCCTCAGTTCTGCTCCTCTGCTGGTTGGCTGGACTCACACTGGACTCATAGACCATATTTTCCTTGAGCGCCGTGAAACGCTAACGCACAGAAAAAGTCTGATGTCGGATCGGTCTGCATTCACGCTTTATTTAGAAGTGGAGGTCGCGATTACGGGCGCCACGAGAACTAGACCCTTATTTAGCGTGTAAGTTTTTTGTGTGAAAAGTAACGCTACTGAAAAATTCTCTAAATAAAGCGCCGGAATGCAGACGATATCAGCTGTGGGAGTCCGTTTATTTGTGCGTTTGTTGATCATGGTGCATGGTCTCAGATCCAGCTAAATCAGCAGAGGAGCAGGAGCTCAAGGAGGCGTTAGGGGTCCCAGCGCCCTGGGGTTTCTTTCTCCACATAAACACTGCTGTAGAGGTAATTTCTGCCCTAACCCTTGTGATAGGACCCAACTTGTTCAATCCCGGAATATCACTTTAAAGGGACTGTGAGGAGAATCTGTTTTCTGCGACATAAAGATTCTGCTACCCATGAGCACGCGCGGCGACTGTCGTAATGCTGCATTCCAGTAACCTGGGAGTTAACTGGGAGTGACATCATCTCTGACTTATCGGTGTTCCAGTTGAAGTTGGAAAAAAACATGCCGATCTACCAGGCTATTGTTAGCTGTTGTTAGCACGCCCTGTGTTGTTGTTCACAAATATCACATGAAGAATGTGATTATCACTATGGCAACCTTTTTGGTAAATATAAGTCTAACAATACTATGTATACAGCTGATCTAGAGTGACACACCCCAGTCAGAAGTGCAAATAAATTGATTTTTACAGGAGCTAAATAACTGTTCACACTGGGGGCATCCATCTTCCATTGTCAACTCGGGGGTGGCGAGGTTTCACTGCGTTCCCAGGAGGAAATTCCGACTTCGGGGGACGTTCCAGTTGCAGTTTCCTAATCGGAACTCGGAAATTCCTACTTCTGGCGACAACTGGAACGCACCAAAAGAGGTGACCCAAGCCAAAGCAACTCTGCATTGCTTTACAACTTCTCTTTTCAACAACTTACAGGATGCAAAGCCACGAGGTAATATATCTTTTTCTAGTTATGTAGCGGTAGTTTTTGATGTGTGACAACAAGCAATTTTTGGAAAACTTAGTATCGTAGTTTTGTAGCCAGCTATATATCGCTACTTACAGCCCAGTGCTCCAAGACGTGTCAGAATAATATAAATTTGCTGCAGCTTTAATTGTCTAGTTCCTCAAGTTAAGTATCCAGGCCAGTCCAGCCCTGTCCGACCCGACCGCGAAGCTAAGGAATAGCATTTATAGATAACCTATTTTGATGCTAAAAAACTCATCTTAAAGTGTGTATTTCGATCAGATAAATATCTAAAAGTGAGACTTTTTTGTAATTATTTAGAAACTCTTCATAGCATCTTTAAGTAGGTAGTGTTGAAATGTGGTCAAGATCTGATACAACTGCTGTCCTCTCACTTATAGCTCCCACCTCTTCCTGCTCTGTTAATCTGGCAGATCCATCTGCACAGCAAGGTTATCAATTCATAGTTTTAGTCAGGGTGTTTATGGACACATACTCTCTGGAGGTAGGTGGGAATTTTTTCCCCCCTATTTATTGTCTGTTTATATCTTGCGCATCAAGTTATTAGGAGAGTAAAGGTGGGATGCCAATGCCTTGGGGGTCATGTCTCTTTTTAAATCTTCCAGCTTTGTTTCATGTGGCTTGCCTAACAATGACATCTCTCTCTTTTAAGATGCATTTAGTGCAGAGGAGTTCTCATGAGGAGACAGATGCCAGAAGTGCGAAGTGCAATGTCCCAGTTTGTGTGATTTTAAGCAGGAGAGAAGACACCATGAATAAACTTAAAGATGTGTTAACAGAGCAAGCACCACATATCAGGAGCTCCTTTAGCCTGAGACTGAAGCAGAGGCAGCCTGGGTGTCATGGATGCCACCTTTAGATTTCATCTGCCTACCTAAAACCCCAAACTTTTATTGGCATTTTACCTTGTGTTCCCAACCTGGGGTCAAGGGGTGCCAGGGGGTCTCAGGGGGTGTGAGGCCCCTTCAGCTTTGCGATTGTCAAAATTTGGTCTACATAGATTATCTAGATAAACAATAACATAAAAGGGGAGAGCTTGCTTTGAAGATTGCACTAAATTCATGTAAACCCATTTAACTTTGTATTGTAAATAATTAAAATTGGAGTTTATTTTGCACAACATTGTTGAATTAGTTTTTGTGTGATCCCATTGGGATCTTGACTCCACTTAGGTACAACTAAAGGGAGTATTTGAGATGCAGTAACTTCTTCCACATCACAGAAGAATATTTTTAACCTTGATTACATCAGAAATGAACATTTCCATCCTGCCAAAGCAGAGGTAAGGAGTAAAACATTGGAAATTTCCAACAAATTCTGGCTCACTGTCTTACCTAGAATAGAAAAGTGAGCAACATTTCAGCATCAAAACAGTCCCCAGTGCATTAATACAAGTTATACTTTTGAACAATGGTTGTACTGCAGGCTTTTATGTACTTCCAAGTAGGACTTTGGACAGACAGCAACTCACTGAGTGCTTATAGTCAAGCTCTGGAGTTTTTTGATTTTAGCCTTATTTTGTTTTGTAAAAATCTGATAAAAAGTGGAGATAAGGACTGTGCAGAAATAAAAAATCATAGTTGTAGATGCTCCTAAATGCTGTAGACTAAACATCTACAGCATTTAATCCACATCCAAGAAATTAGAGGAGCACAATATAATTAATATATTATCATGAGCAGATAACAGCTTTAAAAGGTGATTATTGGTAAAAGCAGTTATGAGCCTTTCCAACATATGTTCATTCAAATATTGTATTCCACAGAATAGATGAGTAGAGTATGTAGCAGCATCCAGGCTGACTGAAAGTGTGAGACAGCATTTTCAGTATAGACTGACTTTAAACCCCCTCAGTAAACAACTGACTAATGTTTTTCAGGCTTTATCCGGAATTTACTAGTTAATGAGTTTGAGTCATTCTGGATAAGCTGAAATAATGAAGGATGCTCTGAAGTTGGAGTAAAACATACGGTGATATGAGTGTGGAATCCCCATCCAGCATACACACACAAATACAATAATCTGTTAATCTGCTTGCATGTCAATATGCCATTAGTGTCGTTTGAAATAAGAGGGAATAGGTATCATTCCTGTGAGACCATCAGCCCAGCAAAGGCTTTAGGCAGATTTGTTGAGCTTATCCCTTTGGTTGATGGAGAGACTCTGAGACAGAGAGAGCTGGAGAGAATAAATAATGGGAAAGAGGGGAACTCTGAGACCAAATGATCTTCAGTTTGGGGGAAATAAACTGGGCAAACCCCTGTGAGGGGGGTAGACATTTACATCAATAAGACTGCAAATGTATGGGAAACAATGAAAGCAAAATATTTGGCCACTTGGTTTTAGCCTGTGGTGCTCTGCAGCTATTGTTGGTAAGAACTGACACCATGGCTAGATATGACACTTCTGTCCAGACCCAACAAACAAAGCCCCTGCCCAAACACAGAAGATAATCTGTGGCCTACAGAAAGTTAGCAACAACAAACAACTTTCATTCAACAACTAAACAGAAATATCTTATTTCAGCTGGCATAACAAGGGGAAGGCATAGGTTAGCAGGAACACAAAAACAAATCTACAAAATGAAGTGAGTCAGAGCAACCCCACCCAATCTAGAACCATCACAACTTAGAAATGATATTATTCTGTGAAACACTTGTTGTGGAAAATAAACTTGTCTATGTTACCCATAAAGATGAAATGTAGGATCTTATACCAGAAACTTTATTTTATGGGTATTTATTAAAAAAACAGAAACATCAAATGACCAGTGATAGGCGGTCTGTCAGCTGAGGACAAGAAAGTCTGACAATAAGCACAGAACCAAATTATTTTAAGGACCTGGGAGCGTTCGCATTTGTGTGCAAGAGCTATGTTAAGAGCTATGTGTGTGTGTGTGCATATTAGTGTGTGTTTCTACCACAGACTGTAAAAAACATGGACACCATGTCGCTGGGCTCAAATTGAAGCCACCACAAAAACTGCTCCCCCTGGTGACTGGCTGCAGTATAGGTCAAATCTCCGTCTCCCCCATTCATCTGAACAGGCCGTAGTGAAGCTTCAAAATATTAATACACCTCGTAGAAATATTTCTCCCATCCGTGTGCTGTGGTGATATGAAAGTATTATTGGGCTGCGTTTTTTCCAAGTCCTCTTTTTTCTGATAAGTTTCATTTTCATCAGTTATTAGAGTTTAAAATATAACCGCTGTTTTCACAATGATTGTGTACGGCGTATGCTGCGGAGTTTTGCGACCGTTTACGACAGCTGCGTCCAGATATGGTCCAGATTCTCTACTGGCTGCACAATGGCGGCGCCCTGACGGGGGATATTATGGCTTCAAAACCGTTACATGGTAGAAGGCGGAGCCACGCTATCCAGTTCTTATAATACATCCATGGTTTCTACAAGGTAAGACCTGTGTGTTATGTATGATTTCTGATGGGAAAGTGGGTGTGAGAAACATTACAAACTAAGAGTTGCAGATATCTCATGAACATTGGACATAAACAGTTGATATCTAGAGATGGGAAAAAGCCGGGACATCTGGGCCTCTGCATATCTACTCTGGATGTAACGGTTACTGGTAAAATGATAAAATTTCCCGCGGTAATCATTATCGTGTCTTTTTAAATTTACCGTTATGCTGTGTTTGATTACCACACTGCGTCAGTAACGCACAGTTATGCTGCTCTTTGACTGGAAAAGCCTGAACAACATCTGCCCCTCGATGAAGCAGCCTCACGGGAAGCCCATGCGCAGTTTGCATTGTTTGGCCTCTGAGTCTGAGAGCGAAAGTGAGAGGCACAGCGGAGATTTTTTCTCGTGAAACGGACTCTGAAGTCTGTTGAATTTTGGATTTAACAAGGATGTCGAGGGGAAACTGATAGAAGACAGTCACCCTGTCTAAACACAAAGCTGCAGCGAAAGAAAAAGACGTGGGTGGTTAGAACTGCTGTAACTCCGAGTAAATTAGATAGATAGAGAAAGAGAGAGAGAGAGAGAGAGAGAGAGAGAGAGAGAAGATTCAGTGAGCCATACCTGAGAGAATTACAGGTGGTTTATCAGTATTTTCTGTCTAAATAATATATTAATCTTGTAAATAATAATATTAGTATCGTTCTGGAGTGTGTTCTTGCTGTTCTTTTGCTGTGTATTTGCCGTGTTTAGTAGTAGATTGTCTTTTTTTTTTATAGTTCGTGTTTTATGGATTACATCAATCGTCATTTGGAAATATTAGAGGAGAAAATATTGAGGAGATCTGTCAGGGAGAGGAGAGACACGAGGAGAGTCACAAAGGGGGCTAACTGCTTCAGGGAATATCATTAGTAAGAAAAAAACAAAACAAAACAAAAGACCTGGACATGGTCTAATATAACGAGCTGTAACATGGACACTAATGCTGCAGGCAAACAAAAATGTGTGAGTGTTTGTAAAATAGCTCAAGATTATATTTTGTCATCTCAAAACTTTGAACATGTTCATTTACAATTGTTTATAAAGAGAATCCTGTTTAAAGTTCAAATCAGTTTTGTCTTTTCTTGTAATCAAACGCTGTTAAAAAATATACTCAAAGGGCATTTCTTGACACATTTATTGACAAAAAAGACAAACGAACTGTTATGATTAAAATATTAAAGTGGTTAAGTTTTTATTTTAATTGTGTGTAGAAGTACTTTTTGATCATTTTGAGCACACTGCAACAATACCGAGATAATAATGATAACCGTGATCATTTTGGTCACAATAACCGTGATAGTAATTTGTTTATCGTTACATCCCTAATATCTACATGTCTCCCACTGTCTCTATGAATGATGTGTGAGCCAAAGATTGAAGCTGATAGAAGAAAAAGACCAAAAGTCACATGATAAGAGGTTAACTATTGGTACTTTAAAGCAGGTTACTTAGAAAAGATCTAAATATACCAATCACTCATGAAATAGTACATTTTCACAGCACACTGTAATCCAGAAAGCAAATTTTACAAGTCTATATTGTAATGAATGCATTTTTTTTCTTTTGAGTTGAACCATGGCTTATTTTACTTCAACATGTTAAATATCATAATAGTGATACACATGTGTTCAATATCCTTGCACTTTCTACCTCTAAAAGAAACAAACAAGGAGAGAACATCAGTGAAAACAATAATTATAAAAGCTAAAACAAAGTTCTGTCTACATTACTTGCTATGATGATTGATTATGTATGTGATCAGAGTGGAAATCTGGCATGGTAATGAACTTATTCGAGGATTACAATGAGCTATTGTTGCCATAATAGAAATTGGGGAGTGCATAGAGAACAAGTGCATAGTTTATAATAAATCCATGTACAGCACCAATTTTCCATTCATAATAAGCCAAAGGTCTAAAAAGGTCACCATTCAAATGATATTTGCTGATAACTTTTATGATTCATTTCATGAGATTCAAAATTTGTCTTTCAGATAATAATATTCGGTAACACGTCACTTAAAGGTCTAGTTTATAATGCATTAGAAGCACATGCATAAGACGTTATAATGCATGTATAATGCTTCATAAGTGTCATTATAATGGTGTATAACCATGTATAAGAACTTGTACCAAGGTTTATAAAGAATTACAAGTGTGGACGTAATGTATTATAATCAAGCCTTTATAATGTTTTATACCTGCATACTCTATGCAGGTATAAAACATTAAAAAGCCTATAGCCTTATAAAGCCTACATTATAAAGCCTTTATAAAACATTATAAAGGCTTGATAATAATAAATTACGTCCACACTTGTAATACTTTATAAACCTTGGTACAAGTTCTTATAAACTTGAACCAACTTACAACGTACAACGTACAACGTACAAACTTGTAACTTGTACTTGTTCAAATTTGATTCATTTCCCTTCATTGCCAGTTTCTTGCCAAGTGTCATTTTTGAGTTGTAAATTCCAGCTCTTACTTTCTTTTGCAAGAGTTTATTTGTTGATTCCAGGTTGTCAGTTCAAGCTTCATCCAGATCTGCAGAGATTTTTCCAACCAACTGGTCCTGCTCAGTCCTGCTTCTAACACATTTCTCTTGCCTCCCTCTTGTGTTCTGGTTGGCAATGAGGTTTAAAATGCATAAAAGTACAGCATAAATGTGCTTATTGTATCAAAGCTTTTTGACTTTGTCAAAAAACCTCTATTTGAACAAAATATAATTTAAAAAATCCCTTAGTTTTGAAATTCTCTGGTGAAAATAATGGTCTTTCTGTGGTTATAGCCGGTTTTGACCCAGTTGAAATACAAGACTATTAAACAGTAATTATTGCTTTAATTGAAACATCCACACACTGTCAGCCAACATCCCTCTGACAGCAGCTCCTCTCTTAACCCTGTGAGGTGGGAGACTCTTCTTTTTTACCTGTTTGTCTGCACAGAGGAATACGTGATGCGAGTCAGTTAGTTCCAGATAAACTTTATATTTTCTGAAAGTTGATACACTTAAAAACATTTCTAGGTAGCATACTCTTAGACTGTGGTATTATTTTTTGATGGGAGTTCTTGTAGGCAGAGAAAATACTCTTTGTATACTCTGTTTGCAGCTGGTTCTGCATAACAGACTCTTACAGGCTGTGACTTACTGAGGGAGAGGAGAGAACTTTTTCTGCATCTAATGTACTCAGTGGCCATATGAACTCACACAACCCCACTTCAAAACAACAGAACTATTCCTTTAACATTAGTATACACTGTACATGTGTTTTTCCATAGACGCTGGCCAGAAGCTAAACAATGTGTATATTTGTTTGTTTAGTTTTACAGTATTTTCCTCAGTGAAGACTCTAGGTGGATCTTCTGAATCAGAGTTTTCCTTGGACCTGCTGTTTATCTACTCAGCTGTGGTAGTGGGGTTAGGATAGTACGGGCTCATAACATACCATCCTAGAAAATGAGATTGATGTTGAAGGAAAGCAATTATACGTGATGTCTTTCCTCTTTTGTTTTCCATTGATTTTCAATGCTGTTTCCTCCTATTCCAGTCCAGTCTTGTCAGAGCTGTCAATGTGAGGCCTCAGAGATTAACAAATACTGTGAGCATACATCATGGGGTGTAAACAGTGAGGATGGTGTGAAACAGTGGATGACGTAGGGAGAGCTATGGGACAAACTCCGAGAGCCAGAGACGGGCTGGAGCAGCCGTCCTGCTGCCCAGCAGGCCTGTGCCTCATTAGAATCAGCTTCAATTTAGTTCTGAGTGTGTATTTATGAGAGGGTGTTGTGTTTGCTTGCACTAGCTGTGAGGCCCAGTGGGCAGGAGCAGATGCTCCATCCTCACAGTCTCACTCCCCCAATAGAGTGTGTTATCTCTGCCTGAGTTGGGCTTTTGCTTGCCTGATTTCTCTCTCTGAATCCCTCTCTCTTGACCTTTCAGCCTCACACTGGCTGTCTTGAATTCAAAGTCTTGTTACTCTCATTCTTTCACTGACATCAGTCTTCCTGTCTTAACAATGGCTGAGGCTCAGATAGTAAAAACACAACAATGTGTTTTATCCGTTACTCTGATTCATTTTCCTTCTTTACAATAGTTGTAGGCTACTGATGACTCACTGCTCTGGATTAGTCATAAACTCTAAATATAGATCCTTTTGCAGGAATGCTCAAGTCAAGGTCAAATATAGGTCGTCAAAAGTCAGGAAATGATTACAAGAAAAGCTTGGAGTGCTTTCACACTTGGATCTTTGGTGGTGGGGAGATTTGTTTGCCTTGGATGGTGTGCTGCTCATTATTTGTCCTTCCTCATTCATGTTTTCTTCTGCTTCCGTAAAGCTGAAGCCACTGATTGATCAATAAGATGAAGACCCTATGAAAGCTCATAGCTGGCTTTGGTATGGGAGGCTCTCTGAGCGGGGACAGCAGCATGGTCCATGTCCAGTTAAGGCATTTGGTTAGCTTACATTAACTCAGTGCTTGGTTAAATTACTATTTTATTTAATCCTGTTTCTTCTTGAAGTATTTTTTTTTCTTTCTAAAGATATATGTTAATTTATTAAAAAATTAAACAAGTTTCAATTTTTTGTAAGACCTATGGTTACAGAGTTAACCTACTACTACTATTAATACTACTAAAAATGTTACCTTATTTGTTAAAAGTAATGTTCTATGAAGCACTGTTTGTTCAACTTGTTAAATTATACTATTTTAGTTTAATTAGTTGGTTGCAATTTTTGAGAAATGTCCCACACTGACATAAGTAAAGACTTGTATCCCTGGGCTAGATAAATGGTCTGTTAATAAAACACGTTTACCTTGCCGAAGTCAAACAGAAAAACTCTTTTTTTTGGTGAGTGCAGAAACATAGTAATTCACAGATTAATCCTTGTTTTGCAATTGAAACATTAATAAATTTTGTCCATGCTGACACTGGCACTATTTACAACAAAAAGCCTTAAGCCAGTCAATCTTTCATTTAGCCTTTTTTTTATTCCTGATATGAAAAAAGTAATACTGATCTGTCAAAATTCATATCATGTGACATTTGAACTGCACATGTGACATAAGATATAATTATTCATTTTGGTTGGTAAAGTTTGCTTTGCTGCCTAATACTCTTATCCACCTGCCCAATTGGCACTTTTTCATTAAGATCATAAGACGCTGAGTGACAGAGTATTAGTGTTAAAGTTCTCAAGCTACTGACAAGCTGCATAGTGTGCATAGTGTTGATGACTGTTCATCATGAGGATCCACATTCAAGACTTCCTACTGCCTGAGGCTTTTTCTTGTAACCATGACAAATTCATGTCGGGTTTTGATATGTGTATGTGTATATACATCTTTATGTGTAATTTATATGTATATATGTATCTATACATGTAAAGGTTTTAAGCTTATGCTGATGGAGACTTCATTTAATCATGTCATTCAAGTTTTCCCTTTATTTTCAAAGATTCATGTCTCATGTCTTGTCTTTCCTGATTTATTTTAAAGGAGACATATCATGCTGATGCATGACTTAATACTTACATATAATTTAATACATTTGAAAACAAGACCTTACACCCCCTTAATTTTCAAACAATGAGATATTGGATTTTTTCTGATATCCTAGAACGAGATTTGATGCCTCTGAAAATAGGTCATTGCGAGATGACCGCAGGATTTAAATCATCGTGACGACATGAGGTACCTTTCTTTTTATTGGAGTAATCTGATTAAACACTTCCTCCTCTGTGATGTCTGTTAGCCACAAAACCGTCACCGAGGAACACATCCACCAGCAGCAGTATATAGATCCCTAGCTCACATTCACTCATTACCAGCTCTGGCCTGTAGGGGGACTCAATACGCGGTCGCTGCTTTCAGCCTGACGAAAATACAGTAGAAGAAGAAGGACAGGCTGGCTCTACCCCCGATAGAACTGACCAATCAGAGCACAAAGGGCTGTGACGTTGCGAGGTTACTGTAGGTCATCCTGAGAACCTCGTGTTTCAACGAGAGCTTGATAATGACCTAAAATGAGGATTTTGAGAACGCAATTGTGGGGCAATGAAGGAACTAAATAACTTGTACTGAGGGCAGAAATGCTTTACAGGCATCTTAGTCTGGCATAGTGAAAAGGAGAAACAAGCATGATATGTCTCCTTTAAAACTCTAACCCTTTTCTGTGCTGATCACTCTTCATTACCTCATATATTTAACTTCATGTCTCCTCTTTTTTCTGCCAGTTTGTTGTACTCACTCCATCTTTTTAGTCTTGCTGTAAAATGCTCTTGTTAATTTTCAGCCTTGCCTTTAGCCTCATGTTTTGGATACCATAGCCTGTGCTGATTGGACTCCCCTTTAACTCTGCCTGGATCTTATTAAAGCCTGATTTTACCTCCAGAGTGTGTTGTGCATTTGTGTCTTGCATTCTGAGACAGATGTGCTAAGCTTTAAGGAAAAGCTTACCACAGTATTTTTTAAGTGGGGCAGTTGGGACTACATTAACTACTGTAGAGTTCTCAGTTGTAATGTCTGAACTCCAATTAAGCAACAAGTTAAGCTGTGGTCAGTGATGACAGTCATAGCAAGCTTCAACATTGGCTGTGGCTTTTGCTCCATTGGCAATCACACCAGTGTGCATGCACGGTGAAAACCGAAATCATATCAGCAGAAAATAACCATTTATTCATGTTGTGCAGTGCCAACAAATACTTACAACTGCTTTCTAAACTTGACTTAATATGTTTGTTTTTACAAGTATCAACTTACGGCATTGGGTGAGCAAAACTAACTAAACTAAAAAACGAACCCCTAACTGGAAGTGACATCTGCGGGAAGAAATATGCTTGAACAACAATGTAACAATGTGTTATTGCCAAAGACCTCAGCTCAGTATACATTCAGTATCATTCAAACAATAAAATAAAAATAATTAAATCTTGATGCCTTAAGGGCAGCACAACCACAGTGATTTTGATAAGCTCTGCCTCTGAAAGGAAAGGACTAGCATGAAAGCTATACTTTATACCACTGCAGATGGGGCCAATTTTTCCAACAGCAAGCCCCTTTAATTTGGATCTACTTCACTATTGATGGAAGGACATGTAGGCTGTGCAGTGAGGAATAGTGATGCTATAATAAAAGAGGCTCGCTTGTTAAAGGAAATGTTGTAAATAGGTTCAAAGCAGCATAACTGTTTTCAGAGTCTGTTCTCAGCCAAAATTCAACAAATTACACAGACCTCTTTCTTGGTTCTATTTGCAGCAGTTTGTCCTTGCAGGAGAAAAGTTTACCAAAGTTAGCGTAACTTATGGATTTGCAATTAAAATGCCCCTCATATAACATTTATGTAAAAAAATACTCCACTATGATTTTGACTATCAATGTGTGAACATGTCTTTGGAGGTGAATGGGTTGGTGTGACCTGCAGTGTTAAAAGCTTAAATGGTAAAATGATCAGCACTGCCCTAAACAAGCTCAAGCCACCACTCATCATTAAAGTAATAACTGTGGATGTTTGAAAATTGTTGGCCACGTCTTTTCTTCAGCTCTCTCCCATGAATCAGTCCTCCCCAACACTGTTTTTACTCACTCTCACAGACTCCATGTCGTGTGATGTGATGACATGCTTAACTGTATTTCGCTTGGATCCTCATAACAGAGGGTTATGTGGTCAACCATGATAACATGGCGGTGCTGCCAAGCAGAGCTAAACTGTGATGATCCCTGCCCTTATACAAGCAGTGCTCACCATGACATCATGATGACATGATTGACTCAGAGTGTGCAGTCATGCGGTTGACAAGAGGCATGGTGCTATTATCAAAAGCAGCATTCAACCAAAGTTAAGCAGCTGTGTGTTATGACTGTTGTTTGGACTTTCCACTTCTTCTGCAGGCTTCTTTTACCCAGAGACATTTGATTTACTCTCCTCCAATATCACTGCAACTTCAGCGCTGTGCAGGATTATTGCAAAGATAAAAGTATATAGGTCTACCAAAAGCACAATCAAACAAACAAGTACAGACACACATACACACACACATAAAAATAAGACATCTGATGAGGCTGCAGATGAAAAAAAAGTTAAACTGTGCTTATGCTGTGGTCATATTTCTGAGCTACAGCAGTGTACACTGACAGGCTGGTGATGCTTTACTGTCTACTTTCTCTTTTTAACTGCTGAAGGCACCATGCTGCAGGCAATCTAACAATTAAAACAAGTTTTAATCTAATATCTAGGGGTCTACAACTCAAGTGGGTGCATGAAAGTGGGCATATTGGTACTAACTATTAAGGACTTATTGGACAAATAAAGGGTTGCTTCAAACCTTGAACTGGATCATATTCCATGTGATCATATTCAAAATTCAGGCACAAATCATCTTATGTTTGACTAGATGCAGTGCTAGATCAAATAGAATTGTTGTGGAATTAGCATATTTTTTTTAGCAGTACTAATATCGACAGCACTTTTTCATTTACTTTTAGGTATAGTATGTTTTTTTACTTTAAGTTATAGGCAAGTCGAGTTTTAGTTCATGAGTTTTAGCTCTCTGAACTCTTTTATTTCCTCCTTTCTGACCTATCTTCTGCCACATACAGCTGCATTCACATTGAATGCGGCTTTGTGACCATAATCGCGTTGCCCACTGTGACCTCATTTTGGTCACCCTCGCTGTGGCTTGGTGACGTCATGTCCACTCGAGTTTACATTATTACAACTGTATCCTTTTCACACACCTACCAACCACATAACACTGCAGCTGATGGCCCTGCAGCAGCATCATCTGTCAGTTCTCTCTGGTCTGTCTGGGCGGAACTTGTTTTACATTAAAGTCAAACAATTACACAAAGTAACTGTACCCATTATCAGTTGTGTACTTTACCATTCACTTAAGTGCACTCTCTCCAAAGATGTAGCACTGCTGGGGGCCGATTTACTGACTGATACAGCTGATAAAACCCAGCTTCAACAATCTGTCCTGTGTAAAACTATCCCATTTACATTAACAGTTTGAGATGATGCTACTAACAGATGATTTTCTCATAAACATAGAACTCATACATATGTCCAAACATTGATAGACTTAGACCTTTATTTGATGTGATGAAGGCCACAGCAATACATTCACATGTTGTCATCCCACTCTATGAAAACTGGTGTTTGCTGTGGCTGTGCTGTGATCACAGTTGCTCACAGTCTGGCACTTTAGCTGTCGGGCAGCTGTCTCGACAAACACTATGCCCCCGTGAAGCAAGCGATTAAAAATAAAGCTTGTTGGGCAACATGGTCTGAAGGGGTAAAACTATTTATTCCTCAGGAAGTCGATTGATTGACATTTAGCATGAAGTGACACGCTGTCAAAACTGATAAGACTCAAGCACTGAAAAAAGAAAAGAGGAATTTGCCAAACAACTTAACTGGAGATGATTCATAACTAAACGGTAAAAGAATGCCTTGATGGCACATGAGGAGAATTTTCTTTAATGAAATTATTACCAGTGATATTACCCTGGTGTGTGATTTTACATTAAACCTTTTTAACTTTTATAGAACGTTTCATGCTCATCAAACACTTCCCCAGCAGCCATGACATGCGTTTCCTTGATGTACATTACGGAGAAGGTGACAGTTTAGGCTGAAAGCTGCTTGTTTTTGGCATGTTTTATCCCTATCTTTAAACAAGAGCAAAAAAAAAACCAGGACTGTGTTTGAGCAAAAAAGCCCAGAAAGGAGTAAATAGTGGATTATGGTATATGATGCACTGCTGTCCTCTTAATCAGCAAAAGCTCCAAAAGACTTTTCCAAATCCTTTTATCAAATATTGTACTATCTTGGCCTGTATATCACTGTCCTTCTAAAAGATACTGCCCCAAAACACAAAGTTAAAATGACATGTGATTGTGAGCCTGATGTAAATAGCCAAATGTAACCAGTTTTAGCTCAGGAATAGACAGCTTCCCCAAGCTATAGTGAAGACTTTCTTTTTTCTTATTACATAAACAGTTGCGTATTTGTTGATCAAAACTGTTCTCAAAAACAGCAAGCATCTATCCCATCCATAGTGTACAGTGTCAAAAAGATTTCTCCATTGTCACCACTTTAAATATCACTAAGGCAAGGACAAAGCTGTATATGTAATCCCTGTTTTGTTGTGATTTTCGGCTGATTAACTTGATAAAAAAATAAAATAATAAAAGACAGCTGAAAATCACTTGGAGCCTCATTCAAGACAACATTTGATGACTTATGTAAAAATCACTCTTAAACTCTAGCACCCTAAAACATGCATTAAACAAAACATTTATTGAGACAATTCACTTTTAGTGTTTAAGATTGTATTACTGGTGATGTATGCATTGTAGGGCTGACTTAACCCAGCCTGTTTTGTTTTTATTAGCTGTTTTTGTTTGTGATATTGTATGTTTTTATGTCTGGATCTTAGGCTTCATGTTTCTTTTTTATGTTTGGGACTACAGACAAAAAATGGTAGTTGGCTAAATCTGAGATGTTTGTTAATGCACTGTCCCTTCCCAATAAGCATTGAATAAAAAATTCCAAAAAGTTTTACAGTTCATCTGTTATTATGATGTACTGAATAAAGAGGGGACCTCCATTGTGCCCTCAGACTCACACAAAAACCTACTTTGATTTTTACGCTTCAATCATTCAGGGCTTGTTAAACTTTGTAAAAAAGATCCCCCTCAGAGTTGGTGGAAGTAATCATAAAACTGACATCCAGAGCTGAATGTGCACTGAAGGCAGGTTGAGTGGCTAGGAGCTACAGGTCAGTCACAGGTCGGCATGCTGCAGGATTTCCTCCCACTGCAAATCCATTTTTCAGAGCGCCTTGGCCCTAACCCCCACTTTTCACATACTTCGTCCTTGCAGGGGTCCTTACACATCGTGCACTTCACTGCAAACCTCCCTCAGTCTTGTCAGTCAGTCCATTTTCACAGCCTTGCTACAGCCATACCAGCAGGTCTATTTTCAACACTGTTAATCACCGGCAAACAGATTGACCCAAAACAGGAAAACAATCGCTCAGAGCTTTCAGAACACTTCAAATACTGTAAATGTAATGTCATATCATATCAATCATAGCAAGTAAAGAGACTTCTCCAGGACTGATCACAGTTCATGAGCATATGTGTTTTCTCCCTTCTCTATGGATGAAAAGTTCTGATAATTAAACATAAATACTAAACTTTTAAGCCATTTATAAGCTAAGAACATGGTGTGTGTTAAAGTTAGTGGAGTGCGATACCGTAGGATTTGGTATTGATCCGATACCGATCCGATACCAGTCAGTATTGCCGATACCAATATCGATACCGATACTTACGGCGCTCCTTTCATGCTGCTCCATCCTTTCATTTGGATTTTTAATTAGTTAAGTATTAGTTAATAGTAATCCAACCAGGATAGTTTATAAGAAAAATACTTCATAAACATCATAAAAAACTATAAAAAAGAAGAAAAGAAAAAAATAAGGCAAAATTACTGCCCTTCAGTGCACTTTTTTTCTTAAATATTGCCAGAAGCACCTCTTGCTTTTCACCTGGGTCACGTGACATTAAAGCACAAGAGGGAGTAGGAGGAGCCTGCTTGGCCGTGCTCGTGCTGTGAAAGTAGCAGCAGTTGAAAGCAGCGACAATTACACAGAAACAGACGGACAGGTCGCCTCCGCAGCAGCACAGATAGGACAGGAACTTAAGTATCGATACCACTGCACTAGTATCAATTGATATCAATACCAACGTTGGAACAATATATCGACATTTTTGGATCGATCCGCCAACCACTAGTTGAATCATTTAATTCTGTAATATATTCATCCACTGTAGAAGCAGAGAAGGCTTGGAAATCATAGTAAAAGTCATCTGTGGAAGTCGACTTTAAAGGCAGGCTGGCTGTAAACCCAGTTGTTTACATGTTGCTCTTCCTAAACAGAGCTGGTATTGTGCAAATCTTGATTTATGTCTGTTTCTGCAGTGCTGTGCTACCACTGCCAGTGGGTGAGCTTGATGCTGCTCTATTGGAATATGTGGAAATCCAGGGTCTGATTATAACTACTAAGTGTTTGTTACCCAAATTATCTTGTCATTTGTCATTTCTGTGGGAATAAATGAATGTGTAGATTACCAGTTTGTCAGCACATCTTCCTAACTTTATGCCTAGATTGTGGACATGATTTCCTTGGTTTAAGAAAATCTGTTTCATGTATCATTTAGACGGACATAAATGTAAACTGTAAAAGGCAGAGCAAGTTGTGTTTTTGTAATTTAAAATTCTGCCTCAAATCAGGACGATGTTGAAAATGTGTGAGTATACATCATATGCCATAATGCAGTAAGAAAGGTGCTGACCAAAATAATCATGGGAAAGGAAGCAGCAGCCTTTTGATCAGGAGAGGGGACATACAAAAACATTTAATCTAGATTTAGGACTATAAGTGACCCTAAAGACTCCCAGGCTGCGGTCGAATAGTCTTTTTTGCTTAGGAAGGTTCCTAATGGAGTGAAATGAACCAGAAGTAGTTCGTGATTAGAGCTGTTCGAATAGTTTAAATGCATAGGAAAGGTGGCTAAATGCTTCCTTTATTAGCTCCTTTAGCATAGGATACACCAGAGCATCCCTAACAAAGGAGAGGAGATAATTCTGTCCCACAATTCTCAGCGGCAACAGCTTTTATAAACCACGTGTTATCCGACTGCTTTCAACCGAATAATGACGAACAAATCACACAGACCATGTGAGTTACCACTGCTGTTCATCCTTTCTAAAGTTTACCAAAACCTGCCTTAACTTTCCAGTAGTCTGATTCTCTGAAGAGAGCAGGATATGAGACATTTGATGTTGATTATGCTTTAAACATGGTTCAATATTAATAATATGTACACCATTAGATTGTGGTCTTAACAGTTTCTGCCTTTCTCTCATTCAGTTCATTTATTTTCATGCACTGATTGGTGTTCATGTTGATAATGAGAGGACAGATGTATTTAAATCCTCATTTACAACAGCGGTTATGCAGGCGTAATATTTACCGTGTATTATGTTCAGTGTTGTCTGAAAGGAACAACATTGTCATGATAAATGATGCATGATGCGTCGTTTGTAGTCCATCTTCGAAAATTGTTGTTTCAAAGCAGCAGTAACATCCGCCGTCACATGATGAGGTAGCGTAGTTAAAGTGTAGTCGGGTTCTCTCCATGGCAGTTTTCCTCTCCTAAGTCCTTCTGATTTCTCCTTTCCTTAACCTCATAACATTTTCCATCAGGGTTAAGGAAAAATAGATAGGAAAGGGCTTAGGAGGTGACTATTTGACCGCAGCCCCAGTCTTTGCAAAACACAAACATTTTCTACAAATTGTCTGTAGATGGGTGTCAAATGGGTGGGTGTCAAACTACAGTCCTTCGTGAGTGTTAATAAAGATTTTGTCGAGTCTTCTGTGGTGTGATGGGAATTAACTCAACAATGACGTTTACGACCCCGCACCCTATCAGACTTCATCTGCGTCTTTGCCGTGCATCTGCCCACCTTCCTTCTTCCTTTCACCAACACAAAGCGTCATCATTTTGTCTGAACAGCAGCATCAAAACCAGACTAGCTGGCCTTTTCCATCACCCACTTGGCTCCACATCGATTAAAGTTTCTGCCACCCTGATGGGTGATAACAGCAGCAGGAGAAGGGCAGAGATCTAGACTCCTGCGAGGTGCTGAAGATGGAGACATGGCAAAAAGAGAGCTGCTGAACCGTGCAGCCAGTAAATATTGAATAGAGGCTGTTTACTGACCTGTCAGGGCGCTGTATTGATTTTCCCTTGTGTCCAGTTTAGAGGTAAACAACACAGTGGGAATAACACATAGTCCTGTGCCTACAAGTCTTTGTGAATCAATGCGTGCAGACAAAGTACATTGTTCCGATCTGAGCTGTTAATCATGTGGATGACAGCTTCAGGTTTTACAGATGCTTCATAGGAAATCTGTCTCAGCTGAATGTGTCATATTTGATCAGCCTTAGAAGCAGCCAGTTTATGTGAACATCACTGGAAACCATATCGTGACCTTCACCCCGGGGTTAAATGTTTAAGGTCACATCATGACAGCTCACAGATGCAGTAAAGTCAAGGACAGAGCAGAGGATTGAGGGCATCCATTCAAGAGATATTTAGCCTCAGTCAGAGAGAAACATATCTGAATGTAACTGTAAAAGCTTTATAATATTTCGTGTTGAGTCCCTTCAGGAGTAAAAAAATAAATTTGAATGATTTAGGACAGTCAGTAATTACATCCATCCTATTGGATTAAGTATTTTCTGTATCTTATCTAAATAATGTTACTAATAAAATAAGTAAATAATGGTGAGTAACATAGAACCTTACAGGAGCAGAACTGGACAGTAATATAAATATTTTTAAAAAGCTAATTAAAGAGATGCATCAGAAAATATATCAAATATCAAAAGGTACAACTAACTAAACAGACTGACAAATATGCAGCAAAGCATGATGGTGGTGATGATAATAATTATTATTAGGGCCTGAACCCCAGCTGCAAGTCCAAAACCGTGTAATAGTAGGTCTAGTTTTAAATTATATTTCCTCAAATAAAAGTGGTACTTTTTCCATGCACTGCCAAATGTCTGCTTTTAAAGCAAACTGTTTACACTTTCCATCGTCTTTTTCCTCCAGCTTGTAGTTGGGACCTATATCTCGTCGGAACCGCTCAACTTCGTACAACAGCTCAGGTTTTTTTTTTTTTTTTAAATATATGTATAGCTTTATTTACTTTAAGTGTAGTGAAGGTTATTTATAAGAGCATCTGATAACTTAGCCCACTAAATTTGTCAGCTTGCCCCTCACTGTTTCCACCATCACTTGAAATCACACAGACCGTGGATGTTGTTCAATTATTGTCACATGGGCAAAATTAAGCCAGTTTAGACCACTTTTGTCTCCTGTCTGCCACCATTGCATCTTTGACTCCTTTGTTGTGATTTCTGCTGACTGTCTTTAAGGTCCTCAATATGCAGAACAAATGTGAAGGTACTGTTCTGCATAAGTACTGTGATATTATTTCTTGAGTTTTCTGTTATTGATTCTTAACAGGAATTAGTTTTCAGTTACCATCCTCTCTACTCATCTCTGCAGATGTGCACACTTCTGCAAATCTGCAAAGCCAATTAATTTACTGTTTATATTATCAGAATGTTCCCTTCACCCTGCAAAATAAAGCATCGGGTTTGTGGAGTTTTAAAACTAACAAGTAGACCTACATTTACTTCTTCATCCTCATTTCTTAAACTAAAATTTTACGCCCCAGAAGACTGAATTTCAGAGTCAAATCTCCAGGTAGATGAAATTTTGCACTCAATGACCATGTCGGGATTTTTTTTCATTATTCTAAGTGCTTTGAAATGACTGACAAAGGAGACCAAAGCACAAACTTTTTCACAAAAGGAACTGTTATGTTTTCTAAAGACAAACTAACTCACAAAAGAGATCAGTGTTTTATTAAAGAGCTCTATGCTATCCACTGTCTATCAGCAGGCTGTTTCAGAGCTGTTTGTGGCTCTCAGACAGATGGATTTAATTTGTTCGATTGTATCTCCTAAAGAAAATACATATAATATAGTGCAGTTTTCTCTTCTGAACCCTGTCTTCTGAATAAGAATACATCATTCATTTTTGGACTGAAATGTTATTTATTTTATATTCAAAAAAAGAAAGGGCTACATTGTTGAACAAAATAGATTTTGTAATCTCATTAAAAACGTTGGATTGTATCTGTTCCTGTCCTTAAGTGAGATTAGATTTAGCACTTTGTTTATTGGTGAAAACACATTATGATGCATTTCTAGCACCCAAGAAAGACCTGAGATGAAACAAAATAATACAAAAATGAATAAAATAACTATTGTGTAGCATTGGCCCTGTTTACACGGGTCAAAAAAATCCTATTTACAATCAGATTGAAAGGTCAATCAGATTAGAAATGTCTTATGTAAACACCTTAGCCAATCTGATTCACCCGGATCTGATTGTATTTCGGATCAGATTGTTAAAGGTAGTCTACGCCGATTGATAATCCGCTCCATGCTTCATGTAATTGGCTGAGAGGGGCGGATTGGGTTGATAAAGAGGATTGTTCGGTCTGCGCAGGTGCTTCGTAGTACCCAAGAGGCATGTAGTGATGTACGCAGAGCATGCCCAGGAAGCCTGCAATCCTGCAATGAGCCCATCTGCGCATGTCAAAAAAAACAATACAGTCGGATTCAGCTGGGGCCATGCAAACACAAATCTAACATTGGTCTCTTTACTCAAAGTTCATGTACAGATCGAATCAGATTCATTTAATTTCAATCAGATTGAGGAAAACTACCCATGTAAACGGGGCCATTGAGTCTCATGCTGGGTGTGATGTTGTTGGCTGTTCCTGCTCTGCTGACAGCAGTACCGGTCCATGACACAGACCACTTTACTGATGAAGTGAATTTTACACTAATATTTTGAAGGACAATCCTCAAAATGAATGGAACAGGGCTATAAGTATCAGATACTTTATTCTTGTGATATTCATAATTCATTCTCCATGCTTGTAAATAATCACAGATGGCAGTTTTCTGTCAAACTGGCTGCTTGCCCGACTCTCAGTTCTAGTTTTTACCTGAGGATACAGTAACATGTGAACAGAAGAGGAGGAGGGGGAGAACAGCCATACCTGTGGTTAGCTGACCCACTCTCCAAAGACATCCCTTGAAAAAATATGTTGAACAACAGACATAAAAGTTTATTTCTTTCATTTTAGATACTTTTAAATAGCTGTTTGTCTAGAATGCAGTGACCATATTTTAAATCCTCAATGCTGAAAGACTATAAATTGGCAGCAAAGATGTCTGGCCTTTTAGGAGTTTTGCATTTGATTTGTGACTTTTATGAATCTTTAAGCACTATTTTTGAAAAGCACAGTTCATGAACGTTGAACGTTGTGTAGCCCATAGTGGGCTGTAGTGCATCGCCCTCCTTAAAGTGATATTCCGGGATTGAACAAGTTGGGTCCTATCACAAGGTTTAGGGCAGAAATTACCTCTACAGTAGTCTTTCTGTGGAGCAGAAACCCAGGGCGCTAGGACCAAGCACCCTCTTCCTGCTTCGGTTCTGCTCGTCTGCTGATTCCGCTGCAGTCAGACGGGGCCATATTTTACTTGACCAAAAACACAAATAAACGGACTCCCACCGAAAAAATCTGATATCGGTCTGCATTCACGCTTTATTTAGAGAATTTTCAGTGCGTTACTTTCACACAAAAGCACCACTAAATAAGGCTCTATTTCTCATAGCGCCGCTGCAGCGGAGGCTCTTCAGCGGAGGCCGTTTCACGGTGTTTACAGTTTAAGCTTGGCCTGCTTTGAAAAAAAGCCATGGACTGAGATTTTATTGATATATCCACTTATATCATTATTTATCTTTTATTGATGGCTCATTTGTAATCTTTATGGATTCATTGAAATGGCAACAGCACTGAGATAAAAAGTGTTTTTTGACATCAAATGTTCCCCATCTACTGCTTATTTATTCTAATGACAAAAATGAAAAAGAAAAGCTGTTAAAACTAACTCCAGAGTGAATACATTTGCATATTACATGTAGTGAAGAGAAGCTAACCTGCTAAACAAATTAAACAGAAACAAATACAACAGGAACAAAATAACCTCCAGTTACTTTAACAGGGCCCCTTTAACAACTTTCCTTCTTTATCTTATCATAAACATGCCTTTAAGGGCAACAGTGATTCATCATATAAATTGGGGGTTAGTGGTCAGGCTGAAATGCCAAATCAAATCAAAGTGAAAAATGACCAGGCTGGGAGGGACAAGTCTCTTTGGCTTGTGGGTAACTTGGTCCCATTCATTAGCATTACTAGTGACTTCACCTTCACACCTAGCATGAAGGATTACTGCTTGGTTCAAGGTGTTAATGCAAAGGTGTAAATTAGGCTTGTGAAAAAATAGCCCTTGATAAGTTGGGTTGTCAAGTTTCCTCAAAACACCAATAGTTCAATTTTGTACATGCTGAAAGGGCAAATGTAGCACTACAAAAAAGTAATACCAGCCTGCTAAAGTGTAAAGGTGTCATGTTTGTTGAATACCTTTATCTTATTTCTGCCACTATCTACTGTACTAGCATGAGTTGAGCAGTTTTTTTTTTGATCTCAATGCCATAATGACCCTCTTTGTTGGAATTACATGGACATTGTTATGGTGAAAATAGTAAACATTTGGTCACAGGAACAATATAGTTTAGGCATGGGCAACTTATATTACCAAGAGAGCCAAATAAAACCTGAGGGCCACCTTGCTACAAATAATTGGACACTCTGATTTGGAAAAAAATAAAAAAAATAAAAAAAGCAAAAATAAAACAGTAATAAAAATGGATTATACCAGCATTCATGTGTTTGAATTCAAAGACAAAAACGTATGTATCATGAAATGAGCATGACACGGAATTAAAGCTAGTTTAAAATGTATTTAGAAAATAAAGAAAACAATAAGTTTACCCCCAAACATTAGTTTTACTCACATTTTATTTTGTAATTTTACACGAAACTATGTTTTATAAGATATTACTGTCAGATAATGTTACTATTATTGATAACTCAGTTATAACTCTAGATGGTCCTGTGTGGTTGTATTTTTTTGTTGACCATGTGATGTTACATTATTTATTTCTAGATTCATACCCCTTTCAGACTGGCCAAAAAAAAACAGTTTAAACCCAGTAACAATTGGCCCCTGTCAGTAGTTTGAGAGGGTTTGGCTAGCCGCTGATCTGCTTCAGTGGGAACATCACACCCGAGTCAACCTGCTAATTTACATCATAACGTCGGTGTAATGTGCCCACAGTATAAAATTGCCGCTGTCCCCGCCGTCTGTCACTTAAGTGACTCTTTGCCATCCCAGCAACAAATTCCATCTGCCTTTGTGTCATCAACACTCAAATTATGTCCAGTCTGCGCTGATTTTGTACATTATTAAAGTTGCTATGAGGAGAATCTATAACCGGCGACATAAGACTCTGCTACCCATGAGCACGCACGGCGACTGTTGTAATGCTGCGTTCCAGTAACCTCGGAAATGGGAGTGACATCATCTCCAACTTATCGGCGTTCCAGTTGAAGTCAGAAAGAAAACATGCCGATCTACCAGGCTATTGTTAGCTGTTGTTAGCACGCCCTGCGTTGTTGTTCACAAATATCACATGAAGAATGTGATTATCACGATAGCAGCATTTTTGTAAATATAAGTCTAACAATACTATGTATACAGCTGATCGAGAGTGACACACCCCAGTCAGAAGTGCAAATAAATTGATTATTACAGGAGCTAAATAACTGTTCACACTGGGGGCATCCATCTTCGATTGTCAACTCGGGGGTGTCGAGGTTTCACCGAGTTCCCAGTAGGAAATTCAGACTTCGGGGGATGTTCCAGTTGCAGTTTCCTACTTGGAACTCAGAAATTCCTACTTCTGACTACAACTGGAACGCACCAAAAGATGTGACCCAAGCCGAAGCGAGCGTTTGTTGTGATGCTAATAAATGCAGCTCGGACCTTCCTGAGAACTCTGCATTGCTTTATAACTTCTTTTTTCAACAACTTACAGGATGCAAAGCGACGAGGGAATGTATCTCTTTCTAGTTACGTAGCGGTAGTTTTTGATGTGTGACAACAAGCAATTTTTGGAAAACTTAGCATCGTAGTTTTATAGCCGGCTATATATTGCTACTCACAGCCCGGTGCTCTAAGATGTGTCCGATTAATATAAATTTGCTCTAGTTTTAATTATCATGTTCCCTAAGTTGAGTATCCAGGCCAGTCCAGCCCTGTCCGACCCGACCGCGAAGCTAAGGAATAGCATTTATAGATAACCTATTTTGATGCTATAAAACTCATCTTAAAGAGACTGTGAGGAGTTTCTCAGTAATTACAAAAAAGTCTCACTTTTAGATGTATGCCTGATTGAAATACACACTTTAAGATGAGTTTTATAGCATCAAAATAGGTTATCTATAAATGCTATTCCTTAGCCTTCCAGTCGGGTCGAACGGGAGCCTGGATACTCAACTTCGGGAACGAAACAATTCCAACTAGAGCAAATTTATATTATTTTATTATTTATATTACACATCTTAGAGCACCGGGCTGTAAGTAGCGACATATAGCCGGCTACAACAACGATAATAAGTTTTCAAAAAAATTGCTTGTTGTCACTCATCAAAAACTACCACTCCGTAACTAGAAAAAGATACATTACCTCGTCGTTTTGCATCCTGTAAGTTGTTGAAAAAAGAAGTTTTAGAGCAATGCAGAGTTCTGAGCAAGGCAGATTTGCAACAAACGAACACACGCTTTGGATTGCAGACGTCTTCTGGTGCGTTCCAGTTGTAGTCAGAAGTAGGAATTTCTGAGTTCCAAGTAGGAAACTTAACTGGAATGTCCCCTGAAGTCTGAATTCCCTACTCGGAGCTCGGTGAAACCTCGCCACCCCCGAGTTGACAACCGAAGATGGATGCCCCCAGTGTGAACAGTTATTTAGCTCCTGTAATGATCAATTTATTTGCACTTCTGACTGGGGTGTGTCGCTTTAGATCAGCTGTATACATAGTATTGTTAGACTTATATTTACAAAAATGCTGCTATCGTGATAATCACATACTTCATGCAACAACGCAGGGCGTGCTAACAACAGCTAACAATAGCCTGGTAGATCGGCATGTTTTCTTTCTGACTTCAACTGGAACGCCGATAAGTTGGAGATGATGTCACTCCCATTTCCGAGGTTACTGGACCGCAGCATTACGACAGTCGCCGTGCGTGCTCATGGGTAGCAAAGTCTTTATTTCGCCGGTAATAGATTCTCCTCATAGCACCTTTAAAGTGTGTATTTGATCAGGCATATATCTAAAAGTGAGATTTTTTTGGAATTACTTGGAAACTCCTCACATTCCCTTTAAAGAGGGACAAAAGCACAAAACAGTTGACCAACGTGTCCACTTTACATAGTTTACATGGTTGTGATAATGTCATCAACATGGTGACATCAGCTTCATACACCAGAGGAAAAAAAAAAAGCCACGCAGATTAGATCCGGGTCTGCTGGCTGCTGGAAAAGAGTCACTTGTGGTTTGTTAGCGGGTCAACCTGCGTTGAAAAACCTGCGTTGATCCTCTAATATTAGTGTGAAAGCGGTATAAGATTACCATCTTATCCAGTTTTTGAAATAAATACTTTTGAAACTAAACCGCTCTGTCAGTCTCTTCCCTATTACTTGGATCCACACTCAAAAGAATGGTTTCTATCTGTTTGTCATCTACTTGTGGGGCAAGACATGGAAACAAAACAATGTTGAAGTTTTCCTTTAACTACAGGGACATATTTGTGCTTTATATTATCTTTAGGACCAAGTTGTAAAACATGTCAGGTTAAACAGGAAAGTATGATTGCCCTGGTCACATCTACAAGTTGTCACATGCTAAGTCTGTGATAAGATTTGGGAATATGAGTCTCATACTAAGTGATGTTTTCATGTCTTTTCTCACAGCAGGGTCTGGATGATTCTTTTTTTTTTTTTAAACAGGCCAAGCTGCTCTTAAAATGGCCACTGGGGTGGGAGATTTATCACACCACCTGCACACTAGTAAAAAGAGATCATTTTCTCCCCTCCCTCCGTACATAAACTGCTTCCTTATTCCGGGGGGCATAACATTTATCATGGCACACTTTAATCCACCCCCCTGCACCCAAACATGGAGTTCAGTAGTTACTTGAATATTTATCACAGTTTTATGCTTCAGTACAGATGTCTAGTTGAACAGGAGCTGCAGTGATGGCTAATCGTAAACTGTCACTTACAGTTAGAGTTAGATTTGCATAAACATGTATAGGTCCGCCGTGCTCTGACTTCGGGGTGGAAACATAGGAGTTTTAGTTTGGAGGCTCCGACACATCAAACACATCAAGCTTCTGTTGTGCATGGGAAATAAATGGAGGCAGACAGCCTGTCATGAGAGAACACACAGAATATTACAATAGTAATCCCGCAGGTCAAAGAAACCAGCTGTCTGTTCACATTTATCAGCCTGACCCTTTAGTATCTGTGACACCCACGTGGACTTTTCTAAATGAGGCTCCCACCACGATGTTTGGTTGTAATGCTGATATCATGTCATCCAGGCTTTGAGATGGGATCTTTGGGGACGTTGCTTGAGATTGTAGCGCCTGCCGTACTGCTGCACTTGTAGCGGACAGGAGAGCTCTCCAGCTACAGCCACACTGATGGTCCTTTAAATAGAAGTACTTGTAGGGAGGTTCTACGCTGAAGTGGGCCTTGACGTGGTGTCTGGGGTAAGGACACACACACAAAAGCACACACACACTCCCCTCCTCCATTTGGAAACACACCCTCAAATCAATAGACTGATTGAATTTGGTTCTCCCCTTCGTGCTCCCCTGGGCTCCTGTTGATTAGGCATAGCAAAGGCAGTGGGGTGCGCATGTGGAAGAGGGACTTAGAGGTTATAAATGTGTGTCTCGGTCATGAAAATGGAAGGAATAAGTGACTTAAATCAGATTCTGAGGGCTCCTACAGCTCAAGCAACATCAAGGAAACACTTAATGCACCATCTTAACCAATCAAACCACAAATTCAGCAAACATTTATGCTTATTGACTATGAAAGTTGTTGATAGTCAGCAGAGGAAGTTGCTGATTGCTCATATTCCCTCTGAATTTGTTTGCCTAATGTGATTCAGGAAGACTGCAAATCAGTGACTCATCAGAAAGTTCGCATCAACCTGTTGCTCTAATAATTCTTCCTCTGACTGTGGAAATGTAAATCCTAAGTCTGGAAAAAATGTGGAGGCAGCGAAAAGATATACAGGAAAAAGACCTTTTTAACAATGTCAGACTATCTAAAAAATACAGCCTGTCATTATGATGGGGGTGGCCTTGTCTTCAGCGGGGACCTTAAAGATGTTTTTCTCAAGTAGTGTGGATGGAAATATTTTATATTGTATCTTAAAATTCCTTCACATGACCTGGCTAACCTTTGTCGGTGTTATGCTTGATATCATTTAATGTTTAATTCAGAGCAGTGGCTACTAAAATTGGGGTTGGTAGACACCCAGAGAGGGGATGAGAGATGCTTAAAGAAAATAAAAAAAAACATTAAAATTAAAAGAAGTGATATGTTTAACCAAGTTATGACATGACACAGCTGGTACTGCTTGTGCCTAACAGCAAAGGTTTGAACCCTGTTTCGACCATATTCTTTTTGTGCATGCGTGCACTGTAAAAAAGGCTAGTTGTTTTAACTTAAAAAAGTTAGTGTCAGGGCTGCCTTAAAATTTTAAGTTATCTGAATTTAGAAATTAGAATTAAGAACGATTCAGATCAAGTGAACTTTTTAAAGCTGGGTTTGGCGATTTTGGAAAACTGGCATGAATTTGAAAGTAGCATCTCCTCAGGGGCACAACGTATTTGTTTTACACTACACCAAGTCATGTCTCAGTCAGTGGTAAGAAAACACCAAACAAACATGTAAAGTCAGTTAGTACAGCCGATGTTGATCAGGGTATAGGTAGTACCTCTGACATTCTCCACATAGCTGTCAAATCTCCCGTTTTGGCCATGAAACTACCGTATTTAACGTATTTTATCCTCTTTCCCGCCGTCCTCCTGTATCAGTATTCTCCCGTAAATCTCCCGTGTGATGATATAATAATAAAAACATATCTCTGCCTCTCCAAACTGAACTCTGTCTCTAGCCTGAAGGGGGCGGTAATGCTCCAAAATGATGGATGCCAACCACCGTAAAACCGAAGAAGAAGAAAAAGCCTCTACCTGCAGTAGTCTGGGTGGCAGCTGTCGCAAGATTAGAGCCAACAGCAGAACAAACTTAGAAAAACGAAGAGTTTATTTTAGATTTCTGTACATATGTCTTAAAATGTGAGGGATACTGGAGCTTGGTTGGTGTTGTGGGACGGCTCACAGCGGACTTCCCTTATTTTCAAAGACAAAACTTCAAAGGTAAGCATTCTCCCATGGAGTCTGATCCCTTGCTTGGCTACACGCACCGAGTCTGTGCATGCCGGGAAAATGTACGCGCAGTAGACGGGCAGAATGGCGACAGGATTTGATTGGTTTAGAAAGAGGTATCCCTGCAAGATTATTGGTTGGTGTTTTCCCTGTTTTACTCCTGCTGTAGATAGCGGATATTTTTTGCTCTGTTTTCAGAACACATTATGAGTTGATTACCATCGGGTCATAAAGACCATTTTAACCAGTATTATAAAAAGTGTATCTAAATCAGATTACCAACCCCAGCTTTAAGTCCATAAACTTGCTATTAAGTCAGGTCTACTTGAATTGTTTAGTTTAACAAACTTCTAAAAGCAATCCAATTCCAGTAGTATTTTTTTATGCCAACAAAGTAATTAAATTCTTTAAACTACAGTTTTAAAGGTAAAACAACTTGATCTGAAGTTCTGATCTGAAGTAGCACCCCTAGCATCTCTAGCACCTCCCCGCCCCCCAGCCCACATTGTCACACACAACAACAACAACAATGGCAGCAGCCGGGCTGATTCAGATCTTGTTCCAGCTGCTACAAATATTGCTATGGCTTTTATACCAACATTTGCTCACAGAACACCAACAACACCAGCTACGGCTACAACAGCAGCAAGTGCTCATGCAGAGACGCAGCATGTTACGCGCGCATGAGCACTTGTTGACGTGGAATCCACCTCGGAGCAGAACCAGAGGGGCAACCGGATTTTGCGTGGATTTTGCGTTGTCATGTAAATGCACAAGCCTATGTACAATACGGTAAACAGTGATACATGTTTTGATGCCAACGCCAAGACAATACGGGGCCGTCCTCGTGTGAGGGGGGCCTGAGACTGTGGCTGTGACAAGGGGATCAACAGACCTTGGCCTTGATCTATGATTTCAACATTAAATAAGTTATCCTTCAGTCAGAGTGGACATTTTGGCAAAGTTTTCAATGAAGTCAAGAGTGGCTCAACACAAGAGAACACAAAGCCTCTAGACCCTGCAATCACTGTCTTGGGGTATAAACATATGGCTATCTGTTAAAGTCAAAAAGGCCAATATTCAGTTATAAACAATGGAGGATATCATTCACGTCAGGCACAAAATAACTTCATGGATCTTTATGCTTGGTCTCACTGATTGAATTTTATTTTTTCATTTGTCTGTATAATGTAGCAGCTTTAGTTCCAAGTTTGAGTCAGACAGACAGAGAGAAAAAAGAAAAAGAGAGAACTTGTGTAGCACTCTCTCCCTCGCTCTATGACTTTGCACTTTTCTCCTTATTAGTTGAAGTTGAGCTGCCAGCGTTCTGTCGGGGACAGCAGCAGTTGCAGCCCCAAACTGTGGCCAGAATCTCTAATGAGAGGTCTGGGGAGATAATTGATGGCAATTTTGAATTTGCTAGCCATTATACAAGCCTTGAACACTTTGGTTTAATGAGAATTAAAGATTCAAAGGCAATGCATTTTATATCAATCAGGCAAACAACCCATGGGAGAGGAAAACAGAGAGAATGAGGGGAGTGGAAAAGAGGGAAAGAAACGACACAGAGCGGGCAGACTGAAATCAGCAATCAGCAGGCAGGACAGAAAACAAGAGCACCCACCGTGGATGATCTTTATGCATCTGCTGTCCCCTTATTATGGCAAATACTCAGGTAGATCATATTTTCAGAATGTAGCTCTTATTTCAAGCTGATCTGATATTTATGCAACAGTAATACACAAAATCATGATTACATTGGTGAATGGTTTGGGATTGAGGTTGTATAAGGTGCACAGAATTAGCCTGAGCACTAGCCACACTGACAGACAGCAGCTTGTGATGAAGTACAGGCCTATACTGATATGGAGCTACTGAATCCACGTCTTTTGAAGAACTCAAGGTAAAATAAAAAGCGTTTGCATTAACTTACTTCTCCATAATCAAGCTGCTTGTTTAAAGGTGCTATGAGGAGAATCTATTTCAGGCGACATAAAGACTCTGCTACCCATGAGCCTGTGCAGCGATTGTTTTAATGCTGCGTTCCAGTAACCTCGGATCTGGGAGTGACATCATCTCCGACTTATCGGGGTTCCAGTTGAAGTCGGAAAAAAAAGCATGCCCATCTACCAGGCTATTGTTAGCTGTTGTTAGCACGCCCTGTGTTGTTGTATGAAGAATGTGATTATCACTATGGCGGCATTTTTGTAAATATAAGTCTGACAATACTATGTATACAGCTGATCTAGAGCGACACACCCCAGTCAGAAGTGCAAATAAATTGATTATTACAGGAGCTAAATAACTGTTCACACTGGGGGCATCCATCTTCGATTGTCAACTCAGGGTGGCGAGGTTTCACTGAGTTCCCAGTAGGAAATTCAGACTTCGGGGGGCGTTCCAGTTATAGTTTCCTACTCGGAGCTCGGAAATTCCTACTTCTGACTACAATGGAACGCACCAAAAGACGTGACCCAAGGTGCGTAGTGGTAGTTTTTGATGTGTGACAACAAGCAATTTTTGGAAAACTTAGTATCCTAGTTTTATAGCCGGCTATATATCGCAACTTACAGCCTGGTGTTCTAAGACATGTCTGAATAATTATGTTGAAATGCTGAGTCAGCATTTCAACATATTGTTCTCTCTAACCTCCATTTTGTTCTTTTTCTTCTTATTATTCCTCAGGTTTGCCACCTTTCACAGGCTTCAAATTTGCACAGATTTTCACAGAAAAAAATTGACATATGCAGCATGTTCATGAAAAGTGCGCTTGTATTTTTCGCAGGTTTAACAGTTATACTTTTTACAGTAAAAAATAATTTCTGCATGTATTTTTACATTGAAATCAATGGGACGTTTCCGCAGCTCTGCTGAAAACTTCTGCAACTTTGAAGCTCCACAGATTGGGCATGCTTCCACCCACAGACTTCGTATTTTAAAAGCTGCACTGACTTCTCAGCCATTTTTACATATCTTCAGCTTTTTGCTGGCGTCTACGGTTTTTTAAATATGAATTTTTAAGCAACACCAACTTTTCAGGAAATCCTTCGTGTTAGAGTGCGTCAGACCGAAGACTCGGACAGCCGAGTGAAGCGCGTTTTTAACTCGTCACTGTGTTAACATTTTAAGCAGTACAGACATGAGAATTTTATTAAACGTTTCAGCAGGTTGTTGGGACGCTCACGGTGAAATCCTTTTCCTGATATCTATCCCGATTTAGACAGCGAGCGTTCGTTTACCCGGAAGCACCGAGTGTTATCAGTGCTGAGCTGCTGTGCTCAGGAGAAATAGCCTGCTTTCCATGTCTCAGCATATTTAACCCCATGGATAAATAGATAGCGCAGCAGCTTGCAGAGCAGGAAACCGGGGTTCAATTCCTGGTAGAAGTACTTTTCTTCTCCAGCTAATACAGATCCTTCTTTATAATGGCGTAATCATGCTTGTCTTTACACGCTCAACCTTACTTTGGACGTATTACACTGACTGGCCACTTTATTAGGTACATCTACAAATATCAACACATTTAACCATGTTACAAAACAGTCATTCATTTTCTGCATTCTTTCACATCTGCAAACAGTTTTGATGTACTTTTCACTATCTGCTACAGTTTCTGAGATATGACTGTTGAAGCAGCATCAACTTTTGCACATTTCTTTGAAGTTAGAGCGTGGTCACAACGCACACCTGAGCTCCAGTATCTATAATGTTCTGCAAACATTTTTATTGCACATTTCACACATTTTCAGCCCTGATTTACTGCTTACAACTATTCATGTCACAATTTCAACTTTCTTTGCATTACTTTGAACACTTTCATTTCACAGTTTCAGCAGTCACACTCAGCATTTCAACGCATTTCCTGCATGGAAATGCAAATTCTCTAGTATAAATTTGCTCTAGTTTTAATTGTCTTGTTCCTGAAGTTGAGTATCCAGGCCAGTCCAGCCCTGTCCGACCCGACCACTTTGCTGAGGAATAGCATTTATAGATAACCCATTTTGATGCTATAAAACTCATCTTAAAGTGTGTATTTCAATCAGGCATATATCTAAAGGTGAGACTTTTTTGTAATTACTTAGAAAGTCCTCATAGCATCTTTAAGCACTATTACAGACATAAGGCATACTTTTTGAAAAACAGACATGCCTTACTATCGACAATTAAACCCATACTGTTAATGTGGCTTGTTTTCACCCAGAATTCTTAAAATCTCATAGATGAGTGACATCTTTAATCAGGTGGAGAACAACCTTTACTTTCAGCTGTATCCATCTCCGCTGCTTAAAGACATCAAGAGTTTGACCTGAGTCCCCTGGAGACAAAAATACAAAGAAAATGCAACAGTTGATTCTAAGTAACGTGTCACAAGAATATTCATTAAAAAATGTGGACGAGTAAGAAGTTTCCCTGGAGAGCAACATGTTCAAGCACAGGTATATAAAACTGGTGCAAAAGTATATCTACTCAAGTACTGTCCCATATGGCTCAGCTAACCAAAACATTCAACTTGTTAACTGGGGTTCCCCTTGAGGAAACAATTAATATATATTTTAAACACATTCTTTGGAATTTTAATAATTTGGACCAACATGTGAGGATCTGGATCATGACTAATCAATTTTACCTCTTAGTTCCAGCTTATTGAGTTTTATTTAAAAGAAAACACTGTTTGGTTACACACTGAGGCAACAAAATGTTTCTAAAGACTGACCAAACCTCTCTGTTGGTGCACACTGGGGTGGTCTCTCTGTTAATCAGCCTTTCTTCAACATAAAGGACGATGTCCTGCTGATCAGCTTCGGGCGAACTGGGAATGTCAACACGAACTGTCACTTTTGTCATCAGAGATGAGCAGGGCTGGTGTGGAGGAGGCACAGTGGCATGAGGAGGAGAAGCAGGAGGACGAAGGTAAGAAAGCGAAGATGCCACAACAATCAGCCCCCTGCAGTCAGACACAGTCAGAGTCGTGCAGCTCTACTCTGTGGGGCGGTGGTGATGACATCAGAGGAGCAGCAGGAACAGCCCGCTGACTCTCAGGGTGTAGACGCAGGGTGGCTTCACCTGCAGGTGAGGGCAGAGCTGGCTGCCTACACAGTGGCACACACACTTTACAGTTAATATTTATGCAGAAATTTCTCATAAAAGTTGGACTTTTTGAATCAAAAACTATCACCACACATAAATAACAGCTGCTGATAGTTTAAAGCATTGGTCAATCAACACTTCAACACAGTAAGCTAAATAGCATAGCTGTTGTAGCACAAAGCCTCTTCGTGCATGTTTTTGTGGTGAGAGTGTTACCTTGCTACCTGGAATCTGACTGAAGAGGACAATCACCACTGTAGGTCCACAGCAGTGTGCTGGGCACTATATGGAAATGCTACATTGTGGTAAGTCAAACCCACACGAACCACCACAGACAGGACAGCTTTGCCCCTCTTTAGTACCTCAAATGCGATCAAAATCATGTTGCCCACTGAAGTCGCATCGCATGTCCATAAATACCTCATTTTGGTCACTGACGCCCGTCGTTGTGTTTCACTCACTTATCAAACACAAAACACTGCAGCTGATGCCCTGCAGCAGCATCGTCCGTCCAAGCGAAACTAATGTCCTCACAGACTAATGTTTCCCACACGGACGTAGATTGTTACTCAGTAGAATAAAAGCTGTCTGTCTAGGGTACCGTCACACATGCACACACCTCTGATTGGCTGTTGCCACACACGACATCGCCTGGAAATTTCAACTTTTTTAAAACTTTGGCAACAAGTGAAGTGATTGCCTAGAACGCAGCAGTCACATTGCAGGAGGGTAAGCTCCGCCCCATCGCTGCTGTACAGTGACTTTGCATGGAGAATGATCGCTTTTGGTGTGTAGGCACCTGTAGGTTACAGGGTAGAGTTAATCTAAGTTGAGCTTTAACCATCAGTTGGCAGTGTAACAGGAAAGAACTACTGTTATGTTGAGAGTGGCTTTCAACATCCACTGAATGACTTCTGTTGAATTATGTTTTGTTGTGCAAATGATTCAAAGGATTTAGAGTTTTGTCATTTATGTCTCCACATACATGAGAAAAGAATGAAACAAGTAATTGACATCCCAATATTAGCCATAAGAAGCATACACAAATAGGTGGTAATAATACTGAATGAAATATGCAGTAAAAATACGGCATGAGGATATTTACATCACTACAATTCGAGACTAATAAAAATCTAACAGAGATAATAGGATAATATTTACAGTGTTAACCTTTACTAGAATCTTAATAAAATAACATTTGCAATATTTACATAATATTGTATACATAATCCATAATAATACATAACCCAAGTGAAATATGATAATATTTACAACAATGAACCTGAAATAAAATGTGAGAGTGAGAGGCTTTATTTTGTGGACATTAAGCAGGGTGAAAAATAGGGAGGTTTGGTTTCTTGAAGTTTAGCTCATCTAGATTCAGTTGAAATAAGAAGACAAATGTTTCCCTGCATTTTGGTCACTGTAGCTGCAGGTTTTTACTTCAGCCAGAGGACAGGAGGCACATTGCCTGAGGTGTGTTCTTCACTTTATCCATCATAAGACTGCCCTCAGGCCAGCTATAGGACCACCCTCTCCTGAAAGCAGAGTCTACAAGGGCAGAGACATCATCAAAATTCATCAGAGTGTGAAAGACAGGACTGAGTGGGCATGGCAAAATAAATAGTTAATAAACTCTCGCTTTTAGTCATCTGACCACTTAGGATCACATCCATCCACACGACATCCAAACACTGATGTACACAAATTGTCCATCAGAACTGATTTACCACATTCATGCTCAATCATACATTTAAATGCCATCACGGACACAGCAGAGAGAGAATTTGGTTTAGTGCCTCTGCAAAGGCTCTTCCTCATCATCTGGTGCTGGGCATTAAACCTCCTGTTGAGAAACAATAAACTACCACTTATCCACAGCCTACCCATCACAAAAATAAATCAAACTGAAGAACACCATCTTACAATGCTTGTTGAACATTCTCGTGCTACATTTAAATTCTAGAATAAATTTATTACAGGTGTAAAAGGGACTGTGAGGAGTTTCTAAGTAATTACAAAAAAGTCTCACTTTTAGATATATGCCTAATTGAAATACACACTTTAAGATGAGCTTCATAGCATCAAAATAGGTTATCCAAAAATGCTATTTCTAAGCTTCACGGTCGGGTTGGAAAGGGCTGGACTGGCCTGGATACTCAACTTCGGGAACAAGACAATTAAAACTAGAGCAAATTTATATATATATATATATATATATATATATATATATATATATATATATATATATATATATATATAGATATAGATATTTTTTTTAATGTATATTTTTGGGCGTTTTGTGCCTTTATTGATTGGAGAGAGACAGTGGATAGGCTTGTGAAAGGGGGAGAGAGAGTAGGGGAAGACACTCTGCACACAGAAGCATGTACATGGGGTGCTAACCACTACGCCAAACCAGCACCCTGAGCAAATTTGTATTATTTGGACATGTCTAAGAGCATCGGGCTGTAAGTAGCGATATATAGCCGGCTACAAAACTACGATACTAAGTTTTCCAAAAATTGCTTGTTGTCACACATCAAAAACTACCACTACGTAACTAGAAAGAGATACATTACCTCGTCGCTTTGCATCCTGTAAGTTGTTGATAAAAGAAGTTGCAAAGCAATGCAGAGTTCTGAGGAAGGTCCTAGCTGCATTTATTAGCATCACAACAAACACATGCTATGGCTTGGGTCAGGTCTTTTGGTGCGTTCCAGTTGTAGTTAGAAATAGGAATTTCCGAGTTCCCAGTAGGAAACTGCAACTGGAACGCCCAGAATCAATTTATTTGCACTTCTGACTGGGGTGTGTCGCTCTAGATCAGCTGTATACATAGTATTGTTAGAATTATATTTACAAAAATGCTGCCATAGTGATAATCACATTCTTCATGGGATATTTGTGAGCAACAACACAGGCATGCTAACAACAGCCTGGTAGTTCGGCATGTTTTTTTCTAACTTCAACTGGAACGCCGATAAGTCGGAGATAATTTCACTCCCAGTTCCTAGTTCACTCGAGTGCAGCATTATGACAGTCGCCGCGCGTGCTCATGGGTAGCAGAGTCTTAAAGTCGCTGGAACTAGATTCTCCTCATCGCACCTTTAAGCTCAAGGTTGTTCTTCACTATGCAGCAATTGTTAAAAAAACTCAACAGTTTTTCCATTTCCCGAGAATTCTCAAGGAAAACAAACTCAATCAAAAACTACTGGTTTCTTCTAAAGATCAACAGTCAAGAGCACCCTGGCATATTGCATTTCTGTATGGCATGATGGATGTTCTGCTGCAGACAGGAAAGCCCTACAAAGAATCCTTAAGACATCAGAAAAAACGAATATTGCTAACAGCTGCATCTCCCACAGAGCTAAAAACATCATCAAGGACATTACTTACCCCGGTCATCACCTGTTTAAACTGTTATCCTTCAGCAGGCGTTACAGGCCCATCAAATACAAAACCTCCAGACTCACAAACACCTTTTTCCCACATGCCATAACTGCATTAAACCAAACCCCCATCCCACCTGCTGCACTCTTGCCCCTGCCCACCTGGATGCTCTACACCCTAAAATGGGTATTGCACTGCACAACGTGTGTTTTAAATTGCTCTTTTCCATTTTCTTTTATTGTGTATTTATATTGTATGTGTACCAAATAGAGGACAACTCTGAAATTTGTACAATGACAATATAGGGTTTCGATTTAATTCAGTCATTCAGAGAAACCTTTTATTTCTAAAGCATTTACTTAATGGCAGATAAACTGAAATAATGTGCTTCTCAAGGTCCAAGTCACAGGTTATTGGTTGCATTAAGATTCTCTCCTCAAGTACTGAGGGCAAATGAATATGTTCAACCTTACAAATGTGCTATTTATAATCTGTCTTTTATCAAGCGTACTTAATACCTGAAAAAAGCTTAAGGCTGTTTTCTTCTGTTGCAAGGATGATATTGATTCATAACCATGTGCAGCAGCTGGATCTGCATGATTCAGTGTCTGTAGTCAGGCAGATGCATCTTGTTAAGCTACATCTACAACAATTGTGAGTGGCTCTAAAGAGCGTGGCCCAATCAGAGTCCTTTAGCACAGAAAGAGGTGGGAGCTACGAGCAAGACGACAACAGGAAGTGACTACAGCGATTAGCATAGATGCTAACAGCTGCAGTAGCAGTTTTGTCAACTCTGGACCAAAATCTTTTGTCAAATGACGAGCAAAAGAGCAAAAATGCTAAAACCATTTCCCCCTTTAAATGACGTTTTCTCCATACTTTTGACATGCTTTGAAGATAGTTTGTTTTACATTTTCGTTTTGTATGTATTTTTACACCATGGCAGTAGCGCCCGCCTGCTACATCACCTGAATGGCCTGTAATTAATGTGGTTGACAGAATAATCATCCATTCACCTGTTTAATTTTACTTTAAAGGTTATGCACATCCCCAGACACTTTCTATAGACTGGTGCCCCGATGGACTATCCATCCATCCATCCATCAGCTCTATTGCTTGTGCATTTTGGGGTCCCAGGGGCCAGACGCTATCCCAGCTGACACTAGGTGGAAGTTGGGGTACACCTTGAACCCATTGCCAACTGATCAGAGGGCTTGCATCCACACCTAAGTGGAATTTAGAGTCAACAGTTAACCTAATCATGTTTTTGGTCTGTGTGAGGAAGCCTGAGCAACGACCTATGCATACACATGAGACAAATATGGCAGGGATGCTCTTGTGGTCTGGGCACCCATGAGTTCATCACTACCATAAATTCTTATTTTGAGTAAGATTATCATCGATTATACTTCTATAAAATGGCATCACAACCATTCAGACATGAGAACCCTCCTGAAAACCAGATGTAGCATCTCAAGAGGCTAACCTCTAATAAATCAGACGACAGGTCTATGGTTCATGGATCTGTCACTAACTTTAGTCCTTACTTTAGTCCACTTGTCTCCTCTTACCTCCCCCTCTTTGCCCACACACCCAACACAGCATCGTGTGGATTTGCTGTTCATCATGAGACTGGGATCCACATTCAAGATTTCCTGCTGCTTAACAGAAGGTTTTTTCTTGAGCCATGATGGAGGGATTCATGATTGGATATATGGATTAATGTTGGGTGTTAGATGTATATATTTGTATATATATGTATATGTGTATCAGGGGTGGAAAGTAACGAATTACATTTACTCACGTTACTGTAATTGAGTACTTTTTATGAGTAATTTGTAATTTTCTAAGTAGTTTTTGAAATATGTAATTTTTACTTTTACTCGAGTACATTTTGACCCAAGTATTTTACTTCATTACATTTGAACCCCCTATCGTTACTGAGTACAATATTGATAGTGAAAAAAAAAATTAAATCTTGAAAAACCCTGTGTCCCGGAAGTGAAAGTCAATTGCATTACCTTGCCTTGTCTTGGCGCCAGCCTGTCTCATAATTGGATCTACGGTGGAAGATGGCTGTTGCTGACCAAGATATGGAGATATGGATATGGAGAGATTTATTGTGAATAGCAGGATCCTGCGGGCATTTTATTTTGAATTGTGGGATCCTGTGGGCACTTTATTTTGTGTGCATTTTGTGTTTTGAATACTTTGATTCTGGTTTAATTTTCTTTATTCTAATTGTAGTGTTGTCAGTTGGACAATATGACTGAAAATAGTTTGCACATTACAGTACAGGTTGTGACTGTCCTTGTTGTCCTTGTATTGTGAGGAAGTAAGAGGATCATGTTACTGAGCTCAGCTGAGCTTTTACAAGTGTGGATGTGTACTTTAATATGCCTCGAAGTTGATGAAAACAACTTGTGCTGGATTTGATTCATGGCTCATCCTTTTTTTTGCATTAAATAACTGAAAGTAACTAAGTAACTTTTACTCAAATTCCATTTTAAATGATGTACTTTTGTACTTTTACTCAAGTAAATTTATAGATGGGTACTTTTACTTTTACTTTGAGTAGGATTTAAGCAAAGTAAAGATACTTTTACTCAATTACAATTTTTCAGTACTTTTTCCACCTCTGATGTGTATTTTATATGTATATATGTATCTATGCATATATGTGTATCCATAAAATGAAGAGCTTTATGCTCCATTGTAAAGTGTCTTGAGATAACACTTGTTATGAATTGACGCTATACAAATAAAGAAGACTGATTGATTGATACACTGGAAGGGTATGTAAACTCCACCAACCAGTAACCTTCTTCCCTTTAAGGCAGGTGCACTACCTGCTGCGTCACCATGCCTGCTTCATAATCCTCACTAAAAATCTTGGGTTCAGTGTATCATGCTGCTTTGCATTTAGTTTCTGGTCTGGGTTTTCTTACACATGATTGTCTCTTTTATGGAAGAGTTGGTTTGTCTTCTTTACACAAAAGAGGAATGGGACATTTTTCTCTACAAGGCCATAAACTTCCCTCCTATGTTCTCTACTGACACCAAAGACTGTCAGGCTTTCAGTCTCATAGGTTAATCATGTATGTTGTTCTCTGAGTTCGCTCTGTCTTTGGGAAAAGAGCTTCAAATGCTTTTGCTCCATCATCTTAGTCTGACTTGCAGAATCCCCTTATCCTTGAGCGCTTACTTTAGAGGCTTTTAAAACCAGAATTAAAGATCATCTGATCAGTGTTTGCTCTTGTTTTATGTCTAAATGCCAATTTGATGTTTGTTGAGATCTTTGTGTTTCATGATCTATTGTTTATTATTTCTTGAAACGTTGGTAAAACTGTCTTGGCCAGGACTCCCTTACAGAATTTCTATCTCAATTGGAAAATTCCTGGAAAATAAAGGTTAAAGAAAAAAATGAATTCAATCACTTTAGTTACCTAAATAAAATATGCTGCTCTCGTGATATCTTGACCATGAAATATCAAAGTTGTCCTGCTTTTTAATGCTCTTATTACAGTCAGATAAAAAGCGTGGCGTTATTAGTAGCTCTGGTGTCGGGTCATATTTTCTGTCTCCACTTTCGTCATATACCTACTTGTAAAATAATGACATTTTCCTGATTGTCAGAGGTCTATTTATCTGAACGGACATTTCATAGCCATCAAGCTGCACATTAGGAATCTCAGAAAACTTTGTTGGGATTTCATCTTTGATCATTTGGCCTCTGTGATCTTCTAAGCAGCCTTTGTTTGGCGGGTAAGCTGAGCTTTTCTGTGCCGATGAAAAGCTTTTCCAGCCAGTTCCTGCACTAAAAGAAGCCTAAATTACTCTTGTGCCCTGCTGAGCCCACTTTTATAGATAATTCCCTTTACGTAATCATCTTAACATGATTAATAGACTGTGAGAGCTGGCTAAGAGGTGACTTTTGTTAACCTTTTATGGGTATTTCCCTCCAGAGCAGCTATAAGAGGCTTGGCTATTGTCTGTTTCACCATCAGGGCCGACACAGTCTGCCAGCGTTGATATACTTCTGTGACGTCGCTCTTCTCAAAGGGAGCAGGAGATGAAGTCCATAAAGTCAGAAAGATTTCCCAGTAAGCACATGAAGGGAGCGTCGATACTTTATAGCTCCGCTGAGGAAGTTTTTTTTTACAGCTGAGGTTTCAGCAGCGCATGCACACACAAGTATATTTCAGCAAATAAAAACAATCCTCTACCTTATATGACTTTCAACCAAATAAAAGCCCATTTGAAGGCACACACATCAACGAGGGAAGAGTTATGAGAAAGAGAAATATATGCAGTGTGCTCATGTGTTCACATAAAATATGGGATACATCAATACAAGCACAGGAAGGTGCACAAGAAGGCAAACACAACACATTCGCTGTGTGTAAACACACACACACACTCAGAGTGCGGGCTGTGACAGAAGGTTTCCAGTAACAGTACAGATCTGGATTGTAGCTGCTGCAGAGGCCATCTGACACCTACTCTACAGAGACTCTACACGGTACTCTGGCAGAATACTGAAACAGAAGCTCAGGCTGCCTGGATGCTTTGCTGGTCTGGCTTCAGGACCCACCATCACCCCTTAATGACAGACTTTGACCCAAACTGAGGAAATGTTCACCTTGTCAAATTTATTAATAAAACATCCTGCAGTTTAATGATATCACAGCAAACTAACCAAAAAAATAAATAAATAAACAAACCAAGTGACCAGCAGGTGATGCTGCTAGAGAACTAAACATTCTCAATTACTCTCAACTAGCTGAATCTTAATTACAACCAAAAAGTGCATTTGGGACACATGGGGCTCTTATTTCACACACCAGGTTTGGCGCCTGCACTTGTCCTGTGCTGCGCCGACAGGGTGTGTCCTGTCGCACATTCAAGGCTTCCTCCCTGCCCCCATGCAGGTGCCCTAGAGGGAGGAGACAAGGAGTGAGTGAGTTTAACACAGCTCAGTGTAACCTTCACCAATGAAATGAATGCCTTTCCTTGCCTTTAAAAGCACTACGGGCGAGGCGCAGCGACTGATTGGTCTTACTGATCCCCACCACTGTGGTCACAGTGTGCTGAAAAGACCCGGTAGCGGAGACGGTCAGAGCTGCTGCTGTCACTTTTACAGCAACTTGGAGAGCAGAGGGGCACTTGGGGTGTGCATCCGAGGATTCGCATCACCATGTGGACTACCTCAGGACAGATGTAATCTGTTCCTGTGTCATGAATAGGAGTACAAAATTAAGTAACTGTGACATTTAAACACAGCAGCAGGCTAATCCATTCATTATGCTTGTGTTCCACCAGCATTCCTGGTCTGTCATCACCAAACAGCAGAACCTTTGGTGATATATCCTTTCCCAGTATCTCCTCCTCATCCTCCTTGCAATTATTTACTTCATCTTTTTCGATCACATTAAGAATAAAGATTAAAACAGAGGAATATCGTAGGTCGTAGGTAATCGTAGGTAAATCCTTGAGACACAGAGTGACATACATTTATTTTCTCTCTTTTTTCTCTGTCTTTTTCTCTTGTCTTTAGATTTCATGAGATCATTGAAGTCGGATGTGTACTCTGTATTGGATGATGAGGCTGTTTGTCGTTGGCTTGTGAGATGTGCCTCACACTCCAGCTGCCATCAGGTTAAGTTTCCATGATGACAAACGTCTTTAATTTGACATCATATGTGACAGGACAATTAATATAGATACAAATGTATTTGCCGTTTCAGAAAGTTACAAAATAGTGATTGCTGTGATTGTTCATTGCATTGAAATATGCCTGACACTCTGGAGACCTGCCTCTGAGGGTTTGGTGACATGTGCGCACATGTGCGCCTGTCAGCCAAATTAACACTGTGCAGGCTGCGCTTCGCCTTCGCTGAGAATAGACCAGGTAAGAGCTTGCAAGCTTTCAGCGCACCTTCTGCGCAGTTTTTTGGCATGAAATTGTCACTGTATCAACCTGAATCTGTCGTCACCTCCACCTGGTGCGCTGCCAAACCCATCTCAGCGCAGCCAGTCTACCAAATTGCCAAATCGGTGATGCTCCGGACGAAATTAACACTGCACAGGGTGTACCAGGCTTCACCACGCTGTGCTGTGCCACGAAATTAGGGCCTATAGTTTTAAGAATACAGATGTAACTGTAGCTGTGAGAAGCCTGCATCAGTGGACACATATACTGTATGTATATATATGTATGCATACTGAACAGCTCTCTATCAATAATAGTTAAGAAGTAGCACTAAAAAATCTGTAGCAGGCAGTCACAACACTGGAAACATTTCAGCAACTTCAGCTGTTTTATTTTAAAAGACTCAAAGCGTCATCATTCTGCTCCTGCTTCCGCTGTCATCCACTCAAAGCAGCAGCAGGAAACTTTGACTTTAGAAAATCTTGTCCAGCTCCTGAGTTGTATTGTTCGTGGTCAGTCAGTCGAAACAGTTACCATTTACAAATATCTGGACACCACAACCGATAATAAACTAAAATTTGACTAAAACTACTGTGTAGAAAATGCCACAGAGGCTCTTCTGCTTGAGGGACCTTGCTTAATTTCAGGTTGAAAAATGTTTTACTATGCTTTCAGAGTCAATTATCAAGTTTCTATTATTTGTTGGGATGGCAAATTTGTCTACGAGAGATAAGAACTCCCTCAGGAAAATTGTCAAAGTGACCCCGAAGGTGTCTGGAATAAACTTTAACAGCCTAGATTACATCTTCAAACTAGAAAATCACTCAGACAGTGCAGACCTCCGCCAAGCAGCTCAGTTACAGCAGTGGCTTTACTGCTCCACATGGACAGCCGAGTCTCCCCTCATCTCTATGTGGACAATGCTGAGTTCCATCACATTGGAATTGGGTTGAAGGGAGTGTTAATTGTGTGATGTCTGAGTCAACCTGGTTATTTTTTGCATTTGTGTTAGCAGAAGTCTTTGGCTGGCAGTGCTAGGAAGCTCGGAAATGTAGCTACTTGGGCTTGAAAAACCTTGACATCAGTTTGCAAATAAAGTACAGTTCCCATAAAACTATAAATGAATGAGGTTTGCCATTGTAAACTTCAGTGTTTTTTGTGACATCAGCCTGGATTGGATCAGCACCAAAATGTCTTGGCTTCTTCCTTGGACCAAACCACATCTCTGCTAAAATTTTCATGTAAATCCATTGAGTAGCTTTTGTGTAATCTTACTAACAGACAAACAAACAAACAGACCCTGGTGAAAACATAACCTCACTGGAGGAGATAAAACTAAGAACTTGAGTAGGCCAAGTCCACCGCATAGATTAAAGTGACTATGAGCAGAATCTGTTTCCAGCGACATGAAGACTCTGCTACCCATGAGCACGCGCGGCGACTGTCGTAATGCTGCGTTCCAGTCACCTCAGAACTGGGAGTGACATCATATCCAACTTATCGGTGTTCCAGTTGAAGTCAGAAAGAAAACATGCCAATCTACCAGGCTATTCTTAGCTGTTGTTAGCACGCCCTGTGTTGTTGTATGAAGAAAGTGATTATCACTATGGCGGCATTTTTGTAAATATAAGTCTAACAATAATATGTATACAGCTGATCTAGAGCAACACACCCCAGTCAGAAGTGCAGATAAATTGATTATTACAGGAGCTAAATAACTGTTCACACTGGGGGCATCCATCTTCGATTGTCAACTCGGGGGTGGCGAGGTTTCCCCGAGTTCCCAGTAGGAAATTTCGACCTCGGGGGCGTTCCAGTTATAGTTTCCTACTCGGAACTCGGAAATTCCTACTTCTGACTACAACTGAAATGCACTACAAGCCAAAGCGTGTGTTTCTTGTGATGCTAATGAATGCAGCTCGGATCTCCCTCAGAACTCTGCATTGCCTTACAACTTCTTTTTTCAGCAACTTAAAGGATGCAAAGCGATGAGGTAATGTATCTCTTTCTAGTTACATAGCGGTAGTTTTTGATGTGTGACAACAAGCGGGTTTTGGAAAACTTAATATCGTAGTTTTGTAGCCGGCTGTATATCTGTACTTACAGCCCGGTGCTTTAAGACGTGTCCGAATAATATAAATTTGCTCTAGTTTTAATTGTCTTGTTCCCGAAGTTGAGTATCCAGGCCAGTCCAGCCCTGTCCGATCCGACCGGAGGGCTAAGTAATAGCATTTAAAGATAACCTATTTTGATGCTATAAAACTCATCTTAAAGTGTGTATTTCGATCAGGCACATATCTAAAAGTGAGACTTTTTTGCAATTTCTTTGAAACTCCTCACAGTCCCTTTAAGTGACGTCAGTGGAGATACATTAGAATGTAGGATTGATTTACAAGCCTTCCGGAGTAACACAAGGGTTTGATTTTCTGAAAGTTAAACCCCAGAAGCTTTGTTCATCGGCTCTTTTTTAAAGTAAAATGGTTTTGAATAAATCAAACCAGCTGTGCAGACATTACATAATGTAAAAGTCAAAAGAGTCTGATGCCTGGTGGCAGCGGCAGGGTCAACAGAAAAGGTTAAACATTTTGTTTACATACTGTAGTGACCTTTTATACAGAGCAGTCTGACAGAAGACTTCTGCACTGACAGCAAATATCAATATAACAGCAAAGTGGGGAATATGGATGAAATAGCTGAGCTTTCCCCGCCTGTGGGTGCCAGAGTGTGTGTGTGTGTGTGTGTGTGTGATTGTGTGTGAGCTTAACTTCTAAAAATCATCACACAGGAAACAAACACATCTGTTGTTGTCATAAACTCACAAGTGTGCGTGACCACAAATGCACTTAAAGATCATTTTGAACAAAGCTTTCAAGCTGTCAATATGGTGACATGTTGATATTTATATCCCCCAAGACACACACAAACACACACTCACGGGATAAGGCCTCCGCTGCCATCAACACATCCCCCTCCCATGCAGCGCAGAGTACCAACATGATGCAGCAGTGCTAATACGACTGGTCATCCTCCGGGGTCAGGGCTGACATACTTCTTCAGCTCTGTGACAGTGATTGTCCTCCTGTGTTGTTATGCAGCTGCCACCTCACTGAGCTGCTGCCTCTGCTGCACGCTCACACACGCACAGCAGACAGTTTGGCTGACGGTTCAGTACACAGGCAGTCTGACATTGTCCAGTCTGTCTCTACACCTGCTGCCACAGCTTTTATTTATCCCTGCCGCTCTGTCTGCCTGCCTGGCTTTAATAGATGGTTTGCCATCTGGCAAAGGAAGGCAACTGCCTTAGGCTTGGTGCTCCAAGAGGCCTTGGAATCAACAGACTTACTGTATGATGCTGTACGTCTAAAATCACATTAAAAGGTCTATACCAGCAGAACCTGATGTTTGGATCAGTGATCGGGGTTTGTGTCAGATTAAGTTAAACAAAAGGCATGGACACAAACTTCGATCACTGAGTCTTGGTCATTAAATGCTCTATTGAGATAATTTACAGGCCAAAACAAAATGTCCAGCAGTGCCGATGATTTTGTTGTTCGTTTGTTTATCAGAAAATAAAACAAAAAAGAGAAAAACCTGTCAGTCAACAAGTGGTCTGAGAAACTGCAACTGAGTATTGCCAATATTGGTACTGACTTTTTAATAATAAAGGTGGATGCATCATCAAATTGCAAAATCAAGATGTATTTTTATGACCTTTATATTTTTTTATGTTGATAATTTACAGGATTATTAATTAGTTAGAACCCATACCTTTTCCTGTTCACAGACAAAGTCATAAACACTGCTTCACTTTTCTTTCATACACATTTACTTTTTCTTTCATAAACTTTTATTTAGAAGACAAATCTTGGTCTGCTTCCCCTCTATTTATGTGTTTTTTATCCTGTTGCAGAATGACTTAAAACTCAAGAAGCTATTTAAATTGTAAAATAAAAGACATGGAGGCAGATTCTATAAGATGTTAATGTTTTTGCTTGGCTGTTTAACAAATGATCCAAAACAATGGTTCATAGATGTCTCTGCTTTTTAATCCATTATGCTGTGCTTGTTAATTGTTTTTGTCTCTTTTTGTATTCTGTCTGTAATTTTGTGTTTTTGCTGCTACCTGTCTTGGCCAGTTCTCTGATACTCTCTGGTACTGATAGTATAATGGCTCATCTTGAAATGTTGGAACTTAAACACAGGAGCTTCTATTGTGTGACACATACTGTAAGAACTTTGCTTTGTTAAGTCTGTCCTCAGTCTGTTCATTGTAATTGATGGATTTAATTCCCACCACTGTCGTCAAATCCACGGTCTAACTGTTTACAAAACAGAACATGAAATATAATTCAATGTACATTCACAACACACAATTACAAAGGTTACATAAACAGAGTGGACAATCGACCGTGCTTCCTTCACGCAGCCAAGAGGGAGTGAGTCCACAACAAAATCAATCTTTACTAAGAGTAGTCTTGATGCACTTTTTTCTCAACATGACACACCAGATAGACCATTGAAAATGTTTTTTTAACTAACCCATCTGGGAAAGAGCCGGTAGAAAGAGTTTTAGGATGGCAGAACCTTTCAGAAGCATATGGGGCAGTTGATTGAATGACCGATACATCAATTAACATTTATTACTGGCAAAACTGATGATGCAGTTTGAGATTATTACTACAGAACTTGAGCCAATTTGTAACACAAACCATTGCAAAACATGTCAGAAGTGGAATGAAAATATCCTTACTATAGCAAAGTGTATTGTGTTTATATCTATTTTTCATTTATTAAAGAAATATAGTCAAAACCTAACAAAACTGCTACTGAAGCTGTCGGCATTAGTTGGCCGTGCTGTTTTGGGCCGAGCACAAACCTTGGCTGCGGTCGAATAGTCACCTCCTAAGCCCTTGCCTATCTACTTTTCCTTAACCCTGATGGAAAACGTCATGAGGTTAAGGAAGGGAGAAAGGAGAATTCAGAAAGGACTTAGGAAAGGAAAACTGCCATGCAGAGAGAATCTGACTACACTTACGCTACGTCATCATGTGACAGCGGATGTTACTGCTGCGGTGAAACTACAATTTCAATTTTCATGGTGGACTACAAAAGACACATCATGCACCATGTTTCATGACAACGTTTTTCCTTTCAGACAACATTGAACATAATAACCTGGTAAAAATAACATCTGCATAACCGATGTTGGAAGTGAGGATTTAAATAATTTTGTCAAGTCATTATCAACATGAACACCAATCAGAGCATGAAAAAAATGGGAACTGAATGTAAGAAAGGCATAAATTGTTAAGACCATAATCTAACGGTGTACACATTATTAACATTGAACCATGTTTAAAACATAATCAACATGAAATGTCTCATATCCTGCTCTCTTCAGAGAATCAGACAACTCGAAAGTTAAGGCAGGTTTTGGTAAACTTTTGAATGGATCAAACAGCAGTGATAACTCACATGATTTGTTCGTCATTATTCGGTTGAATTCGGCAGCAGTCGGAATACGCGCTGTTTACAAATTGTGAGAATTATGGGACAGAATAATCTCCTCTCTTTTCATAAAGGATGGTCCAGTGTATCCTATGCTAAAGGAGATAATAAAGGAAGCATTTGGCCACCTTTCCTATGCATTTTAACTATTCGAACAGCTCTGATCACGAACTACTTCTGGTTCATTTCACTCCGTTAGGAACCTTCCTAAGCAAAAATGACCATTCGACCACAGCCATACACTGGCGCTTGGCAAAATGGATCTGCATGATTACAGACATTGGACCAGCATCTGAGCAAGGTTACTTTTACCCTCCTAAACCTCCCCAAATTTGTTGTCATCCATTTCAGTTCCCTTAAACTCCCTGCCCCGTGTGCTTCTTAACAGCATGTGCATCAGTAAAAATTCCCCTGCCCACCCCATATTGTTTCTTGGTTCCTACCTCATGTTAATGCGGAACATATCACATTGACAAAAAGTATACAATTAGATGATATATCTAAACAAAGGTCATGACATGACAAGCACGGCAGTTAAATTATGATCGTAAGTTGCTACATTTCTTTCTCATCAGACTAGTGGTCCGGCAGGTTGGCTGACCTCCCTGTCTCATTTAGAAAAGTCAGAGTTGCAGTCTGTTGATTAAATCTATCTGGTATTCTGAATGGCTAACTCTCTACCTTGCTCAGATGATAAGCATTTTCACCTGCTGAGCCTCCCCCTGCACAGGGACTTGGGGAATGCATGACACGAACCCTTTAATAAGAAAATTCAGATGGGTGCCCATGGGAGCAGGTACTGAGAGACATCTCTGGGCCTTTGGGACAGAGATATTTCTGATGGTGAAGAAGGACACGAAACCATTAACGTAGAGATTCTGACTTTCTTTTTCTCTACAGCTGCCTCTGGTACTCACTCTGTCACAGACAGTATAACAATAAAGTAACTAACTAAAAAGGAAGACTAACATAGAATAACAAAAAAAAAGATGATTTGACCAGGCTTGGTCATCCTCACACACTTAAGTCTAAAATGATGAGAATTCAGAGCTAAATTTTACAACAATATTATCCTGTTGTTTCAATAATGTGAGGATTTGAGAATGGAAACACTTGGAGGTTACATTCTTCTGAACTCAGGATGCAAACATAATGCCAAATACTGGAATCTGTATATTGATTTGATTAATGGGAACTCTGCATCCTCGTTCAGCAGGAGCAACAGCCTTTAGGTATTTAGTCTTGTCCAGGATGGGAAATCAATGGCCAACAGCAGTCTGGTTTTATTTGGCAGAGGGAAGCACCATTTCTTCCTGCTGTTTCCAATGCTGTCGTCCAGCCAAAGCCCAGAGACCGATGCAGCTCACAGGTTGTTAAATAAACTCCAGCTAAATAAGAGGTTTCTTTCTTCTTGTTTTAGAGGGAAGTTTTTTGTGTATTCCACAAACTACTGTTTTGTGATATATTTAAAGGGGTAAAGATCTTTGCACACTTTATTTTATTTTATTTTTTTAGTTTGTAATCTGAAAAGAAATGTCACATACAAAAATAATGCACACTGAGTCCAATACGTATATTCTTAACTAATGTGTATGTTCAGCTCATGTGCAACAGCATTTTACTGAGTGAAAAAAACAGCAGGGAGAAAAGGCATCTTTCAGATTTAGGGCCCTAATTTCCTGGTGCAGCACAGGGTGGCAGAGCCTGGTGCAGTAGTAATTTGGTTGACACAGTGCGCACACGTCACCAAAACTTCACAGGCAGGTATCCAGAGACTCAGTGCATTCTTTGTTGCATGTTACGTGCCACACAACATAGCCATAGATGCCACTTTGACCTCACGGAGGAGACATTACAGGAATTCAGACGGAAAGAGGCCAAACTGCACATGCCGTATCGGCAGAGCGCACAGGGGAGAGGAGAGACCACCCAGCTGCACAGCTCTGTCCAGCTCTGTTCATACATTCTTTTGGCCACGATGTACTCAGTTACATTAAAGATACACAAAATCATTCATGAGAAAAATAAATTGTATTTGAATGAGTCTCCTTCCTCTTCCTCCTCGGGCGCTTTTGACTGCATGGTTGGAGAAGGAAGGAGGGAGCTTGAGGAGAGCCGTCCTCCCCTGGTCCAGGGATTCAGACCAGGGGAGGACTGCTGCATTCACCAGACTACTGAGGCTGGAGTCAATGGAGGAGACACTGAAATTGTCACTGCTCCTCGCCTGCAGCACATATAAAAGCAAGGAGAGGTGCTCATTTGATTCGTGAAGATAATACTCGGCTGTGTAAAACCCACTTACGCTTTCTCTTCTCCCCTGAACCAGTGGGAAGGATGGAGATTCGAGGTGCATCTGGCTGTGCCACGCTGCTCCCTCCATGAAAATTGCAAACTGTCCTGGACACACCCAGATTGCGCTGTGCCTGGTCTACGAAATTAGAACTCTTCGTCTTCTTTGCTTTAAGTGTGTGTTAGCACATTATGGTTTGTCAGCAATGATCACGTTTTATGGTTTAAATCCACAAAATGAGCATTGCACAGCCTTTAGGAGTCTGAGCCAAGCACAAGGCAAGAAGGAGAGAGAGGAAGGGAGCTGCAACTGCTGCTCATGTCACATCCGCTGCTCTGGACTAAAGTCCCTCTAAAAAGACTTGGATGCAAAAGCCATAGAAAATAGATTCAGAGACAGTGTGTGTAAAAGTGATTGACACAACTTATCACTTTTTTAAAAATGTATGCTTTTATAGCTTATATGGCACTTTCCCTGTCTTTCTGACTTCTCAAGGCAGCTTCACATCATGCATTTTTACATGCACTCCCTGATAAGCTATCCATCAATATTATCTAACATATCCACAACTGTCAATTCTCGTTTATTGACAAAAAACATCATAAGACACAGACACAAGTGGCCCATTTGTTTTTACCTGGACATTTTTTGTGGTCTTTCTCTTTATGGCTGTTCTTCCACTGGGTAGTTCTCAGGCTCAAAGGGTCGGTGTAAGTCAGTTGTCGTAAAGAAGAAGAGGAAACAGAAGAAGAAAATACACTTTTTTCCCCTCATGGGTAAATTCAGTACTTTAACCTGTTGTTGAAACATGTTACACACAAACATGTCATACAATCATGCATTAATGGAGAGACGGCAGAGTGATGGCTTGCTGCCCCTGAAGAAGTGCATTCTTGCAGGTTTGGGGATCAGTACCTTGCTCTAGGACACTTCAGCAGTGCCCAGGAAGTCAGCTGGCACCCATCCCTCTGTCAAACAATTTTTTTTTAGCATGGTTCAGTTGGGAACCATCCTTCGGTCCCCAAACCAAGTCCTTCCAGACTGAGCTACTGCTGCCCCAATGGCAGTGTGATCAGTACGTGTGCAATCTTTTGTGCTGCTTTTTTCACATGTAGCTGTTTAAATGATCCGGGATTGGTGTAATGTATACCCCTTACTCTGTTGGCTCTTTCATTACAGATGCAGAGCTGATCTCCCTCACGAAGGCAAATGTTCAGCCTCGTATAACCTCACTTCAAAAATCCAGAACCATCCCTTTAGGTTTTTAATTACCTGTCAACAAAATGTGCTGTAGAGGATTCTATGAAACTCAGGTTGTGGGCGACAACAGTATGAAAAGTCTACACAGGCCTTCACTTTCAAACCTGAAGGTATATTTACATCAGGGACAGTATGAATGGGCGAATGGAAACCGCTCTGACACATGTATGCACACAAACACAGAAGCCTCCAAACACCCAGAAGATGATCAAATATCTTCTTCTCCATGGGGGATTCCTGTCAAGCTTTATCAAAGTAAATTGAAAGCACGCACACAGGTGATGAGCCAATATTACCTCGACTGGAAGGAGCTGTGTTTAATATCTTTCTGAGGGAAAGTGTTTTCTTGTGCATGGGCGGCGAAAAAAAAAAAAAAAACTTTCTCAGAGTAAACTGTGGGTGGAGAGCTCGCTGTCCTGAAGCCTCCACACAGATGGAGGGAGAATTAAGTCAGAGTGACTGGGGATGATGTGGCAAAATATCACAGATAATTTCAGTATGAATCTACTAAGAGCAGCTGAGACAAACATAAGTGCAGAAACGCATCATCAATATGACTTTTATGTATTTTTCACAACAATCTGCCACAAGCTGTGATAAAGTTAACCTCGTACACTTGCTATCTTCCTCCAGCTTCATCACACTCCCTCACAGTGAGCACACAGGGTTGTAAATAAATGCTTAAATATGGCCCTCATCTGGTGGATCATTTGGACAGAGTTGCCACATGTGACCTGCTGCATCCCCCTGGATCAGAGTGGGGATGTGACAAGCGACGCAGAGGAAGCTCCACGAGTCCCACTCACTATGACTCATTGCAATCTGCCCCCGAGGTTAGCACGGCTGTCACTCATACTGTTATCCCAATCAATGCCACTTCAGCCGACATAGTTGATTATCGCTTTAATGAGAGAGCTCTGATTGATTTCCATTAGTTTATCACAGCCCTATATCCCCTCGGGAACTGGTTTAATTTTCTTGGTATCCATTTAGCCCTAAAGCTGGGTCATAACATGCCACTTATCGGTGAATCATTGTTGGAGTCAACGATTGGGGCTGACATGATTACCTCTTATGTTGGTAATGCAAGGGAATGGTTAAAATAAAATTTTACACTTTAGAAGAAGTTGTAAAGGTTCCTACCTGTTAATGTCTCGAGCACTCTTGATGATTCTGCTGTTCTCAGGATGTACGGCCATTTCAACATATTGTGCTGTGCAAGCATTTTAGACAGGTGCTATGAAAATGCTATAACGTAAAAATGCTGTCACAAATAGAAGTTAATGAACACTTTTACTTGTAATTTTGATTAGTATTTGGTGAACCCAGCCTTTGTCATTCAAACAACATCAATCAATCAATCAGAATTTGAAGTATATCTGAACATAGAAGGAATTTGTGTACAAAAACAATCAACGCGTAATCAGGATAAGAATAAAAATAAGGGAGGCAGCAAGGTGTCGCAGCAGGTAGTGCACGTGCCTCACAGCAACCCCGGAGTCAGGCAGGGCCTTTCTTTGAGAAGGTTGAATGTTGTTCCCCTCCTTGCATGAATTCTCTCCAGACACTCTGGCTTCCTCCCACAGACCAATAACATGCTCATTAGATTGACTGGTGACTTCAAATTGTTCTTTGGCTTGATTGTTCTGTGAATAGTTGTCCGTCTCTCTATGTGGTCCTGCGATTTTTTTTTTTTCATTTAACCTTTATTTAACCAGGAAGGTACCATTGAGATTAAGAACCTCTTTTTCAAGGGAGTCCTGGCCAAGAGGCAGCAAAGTTACACAGTAAAATTATGGCAATTTACAATCAACAATTAATATTACAAAAAACAGTTACAATTTGAGGAGGCTGTCTCAAGTGCTCTCAGTCTGGATTTAAATGCATTTAAAGAAACAAGATCAGTTAATTTCCAGTCTTTTTGCAACATGTTCCATGCAGAAGGAGCAGAGTATACGAATGCCCTTTTTCCTAGTTCTGGGAACTGAAGGCAACAAGTGATCGTTTAAACACAAACCATAGGAATCAACACTTCTCCGAGTGATCAAATTACAAATGTAGGAAGGCAGTAGTCCAAGCATGGCTTTGTAAATAAAAGTGTACTAATGTCCCAGCCTCCTGGTGGACAAAGAAGGCCATCCCACACGAGAATACAGTTCACAATGATGGGTCAAGGGTCTACAGTTGGTAATGAACCTCAGAGAGGCATGATACACAGCGTCGATCTTACAAAGACATTGATCTGAGGCAACAACAAATCTCCGCCATCTAAAATCGATAAAAATGTTGCAGTGTCAGGACGCTTTTTTGACTCGAAGGAAAAACAAAATTTATTTCGAAAATAAAATCCCAATTTCAGTTTGAGTTTCTTAACAAGATTGTGAATATGGGGCTTGAAGCTGAGGGAGTCATCAAGTAACACACCAAGGTATTTGTACTGATGAACCTCCTCTATGACTTTTCCTTCAAGAGTTAACACTGTGGGGAGAGTTTGAGATATATTCTTTGAGTTTTTAAACAACATTAGCTTAGTCTTATCAGCATTAAGAACTAGTTTTAGCTCTTGAAGTGTGTGTTGGACAACATCAAAAGGGTGGCATCCACTTCAGGGTGTACCCTGCCTCCCCTCCAATGACAGCTGGGATATGTTCCAACTCCCCAACAACACTGAAAGGGATAAGCAGTATAGAAAGTGACTGAATGAAGACTGATTAAAAATAAGAGTGAGGAGGAATACAATAAAGCATAGAAATATGTAGAAAATAGAGCAAAATTGACTTTTTCAAATACATAAAAAGTATACAACAGGCACAAAAAGAACAAAAATCCAACTCAACAATATATACAGAGACAAAATAATGTAGAGTTATAGCCTGAGTGGATAAAATAAAATCTTTGGTGAGGAAACTTTTTAGGTGTTTTGAGTATTTTAGCCTGGATGGACTGCAGCCTCTTGCAAGGGGATAGGCTCACAAAGAGATGTACAGTATTGTGCTGCATTTCCATCCAGCAGTTTGGTTTACTTGGCTTAGTATGGTACACAATAACAAGTGTTCATCTGTCAAATAAGGAGTTAAGGTACCCAAATAACCTGTGCTGTCCTAATTTTTACGTTGGTACAAAACCACAGCAGTCTGTTGATAGTCACAAAAATTGTGAACTCCCAAACAACAGAAGCATGTTCAAATAAGCTCTGGATTTGGTGTGATTTATTCACTGATGTTGATTGAAAAAATGTCTTCAAAAACAATTCTCTAAGAGTATATAAGATTCATCTTTATTATCATTTCACGTCACACATAAAAGGCAACAAGATACAGATAACATCTGACGAGAAGTGCTTCAGCAGTAATCCACTAACATAATGTATGAATAGTACAGTACAGGCCAAAAGTTTGGACACACCTTCTCATTCAATGCGTTTTCTTTATCTTCATCACTAATTTCATTGTAGATTCTCACTGAAGTAATGATGGCCACTTGTTTCTCTTAACTTAGCTGATTGGTTCTTGTCATAATATTAATTCTAACAGTTGTCTAATAGGGCTGTCTGATGTGCATCAGCCTGACTTCTGAACAACACAAATGATGGTCCAAACCCATTAATAAGGCAAGAAATTCCATTAAAGGTGCTATAAGGAGAATCTATAACCGGCGACATTAAGACTCTGCTACCCATGAGCATGCACGGCGACTGTCGTAATGCTGCGTTGCAGTAACCTTGGAACTGGGAGTGACATCATATCCGACTTATCAGCGTTCCAGTTGAAGTCGGAAAAAAACATGCCGATCTACCAGGCTATTGTTAGCTGTTGTTAGCACGCCCTGCGTTGTTGTTCACAAATATCACATGAAGAATGTGAAGTCTAACAATACTATGTATACAGCTGATCTAGAGCGACATACCCCAGTCAGAAGTGAAAATAAATTGATTTTTCACACTGGGGGCATCCATCTTTGATTGTCAACTCGGGGGTGGCGAGGTTTCACTGAGTTCCCAGTAGGAAATTTCGACGTAGTTTCCTTCTTGGAACTTGGAAATTCCTACTTCTGACTACAACTGGAATGCACCAAAAGACGTGACCCAAGCCAAAGCGTGTGTTTGTAGTGATGCTAATGAATGCTCAGACCTTCCTCAGAACTCTGCATTGCTTTACAACTTCTTTTTTCAACAACTTACAGGATGCAAAGCGGCAAGGTAATGCATCTCTTTCTAGTTACATAGCGGTAGTTTTTGATGTGTGACAACAAGCAGTTTTTGGAAAATTAAGTATCGTAGTTTTGTAGCCGGCTATACATTGCTACTTACAGCCCGGTGCTCAAAGACGTGTCCGAATAATATAAATTTGCTCTAGTTTTAATTGTCTTGTTCCCAAAAGTTGAGTATCCAGGCCAGTCCAGCCCTGTCCGACCCGACTGCGAAGCTAAGGAATAGCATTTATAGATAATTTATTTATATGCTATAAAACTCATCTTAAAGTGTGTATTTCCATCAGGCATATATCTAAAAGTGAGACTTTTTTGTAATTACTTAGAAACTCCTCACAGTCCCTTTAAGTAACCCTGGCATTCACACCTGAGAAGTGAAAACCATTTCAGGTGACTACCTGTTGAAGCTCATAAAGAGAATGCCAAGAGTCTGCAAAACAGTAATCAGAGCAAAGGGTGGATACTTTGAAGAAACTAGAATATAAAACATGTTTTTATTTATTTCACACTTTTTAAGTGCATAATTCCACACATGTTCATTCACAGTTTTGATACCTTCAGTGAGAATCTACAATGTAAACAGTGATGAAAATACACTGAATGAGAAGTTGTGTCCAAACTTTTGGCCTGTACTGTATAAACAGAGTAAAAAATATGGAAGGTACGGTATATAAATGTAAATATGTGTCTATGTGTCATAGATGTAAGGCTATGAACAGGTTAAGGCATTTACGGTATGTACAGAATGGGCAGCATTTTTAAACAATAGTGTAATAAAATGCTCAGATAAAGTGCAGTTAAAGATACAGTGGTGTCAGTAAGGTCCGAGATATCTAAGGTAAGTGCAGTTACAAGGAGAACCAGAGAGCTGGAAGTCCTCTGTTTTTGCTCTATGTTTCTGATCAAACCACATCACTCTATGCTTCTGAGATGTCATGCAGTTACCTGGCTGGTATGACTCTTCCTTCCAGCTATCACCCCTGCCCTCAGTGAAGGTACAGCTGGCAATAAGATCAAGGCCTCTCATTCCAAACCGTACTGAGCTGTGCAGAGCCAAACCAGATCACTCGGTAGAAACAGCTTTGCTGACAAATTGTGTAAGGAACTTGGCAGGAATTTTGATCTGAACATAAAGGACCCACCACAGATCTTTTGTGGATACTGGTTCATATACATCTGTGACATTTAACTTATCAGACTAGAGATACTCTGCACCAGATTGTAGCTTTCTAGCTATTTTCCATCTGCAGTACCTCTGGCAGGCAAGAGAGAAATGAAGGTATAAATATACAGTGCATTTACAGGACAGAAAGTGTATAAAAGCATAGAAAATACATTTGTGCATACATCCAATTATAGTGCAAAGACAGAGTCAAAACAGAAGAATACACTCACTTATACTCAGAGTGTGTCTTCAGTTGTTCTGATACTAAGCCTATTTAAGCAGTGTCTTGCTACAGACCATTTAATATTTTTAATAGTCCATCTGAGAAAGAGCCAATAGATAGTGTTTGGGAAAGGACTGAACCTTTCAAAGCAAATCTGGCATGTGATTTTGACTGTGTTGCATTGCTTTTTCTGTTGACAAAACTCTATAAGTGTTTGGAACTGAGGACCCTAATTGCTGAAGCTTTTTAGGAAGAATTCTTTCCCATTTTTGTTTTGATGTTTTGATGTATGACTTCAGTGACTTAATATTTCTCTGTTACCTTATTTTGCACTTATACAGTACAGGCCAAAAGTTTGGACACACTTTCTCATTCAATGCATTTTCTTTATTTTTATCACTAATTACATTGTAGATTCTCACTGTAGTAAAGATGGCCACTTGTTTCTCTTAGCTTAGGTGATTTGTTCTTGCCATAATATTAATTTTAATTGTCTAATAGGGCTGTCGGCTGTGCATCAGCCTGACTTCTGAACAACACAAATGATGGTCCTAACCCCATTAAAAAGGCAAGAAATTCCATTAATTAACCCTGGAAAGGCACACCTGAGAAGTGAAAACCATTTCAGGTGACTACCTCTTGAAGCTCATAAAGAGAATGCCAAGAGTCTGCAAAGTAGTGATCAGAGCAAAGGGTGGATACTTTGAAGAAACTAGAATATAAGACATGTTTTCATTTATTTCACACTTTTTTGTTAAGTACATAATTCCACATGTGTTCATTCATAGTTTTGATACCTTCAGTGAGAATCTACAATGTAAATAGTGATGAAAATAAAGAAAACACATTGAATGAGAAGGTGTGTCCAAACTTTTGGCCTGTACTGTAGGCTGGTCAGTCTACCTGCACCCTTTTACTCCGAAGCCACGCTGTTGTGATGTGTGCAGAATGTGCCTGATGTGCCAGAATTGCCTTACTGGAATAAGCAGGAACATCCTTAAAAAGACAGTTGGCAGCATGGGTGCTCCAAATCATGTACCTTCCAGTAGTAAAAATGCCTTCACAGATGTGCAAGGACCCATGTCATGGGGACTAAACCCCCTACATCCCAGATACTGGCTTTTAACTTCTTCTGACAACAGTCTGGATGGTTCTTTTCCTCTTTAGCCCGCAGGACAACACATCCATGATTTCCAAAAAAACATTCTGAAATGTAGGCTTGTCAGATCACAGCAGACTTTTCCACTCTGTGTCGGTCTTTCTCAGGTGAGCTCAGAGAAGCAGATAAATGACTCTCACTTTGCAAGGTAGAGTTTAAGTTTGCACGTGCAGAGGTAGTGACAGACTGTGCTTAACTGACAATGAATTTCTGAATTGTTTCTGAGCCTATGTGGTAATATCTTTAAAAGAATGATGTTGTTTTTGATGCAATGCTGCCTGAAGGAAAAAGTAAAAGTCACAGGCATTCAGTGTTGCTCTTTGGTCTTGAAACCAGGTGCAGAGATTTCACTGGATTCTCTAAAGCTTTTGAGATTATGGACTGTAGATGATGAAATCCATAAATTCCCAGCAACTGAATGTTGTTGATAAACTGTTGGACTGTTTGCTGGTGCAGTTGTTCACAAAGTGGTGAACCTCACTGATCCATGCTTGTGAGAGACTGAGCCTTTTATGCTACGGCCACACAGCACGCGAATTCACAAAGACGCGAGTTGAGATTACATACAAAGTCAATGCAAAGATGCGTTTGAACGCAGATTCGCCCCGGGCGGTGCATTGGATGCGTTTAGCACGTATGGAGCGTCCAGTGCGTTTCAGACATCAAACGCCTCTACGCTCGAGTTGAAAATATAGAACTTTCGACGCAAACTCGCGTGACCCTGTGCTGTGGCAGCCAATCAGTGATGAAATTTCCCCCGACGTCATTGATTTGATGACGTGTGGCGCTACAGCCACCTGCTCCTGCTCAAACCCCGCTGAAAGATGGAGGAGAGGTTGATCTGCGCTGTTTGCTATCATCCGGAGCTTTACGATTCGACGTGTGTACTCTACAGAGACCAGAACAAAAAGGAGCAGGCTTGGGTGAAAGTTGCTGAGGAGACAGGTTTTGAAGGTAAGTTCTGTAAATATTCGTTTCCAGCTGGATTTGCCTGCATGGGTCATCACTGAGACCGACTGGCTCCGGCTCTGTACTCTGCCTGCGCCGTGCAGCACGTCGCCCCTCAGCTTGTCAAAAAGGTCCAGCGTCCACCCCGCGGCGCGTCACAGGCACTACACGCGTTTAAATTCGCCAATTTGCGTGCGGTGTAGCCGTAGCATTAGGGATGTCCCTTTATTCCTAACAATGATACTCAGCTGTTTACCTGTTCCAAACAGATGTTTTACTGAGCATCCTCAATTTACAGTCTCTTGTCTCCTCTGTCCCAGTTTTTTTGGAACATGTTGCAGACATCAAATTCCAAATGACTGTTTAAACAAAAGAAGCTTACCTGTTTGAACATTAGTTATATGTTCTTTGTAGTGTATTAAATTGAAAATAGGTTTAAAAGGACTGGCAATTAATTGTATTTTGTTTTTATTCACATTTAACGCAACGTCCCAACCCAAGCGGAACTTGGGTTTGTACTTCTGATTTATTGAAAATGTTAAATTATTAAGATTTTGCCACTTTTTCATTTGTCCTTTCTGTCCTAGAAGCTGAGCTATAGCCAATAGATCATCTTCTTCAGGCAGCAATGGTCTCTATTTACTTCTGAGTGCTGGTGAGGGTTTGCTGCCTTGCGCGTTGTTTATGTACAACATCCTCTGTCGACATTAAACATGCACCAGAGTGAGCGCATGTGTGAGGTCGCCAGTGGGTGAGCACTATGAGAGTGTGCATATTATGTTTCTTATTGCAGCACCACCACACCCACAGTGCAGTGCAGACAGCTGGTGAGTTAAAGGGCTTGCAGACAGACTTCTGAGTGCTCTCCTCCTCCTCCTCCTCCTCCTCCTCTTTATCCATCAGAGTCGTGATAGAGAGCTGTGAAGTTGTCTCCTTCACTCAGATTTATTGAAATGATATACACCTACAGTCTGCTCTTGGCATGCATTTCAGACAGCTTCTTAAAATTAAGAGCTCTTCTCGGGCCAAAATCTGCAGAGAAATTATTGATAGAATATTAAAGGAAGCCAAGTTTTCACCATAAACATGCATTTCATGCTGATATGAATTTGTGTGTGATATTCTCAAAGCTTGATAATTAACATATCTTATCCAATACTGTCTGCCTCTTCTTCACATAAAAATAAATTTGTCTAATGTGAATAAAGCTTGACCTTAAGAAAAAACAATTTACATATAAACTTAAGCTTTACAGCCACTCTTATCTACCCCCTCTCATTCAGACTGAGTCAGTTTCTACAAGGGTAAACCAAAAGAGGACAACTTTCCCTTCCTTCTTTAACGAGATTCATTTGACCCTTTCATGCATGGTGTTCACTACAGTAAACAGATATTTGGAATAAATTTATATATTTTGGGTTGCAGCACCATGTCCAACAACCAGGTGGTAAAGTCCTAAATACTTGTCTTAAGTTTCATGAACATATTATCTTTGCACATTTTAACCATATTAAGATATTCCATCATAAATCCAAAAAAGCCAGCGGAGGACAAATTGGACATTATGCCTGTATTCATATTTCATATACCTTTTTATTTATTTTTAATTTTGGTGAGATTCACAAGTGAATAGTTTGATTAATCGTCAATAATGCATATATTTCTGATGTTTCCTTCTTTAATTTACTCCTAATTAATATTTGCCAAAGACATTTGTTTTTGGATCTTTATTAAGTTCCACTAAAATGCTTTTTATACCATTGATGCTTTATATACTTTGGTGGGCAGATGCATAACTCTCTCAAAATATAACATTGAATAAAATTAATATGATTTTTAACTTGTTTGAAAGTCTGTTTTGAAACCGTGAAGGAGGTTACAATCTGAGGGTTAAAGAGAACTTTAAAATATTAAGTAGACCTACAAACATTAAGAGCTTCTGTGTATATGTTATCAGGTTGAGCAAATGGAACAGTTAAAGTGATGAAATGAAGAAATGTTCAAGTAGAAACAAGTTTAAAAAAAAGGACAAAATGATGATTTTTGCAAGATACCATAATGAAGAGAATGAAGTAGTCTGATAATATTATATGGTTCTTATTAAAAAAAATAATGATGGTATGAGAATTCTGTATATCTGTGTGAAATTATAATTACTATTGTGGATGGAAGTTTTCCGTTGCAGTATCCAAGCATGAAATAAGGGTGCATGGACATAGTAGTTGTGAGGAACAATTTGACTCTTGTATATATTGTATATAGTTTTTTCTTATGGATTTGAATTATCCTGAATTGCTGTAAAATCATTGCTTAGTGACATGACCTTACATAACCCGTACATGACCTTACATAGCCCTCTCCCTACTAGAGACTGCTTTCCCACACATACACACACACTACATGACCGTACATAACCCTCTTAGCCCTTTCGTTGCCTTTTCTTACCAGAAACTGAAGTTATTCCCATGAACTTGCTGAACTTAACTGCACCTGCAAGGCCATCTGCCTCACCAAAAACAACCTCATGTAACCACATACAATGTTATAAAAAGGAGAAGACACTGTACAACTCTCAGACTGCTTTGTCACTCTGTGGTTGCAACTCCTTGTCCGGGCAAGAAGAAGAAGTAAAGCTCCATTTGATTGCATCCAGCTTGATTTTTGTCATCTTTATTCTACATAAATGTCAGGTGTAGGTACGAACCTAAATCTGAGCTATTTTAGGACTGTAAAGGGAAAAATCCTGACAGCTGTCTATGAGTATATGTACAGTAAGTGCATCACATCTGCATTTGTTTCTAAATAATTGTTTGGTGAAGGGGTGGGAATAAGCTTTTACTTCATCCCACTCCTTTTCGAATATGTGATTAGACAATGTCTGTTTGTTTTGTTTTGTATTTTTTCTGTCTTTGATGGTGATTTTACTTTAACCTTACGTTCAAAGTAAATGTCAATCAATCAATCAAAGTAAAAACAACCATTTTAAAAAGTATTCCTTTGTGATTTAGTAATTTATGCATGAAAGGGTCAATACATAATAATTTGCAAAAACCATGGTCTAGCACACAGATTAAGAAAACAGTGATGATGACAGAAACATTTTAGAAGAAATGATAACTGTTTTACCCACACAGAAAAATTCCATTGTTTCAGTACAAGACCACAAAGTTAAAATATTAAGAAGAAATGTAACCTGGATGTAAAAGTGAGCCATGGATCAGACGAATAATTATGGTGCAACATGTCATTAAGCAAAGTCACTGACTTACTGACCTCAATTCATTAGTGCTAAAATAAAATCTTTTGTACCTTTGACAGTGTATTAAGGAATGATAAATGGATTACATCAAAACGTTAATTACTATTACAGGAAGGAACTATTTATAACATGAGGGAGGGGGATTTCTGACTGCCCCTCTCCAGTTATCTGCCTGTCTCAGCACTTACATACCACAAATCTCAGATTTAAATACTTTTCTTCTTTAGTTTGACAAAGAGCCTTTATCCTCTTACATTTAGGAATCCCTCGTGTCTCCATTTGAGCATAAAATCTAAATATCTGCACTTTTGTTGTCAGCACGATTAAGAGAGAATTTCACATAAACCTCTTTTCCTGCGTGGAAATATCTAATTATATTACTCCCCATCCAGCTCCTTTGTGCCATATCGAGGCCTAATCTTTATCTCTACTTTAAAATCACCTCCTTTTTTTAAGTCTCTTTGTTGCCAACATTGTCCCTAAATATACAAAATGAGAGCTCTCATCTTCTTGACGAATGAATAACTGGAGGCTTCTGTTTTTAACCCAGCAACAAATATTAGCTAAATCACCCTTAAGGCAGAAAATGGCTAACCGTACACACCAGACAGATGGTTTAAACATTCTCAGTCGTCCATCTGGGCAATAGTCCATAGAAAGTGTTTGGGCACAAACTTTTAAAAGCACACTAGGTGGATGGACAACCTTTCCATAAATCACATTGATTATTGGCTAATCAGATAATATAGTGGGCGGGTGCTACTGTTGCAGTGTAAAATACAAAATGTAGACAATGTCTCAGAACAAACTGTTGCCAAAACATGTCTGAAAATGTTTTCAGTGTTCTTCGTTTTCCATTCAATAAAGAAATATGTTACAGACGTGACAAAACTGCTACTTTAGCTGCAAGCATCTTAGTTATATCTGTAGCAGTCACTTCCTGCGGTTGTTTCTTTCATGGCTCCCACCTCCCCCTTCTACAAATGATGTTGATCAGGCTGTATCCCAATCAGTCATTGTAGATCAGAGCTTGACAAGATGGATCTGACGTTGAATTAGGTCAATCGAACTATACCACAAGGTTAGAGAATGATCATTCAAATTAGCTTAGAGACCTATGTAGTTAAACTGTCGGACAGCTTTTTGTGAGCTGCTGTAAGAATTTTTGATGCTTTTGTTGAGGTAAGAAGTTTATTGGGCAGCACATCCTGTGTGCTTTTCAAATTAGAGGCTCGAGTCTTATCACTGTATGGTTTGACCACTAAATCAAATCAAATCAAATCAAATCAAATCAAATTAAACTTTAGTTATATAGCGCATTTCATTCAAAAAATTTAGCACAAAGAGCTTTACAAACAGACAGATGAATTAAATGTAGGATTTATGACTCAAACCCACTCCATCCAGCCCTAAAAGCCACCCACACCGCAATCCATACACAATGTTGATAAAAAGCATCATAAATAAAAGACAATTATGAAGCACACAGCTGTACCCAGTACGTACTGAGGAAACGCCATTTTAAAGGTTTAAAAATGAGAAAACACTGAAGGTTATGTTAAAAGTGTAAGATTAAATATATCATAAAAAAAGAAAAAGAATTTAAAAAAATAATACAAATAATAATAAGTTGAAACGAAGTTAAATAAATAAATAAATAAAATAGAAAAACTAGAAAATAAGATCCACAGGTAGGCTGTTCCATAAGCGGGGGTCATAGTAATAAAAAGCTGCCTCATCGTAAGTTTTTGTTTAACTTTGGGTACTGTTAACAGAGAACTTCCTGAAGACCTGAGAGCGCTGATGGGCTTGTATAGTAAAAGCATATACAGGGCTGCTTTTGTTTTGAAAATGTTTCCAGGACAGTCTGGGATGAAAACTTGCAAATTCATTTTTCTCAGTATCTATGGCAAAGTTATTACACTCACAAAATAACCCACAAGCCATCTATGCACATAGTTAATCATGAAAAAAGGTTACCGTTGAAATTTCCTGTGCATGAAGTGTTTTGCATGTTTGTATGCAAATGTCTTTTGTGTAAATAACAGTCGATTAGTTTCCAAAAGCTGAAGTTCACAAACCTATATCAAATTTTTTTTACTTTTTTTTTTGTTGTTTTTTACTTTTTTCCTTGTCTGCATTATCTTTCTAGCTGAGCACTGTGTCAGATAACAGTGTTGAAACGAGCAATACATTTTTTTTATTCTGCAGTAAAAGATATGTTGATATGATTCACTGCTACCAGTGACCATCACCAGCCCCCCTAAAGGCCACTCCATCAAATCAAACTTTATTTAACCCCTAATGTGAGCTGAAGGGGACGACTGTGTTACAGCACAGTGATAAAGAAGGGGAAATAGGACGAGACAAGACAAACGGGAAGGAGGGCAAACAGGTAGTGTTGTTAATTTGAGATAGCAGTCCAGGTGCTGTGCTGACCCTAACCCTAACTAGAGGCACATCATACCAACAGCCTTTCAGATAAAAAATAATTTACAAATACTGTTAGATGTATTAAATTCTAAAAACTGGGTTTAATACACAGCTTTTACCTCTTTTGGATGAAAATCAGTCCATAAAACACAACTTTTTAACTCAACTTCATTTACGTTTAGCGTGGCATCAATTTAAACTTGAAATGGAATAACTTGGTTCTGAAAAAAGGGCATGAAGGTTATTTTACTTTATATTTTAAAATGATGAATTATAAAGGTAAACAAGTTAATTTAAGAGCATGAGCTCTGAGCCATCTCTGTCATTGTAAGAATCAACTAGCACAGTATTGTTTATTGCTTCTCTTTTGCAGATATTCTGCAAGGATCAAGATTCCAGGTGCTCATACACTGGACACTACTTGTACTACCTCAGTGATCACTCTCCATGCAAAGTCAATGTCCAGCCGCAATGGGGCATGGCTAACCTTCTCCTGATGCAATTGCTGCATACAAGACGACTACTTCACACGTTGTGCGATGTCAAAATTTGAAAAAAGTTTATCTTTTCAGGTGATGTTGTGTCAGCAGTGTGTGCATGTGTGACGGTACCCATGTCAGACAGTTTTTCATCAGATACAGATGAACAAGTTATGTCTGTGTGGGAAACATTAGTCAGTGAGGACATTAGTTCCGCCTAGACAGACCACAGAGAACTCACAGATGATGCTGCTACAGGGCATCAGCTGCAGTGTTTAGTGTTTGATAAGTGAGTGAAAAGGATGCAGTTGGAATAATGTCTGCTTAGACATCCTATTATCTGATATATAATATGATTGCGGTGAAACTCAAGCAGACGTGACGTCACCGAGCGACGGCCGACGGCAAGGGTGACCAAAATTAGGTATTTATGGATGTGCGACGATACGTCAGTGGGCAGCGTGATCTTGATCGTAGAGTCGCTTGCAGTGTGAACGCAGCTTTAGATTTTCTTCTGTTTTCAGTTGACACGGTCCCTCTGGGTCTGCATTATTTTAAACCAGGATCTGAGGATTTGTGCCCAGATGGGCAACAGCCTTAACCTCAAATTGCTCCCAGTGATGCATCATTGGTGTTTTAAATAGTATAAGAGGGTGAATATGATTAACTTGTAGTAATGGACAGTTTACATAAAAAACTTTTGTCCTGAGTGGTAAGTGAGACATGTAAAAATGGGTGTAAATGAGTGAGTGAAACCTGCAGTGCAGTTGTTTCTTTTAGTGGTTAAATGACTGCAAAGCAAAATTCAATTTAATTAAAACTAGCACATGGTGTTTTTTGATTTAATGGATGCACATTGCTGGAGAATAAAATTACAGTGGTGGGTCACTTGGCCTTTTACCTTTGATTCCTAAATTTACTTGGCCTTATCAGAGACCCCAATAGCAGGAGGAGGTGGAGGCTACAAGTTCATTAGCACAGAGGCTTTCGGGATTAGCACAGAGGCTAACAGCCTAAGTAGCTGTTTCATCACACCTGTATTGTATTGTTTTATTTAACAGCAACACTTAAAGAATATCTCACTGGCAAAACACTTATCACTGATGCCTACTACATTTCTGAGTGTCCAGTAATAATTGTGGTGGACAGAATCAATGTCAAATTTTTAATATATATTGAGGAGTCTATGAGGTGTCCGTTTGGGATTTGAATAAATGTCACAAAAAAAACAAATATTTCAAAGTTGATTTTGATATGCTGTTCTATTAATATTTTAAAAAATGTGCGTTTGCTTGTATGTTGTTAACATTATTGAATATTGCATCATGGAAGTAAAAATGGACTTGACACTTAATGGCAATGACCTGGGGCTTATTTAGATTTAACAGAAGTAAATGAATATATGGTCCGGTAAAGGAGAGCAGAATTCGGAACACTAGCCAGGTTTACATGGCACCTAATATTCTGATTGGAATTGGGTTAGAAGCCCAAACCGAATAAAAATGCTCCATATAAACACCTCAATCAGAATAAACAGGCCAAATCCTAATAGAATTTCATTCATTTTTACAGGGGTAGTATATTCCTTTTCCCAAACCGATTAAAGGTAAAATCCTGTCATGTAAACGGTGAATCGAAAAGTTGTCAGGCTAGGTTCTGTCTGCACATGCTCTGACTTGACGTAAATGAGCAGTGACGTTTACTCACTTGAATAACAGAGCACACAGCACTGGTATGCATATGAGAGTTTATTTTTAATACAAACTTTTTTCATGGACGATTTAAAAAAGTCCATGAAAAACTCAGCAAAGCTGGGATAGACCAAAATGTCGAACAAATAAGGAACTGTTGGAAAACTCTGAAGGCTGGCTACTATAAGGCTAAAGTGCACATCTTTGATAAATCATGTAATGTTGAAATAAATCTGTGCATATCGTGTGTGTGAAACAGCTGTTCTGATTAAATGTTGTTGAACATGTAAACACCAGATAGGAACAGATCATGTCACATGTAAACAGTTCACCTGAGATCTTCAATCAGAAGGATTTTAATCAGAATGAAAAATAGTCTGCATGTAAACCTGGCTGCTGTTTGATTCAGGAGCTGAAACTGTACCACAGCTGCTTCAGGATCAACTGTTCACAGCAGTGGAGGCTTGAGTATACCCACACTACTGTCTTTACTGCAACACCAACTCTGTCTTTCTCTACATGGTAATTCTTGGTCCATTATCTTTGCCTTTTTATGACTTTGGTCAGATGAAACAGGAAGCTCTGAAAAACAAAATCAGGCAGACTGCCTGTGAATATATTGACTGTGATGTACAGCAAGTGCTTTCGTTGGTCAGATGTGAGCTTGTTGATCATATAACTTTAGAAAACTGAAAAAAATGAAATGTCTTTTGGTTAGATTATGCAGCTGCTGTGTGTGCTGACACTGACTGACTATTGATTTGAAAAAATAAGTAAATAAATATAACTGCATGAAAATATAGGTAGCTCTCTTCGGAAGTTGACACGTAAAAATGGCTTTCTTGCTTGATTGTTTTCTCTCCTGAAGTAATTCGGAGTGATATGAAATGAAGCAAAACCATTCAATGTGTTCTGAAAATCTGCTTATTGTATATTCAGCATTAGCACTCAAGACCACCACTTTCTTCATTAAACAAAGGGTGAAAATCTGGATCTTCCCTGTATTTATGATTTTAACTCCTCCTATCTGGACCATTTCCAGCGTTACCTTGTTCAACATCCGTTCTGAACATTTGTCCCCTCGATTGCTCCTCACTTCTTCCCCTCTCTGCCCTCTCCTTGGTAGTTTGTTTCTGAGGAGGATATTGCCCTCATAGTGACAGCTAGAGGAGGATGACCCTCTCCGAAACAGCCTTCAAGCCAGTACCAACCAATCACAAACCGGGTTGTGTTGTGGGGCACATCTAGATAGCCTGTCTGCTGCAATCAGGGTCCTGACACCAGACTCAGGCAACCTTGACTTCACCCATCCTCCAACACCTGCTCGAATCACATCCTATCACACACTACAGCTTACTCAAGAGCAATTGAGAAGGGTGAGAAAAGGGGAAGTTGTTGTTTTTGGTCAAAACAAAGGATTTTACAGTCCACTGTTTTGTATTGCTGGTGAAACTGCAGATTGAACATATGCAGGAATGACTGGATAAATACTGATGACAGCTGTTTGAGTTTCTTACAGGCAAAACAAACAGCCAGAGGAGGTGTTAGGTGCTCATATGCTGTAATGAGCTCTTACAGCTTGTTTTTTACACTGTCAGTTGATATAAATGTCTCAATAACACTAACTTTCACATTTTTAAAGAACAAAAGCAGCCATTAGTGCCTCATTTAGGCTGTCAGAAACAATGACAGGTTTTTTAGGTGTGTACTGTATGGGTGCTTTCAGCTGAAAATGAAAGACTTTATAATAGGAAAGATACAGAATTCACATTTTAATTGTGAGGTTATTCACATGCATACAGAAGGAGCAGGGGCACAGCAGGATGGGGCACTGACCCTTACAGACCCTACTGCCTCCCATGAGCTTGGATTTATGAAGAATGAAGACTCCCTCTTGGCTAGTATGTATACATATATAAGCACACTTGCAGTTCAGGAAACAGCTTTATTAGAACAACACATTTGGGCTTGTGGCCTTCATCAGGGTCATCAGAAATGCATTACAAACATCACTTAAATAAGGACGGAAATTGAAAAAAAAAATCCCCTTTAGGTGCCACTGATACCAGCCTTTGGACCCCCCTCCAAGCACCACATTGGTTTCAAACCACATGATGACACAATTGACACGCCCCTCAAGTCGTTATATTGGCTGACCCAGATATGGCTGCACATAACTGGTCAAATCTTTTAGCTGTTAAACTTTTTTTATTTTTTATTTTTTTATTTCAAAGTTAAGTTATGTTTATAATGCATTTCTGATGACCCCGATGAAGGCCATAAGCTGAAAAGTGTCTTAGATTGTTTTTCTACAAGTACCTTGAAAGTTGGTGAAGTTGTGCCAGAACATCTGAAATTTAGTATGTACATTATATAATAGTTTTGACCCCTTTGGTAGTGTCCCCTAACCTGACAAGCCAGATGGACAGCTCCATATATCTGCCACAGAAATATTTCACTAGTCCATCTGGGTAGGAGCCCTTTCAATTTGTTTTCAGGGGCAGAACGTTAAAAAAAACACAAGCTTGTGATTGGACAATTGTTTGGCTCCTCACATTCATCACAGACCAATCCATATCAAGCAGGGTTGCCTCCTATAATGTAGTATACATAGTGGCTAATGTAGCAGCTAATGGCTAACAACAGTTAACAACAGTTCATGGATGTTAGCCATAGCGGCAAACTTTGCGGCTAACAGCTAACGACAGTTAAAGGTGTAGTCAGTGATCTTCTAATCTAATGCACTATTTGTCAAAATCACCGTATTTCTCCTCTCCATCTAAAAGAAGTCCCCACTGACAGCATGTTGAAAAAAAAGTCCGGTTTCAATACACAGCCTTGGCTCTGAATTTCAGCAGGTAAATACTGTGGCTCGGGCCGAGTCACCAAAACAGAGTACACCCTCCCACATCCAGGGGGCGATCATACTCATGCGCAGATCAGACAGAGGGGGGAGGGGGAGTCATAGGTTGCGTAGCGTGCGCAGTTAGCGTAAGAGAGAGATACAATAGATGCAGTAGCAATGGCTGAAAAACAGCCCAAAAGAAAAAGGTCAGAGGAGCAGAGAGAAAAGAAGGGCTATGACCATGACAGAGCGAAGACCCGGGTCAACATTGGTGTTGCTTTCCAATGGTGGAGGGAACTCCGCCAATTGAAAGACCTGAAAACACAGGCGAATGTCGCCATCTTTCTGCTGGATAGGTAAGCTACATTAGCTTTGTGGTGCTTCACATAACAGTAACAGCCGTTGGACATTCATGTTATTGTCTAATCTGCCAGAATGTACTGTTGTCGTGATGTTATCAATATTGTCAGTCGAGTTGTCTGATGAGTCGGGGTTACCTTAGCTAAGTTGGTCAGCTACGCAGTTTCTACGGCTGTTTTCATGACGATGCACGTCCATCAGCTTTCGGGGGTGGAGACAGGGATGAGGTATGAAGGGAGAGGCGGGTCTAAATTTGTTTATAAACAACCTCTCCACTCGTTTTCTCCCACATCGCTGACTACACCTTTAATGACAGTTAGCCGCTAACTTAGCTGCTAACAGCTAACGGCCCTACACTGTCGTCTTACACTGAATTGTACCACACGGATGATTCATTTAACACTTATATGTGACATGAACCTCGTCAAAGAAAATCCCTACAAGTAAACTTCTGAGGAGGGCAGATTTCACCAAGTTTCACTGAGTAACCATGAGGACAATAGGCTAATCAGCATGTCCATCCTCAACTTCTGGTTCTCAACTTTCGGTTGTCGTCACGTCTGCATTCTGTAGCTCCCGCCTCTCTTCCCTGATTTGGCTGTTAAGAATTCAGCCGAGTGAATTCGTTGGACAACAGAGGCAAGACGGACCTGCAGGATTTAAGAATCAGGCAGGTCTGTCTGCTCTGCAAGGCTAAGTGTCCCCTTCCCTGTATAATGCTGCTTAAAGCTGTGGTCTACGATTTGAAACCGCAGCCTGCCCCTCCTTCCCTCACCTCTCCCCTCCGTGTTCCAAGATCCCGCCCCCAGCTCGTGTCGCCTCGCCTCATAACAAGCCCCCTCGGACAGAGCTACGAGCGACTAGCATAATATATCAGCAGCAAACTCAATCAAAACCAGCTCAGTATCAAACACGACAGACATCCCCCTTGTAACACACAGCAGTAGCCATTTCAATTGGACCGGCGGCAATGCAGGTCTGGCGCCGCCAGAGAAGCCGATTGTGGGGGAGGATTTATCTTTCTCGGCCTGTCCTTCCCAGCTCAGCTTACAATCCTAACGATTAGCGGCTAACAGGCTAACCCGCTCCGCTACAAATCATTAGCCAGGACAGGCACAGACTAACCAGAGTTATTCAGCAGACATCTCCCACTGTAGTAAACAAAGCCATTACCTGATCAACCAGGGGCGAAACGGCCGATGCTGAAGGGCTGACGGCTGACTGAGGCTATTCGTTAGCCGTTAGCCCTCTAACAGGCCTCAACCCGCGGGCAGAGCTCCGTTGGGCCCCGCGGGAGAGGGAAGCGGCTTCCCGGTTTCGGCACTAGGCTTTTCCGGCTCCATGATAGTTCAGTAGCAAACGCTGCTAGCTGCTCACCAGAGGTAGAGGGGAGGAGGCGGGACCATGGGCATGACGCTGCGTAGTGAGGGAGACAGGGGATTGGATGGACTCACGGACCAACTCACGGACCAATTGAACCTTACAGGCTTCTAGGCTTGATTGGTCAGCTAGTATGCAGCTTTGCAGCGGATATACTGAATGGATTTTTTTCGTTCTTTTTGGTCTTTATACTCTGTAGATAGGACCATAGGACCATAACAGCCTTATAAACGGTGTTATTAAGATGAACAAAGCTTCCAAATCGTAGACCATAGCTTTAAGGCTCTGTTCCTTGAAAGTGGCACTCTTTGCTCTCTTCCTTCCAGCCTCAGTCTGTGATAATGATCCAGTTTTACATCTGTGTTGCCTTCAATGTACAGACTTCAAATGTGGCTTCTTCCATCGTCTATGAACGTTCTCTCTTTACTGGAGCAGAGCTGCTTTTCATAACTGTAGATCAGTGATCATGGACTGTCACACTGGCCTTTAAAATACTGGGAATTTTTGTTAATGCAAGTAGACAGAATATGTTCTGTTTTTTGGGGATCATTATGATGTTGATCTGTACAGTATGACGCAGTATGTATACGCAGTATGAAAGCAACTGAGACTTTAATCATTTTAGCAGAAGGGGCTACATGCATGCATAAATGTAACAATATATCCAAGAAAACAGAGCAGTAATTAACTGTGATTGTTTTCCTAAAACCCCTTTTTTGCATATTTCGACACAGAAAGAAAGAAGCTGTGTGTGTGACTCACTGGGTAAGGAAATTCCCATCCTTAATTTACACAAGTCAACTTGCCAATGTTAATTATAACTGGATATTCAAGCAAGAGTATGAGTTTATTGGTGCCAAACCCAACAATGGTCAGGTCAGGTATGGGAGCACATGAGGGATCGACATGTTACCAGTCATCATTCCTGATTTCGCCTCTGAACCACCAGCAGTCTTAACTCTACTTCATTTGTAGGTATTTACATCCAATACGATTTAAGGACATAGGGGTGCAAAGGTAGTTGTACCTGTTTTCAATCTAACCATGGAGCAGTGTGTTTGCAGAGGACACAATCAATCCCGCATCCAAACACAAACATGAAGACAAGTGTATACACCACACTGCTGTAGTACTACAGGCAGCAGCAGAAGTAAAAAATATTACATACTTTACTGCTACCAGGCAGATGACAAAGTATTACTCAGTTAAAATGTTTTTGGCCCCATAGATTAATTTTCTGTGCAAATGCAAAACATATTAAGTAACCATCAAGTGACTGGTCAACATTACTTATGCCTGTTTCCCACTGGAGGCTTTTTGTTCAATGCATTTCAGTTTTGTTGAGCGGCACCGCAGCTTTCATACCAGGTAAGTCAAGGTTCTGCAGCCTCAGCGCAGCTCTCTGCAGTCACAGCTCTGTCTCTACACATGTATCAAGCCAGGAACGGGCTTCTATTGAAAGTTTAGGAAGTTAAATAATAAAGTTCCCTCAAAAAATCTAATTCTTTTCATAAGTGATCTGGAAACCTACCAAGTAAAAGAATTCTGAGGAACTTAGAGACCTAGAGAACTCTCTCCACACAGAAAGGTAAAATGAAGTTTCAGAGGAATGGACAGGAAGAGTAATTGGATGGTTTCTGTTCTGTATGACATTCTACCTCTGTGGTCAAACATAGCAGCTGGATAAAAGTAAATATGGCTCTCTGGATGTCAGTTTCTGTCTGTTTTGGCTGAGAGACACACACAGCTCATAAAGAAAAGGAAAGCCTCCTATGAGAATTTTCTGTCAGATGCGTCAGAGCTGCACAGCTTGTGCTGCAGTCCGGGAGCTCTGACTGGATAAGAGGCATGCACTGCTGCTGTCACGCAAGAAACAAGTAAGTGAAATGCATTCAGTATAGCCTTACTGTCTTGACAGCGGATAAACACAGAACTCAAAAACCATGACAGGTTAAAAAACTGGAGAAGTTCTCCGAATTTAGTCAAGATCATTCAAGCAGGAGAATTTTACTTTTAATAGCTGCTCTGCACTTTTACACATAACTGACACCCCCCCTTCAGTCCTGAGGTTTTATTTGTGTAAAAATGTGCCATGTATTTTTTGGGCATTGTGTGCCTTTATTGATAGGAGAGAGAAAGTGGGTAGGCTTGTGAAAGGGGGTGAGAGAGTAGGGGAAGACACTCTGTGAACTGGCCACAGGCTGGGTTCGAGCATGTACACGGGATCTGCCTGCTGCTAACCACTCCGCCAAACCATCACTCTGCACCACAGTTTTTATTAAAGACGTTTTCAAAGTCTTCAAAAATGTCTACAATTCTGTTGTTTTTTGTCAATATAGGGTGCTTTGTGTACATTAATAAGGAAACAAATGAATTTAAATGATTTTAGGAAATGGTTGCATTATAACAAAATGTGAAAAATTTAAGGGGGTCTGAATACTTTCCGTACCCACTGTACCTCAGCCAGCCGGTGTCATTATAGGTAAAAACTATGGCTTGTCATCACAGCTGTTACCTACAATGACGTAAGACTAGTGCTGCCTTTTTGTGTGGTCCAGTCTGCATGAAAACACTGCACTGTGAATATTTAATGATCCAAACTAACTTTACAAGTTTGTATCATTTTTTCATTTGAACTTAAAGGTGCAGTGTGTAAAATGTGTAGAATTTGGCAGCATTTCGCCAAACATAAACGGTGAATATAGGATGTAATGTTTCCAAATGTATGTTAAATAGGAGTACAATCATCCCCAATTAACGTTTCTTTTATTTTTACTTAGTTAGAAAAAGCTTTAAAAAATCACATTACAGCAGGCTGCTTTCATGTAGGCCGACATTACGATCCGCCATGTTGTCTACCAGTGGCGGCTGCTGGTCAGTCAAGGAGGGGAAGCTCACTTTTTTCCGGCCTACATCATAAATTTGTTTTTTTATTTTAATGTAAATTCTACCCTCCATTCCTTTTCAAGAAAATGATCTGTGACCCTGTCGTGCCAACTAGGTGTCTTTTCCAGTGATTTTACCAGTATTCTCTCAATGGCCAGCAGAGCTAGACTGCTTGGTCCATTGTGTTGTGGGTGTAGGACTTGAGCCGCTTTAAACAGGAGAAGCTCCTCTCCAGAACAACTGAATGTAAAACTTAGAAGATGCTCTGGTTGAGGGTTATACTTCAAAATCACTGATTGGCTCATTTCACTGTCAATCAAAAAGGGATTCGGCCTCAGACAGATCATCCAATCATCATGCAGGAATCGAGCGTCCAGGCCAGCCCACTGCTTCATAGACCCCCAGAGATGCTGAGCGTCTGATGGGCGGGACAAAGCCCAGCGTTTATCCAATGACCGTCCAGTTTCCACAGTGGAACAACCCACTTTACGCTTCCCCATCGAAGTCAGAATACGCTCAGCGTCCGACTGTGTTAAAGTGCTGAGACGCTGCAGGGATGAATGAGAAGGAAGTCGCTCCAGTTACCTGTGATAAGTAGCTGATTCTGAACAAATTATGAAGGTATTATGGCGCATATTTAGTCAATGAAATGTACAAACAGCAGAACATATCACCACTTTATTGGGAACGTTTTAGGGGAAGCTGAGCTTCCCTTGCAGTCTTAGAACAATCGGCACTGTTGTCTATGGGTAGATTTTAGGGACAAAAAGAACGAAACGTGAATCAATCCGCCAGTTCTGAAATCTACCTGGAATGCAGGCGAAGAAGAGGAGAGAGGGCAGTGGTGGATGTATTGACAGTTGTTACTTTGCACCAGGGATTTAAATTGCATGTATTTTACAGTTAAAGCTTTGGAAATGGAATTTATTCAAAAACACTCAAGAGTCCGATCAACTTCTTTTGAAAAGAAGAAATGAAGTGGAAACGTGACAGAAAATGTCAGAAAACAAGGATAAACATTGGGGTTGCTTTTACAAGGTGGAGAGCCTTGTTTACGAAGTTATGTTTGGAGACTGACGCCAAAGTTGCTTGTTTTCTGCTGGACAGGTAAGGGTGCAATATGCAGTTTTATTATATTTGGTAACAGTGTTTATGTTTAAATTGCATTAATTATTGGATCAACACAGACTGTAAACCACTGAGCTGCCACAAAACTCTAACATGTATTGTGTTGTTATTGTAAACAATGCCCATTAGCGGTGGAAAATAAATACTCCATTAATCATATTACAAAACTTTCATCCGTCCGGCCCAGCTTTCTGCCACATTATACTCTCTCTCTCTTCTTCAACTGATTTCACTGAATCCACATCAGGCTTGATCTGATTAGCATTGCGCTAATGTTTTGTTTGTGTTACTACACGTTTACAAAACCTACAATCAGCAGCTAACAACTGACCTATAATCTATAAAAATAATGGTTACAAACCGTGTCACTTAAGTAAATGATGCCGTGTTCAGGATCCTTTTTGGTTCTCACTGGATTCCGTTGTCCAGCGATGTGACGTTTTGGCTAGTTAGGTTCATTCTAGAATTTAAACGCTAGATGTCGCAAAAATGCCAAATTCTACACAATGCACCTTTAAATGAGAGACATCAGTTTCCAAGGAAGGACAGAAGAACGATGTGATGTAAGGATTGACTTTTATTCAAGGGTTATAGAATAGAATCGAATTAACCTTTATTTGTCCCACTCTGGGAAATTTGCAGTGTTACAGCAGCAAAGGGGACAGCGTTAAAATAAAAATAGACTTAAGTAAAAAAGAAAAAAAAAATGGCAGTATGTACACTATTGTACCAATATAAAAGGGTCTGGATACAAAACTAAAGCAAATCTTATAAGGATTATATTCACATGCACTGAGTAATTGCACATGGATGTAGTTTCACATTGTAATTGCACATTGCTGGGAGATGGCACAGTTAATTGCACATTGTAATTTCACAGCTAATGGTGACTTGAATCAGTGATGGTTGTACAGTCTAAAAGCAGCAGGCGGGAAGGACCTACAGTAACACTCCGTCACACATTTAAGGCGACACAACCTGTCACTGAAGGAGCTGCACAAGGCTGCAGGGGGTGGGAGTCCCTCTCCAGCATCCTCCTCTCTCCCACCACCTGCACTGAGTCCAGGGGGCAGCCCTGGAGAATTACAATATGGATGAAAACAAACCAAATTATCTGAATATTTACATTATATCAAGTAGTTTTAAGATCCAACACCACAGAGCCAATCAAATGGAAAACTGGACCTTAATGTAGTTGATGACCCCCGCTGTAGATATGTTGGCTATTGACATGCAGCTCCACTTTCAAAAATAGCAAACTATCCCCTTACGCTCATTGTTAATGTATGTTCAGACTATTTCTCACCTTTCTTCTTCTTGGTCATGGATGTCTCTATTTTATCATGGTTTTCCCCCCATAAATAAAAGAAAGGATATGGATCAGGGTTAAAATCAGATATGCAGATCTCTCCATCTCTTTGGTGCCTAAGTGTCTCCCCCCCTACTTCAGTGTGGTATGGACGGTTAGACTCAGTCAGATCTCTGCCCTTTATGTCTGAGACACAGTGTCCTGATCTTCCTTCTCCTCATCCTCAGCAGCCCACAGCCAGCTCTCATTACACCACAGCACACTCACCGCTGGGCTTCACTCTGACAGAGAGGTCACTCTTAATGAGAACGTGTTTCAGTGCACATTTCACAGCCAAACACTAACATGTTATTATCACGCCTCTCAAACATGCTGTTTAATGCTTCAGTTACATGTATTTCTCTTTTGTAGTGGAAAAGTGTTTATGAGAAGAAGAATGAAGAATGTTTATGTCTTTCTGTTTCCAGAGAATGTTATTTAGCATTTCAGGAAATTGACATGAATTTTAAGGCCTGAGAAAAACATGCAACAATGTTGATACTGCGCTAACAATATGCACTGTGAAAAAGAATGCATACAAAGAGTGCATAGAACTAACAGTGCTGACACTTTTGCTATTATTAAAAAGCTGCCACAAATTTTCTGAATTTAAAGGAAATCCAAGATTTTTTTTTTTATCAAGCAATGCTCCCTGGAAGCTAGATATTCTGGTAATCCAGAAAAATAGATGTCTTCAATTCAATATTTCTTGAAAGGGTTAAAGGTGCCATGAGGAGAATCTGTTTCCGGCCACATAAAGACTCTGTAACCAATGATTACGCGCAGCGACTGTCGTAATGCTGCGTTCCAGTAACCTCAGAACAAAGTGACATCATCTCCGACTTATCGGCGTTCCAGTTGAAGTTGGAAAAAAAACATACCGATCTACCAGGCTATTGTTAGCTGTTGTTAGCACGCCCTGTGTTGTTGTATGAAGAATGTGATTATCACTATGGCAGCATTTTTGTAAATATAAGTCTAACAATACTATGTATACAGCTGATCTAGAGCGACACACCCCAGTCAGAAGTGCAAATAAATTGATTATTACAGGAGCTAAATAACTGTTCACACTGGGGGCATCCATCTTCAATTGTCAACTCGGGGGTGGCGAGGTTTCACCGAGTTCCCAGTTGGAGATTCAGACTTCGGGGGGCGTTCCAGTTGCAGTTTCCTACTCGGAACTCAAAAATTCCTACTTCTGACTACAACTGGAACGCACCAAGAGACGTGACCCAAGGTATGTAGCGGTAGTTTTTGATGTGTGACAACAAGCAATTTTTGGAAAACTTAGTATTGTAGTTTTGTAGCCGGCTATATATAGCTATTTACAGCCTGGTGCTCTAAGATGTGTCGGAATAATATAAATTTGCTCTAGTTTTAATTGTCTAGTTCCCGAAGTTGAGTATCCAGGCCAGTCCAGCCCTGTCTGACCCAACCGCGAAGCTAAGGAATAGCATTTATAGATAACCTATTTTGATGCTATAAAACTCATCTTAAAGTGTGTATTTCGATCAGGCATATATCTAAAAGTGAGACTTTTTTGTAATTTATTCGAAACTCATAGCATCTTTAAGGTTCTACATTTATAATTACAAAAAAAAAAAAATTAAACAAACAAAACCAACCAACCAAACAAAAAACAAATCCAGGTGGGCTCAGAATAGCTGAAAATGGCTAGCAGTTGAAAAATTTTAACAGTTAATTGACTTTTTCGATGAAATATGGTAAAAACAAGTACTGGCAGTCAAAAGAGAAAAGCACCTTAAGTTCTTCTTTCTGCTTCTTATTAGGTAAGTACTAAACTGGGTCCAGATTTGTCATTTTGAGAGAAAATAAGGTGCATCTTTGGTATAAAGTGTGAAGGTTGATATTGCTCTCTGCCCTGATGAAAGGACAAAAGCTGGCCCCTGGTATATGTAAGTTTGAGATACCTGGTTTTGACAGTGATTCCTCTTTTGTTAAAGTCAAGTAAGATGTTTATGTTTATTTATTGTATACCTGTCCTCATGTGCGTTTTTTTTAATGATATGAAAATTCAGGCAGATTTTAATCTGTGAAAGGTTTCTTACAAAAACATTCCTTGAAAAGGTAAACAATCAGCAAAATCAGACCTTCTTTCTGACTGAACAATTTCGTTCTCCAGCATCACCTCTGATCAGAGAAATAGAAAAAACCCCTAAAACTCCATTTTCAGTCCACCTGCTGAGCCCAGCTCGGACTGTATTGATTTTTACTTGGGTGGGCGAGAGTGAACTCCGGCAAAATAAATGACCAATGGAGAAGAGCATGGTGTTTCAAGGTAGAAGGTTGATTAAGGGTTAGAGAGATTAGCCTCAACACTGAGTCGGGGGTGCAGTGCAAGAAAAGCATGCTGTCATGTTCAATTAGAAATTAATCAACAACCCACCACCCAAAGGTGCATTCCTGCCCTTTTATACAGACAGAAAATGCCCTGTCAGCACTGAACATTCACTATTTAACACTATTGTGATGTATTCTAGTACTATACATTTGAACAATAAATCGATATTTTACCAGTCAGTCAACACCAAAGAAAATTTCACTTTTACAGTCGCAGTGTATCTGAGTTGGGATTTTTTGTTTGTGAATACTGACCTGCTGTTCTGACACTTGCCTCCTAAGTCTATTTTACAAGTTACTTGACCAAAGGATGTAAGAAAATACTTCACTACTTTTCAAAACTGTATTTTTAATATTACAGTCCCATTTCCATTCAATACTCTTAAACATATCACAGCTTACAAGCAGTTCTAGAATCAGACTCTTCAAATTTGGACTGCAATGACGTTATTCACATGAAAGAAAATGATTGCTTAAGCTACAATGTCAGGTATGTGTCATCTCCAATGACATAACATTTGTTGTGTTGTGGTTAGATGCATAAAGTCTCGTCTGCAGGGTCTTGATCCACACACCTTAAGTCACCCACATGTGCAGCCCTTTTCTGGTACCTTGAAAGCTTGCCTGTTTCTTGGTCTCTGGCATTTTGTGATTTAAAGCTATGGTCTACGATTTGGAAGCTTTGTACATTTTAATAACACCGTTTATAAGGCTGTTATGGTCCTATGGTCCTATCTACACAGTATAAAGACCAAAAAAAACGAAAAAAATCCATTCAGTATATCCGCTGCAAAGCTGCATACTAGCTGACCAATCAAGCCTTGAAGGCAGTCAGGTTCAATTGGTCCGTGAGTTGGTCCGTGAGTCCATCCAGTCCCCTGTCTCCCTCACTACGCAGCATCATGCCCATGGTCCCGTCTCCTCTCCTCTACCTCTGGTGAGCAGCTAACAGCGTTAGCTACTGAACTATCATGGAGCCGGAAAAGCCTAGCGCCGAAACCGGGAAGCCGCTTCCCTCTCCAGCGGGGCCCAACGGAGCTCTGCCCGCGGGTTGAGGCCTGTTAACGGGCTAACGGCTAACGAATGGCCTCAGTCGGCCGTCAGACCTTCAGCATCGGCCGTTTCGCCCCTGGTTGATCAGGTAATGGCTTTGTTTACTACAGTGGGAGATGTCTGCTGAATAACTCTGGTTAGTCTGTGCCTGTCCTGGCTATGACTTGTAGCGGAGCGAGTTAGCCTGTTAGCCGCTAATCGTTAGCATTGTAAGCTGAGCTGTGGAGGACAGGCTGAGAAAGATAAATCCTCCCCCACACTCGGCTCCGCTCTGGCGGCACCAGACCCGCATTGCCGCCGGTCCAATTGAAATGGCTACTGCTGTGTGTTACAAGGGGGATGTCTGTCGTGTTTGATACTTTCAGTTGAGCTGAGCTGTTTTTGATTGAGTTTGCTGCTGATATATTATGCTAGTCGCTCGTAGCTCTGCCGGAGGGGGCTTGTTTTTATATGAGGCGACACGAGCTGGGGGCAGGATCTTCGAACACGGAAGGGAGAGGTGAGGGAAGGGGGGCAGGCTGCAGTTTCAAATCGTAGACCACAGCTTTAAGTGCCACCCCCTTTTCACTTGAGTTCAGGATTTTCCAGGATTTTCCGGATTTCCGGATTTGAAATGCCTGTATGATTTATGTGTTGTTATGTACTTGTGTGCTGATGCCTGCTGCTGAGAAACAATTTTCCCACGGGATTATAATAAAGTTGAAGTTGAAGTTTAAGATTATTTTGCCATCGAGGTGAGTAATTTTTCTTTTTTTTTTTAAGAAATGACAAGCTTTAATAATAATTTAATGCAGATAGAATCTGATTATCTGTTTTATTAATAACATCTACACAAGGTCATTTGTTATCTTAATTTTCAGCAGTTTTTCTCACAACTCAGAATCATGAGTTCGACAGAAAATCAGAAAATGGGGGGGTCGGAGCAGGAAGTCAGCTGGTAACTGGCTAGAAGTTGGCAAGAAGCTGGCAGGGAGGGGAAAATTGAGGCAGCTTGATCTATAGGACTAAACATAGTGTCATTTACATTTTTGACAGGTGGCACTATACATTCTTAAAACAAATAAAATCTGACCAGACATTGTTTTTTTTAACAAGTTAAAGCACTTTTCAAAAAAACATTTTAACATTCACAACAGCTGCTCATTTGCTGCCTCTGAGTTTGAATCTTGGCCCACTTCAGATAAAAATGAAATGAAAAGAGTGTGCTTGTTTTCATTCCAGCATGCATGTTATCAGGTCAGAGCTTTTGGACTGGATCTTGAAAGTCTCGAGAAAGGGAGGCTCACCTATTATTTCCATGATCTGTTCCTTGGACAAAAGAGAGAGAAAATGACAGAGACATATTTAATTCAGCTAGTGATATGTCCAAAGGGAAAGAATATGTCCAGAAAAGATAGAAACTGCCCAATTACTCTTACCATCTGTGCCTCTTTCCCCTCGTTTGTCAGAATGCTTTTATTCTGTTTCCCAGGCTGGTTATGCAAAGAATCAGGTTCCTTGTGGGGAGACTTATTGGGGTTCTTCAAAAACTTTCAATAAAAGGTCATCATTGGACAGGTATATATATGGAATGATAGAGCTGTGATAGCAAGGAGATGTGCCAAGGCCACAGGACGTGCACATGGTGTAAAAGCTGTGGTGGCAACCATCAGACTCAAACAACAAATTGCTTCTGGTGTGAAACAGATGTTAGAGGCAGCTCCGCAATACCCAAATGATTCTTTCTAATTATATGTTAACTGTATGCAGACATGACTTGATTGGGATGTGTCCCTGCAAACAGAGAATTCATAAATTCCAATCAGAAGAATTTCAAACAGATTGAAGAAATATTATACATGTAAACAAAGCTATAATCTTTAAATGCTCTAAATATGTTCATTTTTAGCTCTGCGTATGAATGGTGATCCATAAATGAATATATTTTGCCTTTTTACAGGCAACAGAACTGCATGTTCTTACTAGAAAGCATATTTGAAATGTTAACACAGTCCTTCAAAATAAATGCCAACCCTAGGCAGGAGGATAACATCAGTGGTGTCCAGGAAACTCCAAAGAATGACATATCACGTTACAGCATGCTGGCTTCATATACATTCAAGGAAATCCGTGCTCTTCAAAGCACTAGATAAAGCTCTGTGTTCATACATTTTAATGGAGGACATATCTTTACTGATACACAGGCATTTCCATATGTATTCAGAGGCTAAAATAAGACATGTTTTTCACAGATAAAATTCGAGGCAGTGGTGAATTTAGAGACATTTCCCTGTTTAATAGTCATTCCCTCTGCTCAGTTTTTGTGTCTTTATGTAAACACCTCTTTTACTCCTTTCTGATTGTCTCTCCCACCCTTTCATTCTCATTTGTCTTTCCTCCTGCAGCCCAGGCACCCAGGCTAACGCTTGAATAGAGGAAACACAGCATCGTACAGAGCTGCACACACACACACACACACACACACTCACACACACAGATCAGTCCTGAAACACACAAAGAAACACAGCCTCACTCTGACAGGGGTGAAGAGTTTCTGTACCCTCCACTCTTACCAGCGTGTAACCCTGCTTGGATGCAAATTCAAATGTCAGCTTGCTCTCTTCTCAAAGGCACCGTCAGCTCGGTGAGAGTGGGGTTGTAAAATCCAGCAATTGTTTCTGGCAGATTGTTGAATTTACTTGCTGTATTGGGCCGGACTTCAGCAGTGGAGGATACTTGTGCATGCAACGAAGTTCCTCAGTCTTCATTCATAAAATTTTATTTCTCCAATGGATTTGTAACACTGCATACCTCTACTTAGTGTCTGACTGCATCCATTAAACACGCACATGAACAACCCAAAAAGTTCTCATCTGTGTGCTCACGATCTGTTTAGAGGAAATAAGGATTAATAATTATTCCATGTATTCAGATGTTATTTCAACAGATGTCCCTCATGATACTGTCGATGTGCTGGTTCCTGGTCCACTACCACATAAAAAAAGTCCCTGAATCAGCTTCTTGGATCAGCACTCCTTATAAAATCCCCAGCAATGAAATGAAACCGTGCCACTGACAAGACTTCAGCTCAAAGCTCAAAACACTTGTTAATGTCAAGCTAGGATGTGCTGCATTGTTTGTACCCATTTAGGACCCTCCGAATGCTCATGCCACTTTCTCTTTGGACATATTGATAGTCTGAAGAGTGGAAAGTTCTCTTAAAAACCCATTGAAGATTTTTTTCTCAGCCAGTGTCAAATCATTGTAGTAACCTATAGTGTTTAAACATCAAGCCAAATACAAGAGGGAAAAGTAGTGTTTCTTCATATTTCCACCTCCAGTTGTCCACAAAAGCCTAAGGAGATCCATTTAAGCACCACTAAACACCAGGATTTTGACTACGGTGCATCTACCCTGAAATAAAAAAAAAACATGCCCTCAGAATGGCTGGGAGGAGGGATACAACACCCTGACTCAATCCTTTGTATCAGACAGAGCGTCTCACTATCTATGCAGCCTTGGCATTTTCAATTATTAGCCAAAATATTAATTTAATTAATTGTGACTAACAACAGCCTTATTGTGCATAAAACAAAACTTTAGAGTTCTGTAAAAGACGGATGTTTTTATTCAATCACCTTTTTTGATCAAAATACAAAGTTAAAGAGCCCATATTTTTTCCTAAACTTCACATGTCGTAGTGTGTTTTGTGTTTACATCATAAACGCGTATGTTATGTCTTTTGAAAGCCTGATTAGACAACTTGACAAAACGGTGCAACTTAAGGACAGTGCATTTGTAGAAGGTGCATAAAAGCTAAACATGTTAACACAAAAAAGTGGCAAAATGCCCTCTTCCCTGGAAGAAAGCCTGCAGTTCAGGTAAGGAATCGGTCTTCTTTGAGTTGTTGTCATCCGGGATGTCCACACACTAAAAACAGTTGGGTTAAAAAATAACCCAATTTTAACCCCACTGCAAAAGATTAACACAAAAGTTGGGTTATGCTAACTACAATGTTGGGTTGTTGCTGTCCCAATTATTGGGTTGCACAATTCAGCTCTCCCAGTGGTTTGACACAGAGGTAGTTAGGACCAAGAAGCAACACAGATTTAACAGTTCACAATAACCAGCTTTATTGAACAGACACAGGAACAACTGTGGAGAGCGGGGATTGAACCAGCAACCCCTGGAACAAGAGGCAGTGACGTAGTCCACTCGGCCACACAGGAGCCACACACTCATACCGCAACTCAGAGTCTTTAACGTGAAGCAGGTCTTTCAGAGCAGGAAACGGTTCTGATTGCCAGAGATCAGGCTGCCACCACTGATTCGGGTTCATAGACGGGTACTCAGCGTCACACACAGGTAGAGGTGTCAGATACCGGAGAGCAGATGGCCACCACAGATCAAGATTCACGAACAGATACTCGGCGTTAGGAACAGAAGGCAAGGTCGGCAACTGGGGATCAGGCAGGCAGGTAGGTGCAGGACAGAAACGGGTTAGTACCTTGTAGTCTCGCCAAAGATTAGGCAATAAAGGCGGAAACAGGAACATAACAGGTTGGCAACAGGTGATAAGTCCGGATAACAGGTCTGGAGTTCTTGGCATGAGAGCAAGACGATCTGATGCTGAGTGAGTGTGGAGCTGGTTGTGACATAGTTGGGTTAAAATAATAGCCCTATAACCCAGAAAGTGGGTTACTCTTTATAACAATAACCCAAAAATGTAACTCAACACTAGCAACACATAAATTGGGTTACCAAAATAACCCAACATTTTTTAGTGTGAACATCATGGTCAGTCTTTGACTTCACCAGTGTCAGGCAAGTTTGGAAAAGGTACTGTTGTTGTATGGTTGCTTCCTCTTCACTAGTTCTTTGAGTGAGTAGTAGAGAGTTAAGATAGAGATTATTTTCTTTCCTCTTAAATGTATTTGTTGTGTGTCTTCATGATGGTTTAGGACAAATACACCCCCAGTGTAAATGCAGACATTTGGGTTTTAATCAGGACAAGACATTGTGAGGGTAGACTTAAGGATAGATTTGAAGCACTATAGAAGTTTTCTTTTTCTAGGTCTCTTTGTATCAATAATAACAGCTGGCAGCAAATCCAGCTCTCAGTTGTGGGAGAGCAGAAACAGTCGAGGAGTATAAAATCAACACTTTTCACACGGTCCTCAGGGGAAATCTCACACATACACACTGAAGCAGATGATGCTGGCATCTCATACACGCGTCTGTAAAATCATTTCAAAATAACCTTTTTCTTATGAACTATATGGAGGATCTCAAAGGCAGAAACTGAGTCTCTAAAGTCATTCAGTTGTGTTGTTTTGAATCTCTGATATATCGTTTAATCCATCCCCTTTCTGGTTTTAATACTCTGATTAGTCCTGGGTTCAGATTCCTATCTGTTTCAGCCCCTAGTGTACATGTAGCAGCTGCTGCAGCCTAATTATGATTTAAAGTGAACTGAGTTTATTCTACATTAAATTGTTTTTGCTCATTCCAGTGAAATATAAGGAGAATGGCTGTAGTGCATCCCATAGAGAAATCAGTACTAGACAAGAAGGTACCATATTAAAAATATATATATGTTTGACAGTTAATACATTGACAGACTAAAATAGAATAAAAATAGGGAGAGTCTGTGAAAGCAGTTTTTCTACTGATGCTTTCACGAGTGACTAAACCCCCGAGTTTGGCTGAGGTGCATCTATCCTGTCCCTGTTTGTGCCATTAGAACAGACAGTGAGGGCCGAGGGATAAGATGCTCCCACTCACTCCCTTATGCCTACTCCATCAGATACATCATGGAACAGTCTATGGGTGGTTTCACACTGGGTCATTTGAGAGTTGTTATGACACAAGAGTCGGTTCCATGTTTGGCTCTGTTTGTTTGCATCATGGCTCTCAAGTCTCACGCATTCAGCGTGTGGCACACACATCTAAACCTTTTCACACTCTCTACACGCCAAACCTGGGATTTCTCATGCATGAAAATTTATTATGTAACGCCCACCAAGTTACACCACTGAATATGCATTGGAACGTGTAACAAGATGCTCCGAGCATCATAGAGCTTAACAGAAGCTCAGTCAGTACGATCAACTACCCATCAGCCAATCACAAGATAACATACAGCTACATATCAACCAATCAGAAAATATCATTGCTGTATCCAAGCAAGATATAGTTGCTTTGACCACAGAGGATGCATACTGAAAGGGAGTCCTTATCACATGAGTGCAGTAAGTTACCTCATCATTTGATTTTATAGCCTACTGATGAATGAAGTTACTTATTGTACAAAAAGAAAACATGAGACCTTAGTCTTCCTCCACACCTACTATTAAACAGCAAAACGAAGTCTAACTACACTGACAAACAAACTTTGGTTACCAGGCATCACATTAAAACAAAATTATCAATATTACGTTAGTTAATAGTTATACTTAAAACATGAGAAATATGTGTTTAATAAAAATAAAAACTGCACATTTTAGTTTAAAACAGCATGGTCAAATATTGAAGGTAAAAAAAACAATATTTGTCTTATATAAATAAAAGTGCTGCTCAAGTAAAGATATTTTTATCAGTAGAATTTTGTATTATTATTATTATTATTATTATTATTATTCAATCAAATATAAATCGATATCCTTTATTTAGTCAGGTAAAAAACTCATTGAGATTTATAACCTCTTTTTCAAGAGTGACCTGGCTAAGACTGCAGCACAAAACAGAAAATAAAACAGATTCTGGTCACAGATACGCACACAACAGAAAAAACAACATTGGGATGCATGATTACACCATGCATTCACTAGAACCAATTAAGCTCATTTCTCTGTCTTTTATAATTGTCTAAAATTCCCCCAGGGTTACAAGATTTGTTAATTTCGAGTCCTTCTGTACATCATTCCAGGCAGACGGGGCAGAAAATTTAAAAGCCTTTTCACCCAGTTCAGTTCTTCCTCTCGGGACCTGCATCTGTGTGATATCCTGAGAGCACAGGCCATATCGGCTGAGGTTTCTACATCTGTGAACACAGATATGTCGGAAAAGTCCAAGAATAGATTTATAAAAACAAAAATCAGCCAATGAGAGAGTCTATGAATGTACAAGGACAGACAATGTGCAACAGCATATAGGGAACAGAGATGTACTTGACAGCTGCAACCAGTAATTAGTTAGCTGCCATCAGCATCAATACTATTTACTATTTATCTGTTCGTTGGATGGACTCGCCACATAGCTCCAGCGAACCAGCTTGAAGGTACTCTGCTGCCACATGCTACAGACGGGTCAAGGCAAAGGCTGTGGAAACAAATGTTTGAAGAGACATGGGGGGATTCTTTCACAAAAGAGTGTATGTTAAGCTATGTAGGTTAACTATGTGGAAATTGGGAGTAAGCAGCTGCAGTTGTAGTACTTAATAATATAACTATCAGGCAACTTTGATCACAAAAGATTGCAAAATAATAAAAATGATAACATTCTGGATTCCTCAGGGCAGAGGTTGGAGAAAGTCATTGTTTTGCAAGTCTCAAGTAAGTCTCAAGTCTTTAAACCCAAGTCTTGAGTCAAGTCTCAAGTTAACACAAGATGAGTCAAGTCAAGTCTGAAGTCATAGGCTTAAAATTTTCAAGTCTTTGCAAGTCATAAGCACTGTTTACCGAACTTACCGTTCTTCGTTCTTTGAACAAAGTTCGACATTGTCCGTCTGTTATCCTCACACTGCAGGTCTTGACACCGCAATTCATTTTTGTTTATGACATCGTAGTTTGGTCCTGCAGTCATGCGCTCAAGGGAAGTAACTGTGTAATCCACACCCTCTTTGTTTATTCTTCTAAACCCTGATTGGACGTTAATAGATGCATTCAATGGGGCAGATCCAGTGGGAAAAATTATTGTCTTGCTGGAAATGACAAAAATCAGTCACTTAGTCGAATACTTTGAATGGGAGCACATTTTATTCAACAGTCTTACTGAAAATTTCAAGTATTTTCAAGTCATCAGACTAAAGTCAGAGTCAAGTCCCGAGTCACTGATGTCAAAGTCCAAGTTGAGTCAAAAGACAAAATTGTGAATTAAGTCTGGCTTGAGTCTAAGTCACATGACTCGAGTCCACACCTCTGCCTCAGGGTCACTTTCTGTGATCAGAGAAAACCTAAACATGAGCAGCAGGTCAATATTACACATCGTCTGAACAGCAGACTATAACAAGTCTTGACAAAAGCTGTTTCCAAACTTGTAATAATTCCCAAATGCAGCTTGTTCAAGCAGGACAATTGATCTTTTTCTTGATTGAACCTCCACGTTTTTGGAGCTGGTCTCTACTTTTTAAAATCACAATTTCTCTGCCAACCATTTTACAGGTGTTACAGTGTAAAAAGTTACAATGTTATATGGTGACTTGTGTAGTCTGCATTTATCAGCAGCAAGCATAAAAAGTCCCTCTTCTTTACGCCCTGTGATTGGTTAACATCATATTATTCAGAGTGGAAAACACTGAAATGTTTATCTGTATCACACTTAAAAGACATTTCACCTTTTCTCTTAAACTTTCTCTTTGCCTGAATTTGTTAGATTTGCATGCTAACTTTTTTCTAGTAATGCCTAGCACAATACGTACTGGTGCAACAAAAGAATCCAGCTGTGGCGAGGTGATGGAAGAACAGCCTTGGGGTGGTATGGCTTGGCTGCTTCAGTAATGGAGTGTCTGGATCAGGTTTTTAATGCCAGTCTATCGCTTTTCAAGGTCCCATATTTTGATCCTTTTCTACAGTTGAACATGGATCCTTGATGTCTTCATGATATATAAGTGACGTGCTTTGGCACAAAAAGCCTATTGATAAAGAACAGCTGAATTCTTTTCATGTTCACATAACCCCTCTGTTTAGTATGGCTGGTTTTGAGGGCCGTTGCCTTTAAATGATAATGAGCCAGAGCAGAGCAGCATATGTATGGCAATTCACGAGACCTGCAGCATAACTCGAGCGAAGCGGAGCACTTAGGGGCTCCAGCCACGCGCCACTTACAGTCCTGAACACACAGGACTGTTAATTTGTGCCAGTTATCAAAAAACAGTGATTTTGTTTCCCGCAAACATCACAGGATAACATAAAACATGCTAACCTCAGCTTAGTCGCAGCAGTGGGACAGCGCTACTTAGCCCACCTTCTAATGGCTAACGTTCGCGCAAAGAAGGGGTAATGGGGTGGATAGAGGACTGATTATATTCAGCCGACAGTTCAACTTCTCTTGACTAATGGGGGAATGTTCGTACTTGGAAGTTTACCCTTCAGACTTTCAACAAGTCACCTGAACATTGACCAAGATGTAAAGTTACCTCTGTTAGCATTAGCTCATAGCAATGAGCAAAATGAATACTGCACAGCATTAAAATACTCACATTTACTCATCAAGTTTGTATACTCGGGTAGACAGATGGGTTAGGCATATGCAAATGAAAATACCTTGTTATGTATCAGTATATCCACTGACTCAACAGCTCTCCAAATACCATGAGTTACATTTGTTGTCTATTACAAGAGTGTTTTTTGCATATGTCCCCTTTATGGCAGTCGCAGCAGTGTAATAATTTTTTAAATATAACTATCAATTAACACCAGAGCATTGTGTGAAAACGTGGTTGGTGTCATCAGCAGTGTCACTTTACAACACAACAAACATCTTGAACAGTGTTTATGTCCCAGTAGTAGCACCTAAAGGCCAGCACGGATGGGCACACTCTGCCTCCATCTAACTTGTAAACAGGATTAATATCATTTTCTCCCACATCGCCATGTTCCCCCGTGTCAAATCAAACCATATATCACCTCATCAATTCATCTCCCACGGCACTGTAGCAGACAGGTGATGAAGTTTGGACTCACTCATAATCTTATTATTGCTGCACTCGGCTGCTCTGGACCAAGGCCAGAACACGTATTACACAAATAAAACAAGAGGGCGACAGAGCGGGGAGAGCAGCGGAGGCTCTCCTCTCACCGAGCTGTCAGTGAATGCCACAGAACAGGATGAAAGACAGTCCTTGACATTTCGGTCCAAATCCAGTGGGAGCACAATGAACATTATCGGCTCAAAATATCTGAGATAGCTCTCGGTAGTTGAGGAACGGCTTTTGGAGAAAATTGATTTACAGAGCGGAATTTCAAGTGTTTTTCACCAAAAGGAAATGTTGATTTAAAATGTCATTGACTTTCCTGTTAATAACCACTGTGCTCTTCATTATTCTCACAGCAAAAGGACATGCCAGTTTTTTCTGGAGCATGTCTTTACCACCAAATCAAAAGTCATTAGTTTATATATTTTTTAGTCTGCATCGGCACACAAATTAGGCACAGGTATGATTACTGCCAAATATACTGCCAAAAACACTGAAATAATTTTCAGAAAACAAAGGCTTACCTGACACAGCAGAAGGACTGTTTCACATATACTCCCCACCACTTTATGGGCATATCAGTTTAATTACTTCTTGATGTGAGTAACCAGCCAATTCACATAACAGCAACTCAATTTATACAGTAATGCAGAAATAGTCAAGGTGATCTGCTGAAGGTCAAATCAAGTATCAGAACGAGTAAAAATGCAATTTATGTGATTTGAATGTGGCATGAATGCTGGTGCCAGATGGGCTGTCTGAGTATGTCTGTTGATCTTTTGGAATATTAAGTCATAATTACATCCAGGGTAGTCTCTATCTCTAGGAAAATCAAAGTGAGCAGCAGTTCTTTTGGTGAAAATACCTTAGGACAACTAAATGTATATTACAGGCCAATCCCAATTGGACCCCTTGGCCCTTGGCTTTGCATGTCCATGTCTAGTGAAGGGGTGTCCCAATTCTCCATAAGGTTAAGGGGAAGGACTACACAGCCATTGAAACAAAGACGAACAGGGACCTCACTTGAAAGGAAGAGGTGTGAGAAATTTCTCATTATACACATCTGACAAGACGGCCTAGATATATAGTATATATTAATCATGTTTTGAATTGTTGGCTGTACTTTAAAATTTCTCGTCATAACGACCTACCTATTGCCGCAGCCATAGCTACAGCTATTGTTGTATTTGCCTACGACATAACCACGAGGAGCTGAGTGATGATGTAGTAGGAATCAAGTGACTTTTCATTTCTTAGGGTGTGTTTCCACCCCTTCCTCTCGGCCCTCAAAACAGTGGAACAAGGAAAAGGGGTAGACAAAGGGGTAAGAGGAAGGGGGAGGGGTAAGAGGCACAATTAGGATTGACCCCAAATCTTGATTTCTGCTGCTATGTAATACATTTGTAGCCTTGCAGAGCAGACGGACCTGCCTGATTCTGAAATCATGCATCTCCATCTTGCCAGCTTCCATTGTCCAACGGTTTCACTCGGCTAAATGGTAAACAGCCCAATTAGGGAAGAGAGGCGGGAGCAAAGGGAGTGATGACAACAGGAAGTGGAGTCACTTACTGTTGTACAAATAATGGCGGCTAATGTCAGTTAGCCTGTGGTCATCATGGTTACTCAGTTATACGTAACCATGATATAAATATGCTCTCCACATAAGTTTATTCGTGGGGATTGTCTTTGACGAGGTTCATGTCACATATAAGTGTTAAGTAATACATCTATGTGGTATAATTTAATGAGAAACGATAGTCTTAAGGTAGTTACGGTATCAGCCAATGGCCGTTAGCCACGACAGCTAACTGCCGCTAGCTTATATGTGACATGAACCTCGTCATTGACAATCTCCATCAAGAGAGCATAGTTCTCCAGGTATTGCAACCATGACTCTGGGCCACTATAGTGATAACTATAGTATATAACTACTATAGTGATATAACATAATGCCACATCCACAGAGACTGCTTCAGAAGCCGCAGTTGTTTTCAAACATGTAGTCACTTACTGGTGCCGCCACGTCTTCAGTTTCCACCTCTCTTCCCTGATTGGGCCATCCTGCTTTTGCCCGTGAAGTCATAGAAGACTGGGGCTTGGCAAGGTGGATCTGTGTGATTTCAGACGGTGGAAAAAAAATTGAACCGTAATTTAAAAACAACAAATGCTTTTAAAAAAAGGTTTGTGAAACATGACAAGAAATAAAAAAGTAAAAAAGCTGTGGGATGTAGTTAATAGCCTTTCAGGAAGGAAAGCTAATGCAACATGCCTTTAGGGAGGAAAATCTTTTGTGTACACTCAAATGGAATATTTTGGTTATCTTTTTAATTATAAATAAATAAAAGTATGATAATAATACATATGTAATTATAATTCGGAACTTATTAATGAACAATGAGGTGTGCAGTTGGATTTGTTCAAGGTGGCAGTGGCAAATGAACAGTCCTTAAATGTCACATGTAAAGACAGAACTCCTGGCGTGGATTACAGAGGTTCAAATAATGTGTGAAACAATCTGGAGAAAATTAACTTCTATAATTTGGTATTCTATCAAACACTTAGTCAGGTGGACCAAAGCCTGTCAGATGTTGCATAATCTAGCCTCCCACCAGTTGAGGCTATTGTTAGTTCCTGCTACCTGACCCGTCGACGTATTATTAGCCATAAATACAAAATTGGCATCAAATAACATTGTTCAGCAAAAGGCAGTTTGTAAGTATTCTTTGCAATAATATAAATCTGCATTTATGCAGCTTTGGATAGCACTTGCATATCAACTAGAGTGATATTGCATGCAGATTTGTAGACATTTAACTGGTAAGAGGACGAGAGGCTGGCAGTGATAGCAATGCTAACATTAGCCACTCTCTTCGTTAGCTTTTCTGTTGTGATTTTCAGACAAATCCAAACCACAATTCACCTCCTTTTGGTTCGCCTGGCTTGTTAGGCCTTTTTTGGTTCAGAGGCTTTCACAACGATCCGATTTTGAACTCTGGTCTCTTGAAATTGAGCCAAGGCCTCTGTTTGTTGGTGGGCCAGAGTTCAGATCTTTTGGTCCACAACTAAGATCATGTGAGCTTTCACACAACCCCAAACCAACCAAACTTTCTACAAAACCAAAAGTATGATAGGTGCGAAAGCATCTTAAAAAAGTGTGGTTTCTTTATCACAGTTCAGCTTTTCATACATTTTTATTTGAAGGAACAATGATTTGAAGCCTGATGATAAGTATTGTGTTTTTGCTGAATTTCTGCTACTTTAGTGACCATTTTGTTTTCTCCTATGTACATGTATTGTAAAATTGTTAAAAGGATTGTTTTTGTTTGTGTTTCTTGTGTTTGCATGTGTGTTAGACTCCAAGGAGAAAAGTCAGTGCTAATGCTAATAGAGATACAAGTAGAGAAAGAAGGGAATAAAGAAAGGACTGAACCACAATTTTTGTGTACCATTGCATTCCTGGTGTTATGAGCATAATTTTAAATTGTTTATTTGGACAGGACAGTGCAAATGAATAAACGTCAATGATTTGGGAGTTCAAACAAGATTGCCATGAATAGGCTGGTTTTAGCACTATGCTAAATTTACAGTGGTTGATCTGGACAAAGTAGAGGTAACCTGCCCTTTTGAATTATTTGCAGCTGGGAGGATGAGCTCAGAGAGAGGAGGATGGTGGGCCACTCCCTTCAGTCAACTGACGTTGTGATTTTGACAGAGCACTAACATGGAGACACCCCACACCAGGCAAAATCAGCCAGTGCAGTCAGACAACAGAGGGGAATATAACTCATGACAGGGAATCACTAAGGGGGAGAAATGAAGGAGGCAGGCAGGGCGGAGTTTACCATGCAGGGTGTAAATTTACGGAGGCGTTTAAGTGTCATCTCTTAAGGTTAGTGTTGCAGTGCTGGCGGCCGCCGTCTGCTGCCGTGATCACAGCTCAATCAGCTCAGGCTTCAGCCGGATGTCACTGCCAGGGACCGGCCATTCGTTACGACTGTCCTAATGGATACCTGGGCCACATGGCAACCATAAATTACCATCAGTCTTCCCTCTGCTCTCCTCTGTTCATCTTTTGTATTCTCTGCCGCAGTTTTATATCTTGTTTCCCCCATTTTCTCTCCCTACCTCTGCTTTTCTCCCTCAGAGTGCTGCAAGAATGGATTCATAGATCATTGAAGGGAGAGAAAAGTGGAAGAGCAATCAGATGGAAAGCCATTGTCTCTGTGAGTTTCCCCAAGAGGTTTTGGTGTGCAGTTTATATGATGGAACCTGCTTCTATGTACTGAAGAGGCAGGATGTTCAAGTATTTCATATGAGCTCATCACCCGAGGGATACTTTACTGTATGTTCATCATAAAAAGGATGAAGTCCTACTTCTCCAGTTCACTGTAGGAAAATCAGAGCGATTTGAATTTCATTTCAGGAGTTGCAGGAATTACTCAAGATTCACAAAAACAGAATACTGCCATGTGCTTTATCGAAAAAAAAAAAGAAAAGAAAATGGCATTCATTGTACAATGAAAACTTCACTAACAACCTGACACCTGCTGTTTGTGGCTGATTATGTTGCTGTTTGAGGGCAGCTGTGGCCCCCCTCAGCAGCTCTGGCATAGATTTGATCATGGTGGTAATATTCCTGCTTTTTCTGAAAACATGTACCACAGTCTGATACCAACACAACCTTCACAATCTACTTTTCTCTCTTATCCTCTGACGTATGTTGTGCAGCACAATCAGAGAAGAGTGACATCACTCTCCCGTGAGCTTTGGATTGCCAATTCACTTCCCTGTGAGGCAGACAAGAAAGCAAAAAAGCAATGTCCCCTTTGTTTTCTTTCAAGTTGAATCATAAAATGTGCAACTTAAAGAAGAATATGAAAGATTAGTTTGGATGATTAAGTATTCACTTAATTGATGAGTCAAGTAATGCAGCCATAACCTTGAAACGAAAAAGCCTTGCTAATGCATTTTAATTTTCCAATTTGACATTTCAAGTTGAATCTTTGCTGGGGCATCATTTGAAAATGCATTCTTAAATGTCCTTTACTTTTTCATTTTAATTCAGAATAATAATTTATTTATTTACAGGATAAGCTTTCTTTAAGAAGAAAATAAAAACGATGTCATTCTACAGCAGCAGTTTACCTCTGGACAAATGTTTTCAAAGTCACTTCATGGACAGAACATAATCAGAGGTGAATATTGACTTGTTTTTTAAAAAGTGTATGCATTTTTTTCCTAATATAGAGAGTTTTAGTTATTTTTCCAGCAACAAGCTTGATTAAACAATGAATAAAGGGGGCAGTGATGAGAAGAAGAGAGAGAATGCTGGGGCGATCGACTGGTGTCTCCATGCAAAATAAACGATAAACGTGAATGAATCATACGCTTGTATTTTATCTGATAAACTTAGTTTATTTTTGAATGGATTTAGAATGGAGTCACCAGAGAAAGTGAGAGTGCCAGGGCGATCGAATTTTTATATCTGATAAACTTAATTTATTGACACTGCACCAACATTTTTAATGGATTTATCAGGCTAAAATAACAGTTTACAGGACGCAGAGACAGTGATGATTCCCTGCTGTCCATCTCATCCGTGCATATTGCTGCTGCATGTTTCCACGAGACAGCGTCAGTCAGAGAACAGTCTGCTCCTGTCTGATCTGCACTCAGACAAACTAAGAAACATCAGAACAGATGACAAACTAAGTTTTAACATCTGTTCTGCGATCTTTCAAAGGCAGGGGTCAATGGGAAAGAGGGACTGCCTTTGGGTTCATAAGAAATAAAATATACCCATAATTACTTTAATAAGACCTCACTCAAGGTGAGCTGCTGTAACACCAGGGTCAAAATTAATCATTTTTAGTTCAGTTGTAAAAAAGTAACTGTTGGTTCTGATGACCTGATCCACTGATGGTGGAGAATTACGAACGATCTAAACACAGGGGCGTTATTTTGGGAAAGTAACATGCTGTAATCTCACTGTAGCTTTTAGTCAAGCCAATTTATTTTGTCTAGTTTTAACCTCAAGTAGGGTTACTTATTTATATTAGGTTCCTACTTTGTTTTATTTATGTATTTTGCTCATTTCTTATCTTAATGTTTTAGTAGTACTATTTTATGATCTGGTTCTTAGTTTTTATTGATATCTTAGTTTTGACTTATTTTATGATTTTATCATTAGGATCTCCAGTGTTTCCTCTGTGGGAGCCCTCTGCGCTGGGAGCTGTGGTCGGCTATGACTGCGGGGCTCTGTCTCGTAGGTTCCTGGAGGAGTTTTGAGGTCCATCATCTCTCCTCTGGGTTCTGCGTCGCTGTTCTGTGGCTGTGGTCGACTCTCAGCTCCTGGTGCAGACGGCTCCTCTGATGACACTTTCTCACCTGGTTCTTCTGTACTCAGCCTTTGTTCTTGTTCTTAGTTTCTTGCACTATTTTAGTCTATATGTGTGTATGTGTATGAGTGTGTGGGGGTGAGTGTGCATGTGTGTGTCTGTTAGTGATTGCGTCCGTGAGTGAAGTCTTGCATGTGGGTAATTTATGTAAAACAGGGATGGGAAGGTGGGTTTAAGGGAATGTTTTGATTTTCTATGTAAAGCACTCTGAGTTGCATTCATTTGTATGAAAAGCGTTTTATAAATAAAGTTTGATTGATTGATTGATTGATTGACTAGTAGGCTTTCATTGGCACCAACATCCCAAAACACCTGAACTGTCCTTTAAAGCTGGGGTTGGCGATTTTTGGGCTCCGCCCACGCCACATGCACACGCTGCGCTATATCAGAAGACTGATTCAACTCCAAACCCTCAGCACAGTGTGTTTGCTTTACACTACACCAAGTCACGTCTCAGTCAGCAGTAAGAAAACACCAAACAAACATGTAAAGTTAGTTAGTGCTCACAGCCCAATGTTGATCGGGGTATAGGTAGTTTCTCTGACATTCTCCACATAGCTGTCAAATCTCCCGTTTTGGCCATGAAACTACCGTATTTAACGTATTTTATCGTCTTTCCCGCCGTCCTCCTGTATCAGTATTCTCCTGTAAATCTCCCGTGTGATGATATAATAACAAAAACATTCCTCTGCCTCTCCAAACTGAACTCTGTCTCTAGCCTGAATGGGGCAGTAATGCTCCAAAATGATGGATGCCAACCACCGTAAAACCAAAGAAGAAGAAAAAGCCTCTACGTGCAGTAGCCTGGGTGGCAGCTGTCGCGAGATTAGAGCAGCAGAACAAACTTAAGAAAACAAAGAGTTTATTTTAGATTTCTTGTACATCGGTCTTAAAATGTGAGGGATACTAGAGCTTGGTTGGGGTTGTGAGACGACTCACGGCAGGCTTCCCTTATTTTCAAAGACAAAACTTGAAAAGAAAGCATTGTCCAGCGGACTCTGATACGTATGAGCTCGGCTCGCACAGAGTCTGTGCACACCAGGAAAATGCACGCGCAGTAGGCGGGCAGAATGGCAACAGGATTTGATTGGTTTAAAAACAGGTGTCCCGGCAAGATTATTGGTTGGGGTTTTCCCTGTTTTACTCCTGCTGTAGATAGCGGATATTTTTCGCTCTGTTTTAAGAACACATTGTGAGTTGATTACCATCATAAAGACCATTTTAACCAGTATTACAAAAAGTGTATCTACTGTAAATCAAATCGCCAACCCCAGCTTTAAGTCAACCTTAAATCTAATAGCTGTGATCATGGTGTCACCTCAGAAGGAATCTCAAGATTTGGTCACAACTTTGGAAATTTTTCCTACTTCAGAATAGCGGGGAAAAGTGTTAAAGGCCAGCATAAGGGAATTTGCCATTTTTGGCACCTCTGCATTGGCTTTATCTAGGAACCACTCATGGGAGTGGGTGTAAAACGACTTCTGACACCAAATACAAGCAGGTTTTTACACTGCATTGATAGTGAGTGTGCAGTGTGCTTGTTACTGAAGGATTTACTTTCTTGCTTACAACTATGGAAAGAATCAAACGGCACCAACTCACCAAATGTGACGTATGCAAATGAAATAAACATGGACACTATCACAAACACATAAACATGTTGTTGCCTGGAGGGAAGTTCTGCTTGGTTGCATGTGGTTCCTTAACCCAGCAGAGTGTGAATCACAGTCCAGCAGTCAGGTCAGTTAACCCTCGCTGTGTCTCCTTGCACATCCATTCAGACGGACACACAGCGTGTTGCTAAATATAGCTGCTTTATGTCCATGGGGAGTTCGAAGCAGATGAGAGGTGGCACAGCTTTTCTTAGCTTCATTTGTGTACATTAATTCATGAGTTTACAGCTACAAAATCCTGGAATACAAACAGCCACATTTTCTAGGGATTATATTTATTGCCCACGCTTCATGTTTTAATACTGTTATTGACTTACAGCTTACAGATTGATGATTTATTTAGGATATGTTAATTAAATCAAGGTTGAATCAAATGTTGCACTTTTGGCTGTTTTTAAAAATCCATCACAATTATTCCAAATGTGTGCCATTTTACCTGAAAGGTTGATTCAATCATCCATCCTCTCAGCAGAAAGGTTGATCCAATCAGTATTCAGCAGTGACACCACATTAGTCACCGAGTGAGTCTATTTGTTTACTTTGAGAAGAGCCTGCAGCAAAACATGTGAGTCTAAAAAGCCCACATTATACCTGAAGATTCATTCAAGTGAAGAAAATAGAGAACTTATCACTGACTCCCACGTTTGCATTTGACTGCATCACCGCACACGCAGTCCAGAGGTCTTGCTGAATCAGAATGTCAGTCAGGGTGACGGAGGTAGTCACATTTACATGCAGCGAGGCTAACGTCCACACACAGCGCTGAGTCACGATTACATTCCCCTGAAGAGGTATTGTTCATTCTGTCTAGTTGGAAAACATCTCTCCCAGGATGTGACCTTAGCTGCTGACAAAGAATCTGACCTTTGCATCATATTGTCTGTTAACACAACGCATAGTGCTCTGCTGTACAACAAAACAACAATAAGCACCGATTACACCAATGATTTACTGTTCTGTAAAATAGCCACTCTTTTATTTATTGGCGTGTAGGAGACTGATTTTTCTGATTCAAACCTGATTATAAACATGAAAAAAAATTAACCTGTCAAGAGACTAGTGAGTTCTCTTTGCATGCTATCCCTATCCCAGTCTCTTACCTTGCACAGCAGCTGGATTGGCCTGATTGGAAGTTTTTAATCAGCAGATCTATCTTGCCAGACTCCGATTCACTGTAGTGCTCGGTCTAAAGTAGCATGGCCCAATCAGTTTTCTTTAGAGCAGGAAGCAGTGGGAGCTACGAGCAAGACAGCAAGAAGTGACGGCTTGTTTTGAGAATAGCATATATGCTAACAGCATCAGTAGCAGATTTGACCTCAATCAATCAATCAATCAGTCTTTATTTGTATAGCGCCAATTCATAGCAAGTGTTATCTCAAGACACTTTACAATAGAGCATAAAGTTCTTCATTTTGTGGATACATATATATATGCATAGATACATATACACATATTTAAGATACACATATACATATATATAGACATATATACATCCAACACCCAACATGAATCCATATAGCCAATCATGAATCCCTCCATCATGGCTCAAGAAAAAACCTTCTGTTAAGCAGCAGGAAATCCTGAATGTGAATCCCAGTCTCATGATGAACAGCAAATCCACACGATGCTGTGATGGGTGTGAGGGCGAAGGAAGGGAGGTAGGAGGAGACAAGTGGACTAAAGTAAGAACTAAAGTTAGTGACAGATCCATGAACCATAGACCTGTCGTCTGATTTATTAGAGGTTAGCCTCTTGAGATGCTACATCTCATTTTCAGGAGGGTCCTCATGTCTGAATGGTTGTGGTGATCATTTTATAGTAGTATAATCAATGATATTCTTCCTGAAAATAAGAATTTATAGTAGTGACGAACTCATGGGTGCCCAGACCACAAGTGCATCCCAACCATATTTGCCTCTGTTAAGTATAAATGTATTAAAGTTAGACCTCTTGAGATGTGACATCCCATTTTCAGAGGGACCTCATGTCTATGTGGTGATAAAAATGGATACTATAGATGGGTCAACCATGGATTGAGAGATCATGCTAATATCTACATTAACATCTATAATGATAATGGGAACTGGTTGTAGCTAATGAAATGGCCAACTATGTGTCATGTTTGTAATTGTAGTTAGACCTGAAATCTTACTAAAATGACAATCAACACTGAAAGTGCTTTTCAGGAGAAAGGCTATTTTCACTCCACTTCTGATGTGTATAGGCGAGAGTTTGTTCTACGAAGTGGCGTATGTTTTGTGTTTTTGCACTGCGGCAGTAGTGGCATGTACCACATAGTCTGACTGGCCTAAATGGATTGGACTGATAGATTGACTGTTGATATTATTTTGAAAGGTTCATTCCCAGGCATTTTCCTTAGGCTGTTGCCCAGATGGTCTGGTGAAATTTATTGAATGGTCCATCTGGAGTGTCAGGTTATTCTCACGTGGCCTCTGTCAAAAAATAATTTAAGTCAGCCTGTGATGTGCGACTGTAAGCTGTGATATAAAGCTGAGCTTTTCAGCGGGATGAACACCTTGCTGTCTTTGTCTTTGAGCCATCTGCTTTCTTTTATACTGTATGTGTATTTTCCACTGCTTTCTTTCCCTCTTTTTGTAAACAATGTTAAGAAAATACAAAATTTCTGAGTTAATCGATAGATATGAAGTTAGCGAGAGAAAGTTTACAGGTTTCTTTCTGGAGTTGAAGCAGATTGAAGAAATTTCTCTGACAGACATAGTGTACAAAATTATTAGAAATGCAGTGTGGAGTTGTTGTGGGTGTACTGTTTGCACACCAAGAACAAATAAAGACTGGAACAGAATGTGATGCTCTGAAAAATCAGAACAGCAAAACCTATATAAGACTGAACAGAAATTTGATTGTCTTTACCTCTGATTTTGTGCATTTCTGCACCACTCACATCTACAAATGAGACAGATACAAACCTGAAACACAGAAGCTGTGCCTCTAGGCAACAACTTACAGCACAATTTGAATACCGTAGTATCTACTTAGTTTAAATGTTATGAGATAAATGACACTTTAAACCATACAGTAGCTTCAGAATAAACAAACAAGCAGCACTTGTTTAAATACTATAGGACAGGGGCCTACAAATAATCACCTATTACCTTTTGTCTACTTTATGGATGGTCCCAGTTTTTCTGGTTTGTTCTGGCTCTAATAGCCTTGGCTAAGTGTTGCTTGTGTTGCTTATTTGCTTTTTTTCTGGTCTTCCATAAGGTGCTTTTGGCTAATTTTGCAGACATATTACAAAATAAATGTAGGCATATTACGTTTAAAGGTGCTATGAGGATTTTCTAAGTAATTACAAAAAATTCTCACTTTTAGATATATGTCTGATCGAAATACACACTTTAAGATGAGTTTTATAGTATCAAAATAGGTTATCTATAAATGCTATTCCTTAGCTTCGCGGTCGGGTCGGACAGGGCTGGACTGGTCTGGATACTCAACTTCGGGAACAAGACAATTAAACTAGAGCAAATTTATATTATTTGGACACATCTTAGAGCACTGGGCTGTAAGTAGCGATATATAGCCGGCTACAAAACTATGATACTAAGTTTTCCAAAAATTGCTTGTTGTCACACATCAAAAACTACCACTACTTAACTAGAAAGAGATACATTACCTCTTCGCTTTGCATCCTGTAAGTTGTTGAAAAAAGAAGTTGTAAAGCAATGCAGAGTTCTGAGGAAGGTCTGAGCTGCATTCATTAGCATCACAACAAACACACGCTTTGGCTTGGGTCACGTCTTTACGACAGTCGCTGCATGTGCTCATGGGTAGCAGAGTCTTTATGTCGCCGGAAATAGATTCTCCTATAGCACCTTTAAGCTCTCTGCTTAACATATTCGTCTTAAAAAATCGTGACATATTACACCATATAAAATGTACACATAATAATGATAATCATCATAATAATAATATTAATAAATTAAAAAAGTAGTTTAAGAAAATGTTAAAATACGCTCAAGCACATCTCAAACATTTTACATACAATGTTACAACAGTGAAATATTGAATTTTCATGCCATTAACTGCATTTTCTTTTCCTTGAAGTTACATTTAAAAACATCATTATGTCTTATCACTCTAAATCATATTCATCTTTCTCAGCTGTCACTAAGCATGTTACCTAAGTCTATTTCATCTGTTTAAGTTAGTTAAGTTTATTTTTCACTTTGAAAAGGATTTCAAATCAAATCAAACTTTTATTTATAAGGCACTTCTCATACTTAAAAGCAACACAAAGTGCCTCACAGAGGCTAAAAACAACATAAAAACAGAAAACCCGGCTATCCCCCTCCCACTAATAAAGAGACATATCCAGACACACACTTGCGGACATCAACATACGCACTCACACACCTGCGCCCACACTCGCATACCCACAACATTCATACGAGCAGCCATAAAAGAGAGAAAGACAGACATGGCTGTGCACCGAGGACTGAGGTAAAGACTAAGCTACATGTAAGAAATTAGGGCAGTTTTCAACATTTTGGATAACATAAAAAGTTCTCAATTGACTTTAAAGACAACTTTAGTGAATACTGGTGATGGCACAAGGAAGAAGTAAATAAGTTTTCATTGATATGATAGTTTTCCCCATTTTTAATAATAACTTGGCTCACAATGTCAGGTGGAGGTGTGGCTGTCAGAGCACTGCTAGTTCCAAATGTAATGCCCTTCAAAAGTCAACCTAATATGCTGATATAAATCATGAAATCACACTGTGAGATAAATTATTCACTTATGACTAAAGTAATGACACCTCTCTTCTCTCACTCCAGAGTCGCACTGTATGGGGGTGAAGAGGCAGGCAGTGCCTCCCATGTGACCGTGTGATTGATTGTCGGCTCCGAGTGCCTCACCTGTACAGCGTCCAAAAACCCCCTCCGGATAAATATTCAGGCCTGCCTGCCTTAACCTTTGCACAGTAATTAAGGGCCTGAACTGGCTGCAGAGAGCTGAGTGCTTCTGTGCTTCATGGTGCAGCTAGGCCTTAGTAGGCAACATCTCTGCATCAGAGCAGAAAAATTAGGATACTGAGATCTGAATTGGTGTCAATGAGGCTGCAGAGAAGAGCAGGCTTTGACTTAAATCAATATTTGATAGGGAATTGAAGCACAAAACCATCTAAAGTAGTATTTGCCTAGTTATTATTAACATGATAAATCTCAACAGTAATACACGTCTCCATTATTTAATGTGGTGATCATACAAATATAATGTAATTTCACAAACTTCATGGTTTCCAAAACAACCACAACGAGTAATTTCCTGAAAATAAAATGGTAATTACACTCCTAGGAGTGTGTTAGGTTTACAAAACATAAAAAATGAAAATCCAAACCCAAAAATCAAATAATACATTAAAACTGTGCTGTGATTTAGTGACAGTCGTGATTCAGTGACTCCACAGTTGTGCTGTTGTATTACCTGCAACTGAAAGAAGACTTCTCCTTGTTATTTATGGGGCCTTTCTGTGTGGACAATGCATGTTCTTTTCTTGTGCATGCATAAGTTTTCTCTGGATACTCTGGTTACAAACACTTACCAAACACTTAGTTGTTAGTTTGACTGGGGGGTCTGCTTTGCTTATCAATGGATATCCAGTTTATTTCCACAACCACACAGTATTCTAGAAAGTAAAGTTAGTGAATTGTGGTAATACGTCGTCCAGGACATAAGCTACTGCCACTGATCAGGGTTGGTGTTCATAGCCTCAATTTTCTGTTCTCAACTGACAAGAATGGCACCCAGTGTGGTCCTGCGCTCCTGTAGCCTATCTGTTTTTAGATTCAACATAATGTGCATTTAGGAATTGTTGAGATTAGATTTTTTTTAATGTATTGTCATGTATAAATTGACATTTACTTGTAAATACATTGGATTATAGCTAAATGTCTAATTTTCATCCCCAGTTCCAACGGCAGACTGGTGTCAAGACATAAACCAAAAAAAATTAAATCACCAACAATAAGAATAAAACCCACAAAGCATATTTAAAGACAAGTAAAATAAGCCAGCATGCCTAAATGCTTGTTTTTGGTTAATTAGCTACTTTAGTTTTCAAGTATTTTGAATTGGTATACCAAAAAACGACAGTAAAAGTGGTGTTGTGCATGCCATTTGTAGAAAAAACATGGATAAATAAATAAAAGGCATGGTTATGTTTCAATAAATTAATACTTAACTTATTTGAATCAGGGATCTTTTCAGTAATAGCTGAATTATAGGTGGGGTTTATTTATCAGCGGACAGTCTCTTATTCCTTGGATATTATCATGTTGCCTTGAAAGACACAATGTTTGGCCCACTTTGCTGCAGGCCCATCGAGAATGACCTGTGAGGGGCAAGAAAGTGATGAAAAGGTTAATTATTAGATAATTGAAATTAATTCATGAAACCAGATTGCTGGAGGGCTCATAAAAACATACACACAATGGAGAGTTGTACATGTTTTATAAGACCATTTAAAGCTGGTCAGCTTCCACAGGGATGGGCTGAGTGTTGCAGGGCAGCACGGTGAGTAAAAGTGTTGTGGGGCATCACCTTATGAATGCTTCAGCACCTGGTTTTACAAGGTTTAACAGCTGTCTTTACTCACGTGACCTCTGTTTTGTAACAAAAGAAAAAAACAAGAAAAGAACATGAGGGAGATTTTGATTGAGAGGGAGGTCAGATTGTATGTCACCACTTTATCAGCTGTAATAGCAACAAACATTGACAATGACAATGTTTCCTTGTCTGCTTGCTCTTACTGCCTTTGGCAGGTATTACACTGTATGCAGGCTGATGATTAGTGAGAAGCATGAATCTTGCTTATGCACAGGAAGCTCTAATGATTGTATAATAATTGTATTTACACCAGACACATGATTTGGACCAATAATCATTTCCTGGGTAGATTAGCCAGCCTTATTCAAACATGATCATCCCCATCTGAATCTGTGAAATCAGTGAAATACTTAGACACAGGGAAGAGAAAATGACATATTGTTCTGCAGAAGGGTTGTTTGAGAGACAAAGTGCCTGCAGAGAAACGTCTTCTCTGCTGCTCTGACAGCTGTGACCCCTCCAGTGCTGCAGGAGCTTCATCAGTGTGTATTACTCCCTCTCTCACACACTCTCACTCTTACTCACTCTGAGCTTGTATGTAAAGCAAACTGACAAACCAATTTTTCAACCGAAGACAATGTCTTATATTTTCTTCTTTGTAAATCAGCAGCACTAATAAAACAACCAAATATCTATCTGTTACACCATCTTCAAGAAAACATACATGAAGAATTAACTTCCTCTAGTCATTCCCCCTCTATTCTTTTCATCAGAAATTCTGTCAACACCTCTGTGTCAGCGACAGCCGCAGCCTGAGGCGTAACGTTTTCAGGTTGTCCCTCTATATTATGTGTCCAGTCAGTGCTTTAGTTCCAAAATGTATTTAGTTATTTTAAACTTTGCACAAATGTCTGCTTTAATGAACTGTTGAAATAGGGATGTAAAGAGATGAACAGTTTTAATAGTGATGAATGTCCAATATTTTATAGTTTACTCAAAATTAAACCATTGAAGCTGATACTATCATATCATGGAAAAAGTGGCCCAGATCAGATTTTGTTTGTCCATATGTAACTTATATCTGATCAGGTGTACTCATTTTTTACTTCTTGCTGATCTGTATCATCTTCACCATTCAAACCAGGCTGCAAGCTTGTTTAAAACAATGTTGGAAGTTTTGGGCATTTGTCTGTGTCAGCCATTAAAGCTGTTCTTTTCTTAAACCAAACTTTGTCCATACTATCTTTGTTTTTTATTCATATTTTTCCCTTAATCTTCTCTTTCTCTGAGCATACAATGAACCTTGACTTCAAACAAACCAGAAGTAAACCTTTGTTTCCAGTGAGACACACACATGGACAAAATTGTTGTTACCCTTCCATTTAAGAAAGAAAAACCCACATAAGTCACTGAAATAGCCTAAAATTGACAAAAGTCATAATAAATAAAAATTTACTGAAATCAACTAATGAAAATCAGCAATTGCTTTTGAATTGTGGCTCAGCACACTTATGTTTAAAATGCAAACTGATGAAACTGACCTGTACAAAAGTTATTGTACCCAAGAAAAGACGGAAAATAGTGTGTTTCTCACTGACGATGGACCACAGAAAGCAAAGCAGAGAGAAATTGTAAAGGTAAAGGCTGTAAGACCATTTCCAAGCAGCTGTATGTTCCTGTGACAACAGTTGCACATATTATTCAGAATTTTAAGGTCCCCGGGACTGTAGCCGATCTCCTTTGACGTGGCATGTTGCATATGCATATTGACAAACCATAAGATTTCTGGGAGAATGTCCTTTGGACAGATGAGACAAAACTGGAGCTTTTTGGTAAGTCAATCAGCTCCATGTTCACAGACACAAAAATGAAGCATAAAAAGAAAAGAGCACTGTACTTTTTTATCAAACATAATGAAGGCTCAGTTATGTTCTGGGGTTGCTTTGCTGCGGGGTACAATGAAATCTGAAGACTATCAAGGCATTCTGAAGTGAAATGGGCTGCCCACTGTCAGAAAGCTTGGTCTCAGCCACATATCATGGGTTCTTCAACAGGTCAATGACCCAAAACACACAGCTAAAAACACCCAAGAATGGCTCAAAACAAAACATTGGACTATTCTGAAGTAGCCTTCCATGAGCCCTGATCTAACTCCTATTATACACTTGTGGAAGGAGATAAAACAAGCAGTCTGGAGAAGGCGCCCTTCAATCCTTAGACAGCTGGAGCAGTTAGCTCATGAGAAGTGGGTCAGAATACCTGTGGACAGGTGCAAAAGTCTCATTGAGATTTACAGAAACTGCCTGATTGCAGAGATTGCCTCAAAAGGTTGTGCAACAAAACATTGAGTTCAGGGTACCATCATTTTTGTCCAGGTCCATTTCATTAGTTTTTTTTTTTTTTTTAATAATTCTGTTGAACCACAATTCAAAACCAATGTCTGATTTCTGTTTCTGATTTTCAGTACATTTTAATTTATTATTACTTTTGTCAGTTTTAAGTCATTTCAGAGACCATGTGGGTTTTTCTGTTTTCAACCGAACGGTGCCAACAATTTTGCCCATGTGTGTATAGATCCTGCTTGGCATGCCTGTTTAGTGAAACAATGCTACAGATACATATCACATAGATGTTGCTTTCAAGTGCCTAACAGGCTATTTTGAAGAGGGAAAGTATTATTGCCATAGACTTTGACTCATTTCCGTGCACAAGTACCCCTCTTAAACATGGCATCTGTGGTGCCCCATAGCAGTTTGTATTTGTACTTATCTTTGACTTCTATTCATCCACAGCAGGTGAAGGTTGAGGTGTGTTTTGGATCATACTGTGCTCCAGCTCTCCCGGCCCTACAACCAGCCAGGCACACTGGTATTGTCCCGCTGCTTCAGATTCAGATCAAAGACTAGAACATTGTATCTTAACCGTTTTATCAGTCTGAGCACCTGCAGAAAATGTAAAACAATCTCAAGTCACCCCAATTAAAGTGAATGAATAACAAACAGATATGCGACATCCCTCTAACCATCACACATAATGAAAACAATAACAATTCAATATTACATGTTGCTGATAATGGGAAACATTTCCCTGGAAAGCTCTGTTATTGTTCTAGGCTCCAAGGCTCTCACCAACAATATTAAATTGTTTGCAGTACTGTGTACGATTAAAATAAAACTCAAGATCATATGATTTATGCATAGAACATCTGTACATGCAGATGTTCTGTACTTACTCCTTTATATTTCATGACTTTTCCTAATTTGATGGGGACAACTGATTAAGCATAAAATTATCATGCATGTATATTTTGAAGGCAGCTTTTACAAAACCAAAGGGCTTCCTAAGGACTCTGTTTGAGAGTTGCTGAACTACAACATATCATCTTTTTGTTGAGCTGGAACTAATCCAGTCTGTTATTGGGCAAGACCCTGGACTGGTTGTCAGCCAATCACAGGGCTGAACACGAACACAACTAAAGGAAATGTAGAGACACCAATTAACCTAACAAGCATGTTCTTGTTCTGAGGGAGGAAATGACAGGAACACTTAAAAAGGCAATATGTGTCCTGTCTGGTTATTTTTGTCTAAACATAAGCAGGGAACAGATCCACCCTGGGACCATGTCTTTCGAGAAAGAAGCTAACTGCTGATCTGATTCAGACTGAAGATTGTTTTGGGGTATTTTTTTCTCCATGTCTGTTGTTTGTGTTCATCTGTGTGACTGAGAGGAGAGCTGAATGTGATAGCCGGTCAGCCAGGGCTTTTGACCTTGGAGAACTACCTTCTGGCAACAGATCTGCTTCCTGCATTGATTTTTATTTTCATGGCCGGGTTATTTGGGTTTCTGCCCTCGAGTTGCAGCTCTGCTGCCACCAAGGTCAGCTGGGGAGACGAGGAATCTGTTTTTGTCTCATCAGTTTCACGCTGAAAATAGAGCTGTGTTGTGTTGTGAATCACCAATCCATCTGTCCGATTCCTGCTCCTCCCAGAAAACAAGTTTTTTTTTCCCTTTATTGGGCATTAAATAGTTTTTTGACCAAAATATGTCTTCTAACTTTGGATGTTCTGCCTGTGCCCACAGAGGATGACTTCTTTCTTTTCTTTCTTTTTTTTACAATCTCAATTTCCAAGCTCCTCACCAGCACCGATTGATGCCTGCTGACAAGAGTTTAGCCTCACAATGTTTGATACAATCAGGTCTTCTTTTAAAACCTGAAGAAAAGCAAACCTAAGTCAACAATGCTGATTAACTGCTATGTGCATTTCTGCATTAAAAGCAACTCATTTAGGTGACTGGATTCATAATTAACTGGATTAATAAATAGTCCACCTGTTTCAACCTTTGCTATACACTTCATATAATAAGAGTTTCTTTAAGTCTTTGGAGCAGGTACCACTGTTGCTGTTATAGGCCTGACAGATACATCAAATAATTGATAAATGACATTTTTTGGCGCTGAAGACTGAAACACTGAAAGTGCTATTTAGTATCTATGCCATGCCTATAGATGGCGCTATAACACTGTGACAGACATGCACCAATACCAGAGAAGTCCCAGAGCGTGCACATAAAGCATGTGTGAAGTGGAAAAACAAAAGAAGAAGAAAACAAAATTAAGTACATGTGGCATACGCTGTTCTTCAAGTGTATTTTTGGACTGTGAAATGCCAGCTCTGTGTGAACTAAACACCCAAAACAGTAGCAACATTCAGGCTGCAGGAACCCTGAAATTTACATAATCATCTGACATTGGAGCGGCAGTTGTACCTGTCTCAAAAATGTTTCAGAAGAATATATAATATTTTAGATAATACGTTATAAAAGGAAACATATTTTCTCAGGTTAATTCATGTGATTCAGCATTAGGACAAACCATTAAAGGCATGTATCAGGCTTATAGAAAATCAACCACACATGAATATTTCCTAAATCAATCAATCAATCAATCAACTAAACTTTATTCATATAACACTTTCATTAAAAAAATGGAACACAAAGTGCTTTACAAATGGGCAGATGAATTAAAATAAAGGAATTATGACCCAAACCCACTCCACCCAGCCCCCAAACCCACCCCACAATCCATACACAGTGTTGATAAAATGCATCATAAATAAAAGACAATAATAAAGCACATTGCTGTACCCAGTATGCACCGAGGAAACGCCATCTTAAAGGTTTAAAATTAATAAACACTGGAGGTTAGGTTAAAGTGTAAAATTAAATATATCATAAAATAAACTAAAAAATAAATTGAAATGAGGTAAAAAAAAAAAAACAACAAATGAAAAAAGAAAAAATAAGAAAAGATAAAATAATAAAAGTGAGCTGAATAAAAACACTAAAAGGTAAATCAGGTTAAAGCTAAACTACAAAGGTATGTCCTGAGTTAAGTAAAGAGTTCTATTTACCTTTGAGTTGCTTTAGGACACATTGAATTTATCTGAATTAATCACTCTTGTTTTTGTTTTAGCAGGTCTAGAATAAAAGTTAAAACTAAATAAGACCTGGAATCAACTAAACAGTTCTTCCCTCAGTACTCAGAAATGTGGCTGATGTATTGACAGTCCCCATTCTTTCTCTGAGAAATGATTTTAAAGCCTTCTGATCCACAACAGACAGATCTCCATCAACATGAGAATACTCTGAGGCGGGTGGAGACTCAGAGTCCACATTTAGAAACATGATGGATGAGGAAACTCAGGAACATGTGATCCAACAGCAGGCCCGCTGACTGAACAGTGCGCCTGAGGATGAATGTGTACGTCCCGAGCATCCAATCAAATCTCAAGGATGATGAACTGACCTCCTCCTGCCATATCTCACAAACAGAGACCATAACTCTTCCTTCAGTGGACCAGCTGACCTACCTTTGACCCACTTCCACCAAGTATCACCGACATAAGCAACAACAAGGCAAGATGTCCCCCTCCCCCCACCCTGCTCCTCCCTACTGTGTGTTGTCCAGTTAGGTCAAAGCTCCATTTTTCCACCTGAATAAAATCTCCCTGAGGCTCAGTGAACGGGGCTAAGAAAAGATCAAAGAACATTCTGCAGTAGCATGGACGCACAGAAACACACCCTGAACAAAGGTTTGGCTGTTTTCTGCACCGCAAGGCGCTTCGGAAAAAAACAGAGCCTTCAACAACTGTGTGTTTTATATATGTACATAAAGTACCAGGCCTTTATATGAAGGATGCTTTCTATCTGAGGCAAGTCCAAACGCAGGGGTGGACAGTAACGAAGTAGATTTACTTGAGTACTGTACTTAAGTACATTTTTGAGTATCTGTACTTTACTTGAGTTTTTTTCTTTTTGGAACTTATGACTTTTACTTCACTACATTTAAAAGACAAATATTCTACTTTTAACTCCACTACATTTCTATAAACGGCTTAATTACTCGTTACTTTTAGGTACGGGTATGAAGTCAGCGGATGAAATGTATTTTCTCTTCTAAAATGTGATTTGTTCAAGTGGTGTTATCTATACCTCGTGCATCCTGTTCCACACTCCAGTCCAGTTGGTGGCAGTAATGCACTTTTGAGTTGGTTTGCCAAACTGTCATTAAACAACAAAGAAGAAGAAGAAGACGCGCATGTGCTACTGATCGGGCAGGTAAAGGTTGAGCTAACGATGGTGGTTACGGTTCATCTTGGCAGTAATGATGGCTACTATTGCAGATAAAGACGACCACTCCACACCAGAGCACCCATGGCCATATCTGAAGGAGGGGAGTTAAATAATAAAAAAAAGAAAATGGCAATGGTTGTCCTTTTGTTGATTCATTAGTGTTTCAGTTTGCATGTCCATGGGCTTTGTAGCATATTTTCAAACTCTTTATTCTACATGATCTATAAGCAGGTCAGTGCATTCTGTAGATTGTTTCAGTCATTACGTTCTGTAAGGTCAACGGGAAAATGTACTTTTAATACTTGAGTATTTTTTAAAAGCAGGTACTCCAGTACTTTAACTTAAGTAGAAATTTGACTGAGCAACTTTCACTTGTATTGGAGTAGTATTTGAACATGAGTATCTATACTTTGACTTGAGTACTGGCATTGAGTACTTTGTCTACCATTGTCCAAACGTCAAAGTATCTCAGTCTAGGAAGTATTTTTGTTTTTATTCAATATGCTTAAAAAGACACCTTACATTTAAGGTGTAGTTTTGTCTTTTCTCTTTTCTAAAAATATATTTTCACCATATCTTTTAAATCAAAGACCTTTAAAGCAATCTTCTTTGGTTGAAAAAATTATGCTAATAAAATTAGTTATATACTGACTTACAATGTTGTGTGTAACGTGTTACAGTAACGTAACGACTTTCAAAGTACGCACTACTACTGAAAATTTGGTAACGAAACGTAGTTCCTTTTTTAATGTGGCGCAACGTTACTTTTCCCATTGACGGCTCTGACACCTAAGCTGCTTTCTCAGCTGCTCGCATAGACACGAGCAGCGTTGCCAATTCCACTCATTATAAGCTTCTAAGGGCCCCAAATCTCATGAGTCATGGCCGCGGGTCGCTTTTTTATGGGCTTGTTTATTAACGGGCTCTTCTATCTGTGTGACAATAAAGCAAAACACGAGTGCAGTCGGCAGTTTGTCTACTTCCTTGTTTCCTGGTTATCACACACACCCCTAGAACACACTCATGCACATAGTGCATGTGCCAGAGCCAAAGTTGCCAGGTCTGGTTATTATAAGCGACATTCTTTTTTGAATAGATGCTTGGCACTGTGGTATTGAAATGTAATGCAGATGAAAATTAACTTTCCAGAGATTTTGCTTTTTAAAAAGTAGTGTATTACATTAGGAAAGGAAATAGCTGAAGGTTGCTTATTTTGGGCTTATTTTTATTGACCTGGACACACTGAACAGGAGCTCTCATTCCACTCAGTACGTGACATAAAGAGCACAAAAGAAATAACTGTTATGTTCTCGGTAGAAGAACTTGTTGTAGGACTTCACATTTAGGAACAGATATGGGGTTCTGTCCAATGTCGAGCAGTGTAAATATGACCTAAAAGTAACAAGTAATGTGAAAAGTTACTTTTCAGAGAGGGTAGCTAAGTAAAGTAACGAGTTACTTTTTAAGATGTAACGAGCAAACACTGCTCACTGCTGACTTACCTGCTTTTCTCTCTTCTCACTCACTCATACAGTTATTGGAGAAATGCACTGCAGCTCTTCCTGTCATGATTTTGTGTCTGTGCAGAAAAATGTTGATTTCGATAATGGAACAAACTTTGACTTTTAAAGCAGGGTAAAGGCTTTCTAAACATTGGATGCTGTAGTTGTGTGTTGGAACTTAAATTGGGCTCTTTGTCCACTGTTCTTGGTGTCATCTGATCAGATTTTAGTCTGTAAGATGATTGTTTTGTTTGTTATTAGTGTTTGTCACAGCGTTCAATAAATGCGACAGCACTGAAACACACAAGACATGGGTGAGGGGAAAATTGGCACTTAGAGTCTCTCCACCCTCAGTTAAAAACCTTCTTTATTTTCACACAGTATCTGCTCTTTCCCACCCCACTCTTAATTTAAAAGCACTCAGTGTCCACCCTTCCCAGATTTTCTTCTTTCTTCTTTATCTTGGTTAAAAACTCCAGATTTTGTCTTCTTTTCTGATTTAGAAGTGGTGTCAGCATTTTCCAGTCCCTCATCTTGTTTCTCTCGCTGTGTTTATCTCTTTGTGCACTCCTTCATGTATTTCTGCAGTCAGTCTTGGAGCAAAGAACCTGTTTGGAAAATGGCATAATACATGGTTATCAAAATGAAAAATAAAGCTGCCCCTTCAAAAACCAAACAATCACTGAAAATCCTTTAAAGCTGCAATGTTCAGAATGAAAGCACAAAGGAGCTGTATTAACCTTTTGATGAAATCATGTCCATTAAGTGCAAGCCAGCCTATGTTTGCTTGGGTGGACCATGACACTGGTTACAATTTGGGGCCCTGCTGCAATTTGAATACAAGCAATTTTTGGAAAATTTAGTGTTGTAGTTTTGTAGCCGGCTGTCCGACCCGACCACTTAGCTAAGGAATAGCATTTTTAGATAACCTATTTTAATGCTATAAAACTAAAGTGTATTTCAATCAGGCATTTATCTAAAAGTGAGACTTTTTTGTAATTACTTAGAAACTCCTCATAGCCTCTTTAATTAAACTTATTTACTTATTATGTAGATATATTTTGAAAAAAAAAAAAAAGCTTAACCAGATAGAAAAATCAACCTCATGTTGTAGGTAATTAAACAGCTACTTAATTGTCCTGAAACATGGGTTTAATGTTCACCACTTGAAGTCTAACTGAAATATGTTTTCAACAGCTGAAATCATGTTTGTGGGGACACAGTCTGATAAACAGCCTCTACACTGTCAAATAAACACAAGACATGCTCATGAAGTTGCTGAATAATAGTATGAGGCCTCTTATCTTCCTCATTGGTTCACCTTGTTCCTGTCTCCCCTAATCTGAATCAACTTCTTCTCTGCTCCTTTATGAATTTTGCTTCTCTTCTCTCCTTTATGCTTGATTGGTGATTGAATGGTTGCCTGCTGCTCATGATAAATTTCACTGATGGCAATAAAACTTAAAGAGTTTGTTTAAATGTTGTTAAGCCCCTCCCACAAATGACTACTATCCAGTCCTATGTTGGCAACTGTAACTATGCATGAGCTGCCTGTCAATCTTTCATCAGAAAACAAAATGCCGCAGCGTGCATATGGGACTAGCAAGTCTGACAGATGTTCTCCAAGAAGTTTGGAGGGTGGTGTTTTTTTTTTTCATTCCTTCCCTGAGCCCAAGACTCAAGAAAAAGATGCAGAGCGTGGATAAATCACACGAACACGGATGTTTGTTCTAAAGTAACGTGCTAACATTAGCAGACCATAGCTCTGTGTGATGGGTGAGATATTAGCAAACAAAGACGTCTCAGGAGTAGGTTACATCTGTTAAACCTTGAGCCACTGAGTAATATTTGAGCAAAAGAAATAACAGATACAGACATACTGATATCTGACATACTGATATGTTTGTATTTTGTGAATGGACACCCTATGGGAAAACATAATGATAATGAAAGCTAATAAAAATTTAATTTTACATTTTAACAATATACATTGTTCTTGTATGGGATTGTTTTGAATGTGAAGTGTCAACATGTGGGGTGTTTGATGCTTCATTGAGATCTGTGCGCTTTACCGTGATTTTAAATCTGCCAACGTTTGATTGGGTGAATGTATTTCTCAAAATCATACCTGAGACCTTTCTGTCTGCTTCTTTCTGATATCTCTGCAGACATTTGCCCAGACATTTGCAGATATTTTCTTAGAAATGTCACTCACCAGTACCACTAAAAACTCCATATTTCTCATTCAAGGAGGGAAAGCTTGACAGGCTGAGCAACAGTAACCAACGGGGTTGGGGCTTAGCGAGGGGTCAATAAAATAACTAAGCTACCAGGAAGCTCTGTAACTCTTAAAAACAACGCTACCTTCCACAGAGCTCCTGGAAAATGGAGCTGACTACCAACAACATAATTTGTGGTGACATTGCTGCACATTAAACAGAGGTTTTACTGGTGATGCTTTGACAGTGATGCACACCTACCCATTACCACCCATTCACAATGATGGTTGGTGTTTCCATGAAAGTTGTTAATCCAACACTACGTATTTTTTCCACCCTGATCAATCAATCAATCAAACTTGATGTATGTAGCACTTTTCCTACAATATATGTAACTCAAAGTACATGCAGAAAAGAAAACAAGAGGAAAAGGAGAGGGGTTAAAAAAAAAAATCCAAACTAGGCACCTGTCAGGGGACCTCACAAAGTCGCCTATTGTCTGATAAGATGACTGTACGGCCTATACTTTTCTAGAGTCATTGTGATGGTACATCACCTTACAACAGGTTTACTGACACCTCTGTCATGGTCTGAGGGGGTTTGGATCACCTTCATAGGCACTATGTAACTTCGATGTGGATGGTAGGAACATTTCAACACTAAAAAAACTACAAATTTTTACTGCTTTACAGCATACATCACTTCCCCCTCCAGGTGAAAGCTAAATGTTGGGGAAGAAGAATATAAAATCAGTGTTTAAATGTAAAAACAGATTGAATGAACAGAATCTAGTTTAAAGTAAATATGCACTTATTTTCCTAATGGAAATAGGGACCTTTAGCTCACACTCCTGTATAGTAGGTGGATGTAATACTCCTCTGATGTTGGATGCCAACCGCCATTAACCAAGAAGAAGAAGAATAAAGCTAAATGTAGCATTTTAATCATGGCGGAAGCAGCAGAAAACCCAAAGAAAAGAAAAGTTTTATCGAAGTAGACGAAAAAAGGAAAGCTCAAGAGTAATAAGCTAAATGCTCAGACAGGGATAAACATGGCATGAGCTGAATGGCGAGGAGAGATGTCCGACTGATGCTGATTTTTCCTGTTATTGTTGGACTTGCAAATACATGTTGCTTTATTCAGAAAGAAACATGATCAGACTGTTCCTTATCAGTCCACATTTGTCTCTCAGGATGTCCTGTCTGCTCACTTCTCCTCCCTCTGTATGTCAACAAATGCACATTGGTGTACATCAGTGCAGTTACACTTAACGACCACAGAGGCCTAGAGAGCTGGAATCTTACATTGTGCTGCTTTAAGTGTCTTGCTCATGGACACATTGCCACATGACAGCTGGAGCTGGACCCGTGCACTATTAGACTAAGTCACCAATGCCCAAAATATAGTTTTTTACTTGGAGTGGCCATAGTGCCTAAAACCACAGACACAGAGCTCTTTTCAAGTTTTTATGTCTTTTGTCTTTGGCATTTGACAGTACAACATTTTAAATTGTTAGACATTCCTTGTTATACACACTACATAGATCATCAGTATAGAACTACTCTTATCGAAGGACATGTTAAGACATAGAGCTTTTAATAACACAGAGTTGTTTGACAGCCTTCTGCATGTTCAGTGTGAATTCCACAAAGACGATGGCAGTTTTTAATACAAAATCATGGCATTACAATTAAATCAAAGTATCAAATCATTTGAGCCCAGCTTTATTGTACACAGCATGTACAGAGCAGATTAACGGGATCATATACAGGAGGTGCATTAGAGAAATGTGTTGGGCCACTTGCCATGTCCAATTTCCTCTTCACTCCCTCTAATCCATCTATTGTGCAGGAGTGTTTAGCTCCCAAAATCCTATATTGATTCATGTTCTCTATTGTAACAGAATCAGTCAAAACACAGTTGCCAAAGGACATGATCAATATTTTAACTCAATGCCAAAGTTTCCACTGACTTACAATTATCCTTCATATAATCAGCCATTCTTTTTTACTCTGCTTCACATTTATCTGCTTCTTTGAGGTAAAGGCTGGACTGCGCTGTATGGTGTGGTTTGACTTAATATACATCTTTTCTTGTGTTTGTGTGTGTGTTTAAGTGTGTGAAGGGGGCAGGGAGGTACAGTGACACATTGCTGACCAAAGCACAGCAGTAAATGATGTTGCTTTAATAATTAATAGGACCTAAACCTTCAGTCTCTCCCTCAAGAGTTTCTGTGTAATGTGTTTCGCTTCAAGCTGTCCCTCTGCACTGTCGCACTCTTCTTCTTCTGGTGTTAAATCTTTCAATGTTTTGACTACAAGGATGGATCATATAAAGCACACACCTTGCAAATAACACCACATCAATCAGTGCTGGAAGAGAGTGCCTGCTCTCCCTCTAAACCCAAGCGTCAAAGTTGCCATTTACATCTGAACTCTGGCTCGATATGACTTGCACTCGCTGTCCCATGAGGCATCAGCTGAGCTGGATCAGCTTTCTGAGATTGTTCAGGGGGGTTTCACTGTTTTCCACTGAGAGCTCACTGACTCAGTGGAGTGAAATATACATGCTGCCATCTACTGGTTATGGATCAGTAAGTACAGCTTCTGAAACCAAACACTGAGAAGCTGATCCAATTGTTAACAAAGGGGCACATTCAAAAACCATGATTACCTCTTAAGTCATATACACTTTTTCTTGACCTCAAAATGTCCCCACATCATGGGGTGTAGAGGAAAACTGTAGAGGGGTGGGCAACTGGTGACCTGGGGCCAACCCGCTGCCCTCTATCTCACTTAATGTGGCCCAAAAGTCAATTCAAATGATTAAAACTGCAACCATAAATAAAAAAAAAAGAGTCATTTTTTAGTCTAATTTACTACTCCAATGCATAACCAAAATGCACAGCAACACACAGAATGGAAAATACTTCATAAACAGGCTCTAACAGCCTCATTATTTCATTCTTTAGAAGGTATTAGTGGATTTAATTTGCTGATTTCTGTCAAACGTCTTTCATTAAATTTCATGAATGCAATTTAAACTAGCTTAAATAACTATCAATAACCAGGATTGTTATGACTTCCTGGTGATGGTTATGATTTACTTTGGTTCCATTTTTAACAGAAACTTTTATTATTACTGGGATTTACTGATATACTAAAAATAAATCATTGGGCAGGAACTTCCCGACAGTGTGAAATAAAACAAACATCTTAGAAAGAAGAATGTCTCGTTTTATTTTATCTTTAAAAGTCTAACAATCCAGCCTGATTCTTCTGTCAACAGCACTGGGGTCTGCTTAGCTTGCAAAATACTCATTAGGAATCAGTGTACACATCATTGCACTTCAGCTTTCACTACACTGCAAGGCGATACCATCGAATTCATTTCTTTATTTAGACCAAACGCAACAATGCAGCTGTGTGCAACGAGGCTGTATGCAAACCACAAAACATTCTTTGACCAAGAAAAAAAAAGCCTCTGTCTGGTCCCATGTTTTGACAATAATAAAATAGCATCTCACTACTTGTCAAGGTCCTCCTGTGAAATCCAATATTAATGAAGGAAGAGTCTGCTTCCTCCTGATACAGTACATCCGGCAGGAGTTAGCAGAGGGTGCGTCTGCCTCAATCACATACCAGTCTCTGTATCTGTACCAGAAGCTGTTGGTTTTTCTTTGCCTTAGAAAAGACAAAGGTGCAGGTAAGTTGTTCAGGTATGCTCTCTTGGCCCTCTAGCTTCATAGTTCTCCTGGCACATCAAAACCAGCAACCACGGCTATGTTTTCTGCCTCAGTCGAGCCTGAACTGTTATATCCTTCTCCGTCCACCACCTTTCTCTAACGATTTAGTCACTGTCTGAAAAAAAAAATCTATATAAAAAGGCCTGTCATCCTTTGCATCCACCAACTAACAGTGCCAAACAGTCACTCAGGGCAGGCATAGGTAGTTCAGTGGGCAGGCCCGACTGACCAATACCTGTTAATATAAAATAAATAAACTAAACAAAGAAAATTGTATACATTAGTGTACTGCATTGGAAAAGTGTTTTAATTACTTTCTATTTTATTTTAATCTTGTGAGATTAAGTTTAACTGTTTGGTTTTTAGCATTAAAATACAACTTTGATTTCTGGGAAAAGCAAACCATTCATTGTTTTGTTCAAATTACAGATATTTTTGTTATCCTATTTATGGTTATATCTGCAACTGGAAAGTACTTGGAGAGCACAAAGCTTCACCAAGGTAATTCACATACTGCTGTTACATCTGTAAGCAACAGTTCAAAGATAAAGTTAGCATCATAATATAATTCCTTAACCATTAAAACCCATGCCTCGCACTCTGAGTCATGTTGATAGTGTTATAAGTTTGACAATTATTGTTCATTAATGGCGGTTATCTGGATCACCACCAGAATCTAAAGTTGGGGCATTACCAACATCCTCTGAAAATTTCAGGAAAATTCATCCGGTAGTTTTTGTGTAATCTTGCTAACAAACACATTGGCAATAACATAACCTCCTTTGCAGAGGTAACAATATGGCTCTCTAAAGGTAAGTAGACCACGACTTTGGCCCTCTTGATCAATGTTTCTCAACCAGGGGTCCACAGGCCCCTTTTGGCCCATGAAGAAATTGTAAGGAAGCCTTAAAAATAATATATGCAGTACAGGCCAAAAGTTTGGACACACCTTCTCATTCAATGTGTTTCCTTATTTTTATCACTAATTACATTGTAGATTCTCACTGAAGTAATGATGGCCACTTGTTTCTCTTAACTTAGCTGATTGGTTCTTGCCATAATATTATTTTAAAAGTGTCCAATAGGGCTGGCGGCTGTACATCAGTCTGACTTCTGAACAACGCAAATGATGGTCCAACCCCATTAAAAAGGCAAGAAATTCCATTAGTTAACCCTGGAAAGGCACACCTGAGAAGAGAAAACCATTTCAGGTGACTACCTCTTGAAGCTCATAAAGAGAATGAAGAGTGTGCAAAGCAGTGATCAGAGCAAAGGGTGGATACTTTGAAGAAACTAGAATATAAGACATGTTTTCATTTATTTCACACTTTTTTGTTAAGTACATAATTCCCGTGTTCATTCATAGTTTTGATACCTTCAGTGAGAATCTACAATGTAATTAGTGATGAAAATAAAGAGAACACATTTTATGAGAAGATGTGTCCAAACTTTTGGCCTGTACTGTGTATAGAAATAAAAGATCCCATTACATTTCTAACTAGAAAAGCACTCGGAGAGCACAGACCTCCACCAGCGCCACAGTCCTTAGCTGTATTGTGATTTTGACCATAAATATTAGTTCTTCCTTTATTTCATTGAAATATTTAGATTCCTTGAAAAAAACATACCATTGGCAACTGGATTCATATCTTTTAGCTCAGTAGTTACTCACAGAAATCACATTTTTTGCCATGGCGGCCTGATACGGATCAACACCAAAATCAAATCAGTTCTTCCTTTTCCCATGCTGAACATTTCCTGAAAACTTCATCAAAATCCATCCATAACTTTTTGAGTTACTTTGTTCACAGACGGACAGACAGACGGATGGACAAACAAACTCTCCCGAAAACATAACCTCCTTGGCGGAGGTAAAAATAAGATTATTTTACCAAACTGTGACTGAGACCTTTATCTACCTAAACTGCAGATGGTAACAGGACTTTTTTCTATAATGGCTTATTTCAGGAGTTTTATTTCTTTATTTAAGTTGGTAAAATACAAACATAACACCATCTGCATCCTTTTCAAAATATAAGCCCCCTACTTTTTCAGTGGGCATACCATTCTTTTCTTAATAATGATTTTATTGTGAATCATCAGCAGAAAAGTGTTGTGGGAAAACTCATTAACTTGCAAGGTTCGGGTTAATTGAGAAGAGTGTTACAAACAAAGGAGATAATAAGCACAGTTACAGAAGCAGAAGGAGAAAAAATAAGAAGAAAAGATTGAGAACCATTGCTGTAGATAACCAAAGCTGCCTGTTGTAGACAAAAGAGAGTCCACGTCTACTAACACACACCTAAGTAAAACTGTTCAACTAATGCAGGAGCTCATCAGCCAATCACACAGCAGCAGTGTAAAGGAATATTTCACCCAAAGAATGATATGCCTTAATTTTCTACTCACCCTCATGCTGAGCAACACTCTGGAGCACTTTTTTGATGTCTCAAATGCAGCCGGGGGTCCGGGGTGATTTTCGCTGTCAACAAACGTCCATCTAACAGGGGACAACGGAGCCCGAAGAAAAAGGTCCATAAAAGTCCACAAAAACATGCCTATTTTCCTTCATACTGCTCGTCCGCTGTAATCCAAGTGTCCTGAGCAGGTAACGTCCATAATTAATTCGAAACGAGGTCATTTAGTACATTTTTCGAGCCTAAACAGTGCTATAGCGTACTTCCGCAGTGCACGTCTATCGCGCTCCCTGCACTCGTAAGCGGGGCAGACCAATCCAGGCGGCTTCGTGGTGCAGGGAAGCTGCAGCGCCTAATGATGTTGAAATCAAGAGTCAGAATGGGGAAGAAAGGTTTACGTGACATGTTATGATTGTTTGTGCCAGACCGGCTGCTCTGAGTTTTTCACAAACTGCTGATCTTCTGGGATTTTCATTCACAAACATGTCTTGGGTTTACAGAGAAGAGCCTGTGATGAAGATGATTACCTATAAGCTTCAGCTCAATGGAAAATAATGTCTGGTCAATCCCAGAGGTGACCAGAGTGAGATAATATTAAAAGGTGAATAGTACTCAAATAACCACTTGTTACAACTAATATGTGCAGAAAAGGATTTGTGAACACCTAACATGATAAATGTTGAAAAAGATGAGAAACAGCAGCAGGACTCTCAAGAAACCTCTCAAGTAACATCACCATTAGAGGGCACTGCAGGTACACAGAAGAATAACATAAGCATGTTAAAGCAGATATGTGCTTGACTTAAATTTAACAGAAGTAAGAAAGATGGAGCCTAAAGATGAGACTAAAAATTAAAAGTTCTTAAAATCAACTGATGGATGATTTTCCACCTCCCTAAAATGTATTAAAATTTAATTTAAAAAAAAAATGTGTGAATGTCTTATTATTTTTGATCATGATCATTAAAGAATTTTTAGTCCGATATTATCTGATTTAAAAAAAAAAGACTGAATCAAATTCGGGAGCCATAAAAATAAATTATTAACCCAGTTGTTATCAGCCTAAGCCACAGGATGAAGTTCTGTAGTGACTTTAACACCGTCTTCATTGATTTTGTGTACATCCAAATTACAGTCCCTTTTCCCAGGCCTTCTATGAGCCTACATTTTTAGCACCCATTTCACTTTTGTTGCCTCCTGTTTATTTTTAAAGTGGCACCCAAACTGTTTTATGGACACCAAGGATGTGGTCTCCTCCAGCTAAAGAGGCAGAGGACCATCCAGACTGTTATCAGAGCAAAGGGCAAGACCAGCATCTGTGATGGTATGGGGGAAAGTTGGTGCCTATGGCATGGGTAACTGTTAAGGCACCATACCTGGTACATACAGGTTTTTGAGAAACACATACTGTCATCCAATCCACATCTTTATTAGGGACGTACCTGCTCATTTCAGCCAATCATAAGGTTTTTTTCTGACTCTATTATGACCTGGGGTTTGTGCTTTAATGATGAGAACAGACTCTTTACTGGCAAATAAAATACTTAGAGAATATAACCATTTATAGCTTTAAATAAGAATAACTAGTGTAAAAAGTTTGTTGTTAGTGTTATAGTTAATGACAACAGGATGCCAGTAAGTCACTCATGCTATTGTAAAATGACTTTACAATAGCATAACTCTAATTTCAGCATTTTTACTGTATTTTCTATTATTGTTTTACTAGTGTAATTTTATAAAGGTAATTAAGTATACAGCATAAAAACTATATTTTTAAAAACAGTATCCTGACTGTTTTTTCATTTACAATATCATTGCAGTATTTTATTCTACAACTTTTTGAATATGTCTTGAGTTACAGTATTCTTACTGTATATTTGTTTATAGTACTATATATTCATATATTTATTTAATTTAAAGATAATTTATTTGCAAGATTTAATTTTGTAAAAAAAAAAAATAAAACATTTACTTGAACGTTTGTTTCACCTAAAAAATGTGAAACATTTACTCAAAGAAAACTTGGTTGCTGGTGGTCAGTTTTTCTGGGCCACATAAAATTTTCTCTCGATGCCCTTTTCAGTAATTTACTGTATACAGTAGGTAACTATAAATTTTGTCTAAAAATGTTATTTGCTGTTAATTTTGCAGAAATGAGTTTGCTTCCCCACAGCCTTTGTCTTTAACAGTAATAGTGTGTAGATTTTTTTACAGAAGGACACTGCAGATGTCAAAATAAAATACTGTTATAAGTACAACAGTCTGTTACAGTATATTTCTGTAGAACCATTGCCCAATAAGAGGCATAACTGACTGTCAACAGGCAATTATTAAGACGAAGGAGAACTCTTGGTCAATGGTCTATTTAGAGTTTGATCATGTAGCATACAAAATGAGTTATTAACAATGACTAACAGACATCTTGAATATTCAAAAACAAGGCAACTGGACTGTGGACTTTGGGAAGATGTTTCACTTTTAGTCCAAGAAGCTTCTTCAAGGGTGAAGAAAGCAGAAACTTATCTTACTGGAGAGAAAAACAACAACAAAAAAGAGGAGGAGTTGGAAAAAGGAACCATGACCTGGATGATTGAGAATCTTCATAGATGTGACAGTTTGCATCTAATTATCCCTCTGATAACAGCATACTAAAATCCTGCAGTGAATGAGGTACCAAAATCAACTGTTTTGTATATTTGTAATGATGACGTTCTACCAGGGGATAAAAACAACATCAGATGTTTTCAGGTCAAACTGTGCTATTTGATTAGATCTTCTTAAACTCAATTCAGCCACCTCATGTTCTTTTCTCTGCTCGTGTTTGCTGTTTCTGTTGCTTTTTTCAGTCCTTTAGCGATGATGAAAATAGACCCACATTTCCTCATGTGTAAACATTCTGTCAATGAAGCTAGCAGGGATCTGATAAATCCATATTCAGGGTTAGGAATGGGTCAATGCCTTCGACAATGATGTTATATAAGCAGGGATGTCTTGAACTTTAACCTCCTCCTGTGGAGTTCTGTCTTAACTCTGGACCTTCCAGCCTTTACTTTTCTTTATGACAATAACTTCTCGATGGTTGTGTTCTATTCTTTTTATTTATTTTGGTCTAGTGGACCCTGGTGCCATTTTCACCATTTATTTGTTTTACATATTATGGGTTTGACAGGATTAGCACAAGAAAAACATTACTTTTGAGTAACACAGTTCTTTGTTAAATTTAATCAGGAAACAGGTAGAATAAATATAAACTGATGAACTGTTATATGTTAAAGAAGTTGTTTTGGATGAATAAGAATACACTATGTCTTGCATGTGTCTTGAGTAGAAACAGTCTGAAAATACTGACTGGGCTAACTAAAGTTTGCAACTCGTTCTGCATATGATGTTCTGTATTCTCAGACCTTACTTTTGTTTTTGAGGGTATCATTAACTCAGCTTTCTAGTCTGTCTAGTGTTTTGTGTTTATTCATCTTAAAAGTCAAGTTGGACTCTTTTTTATTCAACCTTCATTAACCAGGAAAACCTCATCGAGATTAGAAATCTATTTTACAAGAGTGTCCTAGCCAAGACAGCAGCACATTAAACAGTTTTATCCAAACACAAGCAGTCATCAAACACATTAAACAAGAATTCAATACATTCAGAAAGAAAAAGTCTTTCAGACAGACAGCCAGTTTTGCTTGGATTATCCATATGAGAAAGATAAAGTGTATCAGTCAAGACATCTGCAGCCACAAGTGTCCGACTTCAAGTCACTTAACATGGTCTTAAAAGTGTCCGGTGACACCAGATCTTTTAGTTTCAGGTCTTCTTGTAGATCATTCCAAGCATGTGGAGCTGTAAACCTGAATGTTTTTTTCCCAGTTCAGTTCTTACTTTTGTAACAGAAAAGATCCTGGACTGAAGATTATAGGATGCTCTGCTCTTCTGATTGATGTAGGTCAGTAGGTAGGATGGGAGCAGGCCAAGAATAGATTTATAAATAAGAATACACCAGTGATTAAATCCGCGTGCAGACAAAGAAGACCATTCAACACGAGCAAACAGCAAACAGTGATGAGTAAGAGATTTAAAACCAGTGGTGATCCTCAGAGCTCCATGATACACAGTATCCAGACAGTGTAAGCTTTGAGAGGAGGCATGCATGTAAAAAAACACTCAACACAGACATACATGTAGCAGAAACCAGTCTTTTGCTAGATTCAAGAGAAACAAGACTTAATTTTAAAGAAAACACCCAACATTAGTTTTAATTTTGCTATGGGCAGAGAAAGAAAGAGAAGCATCAATCAGAACATCAAGATACTTGTAGAAAGAAACACTCTATCTGAGAACCCTGAGCTGTGATCATTGAAGGCAGGTTACAAAGTTTGGACCTAGAATTTGAGAAGAGCATAATTTTTGTTTTGTCTGCATTTAAACCCAGATTTTAACCATAAAAATTTAGTTCAATCGTGTTAGAAGCACATCGTAGTTATCCAAGTGCTTGAACTGGTGATGAAGCAGAAGTGTACATGACTGTGTTATCAGCATAAAAATAAATTTTGCATTTGATATATTCCAATTGATATTATTGATGTAAAGAATGAACAGAAGTGTTCCCAGGACTGAGCCTTGTGGCACACCTTTAGTAATGTTACATCATGAATAAAGGACATCTCTATCCATCTGTATAGATGTAGCATGCTTACTGTATGAAAGACAAATTCAAACACAAAGTTTTTGTGCTACCATGCCAAAACAAGTAATTCTGAGTCAGATTTCACCTTTCATGGTCGAACCATGAGCCACAGTCGCAACATCTATTGTCAGCTGTAAATTTAGGGACTTTCAACTTTAAACCTTGTTGCTTGGACTGACTGATTTTTTTTTAACTGCAGCAATACATTTGGTTAATGTTACACAGCAACTCTGCTGTGAGCGATTTGCAAGAACAAAGAAAATAAAAATAAAAGGTATAAAATGTATGTCAAGTATCCGAACATCAAATGTAATTCATAAATGTGTCCTCAAATATGATGTTGTTCATAGCAGTGGTTCTTAAATGGTGTAGTGGGGCACAGTGCAGCGTCTTAAGGCAGATTAGTCCACGCTGCAAAATCTCAGATCTTGGTAAGTGTATTTGTCCAAATTTAAGTCAAAAATACCTCAGTAGACTGATTTTAAGCCACAATTTCCTGATATGTCTGAATTAGGATCTTAATTGATGATAAAAGAACTACAAATAAATCCTGAGTTGCTTATAATAATTTAAATAATCTGCCATTGAGACAAGACAAATTTAAATTAAAGGATCCTAAAACGTCTTTTTTAATTCAGAGCAGATTTTTAAAAATCCAAGTTCAATGCTTTATTTTTGCCTGTTGAACTTTGTAGCAAGAGATTTATCAGGACTTACTAGGCAAATGTGGATTAGAAAAATAGTTTCAGATATTTCTGATTTGAAAATAGACAAACCTTGCTAATCTGAGTTTTGAAGTGTGCAAGTCTTCCTTTGAACTTGCAGAACCGAAAATGAAAATGTAGCTAAAGCAAAACCCATGAATGAGTTTTGAATTCACTCTGAATATAAACTAGGATATTATAACTTAAGTTTGGGAGCAGGACCACGTCACAAACACACCAATTATCAGTTATTACACAAATAAATGTTCAAGCCCTTTTGTAATCCCTGCATGCTGTTAATTGATATCACAACCTTACCTTTGAATAGGCATTACCAGTTTTGTTCATAGTTTTTCTAATCTCTTTGTTAGAAATGTTGGCCAGTAATTTAGGTACCTGTAATTTGTTACTCGACCAACAATACATTTTGATAATGTAATGTATAAGAAGTATTACTTTCTGGTAATTGCACACTGTTTTAAGCATTTATAACATAATAATAACAAATACTTACCAAAATTGTTTACTTTTATTATAAAAAAGGGTGAAAAAATACTCGCAGGACAAAGTTATTGACAAAAATGAGGCAAAAAGACCAGGAAGACTGTTACAATCACAGTATGAAAAGGGTTAATTATTAATAACTGGTAAATCCTGCATACAGTTGTTTTATTCAGGTTTTTTGTGAAGTTATTGCATCGTGTACATATGCAAATGTAACTCATGTCTTGAATTGTTTTATGCAAACTGTGTGGATATTTAAGTAGTCTGCTGATGATTGATGTATTTGAAATTTAATACTGTTTCTTCTGTTCCTTGGGTTACAGATTGATCATCCTGATTTTTGATTTGCGGTAAGGACATTTAAATTGTAGTTCAGATTTTTTCTGTGTAATTTTTTAAAGGTGCTATGAGGAGAATCTATTTCTGAAGACATTAAGACTCTGCTACCCATGAGCACACGCGGCGACTGTCGTAATGCTGCGTTCCAGTAACCTCGGAACTGGGAGTGACATCATCTCCGACTTATCAGTGTTCCAGTTGAAGTCAGAAAAAAAACATGCCAATCTACCAGGCTATTGTTAGCTGTTGTTAGCACGCCCTGTGTTGTTGTTCACAAATATCACGAAGAATGTGATTATCACTATGTCAGCATTTTTGTAAATATAAGTCTAACAATATGATGTATACAGCTGATCTAGAGCGACACACCCCAGTCAGAAGTGCAAATAAATTGATTATTACAGGAGCTAAATAACTGTTCACACTGGGGGCATCCATCTTCGATTGTCAACTCGGGGGTGGTGAGGTTTCACCGAGTTCCCAGTAGGAAATTCAGACTTCGGGGATGTTCCAGTTGCAGTTTCCTACTCGGTATTTGGAAATTCTTACTTCTGACTACAACTGGGACGTACCAAAAGACGTGGGTGTGTTTGTTGTGATGCTAATGAATGCAGCTCGGACCTTCCTCAGAACTCTGCATTGCTTTATAACTTCTTTTTTCAACAACTTACAGGATGCAAAGCAACGAGGTAATGTATCTCTTTCTAGTCACGTAGCGGTAGTTTATGATGTGTGACAACAAGCACTTTTTGGAAAACTTGGTGTCGTAGTTTTGTAGCTGGCTATATATCGCTACTTACAGCCCGGTGCTCTAAGACGTGTCCGAATAATATAAATTTACTCTAGTTTTAATTGTCTTGTTCCCGAAGTTGAGTATCCAGGTCAGTCCAGCTCTGTCCTATCCGACCCGACCGGAAGGCTAAGGAATAGCATTTATAGATAACCTATTTTGATGCTATAAAACTCATCTTAAAGTCTGTATTTCGATCAGGCATATATCTAAAAGTGAGACTTTTTTGTAATTACTTAGAAACTCCTCACAGTCCCTTTAAGCACACTAATCGGATGACATGTTATCTTATAAATTGAAGACAAAAGTGAGAGGGGGTTGCCATACAAGATCTTGTCTAGGGCGCCACATTAGGAATGGCTGGCTCTGCACAGTAGGTGATGATGTAGTACATTCAGCAATAAGCTAGTTTAAGAAGGCATAGAACATATTGGTATCCAAAGAACATACACATCAAGGAACATGGCTACTACAGTTGTTTATTTGTACATACATATGCTGTTTATGATGTGCAAACACAAAAACAGACTTAGAAAACAAACAAAAAAACCCTGAAGTTGATATAACCATCACATTGTGCTGCACCTTCAGTGCATAAACAGCAGAGGACGCTGTAGCCTCACTCAAAAGTTAGATGCTCAGTGAGGTGCCCCACAGTCAGAATCCTTCTGAGTGAAATACTTCTATTTCATTTTAAATTATAAAAACGTCTCAGAGTGAGGTCAAGCACTGCTTGTTTTTTTACTTCATAAATTATTCCAATTACAGAATTATCCTACAACTTCTTGTGTTTTTGAAAAATAACTTAATGCTGTTGTAATTCATTATTCAGGTGAAAATGTCAAATAGTAAGAACTTCACAGTAATCTATAGATGCTGTGATGTTATTGTGGAGCTGCAAACGATCATAAAAACTCCACATACGAGTATTCTAACAGATATGATGACAGTTTAACCTGCATTCATGCACTTCTGCTTCACCAAACGGAAACAGCAGTGATACTGGAAGTTCATTTTAACTGTCAGGAAGGATCATTTCATCAAACCACTTACACTCAAAGATATAAATGCACGAAACTGTGCGAGTGAATGAACTGGTCGCACTGACTGATCACCACACTGTCACGTGGCATCAGACTCATTCACTAACTCACTGGGATCAACTGGAAATAGGGAACTTGATGTGAACAAAGCAAAGCGATCTGTACATAGATAAAAAATACTTTGGGTATGTTAAGGGAAAGGCTATTTTATGTAAGCATTTTGAGTTTGTGCATTTATCTTTGTTTAGTAGGTTTTGGCTCGCATGCATAATGATCATATTTTAGTGGTCCATTGGTGGCATGCATTGGTCCTTTGCAGAGCAAACAAAAAACAGCAGTGACACTCTGCATGCTGTCCATTGAAAAAGGAGCATAGGGTAAGGCCAGGTAAGTTTTTATCCAACTAAAATTCACAAAAGATAACACAGGGACATAAATCCGTTTTATGAAATCACCTTAAGAAATAACCACAGCTGTTCTGGGTCTGTGGTGAATAATTATTATGGATAATAAGCCTGATTGGAGTGTATATTGTTGCTCTGTTATCCCTGATAACAAATCATTTCTGATTAGTCTTGCATGATCAAAATGAATCTTGTAGCTCTAAATTTTGCATTTCTTCAGACAGCTAGGTGATTCAGGACAGTTGTTTTGGTATAAGGTGGATGATCACCATAGATTGTTGTCTTGATGAATATGTTGATTGCTCTTTTATCCCCTTCAACAAAGACGATGAAACAATCTGCTGACGGGCTCCAGTTGGGAGGGTTCTATGTTGTTTCCTACTTACTGTGAGCAGCAAACACAAAATCTATCAGTCAATAGCTGAAAACACTTGTATTTTTAGCGAGGAGCTTGTTGACTCCTAACACACCATTGATGGATTTAATTAACTGCCATTCAGTTCTAAAAAACAATGGATGAAAGATGTTCTCAGTTTGTTTTTCTCCATAATATACTTTAAAATCAAACTGAAAATAATTCATACAATCTCCCAACGTCCCATAAAAGGATTAGTGATCAGTGTTGGACAATTTCTTAGTTATTTTGGATGAATTACTTCAGAGGTTTTACTTTTTGGAAACTAGTTAGGTAAAGGATTAACATTTCTGAGTTACTTTTGTCCAGGGAGGTCTGCCATCATGATTTTGTGAACACTGTATGAAAAATGAGAGAAGAGATTAAACTGTGAGTCTGTTTTGTAGGTTTCTTCATGTGAAGCATCCAAAGAAAATCGTGCTTAAAAGTTATATAAAACCTGCAATTAATCAGTTTTTTAAAGGAGGGAAAACTATAAGACACTTCAAATTAAATAATTAATAATGTTAAAGGGCAGCAAGGTGGTGCAGCAGGAAGTGCATGTGCCTCACAGCAAGAAGTTTGCTGGTTCAGTCCCAGTCTGAGCTTTTTTTGTATGGAGTTTGTTTGTTCTCCCTGTGCATGTGCGGGCACACTGGCTTTCTCGCAAAGACAGCAAACATGCTCATAAGTTTGATTTGTGACTCCAAACTGACCTTGGCTGGCAACCATTTAGGGTGTACCCCACCTTTCGCCCAATGTCAGCTGGATAGGCTCAAGCTCCTGTGACCCTGGAAAGGATAAGCGGTATAGATAATGAATGGAGGGAGTTACCTTGATGGAAGTTTGGAGCATTTGATTGGTCAGTAAGTAGACTGATGGTGAGATGTCACTTCCTCGTATGGTCAATTGGAAGTCTGATTATTACTACATTTCATCATTAAAATATTTAGATAATTGAATAAAACCATTAATTATGGATTTTTCTCTATGAATTCACATTAATAATGTTTCAGAAGACAAACACAGCACTCAATGGCCAGATTAATTACGTACATTTACACTTTTGACCTGGAGCCCTCCATAGATCAATGAAAGTGTAAGGTTTCAATCACAGTTTTCCCAATAAAAATCCATAGATAAAATAAAACAGTGTGAATGTTATTGCTATGTGGGTGCTGGTGATTCCATGAAGTTGGGAAGGTTAGCATGTCAATCAAAGAGAGCACCTTTGGGATGTGGGGATCTTTACATAATGGACGTTCACCCAACAAATCTTTGTCTAGGCTGCCTGGGATCCTTGGTGTAGACTGCCTGCTGTGGACTTATAAAACTTCAATAACTAGAATTATGTAGCCTTTCCTTTAGCTCCATTCCCTTATCATTGCAGACCCTGATATTAACTTCAGAGAGATCAACCAAATTAAACACAGGGTGGTTGCTGCAAACAGCACAGATATATTAGTACGGCCATGATAAACAAGCATGAGTGACCTGCTGGACCTGCTCAACTCCATGTGTACTATCCTGCATCAACTGCCAACAGAAATTACATCATTTAACATTAATTCATCTTTTATACCAGTTTTAATGGCAATTCAGCTAGAAGCTATAAATCAACATCATTCTTCTACAGTTAATAATTACTTTAGTTAATATTATAGTTATTAGACTGATCTCTCTATCCATGGCTGTATTGTAATGTTGTATGTTGTATGTAATAGTCAACAAAGACATATAAGGTGCTATGAAAATAGAGATTGATTAATTGAATCTATACCCAGCAGAGACAAATGTGTTGAGGGGACAGATATACAGACATGGACAAAAATGAAAAACTCACAGCGGTCATTGAAATAACTTGAAACTGACAAAAGTAGTAATACATAAAAATGTACTGAAAATTAAATCATGAAAATCAGACATTGCTTTTGAATAGTAGTTTAATAGAATGACCTTAAACAGCAAACGAATGAAACTGACCTGATCAAAAATGATGGTACCCATAACATATTTTGTTGCACAACCTTTTAAAGCTATCACTACAATCTGGTGATTTCTGTAACTCTTAATGAGACTTCTGCACCTTCTTCAGTTTTCAGTCTCCTCCAGACTGCATGTTTCAGCACCTTCTAGAAATGTTCAACAAGATTTAGATCAGGGTTCGTAGAAGGCCACTTCAGAATAGTCCAGTGTTTTGTTCTGAGCCATTCTTGGGTATTTTTAGCTGTGTGTTTTGGGTCATCATCCTGTTGGAGGACCCATTACCTGCAGCTGAGACTAAGCTTTCTGACACTGGGCAGCACATTTCTCTCCAGAATGCCTTGATATTCTTGAGATTTCATTGTACCCTGTACAGATTCAAGAAACCCTGTGCCAGATGCAGCAAAGCAGCCCCAAACCTTAACTGCCCCTGGTTCATGTTTCACAGTAGGTACAGTGTTCTTTTCTTTATATGCTTCATTTTTGTGTCTGTGAAGATAGAGCTGATGTGACTTACCAAAAAGCTCCAGTTTTGTCTCATTTGTCCAAAGGACATTCTCCCAGAAGCTTTGTAGCTTGTCAATTTGCATTTAGGCAAATTCCATTTTCTTTTTTATGATTTGCGTTCAACTGTGATATCCTCCATTAAGTTCACTTTGGCTCAAACAGCGATGGATGGCGTGATCTGATACTGATGTACCTTGTCCTTGGAGTTCACCGCTAATCTCTTTGGAAGTTGTTCTGAGCTCTTTGGTTACCATTTGTATTATCTGTACCTTCAATTTGTCTCTGATTTTCCTCTTGCAGCCACGTCCAGGGAGGTTGGCTACAGTCCTGTGGACCTTAAACTTCTGAATAATCTGTGCAGCTGTAGTCACAGGAACATCAAACTGCTTGGAGATGGTCTTACAGCCTTTACCTTTAACATGTTTGTCAATAATTTTATTTCTAATCTCCTGAGACAGCTCTCTCCTTATGACACCAAACAGCACAGTGACTACTTTTCACCCTTTAGATAGGCAGACTGACTGATTACAAGCTTGAAGACTACTACTACATTACTACTTTCAGAACACATCTTAGTTTAACATCCCTATGGTCAAATCATGCTCATTTTTTTCTTGGGTTAACATCATTTTTTTCCCAGGCTAGTTTCATTAGTTTATTTTTTAAAATGATTCTTTTGAACCACAATGTAAAAACAATGACTGTTTTCATTAGTTAATTTGAGTACATTTTATTTACTATTACTTTTGCCTGTTTCAAGTGATTCCAGTGAGCATTGCGGGTTTTTCTTCTTTGAAGAGAAGAGTACCAACAGTAGATGGAAACATCTCTGGATGTATATTTATCTATATACGAGTCTGCCCTTTAACAAGTGCAGGACAAACAGACTGAGACACTCTTTTTGTTCCTCAGACAGAGGACTGAAGACAGGAAGGAGCAGTGGTATTCAGTATGTAGCAATATTTTTATTTGTATTTCTTTGTTTTTTATATGTTATATCCAATGGTTGTTTCTTGTTTCTTTTTTCTTTTTTGATATTATGTGTCCTTTTATACCTTTGTACAATACAATGCTGCTGGAATCTTAATTCCTGAAGGAGTCTTCCCAATGGACTAAAAAGTTTCTATTTTAACTTATCTTTATATCTTAAATGTACTTACATGAACTTTTTTATATTTATATGCATCTATTAAATGGCAAGTATGGCTTCAGCCTGCTCAATTGCAAAGTGCCTTGAGATAACACTTGTTATTAACTGCCTCTTTACAAATAAATATTAATTCATTGAAATCTGCAACAACTGTGGAATGCACTTTTTTCATGATGGGCCAAAATCTCTCAGGAATGTTTCCAGCACCTTGTTGAATCAATGCCATTAAAAAATTAAGGCAGTTCTGAAGGAAAAAGGGGGTCTAACCCAACACAAGAAAGGTGTGCCTGATAAAATGGCCTGTGAGTGTACACATACACCCCTTCAAAGTTCACTCAGTATCCATACACACTCCAATAAAAGTATAAATGTACATGCAGCAGTGGTGCTCGCTGACACTGGCACACGGCAACAGAAAAATCTTGGCCTGGGTGACGGAATAAGGGAACCAGCGCTCCAAGTGATGTCAACAGGCCAAAACACACACTCACACACACTCTGTCTGTGGGGTGCTGCTGTCTCTGATTTAGTTTCACTTCTTTTTTGATACCTTTCGGCCAGAAAACACTGAACATGATACAAGTTTAAAGGTGGTCTGTGTCTCAAATCTGCTCGGCTTCCAGTGCCGTAAATCTGTCCTTCATTCACTCTGAACTAATGTGATCAAACACTGGACGCATGTGTGGACACTTAAACCAGCAACAGGAAATTACATCATCACTGGCTCTGCTTGTTGATGGTGTTGGAGGCAGAGAGGGGGCCGTGGAGGCAGAGGCAGTGTGTATGTGTGTGTTAGTGTGTTAGTGTGTGTGTGTATGCGGTGGGTTGGGGAGGGCAGCACGGTCACAGGTGACTGTCATGTTTAATAATGATTATCACCACGCACCTGCGCCCCCACGCTAATTAACTGGACGCATATGCAAATGAGTCGGGGGATTTAAAAAAATAACAGCTCGTGGAGTGGCAGTGAGCGGTTGTTCAGCTGCTGGATTTGATTAGGGTAATGAACGGTCAGCGATGGAGGCTCCGGCGCTGGTAAAAGGAGGGAAGATAACGGAAAACGGAGGATATTAGGGTGAGAGGAGAGGAAGGAAGGAATATTAGAGAGAGAGGAAGAGGAAGGAGGAGGTGGAGGAAGGGAAGGAGTTATCTCTGAGGTAACATAATGGGAACAGGTGGACGAGTGGCCTGTTGACTGAGGAAGGGAGAGGGGGAGCGGATGGGGGATGTTGTGCTTGTGTGTTTTAGTGTGACAAATCTAGTGCCACAAATTTTAACAGCATGTTAAATCTCAAGGATTTCATTGTATAAACATTTTTGTTCCATCGTTGCTAACAGTCCTGTTTAATTACACATTCAGGTTTTTGAGGACACAATGATGGGTGTCTTTTTTGGTAATTCAAATAAAGCATTATGAAATAGGTTCTAAAAATGAAGAGAAGAGGGAAAATAAATGAGGAATATTTTATTTCACAGAAGCTGTAATTAACAGGAGAGGAGGCAGTGAAGATTCCCAAAGTAGGAGAGAAAAACAAGCTGCTGAAATGGCAGCAACAAGAAGGCATGTTGTTGACATGAAACATGTTCAAATACAGTACAGGCCAAAAGTTTGGACACACCTTCTTATTCAATTCATTTTCTTTTTCTTCATCACTATTTACATTGTAGATTCTCACTGAAGTAATGATGGCCACCTGTTTCTCTTAACTTAGCTGATTGGTTCTTGCCATAATATTAATTCTAACAGTTGTCTAATAGGGCTGTCGGCTGTGCATCAGCCTGACTTCTGAACAACACAAATGATGGTCCAACCCCATTAAAAGGCAAGAAATTCCATTAATTAACCCTGGAAAGGCACACCTGAGAAGAGAAAACCATTTCAGGTGACTACCTCTTGAAGCTCATAAAGAGAATGACAAGAGTGTGCAAAGCAGTAATCAGAGCAAAGGGTGGATACTTTGAAGAAACTAGAATACAAGACATGTTTTAATTTGTCACACTTTTTTGTTTAGTACATAATTCCACACATGTTCATTCATAGTTTTGATACCTTCAGTGAGAATCTACAATGTAACTAGAGATGAAAATAAAGAAAACACATTAATGAGAAGGTGTGTCCAAACTTTTGGCCTGTACTGTATGCAAAGTGTTTGCAGGTTGTATTGTTACTCCCATTTGTCGGTTTGTTTTTTTAATTTATGAACATGATAACTCAAAATGATAGTAATGGATTGTGTGGAAATGTTAAGGAATGTTGGTCATGCAACAAAGAGGATGTTAGATTTTAGTGGTGATCCCATTTAAGGTGCAGATCCAAGATTTTTTTCAAAACTGATTTGTTTAACATGCTCAATGGGCAAGTTTTCCATATTCTTTGCTAATAACTCACTATGATATCCATGGATTTTCATGACATTTACAGGGACTGTTTGGTAGCAAAGCAGTGGTTAGATGGATTAGAATGGTGGGTGATTCCAGATCCAGATCCAGGATTTTTTCAAATTGATTTGTTAACATTGAAAGACAAAGACATTTTCTGCTATTTTTGTGAATGACTCTACCATCTCAATGAATTTTAAAGAAAGTTTTAACCACTTCTTCCTAGATTTTGGTGGTGATCTAAATGTGGTTGCAGGCCCTGAATTGTATATATATATTTTTTAAAATGTCTTTCCTTTCTCAGTGCTAAAAGAAAAGAAATGATCAACAAATACTGCAAAAAGGCAGAAAAAACACTAGGAAGCAGGGGCAAGGCACCACCAGACATGACAGGATTATCAGACAGCCAGGTTTACATGCAGACTTTTTTCATTCTGATTAAAATCATTCTGATTGAAGATCTCAGATGAACTGTTTACATGTGACGTGATCTATTCCAATCTAGTGTTTACATGGGCTACAACATTTAATCAGAACAGCTGTTTTACAGACACGTGATACACGCAGATCTATTCAAACATCACACGATTTGTCAAAGATGGCGGTAAGTAGGTGTTTTAATGAATGATTTGAGGGTTGTGCTGTTTAGCCTTATAGTAGCCAGCCTTCAGAGTTTTCCAGCGGTTCCTTATTTGTTCGACGTTTTGGTCTTAAACGTCACTGAGTTTTCGTGGACTTTTTTTAATAGTTCAGTATTTCTTGTTTTCCTGCCGTCTTAACGTGTGATAATGTTTAGTTCTTTGAGAGTTTGTATTAAAAATGAACCCTCCGACGCAGACCAGTGCTGTGTGCTCCGTTTGGAAGCCGCCATGTTTCCAAGTGAGTAAACGTCACTGCTTGTTTACGTCAAGACTGAGCATGTGCAGACAGAACCCAGAACTTTCAAATTCACTGTTTACATGACAGGATTTTACTTTTAATCAGTTTGGGAAAAGGAATATACCACCCCTGTGAAACCGAATGAAATTAAATTCTGATTTGGCCTGTTTATTCCGAATGAGGTGTTTATTCAGTTTGGGCTTCTAACCCGATTCTAATCGGAATAATAGGCTCCATGTAAACCTGGTGTAATGGAGTAACAACCAGGCCCCCGGCCACACACATACCTGCAGAGAGGAGAGAGGAGGGGAGGACAGGACACAACACAAAACTACAGACTAGACTGATCCACAACAGATCATCATGACTATTCAAATGGCTTCTAGGTCTTTTTTTGTGTTTACATAATGTTTACTACAGACACAGAGTAAGAAAGCTTTGCAGGTACCTTCACTTCTGCCCAGGAAACCCTTTCAGAATAAAAGCATCACATGGAAACTGGAGTAGTCCAACATGTAGTAGCAACATCTAAGCTTTTACATTGAAAAACAAAATTTGCCTCAGATTAACATTTTATCCTAACAGCTGAATCAGATCCATACAGCAGCTCATGTGACTCACCTCAGCAACAGACCACAAATTTACCCACACCTTTTGGGAGCATAAACTGTTGTTTTCTGTTTAAGATAGAAAAAAAAAATCAAATAGTTGTGTTAAACTTTAAATCATCTATGTTTCACCATAGCAGAGAATTAGCTTTTGTTTAATTAAAGTTCTGTTCCTTTGAGCACTCTTCATTCTGTTTATAGGCGATGCTTTTCACTGGACTTATTGCCCTCAGCCTATTGGATTACACTTCTGCTGAAATGTTGGTAGGACATCGCGGTGGTTGGTCTAACTTAAGGGGGTCAGGAGAATGAGTGTTTCGGGCCGCTACTAGCACTGTTAGCACAAAGAGTCTGACTGCCGGTTCGGTACGTACCTCGGATTTGGGGCAACGGTTCGGTACATTTCCAGTACAGTATGGGAAGAATGCAAAACCATTTGCTTGTTTAGCACGTTTATTAAACAAAAAATTTGTAATTATACAAACTGAAAACCAAATAAATTCAATGTGCTGCTTGGTTAATACTATTAAAGTTAAATAAAATAAAGAAACAACAAATTTATGAAATTAAAAATAATGAGTTTCTTTTTAAATTCCTGGCTTAAATGTGGACGACTGGGTACTTTATACCGGGGTCAATCACCTTTAGCATGTGTTTAAAACCAGCATTTTCCACAACTGAATATGGTCTTAGATCCGATGCTATAAAAACGCTGATGGATGCTGTTATCACTTTGGCCCGATCTGAACTGTCAGGGAGAGGCTGCTTGAATGCAGATGGCAGCTGCATTTGCACTACAGTGTTTTGTTTTTCCTTACCATCTTTACGCTTGAGTGGTGCCCTTTCAGGTGAGTTAGTATGTTTGACGTGCTGTCGGAGAAATACCTGACCTTAGTTACACCGCCTTGGTTTTATCCACCTGTCTTTCTCCGTTGCAATATTTCACTAGCAAGCCAAAGTGTTCCAAAACAGGAGATTTCAGTGACGGGGGGAGGGTCTCCAAGCTCCGGTTGGTCGCTAGCAGTAGCCATGATGCACAATTCAGACACAAGTTTTTGTGGTTATGGAAGCTCTTTGATATTCGTCTTCTGATTGGCTCGCAGTGAGATGTCACGTTCACATGATATGCACATGATCGCAAGAGCACAAATCACAGACCACTTTCCTCATGAGTATTAAAACGCCTTCCCTAACCACGCCAATCGTACAGGAGTACCCCGTGAATATTAAAGAGCCAAGTGCAGGGGCTAACGTAAGCTTACTGTACTAGTTCGAGTACAGCACTGTACCGGACTGAACGTTTGTTTTGAGTGGTTCGGCACGGATATATGTACCCCTTTATACACACCCCTTATACATATTGTATGTTACAAAAGTTTCCAAGTATTTTAACTGAGCTATAAGCCAAATGTACACAATAAAGGTACCTACACTGTCTTGCTTTCAGTGCGTGAAAAACCTTGAAGTATATTGACTTACACAACCTGCTTCTGTTATCAGAGGTTGCTGACAGCATGTTTATATCTTCATCTTCATCTGTATTAATAAATGAACATGTATCTTCATCCAAAAACGTTCTGTCCCTGGTGGTCCTTTTAATTTTTCTTTTACTTTCTAAATGTTTTTCCTGCTTCATAATAAGCCGATGATTTAAAAAAAAAAAAAAACCTTTTTTTGCACTGATGACATGTGCCAGGTAACAGCAGTAAACAAAACACCAGCATTCCTCAGAAGATGGGGCTCATGGCCCGGTGCTGTGCAGCGTGACATCATCCACAAACTCTCTTTTTCTTTGTAAAGCAGGCGCTCTCTGCTACAGCAGAGCAGAAAGACAGAGAAAAGCAGAACCTCTGAACCTCACTCATTTACTCCAATGCATTCCAAACACGTGTTCTGTATCTCCATACTGTGATCTGGGCTGTGCATGCATACACACCTACCTCTAACAAAGCAAATTGCGGTTCATCCAACTCGATGGCCCCAATCTCAGTCGGAGAAGGCAGGCTCGTCACTCACACAGATAAGGGTGAATTAGGGTCTCGCTCTGGGTTTTACATTTCAATTTAGCCTCCGGCTTCAGAGCCATTAGGGGCCTAATCTAAAGCTCAGTCCACAGGGTTCTCTTTCTCTACCAATCGCAATATTGTTTTATTAACTTTCCAGTGTGCCGGAATGAAACTCCAACAGATTCATTACTGCGCATTAAGTTCATATTAGGGTTATTTGCGATAGGAAGACCTCTTATTTAAGAATGTGCAGGGAGTCAATGTGTTTGTTATGCAGAATTTCTGTATCACCAGCTGGTTCATTTGGCCGACTAGAGCCGGGAGTGTGAGTGTAATTGCAAGTTGATAATGTGTCTGGGCACGCAGAATGACCAAGATGGCTCCTGCCAACACAGCGAGGAGGAGGGAGGAAACACTGTACAGGTGCAAAGTCAAAAGGGGACAGAAGTTCTCTTAAGAGAACTCTCAGAGGATCAGGTAGTATCGCAGACTGTTCATAACACCGGAATAAACTCCTAAGATGGAAGAAAAAGAGCAGAGACCACTATGAAAAAATGCAAAATCAGCTCAGTTTTGAGGAAAGGACAAGCTAGGGTTTGAAGGAGGCAGTACAATTTACATGAGGAATAAAGGAGTAGCAGATGTAGTGGTGTGAAGTATTTTATTTTTGGTAGATATACACAATTTACCACCTACAAACTACATAGATATAATATTTATTGCAAATAAAATACACTGCATGAAGCCTAATATGCCTGTCCTTTTAACAGGACACGTGAAAAGGGAGCTCTTAAAGTATTAAAAAATTGAACAAAAGGGAAGTCTCTGCTTTAAAAATGAAGCCAATAAAATATGCCTCCAACCTGATTTCTTTATGATAGCCAGCGGCAAGTGAATAAAGCTGAGGAAAAAGCAGCTCAGCTGTTTAAACTAAAGAAGAAAATGAAACAAACCCATCACGCAGGTTATTCCTTTCATCATAGGATGTTGCATCTATACCCGTCTCTTTATATGTTTCCCATCGTCCATTCATTTTGATTTGATTTCTTCATGCATTATCATGGGTCATCATCTCAGTTCTGAACATACTGCATGTGGTTTCTTTTGCTTCTGTAAAGACAAGGATCCAAACATGGCCTCATTTTTCCACTACGTAGAAAGCAATATCAGTGTAATTATGTCTGTCTCAAAAACCAACATAAAAGTGATTACTGACACCCTTTTGTGATGGATGTCCTCTATGAATGGGATTTTTCTCATGATTTCTACTTTGAACATATGTGGACTACCAAGGGTCTTCACAATTGGTTTACATTTCCCACGTAAACACTGTTTGACCATTGCTGGTTGTTTGCATGAACATGCATTTCACCTCAAGGCCCTCAGTGCAATCTGACTTCAGTTAAACCACCCTCTATTGACCTCATCAGGACGTCACAGCTGTGGATTAAAATTTCACATATAAGTACTTTGCATTTAGAGTAACATTGGGACATAGACACTTATCACCTAAGGGCTGAACAAATGATACACAAGTCTATCTGAAACCAGAACTGTTAGCCTGTTACCAGTATGAAAAGTGACAGAATGCTATACTTCACAAATGGGACGATGGTAAATAGAATTGTACATTGCTTTTCTAAACAGCAAATTAAGAATAATTGTTAAGAGTTAAGATGGAATCAAATCCTGAAAATTTACTCTCAACAACTAAAGAGTTTTTTTTGTAAAGAGATGAAAATTCTGGTGTGAGTAGATCAAATTGTAGGTTTCACTGCAGCATTTTTAACCCTAAACTCTCAAAGTAGTTTGTCCATTTTCAAATCAAAAACTTTAAAACACTTATTCTAATCCACGTTCACTTAACCAGTCAAGATAAATATCTAATGTAAGGAATGAAAGGCAGCAAATAAAGTATTGAAATGATGACAATGAAAAGAAAATATCTGCTTATAAAACAAGAAAAGTTTGACTCAATGAGGGTCTTTTTTCATGAAAAATCTTTATTAATGCTGCGTTCCAGGTGACCCGTAACTCGGAAATTTCCCATTTTGAGTGAAACAGAAGAGGGGAAAAGGCACATAAGGTAACAGAAGCTTATACTTTACAGTGTTTTTCATTATTAAGAGGTTGCCATATTGGTTAGGCAGTGATGTGATGTCACAAGTCATAACTCAGAGTACATCGATCTGGTACGAGTTCAAGGGTCGGAAGTTACGAGTTCCACTGCCGTTCCAGTGCACTTTCATGAGTTGGGAAGGTGGTAAAAACACGAGTAACGGGTTGCCTGGAACGCAGCATTATTCTTGAAAGATATTGAGTTTTCCCTCATGTTCAATGTAGTTGAGATCACAGACATTATATAAACAATATACAAACGCAGTCGCAACGGCAGAGTTATCAATTAAAACAGTAACAAACAGGAACAGTGGCCAGTAATCAAAGTTGTAATCTCTGTAAGAGAGGAAAAGGCTGTTATCTTTGGAGTTTGTTGGAGGAGATTCCATGAGTGAGGAGCATCAAGGAAAATGCCTATTAACCAAGTTCAGTGTCGACTCGAGGAACTTCAGAGTGAGTGTAATGAAGAAACAAGTCATGTAGGAGCAATCACAAAACTAAATCTGTGAGATAGAGTGGTAGCCTGTTAGTAATGGCCTTGAAAACATGAAAAACACAATGTTTGGTCCTTCTCCGCTCAAGAGATGGCCAATCAACCTTCTCATAGAGGATGCAATGATGAGTGTTATATCTGTCACCAGTTATGAATCGGGGAGTAGAGTGGTATACTGTGTCCAGAGACTTGAGAGTTGAAGTTGCAGCACGTCTATATATCATATAACCAAATTCCAAGACAGATAAGAACATGACTTCCACTATTCTTCTACAACATGACATTGGAAAACAAGATTTATTTCTATAAAGGAAACCAACTCTGTTGCAACTGGGTGACAAGAGTTAGGTTTAATTAAGGTGCTCGAGCTAAATTTGTCTAGTCTTACAGTCAGATTATTTTACTTATTATCGCAAACAGCTCAGGCATTTTTAGTTTTTATATCTTCAAACAAGATCTTAATCCAGACATGTCTGAAAATTATGAATTAGAATAAGTCTAGTGAGATTTTTTTGTTCGAAATTGGACTAATCCTCTCACTTAGGGTTTTATTCAGTGTAGGAAGTTTGGCCTGTTCGTTTCCTGTTTGTGAGTCTCCTTAAGTATACAGTGACAATTTTGTTCTGAATTGAAAGTACATTTTGCTACTTTAGTGGCTAAAAGCATCCCCGCTGTAATTGCTGGCTAAAATGCATTGTAGTGGTACTTCCATGTCCGCATAACTGAGTGATGTCATGTAAGTAACATGTCTGCAAGGCCAATATGGCTTAACATGTTTTTGATTCTGTAAAAACTGTACTTTAAATAATTATACTTTTACTAAAACATTATAGTTGTTGTTTTGTAAAACACTGAACTACCTTGTGTACTTGCCTTGCCCTTAGTTTTGTGTTTGATTTTGGTCAAACACTAAACTAGCTGCTATAACAACAACCGCAGATGTGATGAAGAACCAGCAGCAGCTCATGTCACCCAAAGGTGATCACAATTGCCTGTACAAAATCTCAATGAAGCATCTCTGACTAATAAGATAATAATTATGCAATGGCAATCATACCAACTTACTGGTCAACACTTTTTGACTTCAAAACTGCCTTAGTTCTAATATTTGGGGGCAAAAGTGTGCTAATAAAATAGCCCCCACCACACCACCAGCCTGAGATGTTGATACAAGGCAGGATGGATCCATGAAGAATCAACAGGTCAGGCATAATGTCTTTCCAATCTGTTATTGTCCAATTTTGATGAGAATCTGCCAATTTTTTTACCATAAATTTCCTTGGTAAGTAAAAAGAAATGGCACTTGGGGAGGTTCTCTGCTGCTGTATCTCGTCTGCTTCCAGATTTGCCTTGATTTATATCCAGTGATGGTTTTATGGCTATCTTGGCTGCAACAATGCGAGTTACTTTAACCTTTAATCATCTTTAAGCACTCTGGCCATGCTCCTCTGACCACTGGCATCATCTGGCATTTTCACCCACAGAACTGCTGAATGGATTTTTTCTTTTTTAGACCCTATTTTCTTAAAGCTCTCAAAATACTGTAGATGTCCAACTCCCAGTGGATTGGCAGTTTTTTGAATGCTCAGACCAGCTTGTCTGGCAGCAACAATGTCACATTCAAAGAAGCAGTGTTTCATTTTGTTGACTTATTATTTTTGACATACCTTTTCTCCCGTGACTAAAAAGAGAAGATAACTAATAAAAGAAAGACCACATGGACAAAAACTAAAACTGAATTTACAGACATTTTCATCAACAAATAACAACTGGGTGAAAATATTTGGCAGAGAATTAATCCAATAAGACCAAAGTTTCCAATCACATCTACTTTCATTGCGTGGAAAGGTTTGATGAGTTAAAGGGCAACTCGGTTTTTTTGACACCTGGACCTTATTTATAGGTGTGTGCATGCTCATATACTCACTCAGACAAACATCATGCAGCTCGGAGTCCTTCAGAAGTTATTTAGATCCAACCGATTTAGCCGCACTTAGCGGGGGCCACGGCAATGGAGCTTCAGTGCGGGACATGATCTCTGCAAAATCGCTCGTCTCTACCACAGCCCAGTTTGTCATTGCAGAGAAATCCTCCATAGTCGTCAGACATATATTCCTGGATGGAGCCATACGCGTGTCAGCCGGTCTCAAGTCCCACTCTGAGCAGCTAACACATTCCTCTTCTGTTGCCATAGGCGAACACTGTCCACAAGCGCACCGCCAGTTAGCATTGAGTCGTGGACGTGCTCCTGTTTGTTGTTCTCGAGCCAGCTGTTCATGTCTCTCCCTCCGCATTCTTCTTTCATGGAGCTCCTCGTCCGTGTACTCAGACTCAAACCGGTCGTCGTAGTCTGACTCTTCGGCATCAGATAAATATTCTGCCAAGTTGCTCAGCAATGCCGGCTAAAACTAAGTCAGCTGTACCTTTGTGTCGCACAGCTATGATGTCATCAAAAGTTTGTTTACCAGGTCAGCTGACACACCTGAAGACGGTAGACGAACTGACTTTATGATAACACTGGTGATGGATGAAAAAATATAGCCGAAATGAGCGATTTTGCAGAGATTATGTCCCGCGCTGAAGCTCCATTGCCGTGGCCCCCGCTAAGTGCGGCTAAATCGGTTGGATCTAAATAACTTCTGAAGGACTCCGAGCTGCACGATGTTTGTCTGAGTGAGTATATGAGCATGCACAAACCTAGAAATAAGGTCCAGGTGTCAAAAAACCGGAGTTGCCCTTTAAGAGGAACATCCAATCACAACTTGCTTCTTGGTGATGGGTTAATCTGGGGAGCTATTCAATCAGAGCTGGTCTTTTTATTAATTGATATATTCATGTAGAGCTGGTTCACTTTTTGTTGTCAGTTCTGGTATTATAACTGAGATGCTCTGGCAGGTAGCCTAAATACAGCTGACTGCATTTCACACAAAAGCTAAATTTATTCCTGTTTATTTATACATTCAAACTTTACTAGCATTTAATAAAGGGTTATTAAATGTTTAATTTTATCAAGTACATGACTTCAGAAATTCAAGACACATACAAATTCCTCACACTTTACACTTCATATTTTAGTTAGCTAAATTTACAGTAGATATCGTTGACTAAAATGTGAAATATCAACTAAAACCAGACAAAAATTCAAACAATTTAGGTGACTTGACTATTACTATAAATAAAATCATATTACACCTAAAACTAAAAGAAAAAGTGCTCTCAAAATAAGCACTGCTCTAAAGATATACTAATTCCACAGCATTTCTTTTTGATCTAGCACTGCATCTTTTGACCCAATCTGCCCCTCCTTGCGGTCACAACAATATGATCCAGTTCAAAGTTTGTAGCAACCCTTTATTTGTCTGATAATCCTTAATAGTTACTATCTGTATGACCACTTTTATGTGCTCATTTTAGTTGTAGACCCCAAGCTGAGTTGAGAGGAACATCCAATCACAACTGCTTTAGCTTCTTGGTGATGGGTTAATTTGGGGAGCTATTCCATCAGAGCTGGTCTCTTTATGAATTGATATATTCATGTAGAGCAGGCTCACTGTTTGTTGTGAGTTCTGGTATTATAACTGAGATGCTCTGGCAGGTAGACTAAATAAAGGTGACTGCATTTCATGCAAAAGTTAAATTTGTTGAATAGTTTGTATTAATTTATACATACGAACTTTATGGGTATTTAATAATGGGTTATAAAATGTTTCATTGCATCCAAGTGTTAAACATGACTTCAGAAATTCAAGAAAACATAAAATTTGCCTTACACTTCATATTTTAGTCGACTAAATTTACAGTAGATTTCAGTGACTAAAATGTTGGGAAATTTCATCAACTAAAACTAGAATAAAGTCAGAACAGATTAGATGACTAAATTATGATTAAAACTAAAAGATATTTAGACAAAAGACTAAAACTGAATTTAATAGTGCTGTCAACATTAACACTGATTCAAAAATATTTCAATCCCATTGCATTCTAGTGCTCGGTTTAAACTTGAGCAGGCTACCTTGACCATGGCCATGGGTAGTAAATAATAATTAATTGCATTGGGTTACTGCCAATTGGTTAGTTGGTTGGCTTTATGTGTTAATGTGCTGTTAGGTATGAGGTCCCTCTTGAAAATGGGATGTGACATCTCAAGAGGCTAGCCTTTAATACATTTACACTTAACACAGACAAATATGGTAGGGGCGTGGGTCTGGGTGCCCATGAGTTTGTCACCACCATAAATTCTTATTTTCAGTAAGGCTACTATTAACATTTATACAAATATGATGACGACAGGTCAATGATCTGTCTCTGCCCAACCCCCTTCCTTCACCTACACATCCAACACACAATTATCATGAGGATCCACATTCAAGATTTCCAGCTGCTAAACTGAGGCTTTTTCTTGGTGCCATAATGAGGAATCCTTGATTGGCAGTTGGATTCATATTAGGTGTCGGATGTATGTACAGTATTTATATATATATATGCATATGTGTATTCATAAAATGAAGAATTTTATGCTCTATTGCACTTTTTGCCACGAGGGCCAGATTTGAAAATGTGCGGCGGTCGACCATTCAACTTTTGTCTCTATTTGTGTCTTAATGTTTAATAAAACATCTTCAATTCTCGGTACCACAGTGTTACGAGCCAGGCAAACATTGGCAAAATCTTGCTTCTTCTCAGGACAAATTGTCTCAACTATTTTCAGCACACGGTCTTTAATAAATTCACCCTCAGTGAAAGGTTTGCAGTGCTTGGCAATCAGCGTTACCACCTCGTAACTCGCCCTTCTGGCATTTTCATTTGACTCACAGGCTCTTGTGAAAAAGCCCTGATGTGCCTTTAAAAAAGTGTCAGTTTTTCCAATTTTTCGACATGTTTGGCCCCAGTTAGCTTGTCGTAGTTAGCATGTTTTGTCTGGTAGTGCCGTTTGACATTGAGTTACTTGAAAACAGCTACAGTCTCAATTTCCACTTGTTCTGGAATCGGCGGCACTCGCTGTCAACTTTTCTTTTTTTAAGCAACAGTTGCCATGTTTGAAATGGAATGTGCTAAAATGATGACAAAAGGTCAGGTGTCGAGTGCCACAAGCATGTGGCCACAGCGCTACTGCCATCTTCTGGTGAAATGTAAAATAAGTTTTTTGGGGCCATATATAATCGATTTTATAACAGAGACTGTGGGCCGGTGAAAATTTGAACACGGGCCACAATTGGCCCCCGGGCCTGACTTTGGACATGCCTGTTCTATTGTAAAGTGTCTTTAGAGAACACTTTTTATGAATTGGCACAATACAAATAAAGATTGATTGATTGAATGGGTGTATAAGGTGTGTACATAAGTGTCATATGGATCTGTCTGTTTTGACCCTGCTGTGGTCCACCAGTGCTCGTGAAGTTCCTTGAGCTGTCGCTGTCAATTTCTAACGTTAAGGTAAACCCTTTTCCCTGAGAACTTACTGTGATTTTCAGTTTTCCAACCTTTTCTCTTCTCTGCTGTCTAAAGCTGTAACTATTTATCCATCATCTACCATAACTGCACACATACACATAAACACACCAACAGGTCAACCCCCAACCTTTTCCTTACACAGGTTGGGTCAGTTTACCGCGCTCTGGGATCTTTGGTGTGGCCTATGTTCCTGAGCCAAGCTAGCAGCGGTGATGGTGGTGGTGGTGGGGGACGCTTGCCAACAACAGAAAGAAAGAAATTGTGTGTATGTGTGTGTAGAAGAGAGAGGGAGAGAAAAGAGAAAGAGAGGGAACATGTGGTAGTAATCTGGTTGTTTTACTGTCTGGCTCTGGTGGTGAAAGTGTTGGGCAGGGGCTATGAACGGTCTGGATCGTGTCAGAAGCCGCCGGAGTCGGGTTACCTTGACAGACCAAACCGGGAGAGAGGACAGAGGGGGAGAGAAAAGAGGGAGAAGGGGAGAGTTAAGGGGATAAACAAGTGAGATGGGATGGGAGTGGAAAGTAAAAAGAGTGAGGTGGTGAACGAGCTGGAGCCAACCTTCTGACTTATTCTGTCCTCCCTCAGGACATTTTTATTAATCTTGGTGTGTGTGCTGGTGTGTGTGTTTGTGTGCATTGCTCCTGTGTGTGAGTGTGCGTGAACCCAGGCCAGAGGGCTCCAAAAGAGGACCACTTGAACCAGCCCCAGCTGAGAAAACAAATGGCCTTGACTCTGTCTCTCCCCTCAACTCTCTACTTCTCTCTTCATCCAATTTTCATCTTTTTTCCTCCACGATGGGCATTTAATCAAGTAAGGGAGCTAATCAAAGCCAGAGAACGGCTCCTGAACCCTCTGCTATCTCCTCCCTAATCCTAAAGCTCTGCTTCTCATTTGCCATTGACCTGGAGGACCAGACTTGTCCACTGAGCCCCCGCCACAGGGACATAGGAGGGGAGGTGGACTGCTGCAGAGTTTAGCTGTTAGTAAAGGTTACAGTATGTTTGTTCATGTGTGTGTGTGTGTATAAATCCATATTCTAAGACGCAGGAAAATGAAATGTCAACAAACCTCTTCAACTTTAGTGTATAAAACATGAAGAAGACGAGATGAATAGGGCTCAGGAATGAGGGAGGAGAGGGGGGGAGACGTGGAGAGGAGCTGGGAGGATGCAGGAGGCACTCGGGGTCATGGGGGTGGAGGTGATAAGTCGCCTGCTGGGGAATTAATAGGGAGCAGATGGCGCTACCTTTACTTAATGTAGGGGTGTGGATACAAAGGGGAGAGATTTATCAGTCTGTATGCGAGTGGAGTCGGCTGATGGCCGGCGGGCCGACTCCCCCACCTGAGGAGGATTTAGCACATTCCTGCCTCACTGTGAACTGGGAGATGACGGGGAAGAGCAGAGGTTTGCTGTCACAGAGGGGGATTTAAGACAAGTAATGCTTTCTTTTTCTGGCATGATGGAGCTGAGGATGGAAAGATTTGCTGCTGTCACTTTGAAAATGCAGGGATATTAGTAAATGCTGTTTATAGTCAGACAAAAAAATAATTTATGCTGCTTGTTGCTATAAATTCATAACAGTAAGAAGATCTCTTAGTCTGATATCAATGATTGAATTTGGAAAACTCTGGGCTCTTTAATCTTTGTGAAAGACACTCTACAAACTGGGATATTTGTAAGTCAATAAGGATAAGGATAGGTAGTTGGAACCAGATTTGCTAGTTGCTTAAATTGATTTCCTATTGTTTGTCAATGCAAGTCTGCAAACCCACAAACATTCATCCAAAACTGGAGCAGATCTACTGCCACCAGTGGCCACTGTAGCTTCAGTTTATGGCCACCACCTTGCTGCCAAGTTACTCATCAATGCAAATGTAGACAAAGGAGAATAGAATAGAATACAATACAATACAATAGAAAAGATGTTTAGTCCCATTTGCAACTGTACACAGCAAACTGAGAAAGGTTCAAATGTACTCACACATGAAGAACAATTTGTGCCAAAAACAAGTGTAAACGCGATGTTTTGATTATAGGTCTCACTTTAGGATCTTTAACTCTGAACTTTTCGCTCTGAACTCTAAACCTGTAAATCACTCTTGTAGAGTCAGTCATCCTGTCTTTGTCACATTATTACATAATAGATGCCACAACAAGCCTGCACCATCAAAATGACAGTAGGCTACTATTTCTTTCAATATTAGTGTTCTAGTCAAGCATGTGGTATCTTTGTTTAAAGGCGCTATGAAGAGAATCTGTTTCCGGCGACATAAAGACTCTGGTACCCATGAGCACGCGCGCCGACTGTCGTAATGCTGCGTTCCAGTAACCTTGGAACTGGGAGTGACATCATCTCCGACTTATCAGCATTCTAGTTGAAGTCGGAAAAAAACATGGTGATCTACCAGGCTATTGTTAGCTGTTGTTAGCACGCCCTACGTTGTTGTTCACAAATATCACATGAAGAATGTGATTATCACTATGGCAGCATTTTTGTAAATATAAGTCTAACAATACTATGTATACAGCTGATCTAGATACATAGTCTTTGATGTGTAACAACAAGCAATTTTTGGAAAACTTGTTTTGTAGTCTGTTCGACCCGACCACTTAGCTAAGGAATAGCATTTATAGATAACCTATTTTGATGCTATAAATCTCATCTTAAATTGTGTGATCAGGCATATATCTAAAAGTGAGACTTTTTTGTAATTACTTAGAGACTCCCCATAGCCTCTTTGTGCTAATTTTCAGTACATAAATACATCAGAGTTTACAATGAAGTTGTTAAAAACAGATCTGAGTTAGCGCATTCTTTAAACAACAAAGAAGTGTTGGTGAAATGTCACACTGAATCCAAAAAGACACCAATTACACTTGATGATAGTTAAAGCATCAACTCTCCATCAAGAGTGAAAACAAATATTTGTGGTGTGGACTGACACTGACACTTAGGAATAGGGATTGGAATCTAAAAACAAACATTTGGAGGAATTGATATTATCAATATCATTAGTCTTGTTGCATGATGATTCCCTTATCATTTCCTTTCACTTTGTTCTGTATGCCTTCAAAATCAAGGACATTAGGCTCCTATTAGAGACAGTAAACAACAATGATAAAGTGATAAAATACCAAGCAAAGATGTGATTATGGCAGAAGTGGTCAAAGCTGTGGCTTAATTTTAAGAAAAAGAAACTGACTGTACACTTTAGGTTTAAACACAAGGCGTGTCATGCATTTGATATTGTTGCCAGCGAAAACCTATGTCAACTTCCACCCAGACTGACAAAGGAATTCACAAAACATTGCCTCAATAAGAAGAACTGATAATGTCATTGGTATCAATAGAATCAAATCAATGCCCATCCCTACATAGAAATAGTTAAAATTAACTTTGATAGTGTTATTTTGTCTCTGCAGATTTTGCTGTGTACAAGACAGTTATATTTGAATTTATCTTATAGGTCTAATATTAATCAAGTCAGCTCTTCAAGAATAAAGGAGTATATATGTACATCAAAATCAAAAAGTGACCTAAAAAAAAAGACAGGTAAACTTTAAACCTACATATAGACTGTAGACCAAATGCACACCACCAAAAAATCTTTAGAAAATGTGTCTGATTCTTCACTGTCTTCAGTATAAAAGGAAACTCTGTTAGGCATTGACAACAGATGTATGAAATATCCCAGTAAGTCAAATAACTTCTTTTATTTGAGAACCAAGCACTTCCTTCTGCACTACTGCATCCTCTGCAGTGATCTAGTGTTAGTGGTGCTATGAGGAGAATCTATTACCGGCGACATTAAGACTTTGCTACCCATGAGCACACGCGCCGACTGTCGTAATGCTGCATTCCAGTAACCTCGGAAATGGGAGTGACATCATCTCCGACTCATTGGCGTTTCAGTTGAAGTCAGAAAAAAACATGCCAATCCACCAGGCTATTGTTAGCTGTTGTTAGCACGCCTGCGTTGTTGTATGAAGAATGTGATTATCACTATGGCAGCATTTTTGTAAATATAAGTCTAACAGTACTATGTATACAGCTGATCTAGAGCGACACACCCCAGTCAGAAGTGCAAATAAATTGATTATTACAGGAGATAAATAACTGCTCACACTGGGAGCATTCATCTTCGATTGTCAACTTGGGGGTGGCGAGGTTTCACCGAGTTCCCAGTAGGAAATTCTGACTTCAGGGAACGTTCCAGTTGCAGTTTCCTACTCGGAACCCAGAAATTCCTACTTCTGACTACAACTGGAACGCACCAAAAGACGTGACCCAAGCCAAAGCGTGTGTTTGTTGTGGTAAATGCAGCTCGGACCTTCCTCAGAACTCTGCATTGCTTTACAACTTCTTTTTTCAACAACTTACAGGATGCAAAGCGACGAGATAATGTATCTCTTTCTAGTTACGTAGCAGTAGTTCTTGATGTGTGACAACAAGCAATTTTTGGAAAACTTAACGGAGTTGTAGCCCGCTATATATCACTACTTACAGCCCGGTGCTCTAAGACGTGTAATATAAATAATAAAATTAACATAAATTTGCTCTAGTTTTAATTGTCTTGTTCCCGAAGTTGATTATCCAGGCCAGTCCAGCGCTGTCCGACCCGACAGCAAGGCTAAGGAATAGCATTTATAGATAACCTATTTTGATGCTATAAAACTCATCTTAAAGTGTGTATTTCGATCAGGAATATATATCTAAAAGGGAGACTTTTTTGGAATAACTTAAAAACTCCTCACAGTCTCTTTAAAGAAGAGCAAAGACTATTTTATTAACATTAAAGCAGTCTGCAAATTGCATTTTGACAGATTTGAGATAAAAATTAAGCCTCCTCAAACTACATTAGACTCTGAAGCATAGCAATGTCAGCTGAGATAAAAAGTGCCGATACTGAGATCATCTCTTAAGGGAAGGGCTACTCTCAGCTAAAGCGGTCCAAAACTTTTAAGGTACAAAAGTACTTTACATAAGGATATCAACATTGACCAACACCGAACTCCCTGTCTGCTCCTGTGGCTGAAAGTGACATTAACAAGTGTTTCGAATCAGGTTGATCCAGGTGTAAATATTTCAATTTTCTAAACCTTTGAGCACAACTGTTATTGGATACAGTAGGTTTGGTGACAGTTGTCTAGTGATGCATCTCTGCATGATTGACTAGGAAATCTGATCAATGACAGCACAATACGATAACGTCTCTTTTGCAGCAATGTCAAAAGTAACGTTCAGCATGAAGAGAGACACAACACAACACAAAACTTTCTTGTTTTGTCTCTTTAAGGTCGGATTTCGGATGTATACTCAACAGTTTGTGTAAGAATCTGACAACAAAAAAACAGATTATCTTTATTAAAAAACAGGAAAGAAAGAAATAAGACTGTCTCAAGTGTTTATGAGGAACATCTGCTTCCCAGTAGTAGTACCGTTAAGGTGCATTTTTTCCCATCACAGGATCCATTAGTGTGAGCCATCTCCTGAAATCTCAGCATAGCCTACATACTGTTGATCCTTTTCTGATTTGTTCACTAGTAAATAACATAATCAAAAACACAATGTTGATGCAAAAAAAATAATCTAATTTGATGTCTTTCCGTGGAGAGATAATCATCCCTCCATGGAAAGACACTGATATAGAAATGTTCATCTCCTCTGTCTATTAGAGTACAGAGAGGATATGGCTTTTAAAATAGCAACCTTTTCTCTTACTTTCAGATTTCAAACAGCCATTTTGGACATAAGAAGCTTCATTTTACAACCTGTACAGCTAACTATGTAATGTCTTCCTCAACTTGACCCAGTCCCAGATATTTCTATGGATACAGCAAAAAGGAACCAGAGGGAGCTGAGTGGGCCTATCACTCTTGTCACTTTAGTGATAATGGCCGTCACATAAAAGATGACCCAGTGAACTCCACAAATGCCAAAGTGGCCCAATTAGCCACTATGCATTTCATACAATTTGCAAAGGGCAAATGTTCCCAAGCTGTAATTATGTACTCACATTGCCCACCTTGGGTGACCCGCCAACCAGTCTTGACGTCCGTCCGTTGTAGGGGTCGCCATGACAGCGCTGGCAAAAACACAGAGAAAAATGAGCTGCAGGGTCTATCATTGTGTCTGTAATTGGTCAAGTTGTGCTTGTTACCTAGTAGCGAATACATAATGGATAGTGCTGATTGCAGTGTGAGATGGATGGGGAAATGTCACTGTGGGGGATGGATGAGTGGGATGCTGCTGGTTATGTCTACAATTAAATGAGGATGCTTCTTTCATCATCATCGATCAGTGATGAAATAGAACAAAAAGTAATTTAATGACTATTGCAGGATAAAAAGCTTTTATTTGCTCTGGAAACAAAGGTCTGCTCCAGCCCTGACCACTTCACTGACCACTGCACCCTTCTACTTTGTACTAATGGATTTAAAATCTATTTCCTTTTGCTGTTGCATTATCGGCAATAACACATTTACACTTTGCCAAAGCTTGTCTTGTCTGAACATTGATTTCAGACCTGTTTTAGGGGAGACCAGGGCTACTTGCATCTTTATCAGACTGAGGCTTATAGACTGCCTACTGTTACAGAGCTGGGATTCTGTTGATGATTTTTCTGTATTAGATGACAACGATAAACAACCAATCATCAATCTGAATGTGCATGGTGCCAATTTATAACAATTATAATCTCAAGGCATATTATAATAGAGCCATACTCTTCATTTTAGATATACATACTGTAAAATACCAAATTATAGCCGGTGTGTTTATTTGTTTCAATCACTGAGCAGACCAGGCGTTTATTTGGGACCAGGCAACAATTTGGGACAGGCGTTTAATTCCTTTCTCACAAAAATCTTGCTTAACAAAACCTGAAAAAATATGGTAAATGTATTAAAATGATTAATTTACACCAGTATGAATATCACCTTTAAATTGTCACAGCAAGATTAATGTACTGTAGTCATAGTCTTGTCTTCTTCTTTCATCTCAGCAGTCTCTAAGCACTCTTAATACTGGAAAGGAACTACTGGTAGTTAAATTAAGGTCATATTCCTTTATTTTATCGCTGCACTGGAGCGATGGTGATCAGTAGAAATGTACCGCTAACTGATGTGACCATCCTCCTGACATTAGTTAAGGACAAAAACCATGCAGCGGCAGTGGCAACGTCTTCTTTGGATTTGAAAAGCCCTAGTGTGTAAGGTTCCAGCTTTCTGCACTCTAGTGCCCTCTATGGACATTAGGTGTAACTGCACTGTTGTGAAACAGAGCGCCGCACACCAACAAGCATTTGTTGACATACAGAGGGAGGAGAATCAGGCCGACAGGATGTTCAGAGAGACAAATTGCTGCTTCTTATCATCACTGCATGGGTTGATTTAAACATCACGAGTTTATTTTTTCTACGTAGAGTTAAATGTTGTTGTTTCGCTTTACATCTGCTCTGTACACACATTGACTTTCCCACTGAAAGAAACAAAAAAATGAACAGTAAAAGAGCCTGTGTTCTTGAGCAAAAAAAGCAGTATCAGTGGTAATGAGTACAGAAATTTTAGCAAAACAGCAAAAATCCAATTTCATGCATCCTTATGAAAACCACTAATATTGTTGTTTATTTACTTTACTAATATGTAGTTATGGTTGTACTTTAACATGATTATTTGGTAATTGTTCCAATCCAGTTTTACCCCATAGAACATAGAGTAACATACTTTGCATAGACTTTGAAAGCGTATATTTCCCTTAGTCTCACATTACTCTAGTACATGAACCCATTCAGAGGCCTGGGTGTGAATCATGATATGCCTAAATTGTGGACATCAACTATGTTTTTTTTCCTTTTTAAAGAAAAAACAACACGGACAATTGTTAAAAGGTGTCATGAAGTAAGACTCTTAAATTTTAGCATTTCAGAGATCTTTGAAACAATTTAACTTTAGAACATGCACTGCACCAAGCAGCCATCTTAATTGTTCTGCCATCTTTAGAATTTTTCGTGAACCACATCATTGGTAGTTTTACTAAAATGGCTATTTAACAACTCTGTAAAATCTGTATTGACACATAAATCAGCAAGGACTGTGAGATAACATCATTTTTTTACAGGTATTGCTTCATCTGACTACTCAAAGCCTTTTTTTACAGCAACTGTCACACATACCCATCTACACACTACACTGACACGGAAATTGTTGGTGTCCCAAAGTGCCAACAGTGACAGTTCATCACTTTTGTACACAATCAAACAGTGGACTCAGTTACCAAAGAACACACTGACATATGACAGCAGGAGCTGCATTTGCAAATGTGACCTGACAGTATCTACCACTGAACCATCAACCCCAAATCAAGATTAGTTGGGGTAATTTTAGCTTTGCATGGGGAACATGTGAGCAGATGACACAGCTTTGTCTTAAGGTGCCAAGTGGTTTAATACTGGCAATTAAAAAATAAAGCCAAACTTTTCAAAATGGCAACCACACCTTACTCTAAGATCTAATATAAAAAGACATGCCTGTGGAGGCTGCACCCATGTCGTCTTGATTCTTGGGCATAATTTTGTGTTATTTAATCAGAGGGCTCTTTCTGGCCCACTGTGAATGACAGTCCATTACTATAAACAGTGCCTTTAACAATTCACTGTGGTGACCTGTCTCGGCCTGTTCCAGGTTCTCCTGGTGCTGAGGTCCAGCCGTGTTCAGGAGATGCTGCTGTGAGGCCGAGCCTCCCTAATGTCTCCATTGCCTGCACCTGACCCCACAAGCCAGCAGTGGCCAAATTTAGTTTGGAAACGTGCCACCATGGGAGAGCCGACAGGCCCATTAATCAGCAGGAGTCTCCCCCCTACTCGTCCTACAGGTCAGGAAGGGAGCAGAACACACACACTCACATATGAACACACATGCATGCACAAAGCACTGCCTTCATGTACAAACACAATGCACACAAGAGCATAATAAAAGTCATCGCTAATACTAGCTAGGAAATCTGACAGGACTCCTTTTTTCCTGTTTCCACCACCTTTCCTAAATCCTCGATCACCTCTTTTAAACACACACCTGGTCAGGGCCTTCCATCACTTCTGATCCAGTCTTCATATCCCGGCTCTCTCTGTTGTGTCTGAGCCAGGTTTTCTGTCAGCCTGGGGCCCCGGTTGTAGGGGTTATCCACACAATGCTACCCTTGGCTCAGACTTCATGCAAGGGATGAGCTGGATACACAGACAGACACACAAACAGAAGCATAAACACACAGGAGCACAAACATGAAGATGAAAAACAGACACAGAAACAATCTGTAAACATGACGGATTGATGGTGTTGGATCTCAGCTGAAGTTTTCATAGTTCTGGAAATGAAGCAGGAAAAAAAGCTGTTGAATATATGTGGTGTGAGGCAGTTTGAATGTGACGTTTATTATCATGTCGAGGATGAACTCAAACTGCTCTTGCCTCTGGGAATACTCTCAAAAATCTGCAAAGTCTTCCAACTTTGTCTGCAGACTTCCTTACATCACCTGTTTTTGCGATGTGGAGCTGCTGCAGTTTGTTTGAAGCAGCAGCTAATTGACTCATAATCAGTGTTTACTATCTCGCAATTAACACTCAGAGACAATGAGATCAGAGGAAGTGGCACCAGCAGACGGCATTTATTGGGCAATATCCCCGAGGTGTGGGAAGATGCCAGAAAGTAAGCGCAGAGAAAGTGTCTGATAACCGCGCTGCATTTATATGTGGTGTCATTGGTGCACTTATCCTTGCTAATGTGAAACTCTGCGGGGAGATGAATGGTGGGATTGGGCGAGATTAATGAAGGTTACCAGAATCCCCAGATGTTTCCGTGGTAATTAGACGCTTTTGTTTATCAGGAAAACAAGTCACATCAAGAGCAAAGCTTTCATTATAATTTTTCATAATCTTAATAATTCAAGTGTTGCTGCTTCATTTTGTTCCCAATTTATCATGCTAATGTTATGAATAAATCTGCATAATTTTAATACTGTCTGTTGGATCACCAACAGTGGGCTTTAATAGAGTAAAATATTGAATTTGTACTTTGCTTTTTCATAACCAGTATGACAAATTATAAGTTCAGTAAGCAATTGCATAATACAGCAACCTCTCAAAAGTGAGCGTCACAAAATGTACTGGCTGACCACCTATTTGTCCTTTTTTTAATACATTTGAGGTGTTTGTGTCCACTGGACCTGAGAAAGGTGTTTTACTGTACAGTTAAACACTGTTTTCCTCACTCTAAGTCAGAGTTAACCTCAGACACTGTGCATGTGTGACAGAGTTTTACCTTAATTTATATTTTTGTATTGAATTGTCACTTCTTAATTACACCAATCCTAGTCTGCTCCCTCTTTGGTTAATTAACATCCCACGGAGAATTTGACACTTTTTCTTCTCTTTTATGTAAACTGGAGTGGGGGTGACCTTATAAATAACTGCTTTTCAGTTTCTTGTACTCTTATTGCTCTACATTGCAATAATTCTTAACTGAACAAGCCAGATTGACAGTTCAGTTTACAATACAGTATACTTCATTGGGTCACCTGGGCAACAGCCAATAGAAAGTGTTTGGGTTGATCCTTTAAAAGCATATCAGCCAAGGGGATTGGACAATTGTTTCATCAGTCACATTTGCTATAGGTGAAATCAGATGTTGTTGTGGGAGGGGTCTAATTCGTAGATTAGATTTTTGCCGAAACATGTCTGAAGTGAACCAAAAATATCAAGGAATGCTTTCAGTGTTGTTTGTCCTCTATTCAATAACTCAATGTTTAAGATCTGATAAAACGGCTACCGAAGCTGTTAGCAATCAAGTAATCTGTGTAAAAATATCTTTCTGCTGGCATCATGCTCATGGCTCCCCCTGCTTTAATGGCTGCTGATTGGGCAGTTCCTCTGCAGACCGAGCTCAATCATTCTGACTTTGAGCTTTGCAAGGCAGGTCTGAAATATGAAATTAAAATAGTGAAAAAGGCTGTACGAAGTTGAAAAAGGCTCTGACTGAGGTTGAAGAAGAGGGTTATAAAGGAAAGTAGGGACAATCTTATGGCCCTTTTCCACTAGCACGCCTTGGCCCGACTGTACTCAGCTCTACTCGATTTGCAGCGTGTTTCCACCAGCCTGGTACCTCCCCAAACAAGCCAGTTTTAGTACCCACTCCGCTCTGGTTCCAAGCGAGCTGAGTCAATACACCGACTGCCGGCTACTGATTGGTCAGACAATGTCGTCATCGATGACTCATGAGCGCGATGACCTAGCATGCTAGTGGTAGCTACCGTTAGCTTACCCTCATAAGTTCTTCTTTGCAGCTCGATTGCTCTCGTCCTCGCCTTCATTCTGTTGTATAGCTTCCAAAACTCTTCTGTGCTTCTCAAGGGGTATTTCTTCTTGCCATCTGCAGCCTTCTTGCACTTTCCTTTTTTACTTGGTTTGCAACAAAAAGCCACAGATTACTGCGTCACGCTCAAAATGACGTCTTCGCAGTGCCGCTCAGCTGTTTAAAGCGACACTGCACGCCGTTGGGCAGGCCACTGGGGCTAATGGAAAAGCAGCACAAGGCGAGTAGAGTAGAGCCGGGTAGAGTAGAGTAGGGCTAGTGGAAAAGGACCATTAATCACCTCATGCTTTGGTGCTACAGTCTAATGGTAAATGGTAAATGGACTTGAGCTTATATAGCGCTTTTCTAGTCATTGACTACTCAAAGCTGCTTTACACCGCAGGTCCCACCTACCCATTCACGCCCATTCACTCTCACATTCACTCACTGATGGTTCAGAGTTTCTATGTTAGTTATCCATCAGTATCTCTAACACATTCACGCCCTTTCATGCCCATTTACGCACCACTGATGCAGCAGTGGGAGCAACTTGGGGTTAAGTGTCTTGCCCAAGGACACATCGCCATGTGTTGCCCAGAGCTGGGCTTGAACCTGCAACCTTCTGATCACTGACCAAGTGCACTATCCAACTGCGCCACCAACGCCCCACCCAATGGTGTGCTCAGTCCATATGTAGAGGTTGCAGGCGAAAATCCAGCTTCTTTTGTCACATGAAAATGTGTCCTTGGGCAAAACACTTTACCACAAGTTGCTCATACTGCTGCATCGATGGCGTGTAACTGAGTGTAAGGGTGTGAATGTGTAAGGTGATACCAGTGTTAATATTGACAGCACTTTTTAGTTTGTTTTTAAAATCTTAAAATCTTTTGCCTGAATTATCTTTTAGTTTAAGCGATATTTACCTCCACCAAGGAGGTTATGTTACTGCTGGTGTCTGTTTGTTTCTCTGTTAGCAACATAACTCAAAAAGTTACGAACAGATTTAGATGAAATCTTCAGGAAAAGTCCAGATTGGGACAAGGAACAAATTATTAGATTTTGGGAGTGATCCGGATCACTGTCTGGATTCAGACATTTTTTTAATGATTCTTTAAAGATGCTATGAGGAGTTTTTGAGTAATTACAAAAAAGTCTCACTTTTAGATATATGCCTGATTGAAATACACACTTTAAGATGAGTTTTATAGCATCAAAATAGGTTATCTATAAATGCTATTCCTTAGCTTTGTGGTCAGGTCGGACAGTGCTGGACTGACCTGGATACTAAACTTCAGGAACAAGACAATTAAAATTAGAGCAAATTTATATTATTCAGACACGTCTTAGAGCACCGAGCTGTAAGTAGCGATATATAGCCGGCTACAATTTTACCGGCTACTAAGTTCTCCAAACATTGCTTGTTGTCACACATCAAAAACTACCGCTAAGTAACTAGAAAGAGATACATTACCTCGTTGCTTTGCATCCTGTAAGTTGTTGAAAATAGAAGTTGTAAAGCAATGCAGAGTTCTGAGGAAGGTCCGAGCTGCATTCATTAGCATCACAACAAACACACACTTTGGCTTGGGTCACGTTTTTACGACAGTTGCGACGCGTGCTCATGGGTAGCAGAGTCTTTATGTCGCCGGAAATAGATTCTCTTCATAGCACCTTTAACATTGCAAGATAGGACCATTTTTGGCATTTGTACTTATTCATATGTTTTTATGGTCAAGGAAACTAAATATTTAGATGAATTGAAGGTATGACTAATATTTATGGTGAAAATCACAAAATGGGCGACGATTGTGGCGCCGGCAGAGGTCTTCGCTCTCTGAGTGCTTTTCTAGTTAAAGGAACACTACACCCAAACAACGCTACGTAAGCCGCGGCGGACCAATCCAGACGGCTACATAGTGCAGGGAGCGCGCATAGACGTGCACTGCGGAAGTACGCTATAGCATTGTTTAGGCTCGAAAAATGTACTAAATGACCTCGTTTCGAATTAATTATGGACGTTACCCGCTCAGGACACTTGGATTACAGCGGACGAGCAGTATGAAGGAAAATAGGCATGTTTTTGTGGACTTTTATGGACCTTTTTCTTCGGGCTCCGTCGTCCCCTGTTAGATGGAAGTATGTTCACAGCGAAAATCACCCCGGACCTCCAGCTGCATTTGAGACATCAAAAAAGTGCTCCAGAGTGTTGCTCAGCATGAGGGTGAGTAGAAATGAGGCCAAATTGTTGTTTGGGTGTAGTGTTCCTTTAAGTAATCTAAATTGTCAACAAAATTGTCATTTTGGTCAACAAAATCTACTGTAAATTTAGTTGACTTAAATATAAAGTGTAAAGGTAAGGCCTTTTTCATGTTTCCTTAAATTTCTAAAGTCATGTTTTATATTTGATTAAATGAAACATCTAATAACCCTTTACTGAATGCTAGAAAAGTTTAAATGTATTAATTAACAGAAAAAAATTAAAGTTTTGAAGGAAACTATGATGAAATAATTAACAAAATTAACAGTGGTTGCTACTGATGAATACTGACATAGAAACTCCAAATATCAGAGAGTAAATGTGAGTGAACGGGCTTGAATGTGTTGGTGTGACCTGCAATGCAAATCTGCTTTGTAGTCAAAGAGAATGGAAAAGCATTATATTAACTCTATTATAGTTACCATTAAAGGTAATCAAATTGATGTTTACACTTTTAAACTTGTTGATTTTTACACTTAAAAATAGCACTGATATAAATGTTATAAATGTGCTGTACTGAAAATATGTTCTGTTGATATTGTTAATTATTAAGATGGGATATACAGATGTCAATATTTTTTCTATCTTTCTTTTCTGGCTTAAAGGATAAGTTTGGTTTCTACAGCTTTCACATTGTTTATAGAATCAAGTAGAACAATATACTCACCCAGAAGGCTTTCCTGATCCAAACAGTGCTTCAGGAGATATTTAGATCCAAAACTGAGCGGCGGACATCCGTATAATGGTAGCACACGGGGCATGTATAGCGCCGCTCCTAAAACTGCATTAATCGTCCAAAATCTCATTAGTTTCACCAATATTTCATCATGGTCTGCTCGCGCTACTCCTCCACGACAGTCCGGGGTCGCTCCACTCATGTTTTCGTGACTGTGCTGATCTCTGAACTGGAAACTTTCTTTACAGCTGCCGCGCATGCGCAGTACGGCATCCTCCTTTCGATGAGCTCCTCATCTGTAAACTCTAGCTCGAAACTTAAGGACCCCCATCACATTCAAAGTTCTCTTCCACAACATCTTTATCCAATAGATATTCATCCATTTTGCACAAAACTGGAAGAAGAAAGTCGTTGTGTAGCCAGCGGTCTTCCCCTGAAACTATGAGCCGTACTGCGTATGCGCGGAGGTAAACGTAAACAAAGTCTTCAGTTCAGAGGTCAGCACAGTCACTAAAACATGGGTGGAGCGACCCCGGACTGTCGTGGAGGAGTAGCCCGAGCGGACCATGATTTTATATTGGTGAAACTAATGAGTTTTTGGACGATTAATGCAGTTTTAGGAGTGCCGCTATACATGCCCCGTGTGCTACCATTATAAGGATGTCCGCTGCTCGATTTTGGATCTAAATATCTCCTGAAGCACTGTTTGGATCAGGAAAGCCTTCTGGGTGAGTATATTGTTCTACTTGATTCTATAAACAATGTGAAAGCTGTAGAAACCAAACTTCTCCTTTAATACAGGGTTCAGCTTAAATGTGCAACATATAAGACAGACCTGGGAACAGTAGCTTAGTTACAAAAACATGAACACAAGACTTAAATTAAAGGCAACAGTGACTGTCCTAAATTTTTAGCAGTGTGGCCCTTCAGCTGTAAGAATAAGACTGACTATAATCCTCATATTAACCCAAGTTTCCCATCTCAGGCTTTTATGCAAAGATATTCATACTTATCCAATCCCATAATGTATTTCTTGGAAAATGACTAATAAGGACGGTTCCTATGGTGCTACTTCTGCCTGTGAAATGAAGGAGGCTTGAGGCAGCATCAAAACGCCCAGTTGGAGAACAGTATCACATTGCCAAGACATCTCATGACCAGATGTTAAATTTTAGCAAAATAATTCACTGTAAATGCTCTGTAGCTGATTTCAACAAGGTCACATCAGTGCAGTTGCCTCTCAGTGCTGGAACTTGCAGCTTGAGCCGGACAGTGCATGCCTGCATTTTGTCTCGCCCCAATTGTCCTGTCAGAAATCAATTGGAGATCAAAACGTGGTTTTGCAGCAGGAGGTCAGTCCTCACTGCAGCGTAAATATTTCATCCCGGACGCACGTCAAGGGGCTTTTAAAGATGTGTGCTGGACCATGCTCCCCTCGTGCTGCCCTCTGAAAGTGACAGGGCTTGCGTTTTAGTCCACTTCAGGACCAGGTTAAATCAATTAAAATCTATTATTCATATGGCAGCACAGTGACCTCACTGAAAGCCCCTGTTATTTCAGAATAGAAAGAAGAAAAAGGAGCTGGCATTGAACTTTGGCTTCTCAACTTTTCAAGAGAAAACAGGGAACGACCGACCTTGTTTTAACACTTAAGCCTTGAGGATAAAATTGCTGCTTGAACATGGTGTGCATTTATGAAGCAACAAGAATTTTTTTCTAAGGTGCTATTAGCTGTTACAAGCTAGATAAATGAAACGCAGGGTTGTACTGGAAGGCTTTCATGGTCTGGCCCACATGTGCATGTGAAGTAGCTGTCCCAGGCTTATTGGGATGAAAATTGGCTCCACATTTTGGATTGCAGATAAATACAGTCTCACTTAGACTGTAACATATCATCTTTACCACCAAGCTTGAAAATCACGCTCGCAAGGTCACTCCTAAGTGCTGTAGTTGTGCTCTCAAGGCAGGCATGGCGAGCCTTCACCTATTGTTCAGCAAAGTGCAACTCTCCTCTTTGTAAGGAAGACTTTCAGTCATATAGCCTCCATAGAAGGCAGCGGGCTGTTTGGTGGGATAATAAGCAGAGAGGAGTCAGAGGGAGAGAAATCATTAAGACCTGCTCACATATAATCATCCCAACGCCATCAACATCTCTCCATCTCTTTTTTTTTCTTGGCCGTCTCTCCCTTTCGTTCGCCTTTTTCCTCCGAGATGAAAGGAGCCTCTCAGGCTGAGTTAGAAATGAAAATGATGAAGAGCCTGATAAAAAGAAAGAAGGGAACAGATGAAAAGTGGCTCTGAAGTGGTTTGCCACATTAGTTGGCTTGGCACTGACCTTCCAATTTAAGCAAACAATGTGTTGACTCACAGTTGGCTACACTTGGCAAATCATGGAGATGAGAGTGAGCAGACAAAAAGGTAAAAAGATGGGTGGTCACAGGGAGAAGAACATGGGTAACAAGATGGAGGTTGCAGTGCCTCTTTACTCAATAAGTAATGCTGTCTGCTGTTTGTTTAGATTTTATTAAATTGTTATAGCAGCTCATGGTGAAACATCAGAGGATCAATTTGGTATTAAAATCAGTTTCAAGGTGAATGCTTGAATGGAGTTTCATGAAGTCTTTGACATAACTCCTGTATTTCCTCAAATATCTATACCCTTCTTATTATTCATTATTATATATATCAGAATGACTGGTATTCACCATTACTTTAAATTAAAAAGGTTTCAACCTAAATATATATTTTGAATGAAGAGTGTGAAATGACAATGTACTTACAAATCCACTCCTGAAAACCAGATGTAGCATCTCAAGAGGCTAACCTCTATTAATCAGACGACATGTCTGTGGTTCATGGATCTGTCTCTAACTTTAGTTCTTACTTTAGTCCACTTGTCTCCTCTTACCTCCCTTCCTTCGCTCGCACACCCAACACAGCATCGTGTGGATTTGCTGTTCATCATGAGACTGGGATCCACATTCAAGATTCAAGCCATGATTGGCGATATGGATTCATGTTGGGTGTTGGATGTATATGTGTGTGTTTTTATATGTATATGTATCTATTAGGGGTGAAACGAAATTTTGGGAAATAAAAAAATGACGAAATAAAATTCAAAGGCGCACGATATAAAAGCACGAAATACAAAACGCGAAGGGCGTGTGCACGACTAGTGATGTTTACCCTCCTCGCCTACTGTAGCAAAACACTTGCTTCAATACGGAGGAAGACGTAGTAGAGGAATTAGCTGACGCTCCTGTCAAATAAATCAGTTGTGTGGACCTGTTTTGGCCTCCTATGTGAAAGACGAGAGAACGGTGAGAAGATTGCGGACAGAACAACAACCGTGTGCAAAATATGTCGCTACAGCTCGCGGGATACTGTGGCGAGTACAACTACCAACTCCCAACTACTTTGAACTGAAGACAGGCAGCAACTGTATGTTTGAGTAAGTCTGCATAAAAAACAATATTTGATTTTTGCATCTACTGTTGAGTTGACAGAATTTGATCATACTTGAAGATCAGAAGTATATGCACTGTTATAGGCTAAATATTATAGTTCACAGTACAGACATTTATAGGTCTAAACTGCAGCTCTGAGGACTGCTATTTGTTTTCCTTTTCATTCAAGAATGTAGTTATCCTGATTGTTACAACAACAAGCACTTTCTATTGAGATTTTATGATTGTATTTGCACTGTTGTCTAAATAAGGAGAAAAACTACATTTTTTTTTTCAAAGAGCATTTATTTTGTACTGATGCAGCAATATTTTTTGTATGTCTGCATTAGGAAGAAAATACATTTTTTGCACAACTTCCTACTGATGGAGATTTTCTATAATTTTTATTTTGTATCGTCAGTATTTTGTATCGTGAGCCCTGTTTCATATTGCGTATCGTTTTGTGAGTTGACCATTTTGTTACACCCCTAGTATCTATGCATATATGTGTATCCACAAAATGAAGAGCTTTATGCTCCATTGTAAAGTGTCTTGAGATAACACTTGTCCTGAATTGGCGCTATATAAATAAGAATGATTGATTGATTGACAGATAACATTTAAAGCAGGAAAAAAAGCAAAAAGAAATACTCACTCACCAGCCACTTCATTAGGTAACACTTGTGACACTGCTTGTTAATGCAAATAGCCAATCAGCCAATCCCATGGTGGCAACTTCATGCATTTAGGCATGTAGACATGGTTAAGACAATCTTCTGTTTATACTGAGCATCAAATGTGAAGAAAGCTATTGATCTACTGGGATTTTCAGGCACAACTGTCTCTTGAGTTTACAGAGAATGGTTAAGAATAATATCAAGTGAGCACTAGTTAAAAAATGTTTTGTTGACACCAGAGGTCAGGGAAGAATGACCAGAGTGATTTGAGATAACAGAGACAACAGTTAGCCAGATAACTAATTGTTATGATCAAGGTCACCAACAATTAACAATTTCAGAGACACAGAGCATGATCTTTTTGTGGGAAAGTAATGGACTGTCAAATTTTCCAGGCTTAAGGCAATCAAAGCCACATTTTCTTCAGTCTTGCAGGCCACACAGAGAGCCAAATGATGGATTAAGAAACTTGAGGTTTATGATTTTTACCCCCACCAAGGAGGTTAAGTTCTGGAGTTTATTTGTTTGTTTGTTTGTTTGTTTGTTGTTAGCAAAGTTACACATAAACTACTGGATGGATTTACATGAAAAAGGTGTGGTTTGGTCCAAGGAAGAAGCTATTGAATTTTTGGTGCTGATCTGATCCAGATTGACGTCATAAAAATACATTTAAATTTATAACAACAATTCATTCCCATTCATTCACGGCATTATGGTATTATTCATTTACGGTTCTCCTCACTGCTCCGTCTGCACTCACAACTACTAGTAACATTACTGTGAGCCCATTAACGTTATAGAAACATGCGCAGCTTTGCTCACTCACAGTCCCTCCAGACGTGCCTGTTACACTCACAGCAAGTCTGCTGATAATGTCAATACAGAAATAGTCCATCATAGCAGAAGTCTGTGTGTGTGTGAGTAAAAACTGAACCCCAAAACTCCATATAGAGCCTACGTGTCGCACACCAAACAGCCGTGGTTTTGCCCCAATCTATCAGGCTGGCAATATACCCGCTGCAGCGCGCCCACCATCAACGTCTGTACAAGCAGCAGCAAACTGGGATGGACTGTCAAATTTTAGTGACTGGCCATTGTCCCCTGACTTCTGGCATCAACAAAGCATATTCACACAGGAAATTATGCATTTTAGCAGTTAGTGACTTCCCGCAGAGATTAGCTCACGCTACTCCTCCAAGACAGTCCGGGGTCGCTCCACCCACGTTTTCATGACTGTGCTGACCTCTGAACTGAAAACTTTCGTTACGGCTGCCGCGCATGCGCAGTACGGCTTCCTCCTTTCAATGAGCTCCTCATCTGTAAACTCTAAGGACACCAATCATATTCAAAGTTCTCGTCCACAACATCTTCATCCGATAGATATTTGTCCATTTTGCACAAAACTGGAAGAAGAAAGTTGTTGAGTAGTTCAGAGTGCCTTAGTGCCCAAGGCATGGGTAACTTACACATCTGTGAAGGCACCATTGATGCTGAAAGGTACATACAGGTTTTGGAGCAACATATGTTGCCATCCAAGCAACGTCTTTTTCATGGACGCCCCTGCTTATTTCAGCAAGACAATGCCAAGCCACATTCTGCACGTGTTACAACAGCGTGGCTTCGTAGTAAAAGAATGCGGGTACTAGACTGGCCTGACTGTAGTCCAGACCTGTCCCCCACTGAAAATGTGTGGCGCATTATGAAGCTTAAAAAACAGCAACAGAGACCCCGGACTGTTGAACAACTTAAGCTGTACATCAAGCAAGAATGGAAAAGAATTCCACCCAAAAAGCTTCCAAAATTGCTCTCCTCAGTTCCCAAACGTTTACTGAGTGTTGTTAAAAGGAAAGGTGATGTAACACAGTAGTAAAAATGCCCCTGTGCCAACTTTTTTGCAACGTGTTACTGCCATTAAATTCTAAGTTGATGATTATTTGCAAAAGAAAATAAAGTTTCTCAGTTTGAAAATTAAATATCTTGTCTTTGCATTGTATTCAATTGAATATAAGTTGAAAAGGATTTGCAAATCATTGTATTCTGTGTTTATTTATGATTTACACAACGTGCCAACTTCACTGGTTTGGGGTTTTGTACATTATTTAGACAGAAAATACTGATAAACCCCCTGTAATTCACTCAGGTACTGCTCTCTGAGTCCACTCTGTCTCTCTCAGTCAGCTCGTTTACTCGAGGACTTACAGTAATTTTAATCACGCGCATGTTTGTCTTTCACCGCAGCTTCGTGTTTTAGACAGGATGACTGTCGTCAGTCAGTTTCCCCTCGACATCCCTGAAAAATCCAAACTTCGACTAGACTTTGTCCGTTTTGAGTGGGAAAACCTGTTAGTCTGAGCAGGGCTTCAGTTGCTTTACTGTACTTCTCAGAGGCCAAACATTGCCAACTGCACATGCGCACCTCTGTATGAGTGAGAGGGCTGCCTCACCGAGGAGCAGTTCAGGCTGAACCAGGCAAAGAGGAGCATCACCACACGTTATTGACACAGTGTGGTAATCAAACACGCTATAACGGTAACTTTAATTGGATGCAGTAATGATTACCGTGGGAAATTTTACCGCGGTTTACCATTTTACAGGTAACCGTTACGTCCCCATACCTAATACAGTAGCTTGTTGATTATCTGAAAGCAGGAACAAGCACTTGCAAGAAGATCTACATGCAAATATGTCTTCTGAAGCTGAGGAATCCCCAATGTTAGATCCCAGAGTAGCTCCTATTTCAAACTCTTCTTATATAATCATACTTCTGTTCTTTATTTTTCTTTTCCTGATGATTTTAACATTGCACTTTAAAACACCTCTGACTATAAAAACTCTATCTTCAAAAACACTCTTTAAAATAAATGTATAATTGTCTGAAGGCATGCATGTCCTGCACCTTTAAACACATGCCTTGTTTACATGAAGGTGTCTTTGTGCCTCGTTCTCCCTCCAGGGCAGCATCAGTGGGCGACTGCTGTAAATGGACTCTCACTATCATTTAAGACGGCGTAAAAACATCAACCAATCACATGATCCTCTCCCCCTCATCCCCTCTGGCCTGAGCTGGTGCCATGGCATTATCAGAGGAGCAAAGCAGCCATTTAAACCAAACATACACACATACAGTGTAATATACACACACATACACACTGCCTCCCTCTTATGGCTTCAGGGCCATTCCAGGAATGTCAAAGATGGTTTCACCCTTTTGTATCTCTTCTCTTTCACCGGCGCTGAATGATGGTGGCCTCCATGGTTTGAGATTGTCGTGGCCCAGAAACCCATTCTTAGAGACTGAAACGCAATAAGGCCATGGAGCCTCTGAGGGCAGAACATGATGCCAGCAGAAAATAGTGGTGAAATCCTGTGTCGGTGGCTGTCAGTAATCAGAGTGTCAAATTGGTACAAACAAGCTGAAAGATATGGTGTTTGCATTTAAAACAGCGAGAAACAGGAACAGACGCTGGATTGTAAAGGCTCAGGTTCGCGGCCTTGTTCCATTTCACTTTAAACCCAATATTGCTGGGCTTGCTTTACTTAAAAGGTACTCTCCACTTAATCCAGAAGAGTAAGCATATTGTTTCTATCTAATTGACACTAAGCTCATGGCTATTACCATGTCAACACTGGATTACTGCTGCCTTTGAGCCTGTGGAGTGGTTGACTTGGCCCACATTCAGGCCTTGTTTTCCTTTCCACTCTGTCGACTGCTGCTCACACACGTACAGGCGGACGAGCCCACATACTCATAGAGCCACATGTGCGCACACATGGAAGTGCTCTTTCAAACTCTCTCACACACACGCAGTATAGCTTTCTTTCCATCCTCGACTCTCCGTGCACACACTTCATGTTCCAGCATTAGACGGACGAGTGTTCCAAGGCCAATCTCACCGCTGCTGAAAGTCCCTCTCTCCCAGAAGCCCCTCTGGTTCAGAGGCTAGACAGGCTAGCGATTGGCTGGTCAGAGGCTAGTCTAGTTGGTGATTGGCCAGCAAAGGCCCCTGGTGCACAGTGACAGTAATTAGCACACGCCAACCATTAACAAACACAGATTAGGCATGAACTGGTATGGCACGCTGCCATCAGTGTGCTGTGTAGATGTATGTGTGAGGAGTGTATTCCCCTGTGTGTGTCTGAGAGCGTCTCATTTTGTGGTTCGTCTGTGTTCAAGACTTGGCACGTGCGGGTGCGTTTGCTGCTTGTGCTTGCATATGTGTACGTCTTCCTTTTCTTCTCCAACCTGTCTTTACACACAAGTGTGTGTGCACATGTGTGTGTTGATGTGTGTGTATTTGTGTTCAGCCTCATTTCCTCTGTGCCTGCTGGTCAATTTTGGCATTTGGAGAGAAAGACGCTGTGCATTCCCCATGGCTCCCTCGCTTCTAGCTTTGAATTAGAGATGGGGCTATGATATGTGGAAATGATTTTTTAAACACCACCAATCTCTCTCCCCCTCCCTCTCTCTCTCTCTCTGAGTCCTCCCCCTTCCTGGGCTGGTGAATCTGCCCTGCTGTGTGCGCTTAATGAAAGATAAGAAGGGTCCTCCACCACTGACACTGAGCCACGGACCCTCAGAGGACTGCACTAATCTGCTTGGCCCCTAATGGGGGCCACTTTGTGTCTGCCGAGGATCATTTCATATCAAACAAATTGTGTCCTGTGAAACCCATTACAGTTTTGGCCCTTTGGAGATGCTTCGCCCTTAGCTGACACATAGAGGACATCTCCGGCCCGACTTTTGATGCTGTAAATATTTCTTCAGATGGTCTTACACTGAAAATCTCCTTTTCTAGTCAGAGATGGGCTTTGAGCATCTTTAAAACCTGTCGACTCTCTCATTAAACATAGATTGGGAGGGTGGGGGTTCAAACGATGAATGAGGAAGCCAGAGAGAAGAACAAGAGAGGGATAAGAATGTAGGAAGCGGAGGACGGAGGGATAACAGAGGGAGCGATGAAGGGTTAATGAACTCGGATTCTCATCTTACATGTATTCAGTTTCATAATTGTCTCTCTGCATGTGGGCTCTCAGCATCAGCCATCAACATCAGGAAATTCAAATGACGTTTGACACGTTTGAGAACATCTTTATTTACATGTGATCAGAGCTGGTGATTATCTTAAGAAGAGAAACTGATGACACTTGGCGCATGGATCACCAGCATCAGCCTGGTCTCAAAGTTGTTTCTTTAAGGCTTGAAACATAATGGATGGTTAAGATATCCTGACTTTTGCTCAAGCAAGAAGATTCAGGGCGACCATCTGACTGCGCACCTGAGATGGATAACAATTTTACCACATAGATCTTGTAGACCAGAGGTAGGCAACTTTGATTACTAAGAGGACTGCATCCTTTTTCTCAGCGAAGAACATAAATTCATAAATAAAACCAAAAAATCCAAATAAAAACCTTCAATATGGATTAAACCAACATTTAGATATTTTACCACAAACACCATAAAAATCAATGAGCATGACACATAAGCTAAATTAAGCTTCTTTTGAAGTATACAAAGCATGCACCAGTTTTTAAAGCACACAATATTACCTTTACCTTTAGCCTCATAAAATTTTTTTAGAGATACAATCATAGCAAAGTCAATTATTTAATGACGTGGAAAAAACAGAAAATATTTTGTCACATATCCTAATTTGTGCATTATGTCGTACTGGCTACTCATGGTAAATCATATTCAGCAGTTGTTATGTTTTCTTTATATTTCCACTCTTTTTTAAATGATTGGTAGGCTGCAGTGAGTGTGGTGAAGGGCAGCTTGTGGCCCCTGGGCTGCCAGTTTCCCACACCTGCTGAAGACGTTAGGTCTCACAGGAACATAAGCAAAACAAAAATGAAGGAGGATGAACAGTTGGGGTACCAAATAATAATTTAGGCCCTGCAAAGACATTATCAACCTCAGTTTCAAAACTCTTCTCACAACTGGTTATTGTTACCAGGTTAGGAGAACTGAAGTTTGCTTCCCTCTGTACTATGATAAAGCCATTTAAAGCTAGGGTCTGCGATTTGATTTAGATACACTTTTTTTAATTCTCGTTAAAATGGTCTTTATGACTCGATGGTAATCAACTCATAATGTGTTCTTAAAACAGAGCGAAAAATATCCGCTATCTACAGCAGGAGTAAAACAGGGAAAACCCCAACCAATAATCATGCTGGGACACCTTTTTTTAAACCAATCAAATCCCGTCGCCATTCTGCCCGCCTACTGCGCGTGTATTTTCCCGGCGTGCACAGCCTCGGTGCGCATAGCCGAGCTCATATATATCAGAGTCCGTGGGAGAATGCTTACCTTTCAAGTTTTGTCTTTGAAAATAAGCGAAGCCCGCTGTGAGCCGTCCCACAACCCCAACCAAGCTCCAGTATCCTTCACATTTTGAGACAGATGTACAGAAATCTAAAATAAACTTTATTTTCTAAGTTTGTTCTGCTGCTCTAATCTCGCGATAGCTGCCACCCAGGCTTCTGCAGGTGGGCGTTCTCTTGAGGCTTTTTCTTCTTCTTTGGTTTTATGGTGGTTGGCATCCATCACTTTGGAGCATTACTGCCCCCTTCAGGCTAGAGACAGAGTTCAGTTTGGAGAGGCAGAGGAATGTTTTTATTATTATTTCATCACACAGGAGGTTTACGGGAGAATACTGATACAGGAGGACGACAGAAAAAAGGATAAAACACGTTAAATACGGTAGTTTCATGGCCAAATGGTTGATTTGACAGCTATGTGGAGAATGTCAGAGGAACTACCTATACCCCGATCAACATAGGCTGTGAGTACTAACGAACTTTACATGTTTGTTTGGTGTTTTCTTACCGCTGACTGAGGCATGACTTGGTGTAGTGTAAAACAAACACGTTGTGCTGAGGGTTTGGAGTTGAATCAGTCTTCTGGATATATCAGCCGCGCGTGTGCATGCGAGCGGGGAGCGGGGGTGAGGGGGCTAGGCGGAGCCCTGAGGAGATGCTACTTTCAAATTCATGCTAGTTTTCCAAAATCGCCGACCCCAGCTTTAAAATAGCTCTGTGTGCCATTTGCTTTTAGTCATGGAATAATCACTTTGGAAAATAAAAACAAACATGAGGGGCAGGCAAGACCATGATAGCTTGGGACGTTTTCATTATGTTTTAAATGACATTTAACTTAGAATTATTGTTGCAGCTTAGTTTGGTTTTAGTTGGTTGTTTCATGCTGGTTTGTTAGTTTTGTTCACAATTATTTAAAAAAAATACTTTTTTCAGGTCAATTCAAGAACTCACTTTTTTTTTTTTTGTGATGTCGGGGCCCAATCAGCATCCTTTAGATGAGATGTGGGAGTTATGAGTGAGAGGACAGCGGGAAGTGACTGTTGCACAGAGAGTAGCAATGATGCTAACTACTTCAGTGGCAGTTTTATGAGATCTGGAACACATTTACTTACTAAATGAAAAAAAAAACAGCAGTGAAAGCAAAGTCTCAATGAAAATTATACTTTGCTCCTCTTCATGTTTCAGTGATAATTTGTTCTACTGAGTGGCTTCTGTTTTAGATTTTCTATATTATATATTTTTATTTTTCCTGTACAATACAACAAAAACATTACACGTCTCACATACATGTATACACACTTACACACACAAACATACACACTACATAAAATGGAGTAAGCCGGTACCATGAGACAGGCAGTAAGCCCCAGTCCAGCTCTATGCCAAGCAGGCCAGGGGCCCAGTCCCAACCCATCAGTACCAGGAAGAAGACGGAGAATGCAGAATAATGCATACAGTTGTGCCCAAAAGTTTACACCCCCCAGCAGAATTTCAGATTTTTTGGCCTGTTCTCAGAATATATGAATGGTAACACAAAACCTTTCTGTCACTCATGGTTAGTGGTTGGGTGAAGACATTTATTGAAAAAAAGATTAGTTTACTCTTTTTAAATCATAATAACAACAGAAACTTCAAATGGGTTTGAATGTCTACTAAAGGTAACCATCCTCACCTGTGATCTATTAGCTTGTAAACTGTGTGTGTGTATAAAAGCTCAGTGAGTTTCTGAGCTCCTGACAGACATGTGCATCTTTCACTCAGTGCTACGTTGAAGTTTCTGGTTTCTGCGTCATGGGGAAAGGAACAGAATTGTCAAAAGATCTGCGAGAAAAGGTATTTCAACTGTATAAAACAGGAAAAGGATTTTAAAAGATATCTAAGGAACTGAGGATGCCAAGAAGCACTGTTAAAACTCTAATTAAGAAAGGGAGAGAGAGGGATTCTGTTGGTCATGGTCAGGCAGACCAACAAAAATTTCAGCTCCAACTGCAAGGACAATTGTTAGAGATGCAAAGAAAAACCCTCAAAGAACTTCAGCTGAAATACAGGACTCTCTGAAAAAAATTGGGGTGGATATTTCAAGATCCACAATAAGGAGACACTTAAAGAAACATGGGCTGCATGGTCGAGTCGCCAGAAGAAAGACATTTCTACACAAATGCCACAAAATATCCCACCTACAATATGCCAAACAGCACAGAGACAAGCCTCAACACTTTTGGAACAAAGTAATTTGGAGTGATGAAACCAAAATTGAACTTTTTGGCCACAATCACAAACGTTACATTTGGAGAGGAGTCAACAAGGCCCATGATGAAAGGTACACCATTCCTACTGTGAAACACGGAGGTGAATCACTGATGTTTTGGGGATGTGTGAGCTACAAAGACACAGGAAAATTGGTCAAAATTGATGGAAGGATGAATGCAGCATGTTATCAGAAAATACTGAAATAAAATTTACACTCATCGGCCCAGAAGCTGCGCATGGGACGTTCTTGGACGTTCCAACATGACCATGATCCAAAACACAAGGCCAAATCAACCTGCCATTGGCTACAGCAGAATAAAGTGAAGGTTTTAAAGTGGCCATCTCAGTCTCCTGACCTCAATATCATTGAGCCACTCTGGGGAGATCTCAAATGTGCAGTTCATGCAAGACAGCCCAAGAATTTACTTTTTGCCAAGAGGAATGGGCAGTTTTACCATCTGAGAAAATAAAGACCCTCATCCACAACAACCACATAAGACTTCAAGCTGTTATTGATGTTAAAGGGGGAAATACACGGTATTAAAAACTGGGGGGAGTAAACTTTTGAACAGGGTCATTTTTGAGGTTTCTGTTGTCATTCTGATTTAAAAAGAGTAAACTATTTTTTTTTTTTAATAAATGTCTTCACCCAACCACTAACCATGACTGAAGGAAAGGTTTTTGTGTTATCATTCATATTTTCTGAGAAAAGGCCAAAAAATCTGAAATTCTGCTGGGGGGTGTAAACTTTTAGGCACAACTGTATATAAAACATGTTCATGAGTGAATGGCACAAAACTGAAAAATGAGTAGCTTTGGTTGGGAAAAAAACAAACAACAAACACCAAGATCTGATAGGAGCACCAATTCAAATAGCAGCACATAACTTGAGATGATATTGATAATTTCATAATTTGATAATTATCAATAATTCATTTTGACCCAGGGACGAGCTTCTGGCACTTACAATGCAACTAAGAGGGATAATAGACAGATATATGTATGCATGTGAAATTAACAGTTAAACAACAGTTCATTATAAATACGTGTCATAGTATTCTCCCTCTGTTCGTTTCTTATTCAAGAGAGACATAATTAGACTCAATAAATTTTCATGATCACTTCCCAGGTCTTGCAGAACACAACTTGCTTGTTCCATGGATATCAACTCCAAATAACCTTTTAGCCAACAATCCGTATTAAAACAGTGTAGTATTATGTATTATGAGTTTAACTGAAAGAAAAGTTAAATCTAACAAATACTGAAGTTCTTTCAAAATTACTCCTTCTATGCTTTTCCCAAGTAGACATACTGCTGGACATAGTGGAAAATTAATGTCAAATAATGTGTGTTTTAGATTTTCAATGCAGCAGAACCACCCGCTTTCTCCAGTATTTAATTTGCTTTAAATTGATCAAGTAATCAATCAGTCAATCTGTACTGGTATTGCGCAAATTCAGAAGAAGTTATCTCAAGTCACTTTACGATAGAGCAGGATGAAGACAATCTCTTCATTTCATGGATACACATACATGCATAAACATTTAAAAACACATATACATATTTATGCACATACAAACATCCAGCATGAATCAATCATAGAGACGAAAAATGTTCGTTTAGCAGCAGGAAGTCTTGAATGATCCCAGTCTCATGATGAACAGCCATCAAACTATGTTATATTGGGTGTGTGGGTGAAGGAAGGGAGGTGGGCAGAGAGAAGTGGACTAAAGTAAGAACTAAAGCTAGCGACATATCCATGGACCAATCATAGACCTGCCTTCATCATATTTGTCTCTGCTGAAAACAAATGTATCAGAGGTTAGCCTATTGAGATGCAGCTTCTTGTTTTCAGGAAGGTCCTCATGTCTAAATTAATGTGATTCAATTCTTCCATCGCCTGCTGGAATTTCTTTAAAAAGGTTTTGCCCATTCCCAAACACTTTCTATGGGCTGTTGCTCAGTTGGACCAGTGAAATATCTTAAACGGTTTATCTGGTTTTTCAGGTTAAGCCATTTACAAATTTAAGTATTGAAACCTACAAATGATCTTGGGTTCTCATGATCAGAACATGTTAGTCAGAATGTTTACATGCTAGTTTTATTCTTTCATCCACACAGTTCAGCTTTATGATAGATAAATAAGGTTACGGTTAAGCTTCTGTTTATTAGTTTATTTTGAATGACTTCTCACGGCCTACCAGAAGACCCAGGCCTACACTTTGGAAAAGACTTTAATAGCCCTACTGTTGAAATTCTGGGATAGAGGATTCTAACTTTTCTTTGTCCAGTTTTAAGGCAAAATATTAATTGGAGATATGTCATTGAAGGCCAAATACATGCTTTCAACTGTGTGTCCTCCTCTTCATAAGTCCGTAAGTGACCAAGGGGCTTCCTGTAAAAACGTGCAGATCCACGCTGCTCGTCAAAACAGGGCATTTGTGTCATAATCCTGTTTGTTATTCACTCAGCAGCCGATGGAACTGTGTTGACTTCAGACCATAAGACAGATAAGGTTGAAGAAATTGACTTCACTGTCACCCTGTTAGGCCATAAAGTGACACAACGTCTCAAATATAATTGTACATCTTTCCTTCGTCGGTGTCTGTCAGTGCATTGAGCCTCTGTGCTGCTCCACCAGCAGATCTCTCTCTCCCTGCTGTCTATCATCAATCAGATAATAATCCACAGATCATCAAATATTAAAAACTAACTGTCCTGAAGTTAACACTTTCATTTTTTCGTTCCATTACCAAAAACTGAACGAGTAATAAACTGAAATAAGTGCAGCTATCTGGTTTGTGTGTTCTGAGCATCATTTACAGCTGAAGTAAAGCTACAGTTGTAGATTAATTTACATTCTAGAGAAAGATCTCCGGAAAATAATACGAGGTAACTTCAAAATAAAACAGGCTTGTAAAGTAAAGAAAAGAAATAGCTTTTATTTCCTTATTTGTAAAACCTTTCAAATTTGAAACCACTGTGGGAATGAATGAAGTCACAGTCACTGCTCAGTGCTGTCAAAGTACTGTGGTCAATCATTCAATTCTGATTTTGATTGTTTTGCAAAGTGTTACTTTGTTTTCACATTCCTGAAAAATCGTGGTTTTTTTTAGCTTCAACATTTATTTATTTATATATATATTTATTTATTATTATTAGATTAGATTAGATTGTACTTAATTAATCCCTTTGGGAAGACTCCCTCAGGGAAACTATGAATCCAGTTGCATTATATTATTAATAAAAGATAATACTTGTAGGCTACTGCTGCTGCTCCTCCACATCCTCTGTCTTCATGTTACTCCTCATCCTCCCAGTTGAGGAGTTATACAGTCTGATGGCCTGAGGGGCAAAGGAGTTTCTCAGTCTGTTGGTCCTGCACTTGGGGAGGAGCAGTCTTGCGCTGAACAGGCTCATCTGGTTGTTGATGGCCATGTGTAGAGGGTGACTGGCATCATCCAGAATGTCCAGCAGTTTGTCCAGTGTCCTCTTCTCTGCCACCGTCACCAAAGAGTCCAGCTTCATGCCAACTACAGAGCCAGCCCTCCTGATCAGTTTTTCAATCCTGGATGTGTCCTTCTTGAATATCTGATGAAACTGGCTCTTGGTAGCTGATGAAAATGAAGCTGGCAGTTGGTGGCATCTTTCAAAAAAGAACACTCTGCTGGTATCCTCAGAAATGCCTCCTGGCACCCCCAGGCGTGGTTGAAAAAGATATCCATAGGATATATAAGAAAAAAGAGTCTTAATAAGAAGTGCAGGAAGGTCAGAAAAAGTTCATAAAAGGAAAACTTTTGAAAATTATTAAAAAATTAAGGAAAAAAACACAAAAAACAGCTAAAAATATGGAGAGCAAACTGGACAGGCTGCTGCTATTTACAGCGCCGTGGCAACGTTATATATTATAATGTTAATATAATAATATATAATATAATATTATTATTATTTATTTATGTATTTATTTATTTTGGGGTTTGTTTGTTTGTTTGTTTGTTTGTTTGTTGTTGTTTGTTTGTTTGTTTTCTTTTGGGGGGGGGGGGGTGGCTTAAAAAAACTTTCTTCTTTATGAAGTGGGAATTAACAGTTCAGCCCACTTTCTGTTGTTCCAAAAGTTGATTTGCTTTTAAAAGAGACAGCTGAGATTATGGGGGAATAAAAGACAGCAGAAGACACTGAGGCCATTTTTTCTGACCTGCTGAGCACTGGAAACTGATTTTCAATAGAAATTTAGCAGTGAGATACCAAGAACAGTTGTGGACACAGGCCCTTGCTTTCAAGCCACATCTGATTAAGAAAAAACACTGAAATTTCTTTTTAATTATAAAAAACAAAAAGAAAAAACATTCCAAGCTTTTTTCTAGTTTTTTTTTAATTTAGATTATGAATAAACAAAATAAAAACAGAAACAAAGAAACTTTTGCTTTGGTACCCTGACCAATATATCCGCAGCTTGCTGTGCAGTTGTTAGCTCTGGGTTTTTTTTGTTTTTTTGTTTTTTTGTATAAAACATTTTAAGTGAAACACTGACTGTTAAACATGACAGTCTATGATTCTGTTTGTTTATGTTAGCTTCAAACATAAACAAGCAAGCTGCAAAAGTACACAACATCTAAGAGGTGGTGTTTGCTCTGATTAAGCCTGTACTTCTCTTTGGACATAGGGCATTTTGTTATATATTTATTTTTTTTATGTTACCAACCTGATTGGAGGAAGTCAAATCATCTGGCTACACTCACTTGAGAACTATTTGGATGAGCAACTGGCTGAATAAACTTTAAGTAGGAAATTGCTTCCACAATCATTGAGAGACACATAATCGGTCCATATCTCTGTCTTCAGTTTATTAAAAATGTTTGTGTGTTTGATTTTAAGGACCTGAGATAATTGAGGCTCTGGTCATGTTAGGAGTGGTAATAAAACTGTATTGACATTGAATACCTGAGAGTTATTAGACAAGGTTAGCAGTTATAACAAGCCTTGAATCTGGGCATGCCCCCTGATTGTTGAGTTAGGACAAACTGGGACCAAAATCTGGTTTAATATTGTGTAGTAGGAAGTCTGCATAATGTAGAAAAAACAGTTTAAAGTGATATAAAATGGGCAATGTGGTGAGAAGTGAATCCACCATCACAGACAACATGTGCCTAATACATCTCCACTCACCCTGCGAGGCACGATGCAGCGGTAAGCAGCAGCAGCTGCGACACATGTATAGTAAATTTCTATTTGTATTGACAATAGTGTAATCTGCCGGGACAGAGTTGCCCCTTGTGCAGGTCATCACTCTTAATGTTTTCGTTATGTGTGTGTGTGTTCCTGTGCACAATGTCCGCTGTGTGTTTTTCTGTTTGCCTCCCTGTGTATGTGTATGCCATCAGTTCTGCAAGGGAGCAAACTGGGAGGGGGGTGTAGAAAATGATCCGGGGCCGATACATATGAAACAGCAGGGCTCATACATAAACATAGCTCCAAGGCCCCGGGGCCAGGCAATCTACGAGGCAAATTGCTCACCAGTCAGCCATGGAGGCCGCTCTGTTTACTATGCATGAGGTCTTGTGACATGCTTTAAAGCCGCCCCTAAAACGGGACGACTGGGCCGATGGCAGAGAGGAGCTGGCTTTTTCTATTACTGTGGTATTCTTTCCTCTGAAAAATGTAGTGGCTGGAGAACGGATCATTGTTTCTTTTTGGTGATCTGTTGTGTGGGGTACTGTAGATGCTGTATGAAAGGAAAATACTGAGGTAACCACCTGTGTTAGGGGGACAGTTCGGTCATTTTTGGCAGGTTTTTGGTGAAAGCCATGTCTGTGCTGCGGGTAGGAGGGGCTTTGAAGCTGCTCCTTGGATTGTATCTTTGGGCTTTAATATATAAGATAAAAATGACAGCCAGAGGTAATGGAAGGAGGGACATGGCTTTCATTAAACTACTTGGTCATGTTGCAACCTAACCTGACACGCCAGACAGACAGCTCCATAATTAGATATATTTCACTAGTCCATCTGGAGAAGAGCCCATAGAAAATGTTTCAGGGGAAGAACCTTCAAAATCATATGTAGCTGGTGATTGGATGATCTTCTGCCAGTCACACTCATCACAGACCAATCATATCAAGTCACAGTATGAGGCAGCAGCTTAAGCTACATTTAAGTCCTTAGACACTCATCTTACATTAAATTACACCACACAGATGTATTATTGACCACTTATATGTGATGTGAACCTCGTCAGTAACAATCCACATTAAGTTTTCCTAGCCAACTTCTTAGGAGAGCATCTTTGGCCAATTATCGCAGGTATCACTGAGTAACCATGACTGCCACAGACTTACCGGCACCTTCCAGGTAGGACTTCCGTGCATTCTTCCAGTTTCACAACAGTGATCCTCAGCTTCTCTGATTCGATCGTCCAAAACAAGAAAACATGGTTTCCCGTAAGAAAAGCTTTAAATGACATTCTTTGCTCCTCTTTTAAATAAGAAATGCAGTCAATAGATAAAACCTCAGATATTGCCGGATACACAGAAACAACTACAAAAGCTGCCATTGTTTTCGGACATGCAGCCACTTCCCGCTGTCGTCACATCTTCAGTTTCTGTGTCTCTTCCCTGATTGGGCCGTTCAGGTTTTGGCCGTGAAGTCGTAGGAGATTGGAGGTTAGCAGGATGAACCTGTGTTATTTCAGATAATGAATCGATCAGGTCCATCTGCACTGCAACATTAGCTGCAACCATTAAGTTCCAATATGGAACCGGCTCTAAATGTCAAAGATTAGTGGATCCAGTTTTCTGCTGAATCTGGGTATCATGCATACGAAGACGGCGTTTTGGGGGTCTGTAAATGATCATTTTTGAAACCAGGTTCCAGAGTGGAAAGATTTTTGAAATGCCGTATACGCATTACTGATTACTGGCTCTCCGCAAGTTTTCAGATTCCTTACGTCATAGTTTCATATCGTCTTTGACATGAATGCGCCACATACGGCAACAACAACAACAACAATGGCGGCGTACATGAAGCATATGTGCTGATGAAGCTAGTGACCCTACTATCCCTGTTGCAGCAAAATCTCCTTCTTCTCAATCACCACCGAGCTGAACAAACAATTATCGAGGACACATTACGGCACTTTATGATCACTTTTTCACAATCTCTGATTACCGCAAGGGTCCAAGCCCACTGTTTTTTCATCTGTTTCCGCTTGTTTCCATCATTTTGTTACAGCTCCCCGAGAGGTCTGGCATGTGATTTACAGTGTTTTGATGCGTATCGAGTGCATTCATGCAGAAGCACACATTTTCTGAGACGCCTTCATCTTTATGACGATCGTATTGGAAACTGTTAAGCGCTTTGTCTTTGTGTGGATGGGGCCTTAGTTTCACTTTTCTGTTCCTAAAAGGTACATACTTTTTTCTTCAGGACTGAACCTCAATGGTAATACTGCTTTCTATAAAACAGCGTTTACCTTCAAAGACCTGCTGCCCAACTCTACAAAGAAGATGATAGCAATTTAGTGAAATTATATCATAAAGGGGGACCCTGTTGAGCAATTAAACCTTTTTGGCACTGCCAGCAGGGTTTGTGCATGCAAAGCATATTATTTATTTATAGATATTAAAAGTAGACAAACACGGGCAGACATTAGCTCAGTTGGTAGAGCGTCCGCCCCATGTATGGGGGCTGCCAACCCACAGCAGCGGCTGCAGGTTCGAATCCCGACCACAGCCCTTTGCTGCATGTCATCCCCCCTCTCTTCACCCGCTTTCCTGTCTCTCTCAGCTGTCCTATCAAATAAAGGCCATGAAAGCCCAAAAAAACAACTTAAAAAAAAAAAAGAATTAGACAAACATGACTTTACATAAATAATTGCAGGAAAAATACAGCAAAATATGATTGAGCTACAGTATTAATATTAAATAATATTGTCATTTAATCTTGTAGTTTTGGTGTAGAACTGTGTGTGTCATGGAGTGGTCTTTAAAAAAGGCAAATACACTCGTATCAATTTACACCAGCCAAACAGTGTTTACAGGGGTTCTGTGATTGTATAAGAAACTGCTCAGGCTTTGAAACTGACTGTCAATCAGTCAGTCTTCACTGTATGGTCCAAATTTTAAGAAAGCCCAATGTCTAAAAAAAAAAAAAAACATTAAACTGTTGGAGGTGTGAGAGGATGCATAGAGAAGAGAAAGACAAAGAGTATTAGTAGAACTAAAAGTAAAAGATTCATGATAACAGCAATATGTTTTTAGACCATTAATTTGTTCTCATTAATATACCTCTTTATGGTCAAAATAATCATTTTAAATAGAGGGATTGTTCAAATGTCAACACTGACTATAATTATCATAAGATGGAAAGGACTCAGTACTTCTAGTTATTGTACGACAGATATGAGTTTATTAAAAATGCAGAAAGATGGACGAATAAAAACTCATTTTCAGTTTAATGCATTTTCAGTTTAATGAAACCCTTTTCTGCAAGTTATTTAAAAAATATTTTTAATTGATCCCTTTTTTCATTATTGAAGACCTTATTAGCATGGCTACAGAAACAGTTTCAATCAATCAATCAATCTTTATTTGTTAAACACCAAATCCTTACAAGTTATCTCAACACACTTCACAGCAGAGCAGGTTGAAGCCTTACAACCTTTTTTAAGTACAAATTTATTCATTTACATACAAACATACATCCAAACTCAACTTGAATACACCATCAAGCAGAGCATGGACAAACACATGTACTGTTCACTGAAGTTTTTTTCAGCCATGTTATTATTTTTTACTTTTGCAATGCATGCACAAATGTCAAGTTTTGGATTTGAGAAGGAAATTTTCCACCGAGCGCTGCAAGCCATCCCAACCAAGCTCCAGTATCCCTTACTTTTTTAAGACAGGTGAACAAGAAATCTAAATTTTAACACTTTGTTTTTCTTGGTTTGCTCCTGCTGTTGGCACTAACCTTGCAACACTGCCAGCCAGAGTACTGCAGGTGGCAGTTTTCACAAGAGTTTTTCTTCTTCTTTGGTTTTACTGCAGTTGGCATCCAGGTTTTTTGTGCATTACTGCCCCATTCTTGCAAAGATTACAGGGTTCAGTTTGGAGAAACAGAGGCTGTTTTGTATTTTTTTTTATCATAATACAGGAGATTTATGAGATAATACTAATACGGGAGGATGGCAGGCAAGAGGGAAAGATATGATAGTTTCCAAGCCAAAATGGGGGACTTGACAGCTATGAATGCATGTGGTATTTCTGCACAACGTCCTCAGAAAAATCTTCAGAAAAAAAATCTCTGTTTTTATGTATAAAGTAGTTATTTCATTATAATGTCCATATTTCAATACTTTAAGTTGATTTGGAGGCCACACTGAGGGAAGTTTTATTTGGATCATTTTTTTGTCATTTTGTTTTCTGTTTGCTGAAAGCTTTGTGTATGCTTTTCCTTTTATTCTACTTATTTAATTATTTTTTACCAATACGAGATCATAATGGTTTTAACACACGTTATTATTTTCTTTTTTCCAAAGGCCATGAATCCTTGAGGGAGACAGCATGGGTGATGTAAGAGGAAAAGAGGTTAAGACAGTTTCAGTGGTCCATGGTTGTGACCACTAAAATTCCAGTGGTCCATGACTACAGGGGACCCTGAAAAAACTGAAACACTGGTAATCATTCCCCCTCTTCAGTTTACCTGTCCTCATACACAAAGACTCTTTGATTCAGGAAGTTCAGAAAAGACAGGCTTGAAAATGACCCCAAAACCAGAAAGGTTCTCATGTTAGATGTTTTTTTAAATGTATCAATTGATTAAAATTGCAAAAAAAACAAAAATATGTTTTCGTGTTTTCACTATTATTTGGAGTTTAATGAGAGACAATTGAACAACAAGTTTTTTGAATAGCAAGTGGCCTTTAAACAGAAAAATTATAGTTATTCAAATAATAATGTTGCATTTTTTCCTGAATGGAAGAGTTTGTCAAGGCAAAAGTGCAGGCTTTGGTTTGGGCTGTGGGGGTGTTGCCCACAGTAATATTTTTTCATGGGGTCCACATTTTCTCACGCTGGCCTTGTGAGATGATAATGAAGAAAATGTGCATCATCTAAATGAGCAAAAATATCCTAGAAATAGCATCACCAAACCAATGCAGCCTTTGGTAACATGTAAGTACTCCAGACTTTTGTATTGAATTCATGCAGAAGAAATAAACAAATCCTTGTGAGGGTCCTTTTGGCCCATCTTCAAACCTCATCAGTAAACGTGAGCATGAATGGACAGAATAACAAATCTGAGGAGATGTTAATATGTAAATAAGCCGTTAGGAGCACATCTGCTTAAGCCTGCATTTACCAGCCCTCTATCCCAGGGGGAGCCCTCCTCAATTCAATTCCAATCTGCTCCACCCCCCCGGGTCCAAGTTCAAGTTCAAAGTCAGGCGACCGTGGCTCCAACAGGAGAATTGCCCACCCAGGAGTCCCCTCAGCCCAAAGTGAACCATTCCAAGTACAGATGAGATCAGAACAAATCTAATAGCAGATGTATTCAAACGTCTGTCTGCATGTGTGTGTGACTGCGAGAGTGTGGAGGGGTGGAGTGGGGGCTACTGTCACATTACAAACACCTTTGCTGCCTCCCTCTCCCACCATTTCTCCGTCTATCAGTCTTCCTCCCTCTCTCAGGCTATAATTATGCTAATAGTATGTATATAGCTGTGGCCCTGGAGGCTTGGGGCGTATTGAAGGCTCCCAGGTCTTTCTCTCCTGTAACAGTATTAGGGTGCTATTGAAAAGCGGACAGCGGGTGAGAAAGGGGGGCAGGATAGAGAGATAGCGCGGGGTGGCAAATGGGACATGACCACCGTGCTCTCTGTCACGACGCCGCCCATTGTCTGGCCAGAGAAAAGGGCCTCCGCCGCCACTGGGACAATAATAAAGGAGCAAGAATGGGCTGTGCATATTAAACAACACAACGGACCGTGCAGACCAACCTGCATGGGTACGATGAAGGGGGAAGAGGAGGCAAACAGAGAGACAGGGAGGCGGGCGTAAAAGGAGTGGGAGGGCTGAGGGAGTGGTGCAGAGAAAAGAGTGGATGAAGTGAAAAATGCTCAAAAACGGGCAGAGGCGGCCAGATAACTGTAAGTGTAGGACCATGTTTTGTTTCTTTTAAGTGATGACACCTGCTGATGTCAAAGGTCTTCTGTGGTGCTCAATCAAGTCCTCATGTTACAGTCAGGGTGACCTCAGATCTGCCAGTCTTTGAGGAAAAGTTTATCTTAAGTGTCCTGAGGAAAAGTAAACTCTTCAGCTCAGCTTCACTTTAAAGGTCCAGGAGATGCAAATCTTTACTCGATATGTGAGATTGAAACATGAGATTTAAAACAAGTGATTTCTTTTGAGTGCTTTGCAACTGAGACACTGTTGTTCATGCCTAAATTGAACAAAATTATAGAACTGATTATTAATTAACTCTTTGCGTTTTTTTTTTTTTTTTTGGACCCCTCCCTGATGAGGTGTTCCGAGCACATCCTACAGGTCGGCAGCTCCAGGGAAGACCCATGACACACTAGAGGGACTATGTCTCGCAGCTGGCCTCGGGATCCCCCTGGAAGAGCTTGATGAAGTGGCCGTGGAGAGGGTAGTCTGGGCATCCCTGCTTAGGCTGCTGCCCCCATGACCCGACCACGGATGAGCGGAATAAGACGTTACCGTACGGTTCATTTTTTTAAAAGGTGTTTACACAACTTAAGGCAACAAATGAGCAAGGTAAAATAAAACTACTTTAGCTGATAATAAGTTCCCATAATATATTTTACCACGATAGTTGATCATTTAAAGGATTGTGAGGAGTTTCTAAGTAATTACAAAAAAGTCTCACTTTTAGATATATGCCTGATCGAAATACAAGATGAGTTTTATTGCATCAAATAGGTTATCTATAAATGCTATTCCTTAGCTTTGTGGTCGGGTCGGACAGGGCTGGACTAGCCTGGATACTCAACTTCAGGAACAAGACAAAACTAGAGCAAATTTATAATATTCGGACACTTCTTAGAGCACTGGGCTGTAACTTGCTTGTTGTCACACATCAAAAACTACCACTACGTAACTAGAAAGAGATACATTACCTCGTCGCTTTGCATCCTGTAAGTTGTTGAAAAAAGAAGTTGTAAAGCAATGCAGAGTTCTGAGGAAGGTCCAAGCTGCATTTATTAGCATCACAACAAACACACGCTTTGGCTTGGGTCATGTCTTTTGGTGCGTTCCAGTTGTAGTCAGAAGTCGGAATTTCTGAGTTCCGAGTAGGAAACTGCAACTGGAACATTCCCCGAAGTCTGAATTTCCTACTGGGAACTCGGTGAAACCTCGCCACCCCCGAGTTGACAATCGAAGATGGATGCCCCCAGTGTGAACAGTTATTTAGCTCCTGTAATAATCCATTTATTAGCACTTCTGACTGGGGTGTGTCGCTCTAGATCAGCTGTATACATAGTATTGTTAGACTTATATTTACAGAAATGCTGCCATAGTGATAATCACATTCTTCATGTGATATTTGTGAACAACAATGCAGGGCATGCTAACAACAGCTAACAATAGCCTGGTAAATCGGCTTGTTTTTTTCTGACTTCAACTGGACCGCCGATAAGTCGGACATGATGTCACTCCCAGTTCCGAGGTTACTGGAATGCAGCATTACGACAGTCGCTGCGTGTGCTCATGGGTAGCAGAGTCTTTATGTCGATGGTAATAGATTCTCCTCATAGCACCTTTAAGTAGTGAATAGAATTCAAACTTTCTGAAAGACCCACGATCAGATGGAGTTGGACCAAAACACAAGTGATAGTGGGAATGGGCAGAACCTTCAAAACATATTCTGGCAGGTGATTGGACAATCAGTCAATCAATCACATTTATCACAGGCCAATCAAATGATGGGGTAGGCTAGCACTGCTGCAGTGTAAAACACAAAACACAAGCCACTTTGTAAAAAATAGTCTCACCAGGACATATGAAGTGCAGTGAAAACATAATTTTAGTCGTGTTATGTGTTGTTTTGTTTCATTTAGTAAAGAAATGCGTTCCACATCTTTTAAAACTGCTGCTGAAGTTGTTGGCATCCATGCTAATCTCTGTATGAGCAGTCATACCCTGCAGTCTGTTTTACTGCGTCAAAGGGCGCTGGTTAAGATGTGTTGCTCTACAGTAGTTGCAGATTGGAGTTGGCAAAATGGATCTCCCTGATTACAGACTTTGAATGTGGTGGATCCAGCTGCACTGCAAGGTTCTGATATATGAACCTGAATATTGTTTTTATTGTGCTACAGCTGTGATGTTGCGCTAGAGAATTATTAAAACATTGCAAGAAAATCACACCTCACAGTATCTGGTTAATAAAGGGAATATGTATGGCTGAGATAATTGAGATGATGTAATAAATGTAACATTTTAGCAAATATGTGTTAACTATTACATTTTAATAGTGTTTAGTCAGATCAGACCAAAGATTTTCAACTAGTCTTGTTGAAACTTGTGATTGTTTGCATCAGTCTGCTATGCAATGATTCAGCAACTTTGTGATGCTTTCATGTAAGTGTGAGCCAACATTCCTCAGGAATATTGTTGAGGATGCTTGAAACATTCACACACATGAAGGAAACTGAAGTCTGATTCCTCTTGAGTTTAGGAGAAGTATTTCTGATTCTGATTATATATGTGTTTTTTGTTCCATATGCCCTGCCATCCTGTTACAGTAGCAGTGGCTTTAATGCAATTATTTCATTTGCAGTTGAAGTCCATTGGCTTGGTGGCCACTCCAGTGCTGAGCACTGTAGACAGAATGTGGTGCCATTGAAAACATGCTGCTGAACTGCAACAACTGAAGAGTCGACAGGTCAACCAATCAGAGCAGAATGACCCAACATGGGGGAGGGGGTCTAAGGGTCTCAGTGCGTTTAAGACAGACTGAGAATACAACTGATTTGGGATACTCAGTGTGAAAAGTAAAAGATTTTGGTTCATAATTACGAAGTATTGCTAAATTTGAATATATCAATCCACATTAGGGCAAATTTGGGCACTTTCTGGAACTTCATTATCGCTGTTGCAAAGCGAACCATCAGTTTTAAACCCCCCTCCTCTTCCTTTCAAAGGATATTAAGAGATGTCAACAGTAGAGGCGTGGGTGTTGGAGACTCCATCATGGTTCACGGCTATCACATGTGCCTCGGCGACACTGCAGCGTGGCTACCATCTGTCTGTTTGTCACATAGTGCACTGCTCTCTCTCTCTGTATGCACATATTCTCCTGTCCTACCATCCATTACAGCTTTATCACACTCCCTCTCCTCTTCTTCTTCTCTTCTAACTTTCTCCTTTTATAAAGTAGTAGTTAATTAAAGATACACTATGGCGTGCAGGTAGCCTACCTCAAACTGACTAGACTTTGACCTTGGAGATTCGGACCGAGAAACCTTTCGCGTCATAAGTCTGCAAACACCTGGCAGGGTTTGTGTTTTGACCGATTTGAAGACATGATTTTAGCTGCATGGAAACTTTAATCACATTGCTGTCAACACAAAATATGTGAAAGCATACTTTGTTTTATTGCTCCCCATGACAAAGATAGTGCATGTGGTTAAGACACTGAGAAAGACCATGAGGAGGAGACAGCAGCACCTCCGACAGACCAGAGAGTGGCAGTGTGCCACAGTTGGAGTAAACCTTCAAATATACTCTGATTCATGTGTGTTAAAGAGCTGAAGGAGAGAGACAGCATGTGAATTTACCTGAAGCTTGTATTGTTTTCACAGGATAGCACAGCACAAGTTTGTTCTAGATGTGAGAGTATTTTTTAGGCAGGCTGAATGTTATCACTGAAATGAAAATTCAGGATCTGCATGTTTACAAGTATAGCAATTTCACAATTAAAAAAGAATAACTACAGTTTTACTAACCATATCAGAGGAAATATCAGGGTTTGTGTTTACAATAGGGCTGCCAGAGAGATATGAGCTATTAAGTTTTTTCTTTTTTTGAACTCCATATAATTGCAGGCAAGTTTGCAGATTTGGCTTACCATAGCTGCCAATGGATGTAGTGTAGCAGCTGATCTGCAGTGATGGAAACTAATGACACTTTGCTGATCAAGCATACTGGATGTGTGATAGCTGATGCACCTGTCAGCTTTGGCTCACAGGGCAAAAGCCCAATCACAGTACCTTTACACAACAAGGGCACAGCAACAAGGCTTTATTAAATGTACAACTCCAGACATTCACATTAAAGGAATATTACACCCAAAGAATGATATGCCTTAATTTTCTACTCACCCTCATGCTGAGCAACACTCTGGAGCACTTTTTTGATGTCTCAAATGCAGCTGGAGGTCCGGGGTGATTTTCGCTGTCAACAAACGTCCATCTAACAGGGGGCAGCCGGAGCCGAAGAAAAAGGTCCATAAAGTCCACAAAAAGCGTGCCTATTTTCCTTCATACTGCTTTCGTCGCTGTAATCCAAGTGTCCTGAGCGGAATGCGTCCATAATTAATTCAAAGCGAGGTCACTTAGTACATTTTTGGTGCCTAAAAAGTGCTATAGCGTACTTCCGCAGTGCACGTCTACGGGCGCTCCCTGCACTACGTAAGCCGCGGCAGACCAATCCAGACGGCTTACGTAGTGCAGGGAGCGCGCGTACTAAATGACCTCGTTTCAAATTAATTATGGACGTTACCCGCTCAGGACACTTGGATTACAGCGGACGAGCAGTATGAAGGAAAATAAGCATGTTTTTGTGGACTTTTACGGACCTTTTTCTTCGGGCTCCGTCATCCTCTGTTAGATGGACGTTTGCTGACCGCGAAAATCACCCCGGACCTCCAGCTGCATTTGAGACATCGAAAAAGTGCTCCAGAGTGTTGCTCAGCATGAGGGTGAGTAGAAAATTAAGGCATATCATTCTTTGGGTGTAATATTCCTTTAAAGGTGTAGTCAGCGATTTTCTAATCTTCTAATCTAATGCACTATTTGTCAAAATTACCGTATTTCTCCTCTCCATCCACATGATGTCACCACTGACAGCATGTTAAAAAAAAAAAGTCCGGTTTCAACACACAGCCTTGGCTCTGAATTTCAGCAGGTAAATACTGTGGCTCGGGCCGAGCCACCAAAACAGGGTACACCTCCCCCACATCCAGGGGGTGATCATACTCATGATCAGACAGAGGGGGGAGGGGGAGTCGTAGGTTGCGTAGCGTGCGCAGTTAGCGTAAGAGAGAGATACAATATGTGCAGTAGCAATGGCTGATAAACAGCCCAAAAGAAAAAGGTTAGAGGAGTGAAAAGTGAAAAAGAAGGGCTATGACGATGAAAGAGCGAAGACCCGGGTCAACATTGGTGTTGCCTTCCGACGGTGGAGGGAACTTCGCCAATTGAAAGACCTGAAAACAGATGCGGATGTCACCGTCTGTCTGCTGGATAGGTAAGCAACATAAGCTTTGTGGTGCTTCACATAACAGTAACAGCCGTCGGGCATTCATCTTATTGTCTAATCTGCCAGAATGTACTGTTGTTGTGATGTTGTCAATACTGTCAGTCAAGTTGCTTAGCTACACAGTTTCTACGGCCTTTTCCATGACGATGCACGTCCATCAGCTTTCGGGGGTGGAGCCAGGGGTGAGGTATGAAGGGAGGGGCGGGTCTAGATTCGTTTATAAACAACCTCTCCACTCGTTTTCTCCCATATCGCTCACTACACCTTTAATTACACAAGGCTGCATTATCTGTGCTGATTCATGCTGTCATAGAGTGGTACAGGGTTGAGTCAAATTGTAGTTAGAATACTGTCTTTAAATAATGCCTGAAATAAAGTCTGTGGTGAATAAATATACATGACACTTTTAATGTTTAATGAGAAACAGTAACATGCATCTGTTTTTTGAAATTGAAGCCTTGTTGTGTGTTTAAAACTACATTTGCTAACTAAGTGCGAACAAAGACTACAAAAAATGGCCGGGGATCTGACGTCAAACATTTCTGATACATTTTTTTTTTCAGTGATTCAAGCACTATCGCTCAGCCATGATGACCAAGTTGATCAGGTCACCTGATAATGAGGAAACTCTTAAAAAGCGGTTGCAACAAGATGTTAAACATTGGAAATATGGTGTTGCTTCTAACTAAACTACCATGTTGTAGTGTCATAGTATATTTATAATATTTTTTTTTTTACTTCTAATAATAACATTTAAGCTTAAAAAATGGGGAAAAATGGTTCATCTGTTAAGTTTATCACGAGTGTAACATGTAAATTTTACGTTTTTTGTTTGCTACACAGCTTTTAATCAGTAATGATCCGAAAATCAGAAAAAAAATACCATAAAGTTTTAACAGGTTTGTTTTTCAAGTAAACCAGTGCAATGTTGCCTTAAATATTAAAATACGTCATCCCGACACCTCTCTATACTTTCACTCACTTACAGAGCTTCTGTTTATCGCTGTGACCTTGTGTCTCGCTCTGATATCACGTTTCTGTTACAACCTCTGAAGATGGAGCAAGTGGAGGATCACTCATTCCCCCAAATCAGTCTCGACAACATTGACATTGAAGGCAAGACAGCACAAGGCATAAATATTATGTCTTGAAAAGGCAGGATCATTTAGCCTACCATGGCATCTGTGTGCTTTGTTTTGATTATGTCTCCTTACTGCCACAGATCTTTAAATAAAAATTCTGACTTAAATAGATTTATTTCCATGAAAATTTTGCATAATTGCCAAGGCATTTAAATAAAAATTCTACTACTCCTACTTATGATTATGATTATTATTATTATTATTATTATTATTATTATTATTATAAATAATTGTTACTTTTCAAAAATTACAATTACAAAGTGCCTTGAAAATATATAGAAACATGTAAAAATAAAGTACAAAAACCCAGACAACAACACAACCAAAATAAATGACTAAAGCATGAAACAAACCTTAGAAATACCAACAGTAAAGAACTAGAAAAGCACTCGGAGAGCGCAGACCTCCGCCAGTCCTACCTTTATTTAATAGCAACTGCATTCATAATGATATCTTTTAGTTCAGTAGTTATTCATGAAAATCCCATTTTTCGCCATGGCGGCCAGACGCTGATCCGGATCAACACCAAAATCGAATAAGTTCTTCATTTTACCATGCTGAACATTTCCTGAAAATTTCATTGAAATCCATTGATTACTTTTTGAGTTATTTTGTTCACAGACAGACGGACGGACGGACGGACGGACGGACGGACGGACAGACAGACAAACAAACTCTCCCGAAAACATAACCTCCTTGGCTGAGGTAAAAACAGCTCAGCCAATACAAGAGCCAAACCATAACAACATGAGACCAAGAGAATCAAAGATAACAAAGGATTAAAAGCAATTAGAAGTAAAAAATACAAATGGATATGATAATAAATATATGAAGCTTTAAAACCATGAAAAGGACAATAAAGAATCTGAAACAGCCTAATCAAAACTAACAAGAACATAAAGAACTGTCTAATGTAAAGTAAAAGCTAAACAGAAAAGAGAGAAATTCAATGGCTGGAACTGAAACATTTTGGCAAAATTTAACAGCAAAAGATGAGAGAAAGCTAAAAACAAGACAAAAAAAAATATGATTAAATCAGTAAATAAATAAATGTTTGTACAAAGCCAAAGGAGCAAAGAATGTAGACAGCAAGTGTGTGACCTAATAACGAAAAACTGTAAGAACCAACAAAAGAATAAAGAGGTCTGAGAGCATTTAATAAATGAAAAGAATCAAGGAAGATGAGAGGCTAAAGAGTGTTGAACTGAGATAAGAAAACAACCACCTAGTGAAGGTGAGTTAAAAGAAATCATTAAAAATATGAATTTGATTCTGTTTGTTTATCTTCGTGGGCTGGTCTTTCTAAAGTCTCGGGCCTCTAGAGAAAAGCCTGATCATGAAATTCAAACCATGACTTTCAAAAGACCAGAAGGTCCCCATGTCAACATGTTCTGAATGTTATTAAAATTAATGAATAAATGTTCAAATAAAACTGAAATGCATCTTAAGCTTCCTGGCAAACACTTGCAACACCAGGAGGAACTTGTAATTGATCACATTTCCACTAAACTGGATGCCGCACATCACTTGCTACACTGAACTGCATCAGGTTGGCAACAGCAAATAAAAGTTTTCATTTAATAATTTTCACAAATTATATTAATTATTGTTCGTGACTTTTGAATACATATTTCTTTCTCAAACGCATCGTGTCCAGCTTAGGGGGACTTTGGGCCCAATCTGCTTAAGGTTTGCGTCTATTAAAACAAGTGCAAACTTGATAGAGCTCAAACCTGATCTACTAACAGGGTGAAGCAAGGATTGTGTCTGTCAGATGAGCAGAATAGCACACGCAGTCTATTTAGCGTGTTTGCCCTCATGAATATGCAGAATACATGCGGATCATCAGAACATGCAAAATACTGGGAGGAAGAGATGCAAATGTGATCAGTGTGATTTATCAATCCCCAAAATGATTGCGCGTGGTGTTTTTGCGTCTGAATTTAGTATGTTTGAAAAGAGGTGCAAAAAAGGGCACAGTGTTATGAACTGGAGGCTGTGATCATGGTGGCAAACAGGGGTCACACTAACCAAATATTTTCCATCACTGACTGAATTTTTTGATGAAAAACAGAAAGACTTGGAGGCTGTTAGTCATAATGAAGGACTGGAAAAAGAGGGACAATCCAGTGTGCCATGCAGACCCACGCGTAAAGTAAACCCTCTCTGCTCTGCGCTCTACATCACGGAGAGCTCATTTAGCCTATGTATAAAAATTAATAAAAACTCTTGATAGCCATAATCACTCCGTTTGTCACTCAGAGCTGACTACATCGAACTCTTTGCACATTGGCAGCGAGTTTAGAGGCTGTCAGTGTGCAGAGAGTATGATGCTATCAGTGCGTAAAAGGCAACAGTTACCCGCGCGGTCTGTGTGCGTTACTGTGTTACTGCTCTTCACATGAGAGGTTATTAATGATGAAGCTATGCAACTTTGTGAATGCTGCCATTTAGATTATCTTTCATTGCAATCAGAAAAGGAAAATTGACAGATAGAAATATGGCATCAGGGAAAAGTGACAATCTTGTCTGTCAAAATGACATGCAGCCAAAAATATTACTGCAAGTGTGTTCACCTCAAACTCCATGGATTCAAACTTCCTTTTTCATTTACGGCCTTATTGCTCTCCCAAACTCTCCACGGTGACAGTCAATAGCACATTCAAAATCCTATCTAAAGAAGGTGGTCCAACCAACTTTTGCTCCTGCTATAAATTGCACACGCAGTAATAGTAGATCACCTGCATCACGCCCACTAACCAATCTAACAAGCCAGATGGACAGCCCAACATATCTACCATAGAAATATTTCACTAGTCCATCTGGGTAGGAGCCCTTTGAATTTCTTTTCAGGGGAAGAACGTTAAAAAAAACACAAGCTTGTGATTGGACAATCGTTTGGCTCGTCACATTCATCACAGACCAATCCACATCAAGCAGGGTCACCTCCTGTAATGTAGCATACATAGCGGCTAATGTAGCGGCTAAAGGCTAACAACAGTTAACAACGGTTCATGGATGTTAGACTAAGCAGCTAACTTTGCCACCAACAGCTAACAACAGTTAATGATCGTTAGCCACTAACTTAGCTGCTAACAGCTGACAGCCTTTTACTATCGTCTTACACTAAATTGTACCACACAGATGATTCATTTAACACTTATATGTGACATGAACCTCGTCAAAGACAATCCCTATAAGTAAACTTCTGAGGAGGGCAGATTTCGCCAAGTTTCACTATGTAGCCATGAGGACAATAGGCTAATCAGCATGTCCGTTCTCAACTTCCAGTTCTCATCTTCTGGTTGACGTCACATCCACATTCTGCTGCTCCCGCCTCTCTTCCCTGATTGGGCCGTTAAGAATTCAGCTGAGTGAATTCATTGGACAACGGAGGCTGGCAAATGGACCTGCAGGATTTCAGAATCAGGCAGGTCTGTCTGCTCTGCAAGGCTACCCACTAACAGCACATGCAATTTTCTTGTTTGCACAAGCAATTTAGCACCCAATTGTTTTGGATCTTTGTAGATCAGGCCCTATGTTTGTCAAATTTGGTCCATAAATATTGTAACAATAATAATTGCATAGTTTTTTCATGCCTAAGGAAGAATAAGGGCGCTCAGGAGAAGATCTTGACAGAGGTTCCTATAATTCATGCATTAAAGTGTTTAAATTTATTCTATCTAGTGGTGAATTTGTATTTTGCACTCAAATGAATAATGCTCTCGAGCACAGTATTTCTCACTTAGTGGTCTGAGTGTAATTGCAAAGGGTCCTTAAAAATAAAATTCCCCTAGTGTCTTGCCTTTTCCAATGTGCGTTGTAACCTCTGGTCTCTACAGTAGTTGGTATGTGCCTAGAAGCTCTGTCAACCTGTCATCCAACACTTCGAGTTTTCTTGCTGGTGTAGAGGTGTGTTATTTCAAATCATCAGTGTTAGACTTTCCAATTCTCTGGGACAGTGACAAGCGCATCTTGCTGTGCTCCTTCTCCGTTTCAGTCATGCTGTCGCTGAGTGAAAACATGTTTAGCCTTAGCCAGTAGAACTGCTTAGTGCTTTATATCCCTCTCTGCTGTTCATAATTTTTATAGACAGAAGGACATAGAAGCCTCTGATGGACAGACCTGTTCTATGTAAATACAGATCAGAGTCTTTGCTCAGGAGGACAAGTCAGATTGCTAGATTGTTATGAATGTAGACATTGCTTTAAGCTAAAATATTACTTAAAATGCTACACATTATTTTTTTAATGAGGATTCTTTGGTTCACTGACCAGCCCCAAGTGGACATTAAAGGAACTGCAGCGCTGTTGTGTCTTTTTAGTCTTTTTTTTAAGTGCCTTTTTTGTGAGCCTTAACCAAGGAAAAGAGAGCATCATGTCTTTCAGGCATGAAGATTCTACTGTGTGTGTGTGTGTGTGTGCAGCGAGGGAGAGGTCAAATTGTTAACAGCTACTTGTAAATTAGATTAGAGATTTATATAGATCTACATTTGTAAGCCGAGTCATGTACACGGTATTTTTTACATATTCTTGGACTGAATAACATCATATAAATGAAAAAAAGTTTTCAGCTGTGTCCTTGAATGTCTGTTTTTGGATTCTGATTGTACGTGTGTGTGTGTGTGTGTGTGTGTGGGTATCCTCAGACTGATGGGCAGACAGAGAGAGAGCAGTAGCCAAAGTACTATAATATTGTCATTAAGGAATTCAGCAGATTAATGGCCTTAAATACGTGGAAATGTCTTAAGATCTAGTGTCTTTAGCTTGTAATTTCCTCTGCGAGTCCTGAGCACTAAACCCGCTGTGTTGATTTTGGCCTTCCTGAGCCAGACCAGAGAACATCTCATGGACACTGATACCTTCCTCTGGGATCCATTCTCCTCTCCATTTGATGGAAACCAAGAGAGGGCCTTTGGCCAGATAGGTCCCATTATGTCTCAATGACAGAGCCTGTGGCTGAAAAACGGTCAGTTTTTTCCTCAGAGCACCTTTGGGTCTCAGTGAGAAATGACATATGCCCTGACGACTGGGGGGAGGTGGGGGTCTGGCTGCCAAATACCGGTCAAGCTGTTCCTAACTGCTCTGAACTTTGCATGAGCTCTGAAGTTGTTTTCTCGGTTTAAGGAGACATAGATAGATAGATAGATAGATAAATAGATAGATAGATAGATAGATAGATAGATAGATAGATAGATAGATAGATAGATAGATAGATAGATAGATAGATAGGACACAGCATAAGTGAATCAGTCAGATCTATATATCTATCTATCTATCTATATATATCTATCGATCTATCTATATATATATATATATATATATATATATATATATATATATATTTGTGCATGTACTAAAATATTGTATTTGCAACTAAATTAATAAGACTTTATTTGCCTTGACAATTACAGTAGAATGGATTCTTTAAGGTACATTTGGTTCAACCAAGGCCGTAAATGAAGCATATTTTTTCAACAAAGCAACGATGTTAACACTTTTTTTGTGTTTGGTCTGTCAACAAATCATCATAGAAAATGTAATCAATATATTAATTCGCTACAAGTCCAGGGAGAGTCCCCATCTCCCCTGTTTACTGTAAAGACACCCTGCAGAGCGCACTGTAGAGATTTATGAACCAGGAGAGAGGAGGCCTGTCACTGTACTGTGAGCAGATTTATGATGAAGGGGTTAAACCTCTTTGACACAGCCAACAGTATTTATTGAGGTAAAGCATAACTTGACTGTATATCTACAGGACTGATCATTTTTATCTGGTTTCATATTGTTTTCTAAATACATTAATTCTGAAATTCCTTAATGAGCAAATAATCACACCGTTAGTAGGATAGTAGGGGCACCATATGTACATATATTAGGTTAATTGGTGACTCTAAATTGTCTTTAGGTATGAGTGTGAGCATGAATGGTTGTCTGTCTCTCTATGTTGCCCTGCGATCGACTGGCGACCAGTTCAGGTTGTACCCTGCCCCTCACCCAATGACAGCTGGGATAGGCTCCAGCCCTCCCATGTGTGCAGTTGCAACTTGCCGTCTTCATAATGATGCATTTTAGAGGCTCGAAGCGACATCTATGAGGTAAATCTCTATAGTGTTGTCTCATTACAGGCATGCAGACATCAGCAGAGTCCGTGTGTCGCTCTACAACCAAAGTTTACTCCCACTTTGTTTGGTATCAACAACTCCTCATATGACAATATTCAAAAGACAAAGGGGGATAATGAGTGGAGGCGCTGTGGAGAAAGTTGGGTTTAAGAAAGGGACAGTTCAGAAGCTATCACTGCTCAATGCACAAACTTTATACATTTTTGGTAAAAAGAAGTGCACAGCCTGGTTTGATGAGACATGTAAGATAGAAGTAAAATAACTTATACAGTGCACAGGATGTCTGCTTTTGGAAATGAAGTGTGTGGTAATGTTTAGCATTTTTAAAAGACATGAATATGTTTTGTGTAATTAAGCCCATGCTACAAACAGAACAAATTATCAATCACTCACACAGCCCCTCAGCAGCAGCAGACCCTCAGGGATGGAGAGGATGAGCCACCACAGCCAGCACAAGCCCCCATCAGAGAGTGCGAGGTAGGATTCAGTTTTGATTTGATACAAAAAAAAAAGCAGTTTAGCCCTTTTATCACTGATACACACCATACTTAAAGACAATCTAAGATGAGGAGAAACTAAAAACAGACTTATGAAACTGTATAAGTATCACAACAATGCAGAGATGCAAATGGACAGAAAAAAACTCAGGCAACATCAATCAAAAAGTTTTGGACTTGATTTTGTTGCAGAAGCACTTAACTGAGCAATACTAGCAGATCATTTGCTGCTGTGATTGAATGAGGCATAGATAAGCTGTTTAACATCTGACCACATTTTGTCCCATTACGTGCAGTATTTATATCGACAAACTAAGAGTATCAATCAATCAATCTTTATTTGTATAGCGCCAATTTATTACAAGTGTTATTCTCAAGACACTTTACAATAGAGCATGAAGCTCTTCATCTTATGGATACACATATATGCATAGATACATATATAGATATAAAAATACACATATACATGTATATACAAATATATACATCCAACACCAACATGAATCCATATAGCCAATCATGAATCCCTCCATCATGGCTCAAGAAAAAACCTTCTGTTAAGCAGCAGGAAATCTTGAATGTGGATCCCAGTCTCATGATGAACAGCAAATCCACACAATGCTGTGTTGGGTGTGAGGGCGAAGGAAGGGAGGTAAGAGGAGACAAGTGGACTAAAGTAAGAACTAAAGTTAGTGACAGATCAATGAGCCTTAGGCCTGTCATCTGATGTTGATACTTTTAAAAGGAGGCTTAAAACCCACCTTTTTAATCAAGCTTGTAATTGATTTGATCGACTTATTCATTACTTATTTTTTATTTTTCTATTACTTTATAACTTATTTATTCTTTTAGTCAAACTTCTTATCATATTTAATTCTTATTTTTTTTATCCATTTTATGATGGTTTTTAGCTCCAGTGCTTCCTCATGGGGGTTCTCCACACTGGGAGCTGCCCCTGGTCCATTTCGGGGCCGCTGCTGGGGGATGGCTCCGTCTGCATGGCCATAGGCCCCTGCACTGTGTTGTGGGGCCTTGTGTCTGTGCGGGAGGATGGAAGTCTCCGGCTGCGCTCCTCGTGGGCCGGGAGCCCTCCTCAGTGTTGATGGTCCCCAAAGGTAGCTTATTCCTTACCTCAGTCCTCAGTGCACAGCCTTGTCTCTCTCTTTCTCTTTTATGACAGCTCGTATGAATGCTGTGGGTTTATGTTTGTGGGCACAGGTGTGGGTGTGTATGTTGATGTCTACAAGCGTGTGTCTGGATATGTCTCTTTATTTTTGGGAGGGGGATAGCCGGGTTTTCTGTTTTCATGTTGTTTTTAGCCTCTGTGAGGCACTTTGCGTTGCTTTTAAGTATGAAAAGTACCTTATAAATAAAGTTTGACTTGATTTGATTTATTAGAGGTTAGCCTCTTGAGATGATTCATCTCGTTTTCAGGAGGGTCCTCATGTCTGAATGGTTGTGGTGATCATTTTATAGGAGTATAATCAATGATAGTCTTACTGAAAACAAGAATTTATGGTAGTGACGAACTCATGGGTGCCCAGACCACAAATGCATCCTTCCATATTTGTCTCCAGTAGTCTCTTATGCTTTATAAAACCAGTACAGAAGAACAGTCCAATCATTAAAAACTCCCAATTCAGAAATGAAAGGGAACAAGATAAGAGGAATCTAAAAAAAATACAATACAATTTTTAATGCTTCAATCCAAACAAGTTTCTACAGAGCCTGGGAGGTGACATACGATATTTTTTAAAACGCATGTGCATTTAAGTATTTTATGCGCTGTAGTATTTGGAATGTGAGAGACACTAAATCACGTACATGTTTAAAAAAAAAAACATGTCTATCACCTCCCAGGCTCTCCACTGATTCCTTGTTAGATGACATTATAGAATGCAGTATGACTTAGGAGGATTTAAAGAATATTGCTGTGTTTTCAGATATTTATACTCATAATGCCAACATTATACCATCAAGTTGCAAACCAAAGTGGGCTGCTCAATCTCCAGGGCTGAAACAGAGTCCCACTCTGGCTCTGCCCCTGTCCCCTCCACCACTCCTCTCCCACCCAGCAGGGCAGACTTCCTGCAGAGAAGTTCAAGAGTGAAAGGGGAGTCACCCTGGCGAACTACCTGGACATTACCCTGATAATATCAAAGTAGCATGTGTGAAAAGGACCCTCTAAGACTGATGAAGTTCTTGTTGGGCTCACTCTGCCTTTTCTAGAAATGCTGGCTACTTAGCTTAAAAATCCTTCTTTTATGTGACACTCTTGGCAATCATTAAAACGGCCGTAAGAACTAATGATCATGAAGTCCAGAGTCCTCTGTGCTCCCTGTCACATTCCCCCCTCATGACCTCATGACTGGATGTATGCATTAAACAGATGTGGCTGGCTATGAGGGGCCTGAAACAGGATAGGACAGCCTATAGCCTCTACACTGGTCTTCTCTGGCCTTGAAGCCAGGGGCCTCTGAGTCCACAGGACAGGATAAACAGGACTGATGTGTGTGTATGTGTGTGTGTGTGTGTGAAAGAGAGACAGAGAGAGAAGGAGAGAGAAGGAGAAACCCTTTCCCACATGCAACTCATAAATGTTCAGGGCAGTTTTCCATGTCAGCGTCATGTGAGAGCAGTCAGTGAGTTTGAAGTGTGAGATGCTCTGACACTTTCCTCACTTAGAAAACAACTAAACTCACAAGAATTTGTAATTTTAAAATCACAACAAAGTCTGCACATTTCAATTTTAAGCCATGTACCTTTATTCTTGTTCCCAACGTGTTGTGTACAATCATTTTTTCACCTTTATATTAGATTTTTTCCTGCACACTTCAGGCATTCAATGCAAATGAAAGTGACTATTTCATAACATGCTTATCTATTATCACTAACTGCAAATAGAAAAAGTGCAACATGGACTCCATAACAGATAAAAGTGAGTTTCTTATTGTTTGCATAGATAAAGAATGATGGCCTGAACATCACATATACATCCTCATTACTATGCAATCATGTAAATGAAAAAAAAGGTGTCAAGTCCTGAGTTTGGAGTCAACAATGGCAAAGTGCTGCCTTCTTGTGGTACCATTAGTCTCTAAAAGTAGTGTGGGAGGTAGAGCCGTCAGTTTTCAGGCTCATGTTTTGTGGAATAATTCACCAATTTTAATATCTCTATCACTCTTTCCCACATCCTCTCTATAGGTCCCTCTTTGTTTGCCCTTGAACTCATCTCTGGTTTTTGTCTTGTAGGCTAGTGGGGATTGTTGTTGTAGTGTACAAAGCTTCAACTATCACAAATGTTTGGCTTTAGCCCTATTCCACAATCATTACAGCTATATTAACCACTTTGATTTATGAAAACACACAGTTACTGCAAATATCACACATAATTACTGTGAACATGAGTACCAACATCACTCCTCTCAACCTCAATCATTTAACTATTAATATTAATTATAGATTGATTTCTCTATCAGTTGCTATTGATTATACCTCCATAATAATTACCTTAACAACCATATAAAGAGGTGGACCCTCTTCAACATATTTATATTTTTGGTGGTCTGAATTATGCCATCTTTTAGCTTTCGGGGTGATCAGCATGCTAGAGGACTGAAGCGTCATTTTCTTCTGTGCAGAGCAACACATGTTTGCATCTCATGAGAACCACAGAGAAGCTCCTTTATTTAACTATTTTCTTTTATAAAGTTGGGTGATGGAACCCTTTTGCAAATTTTTGATGATAACTTGGCTAATGATAGTTGTACCGTCACTGAATAGTGTATCTAACCTTCAAAAAAAAAAAAAAACTAACCTGCTTAAAGGTGCTATGAGGAGAATCTGTTTCCGGTGACATAAAGACTCTGCTACCCATGAGCACGCGCGGCGACTGTCGTAAAGACGTGGCCCAAACCAAAGTGTGCGTTTGTTGGGATGCCAATGAATGCAGCTCGGACCTTCCTCAGAACTCTGCATTGTTTTACAACTTCTTTTTTCAACAACTTATAGGATGCAAAGCGACAAGGTAATGTACCTTTTTCTAGTTACGTAGCGGTAGTTTTTGATGCGTAACAACAAACATGTTTCGGAAAGGTTAGTATCGTAGTTTTGTAGCCGGCTATATATCGCTACTTACAGCCCGGTGCTCTAAGACGTGTCAGAATAATATAAATTTGCTCTAGTTTTAATTGTCTTCTTCCCGAAGTTGAGTATCCAGGCCAGTCCAGCCCTGTCCGACCCGACGGCGAAGCGAAGGACTAGCATTTATAGATAACCTATTTTGATGCTATAAAACTCATCTTAAAGTGTGTATTTCAATCAGGCATATATCTAACAGTGAGACTTTTTTGGAGTTACTTAGAAACTCCTCATAGCATTTTTAAGGAAACCAAGATCATCGTCTTACACTTATAATTAGGTCACAAGTGAAGCCCCTTATCTAACTCTTAAAATGTTACAATTTAAGTAGTTTGGTGGGCCTTAGAGGACTTACAGTAAGTTCTAAACTTGTCCAGAGCTTCAATTTGAGAATACTGCGTGATGACTTAACCTCATACAGATATTGGTTTATTCTTAAAATGTGAAATATGTGGAATTAACTTTTCACTCCCTATATATAACTGAGTGATATTACAGGCTGTTTTGTTGTAGTAGTTGGCATTAGCCATTGTCCTGTGTGCCCCCTTCTTCTGCATTGTTCCACTGAGTCAAAGCAACATTAAACACTATCTGCTAAGAAGATGGATATTGTGCCTGTAGAACAGCCACACGCTGATCCCTGCTAGCGCACTGTGCCAGCAAGAAGAGGCACCATTAGTGCGACCGTCACCAACTCCAGCTTTACTCTCTAACTAGCCCACAGCCTCAGAGCCATCTATTCTCCATATGCCAAATCCTTATTCATTTTTCCCCAAAACCTGACACGGAAATCTGATGATGAACCAGCCCCATTATTTTCTGTACGCCAGCAGGAAGAGATAGATCCCCGAACGCTGTGCCTTCACAGAACCAACATTATCCCTCTATGTCAGAGGTGGGTAATATCCTGGCGGTCCGGGAGTCCAGAGGTGCATACAGAATGATGTCATTAATCCTCCTGGGCAATCTCTCCCTACCGTCCTCGCTCTCCTTACACAACCGGCAACGCGGAAAACAGAGACACATTTGCATGCTGCATATGCTGCCAGGTGGCTCTGCGGGCTGCAGGTACAAATTAGATTTCCTGACAACAAGGTGAGCAAGAGGGAGCGAGTGGATGTTAGCTTTTCTTTCTTCCATTCTTCTTTTCTTTGTTTCTTTCATTCTTTCTTTTAATTACTAAATACTGAATCTCATATAAAACTATTAAGAAAAGGGAATGAAATGTGATAATTCATCATCCAAAGTGTTTTGTACTCTTTGGAGGCCGTACAGACGAAAGACCAGGCTCGCCCCTGCCTGTATGCAGTGCCTAGGACTTTGTAATTTGTTGGGGGGCCTCTCTTTGCCTGTTTAGTTTCCATCATTGAACTCTGGTCACCATAATGACTGTAACCGAGGAACTGAACATCCAGCTGTGTCCATATATTAGTTTTTAATTGGAAATCACATCTTTGCATACTAGCTGTCAGTAGTGCATTGAATTTTTGCCTGAAATTACACATTGTGTGCTCTACAATTAACACACTCTGGCTGTCCCATAAGCTTTTTGCTCAGTGACACACAATCAGCATGCATGTGCTGAGAGGCTCTCTCTGCTCGGCTGTTGTATTTGCTCTCATTCTGTTGCTGCTCCTATTTAATATTAACTTGTTTTGCTGATTTGTGAGTGCAGCTGTTTGTTCACAACACATTATTCAGTACTGTCAAAATGCCAGCGCTGATCATTCTCACACATGCATACTTCTCCTCAAGCGACTTCTTTGATCAGGTTACTTAAGAAGGAGTGGATAATTCGCAAGTTAATTTCTGGAAAAAGCTGCTGTTGAATTATCGTAAATCATAATGAAAGAAGAGCGCAGCAGACAAGAAAAGGGTGCACCTCGAAAGGTGTGGTTTTTTTGTGGTTCGACCGGGGGGGTTATCATTATGTTTGTTTAAAGGAGAACTAAATAAGTAAAAAATATGATGGATCCAGATCATGTTAAGAAAAAAAATCCTGTACATCAAAAACAGTATTACATGTCATTTAAAAACTCACTTTTTCCCCCACAAAAAGAAAAGGAATTAAATCACTGATCATTTTTTAAATGTAATTTTTGGGCGTTTTGTGCCTTAATTGATAGGACAGGGACAGTGGATAGGCCTGTAAAAGGGGGTGTAAAAGTAGGGGAACACACTCTGCAAACTGGTCACTAGCAGGATTCAAACCAGGACCAGCAGAAGCATGTAGATGGGATGTGCATGGTTGCTAACTATTCCACCAAACCAGCACCGCAATGATCAGTTATAAAATGTACTGCTTTATTATATCAGAGAGCCCAAATTATGCTTTTAATTATGCTTACATGCTGTGTAAGTGTGTCTCATCTGTGTCTTCGGCATGATAAAGCACATCTCAGTTACACATAACAGTGTGCTGCATCAGGACCTCCTTGCCTCCCTCTTTACAGCACTACTGGCATCTTAAAACAGTTTGCCTTTTCAGCCCCATAGAATAGACCTACCAATGTGACCTCTTTGTTTTGTCAGCAGCACTCAGTCCAGTGGCCAGAGTGACAAGCCCAGAGCAGAGCATAAACCTTAGAATAAATGCAGATTTGTTCAAAATATGATGCAGAGCAGCACTGAACTGACCGATTACTAAGAATAGACCAGTCAACCCATCAGAGCAGACTGGGCCCCGAGGGGGGGAAAGGGGTCTTAAAGTGACAGGAGCTTGAAAAGAATGTATTAGACTGAGAATGCAGCATTTTAGGTGTAATCACAACATGAAAAAATAATTTTCGTTATTATTATCATTATTATTTACATGTATGATTGAGAACATAGTCTTATAGCCATCAAAATCAAATATCAACATGAGATAAGGCAACAGATGGCCCTCTAAATATATATCTGACTTCCTTCAACCAATCAATCAGCTTTATTTATAGAGCACTTTAAATACAGAGTTTAAGCCAAAGTGCTGTACAATCAATCAAGCTTTATTTGTAGCGCCAATTCATAACACGTGTTATCTCAAGACACTTTACAATAGAGCATAAAGCTCTTTATTTTATGGATACATATGCATAGATACATATATACATATTGAAACACACATACATACAAATATATACATCCAGCAGCCAACATGAATCCATATAGCCAATCATGAATCCCTCCATCATGGCTAAAGAAAAACCTTCTGTTAAGCAGCAGGAAATCTTGAATGTGGATCCCAGTCTCATGATGAACAGCAAATCCACACGATGCTGTGTTGGGTGTGTGGCGAAGGAAGGGAGATAAGAGGAGACAAGTGGACTAAAGTAAGAACTAAAGTTAGTGACAGATCCATGAACCACAGATCTGTTGTCTGATTTATTAGAGGTTAGCCTCTTGAGAACATGCTTGTTTATTTAAAGCCAAAGTTACCATAACAAAAATAAACCAGGGTTTATAGTATAGTATTATTTGGTTTTTACATTAATTATGTCTAAAAGTTGATTGTCTCCAAAACAAGTGGATTGTCTCCAATAAACTTTGCAGAAGTGCATATAGTATATGCATCCTACTGGTTGTAATTATTGTCATGAGGAAATTATTGTTTCCTCATGATCATAGTGGGTGAGGATTTGGAAGGCCTAAAAAAACTAAACAAACAAACAAAAAACATGAGATATTCCTTCCTAATGTGACACACCAGATTGACCATTCAATATACTTTAGAGAATACATTTCATCATTACATCTGGACAACAGCCCACAGAAAAAGTTTGAGAATAGGCAGAATTTTTTCAAAAGCATCTCTCACAAGTGATTAGATGATTGTTCTGTTAATTACATTCATTACAGGCCAATCAGATAATAATGTAGGTGAACGCTACAACCGTGGTGCAAAGTTAAAAATGTTGGTGGAACAAACTAATCAAAACATGTCAAGTAAAGCCAAAATCTCTTCTTTATGGTGAAATGTATTTATTTTTGTCACTTGTTTTTTCAAGCAGTTTTTTTCTATCAAAAATATTGCTTGTAGCTTCCACCCCTCCCTGCTCTAAGAGACACTAAATGAGACGTGCTGTTTTGGGAGAATCATGATTGTATATTAAAACATTGGTAAAATAGATCTCAGTGATTACAGACGTTGAATCAGCCAGATCCAGCTGATCCAGCACCAAATTATGGTGGTAGTATTTTGCACTTATTGATATTATTCTTCAACATGGAGCTGAAGCATGATTTCATGTTGTCACAACTACACAACATATTGCCTATCTAAAATGTCTAAAGGTGCGTTCACACCGGATGCTACCTGTACTACCTCGGCGATCACTCTCCATGCAAAGTCAATGTACAGCTGCGATGGGGCGGGGCTAACCCTCCCGCGACGCGACAGCTGGCGACAAGAGGACCGCTTCACTCGTTGCGCGATGTCAAAGTTAAAAAAAGTTGATCTATTCAGGCGATGTCGTGCGTGGCTGTGCAGCATCAGCCAATCAGCGGTGTGTGTACATGTGACGGTGCTGTTATTCATCCAGACTACAGGGCGGATGACTTCTGCATAGGCGGAACTAATCTCAGTGAGGACATTTGCAGACGGACCGCAGTAAACTCACAGAGGATGCTGCTGCATCATCAGCCGCAGAGTTTTGTGTTTGATAAGTGAGTGAAAAGGACACAGCTGGAATAATGTCCGCTTATCCACCCTATTATGGGATATATGATACGATCGCGGTAAAACTCGAGCGGACGTGACGTCACCGACGCACACATTTCTGAGACGCCTTCGTCTTTATGACGATCGTTTTTGAAACTGTTAAGCGTTTTGTCTTTGTGTGGATGGAGCCTTAGTCCCAGTCAACTTGATTTCAGGCCACTTGAGGGTTGCTTTTGGACTGCATTTGGCCCTCGGGTCGCTAATTGAATAGGGCTACTCTAAGCAGTAAAAAGGACATTTTGATGGGCTATCTCCACTTTCAGACTCAAAACAAGAGCAAACTGCTCACATGTGAAACTTTACAGAGGCTTGGTCGGTGCTTGAGGATGACAATGTTCTTTGTGAAGCAGACCTTGAAATGAAGGAGTAAATGAGGATCACATCATGTATTCTCCTACATGCTGTGATCAGGTTTTTTTCATTCATCAGTCAAGAACATGCTTTATATTCAAGAGGAGCCAATTTTCCTTTATTATTTTGAGTTTGCTGTGGGTGAACTCAACATGGACCACAGGCTGCAGTTGGCCCCCAGGCCATAGTGTGGAATCAACTGCATTTTATTCTGGTGTGCACAAAATATTCATTATTTTTGGACTTGCGGCAGGCCAACTGAAAGTGGACTGTGTACTGCAGTTGGCCACTGTGCCATAGATTAGACACTCTTAGTCTAGAAGAAGAGAAACAATCAGGTTAAATTTTTACTAAAGAGTGACATATTGATCGGAAGTGGCCTGTTAAATTAAATAAGGGACTCCATGAATACACATACACACACAGGCTCAGAAATGCTCAGACCTTCACCTTGACACAGGATGAAGATGGAGGCTGAAAAGCTGGAAATGCGGCCATGAATGGGGGCTTAAACTTCTTTTTTGGCTTCAAAGCTGAGTGCCGTGTGTCCGTCTCTTCTCTTTCTACTCCATGGGGGTGGTGACATTGTCTGTGTCGGTCAAAATGAAACCAGTCTGGAGGCTCCAAACTGGCTTTACCCACATTGTTTACCAGCAGCTCCTAAACACAGAGCAGGAAGCAGCGTCTGGGTTGTGGATGACATTAACATTCCACGTATTCTCCATGTGGTCATGAGCTTGATCTCAGGAGACAATGAGCCAGGGCATCAAAGTGAAGACGCTGTTCATTTGAGTGTGTCAGTGTGTCGTAAGTGTGTGTTTGGTCTGCGATTGTCAAGACAGCAGAGCCCACCGCCTCATTCTCCCCAAATTTCACATTCTACCATCATTGATCTGTCCCTTCAATTAATAGCCCGGTTTGTCCCCAATCAATTCCCATCTCTGTTCCTCTATCCGTCTATCTCTCTTCCTCTCATTCCTCCCTTTCTCCATTTTTCACATTACCCCTTCTAACACCCCCTCCCCTCCCTCTCAAGCCCCTACCTCACACCCTAAGGTCTCGCGGGTCACTCCCTCCAAGGTGATTCGTAAACAGCAGCTCGCCTAAAGATCAATACTTTATCAACAAGCCACAGCGGGCTTCTGCACTTATCCTATATGATCTTTGAGGTAAAGGCCTTCCAGCATCCATCTCCGCCACTGCTCCGCTCCCTAAGCTCTGTTGCTAAGACAATCAGAAGAAAAGAGAGAGGGATGAAGAGATGAGGAGGAGGAGGAGGGGCCGGGGGAGGTAAGGAGAGAGGCGAAGTGAGAGGGGATTGTGCGGGGGTCCAGGGGCTCGCTGTTAGAGGAGGGATTTGCTGCTCCGCTGCTTTTAGCTTGATCTGCATCTGATTAAGGAGAGAGGGCAGAGTGTTGTCCTTCACCCTCGTGCTCCCCTGTCCCACCATTATATACCCTGGCACTGAGATCCATCATCCACCTACCACAGACCAGGCCGCCACAGCCTGGGGACTTATTAGACGGGCCCTGCTCTGTTCAGCACGGCCCCACTCTGCATACCACGGAGGGTGAAAAGGCTCTGCTGCTGTAACATGCTGTATGTGGACAGTGCACATCCAAATGGGCCACATGATGTGGGACGAACACACAAAACAGGTAAAAGTGTGCAAAAAGGAGTCAAATGAAAGAATGTCATGTTTTTGGCAGGGTTTGCTTGTTTTTGGAAAATGACTTAAATCTATGAAGAGATTGTGATGGCATTTTCTGGAAATGTTTGTTAAGGCAGAAGGAATGAGATCCCAAATCCAGATCAAGTAACATAACAAGTATCATCTCAAGACACTTTAAATTAGAGCAGGCTGAAGCAATACTTTGATGTTACAGATACCCATATATATCAGTGGCGATTGCTCTAAGACTGCAAGGGAAGCTCAGCTTCCCCTAAAATGTCCACAAAAAAGTGGTGATATGTACTGCTGTGTGTACATTTCATTGACTAAATTTGGGCTAGAATACCTTCATCTTTCGTTCAGAATCAGCTGCTTATCACAGGTAAGTAGCGCGACTTCCTTCTCATTCATCCCCGCAGCATCTCAGCGCTTCACGCAACCGGACGCTGAGCGTCTTCTGACTTCGATGGGGAAGCGTAGAGTGGGTTGTTCCACTGTGGAAACTGGACGCTCATTGGATAAATGCTGGGCTTTGTCCCACCCATCGGACGCTCAGCGTCTCTGGGGGTCTATAAGGCAGTGGGCTGGCCAGGACGCTCGGCTTCTGCATGATGATTGGATGATCTGTCTAAGGCCGAATCTCTTTTTGATTGACAGTGAAATGAGCCAATCAGCGATCTTGAAGTCTAACCCTCCACCGGAGCATCTTCTAAGTTTTACATTCAGTTGTTCTGAAGAGAAGCTTCTCCTGTTTAAAGCGGCTCAAGTCTTACACCCACAACACAATGGGCCAAGGCCGTTTAAGCACTCTAGTTCTGCTGGCCACTGAGAGAACACTGGTAAAATCACTGGAAAAGACACCTAGTTGGTACGACAGGGTCACAGATCATTTTCTTGAAAAGGAACGGAGGGTAGAATTTACATTTAAATAAATAAACAAATTAATGATGTAGGCTGGAAAAAAAAAAGATTTATATACAGTACAGGCCAAAAGTTTGGACACACCTTCTCATTCAATGTGTTCTCTTTATTTTCATCACTAATTACATTGTAGATTCCCAATGAAGGTATCAAAACTATGAATGAACATGTGTGGAATTATGTACTTAACAAAAAAAGTGTGAAATAAATGAAAACATGTCTTATATTCTAGTTTCTTCAAAGTATCCTCCCTTTGCTCTGATTACTGCTTTGCAGACTCTTGTCATTCTCTTTAAGAGCTTCAAGAGGTAGTCACCTGAAATGGTTTTCTCTTCTCAGGTGTGCTTTTCCAGGGTTAATTAATGGAATTTCTTGCCTTTTTAATGGAGTTTGGACCATCATATGTGTTGTTCAGAAATCAGCCGACAGTCCTATTAGACAACTGTTAGAATTAATATTATGGCAAGAACCGGCTAAGTTAAAAGAAACGAGTGGCCATCATTTCTTCAGTGAGAATCTACAATGTAATTAGTGATAAAAATAAAAAAATATATATATATTGAATGGGAAGGCGTGTCCAAACTTTTGGCCTGTACTGTACGTATACATACAGTTGCATGAAGAAGTGTGTGAACCCTTTGGGATTTCTTGGATTTCTGCTTAAATTGATGTTGAAATGATCATAAAATATGTTCTGATCTTCATCTTAGTCACATAACTAGACAATCACAGTCTACTTCAGATCAGAAATCAGAACATATTTTATGACCAATTAAAGCAGAAATCCAAGTAATCCCAAAGGCTTCACATACTTTTTCACGCAACTGTACATCCAGAGATGCATCCAACCAGGCAGAGACAATGGGACTAAAAAATAAGAATCTGTAATAGTGACAAACCTATGGATGCCCAAATCATAAATCCGTCCTCATCACATTTGTGTGTTCTTAATAGAGATGCAGTCAATCAATCTTTATTTGCATAGTGCTATATTTGTCTTTGATGAATATAAATGAACTAAAAGCAGGCCACTTGAGATGTGGTATCTCATTTTCAAGAGGGGCCTTGTGTGTGCATAGCTGTAAAGATAGTTACTATGGATGTAATACAACCATGGATCGAGAGATTAATCTAATATTAACGTTAACAGCTATAAAGAATACTAGATGGAGAGGAATGATGTTGATTAATAAAACATTCTGGCCTAACTGCCATTAGAATGAGTATAAGTGGTCTAAAAGTATAAATTTATATAAAGGGTTGTTGAAAGGTCCATTAACAGGCCCACACTAGGAAGAAAATATGAAAATATCACAATGTTACACATTTACTCATTTTTCTCTATCATTTCTCTTCCATTCTAGTTTTTTATTTCAAATTTCATTGTTTTTATTGTTATTGTAATTACTTTTATTTTGTTCAGTAACATGCTTTCACATTAATTCCCACATTCATGCCAATAAAGCTTTTCAAACTCTATTGAAAAGACTGTCCTCTCATGGAGCTTAGACTTCTACAATGGATTTAATAACTAATAGCACCATGGGTGATTTTCAAAACACCTTCTCATTGAATGAACAAAGCACACAGAAGTTGCTAACAGTTTTTGTTATTAATCAGACTTTGATTAAACCAGCAAACAACTCATAATCACTTTTTTCTGTCTGATTTTGACAGTTCATGGCTCAACTTTTACCTGAGTCATGATACTGATATTTAGGGCTTAATTCCCCTCTTTGTAACATTGCTGCAGCACAAAGTCACTGTTCTCTGTGCCGTCTCTCTCTGTGGCTCACGTCCAATAAGCCTGCATCAAACCCGTCAGTCTGAGAGTGAAAAGTGAAGGAGCCCGCCATGTGCAAACATCAATCCTAAATTTCCAGCCTCAATACCATCCTGACCTTGGTTTGGAATGACATCTATTTGCTGGCTGGCTGCACACATCTCTTTGCAAATTGTATGGGCCAGGCTAATTTGTTTTTATGCACGTTTAGTCAAGAATGTGATGCCACGTTAGCTTTTGGGAGCGCCGCCAATGTGTTGTGAGGTTCCGAGTGACAGACAGAAAAAGGGTGATTGAGGATGATTGTTCCGCCGGTTGTGTTGATATATGAAAAGAAAGGAGCGCTGAACGCATCCTGGAATGGGTTCCCGGCAGATAGGAGTCCTTCTGGGAGCACCTAAAGCTGAATATCATCCTGCATGCATTGAAATAAACAATGACCTTTAAAGCTCAGACCCTAGAGTGAGGACAGGCAGGTGTGCAGTGGTAGCTCAGCAAAGCTCACAGTGTCATAAAAGCCTTATGGAACATTATTTAACATGAATCAGTCTGGGTAAGGGAAATATGTGGGTAAAAAAGGACTCATTGAGCCTGTCTGCTGCACGCTCTCTTGACCTGCCAGCGAAACAATCGCTGTGCCCACACTAAACTGAAATGTAAACAGCTCGTGCAGGAAAATATTTACCTTCCTCATAGCTGAATTGACCTCACAGCTGCACACAGTCAACCTCAAGCTGTTGTTTCATTATCTTTTCAGCACAAGATTGAGTCTCAGGCGCTCTACCTTCACACATGCAGCCTCATTACTGTCATCGTTTTTTTGAGAACGGCCTGTATATGGACACACAGCAACGTCCCCCCTCATAGAGTCCTATAATGAACCCCTACACATGACCTAACTTTACCACATTGATAATGTACAGTACACAGAGAGCAACCAAACACAGATAAGTCTTTATCATATACGCACATACACTGTACACACTATCCCCCCCTCGCCCCACATGTCCTCCCATGACCAGCAGAGCCTGTTTCACCCGCCTGGCCAGAAACTGTCTTCATGTTACATGACAGAAATAGTTCCTGTGGCCCTCACACACCACAGGCTGCTGGGACATGCATTCAAGGAAATACTGTCCATAACCTGAGATGTGTTCTTTTCCACATGCCCTGCACGTACACACGTTGGGCAACAGAGACAGTTTAGGTGAACAGGGTCACACACGCAGATATGGGCCTGGATATGGACACAGGCACACACTCTCACACACACCTAAAGATAAATGCACGCATGCATACTGCACTGGCCGACACTGTAACACACACTGCTGTACTGTACTGTGAGGATCATGTCAGCGGTGTGCAAAGGTCACAGTCCTCAGACATAGTTCACATATGTCTTAATGATATATATGAGTGCAGGATGTTCACTGGTCAACATGTCTCACACCATATAGAAAAAAGACTCAGGAAGGGCAATGAGTTCATTCAACATGTCTTGAACTGAAAATCTTGCTGTCTTTAAAAAGTATATAGTATATTTAGTTTTTTAGCCTTTTTTACTTGTGGTTTATTAAAATAACCAACATTTGTTTCAACTCAGAGTACATTTTAAATGATTTAAATGACAGTCTAAATGACCCAGGTAAAGTCTGTAGCATGTGTGCTGCTTGTTGTTTCTGTCTGGTTCCACTTGTTTTAACACCGGGGTGATGTGGGCGTAGATGTGTTGTCATGTTTGTTGTATTTTCACCAACGTAGTTTAGCATTGTGTCCGACATCCGACATACTGTTGTGTTTTTGTCCACGACACGCTTACCATCAGGGTCATACCTAACACAGAAGCCAAAGTAGTCCCAAACGCCAGATCTGAATGATAGTGGATGGTCTTCAGTTTCAGCTGAAGGTAAAGCACTCGCCATGTTGTAGCGCCCTAGGGTATGTAGCTTCTTCTGTCTCAGCAGCACGCCTGAATGAATATGGGAGGTGCTGCACGCCCTGCTCAGTGGATCTGTGCTCAACAATGCACCCCGGAGTAGTCGAACACAGAATCACTGAACTTTCAGCGCATAGCACCTCATCAGAAGTTGATCAAATAAACAAATACAAAATTGCCTATAGTTCCGTTCATAGGGTGTATTGACCCGAGGCCACTGTATCAAACCGTTCAATACAGATACATGTATTGTCGCACCACTAATATTTAGATAGTAAAAGGTATCTAACAGACAAATCGGCTTGAGTCATTTGGACTCAGACTTGAGTCCAATTGAGTCACTAATTTAACAACTTGAAACTCTTCTCAGACTTGGGAGACAGTAAATCGAGACTTGACTTGACTTTACTCGGGACAACACCAGTTGGAAAAATTGTAGCATTTAGCTCTTTTCATTCTATGTTTTTTTTAACATGGATATTGTTACAGCCCTGGTCGTATTTTGTCCTGTATTGTGTTTTTTTATGTTTGACTGTGTTGGGACAATTCTCCTGCCTCCTTGGTGTGATTGAGTGTGTGTGTATGTGTGTTTGATCAGGTGTGCCAATCCTGCCTCCAATTGGACGGAGATCATCACGCGACCACCAGTGATTGGCTGTGAAACAGGAAAAGGCCCGATTAAAATGACACAATGACGTCACCATGGCAGGGGAGGGAACCCTTGGCTCGACCATGCTCCAAACGGTCATGTCAGCATAATGTTTGAGAGCTTGTATTGTTTTGTGTTGTTTTAGGTTATAGTAAGGTAGAGGCAAATTTGTC